>CM067843.1:566964633-568214633 GCA_034509565.1 Triticum monococcum | reverse complement strand
CAAAGAAAAGATCTTGGAAAACTTTGAAAATAGACAAATAACTCTTGCAACAGAAAGCAATTTCTAACAGTACCAAAATTGGGTGAATTTGGCCTTATCGGAAAGTTTAGGTCAAGAGCTTCGATTTGCAAAAAGAATCAACTCAATCGGAGTTACGAAACTCAAGTTATGATCAAAAGAAGTTTGAATATGAATCTGAACAAATTTTGAAATTTGAAAATTTCAAAAAGTTGATGTGACAGGTTCACTGGATAGGTGAAAACAAGACAAAACTATAGACACTTAGAGCCTATAATTTCTAAACTTCTTGTAACAATCGTTTTGTCTTGTTTTCACCTATCCAGTGAACCTCTCACATCAACTTTTTGAAATTTCCAAATTTCAAAATTTGTTCAGATTCATATTCAAACCTCTTTCGATCATAACTTGAGTTTCGTAACTCCGATTGAGTTGATTCCTTTTGCAAATCGAAGCTCTTGACCTAAACTTTCTGATAAGGCCAAATTCACCCAATTTTCGTACTGTTAGAAATTGTTTTCTGTTGCAAGAGTTATTTGTCTGTTTTCGAAGTTTTTCGAGATCTTTTCTTTGATTCTTTTGCATGAGTGCTTATGTATGCAATTGCTTGCTTACGATAGATTGATCGGAGTGTGACGAGTAGATCTATCAGAAGTTATGAGTGCGAATCATCTTCATCAACCGTACAAGGCAAGTAACACTTTGATCATACCCTTTTACTACCCAGTTTTATTGCATTAGATCAATCCTTAAACAATTGCATGGTTAGGATCTGATTAAATTGTGGGTTTTGGGAAGTAGATGAGGTAGTACCTATTCACCTGTTTATTTTCAAACCTATGGGAGTTACTTCTATGTTGCTTATATTGCTATGCTATGCTCGTAGACGTGGATTGGGTTTGAGTGTATCCATGACAGATGTGAGTTATTAATTAATGGTTCAACTTAAGGTGACAACTTAAATACACATCTGGGCGGATTGCTTGTGAGACCTAGAGAATCCAGTGTTGTCCTAGGATATCCCGGAGGACCCGTGTGATCATCCTACGACCCGCCACCCAGGCTCAAAGGGATCATAAAGATTATTCATGCTAGAAACTTCCGTGTGCAGCCACAAGCCATTACGGGCTCTGGCATAGTTGAGTAAGTTGCATGAAACTCTCGAAGAGGTAGACTAGCAGATGTAGTGGGTTGTATGTGGTACTGTCTATCTAGACTAGAGAATTAATGCTTCAGAAAGACCGTGTCTCGAATCTCCGACCATGGATGTATTCGAGTCTTGTGGGGAAAAGTGCGCAAACCTCTGCAGAGTGTACAAACTAATCATGATTAGCCGTGTCCCCGGTTGTGGACATATTGAGTATTTGGTTCTTGAATTATCATGTTGGTCTCAACACTTTATTTAATTAATTTGATTGGGTTAATGATTATTATTTTGGGATTGAGTTGGAGGAACCTTCTCAATATTTATCAAACCAACTTTGTAGTTAAATAAAATATATTCTTTTGCAGTAGGGAAAAATTGGCTTTTCGCAAAAACATTATAACCATTGAGCCTCCACCAGCCATATATGCATGTAGTGATAGTTATTATTCATCATTATCCTATGGTGTGAATTTGCCAGTACATTCAATGTACTGACCCTTTGTGGCTGCAACGTCTCATGTTGCAGGATTCTTACAACGAGTAAGTGATATTTTAGGGGTATGATTTCTACACTGAACTTTGCCGTTGGTGTTGATGGGAATCCACAACCTTGTTGTTACTTCGGCTATTTGGATTGAGGTAATAGTGTTTACATTACTTTATACATGTGATTTACCTCTGTTATAAATCCTCGAGTACTGTGTGTGTCAGCATACCGATCCAGGGATGACACTTAAGCACAGAGACTTGACCGTTTGAGGTCGGGTCGCTACATATATGAAGCTCCAAACTTACATGGCAAACCCTAGCTTGCCAGACAAACCATTTCCATTATTGAAACCACACTGTTCCGTAAATATGGTCTGATCCATTCAAACCTAGTTCTATATCCTGTTTGATGGGGAGGTCAGTGTCGGTGTCAAAACCGGCGGATCTCGGGTAGGGGGTCCCGAACTGTGCGTCTAGGCTGGATGGTAACAGGAGGCAGGGGACACAATGTTTTACCCAGGTTCGGGCCCTCTTGATGGAGGTAAAACCCTATGTCCTGCTTGATTAATATTAATGATATGGGTAGTATAAGAGTAGATCTACCACGAGATCAGAGAGGCTAAACCCTAGAAGCTAGCCTATGGTATGATTGTATGCTGTCCTGCGGACTAAAACCCTTCGGTTTATATAGACACCGGAGAGGGTTAGGGTTACACAAGGTCGGCTACAAAGGAGGAGATATCCATATCCGTATTGCCTAGCTTGCCTTCCACGCCAAGTAGAGTCCCATCCAGACACGAGACGAAGTCTTCAATCTTGTATCTTCATAGTCTAACAGTCTGGCCAATGGAGATAGTCCGGCTGTCCGGAGACCCCCTAATCCAGGACTCCCTCAGTAGCCCCTAAACCAGGCTTCAATGACGATGAGTCCGGCGCGCAGTATTGTCTTCGGCATTGCAAGGCGGGTTCTTCCTCCGAATACATCACAGAAGAATTTGAATACGAGGATAGTGTCCGACCCTGCAAAATAAGTTCCACATACTGTCGTAGAGAGAATAATATTTCCGCAAATCCAATTCGCTGACTTGTTTTGGCAGCATGACCTTATGTCATGGCCCGGTGATTATTCGAACCGTTTTTCTTCAACCAGCTCCACACATAACGCGAGGCGGTTTCTTGACACGTCTTGTCAAAGCAGAGATCGTGTTCCCCCAGTTACGGGATTCTCACTAATGCGGTCGTGGGTAACCCAACCATGTCTAGGACTCCTAGATTATAGGCAAGTCCCAAACGGCTACGAAGAGGACGCTTGATATTCACCCTCTTTATAAAGGGACAAGGTTTTTGCTTTTTCCCTCTCGTGCTCAATCGAACCCTTCCCCCGCCTCGAGTTCTAACACCCAAAGCCCAGGTTAGGTGCTCCGGATCTTCAATCATGTCCGCATCCAGCCTTCAAGGCTGATGGATGTCCTCCTCCATTACGGAAGATGACATCAAGAAGCTGAGGGAGGCCAGATACCTGACCGCCGAGGTTTCGCATCAGCTGCCTGCTCGAGGGCAGGTCGTCCCTACTCCCGAACCCAACGAGAACGTCGTGTTCGTCTCCCACTTCCTCCGAGGCTTAGGCCTCACTCTAGATCCCTTTGTCAGGGGTTTGATGTTCTATTACGGGCTAGATTTCCACGATCTAGCTCCGGACTCCTTTCTACACATCTTGACATTTATCGTCGTCTGTGAGGCCTTCCTCCGCATTACCCCTCACTTCAGCCTGTGGCTCAAGACCTTTGAAGTGAAGCCGAAGATGATCGAGGGGCAACATGCAGCGTGCGGAGGTGCATCAATAGGCAAGATGGCAGGGGCTCCATGGCCGAAAGGTTCCTTTCCAGAGGTGTCTGAATTATGGCAACGGGAGTGGTTTTACGTCACGGTTCCCAGAAGTGCCAAGTGGGCAGCCGCCCCCGCTTTCCGCTCGGGCCCCCTACCACAACTGATGTCATGGATTAGCAGAGGTCTGAGCTGGGGTCCAACCAAGGACGTGCCTATACTGCAAAGCCGCATTCGAGATCTCTTTGAGGGAGATTTTAATTTGGTTGTGGTAATACAAGTTATGCTGGTTCGTTAAGTCCAGCCTTGCAAACGCCGGCCCCTTCGCTTGTGGGAGTTCAACCCAGAGGGACCGCGTGCCATTCAAAGTTTCCTCGGCCTGACGCACGAGGAGATGTACAAGTCATTCTTCGGACCTCAAGTAGAGTGTCCGGATATTACCGAGGACGTGGGCCTGAGCAGTAACCGCGCCGCCGAACAAGTAAGAAATCCTCTGGCCGAACACACTGTCTTTTATTCATCATGAAGTTATTTCTAAGAGTTCGCTTTTTGACCAGGACTGGCTAATAAAGGCGAAGATGATTCGGTGTTTGGCCCCCCTCCCTGAGGGTTTGGAAAATCCGGTATTAGAAAAGATGCTCGAGGTCGCACCTTACCCGGATCCCTCGAAGGAAGATATGGGGGGGGGGGATAATACGGGCGGACGCGTGCCCCCATCGCCGCCAGTTCCAACCGAGGGAATGAGCGTCTCCATGAAGGAGAATAACCGGGGGAGGAAAAGGACTGCTTCCGAGGATCCGGAAGCCGAAGCCTCCAAACGGGAGAAGAAGTCTCCCACAGAGAGTCCTGCCTCGGGGGGGGGGGTACTTTTGCCGCACAAAGTCCACGGGGGGATCAGCCCTCCAACGAGTCGTAAGTGATCCAAAATACTTTAATAGTAAAGGTATGCTATCTTTTTTCTGAGAAAATAACCACCGCATATATCTTGCAGTTCAGGCCTTAGCCCCTCTCAGCTAAGCTCGTCTTCGGGGGATCTTCTTCCAGAGATGATGGAGAGCGAAACGCCACCCCGGACTCCTCCGCTCAAGAAGCGGGCGACCCCGAAGTGTCGTCACGGAGGGCCTCTCTGGATCCGGTGAGGCCAGAAGATAATCCCATAGACCCCCGAAGTCCCCAGCGTCCGGCTCCCGAAGAGAGCAAACAAAAGAGTCTGACACTGTCTAGTATGCAGTCAGAAGTTTTGAGGGAGCTGGTGGGGCGAGCGGCCATCTCAGAAGAACACCGTACCCTGATGGGTACGGTGATGGAGAGAATTTCGTCCGCCAAAAGCGGATTACATGAAGCCTTTATGAGTCTACTGACAGGCTTTGAGGTACGTGAGATAATATGTGATAGTACTGCACATGTTAGGTGTGCCCTGTGTAGATAGTATCCCCTGAGACTCTGGTTGTCGTAGAGAATGGCGGCGAACAGAGGATCATAGTCCCAGGCAATAACTAGACTGCCCTTATGTGCAGGTAGTGGAAGCTCCGTTGGCTAGCCGGACTAGAGAGTTTGCCGAATTAAAACGGCAACTGGATGCGGCAGACGCTGACATCGGGCTTGTTAACAAGAGGCTTGACGAGGCATAGGGTAAGTGTTATTATCTGGTGAACGCTGCATAGTAAGAGCAGCAAGATGCCAGTATCTTTAATATGTTGTGACTGTAGATGGAGCTGCCACCATGGAAACCTTGCGGGCAGAACTTGCCCGAGCCAAGGTACAAGCGAGGATTAGTAATGCAGCTGCCTTGAAGGCGGCCGAAGAGTTGAGAGCCGAGAAGGCTGCACATTGTGAGAGCCAAGAGAAGATGTCCAAGATGGCCGTAGAATTAAAAGACAATGCCGACCGTTGTCGGCTCCTTGAAAAAGAAAACCGAGCGAAGGCAATGGACCATGAGAAGGCCACGATGGCGGACAAAGACACCCGCTCTGCGATGAGAGCGAAGAAGGAGGAGCTGCGGGAGGCCGGGGATATTGCGGCTGGGAAGCCCTTCATGCTACGGAGGAAGTTCGGAGATCCACGGTATGCCCCTCTGGATCGGCTGTGGATTTCAACAGATGCGTATATGGACTTGGCGGCGAGCGCTACCGATGCGGCCAAATACTTCCAAGGTCAAACAGATCGTGAAGTGGACAAGCTGTTCTGGTCACAATTCAACGTTCCAGAGCATCCGCTTCCATTGACTGATCAGCTAGCCGAATGGGCCGAACTAAATAGGTTGTCCGGACTCGCCTTGAGGTCTGTCGTGGATCAGCTATGGCCGGAAAAGCCAAAGTCGAACAGTTATTTCAGTTTAGTGCAGCGGTTCCTTGGTGCGATGCCGCGCATTAATGCGATGAAGAGGTTGGCGTGCATAGAAGGCTCGCGGATGGCCCTTGCCCGCGTTAAAGCATACTGGATGGAGATGGACGCTACCACTGTTGCGGCGCAGGGTTCGGCCATAGGCCGAGTGGCTGCCGAGCACTATTTCGAGGAAGTTCTCGAGGGTGCTCATTTAATAGAGGCCCAGTGCTCGAAGAATATTATGTTTGAGTGATATGTATCCTCATTGTAAACACAATGCTTTATGAAATTTAATAAGGCTATGTTTATACTTTTTCCTGAAAGTAGTATGATGCCTCCTGTGCGGCCGTTTATGTATACATGTGTATAACCTGAAAGATTGCAGCCCTCGGCTTCAACCCCCACGCATATAATGCGAAGGTGCTCGCAAAAAACGCGTGTTCACACTTAACCCAACGTCTTGGTCCTATTAAGGAGGTGATAGCGTAGCGAACGAGGCAACCGGACTATAATGCTTTAACACTTTCACTTAGCCATAGGAGTTTGACAATGGGGCTACTAGATAGCCCTTGGTGGCTTTGCACTCTCCCAATCTTGGGGTGCGTACATGCGTGGCCGGAAAATGGCCCTTCGTTAAGGCGGAGGAATTCTAACATTCCGATAGGTCATCAAGTGGTTGACCAGTCTCACGCTATATCATGACAGTCAGTTTTCGGCTTTCTCTACTGAGGTGTTCGTCCGGATGAACCATGGCACAATCGCAGTAGTTCTCCTGGTGCTGCCTTAGCCGGTAAAGCGGAACGTAAGGCACCAAAACACAGGAGCCGGGCAAACCCAACATTTGACCAAAGACAATGATTCGGAGCTGATGCATATAAGGCCAAACTCGCGACGCCGAACACTCCCTAAGGTATTCGGTCTTTATGGTATAAACCGGGCCTAAATAGTGCCCTTTGTAAGAGGCCCCTTGTGTCCAGGTATGTGCATTATTCTGACGTGGCCACATGCCAAGACGTCAGCATCCTTCTCGATTGTGCTGAGAATTCGGTGGATGTGTATCAACAAGAGACAGTAAAAAAGGTTTACGCAGGGTCTTAATCTAAAAAGAATCCTTGGAACGGGTCCCTGCTGCACGTTTGCGCCCGTGTCTCCGTTGTGCCGTTTCCTGGACGGGTGTAGCACGATGGTCATCTGTAAAAGAGAGGAATTTAGGTGAAAAAGTTGTCGTGTAGGGAGATAGTTTTTTAAAGAAACCATGTATAACTAGAAATGAGTATAAATTGCCACTTGTCTGCACGCGTCGGGCCCCTTGTATTTGTAATAGTGGTGTGGCCATCAATCCGGTATAAATTACATATAGCAGCGCCGGACTCGTCTAACCGCGTCCGTGGTCTTGACGACCTATCAAATTGAAGGAAATATGCCCTAGAGGCAATAATAAAGTTATTATTTATTTCCTTATATCATGATAAAAGTTTATTATTCATGCTAGAATTGTATTAACCGGAAACATAATACATGTGTGAATACATAGACAAACAGAGTGTCACTAGTATGCCTCTACTTGACTAGCTCGTTAATCAAAGATGGTTATGTTTCCTAACCATGGACAAAGAGTTGTCATTTGATTAAACGGGATCACATCATTAGTTGAATGATCTGATTGACATGACCCATTCCATTAGCTTAGCACCTGATCGTTTAGTATGTTGCTATTGCTTTCTTTATGACTTATACATGTTCCTATGACTATGAGATTATGTAACTCCCGTGTGCCGGAGGAACACTTTGTGTGCTACCAAACGTCACAACATAACTGGGTGATTATAAAGGTGCTCTACAAGTGTCTCCAAAGGTACATGTTGGGTTGACGTATTTCGAGATTAGGATTTGTCACACCGATCGTCGGAGAGGTATCTCTGGGCCCTCTCGGTAATGCACATCACTTAAGCCTTGCAAGCAATGCAACTAATGAGTTAGTTGCGAGATGATGTATTATGGAACGAGTAAAGAGACTTGCCGATAACGAGATTGAACTAGGTATTGGATATCGACGATCGAATCTCGGGCAAGTAACATACCGATGACAAAGGGAACAACGTATGTTGTTATGCGGTCTGACCGATAAAGATCTTTGTAGAATATGTAGGAGCCAATATGGGCATCCAGGTCCCACTATTGGTTATTGACCGGAGACATGTCTCGGTCATGTCTACATTGTTCTCGAACCCATAGGGTCCGCACGCTTAAGGTTTCGATGACAGTTATATTATGAGTTTATACGTTTTGATGTATCGAAGGTTGTTCGGAGTCCCGGATGTGATCACGGACATGACGAGGAGTCTCGAAATGGTCAAGACATAAAGATTGATATATTGGAAGCCTATGTTTGGATATCGGAAGTGTTCCGGGTGAAATCGGGATTTTACCGGAGTACCGGGAGGTTACCGGAACCCCCCGGGAGCTATATGGGCCTTAGTGGGCCTTAGTGGAAAAGAGAAGAGGCAGCCTAAGATGGGCCGCGCGCCCCTCCCCTCCCTTGGTCCGAATAGGACAAGGAGAGGGGGCCGGCCCCTTTTCTCTTTTCCCCCCTCCGCGAATCCTATTCCAACTAGGATTGGGGGGGGGGGGGGAATCCTACTCCCGGAGGGAGTAGGACTCCTCCTGGCGCGCCATCTCTTGGCTGGCCGCACCCCCCCTTGAGCCTTTATTACGGAGGCAGGGGCACCCCAGAGAAACACAAGTTGATCCATGTGATCATATTCTTAGTCGTTTGCGGCGCCCCCTGTCGTGGTTCTAAGTCTGACAGTGAGGTAGGGGGTGTGTATGAAGAGGCTAGACCTTAGCTATTGGGAAGTTGTAAGCACGCAAGGTTTACGAGTTCAGGCCCTTCTCTGAGGAAGTAACAGCCCTACGTCTCGGTGCCCGGAGGCGGTCGATTGGATTATGCGTGGGTAAGATGACAAGGGTGCCAACCCCTGATACTGAGGAGGGGGGTGGCTTATATAGAGTTCGCCAGCCCTCTCCTGCCCTCAGTAATGCAGGGTTTAAGGTACATTTAAGGTGGGCGTTACTGATAACGTCCCTAATAAAGCGTCATAATGATCATAAAGACTACTTAATAACCGACCGTTTGCCTACGGAGTGACTTGAGGTCTTCTGGCAGTCGAGTGGCTGGCTCCTTGGTCGAGTGACAGCTCTTGGTCGAGTGTCTTCAATCCGTCGAGTGGGATATCTTCAAGTTGTCTGAAAGGTGACTCCCTCTAAGGATGTCCTACGGTAGGGCTCTTAGGACGGGTCCGTGTCCCTACCGTAGGTACATGACTACATCATTAGCCCCCGAACGGATCGAGGCTGGAGTGGAAAAAGGGGTTAGGGACCTTTTCATCCGACCCCTCGGGTTATTATGGGTGCTTCGTTCTGAGTCGACTGTCACGGATGACGTCATTAACCTTTTTCAGTCGTCTTGATCCGTTCCAGGTATTTCGTCGAATGGATTTCTTCACCTGCGAGGCATCGAGCGCCGGCGTGCGCGGGATTTCCGTTTCGTCAAGTTGTTCTGCAGCTGGTGGAGATCGCGGGATTCGAATTTTTTGGGAAGCGCGCGGAATGGGGGCGGCCGCAGTAATCGGGAGCGACAGTGCGAAGGCTCCTCGATCCCCGCGCCGCCTTTTTCGCCACGTACAGTGCGCGCGCCTGCCACGGGATTTGACTGGATAGGTCGGGCCTACCTGCCAGCCACTCGGGAGCGGCCCCTTATAAATAGTTGGCCCGGAGCCTCTCTTCAGTATGCGTGCTCATCTCTTCCTCTTCCTTCTCTGTTTCTCCATCGCCTCCTCCGCTTCCTTCGCTCTCGGCCCGCCACCACAAAACCAGCCCGAGACCTCGCCGGCGACGATGGTGAAGGGCAAGACGACCGCTCTGGAGCGCGCGAAGAAGGCGGCGGCGGGGAAGGGAAAGAAGTCTGCGCGCGGGGGTTCTTCCTCTCGGACGGCCCTGCCCAAGGGGTGGATCCACGGCGACTGGATGCCCTCGGTGCTTCGTCAGGAGGACCTCGACGACCTGGTCGAGGGAGGAGTCATCCCCCACAAGGCGGCGCGTCTTCCAGGGGGAGAAATCGAGCCCCAGCCACGCGACGGTGAGCGCGTCCTCCTGGCGACTCATATTGACCGTGGTTTCTCTCTGCCGCCCCACTCTTTTTTCCGCAATTTCCCGAACTTCTTCGGGGCGCAGCTCCATCACTTCACTCCGAACTCCATAGTCTATCTTGCCGCTTTTATTTCTATGTGTGAGGCGTTCCTGGGGTGCCGCCCACACTGGGGACTTTTCAAGCACATCTTCACCGTTCGCTCTCAGTCGGTGAAGAAGGCCAAGTCGAGTGATGAGAGGACACAGGTGATCCAGCTGTGCGGGGGTTTGGCGATCCAGACAAGGGGGAAAAGTTGGTTTCCCTCCATCACCTTCCCGGAGTCAGTTCGAGGGTGGCAGGCGACTTGGTTCTACTGCCAGGATCAAGTGACCCCAGGGCAGCCGATTGGACTTCCACCCTTCACCCTCAACCGAGCCGAAAAGCCGGCTTCTCTGAAGGTGACGCCCGAAGAAAAGGCCCAGGTCAAGATACTGGCGGGTCGAGTGGTCGAACTTGTCCATGAGGGCGTGACGGGGATGGACCTGCTCGAAGTCTTCCTCAAGAGGAGAATCCAACCACTCCAGGCTCAGGACCACCCGATGTGGCTGTACTCCGGCCTCGAGGACTCCACTCGGATCCACCCGGAGGAGGTTACCGACGAGATGTTGGAGGGGTGGCTATCAAGCATTACGGGGAACAAAGACAACCCCCGAGGAGCTAGGAGGGTCATTCCACTCAACAGCTCATATGAGGTCGACCAGGTGTGTCTTTATGTTTCCGACTGAAATCTTGCTTTCTACATTGGTCTTCTCTTGAGCGAGTCGACTGACTTTCCATTTTGTCTGCTGTCTTTCAGGCGACTACTGAGATGTATTCGACGCCCAACAGGGCACAGGGGTCGACTGAGGAAGGAGAAGGGAGCGGAGGTGAGAGCGGGGACGACCAGGGCGAGTGGGAGTCAGACGGCGAAGGAGAGGGAGGCGATGACATCTTCTCCAGCGAGGATGAGGAGGAGGAGGAGGCCGAACCTCCCCACCCAGAAAGGCGATCCAAGCTTGCACACGACCCGGCGCAAGGACGTGGTCAGGCGACTGCCTCCGCCGGGCCATCGTCGAAACGCCCTCGGACCTCTTCTCCAACACCGACTGGGAAGGTCCCCAAGCAACCACGCACGACGCAGTCCAAGCCGCCCAAGACTCTGCCGAAGATGAAGATAACTGTCCCTGTTATCTCCGGGTAACAAGCCTTGTCTTCTTTCGTCGATTGGAGGACAGATCCTCAGTCAACTCGTTATGCTGAACTGGCTGATTCTTCGAAATTTGTAGTGCTGCTACCTCCGAGGTCTCAGCCAAGGACGACGACCAAGAGATGGGGGACGCTGCAACCTCCAACCCTGGTACGATCATTGACGTTCTGTTTTTGAGTTGGCTTGGTCGTTTCTTGCAATTCTGGTCGATTGAAAGTTCTTCCTGCAGCTCCTCCTCATGTTATTGACCTCCCGGATGACGATGACAACGAGCCGCTGAGGATAGGGAGGACCAAGAGGCCGTCAACTGACAGGGCTCCCCAGCCTGCTCCGGCGCCTGAGGCCGCGGCTCGGGATGGCGGCGATGCCCCTCGGGCTTCTGTGTCCTTCGCCAATCCCCTGTCGAGTACGCAGACCTCGGCGTCGACTTCCAACCCGACTTCACTCTTTGTCGCGTACTCTGTCCCTGAAGACGAAGTGGCCACTGCGAAGGAGGCCATACACCAGGCAGGGGTCATGATGGAACAGGTGAAGAAGGCTCGGGAGGCCAGCCAGGCGGCTTATGATGCGAGTTCGGCGCTTCAGAGTAACGTCCAGGTCAGTTGACTTGATACTTGTTTGTTTGAAGAGTCTTTCTCTCTCTTTCTTTTTTTTGAAGATCTTTGTATCTGTACTTGTACACCCACTGGGTGTGTTTTCTCTTTGGTCGAACCAGTGGGGGCACGCTGAGTGCACCCACTGGGTGTAGTCCCCGAGACTACGGTGGACTGCTGGCAGTCGACTGTAGTCTGTATATTGTGTTTGTGAATCTGTACTTCTTCACTCGGTTTGGTCTGCCAGGTCGAGTGGTCCGTGTCCTGTCGACTGTGGGCAGTCTTTTTTTTGGGTCGAACCAGTGGGGGCACGCTGAGTGCACCCACTGGGTGTAGTCCCCGATACTATGGTCGAATGTTTTTGATTCGGCTGTGGTCTTAGAAACGTCACCATTGTTCCTTAGTTACTCGGAAGCAACTTATCTCGAACGTCTGTCGGCTGGTTTTTCCTTTTGCAGAGATCCTGCGAACTTGCCGCTCGTTATGCTGAATTGGAGAAACAGAAGATTCAACTGGACCTTGATCTAGAGCTGGCCAGGACGGAGTTGCAGAAGGTCAGGGAGGGCGCCGCAGGTAAAGCGACTTTGTCGACTGATTTTGTTTTCAGGCTTGGGCATTCCTTTGCTGTTTCCGATTCAATCGCCGTTTCTTTGTAGGAGAATTGGAAAGAGCTTTGGCGAGGAAGGACCAGGACCTGGCTGTTGCCCGCAAGGCGGCTGACGACAAGATGGCTCTGGCCGAACAGAAGCTGGCTTCGGTCGACCAGTTGGAAAAAGAGAACACTAGGTTGCAGACCGCTCTGACTGATGCCAACAAGCTGACTGCCGGTTGGAAGAAGAAGAACCTCCTCTTGGGCGAGGAGATGGAAGGCATCGCCCGTAGGAGGGACGACCTGGAGAGCTACCTGAGGAGCCTCGCCAAGAGGCTATACATCAAACTTGAAGGTGCACGTCTAATTTTGACTGTTTTTTTATTTTTGTGTTGACTCAATCTTGTGATCGTTGGCTTATCTTTAGGTCTTGTGTGCAGAATTCTGTCAGAACTTCGAAGAGGAGACCGGGCGGATCGAAACGGGTCTTGACCCAATCAATTCTCCGGTGAAAGACGATACTGCCATGAACCTGCTCCGACTGGAATCTCGAATCGACGGCGCCGTGGATTACCTGGCTCGACTGAAGGTTGCTGTGTCGCGGATCGACTCGACACTTTGGCCAGAATCCGCGCTCCAGAACGATCTCGAGTCTCTTATGGCTCGACTTGACAAAATCCCCGATCGAGTGCAGGAGTGGAAGAAGTCCTCTGCCCGGTGCGGCGCTGACGTGGCTCTATCCTTAGTCCGCGTTCACTGCAAGGAGGCACGAGAAGAAAAGCTGGCCGCCATCCAAGTCGCCAATACCAAGAGGCACAGCTTCCAGGACTTCATGGAGACCTTCATCGCTGCAGCCACTCGCATTGCGGACGGAATCGACCTGGATGAGTTCGTCGCTCCTGCCAGCCCTCCTCTTGAGGAGTGAGAAAACTTTTTATGCCTTCCCTTAAATTAGCCTCGGAATGCCGAGTGGACTTGTAATCGTTTAAATTCTGCCGAGCTGAGGGCTCGAGTACTTTGATTCGGGGCTCAGGGCCTTTTAAGCTTTATCCGAACTTAATTTTTGCTGAATGTCTTCGTGGTCTGGAACTGTCGTGAGGGGCTTGATGGCCGACCTCCACCCTGTCGTTGTACATTGTATTTGTGGCGGAGCTCTCGGGAAAAGGTGGCAGTCGACCCACACCCTGTTGTTGTACATTGTATTTGTGGCGGAGCCCTCGAGAAAAGGTGGCAGTCGACCCACACCCTGTTGTTGTACATTGTATTTGTGGCGGAGCTCACATTGTATTTGTGGCGGAGCTCTTCAGGAGAAGGCGGGTTTCGAACTTAGGCGAGTATCTGACTGCAGCTAAGTCCCTTCGTGAAGAACTTAGGCGAGTGCTGAACTGCAGCTAAGCTCTCGAGTGGGAGGTTCGCTCTCCACTCGGTAGGATTTTTCAAACTTAGGCGAGTGTCTGACTGCAGCTAAGTCTCTTCGTGGAGAACTTAGGCGAGTGCTGAACTGCGGCTAAGCCCCCGAGTGGGAGGTTTGCTCTCCACTCGATAGGATTTTTCAAACTTAGGCGAGTGTCTGACCGCAGCTAAGTCTCTTCGTGGAGAACTTAGGCGAGTGCTGAACTGCAGCTAAGCCCCCGAGTGGGAGGATTTCTCTCCACTCGGTAGGATTTTTCAAACTTAGGCGAGTGTCTGACTGCAGCTAAGTCTCTTCGTGGAGAACTTAGGTGAGTGCTGAACTGCAGCTAAGCCCCCGAGTGGGAGGTTCGCTCTCCACTCGGTGGGATTTTTCAAACTTAGGCGAGTGTCTGACTGCAGCTAAGTCTCTTCGTGGAGAACTTAGGCGAGTGCTGAACTGCAGCTAAGCCCCCGAGTGGGAGGTTCGCTCTCCACTCGGTGGGATTTTTCAAACTTAGGCGAGTGTCTGACCGCAGCTAAGTCTCTTCATGGAGAACTTAGGCGAGTGCTGAACTGCAGCTAAGCCCCCGAGTGGGAGGTTCGCTCTCCACTCGGTGGGATTTTTCAAACTTAGGCGAGTGTCTGACTGCAGCTAAGTCTCTTCGTGGCGAACTTAGGCGAGTGCTGAACTGTAGCTAAGCCCCCGAGTGGGAGGTTCGCTCTCCACTCGGTAGGATTTTTCAAACTTAGGCGAGTGTCTGACTACAGCTAAGTCTCTTCGTGGAGAACTTAGGCGAGTGCTGAACTGCAGCTAAGCCCCCGAGTGGGAGGTTCGCTCTCCACTCGGTGGGATTTTTCAAACTTAGGCGAGTGTCTGACTGCAGCTAAGTCTCTTCGTGGAGAACTTAGGCGAGTGCTGAACTTCAGCTAAGGCCCCGAGTGGGAGGTTCGCTCTCCACTCGGTAGGATTTTTCAAACTTAGGCGAATCGGATTCGCAGCTAAGTCACCCACTGGTGGATTTCGGATACATACAACAGTGACAACAATTATTGGAACACTCTTATTTCTGATAAAAATGAACCTCAGGAGTTTTTCTTATTACATCTGGTTTGAGAGCGGACTTAAGTGTAAAAGGGGCGGAGAAGCTCCGCGTTCCAAGCTCGAGGTTCGTCGATCTGTCGATCAACATTGTAAAGGTGATATGCTCCGTTGTGGAGGACTCTGGTGATGATGAAGGGGCCTTCCCAAGTGGGAGCGAGCTTGTGAGGTTTCTGTTGATCCACTCGGAGGACCAAATCTCCTTCTTGAAAGGCTCGACTCTTCACATTCCGAGCGTGGAATCAACGCAAGTCCTGCTGGTAAATGGTCGATCTGATCATTGCCATCTCCCTCTCTTCCTCCAAGAGGTCGACTGCGTCTTGCCGGGCCTGCTCCGCTTCATCTTCGGTGTAAAGTTCAACTCGGGGCGCATTATGAAGGAGATCGCTTGGCAGGACAGCTTCGGCTCCATAAACCAGAAAGAACGGGGTCCTTCTAGTCGACCGGTTAGGGGTGGTCCTTAATCCCCACAGCACTGACAGAAGCTCGTCGACCCAAGCACCTGCCGCGTGCTTGAGATCACGCATCAGCCGAGGTTTTAGCCCTTTGAGGATCAGACCATTTGCCCTCTCAGCCTGTCCGTTCGACTGGGGGTGAGCGACTGAGGCGTAGTCGACTCGTGTGCCTTGAGAAGCGCAAAATGCCCTGAATTCGTCCGAATCAAAGTTTGACCCGTTATCAGTGATGATGCTGTGTGGGACTCCATATCTGAATGTCAATCCTCTGATGAAACTGATAGCGGTGCCAGCGTCAAGGCTCTTTATGGGCTTAGCTTCGATCCATTTGGTAAACTTGTCGACTGCCACAAGCACATGAGTGAACCCACTCCTGCCCGTTCTCAAGGGGCCAACCATATCCAATCCCCAGACGGCAAAGGGCCAGACGAGCGGAATGGTTTTCAGGGCTGACGCGGGCTTGTGTGACATGTTGGAGTAGAACTGGCAGCCCTCGCACCTGTCGACTATCTCTTTCGCCATCTCATTTGCCCTTGGCCAATAAAATCCAGCTCGGTATGCCTTAGCCACAATGGTCCGAGAGGACGCATGGTGACCGCAGGTTCCCGAGTGGATATCGTTGAGGATTATTTGACCCTCTTCTGGCGTTATGCATTTCTGGCCGACTCCGGTCGCACTTTCTCTATACAGCTGTCCCCTTATGACTGTGAAGGCCTTAGATCGGCGGACGATCTGTCGATCCTCCTCCTCGTCCTCCGGGAGTTCTTTCCTTAGGATATATGCAATGTATGGTATCGTCCAGTCAGGGGTGACTGCCAAGACTTCCATGATTAGGTCGACTACTGCAGGCACTTCAACTTCAGTCGGGTCCGTGGCATTTTTCGGCTGCGGGGCTTCTTCTGTGAGAGGATCTTCTTGGACTGACGGCGAGTGAATGTGTTCCAAGAACACGTTGCTTGGAATGGCTTCTCTCTTGGAGCCTATCTTTGCCAAGTCGTCAGCTGCCTGGTTTTTCAGTCGGGGGATGTGGTGGAGTTCCAACCCCTCGAACTTCTTCTCTAGCTTCCGTACTGCATTGCAGTACCCAGTCATTGCCGGACTCCTGACGTCCCATTCCTTCATCACTTGATTAACCACCAGATCTGAATCGCCATAGACCATGAGGCGACGGACACCGAGCGAAATGGCCATGCGCAACCCATACAAATGTGCTTCATACTCTGCTTCGTTATTGGAGGAATCGAAGTGAATCTGGAGAACGTATCTGAGCTTATCTCCTCGGGGGGAGACCAGAACTACCCCCGCGCCCGAACCATTCAGCATCTTGGATCCATCGAAGAACATAGTCTAGTGTTCCGAGTGAACTTGAGTCGGAAGTTGCTGTTCAATCCACTCGGCGATAAAATCCGCGATTGCTTGAGACTTGATGGCTTTCTTTGCTTCAAACTTGATGTCTAAAGGAAGGAGTTTAATCGCCCACTTGGCCACTCGACCAGTTGCATCTCTGTTATGCAGGATCTCCGATAATGGGGCGTCGCTGACGACTGTAATGGTGTGGTCAGAGAAATAATGTGCAACTTTCTTCGTGGTCATGTAAATCCCATATACAAGCTTCTAGTAGTGGGGGTATCTTTGTTTTGAAGGGGTCAAAACTTCAGACACATAATAAACAGGGCGTTGAACTTTGAAGGCCTTCCCTTCCTCTTCCCGCTCGACCGTAAGTACTGTACTGACAACTTGTCCCGTGGCTGCAATGTAAAGCAGCAAAGGCTCTTTGCTGATTAGAGCAGCTAGCACTGGCTGGGTGGAGAGCAGAGCTTTGAGCTCTGCAAACGCTGCATCAGCTTCTGGAGTCCATTCGAACTTGTCAGACTTTTTCATCAGTCGGTAAAGAGGCAACGCTTTTTCACCGAGTCGAGAGATGAATCAACTTAAGGCGGCCAAGCAGCCTGTAAGTTTTTGGACATCATGCACACGTACAGGACGCTTCATCCGGAGTATGGTGCCAATTTTTTCAGGATTGGCGTCGATTCCCCGTTCGGAAACGAGAAAACCGAGTAGCTTGCCACCTGGAACTTCGAAAGTGCATTTTGACGGATTGAGCTTGATATCGTACCTCCTGAGGTTGGCGAAGGTTTCAGCAAGGTCAGCTCGT
Organism: Triticum monococcum; assembly: GCA_034509565.1. NCBI lineage: Eukaryota > Viridiplantae > Streptophyta > Magnoliopsida > Poales > Poaceae > Triticum > Triticum monococcum. The sequence goes on along the minus strand of CM067843.1, from coordinate 568,197,172 downwards.
AGGTCGGAACCTTTCCGGGACTTGACTACGATATCGTCCATGTACGCCTCCACATTCCGACTGATTTGAGTGAGTAAACACTTCTGGATCATTCTCATGAATGTGGCTCTGGCGTTCTTGAGGCCGAATGGCATGGTGACGTAACAGAAGCATCCGAATGGAGTGATGAAAGCTGTTTTGATTTCGTCGGGCCCATACAGACGGATCTGATGGTACCCGGAATAGGCATCTAGAAAAGACAATCTCTCGCATCCCGCAGTTGAGTCGACAATTTGGTCGATGCGAGGGAGAGGAAAATGATCTTTCGGGCAGGCCCGATTGATATGCTTGAAATCAATGCACATGCGGAGTGACTTGTCCTTCTTGGGGACCATGACAACATTGGCGAGCCACTCGGAGTGGTAGATCTCTCGAATGAACTCAGCTGCTAAGAGCCGAGCCACTTCTTCGCCGATGGCTTGTTTTTTCTGGACGGTGGACCGCCGCAGATGTTCCTTCACGGGTTTGAACTTTGAGTCGACTCGCAGGCGGTGCTCAGCCAGCCCCCTGGGAACTCCGGGCAAGTCAGAGGGTTTCCATGCGAAGATGTCCCAGTTCTCACGGAGGAGCTGGATGAGCGCTTCTTCCTATTTGGAGTCGAGCGTCGTTGAGATGTGAGTCGGAGCTGCGTCGGGGTCGGTCGGGTGAATGTGGACCGTCTTCGTTTCGCCGGCCGACTAAAAAGCTGACTCGGAGGCAGGCTTCTTAGCCCGCAGCAATTCACTCGGGTCGGCAGTCTTTTGGTACTCTTTCAGCTCGATTACTGCCATCTGAGCATCGGCGATCTTTGATCCCTTCTGGAAACATTCTTCTGCTTTCTTTCGGTTGCCCGTAACAGTGATCACACCTTTGGGGCCAGGCATCTTTAATTTAAGATACACGTAGCATGGTCGAGCCATGAAGCGTGCGTAAGCCGGCCTGCCCAAGATGGCGTGATAAGCACTCTGGAAGTCCACAACTTCAAACGTTAACTTTTCCTTGCGGTGATTCTTTGAATCACCGAAAACCACATCAAGAGCAATCTGGCCGAGTGACTCGGCTTTCTTCCCAGGAATGACTCCGTGGAAGCTCATGTTACTGGGGCTGAGTCTGGACATCGGAATGCCCATTCCTTTCAAGGTTTCCACGTACAGTATGTTCAGGCCACTGCCACCGTCCATCAGGACTTTGGTCAGTCGAGTGCCTTCGACAACTGGGTCGACCACCAAAGCTTGCCTCCCAGGGGTGGCAATGTGTGTTGGGTGATCGGATTGGTCGAACGTGATGGCCGTCTGAGACCACTTTAGGTAACTGGCAGTCGCAGGGGCAACCATGTTCACCTCACGGTTAATGACTTTCAGTCGACTTTTGCTTTCGACATCGGCAAAAATCATCAGGGTTGAATTGACCTGGGGGTATCCATCGTCGCTATCATCCCTGTCCTCAACCCTGTCTGGCTCTTTTTCTTTATCCTTGGGCTGCTTGCCCTGAAACTGCTGGATCAGGAGCCGACATTGTCGAGTGGTATGTTTGGGGTAAATAAAATTACCCTCTTCATCTTTCTTGGTGTGGATGTGACATGGCAGATCCAAAACATCATTCCCATCCTGATCCTTGACTTTCTTGGGCTTCCAAGTGCCCTTGGGTTTCCCCTTAAAGTTTCCCTGGGCCACGGCCAGGGCCTCCCCGGGAGCGGCTGGCTCGGCCTTCCGCTTCTGCTTCCGACTGGAGTTTCCTCCGGTTTCTTGGGCGACTGACTTAAGTTTGCCGCTTCGGAGTCGGTCCTCGTCTTCTCCATTAGCGTACTTGGTGGCAATCTCCATCATCCGATTAAGGGACATCTCTCCGGTCCGGCCAAATTTCAGATTCAACTCCCTGTACTTGACGCCTTCCTTGAAAGCGCAAACTGCTTGATGGTCTGGCACGTTCTCGACCGAGTGGTGCAGTGTGATCCACCTCTGGATGTATTCCCTCAGTGTTTCATTCGGCTTCTGTACGCAAGACCGCAGCTCCGTAAGGCCTGCAGGGCGCTTGCATGTCCCTTCGAAGGTTGTAACAAACACTCGAGAGAGATCCTCCCAAGTGTAAATGCTGTTGGGCGCCAGCTGATTCAGCCACGCCCTAGCTGAGCCTTCCAACATGAGGGGTAAATGCTTCATGGCCACCTCGTCGTTGCCGCCGCCGATCTGCACAACCACTCGGTAATCCTCGAGCCACATGTCAGGCTTGGACTCGCCAGTGAACTTACTGATTCCAGTCGCCAGCCGGAAGTTGGGAGGGATCACCGCAGCTCTGATGGCTCGACTGAAACACTCAGGCCCCGAGGCGTGTGCCCTGCTGCCGGTGGGCGTATCTCTGTTGTGGCCCTCTCGATGAGCCCTGTTCCTGTCCACCATACCTTGAACGAGGATGGATCTTGCGTCAAAGCCTGGGTCTCTGGGGTCGACTGGGATCCTCTGACCAGTGTGATGGGGGCGCCTGTCGTCTCGATGCTGAGGTGCATATGATCCACTCCGCGGAGGAGGGGACGGCACCCGACGCCCATCATCACGGTCGGGTCGGTGATCATATTGCTCGTTCCTCCTATACCGATCGTGCCGGTCTCCATGCCCCTCACGCCTCGGGGGCGATCTCGGGCTGTGGGCCGACTGGACGGTCTCCGTTGCGACGGATCGACTGTGGATCCTGTCCCGCGACTGAGAGACGGCGGAATTCTGATTCCCCGCTGCTCGGAGCAATGCTCTGATCTGCAGCAATCCTCTTCCGGCCTCCGACTGGGAGGGCTGGATCGACTCCGCTATGCGGGCCGCGGCAGCCAGGTTCTGAACCGGAGTTCGGTACACCTGTGGTGGCGGGAAGAGCTGCCGTCGACTGGGTTCGGGTGCCTGCTGGCGTCGACTGGACTCGGGAGCCTGCTGACGTCGACTGGACTCGGGAGCCTGCTGACGCGCCCGCTCGTCGAGAGCCCGCTGTAGATTCTCCAGTCGAGTGCGCTCGGCTAGATTAGCCAAGCGCGCGTCCTCCAAGGCCCGGGCCTCGGGGGTTTCTCCAACAATAGGCGTGTAGAGCGCGTCCATGTTCCAGCGACGAAGCTCCTCCCGTTGCAACGACGTAAGAGGCTCGGGGAGGTATTCGTCGTGAGGGTGCGACGGATCGCCTCTGTCGGCACCATCATCAGCGCGATGGAATCCGGGGGGACTGCGTGTCCCCTCGACCGCCAGAACCTCCGCCAGGGGGTCGCTGCTGTCACACTCGGAAGCGGTCTCCGTGGAGCCAGTCGACAGATCGAACAGGCCACAGAGGGATTCGTCAGGCTCGATTGCAGCGACTTGCGGGGTCGCCGACTGGCGGGCCGCGGCGTGCTTCATCCATCGCTGGAGCCTCGACCGACCCGAGCGCTTGTGCTGGCGGGAGACAGGACGGGGAGATGGCATGGGAGTCGACCGATAGGGGGCCGATGGCTGCCTCAGGAGGACGCCACGGACGCACGCGCGGAAGTGCGTCGCACCGCGGACGGGGAGCGCGTCGACGTTGAGCAGCGCCTCCTGGAGCCAGGCGGAGTCGTCAGCGATGAAAGTGAGCCCGCCGAGACGGATCTCGCAGCCCTCTGCCAAAGCTCCGCAGGAAAACATGATCAAGTGGATCGGAAAAAATCGCAACTTCTCCAATTAGGCGCTAAGACTAATGCCCCACGGTGGGCGCGAACTGTCGTGGTTCTAAGTCTGACAGTGAGGTAGGGGGTGTGTATGAAGAGGCTAGACCTTAGCTATTGGGAAGTTGTAAGCACGCAAGGTTTACGAGTTCAGGCCCTTCTCTGAGGAAGTAACAGCCCTACGTCTCGGTGCCCGGAGGCGGTCGATTGGATTATGTGTGGGTAAGATGACAAGGGTGCCAACCCCTGATACTGAGGAGGGGGGTGGCTTATATAGAGTTCGCCAGCCCTCTCCTGCCCTCAGTAATGCAGGGTTTAAGGTACATTTAAGGTGGGCGTTACTGATAACGTCCCTAATAAAGCGTCATAATGATCATAAAGACTACTTAATAACCGACCGTTTGCCTACGGAGTGACTTGAGGTCTTCTGGCAGTCGAGTGGCTGGCTCCTTGGTCGAGTGACAGCTCTTGGTCGAGTGTCTTCAATCCGTCGAGTGGGATATCTTCAAGTTGTCTGAAAGGTGACTCCCTCTAAGGATGTCCTACGGTAGGGCTCTTAGGACGGGTCCGTGTCCCTACCGTAGGTACATGACTACATCACCCCCTGCCACCATAGTCCTCGATAATATTGTAGTGGTGCTTAGGCGAAGCCCTGCGACAGTAGTACATCAAGATCGTCACCACGCCGTCGTGCTGACAGAACTCTTCCCCGACACTTTGCTGGATCGAAGTCCGGGGATCATCATCGAGCTGAACGTGTGCTAGAACTCGGAGGTGCCATAGTTTCGGTGCCTGATTGGTCGGGCCATGGAGATGTACGACTACATCAACCAAACGCTTCCGTTGACGATCTACAAGGGTACGTAGATCACACTCTCCCCTCTCGTTGCTATGCATCACCATGATCTTGTGTGTGCGTAGGATTTTTTTTGAAATTACTACGTTCCCCAACAGTGGTATCAGAGCCTAGGTTTTATGTGTTGATGTTATATGCATGAGTAGAACACAAGTGAGTTGTGGGCGATATAAGTCATACTGCTTACCAGCATGTCATACTTTGGTTCGGCAGTATTGTTGGATGAAGCGGCCCGGACCAACATTACGCATACGCTTACGCGAGACCGGTTCTCCCGACGTGCTTTGCACATAGGTGGCTTGCGGGTGACAGTTTCTCCAACTTTAGTTGAACTGAGTGTGACTACGCCCGGTCCTTGCGAAGGCTAAAACAGCACCAACTTGACAAACTATCGTTGTGGTTTTGATGCGTAGGTAAGATTGGTTCTTGCTTAAGCCCGTAGCAGCAACGTAAAACTTGCAACAACAAAGTAGAAGACGTCTAACTTATTTTTGCAGGGCATGTTGTGATGTGATATGGTCAAGACATGATGATGAATTTTATTGTATGAGATGATCATGTTTTGTAACTGAGTTATTGGCAACTGGCAGGAGCCATATGGTTGTTGCTTTATTGTATGTAATGCAATCGCACTGTAATGCTTTACTTTATCACTAATCGGTAGCGATAGTCGTGGAAGCATAAGATTGGCGAGACAACAACGATGCTATGATGGAGATCAAGGTGTCGCGCCGGTGACGATGGTGATCATGATGGCGCTTCAGAGATGGAGATCACTGGCACAAGATGATGATGGCCATATCATATCACTTATATTGATTGCATGTGATGTTTATCTTTTATGCATCTTATCTTGCTTTGATTGACGGTAGCATTATAAGATGATCTCTCACTAAAATTATCAAGAAGTGTTCTCCCTGAGTATGCACCGTTGCGAAAGTTCTTCGTGCTGAGACACCACGTGATGATCGGGTGTGATAGGCTCTACGTTCAAATACAACGGGTGCAAAACAGTTGCACACGCGGAATACTCAGGTTATACTTGACGAGCCAAGCATATGCAGATATGGCCTCGGAACACGGAGACCGAAAGGTCGAGCGTGAATCATATAGTAGATATGATCAACATAGTGATGTGCACCAATGAAACTACTCCATCTCACGTGATTTTCGGACATGGTTTAGTTGATTTGGATCACGTGATCACTTAGAGGATTAGAGGGAGGTCTATCTAAGTGGGAGTTCTTTAAGTAATTTGATTAATTGAACTTAAATTTATCATGAACTTAGTACCTGATAGTATCTTGCTTATGTATGTTTGATTGTAGATAGATGGCCCGTGCTGTTGTTCCGTTGAATTTTAATGCGTTCCTTGAGAAAGCAAAGTTGAAAGATGATGGTAGCAATTACACGGACTGGGTCCGTAACTTGAGGATTATCCTCATTGCTGCACAGAAGAATTACATCCTGGAAGCACCGCTGGGTGCCAGGCCTGCTGTAGGAGCAACACCAGATGTTATGAACGTCTGGCAAAGCAAAGCTGATGACTACTCGATAGTTTAGTGTGCCATGCTTTACGGCTTAGAATCGGGACTTCAACGACGTTTCGAACGTCATGGAGCATATGAGATGTTCCAGGAGTTGAAGTTAATATTTCAAGCAAATGCCCGGATTGAGAGATATGAAGTCTCCCATAAGTTCAATAGCTGCAAGATGGAGGAGAACAGTTCTGTCAGTGAGCATATACTCAAAATGTCTGGGTATATTAATCACTTGATTCAGATGGGAGTTAATCTTCCAGATGATTGCGTCATTGACAAAATTCTCCAATCACTGCCACCAAGCTACAAGAGCTTCGTGATGAACTATAATATGCAAGGGATGAATAAGACTATTCCCAAGCTCTTCGCAATGCTGAAAGCTGCGGAGGTAGAAATCAAAAAGGAGCATCAAGTGTTGATGGTCAACAAGACCACTAGTTTCAAGAAAAAGGGCAAAGGGAAGAAGAAGGGGAACTTCAAGAAGAACAACAAGCAAGTTGCTGCTCAAGAGAAGAAACCCAAGTCTGGACCTAAGCCTGAAACTGAGTGCTTCTACTGCAAGCAGACTAGTCACTGGAAGCGGAACTGCCCCAAGTATTTGGCGGATAAGAAGGATGGCAAGGTGAACAAAGGTATATGTGATATACAGGTTATTGATTTGTACCTTACTAATGCTCGCAGTAGCACCTGGGTATTTGATACTGGTTCTGTTGCTAATATATGCAACTCGAAATAGGGACTATGGATTAAGCGAAGATTGGCTAAGGACGAGGTGACGATGCGCGTGGGAAACGGTTCCAAAGTCGATGTGATCGCAGTCGGCATGCTACCTGTACATCTACCTTCGGGATTAATATTAGACCTAAATAATTGTTATTTGGTGCCAGCGTTAAGCATGAACATTATATCTGGATCTTGTTTGATGCGAGACAGTTATTCATTTAAATCAGAGAATAATGGTTGTTCTATTTATATGAGTAATATCTTTTATGGTCATGCACCCTTGAAGAGTGGTCTATTCTTATTGAATCTCGATAGTAGTGACACGCATATTCATAATGTTGAAGCCAAAAGATGCAAAGTTGATAATGATGGTGCAACTTATTTGTGGCACTACCGTTTAGGTCATATCGGTGTAAAGCGCATGAAGAAACTCCATACTGATGGACTTTTGGAACCACTTGATTATGAATCACTTGGTACTTGCGAACCGTGCCTCATGGGCAAGATGACTAAAACACCGTTGTCCGGTACTATGGAGAGAGCAACAGATTTGTTGGAAATCATACATATAGATGTATGTGGTCCGATGAATATTGAGGTTCGTGGCGGATATCGTTATTTTCTCACCTTCATAGATGACTTAAGCAGATATGGGTATATCTACTTAATGAAACATAAGTCTGAAACATTTGAAAAGTTCAAAGAATTTCAGAGTGAAGTTGAAAATCATCGTAACAAGAAAATAAAGTTTCTACGATCTGATCGTGGAGGAGAATATTTGAGTTATGAGTTTGGTGTACATTTGAAACAATGCGGAATAGTTTCGCAACTCACGCCACCCGGAACACCACATCGTAATGGTGTGTCCGAACATCGTAATCGTACTTTACTAGATATGGTGCGATCTATGATGTCTCTTACTGATTTACCGCTATCGTTTTGGGGTTATGCTTTAGAGACGGCCGCATTCACGTTAAATAGGGCACCATCAAAATCCGTTGAGACGACGCCTTATGAAATATGGTTTGGCAAGAAACCAAAGTTGTCATTTCTGAAAGTTTGGGGCTGTGATGCTTATGTGAAAAAGCTTCAACCTGATAAGCTCGAACCCAAATCGGAGAAATGTGTCTTCATAGGATATCCAAAGGAAACTATTGGATACACCTTCTATCACAGATCCGAAGGCAAGACTTTTGTTGCTAAATTCGGAAACTTTCTGGAGAAGTAGTTTCTCTCGAAAGATGTGAGTGGGAGGAAAGTAGAACTTGACGAGGTAACTGTACCTGCTCCCTTATTGGAAAGTAGTACATCACAGAAAACTGTTTCTGCGCCACCTACACCAATTAGTGAGGAAGCTAATGATAATGATCATGAAACTTCAGGACAAGATACTACTGAACCTCATAGATCAACCAGAGTGAGATCCGCGGCAGAGTGGTACGGTAATCCTGTTCTGGAAATCATGCTGCTAGATCGTGATGAACCTACGAACTATGAAGAAGCGATGGTGAGCCCAGATTCCGCAAAATGGCTTGAAGCCATGAAATCTGAGATGGGATCCATGTATGAGAACAAAGTATGGACTTTGGTTGACTTGCCCGATGATCGACAAGAAATTGAGAATAAATGGATCTTCAAGAAAAGACTGACGCTGACGGTAATATTACTGTCTACAAAGCTCGACTTGTCGCAAAAGGTTTTCGACAAGTTCAAGGGGTTGACTATGATGAGACCTTCTCACCCATAGCGATGCTTAAGTCTGTCCGAATCATGTTAGCAATTGCCGCATTTTATGATTATGAAATTTGGCAGATGGATGTCAAAACTGCATTCCTGAATGGATTTCTAGAAGAAGAGTTGTATATGATGCAAACGGAAGGTTTTTTCGATCCAAAGGGAGCTAATAAAGTGTGCAAGCTCCAGCGATCCATTTATGGACTGGTGCAAGCCTCTCGAAGTTGGAATAAACACTTTGATAGTATGATCAAAGCATTTGGTTTTATATAGACTTTCGGAGAAGCCTGTATTTACTAGAAAGTGAGTGGGAGCTCTGTGGCATTTCTGATATTATATGTGGATGACATATTACTGATTAGAAATGATATAGGATTTCTGGATAGCATAAAAGGATACTTGAATAAGAGTTTTTCGATGAAAGACCTCGGTGAAGCTGCTTACATATTAGGCATAAAGATCTATAGAGATAGATCAAGACGCTTAATTGGAGTTTCACAAAGCACATACCTTGACAAGATTTTGAAGAAGTTCAAAATGGTTCAAGCAAAGAAAGGGTTCTTGCCTGTGTTACAAGGTGTAAAGTTGAGTCAGACTCAATGCCCGACCACTGCAGAAGATAGACAGAAAATGAAAGATGTTCCCTATGCTTCAGCCATAGGCTCTATCATGTATGCAATGCTGTGTACCAGACCTGATGTGTGCCTTGCTATAACTTTAGCAGGGAGGTACCAAAGTAATCCAGGAGTAGATCACTGGACAGCGGTCAAGAACATCCTGAAATACCTGAAAATGACTAAGGATATGTTTCTCGTATATGGAGGTGACAAAGAGCTCATCGTAAACGGTTACGTTGATGCAAGCTTTGACACTGATCCGGACGATTCTAAATCGCAAACCATATACGTGTTTACATTAAACGGTGGAGCTGTCAGTTGGTGCAGTTCTAAACAAAGCGTCGTGGCGGGATCTACATGTGAAGCGGAGTACATAGCTGCTTCGGAAGCAGCAAACGAAGGAGTCTAGATGAAGGAGTTCATATCCGATCTAGGTGTCATACCTAGTGCATCGGGTCCAATGAAAATCTTTTGTGACAATACTGGTGCAATTGCCTTCGCAAAGGAATCCAGATTTCACAAGAGAACCAAACACATCAAGAGACGCTTCAATTCCATCCAGGATCTAGTCCAGGTGGGAGACATAGAGATTTGCAAGATACATACGGAGCTGAATGTAGCAGACCCATTGACTAAGCCTCTTCCACGAGCAAAACATGATCAACACCAAAGCTCCATGGGTGTTAGAATCATTACTGTGTAATCTAGATTATTGACTCTAGTGCAAGTGGGAGACTGAAGGAAATATGCCCTAGAGGCAATAATAAAGTTATTATTTATTTCCTTATATCACGATAAAAGTTTATTATTCATGCTAGAATTGTATTAACCGGAAACATAATACATGTGTGAATACATAGACAAACAGAGTGTCAGTAGTATGCCTCTACTTGACTAGCTCGTTAATCAAAGATGGTTATGTTTCCTAACCATGGACAAAGAGTTGTCATTTGATTAAACGGGATCAAATCATCAGTTGAATGATCTGATTGAGATGACCCATTCCATTAGCTTAGCACCTGATCGTTTAGTATGTTGCTATTGCTTTCTTCATGACTTATACATGTTCCTATGACTATGAGATTATGTAACTCCCGTGTGCCGGAGGAACACTTTGTGTGCTACCAAACGTCACAACGTAACTGGGTGATTATAAAGGTGCTCTACAGGTGTCTCCAAAGGTACATGTTGGGTTGACGTATTTCGAGATTAGGATTTGTCACACCGATTGTCGGAGAGGTATCTCTGGGCCCTCTCGGTAATGCACATCACATAAGCCTTGCAAGCAATGCAACTAATGAGTTAGTTGGGAGATGATGTATTATGGAATGAGTAAAGAGACTTGCCGGTAACGAGATTGAACTAGGTATTGGATACCGACGATCGAATCTCGGGCAAGTAACAAACCGATGACAAAGGGAACAACGTATGTTGTTATGCGCTCTGACCGATAAAGATCTTCCTAGAATATGTAGGAGCCAATATGGGCATCTAGGTCCCGCTATTGGTTATTGACCGGAGACATGTCTTGGTCATGTCTACATTGTTCTCGAACCCCTAGGGTCCGCACGCTTAAGGTTTCGATGACAGTTATATTATGAGTTTATACGTTTTGATGTACCGAAGGTTGTTCGGAGTCCCGGATGTGATCACGGACATGACGAGGAGTCTCGAAATGGTCGAGACATAAAGATTGATATACTGGAAGCCTATGTTTGGATATCGGAAGTGTTCCGGGTGAAATCGGGATTTTACCGGAGTACCAGGAGGTTACCGGAACCCCCCGGGAGCTATATGGGCCTTAGTGGGCCTTAGTGGAAAAGAGAAGAGGCAGCCTAAGATGGGCCGCGCGCCCCTCCCCTCCCTTGGTCCGAATAGGACAAGGAGAGGGGGCCGGCCCACTTTCTCATTTTCCCCCTCCGCGAATCCTATTCCAACTAGGATTGGGGGGGGGATCCTACTCCCTGAGGGAGTAGGACTCCTCCTGGCGCGCCACCTCTTGGCCGGCCGCACCCCCCCTTGAGCCTTTATATACGGAGGCAGGGGCACGCCAGAGAAACACAAGTTGATCCACGTGATCATATTCTTAGCCGTGTGCGGCGCCCCCTGCCACCATTGTCCTCGATAATATTGTAGCGGTGCTTAGGCGAAGCCCTGCGACAGTAGTACATCAAGATCGTCACCACACCGTCGTGCTGACGGAACTCTTCCCCGACACTTTGCTGGATCGGAGTTCGGGGATCGTCATCGAGCTGAACGTGTGCTAGAACTCGGAGGTGCCGTAGTTTCGGTGCTTGATCGGTCGGGCCGTGGAGACGTACGACTACATCAACCAAACGCTTCCATTGACGATCTACAAGGGTACGTAGATCACACTCTCCCCTCTCGTTGCTATGCATAACCATGATCTTGCGTGTGCGTAGTAATTTTTTTGAAATTACTACGTTCCCCAACACAAATACTTTAGTTGGTGAGGCAGTTTCTAGTGTGCGGTTGTCAAGGCAGTCGCATTCTCTTCGGCACGCAAGGATCGCTTAATACTTCCGTTCACTATAATGATGCTGCGTGGACTGGGCATCTTGAGCGTCAGGGAAGCGTAATGTGGTATTGCATTAAAGCGAGCAAAATCTTTGTGTCCAGGTAGTGCTTGATAGCCACTTTGGAACGGAGCGATGTGGAAGGTTAAATGTTCGCTACGGAAGTTATCGGGGAAGCCGAATATAACCTTTAGTAGCAGGGAGCCCGTGCAATGAGCCCCTGGGCCTTGCGCTACTCCTTTGAAGGTAGTATTGCTATGGCGAATTTTTGTTGGGTCTATCCCTATTTCGCGGATTGTATCCTGGTATATCAGGTTTAGATTGCTGCCACCGTCCATCAAGACTCGTGTGAAGTGGTATTCGTCAATTATTGGGTCTAATACCAGGGCGGCCCATCCCGCATGCCGGATACTTGCTGAGTAATCACGATGGTCGAAAGTGATCGGTTGAGACGACCAGTGGCAGGACTCCGCGGTGATAGGCCCTTGGGCATATTTTTCTGGGAGTGCTGTTTTGTTTCTTCCCTTGATCACGTGTAACACGTTTACTGTTTTGACTTCTGGTGAAAATTTCTTTTGTTCCCCAGTGTCTTGCTTGAGAGGCCCATCCTCGTCTTCGCTTGGTGTATCTTCCCCCTTGTGTACGGCGTTGAGCTTGCCGGACTGCTTGAAGACACAACATTCTCTGTGGGTATGATTAGCGGGTTTACCGGGGGTGCTATGGATCTGACATATTTGGTCCAGAATTTTGTTTAGGCTGGACAGTTCGTCTCTAACGCCTTTAGAGGGTAGCTTTTGCTGACCTGGCCGAGAGCTTTTGAATCCGGTGTTTACTGTCGTGCTCTTCGTGATGTCTTATTTATTCCGGCATTTGTTATTGCTGTTGCACCGTGATTTCCCATTTCCATCTCTAACTTCGGATGTACTGGGGTCGCTGGTGCTGCATCTAGCTAGCCAACTATCCTCACCCTCGCAAAAGTGGGTCATGAGGCTTGTTAATGCTGCCATTGTTCTCGGTTTTTCTTGGCCGAGGTGTCTGGCAAGCCATTCGTCACGGACGCTATGCTTAAAAGCTGCCAGGGCTTCGGCGTCCGGACAGTCGACAATTTGGTTCTTTTTAGTAAGAAACATGTTCCAAAGCTTTCGGGCTGACTCTCCGGGCTGTTGAGTTATATGACTCAAATCATCCGCGTCCGGAGGTCGGACATAAGTCCCTTGAAAATTTTCCCGAAAGGCGTCTTCGAGCTCTTACCAGCTTCCAATGGAGCTTTCGGGGAGGCTCTTAAGCCAGTGCCGAGCTGGCCCTTTGAGTTTGAGGGGTAAATACTTAATGGCGTGGAGATCATCTCCCCGAGCCATATGGATATGGAGGATATAGTCCTCAATCCATACCCCAGGGTCTGTTGTTCCGTCGTATGCCTCTATGTTTACAGGTTTGAATCCCTCTGGAAATTCATGGTCCAGCAACTCATCGGTGAAACATAGGGGGTGTGCGGCACCCCTATATCTAGGTGTACCGCGTTGTTCGGATGTTTGTTGTGTTGCATCGTATGCTGGAGCACGCTTGCGTGGTCCATAGATGGATCTGGTTTCACCCTCCTTTTGATGCGAGCCCTCGCGTAGACCGCGTATTGGCTTGTGTGCGGCGTTGCTTGCCGCTTTATGTTGGCCGTGAGGTCGTCTATCCGGCCAGATGGTTGTTTTAATTTTTGGTTGTGGGGGGTCTGAGGCCTCCTCGTCGAATTCGGGTAGCAACTTCCGCTTTGGGTAGCTCTTGGTGGGGCGATTGCCGCCGTACTTCGCTGCTGTGTTGAGTACTTTACTCCATCTGATTTGGAGTGTGTCCTGCGCAGCCTTGAGCCTTTGCTTCTGCTTTTTCAAACTCCTCGCGGTGGCAACAAGCCTTTGATGGGCATTCTGCTGCTCCGGGTGTCTGTCCGGCGTTATGTTGTCTGGACTATTATCTTTGACAGAATTGGTTTGTTCGGTTTGATTCTCCGTATTGCCGTGGTCCGACAGTAGTTCGCCCTGCTCCAACGCTGGGTCTGTATGATCATTATTTCTGCTGAGGCGGGATTTGGGGCGGCGCTTACGTCGCCGCTTTGACTGCTTCTCGAGGGGACAAGCCTTTGTTGCATCCTTCCGTTCCTCGTCGTCGTCTTCTTTTGGTGTGTCCACCATGTATACGTCATATGATGAGGTGGACGTCCAACGCCCTGTGCGCGGTGGTTCCTCTTTGCCTCCCGCATCGTCGTCCATACCGTCGATGTATTCGGAGTCGAAGTCGAGCATGTCGGTTAAATCATCAACGGTGGCTACGAAGTGGGTGGTGGGTGGGCGTCAAATTTCTCCGTTGTCTGCATCCCAATCCTGTTGGCCATAGTCCGGCCAGGGCTCTCCTGACAAAAAGAGAGACCTTAGTGCATTTAGAATGTCGCCGAAGGGCGAGTGCTGAAAGATATCCGCGACGGTGAATTCCATGATCGGCGCCCAATCGGATTCGATTGGCAGGGGCGCGGATGGTTCAGAGTCCGGAAAAGAGTCCGGCACCCTGGAGTCACGGGTTGCGCAGAGGGTTAGGCTAGTGTTCGGCTCGATCTCCGTTGGGACTGCAGCCCCTGAGGTGGTGTCTAACCACCCGTCCTAGATTGGCGCAGTTGGCTCCGAGCTAAGGGTCGGAGCTGATGCGGGCGCGGCCTCTGGGGTACTATTCGACGGTAGAGCTAGGTCATACCCATCATGACAGTGTGGCGCACCCGGCTGTGGCTCAGATTTGTCGAAGATCAAGTATCCGCGGATGTCGGCCGTGTAGTTCAAACTTCCAAATCTGACCTGATGGCCAGGGGCGTAGCTTTCAATCTGCTCCAGATGGCCGAGCGAATTGGCCCGCAGTGCAAAGCCGCCGAATACGAAGATCTGTCCGGGGAGAAAAGTCTCACCCTGTACCGCATCGCTATCGATGATAGTAGGAGCCATCAAGCCTAACGGTGATGACATAGAGGAACTCTCAATGAAAGCACCAATGTCGGTGTCGAAACTGGCGGATCTCGGGTAGGGGGTCCCGAACTGTGCGTCTAGGCTGGATGGTAACAGGAGGCAGGGGACACAATGTTTTACCCAGGTTCGGGCCCTCTTGATGGAGGTAAAACCCTATGTCCTGCTTGATTAATATTGATGATATGGGTAGTACAAGAGTAGATCTACCACGAGATCAGAGAGGCTAAACCCTAGAAGCTAGCCTATGGTATGATTGTATGTTGTCCTGCGGACTAAAACCCTTTGGTTTATATAGACACCGGAGAGGGTTAGGGTTACACAAGGTCGGTTACAAAGGAGGAGATATCCATATCCGTATTGCCTAGCTTGCCTTCCACGCCAAGTAGAGTCCCATCCGGACACGAGATGAAGTCTTCAATCTTGTATCTTCATAGTCTAACAGTCCGGCTGTCCGGAGACCCCCTAATCCAGGACTCCCTCAGTCAGTGACATACCTAATATCTTCTCGCCCACAACCTTCACATGATTTGCAGAAATCTCACTCTGCACAATACGTGCTCTGATTAACATGTTTGCTTCCTTGGCAGACATGAAATGAATACCACGACCATGCTCATCAGATATTTGTCCATCAACAATACAGAGAAGTTTATCTACCTCTATGGTTAAAGCACATGCCATAGCAACTTTACAAGTACTAAAAAGAATCAAACAAAAGCTATATTAGTAACTCCAAGTAATAATGGTGCAACTACTAACATTTTTATTCTTTTCAGAGACGTCCCGTGATTAAATATACACGACTTTTTCTGGGTGCATCCTATGAGGGGAGTAAAGAGAGTACTTGCAACTTAAGACCTCTCCTGTGCTGGAGTATCGCATATTGCTGACAATGACTATGCTATCTCTATCAAGCCTCTCTCTTATTCGTGAAACATCAATTTTCTTAACTTCACCAGTGAAACCATAATCAATACCACCAACAACCCCTCACCTTTGCCAAAGGAAGAGAAAATAAATCAATAGATGGTCCAAGAACGAAATCATTCAAATGCTTGCACACATTGACTGAACTTTACTTTTTTTTTCTCTTTCCATGAAAGAGAGGTAACCTTTCAATTTCAGATAATATGGCGGGAGTATAATTTCTTAAGAAAATACAAAATGTTTCATTCTTTTGTATGAGACAGGAGAGCTGGACTCAAAGTTGATCGACTTCTATGAAGTAAAACACCATTAGAAAATCACAATGTAAAGAGTGGTTGTTCAGTGTTCCTGGCTACTTATTGGTATCGAGTTTTATCTTGAACACTCAAGATTCATTGACTCGATGCATTATGATACCTAGATTGGTTAAACGACCTTAAATCTATCTATGAGTTTGATTAGCAGTTAAATCAGTTAAGATATTATGTGTTGTTGCATGTATTGTGATACGACCCATTCCAACTGCATCTATTGTCTTCCACTCTAACTATGATACGTCTCCAACGTATCTATAATTTTTTATTGTTCCATGCTATTATATTGTCTGTTTTGGATGTTTAATGGGCTTTAATATTCTCTTTTATATTATTTTGGGACTAACCTATTAACCGGAGGCCCAGTGCCAGTTGCTGTTTTTTTTCCTATTTTAGAGTTTTGCAGAAAAGGAATACTAAACGGAATGAAACCTCTGTGATGATCTTTCTTGGACCGAAAGCAAACCAGGAGACTTGGAGAGAAAGTATGGAACACCACGAGGCAGCCACAAGGCAGGAGGGCGCGCCCAAGGGGGTAGGCGCGCCCCCACCCTCCTGGGCCCCTCGTAGCTCCACCGACGTACTTCTTCCACCTATATATACTCTTATACCCTAGATTGATCGCAGAGAGCCACGAAACCACGTTTCCACTGCCGCAACCTTCTGTACCCGTGAGGTCCCCATCTTAGGGCCTTTTCCGGCAATCTGCCAGAGGGGGAATCGATCACGGAGGGCTTCTACATCAACACCATAGCCTCTTCGATGAAGCGTGAGTAGTTTGCCATAGACCTTCGGGTCCATAGCTATTAGCTAGATGGCTTCTTCTCTCTCTTTGATTCTCAATACAAAGTTATCCTCGATGTTCTTGGAGATCTATTCGATGTAATACTCTTTTGCGGTGTGTTTGCCGAGATCCGATGAATTGTGGGTTTATGAACAAGATTATCTATGCATATTATTTCGTTCTTCTCTGAATTATTATATGCATGATTTGATATCTTTGAAAGTCTCTTCGAATTATCGGTTTAGTTTGGCCTACTAGATTGATCTTTCTTGCAATGGGAGAAGTGCTTAGCTTTGGGTTCAATCTTACGGTGTCCTTTCCCAATGACAGTAGGGGCAGCAAGGCACGCATTGTATTGTTGCCATCAAGGATAAAAAGATGGGGTTTATATCATTTTGTTTGGGTTTATCCCTCTACATCATGTCATCTTGCTTAAAGCGTTACTCTGTTCTTATGAACTTAATACTCTAGATGCATGCTGGATAGCGGTCGATGTGTGGAGTAATAGTAGTAGATGCAGAATTGTTTTTATCTACTTGACACGGACATGATGCCTATAGTCATGATCATTGCCTAGATATTCTCATAACTATGCGCTTTTCTATCAATTGCTCGACAGTAATTTGTTCACCCACCGTAATACATGCTATCTTGAGAGAAGCCACTAGTGAAACCTATGGCCCCCGGATCTCTTTCTTATTATATTGCATCTCTTTTATTTACATCGCATCTCGTTTACTATTTTGCAATCTTTACTTTCCAATCTATACAACAAAAATACCAAAAATATTTACTTTACTATCTTTATTAGATCTCACTTTTGCGAGTGACCGTGAGGGGATTGACAACCCCTTTATCGCGTTGGTTGCAAGGTTCTTGATTGTTTGTGCAGGTACTAGGTGACTTGTGCATAGTCTCCTACTGGATTGGTACCTTGGTTCTCAAAAACTGAGGGAAATACTTACGCTACTTTGCTGCATCACCCTTTCCTCTTCAAGGGAAAACCAACGCATGCTCAAGAGGTAGCAAGAAGGATTTCTAGCGCCGTTGCCGGGGAGATCTATGCCAAGTCAAGACATACCAAGTACCCATCATAAACTCTTCTCCCTCTCATTACATTATTTGTCACTCGCCTCTCATTTTCCTCTCCCCCACTTCTAAAATGATTTTCTCCCGGGTTTTAATACTTTGGATAGTCCCTCTGTCCTTTCTAAGCTCAGAAATAATGATGCTATCGAAAGACCTACCGGGATTATCGATGAGAATTTGAATAATTTTGATGAAGATGACCCCGGAGTTTTTCGTTATTTGCTTGATGAATCTTTGAAAGATGCTTGGGATAGGCTATTAAAGATCTGAGCTAGCTATTTTCCCTAATATCAAATTGAGATTTACTTAAAATGTTTTTTATGTTGGCTTACCTTCTTCTTTCAAGCAAGTTTTGGATTCTATTTTTGAAGAAGGTTTTCTTGAGGGGGATGCCATCGATACCTATGAAAAGAGGAAACCTATATTCGGGCACCCCATGAGTGAAAAGGTTGAATCCACCTCTCTTTTGTGTTTTTATCGGAATGAAATTATCAAAGAGATGAAGGCTAGCTTAGATGCAAATTTTCATAGTGTGCTTAATCTTTCTTCTACCATTAATGGCCACATACTCTCACAAAATAGAAAGATAAGTGCTTTAGATAAGAAATTCTCCCTTTATCACCAAAAGGGAGAAGATGGCAATACCTAGATCTATTCTTGGTTTTATGCCTAGCTAGGGGCGTTAAACGATAACGCTTGTTGGGAGGCAACCCAATTTTATTTTTGTTCTTTGCTTTAGATCTATTCTTGGTTTTATTTTTGTTGGTACGAGGGACTTGAGCGCGGGCTCCTACTGGATTGATACCTTGGTTCTAAAAAACCGAGGGAAATACTTACGCTACTTTGTTGCATCACCATTTACTCTTCAAGGGAAAACCAACACATGCTCAAGAGGTAGCAGACTATCATGCCATGCTCATGCGAAAAGTAAAATTGCGTGGTTCTGCTAGGTACTGGCAAGGTGATCTCCAATAGGAAGCTGCCATCTGACATTATGTGGGCCAAGTATCTTTGTATTGCATTTTCCTTTTCCATTTCCCATCTTTGTATTTCCACCCTTTCTTCAGCAGCAGCCCCCACCAGTGTACTTTACATGCATGAATGACAGTGTGATAGAGTCATTCTCTCTCTTATCCCACTCAATAAATCCAACCATTTCTTTCTTCTAAGCCAATTTGAAACAGCCATAGCTTTTAAACCATATTTTTCATTTTTGAAACTTACTTTATATTTGAACTCCTTGCTAAAAAGCCTTTAAAATGAGATCAATTTTGAATATTTTTCGACCACGTTTAAACTCAAACACATATTTCACATATCAAAATAATCAGTTTTATAGCCTTGTTTCACAAAAACCACATCTATTTCATTAGAACATTTTTCAAATAACATATTTCATATTTTAAAATAATATGTTTCACGATGATACATTACAAATTCACGTTATGTGGTTACTATTTCATAATTCAGAACCTACATTTCACTTTTCACTGCCTTGTTTCACAAAAATAACATATATTTTAATTGCATATTTTTTAAGAACCTATTTGTTGGGGAACGTAGTATTTCAAAAAAATTACCTACGATCACGCAAGATCTATCTAGGAGATGCATAGCAACGAGAGGGGTAAGGAAGTCCTGGATTAGGGGGTCCCCGGGCGTCCGGGCTATGTGACGTGGGCTGGACTATGGGCCGTGAAGATACAAGATAGAAGGTTTCCCCCGTGTCCAGATGGGACTCTCGTTGGCGTGGAAGGCAAGCTTGGCGTTCAGATATGAAGATTCCTTTCTCTGTAAACCGACTCTATACAATCCTAGCCCCCTCCGGTGTCTATATAAACTGGAGGGTTTAGGCCATAGGGGCGATCATAATCATACAGGCCAGACCTCTAGGGTTTAGTCATTACGATCTCGAGGTAGACCAACTCTTGTAACCCCTATACACATCAAAGTCAATCAAGCAGGAAGTAGGGTATTATATCCATTAAGAGGGCCCAAACCTGGGTAAACATTGTGTCCCTTGCCTCCTATTACCTTCGATCCTCAGACGCACAGTTCGGGACCCCCTACCCGAGATCTGCCGGTTTTGACACCGACATTGGTGCTTTCATTGAGAGTTCCTTTGTGCTATCGACAAAGGATTCGATGGCTCGTTCGATCATCCACAATGCTGCTGTTTTGGGGGAAATTTTTTCCCCAGGCCAAATTTTCGTATTCGGCGGCTTCGCGCTGCGTGCCAACTCGATTGTCCTCCTCGAGCAAATCGGAAGCTACGCTCCGGGTCATCAGATCAGTTTCGGGAAACTAAACTATGTCGCCGATATTCGAGGAGATTTGATCTTCGAAGGGTTCGCGGCCCCGATTGTCGCTCTGGCCTTAGATCCAGAGCAGGCCGTCAGGTTCGAAGACGGGAGTTTAAAGCCCGCTAGACTCTCTGCAATTATGGACCTTGCTACTGGAGATCCGGAGGAGATGGAGTCATCGGCAAACCCAAAGACGAAGCAAACTCTCCTTACCACTGAAGCGCTGGACACTCCGCCGGACTCTAAGTCCAAACACTCGAGGTCCGTGTCAAGCAGGCGGCGCCAGGAGGCTCCAACTCCGGACAACCCCATGGACCCTCGTCTCTCTGTCCAACCCTTGCCTTTAAACGAGGCTCTGGACTTAATGTGATCCCTCGCCATTATAGAGGAATCATTTCCGAACTACGCCCAGCCCGGACTAGGGGCTGAGAGCGGGGAATTTTACGTCCCACCCACCACCCACTTCATAGCCACTATCGAAGATCTAACCGACATGCTGGACTACGCCTCCGAAGACATCGACGGTATGGACGACGATGCCGGAGACGAACAAGCACTACAAAAAAATACACTTCCGTGATGATACGTGTTTGTCATAGTAGGTCGCGTTTTCTGTCATGCATGTACATCCATGACGATTTTATGACAGAATCAAGATAGTCATACATGTGCTGTCGTAGAAGTGTTCCATGACATTACCAAAATTATCATCACGGAAGTGTCCACTTCCATGACGATAAATCGCGCATCACAGAAGTGCTTTCGTTAAGGGTGACCTACATGTGGCATCCACCGTAACGGAACGCTGTTAAGTTATCGGGTCGGGTTTTGGATCCGATAACCCATTAACAACCCCGACCAATGGGGATTTTCCACATGTAAAATCATCATTGGCTGGAGGAAACACGTGTCGGCTCATCGCTGGGACAGATGTCATCCACTCATTGGACAGAAGGCGCCTATGATACGTCGACACGTGGCACGGCCCAACAGAGGCCCATTCCTATGAAAAGGCTGGCCCGCTTGACTTGGTCAAAAGGTTGCGGGCCGGCCCATGGAAATCCTGTTAACGGCATGTTCGTATATAGCCCATTTACAGCCTGCTAACCCAAGGCCCGTTACGCCCTATTCGAATTAGGCCCAGTAGCGTCATCTGGGCCATCCAATATGATTCCAGCCCGTTTTCACTTCTGGCCCATGTATGGCCCGTGACGTCTTTCGACCCATATGAGGCCCTATGTAACTCTTGGCCTATTAACGGCCCGTGGTGAAACTGGCCCGCAATGAACAGTGTATCACTTTACACCCATTAACGGCCCATGGTGAAACTGGCTCGTAAAGAGCAGTGTATCACTTTTTACCCATTAACGACCCGTTATTCCGTTGGGCCATTTCCAGCCCATGTTATCTTTCGGCCTTCTCAGAGCCCATTTATTCTTGGGCTATTTTCCAGCATTCGTTTACTTACGGCCCGTTACTGTCATTTTCCGCTTGTGGGCCAAATTCAGCCTATGGTTACAGTCGGCCCGTTTGTGGTCCGTTAATATGTTGGGCCGTTTTCATAGCGTCATCAAATATGGCCTATTAACGATGGCCCGTTATTGTCGGCCCATGAACGGACGATTCCAACTCTAGCCCATTTACAGCCAGAATGCGGTCTGTTTGGCCCATGTTTGGCCAATCAATCATATGGCCCGTATAAGGCCCATTGATGATACGGCCCGTAGAAGGCCCATTGTTTCTACAGCCCGTAGAAGGCCCATTGTTTCTATGGCCCGTAGAAGGCCCACTGTTTCTACGGCCCATAGAAGGCCCACTATTTATACGGCCCGTAGAAGGCCCACTGTTTCTACGACCCGTAGGAGGCCTAGTGTCACTACAGTAAATATTAGCCCATGGTTATTGTGGCCTAGTTTTAAAAAATAGGTTATTGCAGCCACTAGCAAACCGCAGAAAAAGTACTGCACTGACTACAAGCAAACAAATAAACAAGACAACAAGAAAATAAATAAGCAAGCAACTTACACTAGGCTATCACGGCTATTACACATATTACATCCACTGGGCATCAAAGTTCGCCACCAATGCAAATATAGGGAACACAACAGCATATAAACGCCGCAGAAAAACAAGTCCAGAACTGAAACCACTTCAAAAGAGCTCAAGAAACAATATTCTGAGTACCCATAATGCTGGCAAGATGCTTAGCAAGCTTATTAACTTTCTCTTGTTTGGCGCTTAAGTCCTCCAACGCTTGCTGTTGCACCAGAAAGTATGCATCTGAATTTTGCAGGGACTTCCTCAGTCCTTCGGCTTCCTGTCGCATAACTTCTGATCGATGTCTTTCAACTTGAAGTTGAGACTCAAGAAGCCGGACTGATTCAGGCAATGAGTTTGAAGAGCTGGTGCCAGCAGTGGTAGCCAGTAACTCGAACACTACATCAAGACAGGACTTCGGGGTTGTCTCAGTGTCTTCACTATAATTTTTATCAGCTTTCTTGGAGACCAACAGGGATGTCTCACTATCTTGAACCTTATCTGCATTACTTCCTTTACCATTGCATAACAGGGTACTCTTCTCCAATATTTTATCCGCGTTCTAAAAGAGAAACAAACAAACAAACACATCTTAGGTTTACAATGTAGTATATGAAACTCATTTTGGTAAACCAGTTCAGTAGTAAGGTGGACAGGATAACAACATGAAACAAACATATATCTATGTAGTATGGTCACTGTATGGTCTATATCATTCTAGTTTATGTTGCCAAATCAAGATAGATACAGTTTGAATCATATCTATTTAAGACAAAGCAGCATAGACAAAATATAAGTGTGAGAAACTACACAGCAATAACAACACTTGTAATGTGCATGGCATGAGAACATAACTGTTTATTCAATTGAAACTGAAATCAACATAGATCAAGTTACAACAGCAAACAACCAAACACGTTGAAGAAACAGGTTTAAAACATACCTGTTGCGCCATTGGAGTTTCAATCGCATCATTCAAATTTGAAATTAGTTGGTATCAGTAAATACAGTGATGCAAGAGCAAAGTAGTATGAACCATATCTACGGAACCTGACCTAAGAACAATTCTTCTTCTGCTTTAAGCGTTGACTCCGGGTTCGGAGTGGTGGTCCTCGTGATTTGGGCACTGTAGTTGCCTTACTAACTGCTCGTGTTTGGGTGCTCTATGGTGGAGATGGTGCTGTGTCAACAGGAACTGGGTGTCTGTCTGCTGGGGTTGGGGTTAGAAGGGGTGTAGCTGGTTCTCTGTCCAACTGGGTAGGGGTACAATCTGCATGAGTGTGGGTTATGTGTGGTGGGGCTGGTTCTTGGGCAAGTACAACCGTGGTTCTATCTGCATCGAAAGGTAGCACGATCTTTTCTGAAGACCGTGTTTCTACTCCCACAGATACTTCCATCACTCCCTCCAATTGAAATGGCTGATAAACAAGAAAAATAATTGAATGTACAGACATTATAAGATAGACAGGTGCAATGGATAGTAGGGAAGAAAACAGGGCAAGAAATAATTCACATTTATGTTGTTTAAGAAAACAAAATAGTAGTACATAATTTCACATATATGATGGCTAATTAAACAGGATAGCATGACACAATTTCACATGTATGATGGCTAACTAAACAGGATAGAATGACATACTTCAAAATATGATGACTATGTAAACAGATGACATGATATAACTATACGATGTGTCTATTAAAGTGGTTGGCATGCCATAAATCACAAACATGTCGTCGATGGAAACATGATGGCATGATATAATTCATGGATAGAATGACATAATTTAAAATATGATGACTATGTAAACAGGATGATATGATATAACTATATTATGTCTTTAGAAAATGGGTTGGCATGCCATAATTCAGATACATGCTGTCTATGTAAACATCATGGCAGGACATAATTCAAATATATAATTTATATACTAAGGAAGTGAGCAGAGGGCAATCACATATATGATGTGTCAATTAAGGAGATGGCATTCAATATTGTGTATATGATGTAAAAACTAAGCATTGCAATACAACATATGCATTATATGAGTAATATAACCCTGCCAAGTTTGAGCATACACCTCAGGGGGATAATAGGACTGGTCATCTGCCTTTGAATCCTCCTCTGAAGAGCTATCTGTAACCACCAAGATATCTGCTTCAGCAGGTAGCATTGTCTGCTCTGAAGACCTTGTTTTCACTCTAGATTTCTCCATCACCAATTCAAATGGCTGATGCACAGGAAGAGTAGTTGAATATACAAACATTGTCGACAAAAGCAATGAGAAATACAAAAAAGGACAACATGATATAATTCACATATATGACGCTTGCCTAAACAGCATGGCATTGCATAATTCACATACATAATGCCTTGCAACAAGATAACATTGCATAATTCACATATATAATGTCTTGCAACAAGATGGCATTGCATAATTCACATATATGGTAATTAGACACTCAACATGTGGCATTCACACAAAGCATGTCTAAACTAAGCAAATGCCATAACAATGCAAGATACCATACGCATGATATGAGCAACATAACCCTGCCAAGTTAGGGCATGCACCTCGGGGGGGGGGGATATGACTGGTCATCTGTCTCTGAATCCTCCTCTGAGGAGCTATCGGTAACTAGCAAGACATGCGCTTCGTCGGATAGCATTGTCTGCTATGAAGACCTTATTTCCACTCCAGATTTTTCCATGACCATGCCGAATGGCTGATGCATAGGAAGAGTAATTGAATGTACTAAAATTTTTGACAAATTTAACATGTAATAAAAAAATGATGGCATGATATAATTCACATATAAGATGACCGGCTAACCAGGGTGGCATTGCAAAATTCACATATATGATGCCTGGCTAGACAAGATGGCATTGCATGATTCACATATACGATAAAGAAACTAAATAGATGGCATTGACACAAAGCATGTCTAAACTAAGCAGATGACATCTTTAATGTATACAGTAAGCAATGCAAGGCACCATATGCATGATATTACCAACATCAGCATGCCAAGTTAGAGCGAAGACCTCATGGGGTAAATAGGAGTGGTCTTCTCCTTCTGAATCCCCCTCAGAATAGTTATCTTCCTCTTGATTACAATCTGAAATGGGTGGAGGGGGGCTGCCTTTGCGCCCACCATGGAACGACGTCTGCATGAAATTTTATTGCCACGCAAGGCTCGTCTCTTTTGCTCTACATGATCAGTTCCATTGTGTACAATAACTGGCATGCATAGGAATAAAACATAGTGAGATTATGTAAGGAGTGCATGCACAAATCCAGAGTGATGGCAGCAAACTGTGGATAGACCCAAAACCAATGATAGCAGGCAGATAATAGCTTTAGTTAAAAAATACAGATAATGGCTCCTTTAATGTTTGTTTGCACCCAACATGAAACTCATAGTAGACACCGGAGATTAACCAGATAGTAGACATATAGTACTGATTGCTGCCCCAATATGTACCCCACAACCATTTAAAAACTCAAGTTTCAGCATTAGTTTGGACCTGACTCGGAGTCTAATAGGTGAACACGACGATAATGTAGCATGTCATCATATTAAGCGACACATAACGTAAGTAGACATGGAAGAGTGCGACCTCTCTTGCGGAACCGTGTAGTCCTCAAGGTCATCTGCTCAGTTGATGATGGTAATGCAGTTGTCGTGGCTGCCGGCGGCGGGGAAGAAGATCTGAGGCGGCGAAAGACAGTCTGGAGAGCGGATCCCTACTATGGTGAACCCTTCTGTCGTTGGAGCAGCTGAGCTGGGGTGGAAAACAGCGCCGCAGGAGCAGGACAATCCACACAAGGTTTTCTTTGACACATATCTGTAACAGAAGTAATTGAGTAAGGGCTTGTTTGAATTTGAGGATTCTAACAATGCAGGGATAGGAAATAGAGAGGAATAGGATAGGAATGCACGTGCAAAACAGAGAATTTAAAAACACATAATTTCTGCCAATCTGGGTGTTTGATTCACAATAATTGGAAGATCACATGATGCAAAAAAGCATGGTGAGATTAAGTTAAACCACAAGAAAATGTACGGTTATAATGCTATTATGCTACTATCTCTTAGTCGTGTGCTTGATGAATAGGAATATGAAAAGGAGGAGAAGTGGAAATTAGAATTCCTACGATTTTTCTTTCAAGGAGACACTAAAGGAACAAATCCTACAGTTTTCCTTTGCTCCATTCCTTTGCACCAAATTCATGAAAAGTAGTACCATAGGAAACTTTCCAATTTCGATGTTTTTCATTCACTTTTCCTTTCAAGCACTGGCGATTCTAGTAGGCAGGCTTGAAAAAGGAAAATCCTACACTAAAAAATTATTTTTGCGCTACTTCTATTACTTTGGACCTAGGCTACCGCCATACTAGCTCAACTCATAGGCCCATCGACAAATGCACAGCTCAAACACGCAGAGATAAATAATGATGGCGTTCAAGAGAGTCCATCACGGATAGCTAAGTTGCATGGTACCTCACTGCTTGTCATATAGTAGGATAAAATAATCGTATTTCCCGTTACTACGAGTGCTCAGTGGACAATATATATAACATGTAGAGTAAAACGAGATGCAGTGTACAACCTCTTTGGCGAAGCCATGTCGATCTCAGCGTGATTGGGTTGGTCGGTGAGGATGCTCCGGCTGACTTGGCTGTCGGAGGAGGGGAAGAAGATCTTAGGCGTATGGAGATGGAGCCCGAGGTACTGCTCCTCTGTGATGGAGGGTTTCGTCGTTGGAGCAGCTCCGGTGAGTTGTACGACGCCGAGGCTGAAGCATGACAAGAGAGACAACGAACAACGTTAACCTAAGTGGAATTCTAATAGAATCTCCAATACATGACGTAAAATACATAACCACAAAGTTCTAGATGTAAAATACATCAGCCGCTCATCTCTGAACTTAACTGCCGAAACTGAATTTAACTGTCGAAACTGAACTTAACTGTCGAAACTGAATTTAACTATCGAAACTGAACTTAACTGTCAAAACTGGACTTAACTGTCGAAACTGAATTTTGCTGTCGAAACTGAATTTTGCTGTCGAAACTGAACGAACTAGCAAGGTGAGGCTACACATCGGTCGACTGACTTTTTCATCTTTGGTCAGTTGATTTTGTAGCCGTTGGATACGAAATCAAGGGCCTACGGTTCATCTTCAACCTCCACCCCCCTGAGCCGCCAGCCACCACCGGCCAAACAGCAGCCCCCCGCCGCCCCCGCCCCGAAAACACTCCCCACCGCCGGTCCGCCGCCGCCCCGGCCATCCCTCTAGGCCCCCCGTGCCGAACTTTTTCTCCGGCGATCCCCACGCTACCACCCCGCCACCGCCGGCGACCACCGCCCCCATCCCGAACCCTAAGATAGATAGTGGGGTACCTCTCCGGCGAGCCCCCCTCCCTGCTACGGCTGGTTCTTCCTTCACCCCGGTGAGCCCCCCACCCCCTGAAAATCGACTGACTGAAAAGTCGATTCAGTCGACTGAAGCATAGCTAAATCAGGGCAACATCGCAAGCAAGAGCAAGAGCGAGCGCAGCAGCGCGAGCAAGAGCAATAGCAAGAGCAGACCAGGCAGGGGACCGAGAGCAAGAGCAGAGCAGCAGCGCGAGCGAGAGCTAAAGCAACATCAGCTCCTACTAATGTGGACGTCGCCGCCGAGGGAGTGACGCCGTGGAGGAAGTGGTCGGCGACGTCGCCGTGGATGGAGCCGTGCCGTGTCGGCTCGGGACCGAGCGCCGACAGCACCGTGTGATCGAATCAAGAAAAAATGCAGCGATTAGTGTACAACCTCTTTGGTGGCGCCGATTAGGCCGCAGCTTCATCCAAGGAAACGATGATGATGATGCTCTTCCGGTGGTGCAAGTGAAGACGGTAGTGTGGGAATGGAGGTGGCGCAAAAAACAAGGGGAACATCGGGGCAGCTCCTTGGAGGTGGAGGACGGGGTGGCTGAACCGGCGGGACGATGAGATCGACGATGGATCCTCATCCTGTACGGTGGATGAGGGACGTCGAGGTGTTGCTGTGGACGACGTCGTCGGGGAAGAGGCTCCGGCTAGGTGGTGGACGGAGCAGTATGTGGGGTTTCGTCGCGGGTTTTCGTGGCCTCGGTGTACGAATGGGTGGGCGGATGGGATGGCAGTGGGGAACCATGGCTTAGAGACGCGCTTGTCCGAAATGTGGGGTAAGTTACAAAAGTACCCCCACTGATTTGAGGCGGTTCTTTCGGTTCAGGGGTACCACGGGCATTTCACGTGTCAGGATTTCACAGGAGGTGGGAGTTTTCGCGCGCGTTGTAATTTTGGAATAGCAAGGCGCGGGTTGAGATGGAGGGAGTTGTCGGAGCACAACGGGACAAGGATATATCTTAAATATTTCGGGCTAACAAGGCGCGGGTTGAAGAGGCGGGAGTTTCACAGCATGATAGACAGAGACGCTAGCTTGAATTTTTTGCATAACAAGGCGCGGCTTGAAATTTTGGAAGAACAAGCTTAACGTGTACCCAAAAAAGACAATTTGCACCTCAACACGCACAACACACACACAAACACCATTTAGACTAGAGTAAGGTACACGTGCATTGCACGCATGAGATTTGGCAACCAAATTTTGAATAAATACCACATTATAGCATGCAAGCTTTGAGTCATATATGCATGATGTAGATGTTCGTTTAATTCTTATAGTTCATTTCATTCAAAATCATCTAGTTTTTATAAGAAAGCTAATCTATTTTAAGATTCATGGAATTGTGCGTCGTAAGACATAAAGTAAAAAACAAATAATGGCAAATCATGTAGAAAAACATTTGGGCAATTCTGATACGGAAGATTCTAGAACAAATAAGATGTGCTTGTGTTTTGATGTTTGTGCATTATGCTTAAGTTCAACCATGGAGTCTTCTAGATTATACATGTGGCGAAATCTGGTGGAATCTAGATGATATCCAACGGCCAGTAGTGCTCAAATTTGCCATCTTTGGACCATCGGATTCGCCTCATCCAGCGACCATCTTTCAAAGTTAAAGTTACCCGCACACAATATAAAAAAATATAAAATATAAAATATATATATAGGGGTATAGATATAGATATGTGATGCGAAAGCCGCCCATCATCTCCAATTAGAATAGTGTGTCCATGCACGGATGCGACGTGGCCAAATGATGTCTACCATCGGTATCTCAAATTCAAATCAGTCTGACCTTGTTCAATGTGTATACATTACAACATGCTCGTTTCCAAACCACACCGTGCAGATCTCCGTTATATTCATGCATGCATGGGTTTCAAACATCAGGATCTCTTATTCAAATATTTGAATTCAACTTTACATTGATTATGACCTCACCTATTCTTTTACACCCACACAGTATGTCGGATTTCGGGTTCCGGCAGACCCTTGAGGTTCGAACACTGGGGTGCGCACGGAGATTTCGCCTCCTACCAACCTGCACCCCTCAGCCTCGCTAAGATTTGAGCTATGGAAAGAACAGCACAAGAGACACAGGGTTTATACTGGTTCAGGCCACCGTTGTGGTGTAATACCCTACTCCAGTGTGTGGTGTGGTGGATTGCCTCTCGGGCTAATGACGATGAACAATACAAGGAAGAACAACCTCGCGAGGGTCTGTTCTTGGCTGGGGCGATGAACTTCTGGGAGGAGTTCAGTCACCCCTCTCTCTCTCTCTCTCGGATTTCGATCTCCAACCTCTAACCTCTCACCGAGCTGCCCCCCTCCTGCGGGTGGCTGGTCCTATTTATAGAGGCCCTGGTCCTCTTCCCAAATATCGAGCGGGAAGGGAGCCAACAATGGCGGGCTAATTTGAAAGGGAAAACTAGTACCAGTTATCCTGACAAAAGTAGTCTTTGCCTGCACAAAGCTCTGGCGGTGACGCTGTCTTGGGCTCCACGATGACCTCCGTCTTGTAGTCCTCCTGGTCTTGGTCTTGTTGCACCGAAATGGCAACCTTTTCCTGATGCCTCGGTACTCCGCGGCTGTGCTTGCCCCCTTTGCACCAAAGAGGAAAGGAGGACACTGCGCGGGCTGGCACCCGCCTGGGGCCCTTGGTCGTCATGGCTTGCGTCACGGGCACCTCGTGAGGTACCCCACCTTGATCTCTCCGCCTCCTCGCGAGCCACCCTGATGAGGCCGTGCCTGAGGAAGCTCCGCGTCGTCCGTCCCGCGAGGCTTGGCCCCTCGCGAGGGTCTTGGGTTTGTGCTGGTGAAGATGGGCCGTACTGGGCCCCCCTTTGTGCCACGCCGCAGGCCGCAGGCAGGCAAGTCTGGGGACCCCCGTTCCCAGAACGCCGATAGTAGCCCCCGGGCCCAAGGCGCGCCCGGACTTGGCCATGCAGGGAGGCGGGAGGGCAAGAGCGAAGCGCCGCGGGCCCTAACAGCCTGCGGCCTTGGGCGTCGCGTGGCGGTTGATTGGACGTGGGTGCTTCCACTTCCCCATGGCGCCTCGGCAACTGCATGGATTGGACAAGTCCCTACATGCAATGTGGGTCATGATTACCTGCAATCATGGAGGTCGACGGTTGGCCTTCGCCGGCCATAAGTACGGAACAGCGAGCGCCCTTCCAGCCCATCCCTCCTTGCTTCTCCTTCCTCCCGGTCCTTGCTCCGTCTTGCTGTGATGGCTCCGATCCACCGGTTCTCGACGGCAGAGATGGGAAAGGCTCCCCGAGAGGAACCAGACCCGCTCTCATCGAAGAAATGGCTCGTCCTCCGTGGCCCGGACGAGGGGCCCATCAGGTGGTGTCGAGGCCTTGGTGCGAGTGGGCACCGCCGGGGTTCCCGCTTCCCTTGTACGCCCCCATCGAGGGCCCTGAAGGAGCTGATGCTGATCGCCACGGGCGGCGCCGCCGTCGGCGCCGACGAGTCACGAAGGTGTGGTTCGTCCTGCCTGGGGTCCACACCGAGGGCTCCTCCCGAGAGTTCATGCTCCACATCGCCATGCCTCCTCAGTCTTGGATTCGCCTTCCTCCCTTCTTCGCCTCCATCATCCCGCAGGGAGAACTCCTGGAGCTTTGGCTGCAGCACGCCGGCTGCTGCACCCTCCTGACCGAGGCAGAGGTCGCGGTCGTTGCCCCGGGCGAGGTCTTCATGACTCGGGGCTGGAGCGAAATCGCCCGGGTTTGCAGGACAAGAGGCGCCCTCGCGATCCACTTGGAGTACGACGGTGCTTCGGTGATGTTCTCCAAGCTCTTTCATGCGAACGGGTGCCGGCTGGAGTGCTGCCCCAGGAGAGGTGGCCGGGACCCTGCTGCGGCGAGGACTGGGCCCGCCGACCGCTCCCTTGGCGGCTCCCCAGGCGGTGGAGGCGTCGTAGGTTCCAGCGACTCCGGCGAGCTCTTCGTGACTCCAGAGACGAGCGACGACAGCTACGAGCCCCCGAGTCGGCGCCGCTCCTGGAGCAGGGCGGGCTCGTCAGGCCGCCGCCGACTCTGATCTGGATGGGGTTGGCGCCGGTGCTTGACGGCCCACTATTGATGATGGCGTCTTTTGCAGGGGCGTGCGTAGTTAGTGTCCCTTTAGGATCTATTCCCTGCGAGGAATCAAAGACGCGTCCCATGGGGGCTTGTAAGGTGCCTGTGATCCCATTTTGTTAATATAATCCTTGTCGCAGAATTGTGCGAGTTGCTCATTCCGTCTTAGCTCAGTTCTTCCTTTTGAACCTCACGAGGGCTTGGTGCTCTGCGCCGACAGGTCCCAGTCCCAAGGCGGCTTCAGCCGTCGCTAGTATGCCAGGTCGTGATGCCGTGGTCAAGGCCAGGAGGTGAGCGACCCGGAGTCCAGTAAGAGCCCCTGAGTCGCGATGCTCAGGAGGTCCCCTTTGGCGCTCAAGCAGTCGTCGTTCTGTGAGAAAGGAGAGTGGCGTTGCTAACACGGGATTGCATTAGGTGCAGGGATGATGCCACGGTAGCTGGCGCTTCCGGGCGGTGACTTATCTCGAGAATCAGGAGCCGCTCTCTGGTGTGTCGCCGGGTCTGGGCATCGGCAGGCATGAGGTTGCTTGGCGAGGTCCTCGCGTGTCCCTCCCCTCTCGCCTTTGCCCCCATTTATGCTCTACGTCCTCGGGTCCCGGCCCCCGAGCGAGTCTCAGCCGTGGACAAGGCCAGAGGGTGAGGGCTGGAGAGCTAGTAGGAGCCCTGAGTCGCGATGCTCAGGCACCCCCTCTTTAACGTGCAAGCGGTTCGCGCAGACGAGAGTGAAGGAGACATCGTAAGGGCCTCGCCTGACGCAGCTCCTTCAGGAGATCCTGTAGACCCATCATAGAAAAAGACATGAGGGGATTACCATGACAATTGACAGTCAGTCGTTGGTTGCTTCCGAGGGGTAATGAGGCACTGAAGGCTTGACGAGGTGGCGCCATGTGGGGCTGCCGCGGTCAGAGCTCAGCCATTCAGGTTTGTCGGCGTTGCAGGGACGGACCCATGCGCAAGCGTCGTGCCATTTCGGAGCAGTTCCGTCAGTTGAGCGGGCAACTAGGTCAAGCACATTAGCCGCGGAGGAGTGGATTTATTCAAATAGATGCTGGGAAGGCGGACATCACTGGGTCTGGCCCGAGCGACTTGGGGATCGTGCAGCCCGAGGGGCGCCCCCAACAAGGTAAGATAACAACATGAAATAAAAGGGATACACGCTGCAGGGACGGACCCACGTGGCCTGGGAATAATGCAGCCCTGGGGGCGCTCCCAGCTGGAAGTGGAACTTGAAAGATGTCACCTGATGACGTTGAAGACGAAGGGGTGTTGGTGTAGCAGACTCGATGGGCAGCAGAAGCCGATCCTCACGAGCCCCCAGGCCCAGGGGCCTCGGGAGGCTCCGGAGGCGCTGGTGGCTCCTTGCGGACCATCTCCATCTCTGCCAGGGCTGCGGAACGCCTGGCCTCTTGTGCCTCCGTGATGCCCCTCATGAGGCGCTGGTACGTGGCAGCCGCGTTCGGCAAGCCGTAAGGCATGCGAACGTAGCTGTGGGGTGGACCTTCGCAGCGCCCCACTCGCGAGGGCCAGAGGCGCTCCAGAGAGGCGACTCGGTTGAGCCCTGGTATGTCGATGCAGACGCGCAGCCCACCATCCTCGCCTGGATGGGGAGCCACTGCTGGTAGGCGGCGGCCGCCTTTCATGACTCTTGACTCCTGCAGCTCCTGGGTGGCCTTGCTGACGACCTTGTAAGTGCATCTAGTGCCACCCCTAGTTGGTTTTGGAGTATTGACGACAAACCTAGTTGAGGGACTAATGTGTTTGTGAGAATTGCAGGATAACACAGGTAGAAGTCCCTCAATGATTCGGTTTCACTACCAGAGATGACCCCTAAAAATGTACGAAGACATTGAAGACAATGGTGGTTTATGAAGATATTCATATTGAAGACAATGACATGTGAAGACTCCCTATGAAGCTTATGGAACTCAAAGACTTAGATCCTTCGTAGTTTTACTTCATTTATGTTGTGTCATAGGAACCACCGTACTGTTAAGTGGGGTCCAAGAGAACCAGTCAGGATGACTGAAGTGATGCCTCATTCAAATCTTATGTCTTCGAGCGAAGACTATGAGAGAAAATCTTGTCCAGAGTCAGACAAGTCAGCTTTACTTGTAGCCCAAGTAAAGTTGTTGTGTGAGTTCGAAATCCGACCGTTGGTACACGTGTCAGTTCCTTAGTGACCAAGGGTCGTTTCAGACAAATCAGGTCGGGTTGCCAAGTGGCTATAAATAGTCCACCCCTACAACCATAAACGGTTGGCTGCTCAGATTTCAGTGCACGGCTTTTGTCGTTTGAGAGCAACCCACCTCGAAGCCTTTGAGAGAAAATTCCTAGCGAGGAGAAAAGCCCTAACCACCCAGAGCCAGAGTAAATTGGGCATCACTTAAGTCTTCTTGTCTGAGTGATCTGAAGACTTATTACACTTGAGGACTGTGCATCCTGCAGCCGGTTAGGCGTCTCGTTCTGAGCATCCAAGAAAATTGTGGATTGCCGGTGAACGAAGTCTGTGAAGGTTTGGGAGTCTACCTTGAAGACTTACTAGAGTGATTGGGCGAGGTCTGTGTGACCTTAGCTCAAGGAGAAAACGGTGAGGACTGGGTGTCCTGAGCTACGTGTTCAGGACTGGGTGTCCGGGACTGTGTGTCCTTTGGTTTAAATACCTAGCCGCTCCAACCAGACGTACAGTTGTCACAGCAACTGGAACTGGTCCAACAAATCATTGTCTTCAGCGTGTCACTGGTTTCATCTTCACTTCCTTTTACTTTCTGTTACACACTGTGAAGCCATTGCATGCTTGCTTTATCTTCTGTCTTCACAACATAACTGTATGATCTGTTTGGCTTCATAACTTCTTCCTACCTGGTCCTCATTACACTGCAGCTACTTGTCTTGTGTTCTTACTCTATTGAATACTTAACCATGGCTTGCCTAGTGTAATCTAACTTCCGCTACTTAAGTGATTGGCATATCTGTACTGTTTGTCTTCATAACCTTCACGTTTTGAAGACTTTCATAAAAATCGCCTATTCACCCCCCCCCCCCTCTAGTCGATATAACGCACTTTCAATTGGTATCAGAGCAAGGTGCTCCCTTGTTCTGTGTGATTCGGTTTAACCACCTGGAGTTTTAGCTATGTTAACTGCAGGGATAATTAAAGTCTCCGCTGCGTGCCCCGTCTTCGATGGAACTGAATATCCCTACTGGAAGAATAAGATGCGCATGCATCTTGAAGCCATTGACGTCAACCTATGGTATGTCATCAAAAACGGCGTTCCCAAGGCTGGAGAAGGTGCCACTGCTGCTGATGTCGAGAAGTTCACTCAACTGGACTCTACTGCCAAGAATATCATTTGTGGTCATCTGACCAAGGGACAGTACGGCCGTGTAAGTGCCTTGAAGACATCCAAGCTGGTCTGGGACTGGCTCTCCAAAGTCAATGAAGGCATCTCAACCCAGAGAGATCAGAGAATCAGTGTTCTTCGCAATCTCTTCAACCGCTTCAAGCGAAATGACAATGAGAATGTCCAGCACACATTTGACCGGCTCACTGACATCACAAAATGAGCTTCAAGCCCTCGGCACCACTGAGATCACCAAACATGAAATCGTCAAGACGCTGCTGAGATCACTTGATAGTTCATTTTACATCCTAGCCCTGATGATTCAAGAACGTCCAGATTTCAAGACACTCGATCCGTCTGAAATACTTGAGAGGCT
The DNA here is from genome assembly GCA_034509565.1 of Triticum monococcum. NCBI lineage: Eukaryota > Viridiplantae > Streptophyta > Magnoliopsida > Poales > Poaceae > Triticum > Triticum monococcum. The sequence goes on along the minus strand of CM067843.1, from coordinate 568,161,811 downwards.
CAACACACATGAGTTTCAGCTTTCTGAGAAAAGAGATATCTACGGTCCAAACTATGGGCGAACTTGTGCCTTGAAGGCAAAAGCTGTGTCCTCATCTGAAGAAGAATCTGACAGCAGTTCTGATGATCCTGAAGACATTGGACGGGAACTTGCAATGCTAGTGAAGAAGTTCCAGAAATTCACCAAGAAGAAAGGCTTCAGAAAGTCTTCACGATCAAGCTCAAGGAATGATGAAGCTTCTGCTCATGACTACAAGAAGAAAACATGTCACAAGTGCAAGAAAACTGGACACTTCATCTCTGAGTGTCCACAGTGGGACAATGAGAGCAGAAAGAAGAAGAAGAGCAAGGAATATGACTCCGACAACAAGAAGAAGAAATACTCAAAGTCTTCTTCCAAGTCTTCCTCAAAGTCTTCATCACACAAGAAGAGCTCAACTGGCAAGGCTCGTGCGTTTGTTGGCAAGGAAATGGATTCAGAGGAGGAGTCCGCTTCTGAGGAGGCAGAGGTGGAGTCTGAGGAGGAGTCTGATTCTGGCATTGCGAGTCTGGCTACAGCCTACGTCGCCAAGTCCATCTTCAACACTGAAGACAATGACTTCATCACCAACACCGATGCAAATGACAAGGACGACTCTACTCCTACCTACTGCTTCATGGCACGCGGTGCCAAGGTAAACACACGCACTACTCACTATCAAACATCTAGTGACGATGACTCTGATTGTGATTCAAAACCCAGCTACAAAACACTTGCTAAAATTGCCACTGAACAACAGAAAGCCATGGAACATATTCAAAAACTGTTAGACAGAAGCGATGATCTGTTGGGTGCTGAAATGACTCGATCCGAATCCTTAATTGAAGACATAAAAATCTTAATGTTAAGTATCAGGAACTTGAAGATCGTCATGATACTCTCTCAACAACTCATGAAAAGCTTTCCTATGATTATCTTCAAAGGAAGCAAGATCTTGAGAAATAGAGAGCGGCTCATGAAGATCTTCAAAAGGAAAACGAGTCACTTCGCGCCGAACAGATCAATTCCGCTCAGGAAGGATTTGAACCACCATGCCTTAAATGCATTGAGCGTGATAATGCTACTTCTATTGCTGAATGTTCCACTGCTACTGCTGTTGCAATATCTTCAACTGTTGAAGTGGTAACTAACCCCTCTGCTGAGGATACCACTGCTATTGCTGATGAGAATGCTAGGTTGAAGACATTGCTTGAAACAGGGATGTACAAAAGTCTCAAAGGACATCAGACATTATGTGATGTCCTCAAGAAGCAGATTCTGAACCGAAACCCTAGGAAAGAGGGTGTTGGGTTCGTGAGGAAAATTAATGCAGATGGCTCTTACTGGAAACCTGAGCAGTACCCCAAAACCACATGGGTTGCTACAAAGGAATCCTTAGTAGATCCATCCAATCTATCTGGCTTCACTTGTGCTAATCCTATTATCATTGATGAATCCTTTGATGCAAACTATAAACTGTTTAAGAATCAGAATGGTGAAGTATTTGCCAGGTACATTGGTACTAACTGCAGGAATGGACCGGCTATGAAGAAGATCTGGGTTCCAAAAACGTGTCTGGAGAATCTTCCTGTGAATGTCCTCATGACACCTCACATGAAGAAGACAAACCTCAGACCAAAGGCTTCATATGGTCCAAAGGCTTCATACAGGCAGAGGACTCACCTGAGTCGCACTAACGCAAATGTTTTGCAGGGAAACCATGCTCAGGCATATGAGAGCGGTTCTTCAAACCGTCATGTTCATATGACCAAGAACTATTCTGCCTATTCTTATGAGTACTATTGCCCGCCTGCTAGACTGTTTGCTAGGGCTCCAAAGCCAAAATTCTCAGATGCTGCACTTAGACTTATTGCTTCTAAGCCACCCTTGAAGATGTGGGTGGTTAAGAAAGCTTAACTCTCTTTTGCAGGGAAAGGTCTCCAGTAGAAAACCAAAATCTTCTGACGCTATTGCTGGGGACCTTAAAAATCTTGTGGGGCGCAAGATCAAATGCCCGAATGGCATCACTATGTATTTCGTACCTGAATCGCATGCTACTCTCCCTATTAGTCCTAACCTGGATCTAAGTTTTCATAACCCACTGGTTCGTCAAATGTTTTTGCTTCACAATACTCTTCGTGAAGCCTATCCCCCTAAATGCACTGTAGGGTACGACACCAGCGTCTTCAGAGTCTTCGGAATGGATTATTGACAGTGGGTGTACAAATCACATGACTGGCAAAAGAAGTCTTTTTATGGACTCAACCTTACATCCATCCGACAAGAGCCACATCACATTTGCTGACACTGGTAAAAGTAAGGTATTGGGTCTAGGTAGAGTTGCAATCTCAAAGGATCAACACATGGATAAAGTCATGTTTGTTAAATCCCTTGGCTTCAACTTAATGTCTGTCTCAATGCTTTGCGATTTGAACATGATTGTAATTTTTGGAAAATATCGTTGCCTGGTACTAATGGAATCTGACAAGTCTCTAGTGTTTGAAGGGTATCGGAAAGATGATTTGTACGTGGTAGATTTCTCAGCAGGGCCACAGCTTGCAGTATGTCTTCTGGCAAAGGCTTCAGAATGCTGGCTTTAGCATCGGAGGCTTGGGCATGCTGGCATGAGGAACCTCCACACCCTTGCGAAGAAGAAGCATGTCATAGGCATCGAGGGCGTCAAGTTCAAGAAAGATCACTTATGCGGTGCCTGTGAAGCAGGGAAGATGACAAGGGCAAAACATCCTTCAAAGACAATCATGACCACTACTCGACCCTTCGAACTGCTTCACATGGATCTCTTTGGGCCCACTCACTACTCAACTTTTTCCACTACTGCTTGCCTCTATGGCTTTGTCATTGTTGATGACTACTCTAGATATACTTGGGTGCACATAATCCTTTACAAGACTGAAGTGCAGGATGTCTTCAGACGCTTCGTAAATCGGGCTATGAACAATTATGGCGCCAAGATAAAGCACATCAGAAGTGACAATGGCACTGAATTCAAGAACACTGGCCTTGATACATATCTGGATGCCTTGGGCATCACACATGAATTCTCAGCTCCGTACACGCCACAGCAGAATGGCGTCGTCGAACGCAAGAACAGAACACTCATTGAGATGGCCAGAACAATGCTAGATGAGTACAAGACTCCAAGAAAATTCTGGCCTGAAGCCATTGACACTGCATGCCATACAATCAACCGCGTTTATCTTCACAAGCTTCTGAACAAGACATCTTATGAACTCCTAACTGGCAAGAAGCCAAATGTCAGTTACTTCAGAGTATTTGGTGCAAGATGCTGGATCAAGGACCCACACCACACCTCAAAGTTTGCACCAAAAGCACATGAGGGATTCATGCTTGGATATGGAAAGGATTCGCACTCCTACAGAGTCTTCAATCTCTTCCACTACAAAGTGGTTGAGACAGTGGATGTGCGGTTCGATGAGACCAATGGTTCACAAAGAGAGCAACTGCCAGATGTGCTAGATGAAGTTCCAGCCAGTGAATCAATCAAGCTAATGGGAACTGGAGAAATTATACCTTCTGAAGCTCATCCTGAAGAAGAACTTATCATCTCAGCACCTGATCCACATGAAGACAATGCTCAGCCTGAAGACATTCCTCCCCACGCCAACATAGATCAGCAAGAGCAAAGTCTTCGACCCATACATCCTCGTGTTGCCAATGAAGTGCAGATTGACAGAATAATTGACAGCATCAATGCACCTGGTCCCCTCACTCGTTCAAGGGCAACTCAACTGGCAAATTTCTGTGGGCACTTCGCATTCGTCTCAATCTCAGAACCCAAGAAAGTTGAAGAAGCCTTTATGGAACCTGAATGGATTCAAGCTATGCAAGAAGAGCTTCAACAGTTTGAGCTGAACAATGTATGGGAATTGGTTAAGCGTCCTCATCCACGGAAGCATAACATAATAGGCACCAAATGGATATACCGCAACAAGCAATATGAGCATGGTCAAGTTGTCAGAAACAAAGCTCGTCTCGTTGCTCAAGGATATACTCAAGTGGAAGGCATTGACCTCGATGAAACATTTGCTCCTGTGGCCAGACTTGAAGCCATCCGTATACTGCTGGCCTATGCAAATCATCATAACATACTTTTATATCAAATGGATGTGAAGAGTGCCTTTCTCAATGGCAAGATTGAAGAAGAAGTGTATGTTGCACAACCACCTGGGTTCGAAGATCCAAAACATCCTGACATGGTTTACAAGCTCAATAAGGCACTATATGGCCTCAAACAAGCCCCTCGGGCCTGGTATGACACACTCAAATACTTCCTGAAGAGCAAAGGCTTCATACCTGGCTCCCTAGATCCCACTCTCTTCACGAAGACATATGACGGTGAACTGTTTGTGTGCCAAATATATGTGGATAACATTATCTTCGGCTGCACCAATCAAAAGTACAGTGAGGAGTTCGGATATATGATCCAAGAGCAATATCAGATGTCTATGATGGGGGAGCTGAAATTCTTCCTCAGTCTTCAGATACGGCAACAACACAATGGCATCTTCATATCTCAAGAGAAGTATCTCAAAGATTGCCTGAAGAAGTTCGGTATGCAAGAGTGCAAAGGTTTCACAACACCAATGCCAGCCAAACATCATCTGGGTCTTGACGACAATGGTAAAGAGTTCGATCAAAAGGTATACCACTCCATGATTGGTTCTTTGCTTTATTCATGTGCATCTAGGCCAGATATTATGCTTAGTGTTTGCATGTGTGCTCGATTCCAAGCGGCACCAAAGGAGTCGCATCACTTAGCAGTGAAGCGAATTCTTCGATATTTGGCTCACACCCCAACTCTAGGGTTATGGTATCCAAAGGGCTCAGAGTTTGATCTAGTTGGATTCTCGGATGCTGATTACGCTGGTGACAAGGTTGATCAGAAGTCCACGTCAGGCACATGTCACTTTCTGGGCCGATCACTTGTATGTTGGTCTTCAAAGAAGCAGAACTGTGTATCTCTCTCCACTGCTGAATCTGAATACATTGCTGCTGGATCCTGCTGCGCTCAGCTTCTATGGATGAAGCAAACCCTCAAGGATTATGGCATTCATCTGAAGCAAGTGCCACTTTACCGCGACAACGAAAGCGCCATCAAGATCGCCAACAGCCTAGTTCAGCACTCGAAGACAAAGCACATTGAAATTCGTCATCATTTTCTCAGAGATCATGTTGCAAAGGAAGATATTGATATCATACATGTCAACACTGAAGAGCAATTGGCAGATATCTTCACCAAGCCCTTGGATGAGAAGAGATTTTGCAAGTTACGGCCCTTGGATGAGAAGAGATTTTGCAAGTTACGGTGTGAGCTAAATATCTTGGAATCCTCAAATGTCCTGTGATCATGCACACATCCTAACACTTATGCATGTTGATGACTTAGATGTGCAACACACGAAGTAACGTATATCTTCAATCAATGAAGACATACATTCGAAGTGTGAATACATTAACATGGAATTTGACTTCGGAGCGCCACGATAATTGTGCGCCGTGTCTAAGTCTAATACTTCCTATACGGTGGGTAATGCCACCACCAAACGTTCTATTTGAAGTGTTTCACTCATGGCGTTACCTCGCAATGTCTTCACATTTGGTTTGGCTTCAATCAATTTGTCTTCATGATTATCTTCACTGCGTTAATTATATATATATATATATGTACTGGTGTTCTGTCCTCTATAGCATTCACTTATAGCTATGTCTTCTTGTTTGAATCTTTTGAACTAAGTGAATGTGATCGGACCCTAACCTCTCCATGCTTCCTACCTCAAACTCTATCTCTCCAAGTCGTATGCATTCTATTGAAACTGTCGAATGTCTTCACTGCATCCTTGTCAGCAGAAGACACAGAGACAAACTTTAAAACCGTTTTCAATGCTTTTTCATCAACAAGAAATCCGGAGAAGTAGGAACGACACCCGACAATCAAGGCATGCGTGGGATGTGGAACTGCCCCCAAAATACCGCATGATGGCCACGTGCTGTTCAGATGCGAATCGCCAGGGGAACCTGAGTAATAGCGCAGTGCCGCCTCTATCCCTATAAATAGACGATTCACTGCGGTCATTATCTCTTCTTCCACCCTCGCACGAACCCTAGCGCCACCGCTAGCTCTCGACGACGCCGGCGACGAAGCGCTTCACTGCCGCAACCTCTCCGACGCCGTTTTCACGCTGACCGCGGACATCACTCTCTCCGCCGTCGCCGTAGGTGTCTTCCGTCGCCAAGTTAGGGCACGAAGGATCGAACTGCTCGGCCTCATCTCCCACTCCGTCTAGCAGTTCCAAGTGTGGTAAATAAAACCTCTTTTTACAGCCTCTTTTGATCCTATAGTTCGGTCACTTTCTGCCATAAGAAGTTTCTATTCACACAAGTTAGAACTGTCTCAGTCTGCATCTCATAACCTGCCTAGAATATTCACTTGTGCATCATGAAGTAGTTAGATTCCTCACTTGTACTGATATGTGGGTTCATACAAATCTGGAACCAACTCCTTATCTATGAGTGAATGTCTTCGCACGATGAGGTCAATGTCTTCTAAACCGATTTATCTTCAAACGTCTTCTGAGAATGCATATGACCTCTTCCCCTTCCCTCGCACCTTAATGCTATCACAGGTACATGTCCGTGGGAGAATCCTTTGGTTCTCATAGTCTGCATTCATTTGCAGAGTACTTGCAGCATCACATCAACTCTCCTGAAGCCAGTTCTTGTTGGTCAAGCAAAAGGAAGCCTTTGAAGACTTTGAACATCTTGAAGCCTTCCAAGTTAAGATTCATGGCTTCAGAAACAGCAGCCAGGAAGGGAGGCAGACAGAGACGTGGTGGAACGTCCAAAGATCTGCCTGATGAATTGGCAGAAATGTACAAAACTGATCCTGAAGAGAGCTATGGTCAGCGCAAGACACGAATCCAATGGACTCGAAGATATTGGGCAGAGCAGTGGTTCCAATACCGCATCGTCACTCAGGAATATGCAGAAAAGTGCGCCATCAAGAGACCATGGGGAGACGTATTATACAAAAATCTCGTACCCCGGTCCAGAGACGAAGCCATTGCTCAAGGCTTCTATCCATGCATGGTCAGAGGACCACAGCCAGCTGAAGCACATCAGTCATCACTTCTCTGGTGTCGCGATGACAATCTGTTCAAGCGCAACTTACAATTTGCTCAGAACTCTGCGAAGCAAAACAAGAAGAAGCTGGGGTTGAACTTCAACCCTGGTCCCTCTGAACCAAGGGCTGATGGCACACGCAACGCCAATCCCAATATCATCGGGCCGTATGCCAATCTCGCAGGCCTCATCACTCGCATTCTAGTCCAAGGGACTGCCGTGAACGACCCTCCAGCAGACACTGAGTCTGATGATGCTCCTGCTGCACCGAAGCCGAAGCAGACGAAGAAGCCAAAAGCTTCAAAGCCAGCCGCTTCTCCCAAAATCTCCAGAGCGAAGCCATTGGCAACTGCCCCTCCTGAAGCCAGTGTGCAGTCTGAAGACTTATCACGGGTCTCCAAGCCCCAAGAAGCCAAGAAGCCTCAGCCACACACAGGCAAAGAGCTCACAGCTGCTGCCATTCTGCGCTGCAAAACCATTGATCTTTCAAGCGATGAAGATCTTGGAGATGATGCTCTTGAGCAGCTCATTAAGAGCAAGGAGGAGGCTGAAATCTTCAACAATCTGCCTCTGTTTGATGTAGCAATCATCCACAACTTCATCGATGAGTGGTTTGCTACACCAAATATCAGCTTCGATGATCTGCAGCTGCCCATTGGCCTCAGCGTCGCCTTCCAAGGCGCTATTGCTTCAGAACTTGCAATTGCCCAGCGCATTGTTGAACTGAAGCAGAAAATTGATTTTGAAAAGGCTCAGTTCAAGCAGAATATGGCCAGGCTCAACGTCCAAGAAGTCAAGGACTTCAAGATCATGTTGCACGAGTTAAAGGAAAACTTTCTGAAGAAACGTGCAGAAGCTCAGGGTTCGCAGGAGCGAATGAAGACTCTGGCTGATCGTTGTGTGCAGGCCTACAATGAGGCCGAGAAGCGCAAGGCACTTGGGCGTCCCGGCATCGACCCCAGGATGGCCGCGAAGAAAAAGAAGAAGCCTATTGTGGCTGAACCAGAGGCACCAAGGCAAGAAGCTGTTCCGATTGTCTTCCCCACTGCTACGACTGGCTCGAAGCCAAAGAACCGGTCAACCGCTTCAGAGCTCAAGAAGACACGGACAGCCGAAGCTGAAGCAAGGAAGAGGAAACACTCTGAAGCCTCTCCTTCTGACCCCACCATCAAGAAGTGCAAGACCAAGAAATCTCGGGCTGCTCCCACAGAGCCCTTGATAGTCGAACCTCTCTCCGTCCGCTATCCTGACGAAGATCGTCAGTTGACAGTGCATGAGCCTGCTTTCACAGAGGCTCCGCACGCTGAAGACACTCCAGCAGCCGACCCCAATGCTGCTGAAGACATTGGTCTCCAAGACAATGTACAAGGTGATACAGCCCTTCCTCAGCTTGAGACAAGTGAACTGATCAGCATTGGTCGTCCATTGACACCAATCACACAAGATGCATCGTGGGCAGATCGCCCACAGGAGTAAGATAATGAGCCCCAGCCCACTGCAACTCCACCGGCGTCGCCCACATTCCGTAGGCTTCGCAAAGGGCCAAGGGCTCAGGCTGCTGACAATATTCCGGCTGCATCCGCCGAAGATATTGCAGAAGAACCTCAAGCTCCATCTCCCCCGCACCAACAAGAAGCAGTTTTCCAGGAGAACATACCTGAATCCGTCCCTCTCACTACACGTGTTGAGGCTGAATACGTTGAGGCTGCCACAACCAACACTGAAGCAATTGTGGGGCCCTTCCCAACAACAGCTTCAAGAGACACTGAAGCTACTGCACCTAAACCTTCTGTGCCTGAGTCTGCTGCCGGTCCACAATTCAACTATCATGTTGCGCACAGGCCCCAGGTCCAGAAGCCGATCCCACAACTGCCAAGGTTCCCAGGTCCTGCATCAGCTCCTGGCTCCTTCAACATTAACAGCTTCAGGGCAGATAACACGTTCTTCAACAGCTCCATGAACCCTTATTCAAGGGAACGGATTGTATTAGATAGGTTCTGGAGCTACCCACAACGCAACTATTATTCATGCATCCTATACAACCAAGGCCGCATCTTTCCTCACCAGCGCCTTGAGGTTGAAGCTGTTGCTAGTCTGCCTGGTCTGGAAGAAGCACTGGATTGCTTCAAGCAAGTGGGTCTGCTGCCGTTTATCACCGATGAAGAGCACTGGAATGAAGAGCTTCTGCTCTAGTTCTATGCCACACTGCATATAAAAGGCTATAACAGAGATCCGAAGACTTGGGTCCTGGAGTGGATGATCGGCAATGTCCATCATGAAGCTAATGCATTCAATATCATTGAGCTTACCGGCCTACCCACTCCTGGCGAACTCTTCGAAGAAGGCTGCCAACTCCATGCTGAAGCAATTGCGAGCATATTCGAGCGGCCTGAGCCAAATATGAGTCAGATGCTCTCAATGATGAAGCCATTGCCTCATGATGCACCTTATCCAACTGAGTTCTTCGTTGAAGACTTAGAGTACCTGCCCAGAACCATATATCACATCGTCAGGAGGACTCTATGGCCCATTAAGGGGCACTCGCCATATACCAAGGTTGAAGGTGCAATGAAGACTCTCATCTTCTGTATCCTGCATGGCAAATGCTTCAACGCACAAGATCTCTTTATACACCAACTTGCAGCGTCTGGCTCAGATCTCTTTGGTTTGAAGTTTTATGCTCCTTGGGTTATGAGGTTGATCAAGATTCACTCTGCTATCTCCTATCAGCCCTCAGCTCGCAACCATAGGTTCTTCTTACCCGATGTGGACACCTCTGCTGAAGCAATATATCCTGAGCCTGCCAAGCAACCATTAAGTCTTCAGAATGCAGAACACCAGAGCTTCACTCAGAATGATGAAGGTGTTGAAGCCATCTCAAGAGTGTATCCAATGGCTGGCACCACACGTGCCCCTGCATCAACTGAAGCCACTGACAGCACAGCTGCACCGAGACCCAAGAAACGCGCTCGTGCACTCAATGACCGAGAACTTCTTATGGCTCTTCACCAAAAGCAAGATAGGCATCACGACTGGCTCAAGAGGCAGATGAGAAGTATCATGCAAGACGTCAATCGCATCAGACTGGCCACCAAGAATGCATTCGTCACACACGAAACCGGTCGCCGCACTTGGAAAGGCCTCACCATGATGTGCACTGAAGCTGAACTTCAAGAGGATGGCTTCAAAGAACGATTCAAGTTTGACTCCACACCTCCTAGAAGAGCTGTGCTGCGCGGAACTCCATCCCTTGAAGATTCTGAGTTCTCTTCCTCTGCTGCCACCGTGACTGCAAGAATCATTGAGGAAGAAGACGACGCTACATCACCACCACCTCCTTCAGCGCGCGTCGACCCTGCACCAAGCTCTTCAGCACCACCAAACGCCTCCACCGACCCTGCTGCGCCTAGGAACACGTAGAAAACTCTATGTCTTCAAACCTTTTTGGTCATCACTAACAAAAGAGGGAGAAGCATATGATGTTTATAGTCTTCAAGCGGGTCAATATGGGCGGGTGCTTTATATTTTGCTACATTTTTCTTCGTGCTTACAACTCCCGTTTTGATGCATTTGGTTCTTTGAGTTGTAACACTTAAACTTGATGGTCGTCTGCTACTTGTTTGCCACTATGTTTTTGCGAAGATAAATTCCGCATGTACGACGATAATTTCCGCACTTATATCATTTCGCAGACGTCCATTTTTCATTATGCATGTCATTCTCTTCATATACTTTTACATGCATGGTGGATTGTCATCATAAGTTGAAGTGGATTTCCACAAGTACAACCTGCCATGTGCATTTGCGTTCCAGAAGCAAATTACTTATATGCACATCTTCAGAGGGAGCCCTTGCAGCTTATGAAGACAATTCCTTTACAATTTCACAAATTATATTCCCCGTTGAAAACTTCAACTAGTTTGTCATCAATCACCAAAAAGGGGGAGATTGTAAGTGCATCTAGTGCCACCCCTAGTTGGTTTTGGAGTATTGACGACAAACCTAGTTGAGGGACTAATGTGTTGTGAGAATTGCAGGATAACACAGGTAGAAGTCCCTCATTGATTCGGTTTCACTACCAGAGATGACCCCTAAAAATGTACGAAGACATTGAAGACAATGGTGGTTTATGAAGATATTCATATTGAAGACAATGACATGTGAAGACTCCCTATGAAGCTTATGGAACTCGAAGACTTAGATCCTTCGTAGTTTTACTTCATTTATGTTGTGTCATAGGAACCACTGTATTGTTAAGTGGGGTCCAAGAGAACCAGTCAGGATGATTGAAGTGATGCCTCATTCAAATCCTATGTCTTCGAGCGAAGACTATGAGAGAAAATCTTGTCCAGAGTCAGACAAGTCAGCTTTACTTGTAGCCCAAGTAAAGTTGCCGTGTGAGTTCGAAATCCGACCATTGGTACACGTGTCAGTTCCTTAGTGACCCAGGGTCATTTTGGACAAATCAGGTCGGGTTGCCAAGTGGCTATAAATAGTCCACCCCTACAACCATAAACGGTTGGCTGCTCAGATTTCAGTGCACGGCTTTTGTCGTTTGAGAGCAACCCACCTCGAAGCCTTTGAGAGAAAATTCCTAGCGAGGAGAAAAGCCCTAACCACCCAGAGCTAGAGTAAATTGGGCATCACTTAAGTCTTCTTATCTGAGTGATCTGAAGACTTATTACACTTGAGGACTGTGCATCCTCCAGCCGGTTAGGCGTCGCATTCTAAGCATCCAAGAGAAATTGTGGATTGCCGGTGAATGAAGTCTGTGAAGGTTTGGGAGTCTACCTTGAAGACTTACCAAAGTGATTGGGCGAGGTCTGTGTGACCTTAGCTCAAGGAGAAAACGGTGAGGACTGGGTGTCCTGAGCAGCATGTTCAGGACTGGGTGTCCCGGACTGTGTGTCCTTTGGTTTAAATACCTAGCCGCTCCAACCAGACGTACAGTTGTCACAGCAACTGGAACTGGTCCAACAAATCATTATCTTCAGCGTGTCACTGGTTTCATCTTCACTTCCTTTTACTTTCTGTTACACACTGTGAAGCCATTGCATGCTTGCTTTATCTTCTGTCTTCACAACATAACTGTATGATCTTTTTGGCTTCATAACTTCTTCCTACCTGATCCTTATTACACTGCAGCTACTTGTCTTGTGTTCTTACTCTATTGAATACTTAACCATGGCTTGCCTAGTGTAATCTAACTTCCGCTGCTTAAGTGATTGGCATATATGTACTGTTTGTCTTCATAACCTTCACGTTTTGAAGACTTTCATAAAAATCGCCTATTCACCCCCCCTCTAGTCGATATAACGCACTTTCGGAACTCCTGAGGGTGTGGCTCTCCTCGCCTTGCTCCTTCTTAAGGGAAACATGCTTCGAAACACGCCTCCATGTGGTGCCCAAGCGCCTCCCTCGTGACCCTAGCTAGGTCGGTGGCCCTCCAGGGGAGAGCCCCCAAGCCCTGCCTGAGGAGGGCGCCGGGCGCGCTTTCCTATGCGATGGAAGGAGGTTCCCCCTGGGCAGGCGTGGGCCCAGAGGGGCCTGCCTCCTAAGGGGCCGAGCCAGACGATGTCCTCTTCTTGGGAGCGGTCTCGGGAAGCCTCTTGCTTCCGCGATCCGGGTCTTCCAGTGATGCGGCCTGAAAGGCTCGTTCCAAGGAACACACCGCGTCCTTCTCTTCATAGGGCACCGTGATGACTCCGCCACTTCCTGGCATCTTGAGGACATTGTAGCCGTGGTGAGTTACGGCCATGAACTTGGCCAGCACTGGGTACCCAAGGATGGCATTGTACGGCAGGCGAATGTGAGCGACGTCGAAGTCGATGAGCTCGGTGTGGTAGTTGTCGCGTGCCCCAAAGGTGACAGGGAGGCGGGCCTGCCCAATCGGGACCGTGGAGCCATCAGTGATTACGGAGAAAGGCTTGGTTGGCTGAAGCTGGCTGTAGGGCACTTGGAGATTGTTGAATGTTTCCATGGACAGGACGTTGAGCCCTGCCCTGCCATCGATGAGGGTCCTGGTGACCACCACGTTGCTGACGATTGGGGAACAAATCATCGGGAGGACTCCGGCTGTAGCCGCACACTTGAGCTGATCTGCTGAGCTGAACGTGATGGCGTACGCCGACCACCTGGAGGGCGTGTGGCTTCGAGCCTGGGGAGGACTGCATTCACTTCGCGGGCGAACTGCTCGAAGATGCGCTGAGAGGCTGGGGATTGAGCCCCGCCCAGGATGCAGGTGATCGTGCGCGGCTCCTGGAAGCCCCCAACCCCCTCGTCCTGGTGGCGGTCCTCGTTTCTCCTTGGCTGCGGCGGCAGCGGAGGGAGGCCTGCGTTGCCTTGCGGGCGATCCTCGCGAGGTTGATCCCTCCAGTCTCCCTCGCGAGGCGGGTCTTGCCAGCGATCCTCGCGAGGTTGAATCCTCCAGTCTCCCTCGTGAGGCGGGTCTTGCCAGCGATCCTCGCGAGGTTGATCGCGCCACCCTTGGCGCGGGCCTCGGTCTTCCCAGCGTCATGCGTTCCTTCCTCCTCCTCGACCATAGCCCTGATCTTCGCGGTCGGGGCGACGGCCGATCCTTCCTTCTCGCACGGCTCGGAGCTCTTGACGTTCGTCGGTGTTGTGGTTGTGGAGGTCGTGGTACACACAGTACCGGCTGCCCTTGGAAGGTTCGGGCTGATCTCTGCCCCGCTTGGTGTCTGGTTTTGCCGCGAGCATGGCAGCCTCCTTGCGCTTCACATCCTTGGCCTTGGGCTTCTTTTCTTCTGGGTCTACGGCAGGCAGCTCGAGGAGGGAGAGACGCCCTTCCTCATCCCTGGCACACTTGGTTGCCAAGTTGAACAGCTCCAAGGAAGTGCACGGGTCTTCATGCATTGCCAGCTCCTCCTTCATCTTGACATCGCGCACGCCGTCGAAGAAGGCTGAGATTTTGGCCCCTCAGTCACCTTGGGAATCTTGAGGCGTGCGTTGTTGAAGCGCTCGATGTACTTCTGCAGGGTCTCCCCGGGTATTTGCTTGATGCGGTGCATGTCGCTCACGGCGGGTGGCTGGTCGCGAGTACCTTGGAAGTTGGCGATGAAGCGGGTGCGCATCTCGTCCTAGGAGGAGATCGTGCCTGGAGCCAGGTTCAGGAGCCAGGTGCGGGCCCCGTCCTTGAGTGCCATGGGAAACCAGTTCGCCATGACCTTCTCGTCTCTGGTGGCAGCTTCGATGCCCAGCTCGTAGAGCTGGAGGAACTCCGCAGGGTCAGCCGTGTCGTCGTAACGAGGAGGCAGGTCTGGCTTGAACTTGCCGGGCCACGCGACGCTGCGTAGCTCGGTGGTGAAGGCACGGCAGCCTGTTGTGGCCACGGGAGGCCTTGGGTGACGGAGAGCTTGGTCTTGCACGTCAGCACGCGCTGCAGCTGGGAGCAGCGCAGGGTCTTGACGTGCGGGGGCAGGAGCATGGTCGTGGCATGCTGGAGCAGGGAGCGCCCGGGCAGCTTCTTGCGGGCGAGCGACTTCTTGGTAGCTCTGCTCTTGCCGCGCTGGAACCTGACGGAGCGGGTTCCGCCCAAGGGCCACGCGCCTTGGAGCCATGGCGCCTTCCTGAGGAGGAGGCGGCGAGGGCGCCCCCGGAGCTTCGTCGCCCGTGCAGGGCGGGGTGCGGCGCAGCGGAACGGACGGCGCAGGAGAGCCTCCTGCGGCGCGGACGAGCTCGGCGACGCGGTTGAGCCATTCTTCATAGACGTCGTCGACGGGACGATAGCGTAGGAGCTCGTTTGCTGCGATGAGCGCAGCTCGAGCCTCCATGGGCGGGACGAAGAACCAGCTGGGGTGAGCGAGGGAGTAGCGGTGCGGCCGTCTTGCCGCACGGACGGATGCTGAGACGATGCTTGCTGCTCATCCCCCGCCGGGCCGGTGGCGGTGTTGATGGTAGGCGACAAGGAACAGCGAGGACGCCCGCCGACAGGAGCAGTCTAGGCAACGCGGGAAGCGAGAGCAGCCCGGCGCTCGGCGCGGGCCCGACGAGCGTCAGACATGGGCGCGATGGTCGGAGGAGAATGGGGTGGTGGAAGACGAATTCCGGCGCACCCCTACCTGGCGCGCCAAATGTCGGATTTCGGGTTCCGGCAGACCCTTGCGGTTCGAACACTGGGGTGCGCGCGGAGATTTCGCCTCCTACCAACCTGCACCCCTCAGCCTCGCTAAGATTTGAGCTATGGAAAGAACAACACAAGAGACACAGGGTTTATACTGGTTCAGGCCACCGTTGTGGTGTAATACCCTACTCCAGTGTGTGGTGTGGTGGATTGCCTCTCGGGCTGATGATGATGAACGATACAAGGAAGAACAGCCTCGCGAGGGTCTGTTCTTGGCTGGGGCAATGAACTGCTAGGAGGAGTTTAGTCACCCCCCCTCTCTCTCTCGGATTTCGATCTCCAACCTCTAACCTCTCACCAAGCTGCCCCCTCCTGCGGGTGGCTGGTCCTATTTATAGAGGCCCTGGTCCTCTTCCCAAATATTGAGCGGGAAGGGAGCCAACAATGGCGGGCTAATTTGAAAGGGGACAGCTAGTACCAGTTATCCTGACAAAAGTAGTCTTCGCCTGCACAAATCTCTGGCGGTGATGTCGTCTTGGGCTCCACGATGACCTCCATCTTGTAGTCCTCCTGGTCTTGGTCTTGTTGCATCGAAATGGCAACCTTTGCCTGATGCCTCGGTACTCCACGGTTGCGCTTGCCCCCTTTGCACCAAAGAGGAAAGGAGGACACTGCGAGGGCTGGCACCCGCCTGGGGCCCTTGGTCGTCATGGCTTGCGTCACGGGCACCTCGTGAGGTACCCTGCCTTGATCTCTCCGCCTCCTCGCGAGCCAGCCTGATGAGGTCGTGCCTGAAGAAGCTCCGCGTCGTCCGCCCCGCGAGGCTTGGCCCCTCGCGAGGGTCTTGGGTTTGTGCTGGTGAAGATGGGCCGTACTGGGCCCCCCTTTGTGCCACGCCGCAGGTAGGCAAGTCTGGGGACCCCCGTTCCCAGAACGCCGACACAGTAGTCTTCTCTTTATAATTGTATCACTAACTTTCTCTCGTGCATGCATGCACGCACACTACCAGTCGGCATTATCCATCGCACGCATGCAATCTTTTTCTTCAGGTCGGTCTCCCATGAAGGCACACACCCACACACATCCCCATCTCCATCATATCGGGCATTCTTTATCTCTCACGCTTGCATGCGCAATGATCGATGTTCGTCTATGTATGTGTGTATATAGCTAGGTCTTTCATAGTTTTCCACACAAACCGATCAATCAATATATCCAGTGAGGTCTCACCCTCTTTCCCACGTCCACATCGATCAATCTATACCTCTCTATATAGGATTAACATATATAGCTAATACACCCACATTAATTATATATCCAACGTCCCCCTCTCATCATCCATGCCTTCTGCTTCATCTCTCAGACGCGTGCACAATGGCGAAGACAGGGGCAGTAAGGGCCCTGCCCCTCCCCCCTAACATCACTATATATCGAGGCTAATATGAATGTGATCATTAGACAATTGCTGCTAAAAATGGTTTAAGTTCATGAATTGACCCTCCTCGTAAAGGATTAGCAATGCTTGGCCCCCTAGCTCATTTACTTTCCATGGCTCCGCCACTGCGCGCAACAGCGCATGTGTTCGCCCCCCTCTCTCTAAATATCGATCTCGCACTTGTGCATTCCTTCATAGTCTCCCTCCACTCGGCCCCTCGCACCATCTTCTAGCCCCCACCGGATTTTGCCACATGTACAATCTCGCAGACTCCATGGTTGAACTTAAGCATAATGCGCAAACCTCAAAACAACAGTGGTTCTCTTTTGTTCTAGAATCTTCCGTATCATAATTGCCCAAACTTTTTTTCTAGTTGAATTGCCATTATTTGTTTTTACTTTATGCTTTACAACGCACAATTCCATGAATCATAAAATAGATTAAGGGCTTCTTTGATTCAAAGGATTCTCAAAGGAATTTTGGAGGATTCTAATCATTAGGAATTTTTCCTATCTTGGTTGTTTGATTCGTAGAATTGTAAACCATAGGAATTTTTCCATATGATTCATTTGCACTAGATTTCATAGGAAACATCCCATCCACTCAAACCTCTTTGAAAGAATTCTGCATTTTTTTCTATGCACAATCAAACACTCGTACAATCTTGTAGGATTCAAGACGACATTCCACTATAATCCCATGTTTTTCCTATTCCTGCGTTCTTAGATTTTTTATAAAAACTAATTGATTTTGAATGAGATGAACTATAAGAATTAAACGAAGGGCTACATAAGGCATATATGACTCAGAGCTTACATGCTATAGTGTGGTATTTATTCATAAATTGGTTGCAAAATCTGATGCATGCAATGCACGTGTACCTTACTAGTACTTCGAGTATGTGCAGAACACGTAAATTAGAATACCAATGGCACGCTACACAGTGTCTCTCTTATAGTTCATGAAGCCACGTGGCACATGTGGAGGCGTTGTCGCGACCTCCTTGCGTGGATTGATCACAGTGACGTGTTGCTGGTTCCAGAAGAATGTACTCATCCTCCCTGAGCCATACTAGCGGTACATGCACAAAGCGAAGATGTGCACGCACGCCATGCACACACTCATTACCTCGCACGCACACGCGGGTACACGGGCGGACACAATTTTGTACCAAGACCCACCCCATGTGATAATTTGACGCGTGTAAAGTCATTCACTTCATTGATGGTCAATTAATACAGAGCATGCAAATTGAGTGGACGTGAGGGCGAAAGAAAGACATTGTTACTCCACTGCGCGCATGCGAGTAGTTAAATCCTGGGTTGCTAGTAGTACTTCCATTGGTCTCCTTCGTATTTTGTGCCAATTTTTGACAGTAACATAATATTTACACATTTGAGCAATGTAGTACTTGAAATTTATGTTCCGCTAAACTCATCGGGAGCCGTTTCGGTCCTCGAAACCAAAACCATCAATTAATCTTTACCTTGTTCCCATCACATTCGAAATCCTGCTCACACCTACTAGTATGTACCAAACCTGAACGTGTTCCCACTATGCAGGTATTAGTACTAGCGCTAGTACTTAGGTTATAAAAAGGGGAACTACCTAACCGAAAATTACTCTACCTTTCCTCCTCATAAGTGCTTCTTCTTCATCCGTCGTTGCCATGGCTGGTGAGCAGAGGTCTAGGTCGAGAACTAGTCGTAACAAGGGAGCAGCAACCAAGGTTGCGGAAAAAAAGAGGGCTCACCGCCACGAAGAGACCTCAAAAGATCTCTCACGGGCAGGCGATGGCTCCCAGGAGCACCCTAGCCGTGGAGGCGAACATGCCGAACCGGTGGAGCTGGAGTCGTTATCCCTCAACGGCATGCCCGATCAGCTCAATAAGCACCTCAATAAGTAGAAGGAGTTCATCCAAGGCTTGATGGAGTTGCTGAAGGAGAGCCTCGACGACATGCCCACTGAGCTCAATCAGGAGGGGGAGTTGACCGTCGGCTTGGTGATGCTGCTGAAGAAGAGCATTGCCTCGGAGAAGAAGGCGACCGGCGAAATCCTACGACTTCAGGAGGACAAGGCGAAGCTCTGCCACGAGATCGACCTGTTGAAGGAGAAGAACGCCGGCTGGAAGAAGCTGCATGAGAATAGTAGTTCCTCGATGGAGATGCTGGAGGCCCTCGTCATGGAACAGAAGGAGGAGTTGGCGAAGCTCCGCATAGAGCACCCTACTGCTGTCAAGGTACATAATGCGGCCATGGAACAGATGATGAAGGCTCGCATCGAGAAATCCCGCATCATGGACAGAATGAAGAAGATGGCGGAGGAGACGCACAAGGAGATGGAGGTCGTGGAGGCGATGAAGAAGCAGTTACGACTCCGCGATGAATTAGATCATTTGGGGTGATAATCTTCCTTCTTCTTTTGCTCCTGTGTTTCATCTTTTGCTTTGGGTGTTTCGACGCATGTGTCACGTTCTCTGTGAGGCATGAATAGAACAATGTTATTTTAGGGAATGAATAGAACAATACTAACAATGAGATGACTAGCAAATTAGATCATTTTTATTGCCATATGGCACTGGGCTGCCGTGTTTTGTGCTCCTCCGTTGCAGTACTACTCCAGTGGAAAACTTGAGTATACCACATGGTTCTTTGCTCCTCCTCGATCAGGTCGTCGACGCATTTATATGAGCAGTCAAATCACAAGGCCCCGCCTTCCAGCAGTAATGAGCAAACCGACCAAGCTAGACTGCCCCACCCTCTAGCCTTTTAAAAAATGTATACTTTTGTACAACAGTAGTATCGATGGATTGTGCCATGGAGCAAAACTTGAAATTAAACAAAGGTGGTACATATAGAGAGCGCTCGTCGCCAAATTATGCATATAGTACTATTAAAAAGGCTAGTCACAATAATGGTGTCCAGCACAACCCACCCCTCAAATAAAACTAAGAGGGTGCTTGGATACGTTTTAGTCCCATGACTAAAAGTAGTGGGACTAAAACATGCTAGCCTCACCCATGCTTGGATCCAAATACTAAAAAGGCTAAAATCAAGTTAATGAGCATTTATTATCCTCCAAACCCTCCAATCCAGAACTCTCCTGTGTTAAAGGAGAGGAGTTAAATGAGTAGAGAGAGCACTAATCCACATTTTAGTAGGGGTACCCCTGACCAAAAAAAATTTAGTCTCAAGACTAGTTTTAGCCCCTCTTTAGTCAGGGGTGCTTGGAACTTTAGCCTCTTAAAGAGACTATTTTTAGTCAGACTAAATAAGTCCCTTGGATCCAAGCACCCTCTAAGCATCCTGGAATTCTTTGACAAAACTAAGCACCCTGAAATTCTTTGACAACTAAACTGTTGGCTATATGATGTTGGACATATATGTTGTACGTATATAATGTGAAGAAACGAGTGGTAGTACTATACCAACTAAAAGATGAAATGTAAGAAATACTACTATGTACGTACTGAAGAATTAAAGTAACGAGAAGAAACATAACATAGTTCTGCTGGGGGCTCAGCACAACACACCCCTCAAATTAAATTAAGCACACCTGAAATTAAACTTTGCAACTATTCCGGTAGACACTGCATTAGAACCACCATGAGCAATGACACTGCCACCTTACTCGGAGTCCTCGTCCACACCCTCGACTTCGTCCTTGTCCCTCTTCCTCTTGGCCGATACTTCTTTGCTTGAACCGCACACTTGGCTGTTGCTCTTCATCCAACCCTTGTAGATATTGAAGCAAAGGTAGCCATCCATTGCAGCGTAGTGGATGTGGTCTATATCTAGTACATTCCACTGCCATGTATGACGACGAAACGTGTATGGAGGTTTCTCCAGTTTACCGTACGAAGGATGAACCATGGCTCCTGTCAAGGTTCGGATTGAAGGCTGACGAGAGGACACCAGCCGATTCTTCTGGAGGTCGAAGGTGTTGCCTACAACGAGGCCTATCCGATGCAGGACTTCTTTGTCGTTACCGAAGTCTACAGTAACAAATTTGACTAGTTGCTCTCGAGGAAGTCCTTAAAATCCTGGCACTCAACGTCGGCATGGCATATGTGGTAGACCAAGCATAAGTCATGCACGCAAACCTGGATCACGGCGGGCTTCTTCCTCTCTTCGTCCTTTAGATCCTTCTCTCGTCCCAGGACTGTGGTGTACTCAACATCTAGCCCAGCGACCCACTCATCATCTGAGTCTTCGAACATGCGTCTGAAGCGAGAAAGGCATCCTTTCACCGTCACGGAAGAACAGGTGTAGATGACGTCGAACTCATCGCCGGTGATGGTTCTAAACTTGTACTCACCGCCGATCATGGAGATTTGGGACGCCATGGATTTGGGAGGAGGGTTAGGATTAGTGGAACTGCCGTAATGTGAATGGACAAGACGACTAGGAGCGAACCGCCGTAGTATTGAAGGGCGTGTGGGGACGAGTAGGAGCGGCATTAATTAATTGAATCGTCTCGCCTCCCTCCGCATGCAGCCGCATGCAAGCCTCACGCGCACATCCCTTGTGCATGCTACAACTGGGTATTTATTTCTCCCAATCAGCGTATGCAACGAGCAGCAGAATTAGTGTAATATGTGGTGATTTAATTACAGCGGAACTAATAAAAATGGGACGTGGCCTGCTGGCTAATAGGCCCAATAAACCTGGACGGAGGGAGTACTATGTTGGTGCCTGGACGATCCCTGCAAGACACGGAAGATCAGTTCGTCCATGCATGTGACCAGACTCCAGCAGACACGAAAGATCAGTTCGTCCATGCATGCTTGTCAAATACAGTACATGGTCAAACTTTGACCCAAAATACGCAAAGCAACAAAAAAATACTTCCAAGACCAGCGCCGCACTTCCGTTCTTCTCCTCTTAAACCACCGCCGCTCCTCTCCTGTTCCAATCTAAATGCAGCGCCGCTCCTCTCCTCTTCCATTTGAAAACCACCGCCCCTCCTCTCCTGTTCCAGTCCAAAACCAGCATCGCTCCTCTCCCATTCTAATCCAAAACCAGCGCTGCTCCTCTCCTCTTCCATTCAAAAACCACCGCCGGCGAGTGAAGGTGCTGTGGAGAAGTAGATCGATGGAGGAGTACAACCGATACATGAGGATCACAGACGGCGACCCTGTGAAGCTAGCTAGGATGTTGGAGATACAGTCTTGGATTGACAACAAGGACCAACTAGCGGCAACGGCGACATCCATGGCCAAATATCTGCAATAGAGAGAAAAGGCGGCGATACTCCCGGAGGGAGTCGCGCCGGAGTACATAGAGCTGCTCCTCTGGGCCATGGAGTAAACAGATTCACCGACTCCGATCATGAGGGAGCGGTGGTGGGAGTATCGATCCCAGATGGAGCATCCACCAGAGATTGAAGGATCGAGCATCTACAGGGTGCCGTTTGTGAGGGTGTCCTGCCAGAGCGAGCCGGTGGAGTCTTCGTCGACCGAACCCAACTGCAAGAGGAGAAAAGCAGTTGGCCCGACGATGCTTCCCCGCCATCGTCTCCCTTGCCGTTCACATCATCTCACGGGGCGGCTGTCTGCCGCCGAGGAATAGGAGGGGGCTGCCCCCCAGCCCAATAGTCGGGCAGGTTGTGAATTGTCAGGAGGAGCTTAGGGTTGTCCGTATTTGCAGGTTGTGAATTGTGTTTTGTGTTGTGTATTTTGAGAGTACTTTCAGATATGAATGTATTTTGAATTTAAGATTTGCAGTATTGAGCATATGAAGTATATTATGAATTCTAGAGATCTATTTTTAGCACTTAAAAAATGTAGTTTCATAGGAGTATAAAAGTGCAGACAATGTGATTCTTACAGAAGAAACTGCAAGTTTCAGTTTCAGATAAGAAACTGCAAGTTCAGTTTCAGATAAGAAACTGTAACTTTCAGAGGCAGAGCATTTATATTAACACAGTCTTTTCAAACAGGGTTAACAGCATGTTGGAAGTTTTATTTATGGTTGAAAATGGAACAACCAGCCAATTAACGTCGCGCTGATCAACATTCATGCATAGCACATCTTCATATGATGCACAGTCAAAGTGCCCACACAATGTTGAGTGTGCGAAACACAGAGAAAACGAGGGACAAAGTTTTGGCAAGTGTTGGACGTGGTTTTGGGCTGCCCCGTCTAGGCTTTCATTTTTAACATGCGCAGCCCACGACCTCGGATGGGAGGTCCATAGGCCTGTTTGTATTTTCTTAGGGCCGTCATGTATCGATCGGCCTATGGACCTCCCATCCGAGGTTTTATTTTTGGCAGCCCAATTTATGTTTTTTTTGAAGAAAACGCAGAGGTCTGTTCTATTTTTCTATATAAGAATAGGAACGCCAGGTCCAACTTATGTTTCCCTTCTAACTATATTATATATATTTAAATTGTTTTATATGTTATTATATATTATTTTTATTGTCATCGTATATTTAACAGATACTTACATATGTAAGAAAACAATATCCCACATCTTATTAACTTATAAAAATAATTTCTTAACAAATAAAATCCTGGATTGTTTTGGCATGAAAATCCTAGTGATTGTGTACAAAAGCTTGGTAAGATTTAAGGACGAATGTAATAATATCACTTATTATTTAAATATATTTATAACAAAATGCTCAGCCCCTTTTTATTTTTTGATAACATTGCTGGTCCATCCCAACATTATAATTAGAATCAACCCAGCAAAATCGTGTATTTCAAGAAAGTGCAAATGGCTTGTAATTTTTTAGGAAATAAAATAAATGGGCCGCATGGACGCTACATTATTTGTTCACCCATCTCAGCTAATGGCTGTAATTCAAAAAAAAGAGATCAAATTGACTGTAAATTCTACCGCACAAAAAAAGACTGTAAATTCTAAAAAAACGGGTTGAATACGTGCCACATTTTTGGAGGCTGAAATGTGGGCCAATAGGTCGAAGCCAACGCAAGTCGTTGTCAATTTAGTCAACACATGATTCTGACATGTTAGTCGTTGGATTTACATCCAATGACCGGCATCCATCTTCAATCTCTCGTCTTCTTCCTCCAGCGCCGTCTGGACCACCTCTCGCCTCCTGCTGCTAACAGCTCTGCTTAGCACGCTTCGCTATGAAGCGCTACTCCATCGTTGGCCAGGCCATCCCTCCACCCCTCCACACCTCCTGTTCTTCTCCACCGACTGCTGAACCACACCGCACTAGAACCAGTTAACCCTCGTACACCTCTCCGTCTGTGACTCTACTCCCGCGTCTTCCCATCTCTGGCTCGTTGCTGTCTGGGGCCTTGCCGTCGTCCACCACCTTGGATGCGCTCGGCGCGGTGTGGTCAACATGGTCAACTAAGGATACCATCGGAAGTAGACTGTGCGTGGAGAGGCTGACAGCTGGGTCCACGGCCGCACACAAGGAAATGCCTCCTTATTATGCACAAAATAATGATTCCTCCACCTGACATCTGGGACCCACCGGAAGGACCTTTGTATTTCGTGAAAATAACGTGCCCCCTGCTGACATGTCGGACCCACCAGCTATCTTCGCACGCAAGGAAGTGCCTCCTTATTACGCACACAAAAATTAATATTCCCCCTGCCAGCTGGAACCCAGCATAGTGGGAGGCTGACTTGTGGGCCTACCAAGTTGACGGGGATGGAGGGCTTTGTCAAGTTAGTCAATATGAACGATTCTAGCTCCTGTTACCGTACGATGTTCATCCAACGGCCGTAGTGATTCTTCAACCTCTGGTCTTCTTACTCCAGCCGCCCAAACCAGTGCCGGTCGTGCTGCGTGCTCCTGCCTCCCGTGGCCGGCTGTGATGTCGTGGAGGCCTCACCGCCCCCTACTACTCCCACCGCTTGCTAGGCCATCCCTCTACTCACCCACACCCCCTGTTATTCTGCGGCGACAGTAGCCTCACACCGCAGCTGAACTAGTGAACCCTTGTAATCCTCTTCGCGTGGGCATCCACTGCTGCGTCTTCCCCGGCTCCGAGTCGTCCTCTTCCTAGTCCTTGCCGTCGTCCACCGCCATGGTGCTCTCGGCGCAGCGTGGTCAATGTGGTCAAGGAACGACTTCCATCGGACATGGACTGTACGTGGAGAGGCTGACAGTTGGGTCCACGGCCGCAGCAAGGAAGTGCCGCCTTATTACGCGCAAAATAATGATTCCTCCACCTGACAGTGGGGACCCACTGGACGGGCCACCGTATTTCGCAAAAAAATGTTTCCCCCTGACTGCTGGGACCCACCAGCTACATCTTCGTACGCAAGGAAGTGCTTCCGGGCAAAAAAAAAATGATTCGCCCCCCTGACTGCTAGGACCCACCAGCTACATCTTCGCACGCAAGGAAGTGCGTCCGGGCAAAAAAATGATTCGCCCCTTGACTGTTGGGACCCACCAACTACATCTTCGCACGCAAGGAAGTGCCTGACAGTCGGGACCCACATGGTCAAAGCGTACGTAGCGTTGTCATTCTGGTCGTGAACGTGTACGTACATATATACTGGTGGATGTAGAGGCGCACACGTGTCGTAGTAGAGGCGCGTACATGTCGTAGTAGAGGCGCGCACGTAGCATGTACATGTACATACAATAGCCAGGGTGCAAGAAAGAAAATACGGCCATGTATGTGTACATACGGGCGGGGTCTCGAACGCCTACTCGCGCATACGTACGGCCAGGCCTCGTGTACATGGCTGGGTCGGAACAGAGAGACAACATCGTAGTCGTGTTCATGGGGAGGCAATGGAATGCGTCGTGTTCATGGGGAGGCAACGGAATGCGTCGTGTTCATCAGGAGGCAACGGAACGCGTGGGAGCCAACCGGCTGGGTCGGAACGGAATGTGTGGTTGTGTTCATCGGGAAGGCTTGGATGGAACAGGCGATGGAAACGAGGCCTGGCGTACCACAAAACGGAGGAAACGGACCTCCTACATTCGGAACGAGGTCCTGTTGATTGGGAGGGGTGTGGCGTACCGCAATACGGAGGAAACGGACCTCCTACGGTCGAAACGGGGGTCCTGTTGATCGGGAGGGGTGTGGCGTACCGCAAAACGGACGAAACGGACATCATACGGTCGAAACGAGGGTCCTGTTGATCGGGAGGGGTGTGGCGTACCGCAAAACGGATGAAACGGACCTCCTACGGTCGAAATGGGGGTCCTGTTGATCGGGAGGTGTGTGGCGTACCGCAAAACGGATGAAACGGACCTCCTACGGTCGAAACGGGGGTCTTGTTCATCAGGAGGGGTGTGGCGTACCGCAAAACGAGACTCCACGGGATATTGTCCATCTCTACCGTCGACCTCCTCCAGCCTCCACGGGCTATCGTCGACCTCCTCCAGGCTTCACGGGCTCCTGTTCATCCAGCCTCCACGCGCGCTACTCCGCCGGCTACTGTTCCACCACCCCTCCACGGGCACCCCTCCATTGTCTACTATTCATCCAGCCCTCCACACCACGGGGTCCTGTTCATCCAGAGGCAATGCCACCACTCACTGTTCATCCACCCCCCGCAACGCTCACTGTTCATCCAATCGATCGGCTTCAGTTAGCAGCAGTAGCGAAGGAATCGCTCGATCGGGTTCAGTTAACAGCCATCGATCGATCGCTCGGGTTCAGTAATGCGTAGCCTGCAGTGCAATCGCTCGGGTTCAGTTAGAGCCCAAAGCCTCGCTCGGGTTCAGTTAGAGCCAGCGCCTCGCACACACGCGCGTACATGTACGAGAGAAACGCGCATCGCTCGGCCCCCGACCTCCCACCATAACTAGGAACTCCCCGAAATTCCCCCTCGCTTCTACCACGGTTTTTTCCGTCATGGACGGCCCAAAGAATGTCATGCAGCTGCGTCTCCAGCCCGCCCAGGACGAAAAGCCCATTTTCTGTCATGATTTTTTGTCATAGAAGTAGGAGCCCACCACATCTATGATGATACCGGGTTTTGTCACAATTATCGTCATAGAAGTGTCATATGTATGATAGAAAAAAAAATTCGTTCGGCCCTAAATGTCACAGATGTGTCTTTTTTTGTAGTGAAGGCCAAAACCCTCCGTTTACCGGACGATGGGCGGCCACCTCCACATACGACGTGTACATGGTGGACACACCCAAAGAGGATGGTGACAACGGCAAAAAGGATCCGGTTGAGGACAAGCCTGCCGAAGCCCCTCCGAAGTGTCAACGTCAGCGGCGCCGCTCAAAATCGCATCGCGACAAATACGGCAATACCGGCACCGATGACAATTATGCTCCGGAGAATGCCGAAGACCCTGAAGCCCCTGTAGAGCCAACATACGAACATGATGATTGGGAGGATGGGCAAGTAAACCCCAACAATCCTGTCGGGAACGAGGACTCAGAAGACAGTAACTACCTACCGAACTCCGAAGAGGATACGAGCCTTGGTAGCAAAGATTTTATCATGCCGGAGGAACCCCTTGAACAAGAGCGCTTTAAGCGTCGGCTAATCGCCACTGCAAGAAGCCTGAAAAAGAAGCAGCAATAGCTTTAGGCTGATCAGGATTTGCTCAATGACAGATGGACTAACCTCCTAGAAGCCTAGGAATACAGCCTCGAATGCCCAACAAAGAGCTACCCGAAGCACAAGATGCTACCGCAATTCGACGATGAGGCCCTGGAGCCCATAGCGCCAACGCGTGGCACTACTGACAGACCTGACCGACCACCACGTGGTCGGGACAGAGCGGCAACGCAAGCCGAACACCAACCTGCACCACCTTGCCGCAAAGGCAGGGGGACATCGGCTCCGGGATACACCTATGACCTCCGACAGGACCTGGACAATAGAGCCGGTCAGACCAGATCATCTACGGATCACAGGGCGGTGCTCCAGCATGGGAAAATGGCCATCAGGCCTGGCACGACAAGCACAACCTCGCCCGGGCCGAAAACCGCATTTGGACTTCATCTGAACTACGTCGCGACGTGGCCCGATACAGAGGCGCCGCACACCCCCTATGCTTCACTGATCAGGTAATGGAGCACCAGTTCCCACAAGGGTTTAAACCCATGAACATCAAATCATATGATGGTACAACAGATCCCGCAGTATGGATTGATGATTTCCTTCTCCACATTCACATGGTTTGCGGTGACGATCTACATGCCATCAAATACCTCCCCCTAAAGCTTAAGGGACCAACTCGGCACTGGTTAAATAGCCTCCCAGAGAACTCTATTGGAAGCTGGGAAGACTTGGAAGATGCCTTTAGAGACGACTTCCAAGGCACTTATATCTGACCTCCGGATGCCGATGACCTCAGCCATATAGTCCAACAGCCCGGAGAGTCAGTCAGAAAATTCTGGACCCGGTTCCTAATAAAAAAGAACCAGATTGTGGACTGCCCGAACACCGAAGCCCTAGCGGCTT
Organism: Triticum monococcum; assembly: GCA_034509565.1. Taxonomy (NCBI): domain Eukaryota; kingdom Viridiplantae; phylum Streptophyta; class Magnoliopsida; order Poales; family Poaceae; genus Triticum; species Triticum monococcum. The sequence goes on along the minus strand of CM067843.1, from coordinate 568,133,738 downwards.
TTAAACACAGCATCCGCGACGGATGGTTCACCCAACACCTTGGCCAAGAGAATCCAAAGTCCATGGCAGCCCTTACAGCACTCATGACCCGCTTTTGCACGGGAGAGGATAGCTGGTTAGCCTGTAGCAACAACGGTGCTAGTGACCCGGGTACTTCCGAAAACAGAAATGGCAACAGCAGGCCCCGACGCAACAAACACAAGCGTCGAAGCAACAATAACAATCTCGAAGACACGACAGTCAACGCCGCATTCAGTGGCTCCAAATCAGGCTAGTGGAAGAAGCCACTTAAAAGAAATAAAGATGGCTCATCTAGCCTGGACCGAATACTAGATCGAACCTGCCAGATTCACGGCACCCCTGACAAGCCTGCCAACCATGCCAACAAAAGCTGTTGGGTCCTCAAACAGGCCGGTAAGCTGAACACCGAACATAAGGAGAAGGGGTCGCCTAGCGAGGACGACGATGAGGAGCCTCACCCACCGAATACAGGGGGACAAAAGAAATTTCCCCCAAAGGTCAAAACGGTGAACATGATATACGCTAATCACATCCCCAAGCAAGAGCGCAAGCGCTCTCTAAGGGACGTCTATGCGATAGAGCCAGTCGCCCCAAAATTGAACCCATGGTCAGCCTGCCCGATCACTTCCGATCGCAGAGACCATCCGACTAGTATCCGTCGCGGAGGCTTGGCCGCGTTGGTCCTCGACCCAATTATCGACGGATTCCACCTTACGCGAGTCCTCATGGATGGCGGTAGTAGTCTTAACTTGCTCTATCAGGACACGGTCCGCAAAATGGGTATTGATTCATCAAGAATTAAACCCACCAAAACTACCTTTAAAGGAGTAATGCCTGGGGTAGAGGCCCGTTGCACGGGCTCAATCACATTGGAAGTCATCTTCGGTTTGCCGGACAACTTCTGAAGCGAAGACTTGACCTTCGATGTCATCCCCTTCCGTAGTGGCTATCATGCACTACTCGGATGAACCACGTTCACTCGCGTCAATGCGATCCCGCATTACGCATATCTCAAACTGAAGATGCCCGAACCACACGATGTTATAACAGTCAATGGAAACACAGAGCGCTTCCTCTGTACTGAAGAGCAAACCGCGGCCCTTATAGCGGAAGTCCAGGGCGGTCTTATCAAGCCAAACACTACATCGACATTCAAGCCCCCGGATACTGTTAAACGCATCCGGACTACCTTGCAGAGCGATAGTCCAGCTCGTCTAGAGCTCGATTAGCAATTCGACCTCTGTCTCAGCCCCAACCTAATTGTGGCACATGTGCCACACGTACATAACTATGCACTAAAAATACCATGGGCAAAGACGGAGACATAGTAAGGACAAAGTCCACAATACGACTCGACCCTATCTGGACCCTCATGTTTCTTTTCTCTTATTTTTTCCTTTTCCAGGTTCCTTACAACCCCCATCACCTTCCGATGGTACCAAGGGCCCTTTCCTAGGCCCGTCATGAAAACCCGATCGTTAATCCTTTCGAAGGATAATACACCAAGGAGGAAAAACAACATAGACGTGTGGCAGAGTATCTAAAGGATCTTTAAAGATCACCTCTTCCTTTGTTAGGACCCGCACATAGCTTTCTGTGGTGCTCGGCATGTAAAATAGCCTCGATGCTTATCGCATCATTTGTAAAAATATGTTTTGACGTATCGATCGCACTATAACAGAAACAATTTTCCCCACAACGTATTCGGTACTGGCTTATTTCCTCGTCTGTATTCCTCATTTTTCGTCTGATTGCCATGTACACCTTGGTATGACTTAAATCACTAGGGGCTCCATTCGGCCATGTACATTTCTTAAAAATAAAATAAGTCCGAACACTTTTATAGTACAATTCGGCGTCTCGAATATAGCATTATATGCATCGGCTCCAAATCATGTCTTTGGTCAATAGTTGGGTTGCCCGGCTCCTGTGGTTACTACCTTACGTCTTGCTCATTCAGCTATGGTAGTAAAGGGAGAACTACTGTGATTGTGTTTCCAGTTCATCCAGATAAACACCTCAGTAGAGAAAGATGAAAACTGACTGTCATGATGCGGCGAGAGCTGGTCAGCTATCGGTGACTAAGTATAAATCTCTCATGATTTTTTCCGCATTACACAAAGGACCGGTCTCCACCTGGGCAGGCGTCTACAGCACATAGGTTCGGATAATCGAATAATTCCAGGGGTTGCGCCTATAATCTCATTATTAAACTCCTATGGCTAAGTGAGAGCGATAAAGCCACATAGTCTGATTGCCTAGTTCGCCGCACTAACACCACCTTCAAGGACCAAGCCGTTGGGTCAAGTGTGGCTAGGTGCTATTCCGAACACCCCCGTGCTACCCATGTGGGGGCTGAAGCCGACGACTGGCCAACTCTCAGATACCGTAAACGGCCGCATAGGAGGAAAAGAATTAGAGGTAAAACAAGCAACATATTATACATAAGCCTTGTTTCATAATACAAAGTTCGGGCAACACGGATACATTCATTCGAAAATAACGTCCTTCAAACAGTAGCCCTCTACAATGCGAGAACCTTCCAAGACTTCATCAAAATACCGCTCCGGCGTGTGGTGCTCCTTGCCTGTCGGCGGTCCCTCGGTTGCCAGCTTGACGGCGTTCATCTTCGCCCACTGTACCTTGACACGGGCGAAGGCCTCCGGGCACCTTCGGTACAGACCGACCGCTCTATGCCATCCAGCCGGGGGCAGGCACCGACTAGCCGCTTCACGAGCCCGAAGTAGCTATCGGGTATGGGTTCGGCGGGCTAGAGATGGATTATAATATCCCTCATGGCTAATCCGGCCACCCTATGTAGTTTGGTCGACTGTTTCAGCCGATCACTGAGGGGCACCGGATGCTTGGGCGCAAGGTACTGTGACCAGAACAACTTCTCCGTCGAGCTCCCCTCTTCGGCTCAGAGAAACTCCGCAGCATCAGCAATACTCCGGGGCAGATCCGCAAACACTTCTAGAGAACTCCAAACTCGGGTCAGTATGAGGTACCTTCTCATGACAAATTTGCTCTGCATATTAAAGGCCTTACCCACCACGATCTTCTTGGCCTCGTGGATCTCCCGGCAGGCGCCTTGGGCTTCAACCCGGGCCTCCTGTGCACTTTGGAGGGCCTTAGCAAGTTCGACATCTTGATCTGTAACCTTGCGCTCCAAGGACTCACATTTGCTTATGGCATCCCGGAGCTCTTGCTGAACTTCCTCTACCCTTGATTCATACTTTTGGCGAGTGGCTCCTTCCTCATCCACCTCCTTCCTGGCTTCGGCCAGCGCGTTCTTGAGGGTCTCGACCTCAGATGCGTCAACTGTAAGCATAATTACAAAACTCAACAAGATAATAAAACAACAAGTCATATCATTTCAGATGTGAATAGATATCACATACCTTGCTTCTCCTCCAATCGTTTGTTGGTGCGGATGAGCTCTTCGTCGGCCCGCTCCAGCTTCCGCTTTAGTTCGAATACTTCGGCGATATGGGCGGTTGCCACTAACTTTGAAGCCTACTTGTTCAAATAGACATGTATGATCATCTCCTGCGAAATATTCGATCCTCTGTTCAGCCTTTCTTCACGAACGCCGAACAGAGTCTCAGGGGCTACTAACTATACACAGGCATCCATTTTATATAGATAAAAAGTACAACATCCCGTACCTCAAAGCCTGTTAGAAGGCTGGTGTAGGTTTCGTTCAATCCATTTTTAGTGGACCAAACCCTTTCCACTATCGTACCCATAAGGGTACGGTGCTCTTCCACAATGGAAGCGCTCTGAAGTGCTTCCGCCAGATTATCCGGCGCCTCTGGATTGACAGAGGTCGCCGGTGGACTTGACATGCCCCCTTCCTTCAAAGGAGGCCACTCACCTGATCCCGGAGCCGTGTGGGTCTCCGGAATGACATTCGGTTAGGGGCCGAAGTGGTCTTAGCCCCCGTCGCCCGTCTCCATGGGGCCCGGTTCCCCCAAGTTCTCGGCAGCAAAGGTATTAACCTCTGGTGCCACCTTGATGGCTTCCCGCACCTTTCCATGGACGGAAAGGGTCCCTCGGGACAACACTTCAATGTTGTCCATAGCAGTGGGAGGGGAGGCCGGCGGAGGCGACTCGCTCTCCATCATGGTCGAGCCCAGCGAATTCCCAGAAGACGATGATCGCCGGGGGAGATTGTGGGCCAGACTAAAATACGTGATTCTGTGTGTTAGGATCGCAAGGCTTAAAGCCGGATATATACATTATCCTTAAAATACTTATGATTCGGCCGAAGGCTTCGGCCTTGGGTTCCATTCGGGGACAACTTCGACATCCGATTCCGAATCATCTGAAAGGGGGAGTTTCCCCTTCTTGGACGCTTCCGCCTCTAGATCTGTGGTAGCCCCCCTTTTCTTCTTTCCCCCCTTAGGGGGAGAATTGCTCTCCTCCACTTCCTCCTTGTCTTCATCATGGGAGGAGAGAGCTCCGGTATCTTCGGATGATATGTCCGAACTACCTTTGCGGCGAAGGCCACTTCAGACCTCCTTGCTCTTCTTCTTCGCCTTCTTTTCCGGCGCCTGGTATGGCGCCGGAACCAACATCTTCGTCAGAAGAGGAATAGTTGGGTCTTCAGGTAGGGGAGCCGGACACCTGATCTGCTCCGCCTTTTTCGTCCAGCCCTGAGGGACAAGGGGAAGGTTTTAACTTACTCTTTGGATCCGCAAATCAAGGATATGATTAGAAATCTGAAAAACTCACCGGAGTGACTGGATGAGCGCAGTCATGGCCGAGGTCTTCGGTCATTGGCGGCCACGTCTTTTGGGTCTTAAAAATCAGCTTCCATATATCTTCGTGCTTTGTGCCGAAGAACCGCTGCAAGGTCCCGGGACTGGCCGGATCAAACTCCCACATATGGAGAGTCCAGCATTGGCACGGAAGAATCCGGCGAAACAACATCACCTGGATCACGCTAGCAAGGCTGGTGTTCTTCTCCATCGTGCTCTTAATGCTCTTTTGCAGCATCATCACCTTGTCGGATGACACCCAATCTAGGCCCTTCTTGAGCCATGATGTGAGCCGCATTGGTGGACCGGTTTTGAACTCAGGAGTGGCAGCCCATGTGGTGTCATGAGGTTCCGTAACGGAGAACCACTCCGGTTGCCACCCCTTCGCGGTCTCTATGAAGGTCCCCTTGGGCCAGGTGACGTTAGGGAGCTGCTTGCTCACCATGGCGCCGCCGCACTCCGCGTGTTGAACCTCGACCACCTTCGGCTTCACACTGAAGACCTTGAGCCATAGGCCGAAGTGGGGGGTGTGGAGGAACGCCTCGCACACGATGATGAACGTCGAGATATTAAGAAATGGATTTGGGGCCAGATCATGAAAATCCAGCCCGTAATAGAACATGAGTCCGCGGACGAAAGGGTGGAGAGGAAACCATAGCTCGCGAATGAAGGGGGATGAATACTACCCTCTCATTGGGCTTTGGTATGGGAATGATTTGCTTTTTGGCAGGGAGCCGATGGGCGATTTCCTTGGAAAAATACCCCGCTTCCCGGAGTTCCTTGATGTTCTCCTCCGTGACGAAGGAGGCCATCCACTTGCCCTGGCTCCGGATCCGGACATGGTCGGAATGTTAGTTGGGGACAGAAGGGGTTGAAGCTGGGGCGCTTGAGCTCAAGGATAGACGGGCTGGGGAGGAAGAAGGCGTGGGGGTAAAAGGCGGATCTTTATCTTCTTATAAAGGTGGTGAATGTCGAACGTCCCCCCACGAGCCTTAAAACTCGCCTATTCCCCAGGAGTCGTGCGAGTGGCACGGTTGGATTACCCAAAGCCGTATTGATGAGAATCCCGTAATAAGGGGACATGATCTCTGCTTTGACAGGACGTGTCAATGAATATCACGTCTCAAAACACGAGGCAGGAGGCTGAAAAACTGTTCGAAATAATAATAATGTCATAAGACAGTACCTCTCTGAAAAAGTTGTCAGAAGACATAACCTATTTTTGTTTAAGTATTTTGCCCTCGCGGTTCAGAGTTGTAACTATTGTACAAAGCCGGATATAGTTCTTTTGATCAACTACTTTGGAGTATTCGGAGGAGGAACCCGCTTTGCAATGTTGAAGACAATGTGCGCACCAGACACATCGTCATTGAAGCCTGGTTCAGGGGCTACTGAGGGAGTCCTGGATTAGGGGGCCCCGGGCGTCCGGGCTATGTGACATGGGCCAGACTGGTGGGCCGTGAAGATACAAGATAGAAGGGTTCCCCCGTTGTCCGGATGGGAATCTCCTTGGCGCGGAAGGTAAGCTTGGCATTCGGATATGAAGATTCCTTTCTTTGCAAACCGACTCTGTACGATCCTAGCCCCCTCTGGTGTCTATATAAACCGGAGGGTTTAGTCCATAGGGGTGATCATAATCATACAGGCCAGACCTCTAGGGTTTAGTCATTACGATCTCGAGGTAGATCAACTCTTGTAACCCCTATACTCATCAAAGTCAATCAAGCAGGAAGTAGGGTATTACCTCCATTAAGAGGGCTTGAACCTGGGTAAACATTGTGTCCCCTACATCCTGTTACCTTCGATCCTCGGACGCACAGTTCGGGACCCCCTACCCGAGATCTGCTGGTTTTGACACCGACAAGGGGAGAGTGTGTCTATGTACCCACGTAGACCGAAATCGAAAGCGTTTAGTAACGCGGTTGATGTAGTCGAACGTCTTCGCGATCCAACCGACCCAAGCACCGAACGTACGACACCTCCACGATCAGCACACGTTCAGCTCGATGACATCCCTCAAACTCTTGATCCAGTTGATGCCGTGGGAGAGTTCCGTCAGCACGACGACATGGTGACAGTGATGATGAAGTTACCGGCGCAGGGCTTCGCTTAAGCACTACGACGATATGATCGAGGTGTGTAACTATGGACGGGGGCACCACACACAGTTAAGAGAAACTTGTGTGTTCTAGGGTGCCCCCACCCCCGTATATAAAGCAGGAGAGGGGAGGCCGGCCGGCCCTCCTAGGGCACGCCGGGAGAGGGGTGTCGGTGTCAAAACCGGTGGATCTCGGGTAGGGGGTCCCGAACAATGCATCTAAGGTTGATGGTAACAGGAGACAGGGACATGATGTTTACCCAGGTTTGGGCCCTCTCTATGGAGGTAATACCCTACTTCCTGCTTGATTGATCTTGATGAATATGAGTATTACAAGAGTTGATCTACCACGAGATCGTAATTGCTAAACCCTAGAAGTCTAGCCTGTATAACTACGGTATTGAGTATATCCTTTCTGGACTACACCCTCTGGTTTATATAGACAATGGGGGGATCTAGGGTTACACAGAGTCGGTTACATAAGATGGAATCTTCATAATTGTTCGCCAAGCTTGCCTTCCACGCCAAGGAGAGTCCCATCCGGACACGGGTACAGTCTTCGGTCTTCATATCCTCATAGCCCATCAGTCCGGCCCATAGATAACAGGCCGGACGCCCGCGGACCCCTTAGTCCAGGACTCCCTTAGTAGCCCCTGAACCTGGCTTCAATGATAAGGTATCCGGCGCGTAGTGCTGTCTTCGCCATTGCAAGGCGGGTTCGTCCTTCCGAACTCCCGAATAGTCTCCAGACGAATTGATCGTGTCCGGACCTATAACACACAACCGCATAGAGAATATAATAATAACGAGTCCAATCTCCTGACAACTTTAGTAATGTGATGTCACGCCTGTCCGATCATAATTTCGAACCGTTTTTCGCCCCATGTTTCGAGACGCGGTTGTCATTGGCATGTCTTGTCAAAGCAGAGATCGGGTCTCCTTATTATGGGATTCTCATCAATACGAGCATGGGTAACCCAACCGTGTCGTTTACACAACCCTTTGGAGCAGGCGAATATTAAGGCGAATGGGGGGGGGGGGCATTCGATATTCACCACCCTTATAAGGAGATAAGATTCCCCTTTCTTCTCCTAGTCTTTCTTCCTGCCTCTTCGTTCTTGAGCTCCAATGCCCAAGTTCTCATTTCCCTGTCTCGAGAAGGCACTCAACCATGTCCAGATCCGGAGGTCAAGGAAAATGGATGGCCTCCTTAGTTAAGGAGGAGGACATCGCCGAGCTTCGGGCGGCCAGGTACCTGGCGAAGGAAATCGCCCACCGTCTTCTAGCCCGGGGACAAATCATCCCCACACCAAAGCATAATGAGAGGGTAGTGTTCATCCCTCATTTCCTCCATGGGCTAGGGTTTCCACTCCACCCCTTCGTCCGTGGGATAATGTTCTACTACGGTATAGACTTCCACAATCTATCCCCGAACTCCTTCCTGAATATCTCTGCGTTAATCGTCGTGTGCGAGGCCTTCCTCCGCATCCACCCCCACTTCGGGCAGTGGCTCAAAACCTTCAACGTGAAGCCCAAGGTGGTGGACAGACAGCACGCAGAGTGCAGGGGCACCATGGTGAGAAAGCTCACCAATGTCTCTTGGACAAAAGGCACATTCGTGGAATTTGTCAAGGAATGGCAGAAGCTATGGTTCTACATCACCGAACCCCGCGATGCCACCTGGGCCACGGCTGCCGAATTCAACTCCGGCGCCCCCGTGTGGCTCACCTCCTGGGTCGAGAAGAGCCCAAACTGGTGTTCGTCGGACGAGCTGATTGCACTGCAAACGTGTATCCAAAGTATGATTGATAGGGACATCAAGCTTGTCGACATAATCCAAGTGATGTTGGTGCGTCGAATCCTTCCCTGCCAGTGCCGAAGCCGTTGTCGGTGTTCTGGGAACGGGGGTCCCCAGACTTGCCTGCCTGCGGCCTGCGGTGTGGCTCAAAGGAGGCCCAGCATGGCCCATCTTCATCAACACAAGACTCAAGACCCTCGCGAGGGGCCAAGCCTCGCGGGGCGGATGACATGGCGCATCCTCAGGCGCAACCTCCTCAGGCTGGCTCGCGAGGAGGCGGAGGAATCAAGGTGGGGTACCTCGCGAGGTGCCCATGACGCAAGCCATGACGATCGAGGGTGCCAGGCGGGCGCCAGCGCGCGCAACGTCCTTCTTTCCTCTTTGGTGCAAAGGGGGCAAGCGCAGCCGCGGAGTACCGAGGCATCAGGCAAAGGTTGCCATTTCGGTGCAATGAGACCAAGACCAGGAGGACTACGAGACGGAGGTCACCATGGAGCCCAGCGCGGCGTCACCGCAGAGCCTTTCGCAGGCGAAGACCAACTTTAGTCAGGATAAGTGTACTAGATGTTCCCCTTTGAATTGGCCAGTTGTTGGTGCCCTTCCCGCTATATATTTGGGAAGAGGCCCAGGGCCTTTGCCTATAAATAGGACCGGCCACCCACGTAGCAAGGGGTTCGGTTCGGTCGGTTCGATCTCAACCCGGGACGATCGAAATCAGAGAGAGAGAGAGAGAGAGAGAGAGAGAGAGAGACGGAGAAGGGTGACTGAACTCCTCCTAGCAGTTCATCCCCCGAGCCAAGAACAGACCCTCGCGAGGCTGTTCTTCCTTGTATCGTTCATCATCATTAGCCCCAAGAGGCAATCCACCCACCACACATTGGAGTAGGGTATTACAACACAACGGTGGCCCAAACCAGTATAAATCTTGTGTCTCTCGTGCAGTTCTTTTAGTAGTTTAGATCTTTGTGAGACGGGGAGGTAGAAGGCGTGATTTCTACGCACACCCCAGTGTTCGAACCTTAAGGGTCTGCCGGAACCCGTGAATCCGACATTTGGCACGCCAGGTAGGGGTGCGCTGGAATCTTTCCTCCACCACTCCGTTCTCCTCCGACCGTCGCATCCATGTCCGACGCTCGTCGGGCCCGCGCCGAGCGCCGGGCTGCCATCGCTTCTCGCGTCGCCCAGACAGCCCCCGTCGATGGGCGTCCTCGTCGTTCCCCGTTGCCCACCGTCAACGCCGCCACCGGCCTGGCGGGGGGCGAGCAGCAAGCATCGTCTCAGCATCTGTCCGTGCGCCAAGACGGCCGCACCGCTACTCCATCACTCGCACCAGCCGGTTCTTCGTCCCGCGCGCCCTTGGAGGCTCGAGCCGCGCTCCTCGCAGCAAAGTGCTCCTGCGCTACCGCCCCGTCGACGATGTCTATGAAGAGTGGCTCGACCATGTCGCCGAGCTCGTCCGCGCCGCAGGGGGCTCTTCCGCGCCGTCCGTTCCTCTGCGCCGCACCCTGCCCCGCGCGGGCAACGAAGCTCTAGAGGCGCACCAGCCGCCTCCTCTCCAAGAAGATGCCATGGATCCAAGGCACTTGGCCCCAGGGAGGAACCCGCTCCGTCAGGTGCCAGCGCAACAAGAACGGAGCTGCCAAGAAGTCCCTCGCCCGCAAGGAGCTGCCAGGGCGCTCCCTGCTCCGGCACGCCACGACCCTGCTCCAGCTCCGGCGCGCCAAGACCCCGCTCTGCTCCTAGCTGCAGCGCGTGGGAACCCTTAAGACCAAGCTCTCCATCAGCCGAAGCCTTTCGTGGCCACCGCAGGCTGCCGTGCCTACACCGCTGAGCTGCCCAGCGTCGCGTGGCCCGGCAAGTTCAAGCCAGACCTGCCTCCTCGCTACAACGGCACAACTGATCCCGCAGAGTTCCTCCAACTCTATGAGCCGGGCATCGAGGCTGCCAGCGGGGATGAAAAGGTCATGGCGAACTGGTTCCCCATGGCGCTCATGGAAGGAGCTTGAGCCTGGCTCCTGAATCTGGCTCCAGGCACGATCTCCTCCTGGGACCAGATGTGCACCCGCTTCATCGCCAACTTCCAAGGTACTCGCGACCGGCCACCCGCCGTGAGCGACATGCGCCGCATCAAGCAACAACCCGGAGAGACCCTGCAAAAGTACATCCAGCGCTTCAACAGCGTGCGCCTCAAGATCCCCAAGGTGTCCGAGGAAGCCATCATCTCGGCCTTCTCCGATGGCATGCGCGACGTCAAGATGAAGGAGGAGCTGGCAATGCACGAAGACCTCTGCACCTCCCTGGAGCTGTTCAACTTGGCGAACAAGTGCGCCAGGGCTGACGAGGGACGTCTCTCCCTCCTCGAGCTGCCTGCCGCAGACCCAGAAGAGAAGAAGCCCAAGGCCAAGGACGTGAAGCGCAAGGGGGCTGCCGTACTCGCCGCAGAACCAGACACCACGCGGGGCAAGGATCTGCCCGAATCCTCCAGGGGCAGCCGGTACTGTGTGTACCACGACCTCCACATCCACAACACCAACGAAGGCCAAGAACTCCATGCCGTGCGAGAAGGAAGGATCGGCCGTCGCCCTGACCGTGCTGACCGGAGCTACGGCCGAGGAGGAGGAAGAAACCTAGGACGCTAGGAAGATCGCGGCCCGCGCCAGGGGTGGCGCGACCAACCTCGCGAGGACCGCTGGCGGGACCTGCCTCGCGAGGGAGACTGGAGGGCTCAGCCTCGTGAGGACCGCCCTCATGGCAACGCAGGCCTACCTCCGCTACCGCCTCAGCCAAGGAGGAACGAAGACCGCCATCAAGACGAGGGGGCTGGGGGCTTCCAAGAGCCGCGCGCAATCGCGTGCATCCTGGGCGGAGCTCAAGCCCCAGCCTCTCAACGTATCTTCAAGCAGTTTGCCCGCGAAGTGAATGCAGTTCTCCCCAAGCTCGAAGCAACGCGCCCCCTCAGGTGGTCGGCGTGCGCCATCACGTTTAGCTCAGCAGACCAGCTCAAGTGCGCGGCCACGGCAGGAGTCCTCCCGATGCTTTGCTCCCCAATCATCAGCAACGTGCTGGTCACCAAGACCCTCATCGACGGAGGGGCAGGGCTCAACATCCTGTCTGTGGAAACATTCAACAATCTCCAAGTACCCTATGACCAGCTTCAGCCAACCAAGCCCTTCTCCGGAATCACCGACGGTTCCACGGTCCCGATCGGGCAGGTCCGCCTCCCTGTCACCTTCGGGGCTCGCAGCAACTACCGCACCGAGCTCATCGACTTCGACGTCGCCCACGTCCGCCTGCCGTACAACGCCATCCTCGGGTACCCAGCGTTGGCCAAGTTCATGGCCGTGACTCACCACGGCTACAACGTCCTCAAGATGCCAGGAAGTGGCGGCGTCATCACGGTGCCTTGTGAAGAGAAGGATGCAGTGTGTTCCCTGGAGCGAGCCTATCAGGCCATGTCGCTAGAAGACCTAGATTGCGGAAGCAGGAGGCTTCCTGAGACCACCCCCAAGAAGAAGAAGAAGATATCGTCAGGCTCAGTCCCTCAGGAGGCAGGCCCCTCAGGGCCTGTGTCTGCCCAGGGGGACCCCCCTTCCATTGCATAGGAAAGCGCGCCCGACGCCCTCCTCAGGCAAGGCTCGGGGGCTCTCACCTGGAGAGCCACCGACCTAGCCAGGGTCACGAGGGAGGCGCTTGGGCACCATGTGGAGGCGTGCTTCGAGGCACGTTTCCCCCGAGAAGGAGCCAGGCAAGGAAGATCAGACCAGCAGGAGTTCGTTAACAAGGCCTTTCGAGAACTACAGGAGTCAAGGATCATGAGAGGTTGCCGCCGCCTACCAGCTGTGGCCCCACATCCAGGCGAGGATGGTGGGCTGCGTGTCTGCGTCGACGTACCAGGGCTCAATCGGATTGCCACGACGGAGCGTCTCTGGCCCTCGCAAGTGGGGCGCTGCGGGGGTCTACCCCACAGCTATGTTCGCATGCCTTACGGCCTGCCGAGCATGGCTGCGGCGTACCAGCGCCTCATAAGGGGCATCATGGAGGCTCAGGAAGACAGGCGTTCCGCGGCCTTGGCGGAGATGAAGATAGCTCGCGAGGAGTCACCAGTGCCTCTGGAGCCTCCCGAGGCCCCGGGGCCTGGGGGCTCGTGAGGATCAGCTTTCGTAGCCCACCGAGTCTGCTGCACCAATGCCACTTCGCCGACGACATCCTCAGGTGACATCTTTCAAGCTTCATTCCCAGCTGGGAGCGCCCTCCCAGGGTTGCATCACTCCCAGGCCGCGTGGGTCCGTCCCTGCGGCATGTATCCCCTTTTATTTCTCGGTCGTTAGTTTGCCTTGCTGGGGGCGCCCCTCGGGCTGCATCATCCCCAAGCCGCTCGGGCTAGGCCCAGCGGCGTGTATCTCCCTTGTGTTTATTTCCAACTATGCATTCGCCTATCACGCTTGATTGCTTGATGCCTGTCCGCGGCATCCCTTCTTCTCCATGTTGGCCACTTGCACGTTAAAGGGGGGGTGCCTGAGCATCGCGACTCAGGGCTCTTACTGGCTCTCCAGCCCTCACCCTCTGGCCTTGTCCACGGCATCGCGACCTGGCATACCAGCGACGGCTGAGACAAGCTCGAGGGCCGGGACCCGAGGACATAGAGTACTGGCATCTAAACAAATTCTGCAGGGACACATCTCCAGATACGGCCCAGTGCCAGGCGCAACCCGCCTAGAGGTAGGGCCTCGTGAGTCCCGTGCTGGTTCACGGGTGCCCAGATACACCTCACCTAGCCCTACCATGCCGGCCACGTGTCAGGGCAGGGCTGTACATGCCCCGGGGGCTCCTCCCGGAGGGGAGCCCCCTCCCACGTACCAGTGGAAGCACCATGCTCCGCGTTGGTGATAAACAACTGGGGGTGGCCTCCGGGCCGCATTAACCTCAAGGAGCCCAGAGCATAGTGGCTAGCCTCCTCGCAACGACTCCCCTCGGGAGTGCCGCGCGAGGGGGCTAGGCACGGGGGCTACGACTGGGTCACGCCCAGACGTACACCGCCCAGCCAGGCCCCTCGGGCCTGGTTCGTCACGCGTCTCTCCCTGAGCGGAGCCAAGGTATGAAGGCCGTTTGCGCGTCAAGGGGGACCCCTGAGCATCGCGACTCAGGGGCCTAACTGGTCCCGTAGCCCCTCACTCCTTAGTTCCGAAAGGCTATGCTGGGTGAGGTACGCGCGGGGCCGCGCTCTATAGACGTAGAACGGTAGCCCCGCTTACATTGCACCTCATCACCCGCTGTTTGCGCGTCAAGGGGGGCTCCTGAGCATCGTGACTCAGGAGCCTAACTGGCTCCGTAGCCCCTCACTCCTTAGTTCCGAAAGGCTATGCTGGGTGAGATACGCACGGAGCCGGGCTCTGCAGACGTAGAACGGAAGATACACCTACATCGCGCCTCCCTACTTGTTGTTCGCACGCCAAGGGGGACTCCTGAGCATCGCGACTCAAGAGCCTAACTTGTCACATAGCCCCTCACTCCTTTGGTCCCGTCCTGGTTTCCGGTCGGGGCTAATGCTGGGTGAGGCATGCGTGGGGCCGGGCTCTGCCGGCGTAGAACACAAGCAAGTAGGGATGAAAAACATAAAATTCAAGGAATTTAAAAGCAAATATTACAGTCCATACTTTCGTCTCAACACCAAACGCAAGTTTAAATGCCTCCCTGAGGCGTGATGCATGTGCAGGAATTGAAAGAAGAACAGGGATGGAACGGAGTCACTCGTCGGCGGTGAAGCTGTGCGGAGTGGCTTCACCTCGTGGAGCAGCAGGGCCGGCAGCGCCTTGCTTTGGCTTGGTGCTGAAGGCCCGGAACTTCCCCAGCAGCGCCTCCGCGCGCCCCTTTACGGCTTCGACAGCGGTGGCAGCACCCTCGCCGCTCACCGGTTCTAGCAGGCCGTCGAGGTCGGCATTGGGATCACGAAGGTAGATGTGGGCGAAGACTCGCGTCAGCGCAGCAGAAGACAGGACGCGCGCCTCGGCCTCGGTCGTGGGGCCGATGCCAAGGGCGACGTCCCCAAGGGCCTTAACCAGGAAAGGAAGCAGCTTGGCGGGGCCGTCACCATCACCGGCTAGCGGGCTGTCCAGGCTGCTCTCGTAAAGCGTCTTGAGCAAAGTGCGGGCATCTTTCTCCATGTCCGCAAAGGCCACGCGATCCTCGGCAAGAACCTTGGCCTTGCTGTCCAGCTCGACCCTCGTCGCCTCCAGCTCCTCCCCCAGCGCACTTAGGCGGTCGCGACACTTCCTGAGCTTGGCCTCCCGGCCCTTGATGGCCGCCTCGTGAGCCTTCATGCTTTCCTCTTGTTCTTGGCGAAGACGAACCTCCTTCGCGAGCTGGCCCCGCGGGCCTTGCAGCTCGTCCTCCAGCGCCTTGCAACGACCACGGACTTCAACCACCTCTCCCAGGGCAGCGTCTCGGGCAGCCTTCGTCTCGAGGGTGGCCTTCCTCTCTCCGTCACAGGCCGTTGAGGCCTGAACCAACGCCGCCCGAATCGAAGCATCAGAACGAATCCACCCGGAAGCTAGTTCCAGGCGCCCGGCCACCAGGCGAGGGTCGGCGCCAAGAAGATCCTGCCGCAGCCGGTCCAGTTCAGCAACGCACGCTCCAAGATGGAAGAAGGAGGCGAAGACACATCGGTGTGCCCCAAGACAACAGGAGGAGCCAGGGAAGCAACGGTCAGTGGAATGGGAGGAGAAAGTAACGGCGGCGAGGCCGCAGTGTCCCGAGGCGGAGTCCGCTGCGCCTCCACAGCCATAGCAGCGGCGCCAGACGAGGGCGCCTATGAAGTCGTTCGAGCCATGGGGGCTGGGCTCGCCCCAGCCAGCTCAGCCAAGCCTCGCAAGGATGAGCGGGCAGGAAAGGCCCGCGCGTCACAATCTCCCTCCCTTGTAGGCGAAGGCGTCGCCGCAGGTGGGGCCTCGGGGGCTCCCTTCGGCTTCTTCGCCGCTGGTGCCAGCCTATTCAAGAGAAGCAATCATCAAGCCTCGTCGGCGGAACGAGAAACAAAAGATGAAGGATCAAGCACTTACGGGTCATCGCCGGTGAGTCGGGCAGCCTCCGGCCCAACTTGAAGCCTGACAGCCGGCTGGAAGGGTCGACCTCAGAAGCAGAAGGCGCGTCCATGGTTCGCCCCAGAGTCAGGATGGACCCGCAGGAGATCAGCCCGGTCCTGTCCTTCTTCGGGATCGTGGGTGAGCTCCCGCTACCCAGTACGTCATCGTCCTCATCATCATCATCGCTCGGCGAAAGGCGGAGAGTGCGGGACCCGCGCCGGGAGAGGGGAGCCCTCGACTCTCCATCAGTCGCCCCAGAGTCGGGCCCCTCTCCCCGCTCCTCTTCGTCCTCCTCCTTGCTGGAGTCGCCGGAGGGCACATCCACCGGTCCTTCGGAAGCCGCCACGGGCACGAGCCCGTCACCGTTAAAAATAGGCATGGACTTCACCACCCGCTTCCAGTCGTCGCGAAGGAACAAGGGCTTGGGAGCGCCCTTCAACCTTGCCACCTCGCCCCCGACCAGAGATTGGAGAACCGCGGTCACATCCTCTTCGTCCACAGCCTCGGGGCTCGGATGACTCCTCCACATTGGAGGAGAGTACTGCCAGAGTGGAGCCAGCTGGTGCTCCAGGAACTCCTTCAGCAGCGACGCACCGGTCAACTTCGCCGCCATCATGTTGGTCGGCCTCAGGTCCGCGTCCATCTTCTCCAACACCAGTTTCGCGCGGGGGTCCGTGAGCTCCGCTCGGCACCAGTCGCTGGAGCTCACGGGCTGCTCCGCGAGCAAGATCAGCCGAGGGTGGATGCGCCTGGCATCTGCCAAGACCCACTTGCTCCTGAAGCCCTCAATCCTCTTCCCGGGATTCGAGATGGCAATGGTGCCGCCATACACGACGAAGCCCGCGCACGTAGAAATAGAGCTGCCAGAGACCCGGAGGGAGAAGTAGTGGCGCAGCAAGGCCACCGAAGGCTGCACCCCTACGTGGGCCTCGCAATACTAAGCGAAGATCGCCAGAAGAAGGACAAAGTTGGGGTGGAGATGCAGAGCCTGCAAGTTGTAATGGCGGATGTCGGCGTTCTGGGAACGGGGGTCCCCAGACTTGCCTGCCTGCGGCCTGTGGCGTGGCTCAAGTGGGGGCCCAGCGCGGCCCATCTTCATCAACACGAGGCACAATACCCTCGCGAGGGGCCAAGCC
The DNA here is from genome assembly GCA_034509565.1 of Triticum monococcum. Classification (NCBI taxonomy): domain Eukaryota; kingdom Viridiplantae; phylum Streptophyta; class Magnoliopsida; order Poales; family Poaceae; genus Triticum; species Triticum monococcum. The sequence goes on along the minus strand of CM067843.1, from coordinate 568,116,843 downwards.
TCGTGAGGCGGACGACATGGTGCATCCTTAGGCTGGCTCGTGAGGACGCAGAGATATCAAGGCAGGGTGCCTCGTGAGGTGCCCGTGACGTAAGCCATGACGATCGAGGGCGCCAGGCGAGCGCCAGCGCGCGCAGTGTCCTTCTTTCCTCTTTGGTGCAAAGGGGACAAGCATATCTGCGGAGTACCGAGGCATCAGGCAAAGGTTGCCATTCCGGTGCAACAAGACCAGGACCAAGCGGACTACGAGACAGAGGTCACCATGGAGCCCAGCACGGCATCATCACCAGAGCCTTTCGCAGGCGAAGACCACCTTTTGTCAGGATAGATGTACTCGCTGTCCCCCTTCAAATTAGCCCGCCATTGTTGGATCCCTTCCCGCTCAATATTTGGGAAGAGGACCAGGGCCTCTATAAATAGGACTAGCCACCCACATAGCAAGCAGTTCGTTCGGGGTTCGGTTGGTCAGTTGGGATCTGGAAGAGAGGAAAAGAGAAAGAGAGAGATAGAGAGAGGTGGCTGAACTCCCCATAGCAGTTCATCACCCCAGCCAAGAACAGACCCTCGCGAGGCTGTTCTTCCTTGTATTGTTCATCCTCACCAGCCCCAGGAGGCAATCCATCCACCACACACTGGAGTAGGGTATTACACCACATCGGTGGCCCGAACCAGTATAAACCTTGTGTCTCTTGTGTGATTCCCTTAGTAGTTTAGATCTTTGCGAGACGGGGAGGTTGAGGACGTGATTTCCGCGCGCACCCCAGTGTTCGAACCTTAAGGGTCTGCCGGAACCCGAAATCTGACAGCGGAGGACAGAGAAGAAGAACTCGGAGAAGGGAGGCACCAGGCCCGCGGCAATGGAGCTTACAAAGAGAGGATAAAAGGTGCTCCCTCGGCCCTCAGGGGTGGCGGAGCCGGTCTTGAACACCTCCGTCCGGTTGATGCCCTGCGCCGTCGCCATCCGGCGCAGCCGGGCAAGGCTCGCCTTGGACACATTCGGCAAGTCCAGAGCAGGAGAATACCAAGCTTTGGCCGGAGGCTGGCGAGGCGCCATGGCTTCCTAGGTCGTGCAGCTGGAGTAGATCTGGAAGTTTGGAGAAAGAAAGGGAAGGCGCAAGAAAGGGGATCTGAGCAGCGACTGGAGAGAGCAAAAGGCGAAGTCTGGGCAGATGCCGCTCCTTTACCAACCTGCGCGGTTGCTGAAGCACCCACATCCCACCAACCGCCACGCGGCGCCCAAGGCCACAGGCTTTTAGGGCCTGCGGCGCTTCACCCTTGCCCTTTCGCCTCTCGGCACGGCCAAGTCCATGCGCGCCGTGGGCCCGGGGGCTACTGTCGGTGTTTTGGGAACGGGGGTCCCCAGACTTGCCTGCCTGCGGCCTGCGGCGTGGCTCAAAGGAGGCCCAGCATGGCCCATCTTCATCAACACAAGACTCAAGACCCTCGCGAGGGGCCAAGCCTCGCCGGGCGGACGACACGGAGCATCCTCAGGCGCAGCCTCCTTAGGCTGGCTCGCGAGGAGGCGGAGGAATCAAGGCGGGGTACCTCGCGAGGTGCCCATGACGCAAGCCATGACGATCGAGGGTGCCAGGCGGGCGCCAGCGCGCGCAGCGTCCTTCTTTCCTCTTTAGTGCAAAGGGGGCAAGCGCAGCCGCGGAGTACCGAGGCATCAGGCAAAGGTTGCCATTTCGGTGCAACGAGACCAAGACCAGGAGGACTACGAGACGGAGGTCACCATGGAGCCCAGCGCGGCGTCACCGCAGAGCCTTTCGCAGGCGAAGACCAACTTTAGTCAGGATAAGTGTACTAGATGTTCCCCTTTGAATTGGCCAGTTGTTGGCGCCCTTCCCGCTCAATATTTGGGAAGAGGACCCGGGCCTTTGCCTATAAATAGGACCAGCCACCCACGTAGCAAGGGGTTCGGTTCGGTCGGTTCGGTCGGTTCGATCTCAACCCAGGACGATCGAAATCAGAGAGAGAGAGAGAGAGAGAGAGAAGGGTGACTGAACTCCTCCTAGCAGTTCATCCCCCCAGCCAAGAACAGACCCTCGCGAGGCTGTTCTTCCTTGTATCGTTCATCATCATCAGCCCCAAGAGGCAATCCACCCACCACACACTGGAGTAGGGTATTACACCACAACGGTGGCCCGAACCAGTATAAATCTTGTGTCTCTCGTGCAGTTCTTTTAGTAGTTTAGATCTTTGTGAGACGGGGAGGTAGAAGGCATGATTTCCGCGCGCACCCCAGTGTTCGAACCTTAAGGGTCTGCCGGAACCCGTGAATCCGACAGCCGTCCTCTATGGGATTTCAACCCAAAGAAACACCATACCCTGGTGAGGCTTTTCAAAACGACTCATAAAGATGCCTGGAAGTTGCTTTTCAAGGGCAACGTGATACCACCGGCCACTGACTCGGACCGGGGTCACGACATAAATCACCTCCCCAATGAGGTATGTTGTTTTCAACACATCCGTTACTTGCTTGTTTTCAAGGATGATATCTAAGCTTCCATTATCATTGCTTTTTCAGTACTGGTTGGAGAAGGTGAAGCAGATCCAATGTCCGGCTCCCTTTCCCAAGGAGCCAGTCATCCCATGCTTAGCAAAGATGCTGGAGCCGACGCCTTATAAGGCACCAAAGAAGAAGGCCATAGGAAAGGCCAAGGGGGTCCGGAGCGGCCCCCACCGCAAGGGTATCTCGAACGCGATGTCCGAAGACAAGGCCCATTCCCCCCGCCAAAGACGACGCGGATGAGGAGGAGGAGAGTGACTCTCCCCCCAATGGGGAGAGGAAGAAGAGGGCGGCCTCTGCAACTCTGGAGGTGGAGGCGCCCAAAAGGGGGAAGGGCTCCCTTGCAGATAACTCCACATGGGATGTCGAGGACAGTCCGGGGAGACGCCACCACGCTAAGTCTCGGGCCACATCGTATGTACTAACACCTTATCTGCCCATGAAGTTTCCCCTCCTCATTGTGTTGAGATGATTGGTTATGTTATTGTAGTCCGGGCCACAACAGCCCTCCGCGATCCTCGTCAGGAGGCTCGCTGGATTCCAAGGCGATGGCGAGCGACTCCCCGCCAGCCGCACACTGCCCCAAGACCAGGGATGATGCGGAGGTGCTGTCCCGAAGGACTGTTCCTGGCGGGGGAGAGGCTCAGGAGGCGCCCGAAGGCGTAACCCCCATCGCCGGACACCAAGGGGAATCAGTCCCCCCCCGGAGACTGGCGGGGAGGGCCGTATACAATTCGGCCCTCAACCGGACTCAATTCCGGAGACCGAGGCGGCTCCAGAATCCAGCACGCACCCTCCTTCAAAAGAAGAGGGGATGCATGTTCCCCCAATGGCCCCTGTCCAACCAGGGGCACCGGATAATCTGCTGGGAGCGCTACGAGGTGCTTCCATTATGGATGAGCATTGTGTCCTTACGGGCACGGTGATTGAAAAGGTTCAGTCTGCCAAGAGCGGACTAACCGAGGCCTGCGGCAACCTGCTGACAGGTTTTGAGGTAGATGACGCCAAAAGGAGAGAATCCCAATGTAGACAGTAGCCCCTGAGACACTGTTCGGTGTTCGGAAAGAAAAAACCAGACAGAGGATCAATCTCCTATGACAACGAACTAACAATTTTTTTTCTTAAATACAGGCGTCATTGCTGGCCGCGGCCTCGCATACTACTGAAGTCTCCGGACTGATGCAGAAACTCGCGAAGGCCGAGGGAGAGCTGAGCCAAGTGAAGAGGCAGCTCCAGGAAAAACAAGGTAAGCAATAACCTGTTATATATTCGAAAATAAGAAAATGATATGCCATGATTTGTACAGAAGCAACGACCAAGGTCGGGGCCCTGAGAAAGGCCCTGGTCGAAGCAGAGGGGAAGGCTGTCCAACAGCAAGCCGCCCGTAAGAAGCTCAAGGCCCGGGTCGGCGAGGTCCAGCAGGAGCTCCAGGACATGGTGAAGAAGTGTGAAGCTTTGGACCGCGAGGCTTCGGCTCGAGAGGCCGAACTTACCAAGGCTTGTCGGAGCGTAGAGGCCGCACGGAATGAGGCCCGGGACACTCTCCAGGAGATCTAGGAGGCGAAGAAGATTGCAGCGGGTAAGGCTTTTATCATGCAAAGCAAGTATGCACAGAGGAAGTACCTTTTACTAACCCAGATTCGGAGTTGTCCAGGGGCTTTTGTGGATCTGCCGTGCAGTGCATCCGATGCTGCGGAGTTCTTTCGAGATAGGGAAGGGAATTCTCCGGAGAAGCTGTTCTGATCGTAGTATGCTGTGCCAGAACATCCGGTGGCCTTTGCCGATCAACTGAAACAGTTGGTCAAGCTGCACAGGATGGCTGAACTGGCCATGAAGGATTTAATAATCCGACTATGGCCAGCCGAAGCTATACCTAGCAGTTATTTTGGCCTTGTGAAGTGGGTGGTGGAGGCTTGTTCGCGGCTAGACATCGTCAAGCGATCATTCTGCATCGAGGCTGCCCGCATGGCCTTCGCTCGTTGCAAGATGTGGTGGGCGAAGATGGACGCCGTCGAGGTGGCCCGGGGACCACCGGAGGGCAAGGAGCACCACACACATGAGCGATATTTTGCGGATGTCCTGGAGGGATCTCGACTTGTAGTAACGCAGTGCGGGAAGGACGTTATTCTAGAATAAATACATTCATATTTTGCCTTGTATGATGAGAACAAATCAGCTTTGTAATATAATTTTTATTATGTTTTAATTGTATCCTCCTGTGCGGCCGTGTTGTATGAAATCTGAGGGTTGGCCAGTCGTCGGCTTCTACCCTCACGTAGGTAGTACGGAGGTGTAAGGGATGGTATTTAAACAATCTTGATCCAATTATATGGTCCTTGAAGGAGTTGTTTAGCGCAACGAACCAGGAAACCAGACTATACGGCTTGAACGCCCTCACTTAGCCATAGGAGTTTTATAATAAAACATAGGCGCATCCCCTGGTATGCGAACCAGAGTGTTGTCAGTGTCTGATCGGGAAGTACCGATCCTTCGTGTAATGCGGGAAAAATCTCCAATGATTTGAGACCTCCGAATAGCTGACCGGCTCACACCGCATCATGACAGTCAGTTTTCGGCTTTCTCTACTGAGGTGCTCATCCGGTTTAGACCAGGGCACAATCGCAGTAGTTCTCCCTTTACTACCCTAGCCGATGTAGCGGAACGTAGGGTAGCAAGCACAGGAGCCGGGCAACCCAACTATTGATCAAAGACATGATTCGGAGCCAATGCATATAACGCTAAATTCGGGGTGCCGAACTATACTTATAAGAAGTGTTCGGACTTTTGTTGTCGTAATGTGGGGTGCTATAAATCCCCTGGTGTCCGTGTACAAAAAGAGGGGTACACTTTTTGTACCCCTATAACTGTGCATGGGCAGTCTGAGCCACAGGCACCACCACACCAAGCAAGGCAAGGGAGGTGAGCCATGGTAAGATCGAAGCTCAAGAGAACTAGAATGACGCCAAGGCCAAGACCACGAAGAGCAAAGGGGACGAAGCGGACTCCCCCGGCAAGATCCTTGCCGGGAGACAGTTCTAGCAGCCCCGGCAAGACCCTTGTCGCGGCGACTCGTCCCGTGCCTACGGAGCAAATCACCCTTGAGTCCACTGCCCCCAAAGGGCAAGGATTCGGGAGACATCCCCGTGGCGGCATGCAGATCTTTGTGAAGACATTCAAGAGCAGATACGCACTAAGGAGACGACAACCCTTGGCGGGATCCCAGCCGAGGAAGACCACAAGGCCCCCGGCAAGCGCCTTGCCGGGGATGACAGCAGGCGCCTCGGCAAGACCCTTGCCGGGGCCCCGGCAAGGCCCTAGCCAAGGACATCCGCAGGACGACCACCAGGCCCGCGCCGACTAAACCTCCACCGCCGTTCGCATGCAGCTGCCAACCCAACCAGCTGGGCAGGCACCTACGTGGCGGCACGCAGATCTTCGTGAAGACCCACCATTGCTCCACCTCAGCTGCCTGCCTAACTACAAGGCATCTCAGGCATCGCTGGCCAGGGCACGTGTCGACACAAGAAGGAGCGGCGACGGACGAGATAGATCTCTCCCCCGTCCCCGATAAAGCAAGGACACCTAGGCAAGATGCATTAAATGCGCCTTGTCATGTAATGCGAGGGATAACCTCGCATCACTGTACCCTTTCCACCTCCTGTGTGCCACTGTGGCAACCCCTTTTCTATAAAAGGAGGCCCGAGGCGACCAGGAGGAGGATTCGGCTTTTTGGAGCTCCTCACACCCCATAGCTAGCTCAAGAACACAAATATACAATCCACCAAAGCAGGAGTAGGGTTTTACGCATCCTCACGGCCCGAACCTGGATAAACGAACCATGTGCTATCTGTTTGATCCGCTCTTCTCACGACCCCGCGCCCCGCTAACCACAGTAGGGATTCTTGTGATCCCATAGGTGTCATTTCCACCGACATCTTTGGCGCGCTAGGTAGGGGGGCACGGTTGGGAGAATCGGCTTTAGCAGTTAGTTCGGCGCTTCTTCATCATCATGGCACCCAAGAAGAAGACGACGGTGGCGGTTGGCCAGTCGGAAGCCGGACAGCCCGTCCCGACGCGGGCGAGCAGCGGGCCGGTCGCAGAAAGGACCCGGGGTGTTGCTCGTGAACACCAACACCATCCCAGCAGCCGGAGTTTGGGAGGCGGTGATGTTTGTGTGCCTGGTAACGGGCCACACGTCGCCAAATCCAAAGGCGGAGCCAAGCCCTTCGCGGGTGGAGCGGGGCCTTCTAGGGTCATCGTCGCCCCGCTCGAAGGCAACGCAAGGGCCTCCAAGACTCCCATGCCGGCGCCAACAGCGCGCTCCTCCCAGGTAGCGCGCGACGAATGGCATAATCACGCCACAGATCCTGGGCGTCGCCACGGGAAGAGCCCCGAGCGCCACCCCCGGGACATAGAAGACCTGCCCACTCGCCGAGGCGCTGGTGAAAACGGCATGCGACCGCGGGGTCGTGATAGAGCTCCTTCTGACATGGTCAGAAGTCAAAGCGCGTCGCGATCCATGCAGGTTTCACTGCCACCGACGCTAGCAGAGGCCCTAGCGTGCGCAGTTGCTCCTCGACTTTCCTCCCACTACGGGGAAACTCGACGAATGGAGAGCCACTATCCGAAGCCTTGTTGCGGTGGCCAACAATGACGAACCAAGTCCGGTGGGGCCCCGGGTCGACGCTCCGATGGAGTCCCGCGGACCAGTGGCGGAAAAGCCGGCGGCGCCGCGACCACGGTGCATTCACCTCTTCCCCATCCGGTACCGCGGACGCCGGCTCGTCGCGACGTCGCGGCGACGACATCTCCATTGCATCGTCTGACCCGCGGACCCACTGTGACCAGCGCCAAGCTCTTCAGGAATGAGCCCATGAAGACGCTCGAACCACTATCGAGCGCTGGCACGGAGCGCGCCACCAGTCAGACGGGCGAGCAGGGCCTGCTGTGAACCACCCGACCCCGGAGAGCCCTGGAGGCCTACCTTATGAGGTAGGCTGTCCTGCTTTTACCCGTGAGCTGCGGTAGTTCCATTGGCCCACTCACCGCACCTTCAAACCTGACGTTGGCGAAAAGTACAACGGCAAGACTCACCCGTTTGAGTTCCTCAGCATCTACACCATCGCCATGCAAGCCGTCGGAGCCCGCGGCGATAAGGTGCTTGCGAATTACTTTCCATTGGCTCTTAAACCCAACACCATGTCATGGTTGATGCACTTGCCGGTAGACTCTATTTCCTCCTGGTCGGATTTGTGCCATGAGTTTGTGGGCGCCTTTACTGGAGGTCACCAAGCCCATGGCCAAGCAAGCGACCTGCATGTCATTCCCCAGAAGGGAGGCGAGAGCCTGCGCAAGTATATACAGAGGTTCAACCGGGTATAGTACAATATCCCTGACGTTCACCCCGCCGCCATCATCAGCGCGTTCCATCAGAACGTGCGTAACCACAAGATGCGCGAAGAACTGGCAATGAACAAGGTGAAAGATGTGGCAGAACTCTATGTTCTTGCTGACAGATGTGCCCGAGCTGAAGAGGGAAGCAAGTACCCCGGCGAAGATGCCGGCGTGGAAACCGACTCCTCAAATGAGGATTCTACCGCCCCGGCGAAGAAAAGCCGGCGCCACTGTCGGATTTCGGGTTCCGGCAGACCCTTAAGGTTCGAACACTGGGGTGCGCGCGGAAATCTCGCCTTCAACCTCTCCGTCTTGATGGGATCTAGACTACTAAAAGAGCTGCACGAAAGACACAAGATTTATACTGGTTCGGGCCACCGATGTGGTGTAATACCCTACTCCAGTGTGTGGTGGATGGATTGCCTCCTGGGGCTGGTGTGGATGAACAATACAAGGAACAACAGCCTCGCGAGGTCTGTTCTTGGCTGTGGTGATGAACTGCTATGAAGAGTTCTGTCACCTTTCTCTCTCTTTCTCTCTCAAATCCCGGACAGAACGACCAGGAATCGAACCCCTTGCTATGTGGGTGGCTAGTCCTATTTATAGAGGCCCTGGTCCTCTCCCCAAATATTGAGCGGGAAGGGATCCAACAATGGTGGGCTAATTTGAAGGGGGACAGCGAGTACATCTATCCTGACAAAAGCAATCTTTGCCTGCCAAAGGCTCTGGTGATGACGCCGCGCTGGGCTCCATGGTGACCTCCATCTCGTAGTCCTCCTGGTCTTGGTCTCGTTGCACCAAAGTGGCAACCTTTGCCTGATGCCTCGGTACTCCGCGGATACACTTGCCCCCTTTGCACCAAAGAGGAAAGAGGGACGCTGCGCGCGCTGGCACCCGCCTGGTGCCCCGTGTCGTCATGGCTTGCGTCATGGGCACCTCGCGAGGTACCCCACCTTAACTCTCCGCCTCCTCGCGAGCCAGCCTAACGAGGCTGTGCCTGAGGATGCGCCGCGTCGTCCGCCTCGCGAGGCTTGACCCCTCGCGAGGGTCTTGAGCCTCGTGTTGATGAAGATGGGCCGCACTGGGCCCCCATTTGAGCCACGCCGCAGGCCGCAGGCAAGCAAGTCTGGGGACCCCCATTCCCAGAACGCCGACAGTAGCCCCGGGGCCCAAGGTGCGCATGGACTTGGCCGTGCCGAGAGGCGAAAGGGCAAGGGCTAAGCGCCGCAGGCCCTATCAGCCTGCGGCCTTGGGCGCCGCGTGGCGGTTGATTGGCCGTGGCGTCTCCGCTTCCCCATGATGCCTTGGTGATCATGCGAGTTGGACAAGTCCCTGCATGCAGAACGTGTTATGATTACCTGTGATCGTGGAGACCGACGGTTGGCCTTCGCCGGCTATAAGTACGGCACCGCTCGTGCCCGTCCAGTCCATCTCCTCTTGCTCTCTCCTTCGCCTCAGTTCTTGCTCCATCTTGGTGTCATAGCTCCGATTCGCCGATTCTCTGCAACGGAGAAGGGAAAGGCTCCTCGAGAAGGGCCAGACCCTCTCCCGCCGAAGAAGCGACTCGCCCATTGCAGCCGGGACGATGAGGACCATCCGGTGGTGGCGAGGCCCTGGGGCGAGGGGGCTCCGCCGGGGTTCCCGCTGCCCTTGTACGCCCACGTCGAGGGCCCTGGAGGTGTTGATGCTGATCCCCGCGGTCAGCGTCGTCGTCGGCGCCGTCGGGTTATGAAGGAGTGGGTGGTTCCTCCTGGAGTCCGTGCCGAGGGCTCCTCCCGTGAGTTCGTGCTCCACGTCGTCAATCCTCTTCAGTCCTGGATCCGCCTTCCTCCCTTCTTTGCCTCCATGGTTCTTACAGGGGGGGCCTCTGGAGCTCCAGCTGCAACACGCCGACTGCGACGCCCCCGCGACCAAGGCCGAGGTCATCGTCGCTACCCCGGGCGCGGTCTACATGTCCCGCGGCTGGAGGGAGATCGCCCTGGTCTACAGGGAAAGAGGCGTCTTCACGGTCCACCTGGAGTATGATGGCGTGGCGGTGATGTTCTTCAAGGTCTTCGACGCGATCGGGCGCCGGCTGGAGTGCTGCCGCGGGAGAGGCAGCCAGGACTTCGCCCTGGTGAGGGCTAGGCCCGTCGACTGCCCCCTTGGCAGCGGCGCCCGAGGGTCCAGTGGCTCCAGCGAAGGCTTCGCGACTCCGGAGAGGAGCGACGACAGCTACGAGCCCCCGACTCGTCGCCGCTCCAGGAGTAGGGTGGACGCGTCAGGCCGTCGCCAACCCTGATCTGGATGGGGTTGGCACCGCTGCCTGACGGCCCACTATTGATGATGGCGTCTCCCGCAGTAGCTCATGTAGTTAGCGTCCCTTAGGATCCGCTCCCTGCGAGGAATCAGAATGCGCCCCGTGGGGGCTTGTAACGTGTCTGTAGTCCTATTTGTTAATATGTATGACCTTTTGATGTGGATCCGAGCGAGCTGCTAACTCCATTATAGTTCAGCCTTCCCTTTCGCACCTCACGAGGGCTTGGTGCTCTACACCGACAGGTCCCAGTCCCAAGGCGCTGGTATGCCAGGTCGCGATGCCGTGGTCAAGGCCAGGAGGTGAGCGACCCGAGGTCCGGCAAGAGCCCCTGTGTCGCGATGCTCAGGAGGTCCCCTTTGGCACCCAAGCAGCCATCACTTAGTGAGAAAGGGAAGCAACGTCGCTAGTACGGAGTTGCTTTAGGTGCGGGGGTAGTGCTGTAGTAGCCAGTGCCGTGGGTGGTAACTTATCTTGAGGATCAGGGGCCGTTCCAGGTGTGCCGTTGGGTCCGTGCGTGGATAGGAGTGGAAACGCTCGGCAAGGTCCTCGCGAGGCCCCTTCTTCCCCGCCTCTGCTCCCCTTTCTGCTCTATGTCCTCGGGTCCTGGCCCTCGAGCTTGTCTCAGCCGTCGCTGGTATGCCAGGTCGCGATGCCGTGGACAAGGCCAGAGGGTGAGGGCTGGAGAGCCAGTAAGAGCCCTGAGTCGCGATGCTCAGGCACCCCCCCCCCCTTTAGCATGCAAGCGGTTCGCGCGGGCGAGGGCGAAGGAAACCTCGTGAGGGCCTCGGCTTGCGCGGTTCCCTCCAGGGATCCTGCAGGGTCATCACAGAAAGAAGATGGTGTTGCCACGGCGACCATTAGTCGATCGTTAGTCACTCAAGAGCTTGCCGGTTGAGGTAGGCGAGGCGTATCTGGGCACTCGTGAGCCAGCGCGGGACTCCCGAGGCCCTACCTCTGGGCGGGTTGCGCCCGGCACTGGGCCGTATCTTGAGATGTGTCCCTGCAAAATTTGGTTAGATGCCGGTACTCTACGTCTTCGGGTCCCGGCCCTCGAGCTTGTCTCAGCCATCGCTGGTATGCCAGGTCGTGATGCCATGGACAAGGCCAGAGGGTGAGGGCTGGAGAGCCAGTAAGAGCCCTGAGTCGCGATGCTCAGGCACCGCCCCTTTAACGTGCAAGTAGTCGACATGGAGAAAAAGGGATGCCGCGGACGGGCAACAAGCAATCAAGCGTGACAAGCAAATGCATAGTTGGAAATAAACGCGACGGAGATACACGCCGCTGGGCCTGGCCCCAGCGGCTTGGGGATGATGCAGCCCGAGGGGCGCCCCCAATCAAGGCAAGCTTACTACCGAAAAGTAAACGCAGGTACATGCCGCAGGGACGGACCCACGCGGCCTGGGAGTGACGCACCCTGGGGGGGCGCTCCCAGCTGGGGATAAGACTTGGAAGATGTGACCTGAGGATGTCGTTGGCGAGGCGTTGTTGGTGCAGCAGGCTTGGCGAGCTGCGGAAGCCGATCCTCACGAGCCCCCAGGCCCCGGGGCCTCAGGAGGCTCCGGAGGCACTGGTGACTCCTCGCGAGCTGTCTCCACCTCCGCTAGAGCCACGGACCGCCTGTCTTCCTGGGCCTCCATAATGCCCCTCGTGAGGCACTGGTACGCCGCAACCATGCTCGGCAGGCCGTAAGGCATGCGAACATAGCTGTGGGGTGGACCTCCGCAGCGCCCCACTTGTGAGGGCCAGAGGCGCTCCGTTGTGGCGATCTGATTGAGCCCTGGTACGTCGACGCAGACGCGCAGCCCACCATCCTCGCCTAGATGTGGGGCCACGGCTGGCAAGCGGCGGCAACTTCTCATGATCCTTGCCTCCTGTAGCTCTTGAATGGCCTCGTCAACGAACTCTTGCATGTCTGATCTTCCTCGCCTGGCTCCCTCTCGAGGGGAACATGCTGCGAAGCACGCCTCCACATGGTGCCCAAGCGCCTCCCTCGTGACCCTGACTAGGTCGGTGGCCCTCCAGGTGAGAGCCCCCGAGCCCTGCCTGAGGAGGGCACCGGGCGCGCTTTCCTATGCGATGGAAGGAGGGTCCCCCTGGGCAGACACGGGCCCTGAGGGGCCTGCCTCCTGAGGGGCCGAGCCTGACGACGTCTTCTTCTTCTTGGGGTGGTCTCAGGAAGCCTCCTGCTTCCGGGATCTGGGTCCTCCGGCGACGCGGCCTGATAGGCTCTCTCCAGGGAACACACTGCATCCTTCTCTTCACAGGGCACCGTGATGACGCCGCCACTTCCTGGCATCTTGAGGACGTTGTAGCCGTGGTGAGTCGCGGCCATAAACTTGGCCAGCGCTGGGTACCCGAGGATGGCGTTGTACGGCAGGCGGATGTGGGCGACGTCAAAGTCGATGAGCTCGGTGCGGTAGTTGCTGCGGGCCCCGAAGGTGACAGGGAGGCGGACCTGCCCGATCGGGACTGTGGAACCGCCGGTGATCCCGGAGAAAGGCCTGGTTGGTTGAAGCTAGTCGTAGGGCACTTGGAGAGTGTTGAATGTTTCCACGGACAGGACGTTGAGCCCTGCCCCGCCATCGATGAGGGTCTTGCTGACCAGCACGTTGCTGATGACCGGGGAGCAGAGCATCAGGAGGACTCCTGCAGTGGCTGCGCACTTGAGCTGGTCTGCCGAGCTGAACGTGATGGGGCACGCCGACCACCTGAGGGGGCGCGTTGCTTCGAGCTTGGGGAGAACTACATTCACTTCGCGGGCAAACTGCTTGAAGATACGTTGGGAGGCTGGGGCTTGAGCTCCGCCCAGGATGCAGGCGATCGCGCGCGGCTCCTGGAAGTCCCCAACCCCCTAGTCTTGATGGCGGTCTTCGTTCCTCCTTGGTGGAGGTGGCAGCGGAGGCAGGCCTGCGTTGCCATGAGGGCGATCCTCGCGAGGTTGGTCTCTCCAATCCCCCTCACGAGGCAGGTCCCGCCAGCGTTCCTCGTGAGGCTGGTCGTGCCACCCCTGGCGCGGGCCGCGGTCTTCCCAGCGCCCTGGGTTTCTTCCTCCTCCTCGGCCGTAGCCCCGGTCAGCACGGTCAGGGCGACGGCCGATCCTTCCTTCTCGTACGGCCCAGAGCTCTTGACATTCGTTGGTGTTGTGGGTGTGGAGCTCATGGTACACACAGTACCGGCTGCCTCTGGAGGGTTCGGGCAGATCCTTGCCCCGCTTGGTGTCTGGTTCTGCCGCGAGTACGGCAGCCCCCTTGCGCTTCGCGTCCTTGGCTTTGGGCTTCTTCTTTCTGGGTCCGCGGCAGGCAGCTCGAGGAGGGAGAGACATCCCTCCTCAGCCCTGGCGCACTTGTTCGCCAAGTTGAACAGCTCCATGGAGGTGTAGAGGTCTTCGTGCATCGCCAGCTCCTCCTTCATCTTGACGTCACGCACGCCGTCAGAGAAGGCGGAGATGATGGCCTCCTCAGACACCTTGGGGATCTTGAGGCGCGCGTTGTTGAAGCGCTGGATGTACTTTTGCAGGGTCTCTCCGGGTTGTTGCTTGACGCGGCGCATGTCGCTCATGGCGGGCGGCCGGTCGCGAGTACCTTGGAAGTTGGCGATGAAGCGGGCGCGCATCTGGTCCCAGGAGGAGAACGTGCCTGGAGCCAGATTCAGGAGCCAGGTTCGCGCCCCTTCCTTCAGCGCCATGGGGAACCAGTTAGCCATGACCTTCTCAACCCTGCCGGCAGCCTCGATGCCCAGCTCATAGAGCTGGAGGAACTCTGCGGGATCGGTTGTGCCGTCGTAGTGAGGAGGCAGGTCGGGCTTGAACTTGCGGGGCCACGCAACGCTGCGTAGCTCAGTGGTGTAGGCGTGGCAGCCCGCGGTGGCCACGAAAGGCCTCGGTTGGTGGAGAACTTGGTCTCGAGGGTCCCCACGCGCTGCAGCTAGGAGCAGGGCGGGGTCTTGGCGTGCTGGAGCTGGAGCAGGGTCGCGGCGTGCCGGAGCAGGGAGCGCCCTGGCAGCCCCTTGCGGGCAAGGAACTTCTTGGCAGCTTCGCTCTTGCTGCGCTGGCGCTTGACGAAGCAGGTTCCGCCCAGGGACCAAGCGCCTCGGAGCCATGGCATCTTCTTGGAGGGGAGGCGGCTGGTGCGCCTCTGGAGCTTCGTTGCCCGCGCGGGGCGGAATGCGGCGCAGAGGGACGGACGGCGCGGAAGAGCCCCCTGCGGCGCGGACAAGCTCGGCGACGCGGTCGAGCCATTCTTCGTAGACGTCGTCGACGGGACGGTAGCACAGGAGCTCGTTTGCCGCGAGGAGCGCAGCCCGAGCGTCCAAGGGTGCGCGGAGCGCGCGGGACGAAGAACCAGCTGGAGCGAGTGATGGAGTGGCGGTGCGGCCGTCTTGCCGCACGGACGGGTGCTGAGACGATGCCTGCTGCTCGCCCCCCGCCGGGCCGGTGGCGGCGTTGACGGCGGGCGACGGGGAACGACGAGGACGCCCACCGACGGGGGCCGTCTGGGCGACGCGAGAGGCGATGGCGGCCCGGCGCTCGGCGCGGGCCCGACGAGCGTCAGACATGGATGCGACGGTCGGAGGAGAGCGGAGGGGTGGAAGACGAATTCCGGCGCACCCCTACCTGGCGCGCCAAATGTCGGATTTCGGGTTCTGGCAGACCCTTAAGGTTCGAACACTGGGGTGCGCGCGGAAATCTCGCCTTCAACATCTCCGTCTCGATGGGATCTAGACTACTAAAAGAGCTGCACGAAAGACACAAGATTTACACTGGTTCAGGACACCGATGTGGTGTAATACCCTACTCCAGTGTGTGGTGGATGGATTGCCTCCTGGGGCTGGTGTGGATGAACAATACAAGGAAGAACAGCCTCGCGAGGTCTGTTCTTGGCTGTGGTGATGAACTGCTATGAAGAGTTCAGTCACCTTTCTCTCTCTTTCTCTCTCAGATCCCGGACCGCACGACCAGGAATTGAACCCCTTGCTATGTGGGTGGCTAGTCCTATTTATAGAGGCCCTGGTCCTCTCCCCAAATATTGAGCGGGAAGGGATCCAACAATGGCGGGCTAATTTGAAGGGGGACAGCGAGTACATCTATCCTGACAAAAGCAGTCTTCGCCTGCTAAAGGCTCTGGTGATGACGCCGCGCTGGGCTCCAGGGTGACCTCCATCTCGTAGTCCTCCTGGTCTTGGTCTCGTTGCACCGAAGTGGCAACCTTTGCCTGATGCCTCGGTACTCCGCGGATACGCTTGCCCCCTTTGCACCAAAGAGGAAAGAGGGACGCTGCACGCGCTGGCACCCGCCTAGTGCCCCGTGTCGTCATGGCTTGCGTCATGGGCACCTCGCGAGGTACCCCGCCTTGAACTCTCCGCCTCCTCGCGAGCCAGCCTGACGAGGCTGTGCCTGAGGATGCGCCGTGTCGTCCGCCTCATGAGGCTTGGCCCCTCGCGAGGGTCTTGAGCCTCGTGTTGATGAAGATGGGCCGTGCTGGGCCCCCATTTGAGCCACGCCGCAGGCCGCAGGCAGGCAAGTCTGGGGACCCCCGTTCCCAGAACGCCGACAGCCACAACATGAAGCACAAAGGTAAAGCTGTGCTTGCCGTCGAGGGATCTAACGACGGCGGCTCCCCCAAAAAACCAAGGCAAATGACCCCGGCAAGGAAATTGCCGGATGTGTCGCCTGCCGGGCCTTGGCGGCTGCCGAGAAGCCAGGAAACTCCGACAAGCAATACTGCAAGATCCATTGCACCAAAGGCCATGATCTCCAGAACTGCCGATAGGTTGAGCTCCTTGCTTAGAAGCAAAGGGCTGAATATGAGAGGCGGGACAAGGAGAAAGGCCAGGATGGTGCTGAGGGGTCCGGCAAGAAGCCTGACGGCCAGTCAGGCCGTCGCGGCAAAGATAAACAGCGGGAGAGGCCCGCCCGGGGCCGTGGAAAAAAGCCAGAAGACGATGATCACGAAGGGGACGATGAGTCTGGTGACCAAGAATTTCAGAAAGCTACAGAGGCCATGTGCGTCGATGGCAGCGCCTCGCTGCATACCTCTCACCGCCAGCTTAAACAGTGGGCGCGTGAGATTACAGCGGCGGAACCGTCGTTTGATGCCCAACGGCCGCTGAAGTGGTCCAGCACACCTATCATTTTTGACATTGAGGATCACCCTGATCGCACTACTGCGGTTGGGTGCTTGCCATTGTTGGTTTCACCAACAATACACAACCTCAAGGTGACAAAGATGTTAGTCGATGGCGGGGCCAGTCTGAACTTAATCTCGCTTGCCGTGATCGAGAAATTGCAGATTCCTGATGAAGACCTCGAAGAGATGGGCACATTTCAGGGGGTCAACCCAGGAAGAAGTCAACCAAAGGGAAAGGTCACGTTGCCCGTGACTTTTGAGAGTGATCTAAACTACAGGACAGAAAGGATTGCGTTCGACATTGCCAAGATCCCCTTGCCTTACAACGGGATCCTTGGCCACCCAACACTGGCCAAGTTCATGGCGGCGTCACATTACGCCTACAACACCCTGAAGATGCCGGGGCCTGTGACGATCATCACCGTCTCATCAGACAAGAAGGATGCGCTAATTTGCACTGACCAACTCTACCAACAAGCAGTTGCAGCCGCCGCCACAACTAAGGCGCTTGCTCCTGCCGCTGGAGCCCCGGGAAGGCAAAAGAAGAACACCGGTGAGACCTCAGGCACCCACTCCGGCAAGCGCACCTCTTCGGAGTGTAGCGCTCCCGTCGAGGACGTGCCAGAGAGCTCCGCCGACTGAAACAAGAAGTCCAGGGCCACACTGCCGGGAACCAAGAAGGTTTCCATCAAGGAGGACGGCACGGGAGGAGCTTTTACCATAAGCTCCACCCTTGATGACAAATAGGAAGACGCACTCGTCACCTTCCTGCGGGCGAATGTTGATGTGTTTGCATGGCAAGCATCCGACATCCCCGGCGTTCCCAGGGAGGTGATTGAGCACCACCTTGTTGTCTGTCCTCATGCGCGGCCCATCAAGCAGAAGGTCAGAAAGCAAGCTTTG
Organism: Triticum monococcum; assembly: GCA_034509565.1. Lineage (NCBI taxonomy): Eukaryota > Viridiplantae > Streptophyta > Magnoliopsida > Poales > Poaceae > Triticum > Triticum monococcum. The sequence continues at coordinate 568,099,611 of CM067843.1, read as the reverse complement.
GAACGACAAGAGTTCATCACAGAGGAGATTCGGAAACTAGAAGCAGCGGGTTTGGTAAGAGGAGTGCTCCATCCAACGTGGTTGGCCAATCCGGTGGTAGTGCGCAAGGCAAATGGGAAGTGGAGGCCGTGTATTGATTACACAGATATTAATAAGGCTTGTCCCAAAGACCCCTTCCTGTTGCCGTGCATCGACCAGATTGTTGACTCCACAGCTGGGTGTGATCTGTTGTCATTCCTCGATGCCTACTCCGGCTACCACCAGATCTTCATGACAAGGGAAGATGAAGAGAAAACGGCATTCATCACCCCATGTGGTACGTATTGCTTTATACGGATGCCTTTCGGGTTGAAGAGTGCTGGTTCAACGTTTGCAAGGGTGGTCCAGATTGGTTTTGAACCCCAGCTCCATAGAAATATGGAAGCTTATATGGATGATATAGTGGTCAAAACCAAGAACAGGGCAACCCTCATATTAGATTTACAAGAAACATTTGCAAACCTACACAAGATCAATCTCAAGCTGAACCCTGAGAAGTGCGTCTTCGGCATCCCGTCTGGCAAGCTTCTCGGGTTCTTTGTGTCACAGCGTGGGATAGAGGCCAATCCGGACAAGATCAAAGCTATAGAGCAGATTGAAGCGCCCGAGCGAGTCAAGGATGTGCGTCGGCTTGCTGGTTGCGTTGCCGCCATGAGCAGGTTCATTTCCAAGTCCGTCGAGTGCGCCCTTCCCTTTTTCAAAATTTTGAAAAAGGCGGGCCCGATGGAGTGGACGCCAGAAGCCGAAGCAGCATTGCAAGATTTGAAGAGGTACCTCTCCTCCGCGCCAATACTAGTTGCGCCTAGGCCACAGGAACCGTTGCTGCTGTACCTGGCGGCAATGAACCAGGTGGTCAGTACCGCACTAGTGGCGCAGAGAGAAATTGATGATGAGGTAATAGCAGCGACGGAGCCCGATGCCACCGATGCCGAGACGACGCAGCCAATTGAAGTGCCGCCAAAGAAGAAAATGATGTAGCACCCGGTCTACTTTGTTAGTTCCCTCCTGCAGGGGGCTAGATCGAGGTACTCCGGTGTGCAGAAACTGCTCTTCGGCCTTCTTATGGCCTCGAGGAAGTTGCGTCACTACTTCCAGGCGCACGAAATCACTGTCGTCACTCGCCTCCCTTTGCAACAGATATTGCACAATCCAGACGCAACGGGAAGGATCGTAGAGTGGGCACTAGAACTGTCCAGCTTTGGCCTCAAGTTTGAGAGTACCTCGACGATTCAAGCCGAGTCCTGGCGGAGTTCATTGCAGAATGGACTGCGACGCCTGACGAAGAAACCCGGAGGCAAGTTGCGACTGGATCATGTACTTTGATGGAGCTTTCTCCTTACAGGGCGCCGGGGCTGGCGTACTGCTTGTCGCGCCCACCGGAGAGCACCTCAAGTACGTGATCCAGATGCACTTCCCCAAGGAGGTGTCAACAAACAATACGGCTGAGTACGAAGGGCTGCTTGCCGGTCTTAGGATCACGGCGGACCTCAGAATCAAGAAACTCGTCATTAGAGGCGACTCGCAACTTGTCGTCAAGCAAGTCAACAAGGATTACCAGAGCCCGTTGATGAAGGCCTACGTCGACGAAGTGAGAAAGTTGGAAGAGCGTTTTGACGGTATACAGACAGAATACGTTCCCCGAGCGGAGAATGATATCGCCGATTACATGTCAAAACGCGCTGCCCTCAAGCTACATGTGGAACCAGGTACCTTTGTGCTTCGGCTAACTCAGCCATCTGTTGATCCATCAACAGAGCAGAACAAGAGGAGAAAAATCAGGGCCCGGCAAGTACTTTCCCGCCGAGCTCCCCGAAGCTGCCGGCAAGGATGTTGCCGGAGACACTGAGCCTGCCACGGGACGGCTGGCTCCGACAGAGCATCAAGCTCTTGCCATGGAGACAGCTCACCCACGAAGCAACGGTCAAGCTGAGAGGGCAAATGCTGAAGTACTGCGAGGCCTGAAGACAAAGACCTTTGACAGACTGCACAAGAGTGGAAGGCGCTGGATTGATGAATTGTCGGCGGTTCTTTGGTCAATCAGAATGACACCAAATCGAGCCACCGGCCAGACACCCTTTGCCCTGGTATACGGGGCAGAAGCAGTTCTCCCCGCGGAACTCATATACGGGTCACCTCGAGTACTCGCTTATGACGAGCTTGAGCAAGAGGAATTGCGGCAAGATGATGCAACGCTCCTTGAGGAACATCGTCTTCGGGCAACTGTGAGAGCAGCGCGCTACCAGCAAGCCTTGCGCCGCTACCATAGCCGCAAGGTTCATGCCCGAAGCTTTGAGGAAGGCGACCTTGTTCTTCGGCGCGTTCAATCAGCCAAGAATTCCAACAAGTTGACGCCAAAGTGGGAAGGCCCTTATCGGGTAATACGAGTCACCAGGCCCGGCGCAGTCCGTCTGGAGACCGAAGATGCCGTTCCGGTGAGTAACTCCTGGAACATTGAGCATCTTCGCAAGTTTTACCCGTGAGGCGCGGCTTGCCGGGCCCCCCGGCAAGCCACCTTTTGTACGAGCCTTGCCGATGACGCATGTAACCCTTTGTACAAAGCCAGGCGCAGACCCTGAGCATAAATAAATGAAGCGCTGGTGCCCTAAGTTATAGCATGCATGCTAGGTCGAGTCTCGTCCTTGGTTAGGGTTGATAGTGCTTAGTGGCGACTAACCCCTAGCTTAGAGGTCGAGTGTGCGTCTCTTTGTCTTTCTTTTGTCTTCTTTGGTTCACATGACACACAGATATCCGTGTCGAACCACTTGGGAAAAAAGAGGAATAGACCAGCATCTAGCCCCCGGCAAGCCAGTATTTCCGGGGGCTGCAAGAGCAAAGATTCACCCACGGCGAACCAGGGTTGCCGGGGACTACAACTTCAGATAAGTTCTTCATCCCTTATCATGCATTCCATTATGGACTGAGGTATGTGAAACCTCGTTTTCCCCTAAGCTACCGTGCTCCCATAACTCTAGGCCCTAGGGCTCGTTCCTGGGGCCAAGTTTGGTCATAGTCGCGACGGCGAAAGGATGAAACAAGGAGCCTGAACCCGCCTCATCCCTGCCTCCGCCAAAGGCGTGAGGAAGTTCGAGCGAAGTGGGGAGATGGCAAGGCCTATTGCCGGGCAAGAAAATGTTTATCTTGAACATATCAAGGATTTACTCCTCGTCGTGGGTTCCACTCGCAAACAAATGACCCGGCAAGCATCCCTTTTTCATTAAAAAAACATTCCACTCAGGTACAGTCCATAGGGAATGAAAAACATGAATGATGAGATTACAAGTTTTAAATTCAACAACGGCCCGAAGGCTTACAAACTAAAAAGAGATAAGGTGCCCGTAATCCGTTTCTTGTCCCTCTCCTCACGAGGTAGGTCAAGGAGGCGAAAAGGACAAAAGGAGCGCCTAGGCGAGCTAGGGGTGGCAGAAGACACCAAGAGAACATCTTGGTGGCCGTCCAAAGGCTGGATGGTGATGGCGGCGCTGGAAGCAGAGCTCGAAGACGAGGCGGCAGGACGTCAGCACGCGTCGAAGGCATCGGTGCCCGCGTACTCTGACTTGACGGCCTTGCCGCCCGCCCTCTTCCTCTTCCGCAGCCTCCCAACGCCAGCCGCCCAAGGAGACGACCCCGAGAAGTTCAAGGAGCCGGCGACACGGATGATGGGGTCGCTGGTGCCGCACGGAGCGGCACCCGACACCTAATCGGACCCGTCATCCTGCCGCCTACTACCCTCGTCGTCGCTGCTGCTGTCCTCCTCATCACTCCTGCCCGAGGAGGAGTCTTCACTATGAAAAGAGCTCTCCACGCAGCACCTTGCACGGGTCCCAAAGAGCCCGAAGACCTTGATGGAGAGAAGGCCACCCTCCATCAGCTTAAAATGGAGAGTGAGCCCCTCCGTCAAGCGGTGGATATGAGCAAACGTCTTCCATCCCCGACGAAGATACATCACGTGAGGGGCGGGGAAGTCGACGTGGACCCGCGTGCCACTGATCCCACAGCCCCTCATGTGCAGCCGCAACGACTCCGGCGGATCCAGCTCCATCTCCCGCGCAAATGGAGTCGGGAGACAAAGGCGACGGCGCGGCGGCCGGCGCAGCCTGACGAAGAACTCACAAGGGTCATCCCCAACATGGCCCTCCATTGGAGGAGGAGCTGCTGGTGGAGGTGAGGCCGGCGCGCCACCCCGTCCTCCTCTTCCCCGAGCGCCCCGGCCTCGCCCACAGCCTCGCCCCCTCCCCCTTCCCCTCGCGGCTGGCTCTTCCACTGCAGGTGCAAGAGAAGGAGGGACGCGTTGTCGAGCGGCGACCCTCGCCGCCACTGTTGAAGGACTGGGATTCCCTCTCTCCATGATGGATGGAAGGGAGGAGCAGAAGCTGAAGGAAGAAGAAGATGAAAGAATGCGGGACGCCATCCCCCCTCCCGCTCTTTATAAAGGATCGGGGTTGGGGCTCGCCCGCCCCGCTCGGCCAATCAAGATACGGAAGGCGCAGGGAGCCAGGACCGACCCGCCGCCCCAACCAGCGACGGCCCGGTTTCCCGCCTCCACCGTTTGCCACCCCAGGCGCATGGGAGACACGCGGCCGACGTGCAGAACCGAGGGGACGGGTGATACGACCACTCCCCACCTCGTGATCGTGGGGAGTGGACGCCTTGAAGACCGCGCCTCAGCCCCATTCAGTAAATGGGCCGCGCCTCCACACCTCCCTCCGTTTATGGGGAAGGCACGAACCACCCCTATACTACGATGTGACACATGCCTGCGGGAACCAACCCCATGCATGCCGCCCACGTCACATGCTCCTCCCCACGAAGAACCTTACCATGGTAAAAACCGCCCCGCCTGCCCGCGCACCATTTTTGGGCCTAGCCCAACAACACGTTGCGCTTATGTGTGGCCCAGGCCCGGGGGCTCCTGTCGGTGTACAAAAAGAGGGGTACACTTTTTGTACCCCTATAACTATGCACGGGCAGTCTAAGCCACGGGCACCACCACACCAAGCAAGGCAAGGGAGGTGAGCCAGGGTAAGACCGAAGCTCAAGAGAACTAGAGCGACACCAAGGCCAAGACCAGGAAGAGCAAAGGGGACGAAGCGGACTCCCCTAGCAAGATCCTTGCCGGGAGACAGTTCTAGCAGCCCTGGCAAGACCCTTGCCGCGGCGACTTGTCCCGCCCCTACGGAGCAAATCACCCTTGAGTCCACTGCCCCCAAAGGGTAAGGATTCGGGAGACATCCCCGCGGCGGCATGCAGATCTTTGTGAAGACATTCAAGATCAGATACGCACTAAGGAGACGACAACCCTTGGCGGGATCCCATCTGAGGAAGACCACAAGGCCCCCGGCAAGCGCCTTGCCGGGGATGACAGCAGGCGCCTCGGCAAGACCCTTGCCGGGGCCCCGGCAAGGCCCTTGCCAAGGACATCCGCAGGACGACCACCAGGCCCGCGCCGACTAAACCTCCACCGCCGTTCGCATGTAGCTGCTGACCCAACCAGCTGGGCAGGCACCTACGTGGCGGCATGTAGATCTTCGTGAAGACCCACCATTGCGCCACCTCAGCTGCCTGCCTACCTACATGGCATCTCAGGCATCGCTCGCCAGGGCGCGTGTCGACACAAGAAGGAGCGGCGACGGACGAGACAGATCTCTCCCCCGTCCCCGATAAAGCAAGGACACCTAGGCAAGACGCATTAAATGCACCTTGTCATGTAATGCGAGGGATAACCTCGCATCACGGTACCCTTTCCACCTCCTGTGTGCCATTGTGGCAACCCCTTTTTCTATAAAAGGAGGCCCGAGGCGACTAGGAGGAGGATTCGACTTTTTGGAGCTCCTCACGCCCCATAGCTAGCTCAAGAACACAGATATACAATCCACCAAAGCAGGAGTAGGGTTTTACGCATCCTCGCGGCCCGAACCTGGATAAACGAACCGTGTGCTATATGTTTGATCCGCTCTTCTCAAGACCCCGCGCCCCGCTAACCACAGTGGGGATTCTTGTGATCCCATAGGTGTCGCTCCCACTGACACCTGGCAAACATCAAAACGTACCAAAGTGTATGGGTGCTACCTGATGGGGTTATCCATAGGGAAACTGAAAGAAAAAAAGAAAAGAGGGAAAGAAAACAGGAAAGATGGAAAGGTAAAAAGCTGGGGTCCAACAGCTCCAGCTACAAACTGTTTTCATTGTGATGTAATTAGTACGTCAAGGCGCATTGATACAAGTAGTGCAATAAGCAACAGTCTATTTAACATGCCGAAACCGGGAGAGCTGCATGTGGGTTCTAGAAAACAGGTAGTGTCGTGGTTTTGTCACGGCAGATGTCCTAGTGTGAGGACTTAGTCGTGAGGCCAACACATCTATGTGGTAGCTTGAGAGGGGTTGAGTGGAATCGAGAGACGCAACGCAAGACAAACGTTTAGACAGCTTCGGGCCCTGGGAAAAATCATCCGGTAACAACCCTACGTGTTGTTTGAGGCTATCTCTCAAGTCGCCATAAACCGGCCATCCCAGTTAACCCTAACCATTTAAGATTGTTTCCTCCTCCTTCTTCCTCTTTGGGGAGCCCTAACCCTCCTTATATATGTTGAAGGGGCGGGTTACATGTAGAGTCCAACTCGGACTAAAGCCTTAACTATTATGACTTCTCTTCTTGGGCTTCTTAACATCTTGGGCTTCATAACGTCTCGGGCTTCATAACTCCTGGCAACCTGATACGTCTCCGTCATATCTACTTTTCCAAACACTTTTGCCCTTGTTTTGGACTCTAACTTGTATGGTTTGAATGGAACTAACCAGGACTGACGTTGTTTTCAGCAGAACTGTCATGATGTTGTTTTATGTGCAGAAAACAAAAGTTCTCAGAATGACCTAAAACTCCACGGAATATCTTACAATAAATAATAAAAAATCCTCGCCAAAGATGAAGACCAGGGGGCCCACACCCTGTCCACGAGGGTGGGGGCGCCCCCTACCTCGTGGGCCCCCTGGAGACCTCCCGACTCCAACTCCAACTCTATATATTTGCTTTCGGGGAGAAAAAAATAGAAGAGAAGATTTTATCGCGTTTTACGATATGTAGCCGCCGCCAAGCCCTAAAACCTCTCGGGAGGGCTGATCTGGAGTCCGTTCGGGGCTCCGGAGAGGGGGATTCATCGCCGTCGTCATCATCAACCATCCTCCATCACCAATTTCATGATGCTCACCGCCATGCGTGAGTAATTCCATTGTAGGCTTGCTGGACGGTGATGGGTTGCATGAGATTTACCATGTAATCGAGTTAGTTTTGTTAGGGTTTGATCCCTAGTATCCACTATGTTCTGAGATTGATGTTGCTATGACTTTGCTATGCTTAATGCTTGTCACTAGGGCCCGAGTGCCATGATTTTAGATCTGGACCTATTATGTTTTCATGAATATATGTGAGTTCTTGATCCTATCTTGCAAGTCTATAGTCATCTACTATGTGTTATGATCCGGCAACCCCGAAGTGACAATAATCAGGACCACTCCCGGTGATGACCATAGTTTGAGGAGTTCATGTATTCACTATGTGCTAATGCTTTGTTCCGGTTCTCTATTAAAAGGAGGCCTTAATATCCCTTAGTTTCCAATAGGACCCCGCTGTTGTAACAATCACTACATAATACCAAAAATATTACTTTGCTTTCATTACTCTTTTGTTACCATTGCCACCACTATCATATTACTTTGCTGCTAAACACTTTGCTGCAGATACTAAGTTTCCAGGTGTGGTTGAATTGACAACTCAGCTGCTAATACTTGAGAATATTCTTTGGCTCCCCTTGTGTTGAATCAATAAATTTGGGTTGAATACTCTACCCTCGAAAGCTGTTGCGATCCCCTATACTTGTGGGTTATCAAGACTAATTTCTGGCGCCGTTGCTGGGGAGCATAGCTCTATTCTTTGAGTCACTTGGGATTTATATCTGCTGGACACTATGAAGAATTTGAAAGACGCTAAGACAACAATTTATCCCTCAACTACGAGGGGAGGTAAGGAACTGCCATCTAGCTCTGCACTTGATTCACCTTCTGTTATGAGTAAGCTTGCGACACCTAAACCTGCTTCTGCTATTCGTTCTGATATGTCGCATGTTATTGATGATGCTACTTCTGCTATACATGATACTTATGATGAAACTACTTCTATGCTTGATACTACTGTGCCACTTGGTGATTTCCTTGAGGAACGACTTGCTAGGGCTGGAGAGATTGAAAATATTGAATCTGATTATGATGATGAAAGTGATGATGAAGAATCACTTGTTATTCCTGAGGGTTATTTATTTGATCAAGAAGCTTCTTTAGCTATTTTAGCTTGCAAAGATAGATATGAACTCAAAAGGTTATTAGCTAAATGGAATAAGCAATCTCTAAATGCTAGGATGAAACCTGACCCTACTTTTGCTACTTCACCTATCTGTGTTATTGATAAGGATTATTAATTCTTTGTTGATCCTGATATAAATACTTTAGTTGAATCTGATCCTTTTCATGGCTATGAATCTGAAACTGTTGTGGCACATCTTACTAAATTAAATTATATAGCCACCCTGTTCACTAATGATGAGAGATCTTGCTACTTTTATATCCTTAAAATATTTCCGTTCTCATTAAAGGGTGATTCTAAGATATGGTTTAATTCTCTTGATCCTGGTTGTGTGTGTAGCCCCCAGGATATGATTTACTACTTCTCTGCTAAATATTTCCCTGCTCATAAGAAACAAGCTGCTTAAAGGAAATATACAATTTTGTGCAAATTAAAGAAGAGAGTCTCCCACAAGCTTGGGGGAGGCTTCTCAAGTTACTTAATGCTTTGCCTGATCATCCTCTTAAGAAAAATGAAATACTTGGTATATTTTATAATGGACTAACCAATGCTTCCAAAGATTACCTGGATAGTTGTGTTGGTTCTCTTTTCAGGGAAAGAACACCGGATGAAGCTGAAATCTTATTTAATAATATGTTGACAAATGAAAATAATTGGGCACCTCCTGAGCCAGCTCCTGCTCCAATTAATGATCCTATTCCTAAACCAACTCCGAAGAAGAGAGGTGTTCTATTTCTCAGTCCCGCAGATACGCAAGAGGCAAAGAAATCTATGAAAGAAAAAGGTATTAAAGCTGAAGATGTTAAGAATTTACCTCCCATTGAAGAAATACATGGTCTTAATTTACTGCCTGCCGAAGAAACATATGATCTTGATCCTTTACTTATTGAAGATACTCCAGACCTCGATAACCCGACACAGGTAGTAAAGGTAAATTCTCTCTATAGATATGATAGAGCTGAAATCCCTCCTACTAAAATTGCTAGTCAATGCTTGGATGAGTTTGATAATTTTATGTTTAAGCAAGAAGACTTCAATGCTTATTTTGGTAGACAATTAAAACAAGATGCTGATATGATTAAATACTTGGGTGATTATATGGCTAATATTAGAGGTGAACTTAAACTTGTTAGCAAACATGCTTCTATGGTTACCACTCAAGTAGAACAAGTACTTAAAGCTCAAAAGGAATTGCTCAATGAGATGAATAGTAAGAAAAATGATTATGTTGTTAAAGTGGCTACTAGAACTGGTAGAATGACTCAGGAACCTTTGTATCCTGAAGGCCACCCTAAGAGAATTGAGCAAGATTCTCAGAGAAATAATATTGATGCACCTAGTTCTTCTAAAAAGAAGAAAAAGAAAAATGATAGAACTGTGCAAACTTCTAGTGAACCTATTGCTGAACCACCTGATAATACAAATGATATCTCTATGTCTGATGCTGAAACACAATCTGGCAATGAACATGAACCTAATGAAAATGTTAATGATGATGTTCATAATGATGCTCAACCTAGTAATGATAATGATGTAGAAATTGAACCTGCTGTTGATCTTGATAACCCACAATCAAAGAATCAACGTTATGATAAGAAAGACTTTGTTGCTAGGAAACATGGTAAAGAAAGAGAGCCTTGGGTTCAGAAACCCATGCCTTTTCCTCCCAAACCATCCAAGCAAAAGGATGATGAGGATTTTGAGCGCTTTGCTGAAATGATTAGACCTATCTCTTTGCGTATGTGATTGACTGATATGCTCAAAATGAATCCTTATGCTAAGTACATGAAAGATATTGTTACAAATAAAAGAAAGATACCAGAAGCTGAAATTTCCACCATGCTTGCTAATTATACTTTTAAGGGTGGAATACCAAAGAAACTTGGAGATCCAGGAGTACCTACTATACCATGCTCCATTAAAAGAAACTATGTTAAAATTGCTTTATGTGATCTTGGAGTCGGTGTTAGTGTTATGCCTCTCTCTTTATATCATAGACTTGACTTGAATAAGTTGACACCTACTGAAATATCTTTGCAAATGGCTGATAAATCAACTGCTATACATGTCGGTATTTGTGAGGATGTGCCTGTTGTGGTTGCAAACGTTACTATTTTAACGAACTTTGTTATTCTTGATATTCCCGAGGACGATAGTATGTCTATTATTCTTGGAAGACCTTTTCTTAATACTGCAGGGGCTGTTATTGATTGCAACAAAGGCAATGTCACTTTTCATGTTAATGGTAATGAGCATACGGTACACTTTTCGAGGAAACAACATCAAGTTCATAGTATCAATTCTATCTGAAAAATTCCATCGATTATATTTGGAGGTTTTGAATTTCCTCTTCCTACTGTCAAGAAGAAATATGATATACTTATTATTGGGGATGTGCATATCCCCGTTGAGGTAACCTAGTGTTATTCGAAATTTCTCCAGTTTCATGTTAATCGGAATGAGTTTGTTAACAAGACTTGATCAACCTTGTTAGTGGATTCCTTTTGATGAGCATGAGATGGATGAAACTAGAAGCACAACCTTCTGTACCCTCTCTATACTTTTTGTTATTTAGTTGAAATAAAGTAAAAATAATATTTTTCTATCTGTTTCCTGATTTATCCATGCAATATAAAAAGTCCCGAAAATAAAAGTCCTCAGAATGACATGCCAATTTAATATGATTTTTTCGGGAATATTTGAGGATTTATGGTGCAAAAATTACCGCGAGGGAAGCTGCCACCTGGTCACGAGGGTGGAGGGCGCGCCCTACCTCCCTGGGCGCGCCCCCTACCTCGTGGGCCCATAGTGGCCCTCCTCCACTTATTCCTGCACCCATCCTCTTCTTCTTCCTCCCACAAACACGAAAAACCAACTCAAGCATGAGTTCCAGCCCTCTTTGCTGCCATTTTCGATCTCCTTGCTCAAAGCACCTCTCACAAAACTGCTTGGAGAGATTGTTCCTTGAAAATGATGAGGAGACTTTTGAGGGGCTCATCGAGCCAAAGCTCGAAGGAGAAGGCACCGAAGCCTAAGTATAATTTGCCTCGCACCGCGGAGGTTCGGGCGTGTGAATGGCCTTCCGAGGATTTCTTAAGAGCAGCCGGGATTTATGAAGATTTTCATGAGTTGGCTCAAACTGCAAGCCTTACCACTTTCCTCCACGACCAACGCGATCAGTATCTCTTGCTCACAAATACCTTTGTGCAAAACTTTCATTTTCATTCTAGGAACTCACCACCTACAGTGGAATTTCATTTATATGATGAGCATAAGGAGATGTCACTTTATGATTTCTGTCGGATTTGGTTAGTCCCTTTTGGGGGCAAGACAGAAGAACCACATCGTGATGATGTGGAGGGATTTATTGACATTATCACTGTAGGGGAAACAAGGAAGGTTTCCGATGCACGAATCACTAGCATACATTTTCCTGTTTTACGCTACTTTGCATTATTTGCTAGTCGTAGCTTAATTGGTCGCGGAAACTGTGGAAACCTGAGTATCCCTGATATTATCATTTTGCACCACGGCTTATACGGTGATAACTCTTTTAGTATGGGCGGCATTATTGCTAGACGGTTAAGTATGAACCATACTAAGGGTCCCGTCTTTGGAGGCATCTATGCTACATGCCTAGCTGCACATTTTAACATACCTATTAGGCATGCTAAGAAGGAAGCGAAAGTGCTGCCCCGTGTTTATCTAGATTATAAAAGTATGGTAGCACATGATTTTATTGTTAAGAATAGGGAAGGAGAGCTCAAATATCAATTGGTCTTTAATAAACATCATCCTGAGACTATTACCTTGCCTGCTCCTTCTTTGTTTGATTTGACTGTAGGCACGTACCTTGTTCCGTTGGCGGCTATTCACGCCTACCAGAACCCTACACCAGCCCCAAAACCGGAACCACAAGAGGAGCCTCCACGACAGTCTGTTTATTCTTGGGATCCGGAGATGGCTATCAGCCAATGGCAGTCAGAGTCTTCTTCGTCGTAGTACAACCCCAGCTACACCTACGGGTATCTGCCAGGGTATCCCTGGCAATAAACCAACTTAGACCAAAAGCCTAAGCTTGGGGGAGTACGTATTTCTCACCGACATTACATTTATGTTCACACACTCATTGCTAGATGTCGGTGTTCATACTTTTTCATTGTATCATCCATGCTAGTTTATTTCCTTTTATGCTTTCTTCTTGTGTGTTTGATAAACCTTAAGAAAAACCAAAAAAAATAGTAGTAGTTTACTTTTCTTGCTATAGTAATAATTAAAAAGAAAACCCAAAAATATTTCCCGTTCTTCTTTTGTTTGTTGGGAGCTTTCCCGTGTAAATAGTTTTATTTCTTTTCTTTTCTTTGGGGGTCAGTAGGAGAAGACCATGATTAAATTGCTGAAGTGGATCTTATATGCTTTATTGTTGATTTAACCAAGAGCCCATATTGCTTTGTCTTCTCCTGTTTATTGAATGCTCGCAGATTCCAGCTTAGTCCAATGCACGTGCACTCTTATTATTATTCACACCGTTCGGCCGTGCAAGTGAAAGGCAATTATGATGATATATGGACTGACTGAGATGAGAAAAGCTGGTATGAACTCGACCTCTTTTGTTTTTGTAAATATGATGAGTTCATCGTTCTTGATTCAGCTTGTTATGAATAAACATGTTTGCGATGACAATTAGAGACCATAGTTGCTTATGCCATGCTTGATTAGCTATGAGTTATAATGGTTTACCTTGAGTGCCAACATGCTATTGAAATGGTTATGGTGTGGTATGATGGGGTGGTATCCTCCTTTGAATGATTTAAGTGACTTGACTTGGCACATGTTCACGCATGTAGTTGAAACAGATCAACATAGCCTTCACGATATTTATGTTCATGGTGGATTATATCCTACTCATGCTTGCATCCAATGTTTATTAATTTTAAAGCATGTACATGGCTATTGTCGCTCTCTGGTTGGTCGCTTCCCAGTCTTTTGCTATCCTTCACCTGTACTAAGCGGGAATACTGCTTGTGCATCCAATCCCTTAAACCCCAAAGTTATTCCAGATGAGTCCACTATACCTTCCTATATGCGGTATCTACCTGCCGTTCCAAGTAAATTTGTATGTGCCAAATTCTAAACCTTCAAATAATCATCATGTTTTGTATGCTCGAATAGCTCATGTATCAACTAGGGATGTCTGTATCTTCCATGCTAGGCGGGTTATTCTCAAGAGGAGTGGACTCCGCTCCTCACTCACGAGAAAATGGCTGGTTACCGGGATGCCCAGTCCCATGCTTTATGCAAACTAAATCAAAATAATTGCAAAACAAAACTCCCCCTGGGACTGTTGTTAGTTGGAGGCACTCGTTGTTTCGAGCAAGCCATGGATTGATGTTTGTTGGTGGAGGGGGAGTATAAACTTTACCATTCTGTTTGGGAACCGCCTATAATGTGTGTAGCATGGAAGATATCGCCATCTCTTGGTTGTTATGTTGACAATGAAAGTATACCGCTCAAAATATTATTCACCTCTATTTCAAAACCGAGCTCTGGCACCTCTACAAATCCCTGCTTCCCTCTGCGGAGGGCCTATCTATTTACTTTTATGTTGAGTCATCACCCTCTTATTAAAAGCACTAGCTGGAGAGCGCAGCTGTCATTTGCATTCATCACTGTTAATTTATATTGGGTGTGACTATGATTGGATCTCTTTTACCATGAATTACAATGCCTAGTCAGTCCTTGATCTTAAAGGCGCTCTGCATTTATATTTGCGGTCTCAGAAAGGGCTAGCGAGATACCATCTTGTTATATCATATTATGATTGTTTTGAGAAAGTGTTGTCATCCGAGATTTATTATTATGGCTTGCTAGTTGATTATGCAATTGATATGGTAATCACGAGACCTGAGAATTATTGCAAATGTGGTTAGTTATAATCTTTGCTGAAAACTTGAATGCTAGCTTGACATATTTATAACAACAAGAGCAAACTGAGTTTGTAATTTTTTTTCTTTATTTCTTTCAGTTTGTCAACTGAATTTCTTGAGGACAAGCAAGGGTTTAAGCTTGGGGGAGTTGATACGTCTCCGTCATATCTACTTTTCCAAACACTTTTGCCCTTGTTTTGGACTCTAACTTGTATGATTTGATGGAACTAACCAGGACTGACGCTATTTTTAGCAGAACTGCCATGATGTTGTTTTATGTGCAGAAAACAAAAGTTCTCGGAATGACCTGAAACTCCACGTAATATCTTACAATAAATAATAAAAAATCCTCGCCAAAGATGAAGACCAGGGGACCCACACCCTGTCCACGAGGGTGGGGGCGCCCCCCTAGGGCGCGCCCCCTACCTCGTGGGCCCCCTGGAGACCTCCCGACTCCAACTCCAACTCTATATATTTGCTTTCGGGGAGAAAAAAATAGAAGAGAAGATTTTATCGCATTTTACGATACAGAGCCGCCGCCAAGCCCGAAAACCTCTCGGGAGGGCTGACCTGGAGTCCCTTCGGGGCTCCGGAGAGGGGGATTCATCGCCGTCGTCATCATCAACCATCCTCCATCACCAATTTCATGATGCTCACCGCCTTGCGTGAGTAATTCCATCGTAGGCTTGCTGGACGGTGATGGGTTGGATGAGATTTACCATGTAATCAAGTTATTTTTGTTCGGGTTTGATCCCTAGTATCCACTATGTTCTGAGATTGATGTTGCTATGACTTTGCTATGCTTAATGCTTGTCACTAGGGCCCGAGTGCCATGATTTCAGATCTGAACGTATTATGTTTTCATCAATATATGAGAGTTCTGATCCTATCTTGCAAGTCTATAGTCACCTATTATGTGTTATGATCCGTTAACCCCGAAGTGACAATAATCGGGATACTTACCGGTGATGACCGTAGTTTGAGGAGTTCATGTATTCACTATGTGCTAATGCTTTGTTACGGTTCTCCATTAAAAGGAGGCCTTAATATCCCTTAGTTTCCATTAGGACCCCGCTGCCACGGGAGGGTAGGACAAAAGATTTCATGCAAGTTCTTTTCCATAAGCATGTATGACTATATTCGGAATACATGCCTACATTACATTGATGAATTGGAGCCAGTTCTGTGTCACCCTATGTTATGACTGTTACATGATGAACCACATCCGGCATAATTATCCATCACTTATCCGATGCCTACGAGCTTTCCATATACTGGTTTACGCTTATTTACTTTCCCGTTGCTATTGTTACAATCACTACATAATACCAAAAATATTACTTTGCTTTCATTAATCTTTTGTTACCGTTACCACCACTATCATATTACTTTGCTGCTAAACACTTTGCTACAGATACTAAGTTTCTAGGTGTGGTTGAATTGACAACTCAGCTACTAATACTTGAGAATATTCTTTGGCTCCCCTTGTGTTGAATCAATAAATTTGGGTTGAATACTCTACCCTCGAAAGCTGTTGCGATCCCCTATACTTGTGGGTTATCACAACCCAATTACCATTGCCTGCCGGGAGTTAACTGGTTGCGGTTTAAGATGGTCTGCCGGTTTAAGAATGTCTGCTGAGTTATCATCTGACTTAACTCATGTCTTAACTGTCAGTCGGTTTAACAACCTGTCGGTTTACCGTCTGGGTTAACTGCATGTTTTACCTGTCTGTCTTAACTGTCAGCTGGTTTAACAACCTGCCGGTTTACCGTCTGACTTAACACCATCAGGTTTACCACCTGCCTTAACACTTGCGGGTTTACCACCTGCCTTAACACCTGCCGGTTTACTAAGTCCCAGCCGGGTTATAACTCCAGCCAGATCATACCGCGGGGTATATCCCCGACATTAGCCCCCAGTTTAATTTGGATTTATCCATGTTAAACTGATCCTGATCATCCTTAAGTCCTTGTTACCTCCTTCCTCTATAAAATCCGGGTCAATAGGCCAGCTTCATAATCAATTTGCTGACATTGGTTTTTCACAGAGAAATACTGTGAAGAATAACTCCTTTGACTCAGCTCCCAATGCTTAAAAAATATTGATCTTTGAAATATTCATCTGATCTTCAGCCGGTTTAAGAATGTAGAACCTTGCCGGTTTAAGAAGGTAGAACCTTGCCGGTTTAAGAATGTAGAACTTTGTCAGTTTATCATTGTCGGTTTACCAATATTGATGGCACCGGGTCATAATTGTAGTTAACATCAAGCTTGAAAATGTACCTCTTATATGCCTATCACTTGTAGCCCCAAGTCTTAAGAAGGTAGCATATCAACAGCTTAAGACTTGCTTCAATATGAATGTCACAAGCTTGAATAAATCTAGGTTGTTCATCTCAATCACCAGTCAGAACTGAGTATTCCACATATGTAGCCCCCAAGTGTCGGGTTGTCATGCTTGCAGCAACCTGGGACTTGAAATTGCCTTATGCTCGTAAAAACTTCAACCAGTGTAGCCCCCAAGGGCCGGGTTATTATGCAATAATGAGCAGGGACTTTGTAAATATGATCATGTAAACTTGAGCAGCAATGTGTAGCCCCCAAGGGCTGACTCAATAAGATAATATTGAGCTGGGACTTGATATATTCTTCAATGAAAATAACATCATATGATATAACCCCCATCATGGGGCTTGAACCCACGTCCACAAGGTTGAGAGCCTTGTGCTTTACCAACTGAGCAGTGGATCCTTCAATAATAGATGAAAATTTGTGTACCTTGAATTGTTGACAGGAGCAATTGGTAGCCCCCAAGGGCCGGCTCATTATGATGTGATGAGTCGGGTCTTCAATAAGTGAGCAAACAATGACTTTGCATTAGCCCCCAAGTGTCATGGTGCATGCTTGTAGCGGCATGAGACTTGTGTATTTGATGTAATCCCAACTTGAATAATGTAGCCCCCAAGTGCCGGGTCGTAAGCCTGCAGCGACTCGGGACTATTCTTTTAATTGTAGAATAAATCATATCCATTGATAATATGATAGTCATTGCGCTAAAGCGACTTTGAAAACCTTAATCATAATACTGGTTATTGATAACCATAATAAAATCCAGCCGTGTTGGCTATTAAAGATTTTGAATAATATAACCTGGTTTGAAAACCGATTATTGACATATAAACCGGTATATCCATGCACATATGATACATGGTATGATGATGTAATGATGATGCAACGTATAATGCAATACATGATGATGTATATGTTGGGGAACGTAGTAATTTCAAAAAATTTCCTACGCACACGCAAGATCATGGTGATGCATAGCAACGAGGGGGAGAGTCTGATCTACGTACCCTTGTAGATCGCAACGGAAGCGTTGACACAACGTAGAGGAAGTAGTCGTACGTCTTCTTCCCGATCCGACCGATCCAAGCACCGTTACTCCGGCACCTCCGAGTTCTTAGCACACGTACAGCTCGATGACGATCCCCGGGCTCCGATCCAGCAAAGCTTCGGGGAGGAGTTCCGTCAGCACGACGGCGTGATGACGATCTTGATGTTCTACCGACGCAGGGCTTCGCCTAAGCACTACAACGATATGATCGAGGGGGAATATGGTGCCAGGGGGCACCGCACACGGCTAAGGAACGATCACGTGGATCAACTTGTATGTCTTGGGGTGCCCCATGCCCCCGTATATAAAGGAGCAAGGGGAGGAGGCCGGCCGGCCAGGTGTGGCGCGCCAAGGAGGAGTCCTCCTCCTAGTAGGAGTAGGACTCCTACTAGGAGGGGGAAAGAGGTGGAGTGGGAGAAGGAAAGGGGGGGCGCCGCCCCCCTCCCCTAGTCCAATTCAGACTAGGGAGGAGGTGGCGCGCGGCCCACCTCTGGCAGCCCTTCTCTCTCTCCACTAAAGCCCATAAGGCCCATAACTTCTCCCGGTAGGGTTCCGGTAACCCTACGGCTCTCCGGTTTTCTCCAAAATCACCCGGAACACTTCCGGTGTCCGAATATAGTCATCCAATATATCAATCTTTATGTCTCGACCATTTCGAGACTCCTCGTCATGTCCGTGATCACATCCGGGACTCCGAACTAACTTCGGTACATCAAAATGCATAAACTCATAATAACTGTCATCGTAACATTAAGCGTGCGGACCCTACGGTTCGAGAACAGTGTAGACATGACTGAGACACATCTCCGGTCAATAACCAATAGCGGGACCTGGATGCCCATATTGGCTCCTACATATTCTACGAAGATCTTTATCGGTCAGACCGCATAACAACATACGTTGTTCCCTTTGTCATCGGTATGTTACTTGCCCGAGATTCGATCGTCGGTATCCAATACCTAGTTCAATCTCGTTACCGGCAAGTCTATTTACTCGTTCCGTAATACATCATTTCGCAACTAACTCATTAGTCACAATGCTTGCAAGGCTTATGTGATGTGCATTACCGAGAGGGCCCAGAGATACCTCTCCGACAATCGGAGTGACAAATCCTAATCTCGAAATACGCCAACCCAACATCTACCTTTGGAGACACCTGTAGTACTCCTTTATAATCACCCAGTTACGTTGTGATGTTTGGTAGTACCCAAAGTGTTCCTCCGGTAAACGGGAGTTGCATAATCTCATAGTCATAGGAACATGTATAAGTCATGAAGAATAGCAACAACAACATACTAAACGATCGGGTGCTAAGCTAATGAAATGGGTCATGTGAATCAGATCATTCAACTAATGATGTGACCTCGTTAATCAAATAACAAGACCTTGTTCATGGTTAGGAAACATAACCATCTTTGATTAACGAGCTAGTCAAGTAGAGGCATACTAGTGACACTAAGTTTGTCTATGTATTCACACATGTATTATGTTTCCGGTTAATACAATTCTAGCATGAATAATAAACATTTATCATGATATAAGGAAATAAATAATAACTTTATTATTGCCTCTAGGGCATATTTCCTTCAGTCTCCCACTTGCACTAGAGTCAATAATCTAGATTACATAGTAATGATTCTAACACACATGGAGCCTTGGTGCTGATCATGTTTTGCTCGTGGAAGAGGCTTAGTCAACGGGTCTGCAACATTCAGATCCGTATGTATCTTGCAAATCTCTATGTCTCCCACCTGGACTAGATCCCGGATGGAATTGAAGCGTCTCTTGATGTGCTTGGTCCTCTTGTGAAATCTGGATTCCTTTGCCAAGGCAATTGCACCAGTATAGTCACAAAAGATTTTCATTGGACCCGATGCATTAGGTATGACACCTAGATCCGATATGAACTCCTTCATCCAGACTCCTTCGTTCGCTGCTTCCGAAGCAGCTATGTGCTCCGCTTCACATGTAGATCCCGCTACGACGCTTTGTTTAGAACTGCACCAACTGACAGCTCCACCGTTTAATGTAAACACGTATCCGGTCTGCGATTTAGAATCGTCCGGATCAGTGTCAAAGCTTGCATCAACGTAACCTCTTACGGTGAGCTCTTTGTCACCTCCATATACGAGAAACATATCCCTAGTCCTTTTCAGGTATTTCAGGATGTTCTTGACCGCTGTCCAGTGATCCATTCCTGGATTACTTTGGTACCTCCCTGCTAAACTTATAGCAAGGCACACATCAGGTCTGGTACACAGCATTGCATACATGATAGAGCCTTTGGCTGAAGCATAGGGAACATCTTTCATTTTCTCTCTATCTTCTGCAGTGGTCGGGCATTGAGTCTGACTCAACTTCACACCTTGTAACACAGGCAAGAACCCTTTCTTTGCTTGATCCATTTTGAACTTTTTCAAAATTTTGTCAAGGTATGTGCTTTGTGAAAGTCCAATTAAGCGTCTTGATCTATCTCTATAGATCTTAATGCCCAATATGTAAGCAGCTTCACCGAGGTCTTTCATTGAAAAACTCTTATTCAAGTTTCCCTTTATGCTATCCAGAAATTCTATATCATTTCCAATCAGCAATATGTCATCCACATATAATATCAGAAATGCTACAGAGCTCCCACTCACTTTCTTGTAAATACAGGCTTCGCCAAAAGTCTGTATAAAACCAAATGCTTTGATCACACTATCAAAGTGTTTATTCCAACTCCGAGATGCTTGCACCAGTCCATAAATGGATCGCTGGAGCTTGCACACTTTGTTAGCTCCCTTTGGATCGACAAAACCTTCTGGTTGCATCATATACAACTCTTCTTCCAGAAATCCATTCAGGAATGCAGTTTTGACATCCATCTGCCATATTTCATAATCATAAAACGCGGCAATTGCTAACATGATTCAGACAGACTTAAGCATCGCTACGGGTGAGAAGGTCTCATCGTAGTCAACCCCTTGAACTTGTCGAAAACCTTTTGCAACAAGTCGAGCTTTATAGACAGTAACATTACCATCAGCGTCAGTCTTTTTCTTGAAGATCCATTTATTCTCAATTGCTTGCCGATCATCGGGCAAGTCAACCAAAGTCCATACTTTGTTCTCATACATGGATCCCATCTCAGATTTCATGGCTTCAAGCCACTTTGCGGAATCTGGGCTCACCATCGCTTCTTCATAGTTCGTAGGTTCATCATGATCTAGCAGCATGACTTCCAGAACTGGATTACCGTACCACTCTGGCACGGATCTTGCTCTGGTTGATCTACGAGGTTCAGTAGTATCTTGTTCTGAAGTTTCATGATCATTATCATTAGCTTCCTCACTTATTGGTGTAGGTGTTGCAGAAACAGTTTTCTGTAATGTACTACTTTCCAATAAGGGAGCAGGTACAGTTACCTCGTCAAGTTCTACTTTCCTCCCACTCACTTCTTTCGAGAGAAACTCCTTCTCAAGAAAATTTCCGAATTTAGCAACAAAAGTCTTGCCTTCGGATCTGTGATAGAAGGTGTATCCAATAGTTTCCTTTGGATATCCTATGAAGACACATTTCTCCGATTTGGGTTCGAGCTTATCAGGTTGAAGCTTTTTCACATAAGCATCGCAGCCCCAAACTTTCAGAAACGGCAACTTTGGTTTCTTGCCAAACCATAGTTCATAAGGCGTCGTCTCAACGGATTTTGATGGTGCCCTATTTAACGTGAATGCGGCCGTCTCTAGAGCATATCCCCAAAACGATAGCGGTAAATTAGTAAGAGACATCATAGATCGCACCATATCTAGTAAAGTACGATTACGACGTTCGGACACACCATTAAGCTGTGGTGTTCCGGGTGGCTTGAGTTGCGAAACTAATCCACAATTTTTCAAATGTACACCAAACTCGTAACTCAAATATTCTCCTCCACGATCAGATTTGTAGAAACTTTATTTTCTTGTTACGATGATTTTCAACTTCACTCTAAAATTCTTTGAACTTTTCAAATGTTTCAGACTTATGTTTCATTAAGTAGATATACCCATATCTGCTTAAATCATCTGTGAAGGTGAGAAAATAATGATATCCGTCACGAGCCTCAATATTCATCGGACCGCATACATCTGTATGTATGACTTCCAACAAATCTGTTGCTCTCTCCATAGTACCGGAGAACGGTGTTTTAGTCATCTTGCCCATGAGGCATGGTTCGCAAGTACCAAGTGATTCATAATCAAGTGGTTCCAAAAGTCCATCAGTATGGAGTTTCTTCATGCGCTTTACACCGATATGACCTAAACGGCAGTGCCACAAATAAGTTGCACTATCATTATCAACTCTGCATCTTTTGGCTTCTACATTATGAATATGTGTATCACTACTATCGAGATTTAACAAGAATAGACCACTCTTCAAGGGTGCATGACCATAAAAGATATTACTCATATAAATAGAACAACCATTATTCTCTGATTTAAATGAATAACCGTCTCGCATTAAACAAGATCCAGATATGATGTTCATGCTCAACGCTGGCACCAAATAACAATTATTTAGGTCTAATATTAATCCCGAAGGTAGATGTAGAGGTAGCGTGCCGACCGCGATCACATTGACTTTGGAACCGTTTCCCACGCGCATCGTCACCTCGTCCTTAGCCAATCTTCGCTTAATCCGTAGTCCCTGTTTCGAGTTGCAAATATTAGCAACAGAACCAGTATCAAATACCCAGGTGCTACTGCGAGCATTAGTAAGGTACACATCAATAACATGTATATCACATATACCTTTGTTCACCTTGCCATCCTTCTTATCCGCCAAATACTTGGGGCAGTTCCGCTTCTAGTGACCAGTCTGCTTGCAGTAGAAGCACTCAGTTTCAGGCTTAGGTCCAGACTTGGGTTTCTTCTCCTGAGCAGCAACTTGCTTGCCGTTCTTCTTGAAGTTCCCCTTCTTCTTCCCTTTGCCCTTTTTCTTGAAACTAGTGGTTTTGTTAACCATCAACACTTGATGCTCCTTTTTGATTTCTACCTCCGCAGCTTTCAGCATTGCGAAGAGCTCGGGAATAGTCTTGTTCATCCCTTGCATATTATAGTTCATCACGAAGCTCTTGTAGCTTGGTGGCAGTGATTGGAGAATTCTGTCAATGACGCAATCATCTGGAAGATTAACTCCCAATTGAATCAAGTGATTATTATACCCAGACATTTTGAGTATATGCTCACTGACAGAACTGTTCTCTTCCATCTTGCAGCTATAGAACTTATTGGAGACTTCATATCTCTCAATCCGGGCATTTGCTTGAAATATTAACTTCAACTCCTGAAACATCTCATATGCTCCATGACGTTCAAAACGTCGTTGAAGTCCCGATCCTAAGCCGTAAAGCATGGCACACTGAACTATCGAGTAGTCATCAGCTTTGCTCTGCCAGACGTTCATAACATCTGGTGTTGCTCCAGCAGCAGGCATGGCACCCAGCGGTGCTTCCAGGACGTAATTCTTTTGTGCAGCAATGAGGATAATCCTCAAGTTACGGACCCAGTCCGTGTAATTGCTACCATCATCTTTCAACTTTGCTTTCTCAAGGAACGCATTAAAATTAAACGAAACAACAGCACGAGCCATCTATCTACAATCAACATAAACAAGCAAGATACTATCAGGTACTAAGTTCATGATAAATTTAAGTTCAATTAATCATATTACTTAAGAACTCCCACTTAGATAGACATCCCTCTAATCTTCTAAGTGATCATGTGATCCAAATCAACTAAACCATGTCCGATCATCACGTGAGATGGAGTAGTTTCATCGGTGAACATCATTATGTTGATCATATCTACTATATGATTCACGCTCGACCTTTCGGTCTCCGTGTTCCGAGGCCATATCTGTATATGCTTGGCTCGTCAAGTATAACCTGAGTATTCCGCGTGTGCAACTGTTTTGCACCCGTTGTATTTGAACGTAGAGCCTATCACACCCGATCATCACGTGGTGTCTCAGCACGAAGAACTTTCGCAACGGTGCATACTCAGGGAGAACACTTCTTGATAATTTAGTGAGAGGTCATCTTATAATGCTACCGTCAATCAAAGCAAGATAAGATGCATAAAAAGATAAACATCACATGCAATCAATATAAGTGATATGATATGGCCATCATCATCTTCTGCTTGTGATCTCCATCTCCGAAGCACCGTCATGATCACCATCGTCACCGGCGCGACACCTTGATCTCCATCGTAGCATCATTGTCGTCTCGCCAATCTTATGCTTCCACGACTATCGCTACCGTTTAGTGATAAAGTAAAGCATTACATCGCGATTGCATTGCATACAATAAAGCGACAACCATATGGCTCCTGCCAGTTGCCGATAACTCAGTTACAAAACATGATCATCTCATACAATAAAATTTAGCATCATGTCTTGACCATATCACATCACAACATGCCCTGCCAAAACAAGTTAGACGTCCTCTACTTTGTTGTTGCAAGTTTTACGTGGCTGCTACGGGCTTAAGCAAGAACCAATCTCACCTACGCATCAAAACCACAACGATAGTTTGTCAAATAGACTCCATTTTAACCTTCTCAAGGACCGGGCGTAGCCATACTCGGTTCAACTAAAGTTGGAGAGACAGTCGCCCGCAAGCCATCTATGTGCAAAGCACGTCGAGGGAACCGGTCTCGCGTAAGCGTACGCGTAAGGTTGGTCCGGGTCGTCTCGTCCAACAATACCGCTGAACCAAAGTATGACATGCTGGTAGGCAGTATGACTTGTATCGCCCACAACTCACTTGTGTTCTACTCGTGCATATAACATCAAACCATAAAACCTAGGCTCGGATGCCACTGTTGGGGAACGTAGTAATTTCAAAAAAATTCCTATGCACACGCAAGATCATGGTGATGCATAGCAACGAGGGGGAGAGTCTGATCTACGTACCCTTGTAGATCGCAACGGAAGCGTTGACACAACGTAGAGGAAGTAGTCGTACGTCTTCTTCCCGATCCGACCGATCCAAGCACCGTTACTCCGGCACCTCCGAGTTCTTAGCACACGTACAGCTCGATGACGATCCCCGGGCTCCGATCCAGCAAAGCTTCGGGGAGGAGTTCCGTCAGCACGACCACGTGATGACGATCTTGATGTTCTACCGACGCAGGGCTTCGCCTAAGCACTACAACAATATGATCGAGGTGGAATATGGTGGCAGGGGGCACCGCACACGGCTAAGGAACGATCACGTGGATCAACTTGTATGTCTTGGGGTGCCCCCTACCCCCGTATATAAAGGAGCAAGGGGAGGAGGCCGGCCGGCCAGGTGTGGCGCGCCAAGGAGGAGTCCTCCTCCTAGTAGGAGTAGGACTCCTACTAGGAGGGGGAAAGAGGTGGAGTGGGAGAAGGAAAGGGGGGGCGCCGCCCCCCTCCCCTAGTCCAATTCGGACCAGGGAGGATGTGGCGCGCGGCCCACCTCTGGCAGCCCTTCTCTCTCTCCACTAAAGCCCATAAGGCCCATAACTTCTCCCGGTAGGGTTCCGGTAACCCTCCGGCTCTCCGGTTTTCTCCGAAATCACCCGGAACACTTCCGGTGTCCGAATATAGTCATCCAATATATCAATCTTTATGTCTCGACCATTTCGAGACTCCTCATCATGTCCGTGATCACATCCGGGACTCCGAACTAACTTCGGTACATCAAAATGCATAAACTCATAATAACTGTCATCGTAACATTAAGCGTGCGGACCCTACGGTTCGAGAACAATGTAGACATGACTGAGACACATCTCCGGTCAATAACCAATAGCGGGACCTGGATGCCCATATTGGCTCCTACATATTCTACGAAGATCTTTATCGGTCAGACCGCATAACAACATACGTTGTTCCCTTTGTCATTGGTATGTTACTTGCCCGAGATTCGATCGTCGGTATCCAATACCTAGTTCAATCTTGTTACCGGCAAGTCTCTTTACTCGTTCCGTAATACATCATCTCGCAACTAACTCATTAGTCACAATGCTTGCAAGGCTTATGTGATGTGCATTACCGAGAGGGCCCAGAGATACCTCTCCGACAATCGGAGTGACAAATCCTAATCTCGAAATACGCCAACCCAACATCTACCTTTGGAGACACCTGTAGTACTCCTTTATAATCACCCAGTTACGTTGTGACGTTTGGTAGTACCCAAAGTGTTCCTCCGGTAAACGGGAGTTGCATAATCTCATAGTCATAGGAACATGTATAAGTCATGAAGAATAGCAACAGCAACATACTAAACGATCGGGTGCTAAGCTAATGAAATGGGTCATGTCAATCAGATCATTCAACTAATGATGTGACCTCGTTAATCAAATAACAAGACCTTGTTCATGGTTAGGAAACATAACCATCTTTGATTAACGAGCTAGTCAAGTAGAGGCATACTAGTGACACTAAGTTTGTCTATGTATTCACACATGTATTATGTTTCCGGTTAATACAAGTCTAGCATGAATAATAAACATTTATCATGATATAAGGAAATAAATAATAACTTTATTATTGCCTCTAGGGCACATTTCCTTCAGTATATGTATGATCAAGAGGGTTTAAGCTATGGTTCGGATACGACCAGAGCCCCCATGTAGTCATAATTATGGCATTGCGCCGATCAAGAGGTGTAGCTGTGGTTCGAATACGACCAAGCTCCCAAGTGATTTCCCTAGTACCCTTATGCCTATCAAGAGATGTAACTATGGTTCGAACCCATAGCCCCCAAGTTATTTTCCTGGTGGCCTTATGCCTATCAAGAGGTGTAGCTATGGTTCGGATACGACCAAGCCCCCAAGTGATTTTCCTGGTGGCCTTATGCCTATCAAGAGGTGTAGCTATGGTTTGGATACGACCAAGCCCCCAAGTGATTTCCCTGGTGCCCTTATGCTTATCAAGAGGTGTGACTATGGTTCGGATACGACCAGAGCCCCCAAATGATTTCCCTGGTGGCCTTAAGCCTATCAAGAGGTGTGACTATGGTTCGAACCTAGCCCCCAAGTGATATTGTGAGCTGTGCTCAAGGGATACCCATGTTTGAGCTGTGCTGTGTAACGGACTCTCTTTGGCCCCTTATAATAATATTGGCTTGATAGCCGGATTACCGAAGTAACCAGAGCTATGCTCTTATGATAATATTGGCTTGATAGCCGGAATCAAGAGGGTAGTAACGCCATGTTCTCTTTGGTGAATACACCTATGTTTGAACAGGAAACCCCCAAATGATATTGCAAGCTGTGCTCAAGGGGTACCTATGTTTGAGTTGTGCTTTTGCAACAGACTCTCTTTGGTCCCTTTATTTTTTCTTGAGAACTCGAACTTGCGAGAGATTATTCTTCTGAACCGGAAATTCTTAAACCGGATATTGAGAGCTTCAAAGCTTTGTGGGAGACATCTTTCCCTTGAGCCGGATTTTAAACCGTAATCCTTCTCTTTAAGCCGGAAATTTTCTGACGGCCTTTAAGTTTGCACCAATATGGCGGTTTGGGGTCCTGCATTAGATAACTCTGCAAGCCAGAGTAATTGCTCTTTAAAAAAAGCAATATATAAAAATACATTGGATGGATTGCACCTGATATGTTAGGCCAGAAATTATCCACCGCGGAGTTGATGATCACCGCGGTAAAGTTGAAATCAATCCCGACTGAGTCGGCCGTGGGAACATAAAGATGAGCCGGTCACAACATTGTAAGCTGGTGCGGACGAGCAAGTTGCCAGCGCGTTGATATAAACCCGCAGTATAATGCCTCATTTATAATGAACAATTGCACCGCATAAAAAAAATCGCAATCCAAAGTAACCATTCACACAAAAATTTATATGTGTTATTAAAACAGACTGGATGAATATCACCTGATGTTTATTGTTCGGACAACGGATGATCCGTTCATGATGACAGAGGTGGCTCGGGCAGGCTTGGCCATGAGTCAATTGACCTGATTGCTTTCGTTCGGTGAGCCCTCGGAGGTGGAAACGGCTAGCGTGGTTGGTAGGTGGTCAACGAGGCACCAGTGAATCAAGGCTGTACTGGGGGCACAACAGCGGCAGGTTGGAGAGGCGCGGCCACGGTCGGTCCAGCCGAGTGCGCATAGCAGCAGAAAAGGAGGGCCGGTTTAAGGTTAGTACTATTGCTAGAAGGGTACGTGTTCCTGTAGTACACAGCTGCTGTTTCCCCAAGTTTCACGTGAGCTACTTTGGCAGTATGCACCATCACATAATTTAGGCAGCTATCCGATTTGTTTCTATCTTGTTGGACGTGCACCAACACTGAGTATATTCGGATATGGTAGCTGATCTGAACGCGAAATACTCCTTTCCTTTGTCTTGTCTTGATGATAAACTTGTTGTAGTATTCCCTCCAGTCCATGCGTACACACAACGCTCGGGCGCGGCTGGTTTGACGAGGCCACGGAGTTGAGTACGACCGCAGCCTTGCGGTAGAAAATGGGCCGGCCGTGCGACTTGACTGCAGTCGACGAGTTGAAAGTGGGCCGCAGCAGTGGGCGGTTTACGGGCAACAGGCGACCCAAGGCACGACGGCATGAAGTAGAAGGGCGCCAGACTGAACGGCGCGCGGCCATGATGACTTGGAAGAGGCAGCCCGGGGGCACCGGTCTAAAGCAACGAGGCCGGGTCGTAGAGGCCGCTCCAGTTGCGGCCGTGTAAGCGCAGTAAGGGCACTTCGGTGGTTTGGAAGTGGCGGCCCCAGGCGACTTGCAGTGGCAAATCGTCCCACAGGCAGCGAGGCGAGTCCGTGGTGACCCGGTAGCGGCGATTCATGGAGGAGTGCGGCTGAAGTGGCTCAAGGTGGATCCGGTTTATCGGGCACCATGGAGACCCCCGGCGAGGAGAGGTGAAGCGGCAAACTGGCACGGGATGCGACGACGGCTCGGAGGTCAGAACCTCAATGGCGGCCAGGAAAACGGAAACAGGGCCAGTTTAGAATCGGAGGTGGTAGAGAATCGGCCGGCGACCCGAGGAGTGAGGCCAGGCAGCTTCAGAAGCGACCGGGGCTTTCAGAGATGAACCTGCAGCAATGAGCCGGCGGCGCGAGGTGTGGTGACCAGCAGTGCTTGGCATTGGAAAACAGGGCGACCCGGCGTGATGGTTCACGGGTGGCTTGCGCCGCTTTGAGGCCATGGATGGACCTGGCGATTCAGGCGATCGAGCAGCTCGGGTGGTCTGGCGAGATCACAATGGCGGTGAGAACAACCCGCAAAGGCACGAGGCAGGGTTTTGACCCGGCGGCGACTCAGAAGCGGGTGCAGGAATGAGGTCCGGTGAAGGCGGCTCGAAGACAACGGCTTTGACGACTCATAGGCCATGACCTGCAGCTGAACTGAGCGCCGGCGACTTAACGCGGTGAGTTGGGTGCCGGCGACTTGATACAGTTTGTTGAAGAGCGGAAACGGCGACGCGTGATGCGGTTGCAGCGGATTAAAAGTTCTGGCAGATATATGGCCCAGCAACAGCTGATAGAAGCGACTTAAAACGGAGGTGAGTCACGGGATCAACTTTAAAGCGGTGACTCCACAGACATGACTAACAGTACCGGAGGTTTGAACCGGCCAGCGCCGGACTTATGGCTCAGAAGTGACTCGAGAGATTTTTTTGACTTGTTTTCGTATTGACCCGATCTTTTTTATTTCGAAACGGAGGCAAAAGATTTGCCTCATCGATTAATTAAGAAAAAGAGAATTGCCCAATTAGTTAACGGAAAACTGGGCGAAAACCGATACATATAGGTGGTGTTTGGTTCTCTAGTCCTAGGACTTTTTCTAGTCCCAGGACTTTTTCTAGTCCCAACTAAAAAGTCCCTAGTCCCTAAAAAGTCCCTGTTGGGGAAGGTAGTAATTTCAAAAAAATTCCTACGTACACGCAAGATCATGGTGATGCATAGCAACGAGGGGGAGAGTCTGATCTACGTACCCTTGTAGATCACAACGGAAGCGTTGACACAACGTAGAGTAAGTAGTCGTACGTCTTCTTCCCGATCCGACCGATCCAAGCACCGTTACTCCGGCACCTTCCGAGTTCTTAGCACACGTTCAGCTCGATGACGATCCTCGGGCTCCGATCTAGCAAAGCGTCGAGGAAGAGTTCCGTCAGCACGACGGCGTGGTGACGATCTTGATGTTCTACCGACGCAGGGCTTCGCCTAAGCACTACAACGGTATGATCGAGGTGGAATTTGATGGCAGGGGGCACCGCACACGGCTAAGGAACGATCTCAAGGATCAACTTGTGTGTCTAGAGGTGCCCCCTGCCTCCGTATATAAAGGATGAGAGGGGGAGGGCTGGCCGGCCAAGCTTGGAGGCGCAGGAGGAGTCCTACTCCTACCGGGAGTAGGACTCCCCCCCCCCCCCAATCCTATTCCTAATAGGATTCCCCAAAGGGGGAAGAGAAAGAAAGAGGTGGCCGGCCCCTCTCCTAGTCCTAATAGGACTAGGGAGAGGGAGGTGCAGCCCTATGTGGGCTGCCCTCTCACCTTTCCACTAAGGCCCATGTTGGCCCATTTGGCTCCCGGGGGGGTTCCGGTAACCCTCCCGGTAATCCGGTAAAATCCCGATTTCACCCGGAACACTTCCGATGTCCAAACATAGGCTTCCAATATATCAATCTTTACGTCTCGACCATTTCGAGACTCCTCGTCATGTCCGTGATCACATCCGGGACTCCGAACAACCTTCGGTACATCAAAATGCATAAACTCATAATAACTGTCATCGTAACGTTAAGCGTGCGGACCCTACGGTTCGAGAACAATGTAGACATGACCGAGACACGTCTCCGGTCAATAACCAATAGCGGGATCTGGATGCCCATATTGGCTCCTACATATTCTACGAAGATCTTTATCGGTCAGACCGCATAACAACATACGTTGTTCCCTTTGTCATCGGTATGTTACTTGCCCGAGATTCGATCGTCGGTATCCAATACCTAGTTCAATCTCGTTACTGGCAAGTCTCTTTACTCGTTCTGTAATACATCATCCCGCAACTAACTCATTAGTTGCAATGCTTGCAAGGCTTGTGTAATGTGCATTACCGAGAGGGCCCAGAGATACCTCTCCGACAATCGGAGTGACAAATCCTAATCTCGAAATACGCCAACCCAACATCTACCATTGGAGACACCTGTAGTACTCCTTTATAATCACCCAGTTACGTTGCGACGTTTGGTAGCACCCAAAGTGTTCCTCCGGCAAACGGGAGTTGCATAATCTCATAGTCATAGGAACATGTATAAGTCATGAAGAAAGCAATAGCAACATACTAAACGATCAGGTGCTAAGCTAATGTAATGGGTCATGTCAATCAGATCATTCAACTAATGATGTGACCTCGTTAATCAAATAACAACACATTGTTCATGGTCAGAAAACTTAACCATCTTTGATTAACGAGCTAGTCAAGTAGAGGCATACTAGTGACACTCTGTTTGTCTATGTATTCACACATGTATTATGTTTCCGGTTAATACAATTCTAGCACGAATAATAAACATTTATCATGATATAAGGAAATAAATAATAACTTTATTATTGCCTCTAGGGCATATTTCCTTCAGTCTCCCACTTGCACTAGAGTCAATAATCTAGTTCACATCGCCATGTGATTTAACAGCAATAGTTCACATCACCATGTGATTAACACCCATAGTTCACATCGTCATGTGACCAACACTCAAAGGGTTTACTAGATTCAGTAATCTAGTTCACATATCTATGTGATTAACACCCAAAGAGTACTAAGGTGTGATCATGTTTTGCTTGTGAGATAATTTTAGTCAACGGGTCTGCCACATTCAGATCCACACGTATTTTGCAAATTTCTATGTCAACAATGCTCTGCATGGAGCTACTCTTGCTAATTGCTCCCACTTTCAATATGTATCTAGACCGAGACTTAGAGTCATCTAGATTAGTGTCAAAACTTGCATCGGCGTAACCCTTTACGACGAACCTTTTTATCACGTCCATAATCGAGAAACATATCCTTATTTCACTAAGGATAATTCTGACCGCTGTCCAGAGATCTACTCCTAGATCACTATTGTACTCCCTTGCCAAATCAATGCAGGGTATACAATAGATCTGGTATACAGCATGACATACTTTATAGAACCTATGGCCAAGGCATAGGGAATGACTTTCATTCTCTTTCTATCTTCTGTCATGGTCGGGCTTTGAGTCTTACTCAATTTCACACCTTGTAATACAGGCAAGAACTCTTTCTTTGACTGCTCCATTTGGAACTACTTCAAAATCTTGTCAAGGTATGTACTCATTGAAAAAACTTATCAAGCGTCTTGATCTATCTCTATAGATCTTGAAGCTCAATATGTAAGCAGCTTCACCGAAGTCTTTCTTTGAAAAACTCCTTTCAAACACTCCTTTATGCTTTACAGAATAATTCTACATTATTTCCGATCAACAATATGTCATTCACATATACTTATCAGAAATATTGTAGTGCTCCCACTCACTTTCTTGTAGATACAGGCTTCACCGCAAGTCTGTATAAAACTATATGCTTTGATCAACTCATCAAAGCGTATATTCCAACTCCGAGATGCTTGCACCAGTCCACAGATGGATCGCTGGAGCTTGCACATTTTGTTAGCACCTTTCGGATTGACAAAACCTTATGTTGCATCATATACAACTCTTCTTTAATAAATCCATTAAGGAATGCAGTTTTGTTTATCCGTTTGCCAGATTTCATAAAATGCGGCAATTACTAACATGATTCGGACAGACTCAAGCATAGATACGAGTGAGAAGCTCTCATCGTAGTCAACACCTTGAACTTGTCGAAAACCTTTTGCGACAATTCTAGCTTTGTAGATAGTAACATTACTATCAGCGTCCGTCTTCCTCTTGAAGATCCATTTATTCTCAATTGCCTGCCGATCATCGGGCAAGTCAACCAAAGTCCAAACTTTGTTCTCATACATGGATCATATCTCAGATTTCATGGCCTCAAACCATTTCGCGGAATCTGGGCTCATCATCGCTTCCTCATAGTTCGTAGGTTCGTCATGGTCAAGTAACATGACCTCCAGAACAGGATTACCGTACCACTCTGGTGCGGATCTCACTCTGGTTTACTTACGAGATTCGGCAGTAACTTGATCTGAAGTTACATGATCATCATCATTAGCTTCCTCACTAATTGGTGTAGTAGTCACAAGAATAGATTTTTGTGATGAACTACTTTCCAATAAGGTAGAAGGTACAATTACCTTATCAAGTTTTCTACTTTCCTCCCACTTACTTCTTTCAAGAGAAACTCCTTCTCTAGAAAGGATCCATTATAAGCAACGAATGTCTTGCCTTAGGATCTGTGATAGAAGGTGTACCCAACAGTCTCCTTTGGGTATCCTATGAAGACATATTTCTCCGATTTGGGTTTGAGCTTATCAGGATGAAACTTTTTCTCATAAGCATCGCAACCCCAAACTTTAAGAAATGACAACTTTGGTTTCTTGCCAAACCTTAGTTCATAAGGCGTCGTCTCGATGGATTTAGATGGTGCCCTATTTAACGTGAATGCAGCTGTCTCTAATGCATAACCCCAAAACGATAGTGGTAGATCGGTAAGATACATCATAGATTGTACTATATCCAATAAAGTACGGTTATGACGTTCGGACACACCATTATGTTGTGGTGTTCCAGGTGGCGTGCGTAGTGAAACTATTTCACATTGTTTTAACTGAAGACCAAACTCGTAACTCAAATACTCTTTTCCACGATCAGATCGTAGAAACTTTATTTTCTTGTTACAATGATTTTCCACTTCACTCTGAAATTATATGAACTTTTCAAATGTATCAGACTTCTATTTCATTAAGTAGATATACCCATATCTGCTCAAATCATCTGTGAAGATCAGAAAATAAAGATACCTATCGCGAGCCTCAATATTCATCGGACCACATACATCAGTATGTATGATTTCCAACAAATCTGTTGCTTGCTCCATTGTCGGAGTGACAAATCCTAATCTCGAAATACGCCAACCCAACATCTACCATTGGAGACACCTGTAGTACTCCTTTATAATCACCCAGTTACGTTGCGACGTTTGGTAGCACCCAAAGTGTTCCTCCGGCAAACGGGAGTTGCATAATCTCATAGTCATAGGAACATGTATAAGTCATGAAGAAAGCAATAGCAACATACTAAACGATCGGGTGCTAAGCTAATGTAATGGGTCATGTCAATCAGATCATTCAACTAATGATGTGACCTCGTTAATCAAATAACAACACATTGTTCATGGTCAGGAAACTTAACCATCTTTGATTAACGAGCTAGTCAAGTAGAGGCATACTAGTGACACTCTGTTTGTCTATGTATTCACACATGTATTATGTTTCCGGTTAATACAATTCTAGCATGAATAATAAACATTTATCATGATATAAGGAAATAAATAATAACTTTATTATTGCCTCTAGGGCATATTTCCTTCAGTCCCTCCCTGTTTGTTTCCAGAGACTAAAAAGTCCCTAGTCCCTTTCTAGAGGCTATTAAATGACCATGTTGCCCCTAGTATATAGAAAAATAACAATCAAACAACACCATGGGGTGGCGGGCCAATGGATGCATGGAGGGGCATTGATGGAAAAGTCCCAAAAAGTCTCAAAAAGACTCTCCTTGAGAGTCTTCTTCCTTTAGTCCCAAATGCCTAGTTTAGTCCCTAAAAAGTCCCTCCTGTTTGGTAAAAAAGTCTCTATGAGGGACTTTTTCTAGTCCCTACACAAAAAAGTCCCTGGAAACAAACACCCCCATAGACCACATGTGGACTACTCGCTAAGAGAGAAACTCCATGACCACGCGGTCAACCCGACAAACACACATAAGTCGCAACAACCAAAATCCCTCACACTTCTATGTCGCAAAGAAACCCCCAACGAAACAAAGGCTGAAGACAACACATACCACCAAATCCACAAAGACCAGCCAGTTGGAGATGATGGTCGAAGAGACTGCGTATCATCCATTAGGCAGCCGCAGACGCCTTACCAAGGGCGCCACTCTTCTTGCATATGCTCCTAAGAACCTTCTTCACTTTCTTGATTTTGCCCGTAGAAGCCTCCTCCGCTAGGAGGCAAGCAATCGCCTTGCCAGACCCAGGGCTAGCTGCCTCCAAGGAGGAGAGCAAGCCACAAAGCTTTTTCTTGAAGACCACCTCGTCAATACGTGCCCACATAGCTTCACGGTCAAAGACGGGCTTTAGCGCCACAGAATTAGGTGCCATAGTACCGACCACATCAGGCGTCGCCTGCCCAATAGCCATAGGTGAGAGAGCAACAACAGCATCCAAACCTTCACGGTCCACAAAGGCGAGCGGCTGACTGGGCTCCAATGACTGCGGTGAGGTCGCAGTTGGCATCGCCAAGGCCCCTCCAAGTGACCCTGACTCCTTAGGTAGCACCATCGAAATAGGTGAAGTGGGCTCCTCACAGAGCTTCTGCAACACCGGCGCCACGACCTCGACAACAGCTTCACCCCCAGAAGCAATCGGCATGACAGGCAGTGACGACGGGCACGATGTAGCACGAGGGGAGAGATCTCCATACATTCCTGCCTCCCCATCGACAGAATCAACCTGGATCTCGGGTAGCGGGGTCACAACGGGCACAACTTGGAGTTTGGCGAGAGTGGCCTCTGCACTTGCCAAAACATTCCCAACACGCACAATGCAATCACGAAGCTCAGCGCGGAGGAGTTCAGTCTGCCCCACAATGATTGACGCTGACTCGGCCTGCCTCTCCGTTGTGGCTGGGACGACAACAAAGTCACCAGGTCGTGGCATTGAATCGATGCCAGCAGAGTCTAATAGCTGTGGCTGGCCAAGTTGGGGAAGAGGCCAACCCCTGCCTGGACCAAACCGAGGAGCAGGATCTTGGACCGTCGCAACAGCAAGTCGAGGGCGAGGAAGCGGCGGCGGTACGACGAGGCTTGCAAGGGAGCTAAGAGGCCTCCACTTGTTGCAGCAGCTGCGAGCCCGGTGGCCGTTTTCCAAGCAACGCGCACACCGAACGGGGTCGCGACAGACGAAGGCGCGGTGACCAGGGGCCAGGCAGCGACAACAACGGCCTTTAAGCCAGCTCGGGATGGAGGAGGGCTTGAATGCTTGGGCGGCCAAAACTGGGTGGCGCGGGCTGCGGCGCGATTTGACGAGCAGCCAGCCTCCGGTCGCCTCCGCCTCGCGCCCACAGGTGTTGAGTTGGCCGGCATTCACAACAGAGGTGAGGCAGCAGGGGCTCGTCGGCTCAGCAGGCGGGTGGATGTGGCCGCCATTATGGTGAGGCAGCGCAACCGACATCTCCGGAGGGGTTACACGGACGGCATGACGCAGTCGTGGCACTAGCGGCGGAGGCACATGTCCCCGATCCAGATTTGACCGGGGCAGATGGGTGCTTGACGTGGGAGCCGTGGATCGAGGCGACGATGCCAGCGAGCCTAGGAGGCCAGAGGGCACCGGCAGACGGCCGGAGGAGGCGCCGGCAAGGTGGCCGGGGGCGGCGGTTGGCGGAGATTGGCTGGCCGGCGCTGTAGTCGTGGAGCGGAGCTTGCAGGAGTCGAGGCGTCCTCGTACGGCCGGGCCGGCCTTGCGGCCGGCGAGGAAGGCCGCGGCGAGCGCGGCCGCCAGAGCAGGGGCGGTGAGGGATGGGGCCGGAGCAGTCGATGCCGGCGCAGACGACGGTGTAGCCGTCGCGGGCAAGGGGGTCCCCGCGGGCCGGCGAGCATCCATATTGACCCGATCTTCATGTTATAACCGGAAGCAACATCCAACCGTGTGCGTATCCTCAACAACAGATGAATTTGGCTGATTCGACGTTGGGACTCTGAACTTGCCCACAACAGCAACAACTGGTGGCTAAAAATTTATACGCAGCGGGTCTCAGCTTGGAGGCCGTGACGGTCGTGGTGGTTCACAGGCGCGGGGCCGAGGCTGAAACGGCGAGAGGCCCGCTGGTCGATAGGTCGGCTCGACACAGCAGAGGCGACTCGGTGATTCGACGCGACAGGCTGGCTCGCAAGTGGAGGCCGACTGGAAGTTTGAGCGTAAAGCTTGGTATTTGCCATCAATGCGTGATAACAAATTTCTGTAGACCGTCTCAACCATGGCAAAAGTGGATTAGCGTGGTGGCCGGTGAAGATGGCTCGGCGCAGGACCACAACATAGCCCGGACAGTGGCTTCATTCAATGGCGAGGCCATGATTTGTTTTATTCGGTAATCTGCAAGTACTACTATTTCAGGGAAACCCGGAGTACTAGTATTTGACTGACCAATCAATTGGCTGGTACCCGTACAGACCAAGTCCAACTCATATTCGGGTCAATCTATGCATCACGTCACTGATTAGGAAAATATGATCCATCGACCCGGCAGGTGACAGACAGATAGCATTAGCAGAGGCCGAAGGAGGGCCGTGGCAGAAGTGGCGCTGCCGCAAGGGGAAAACGAGGCGAAGTCGTGACAGGCAGCATTGATTCCTCTGGGTCGTGTTTGACTTTGGCGAAAACATCTTGAACCGCCGACAACATAAATCTGAACCAGTACTTAAACCGATTGGTCCTTGACGCGCCCGATCAAAATTCCATCAGTCTCGACGACTTTTCAAATAAACATCGGCCAAAAAGTTCATAACCCTAATTCTTTTTGAACCTTTTTAAACCTCCCAAGTCTTCAAATCTGGATTGATCAACTTGATACCGATGCAAATCCTTTCAAACCAGCTCTTCATCCGAAAAATTGCGAACTCCTCGATCCTTAGGAGAGATCCCTCCAAAAACTCAACACCACCGTGCGTGGGCCCCACGGTGGGCGCCAACTGTCGTGGTTTTGTCACGGCAAATGTCCTAGTGTGAGGACTTAGTCGTGAGGCCAACGCATCTATGTGGTAGCTTGAGAGAGGTTGAGTGGAATCGAGAGACGCAATGCAAGACAAAGATTTAGACAGCTTCGGGCCCCGGTAAACATCATCCGGTAACAATCATACGTGCTGTTTGAGGCTATCTCTCATTATGATCATGAGGAAGTCGCTGTAAACCGACTCTCCTAGTTAACCCTAACCCTTTAAGATTGTTTCCTCCTCCTTCTTCGTCTTTGGGGAGCCCTGCCCCTCCTTATATATGTTGAAGGGGCGGGTTACATGTAGAGTCCAACTCGGACTTAAGACTTAACTATTTTGACTTCTCTTCTTGGGCTTCTTAACATCTTGGGCTTCATAACGTCTCGGGCTTCATAACTCCTGGCAACCCAGTTACCACTGCCTACCGGGAGTTAACTGGTGCCGGTTTAAGAATGCCTGCAGAGTTATCATCTGACTTAACTCCTGTCTTAACTGTCAGCCGATTTAACAACCTACCGGTTTATCGTCTGGGTTAACTGCATGTTTTACCTGCCTGTCTTAATTGTCAGCCGGTTTAACAACCTGCCGGTTTACCGTCTGACTTAACACCATCCGGTTTACCACCTGCCTTAACACCTCCTGGTTTACCACCTGCCTTAACACCTGCCGGTTTACTAAGTCCCAGCCGGGTTATAACTCCAGTCGGATCATACCGCGGGGTATATCCTCGACAGGTAGAGTTATCGTCAACGGAATCACCTAAAAAGTCCCCGTATGTCTGCGCTCCTCCCTATCTTGGTGTATTTATCCTTCAAGAGGACTGATAACCAGACCACCCGATGGGGCCTGTAGGATAGAAACCTGAAAGAAAACAAGAAAAAGTGAACGCATGTGTGTATCCGATGTCGGTTGAGCCGTGTTGTGGATCACAAGCTAGCTATGCCTCCGTCGATGCCCATGGAATTTTGAGTGCATAGTTATGTACGCGCGACACGCATGCCACCGCTTGATCGGGACTGAGACGGAGGCCGGATTGCTAGTCGAGCTCCTGACGAGCCGATCTCTCCTGCTGCAGAGTAGTTCGGACCCTCTTAAGGGTGTTCGAGGGCTCGGCAGCCGAATAAAGGTTCTGCTTGAGAAGGCCGCTTTGTACTTCTGCTGCTAGGGCAGCTGTGTGCTCTTCTGTATGGAGAGAGCGTTTCGTATTGCCATTGACTGTTATGACACCGCGTGGGCCAGGCATCTTAAGCTTGAGATAAGCATAGTGTGGCACTGTGTTGAATCGAGCAAACACTACAAAAAAATACACTTCCGTGATGATACGTGTTTGTCACAGTAGGTCACGTTTTCTGTCATGCATGTACATCCATGACAAATTTATGACAGAATGAAGATAGTCATACATGTGCTGTCGTACAAGTGTTCCATGACATTACCAAAATTATCATCACGAAAGTGTCCACTTCCATGACGATAAATCGCACATCACAGAAGTGCTTTCGTCAAGGGTGACCGACATGTGGCATCCACCGTAACGGAACGCCGTTAAGCTATCGGGTGTGGTTTTGGATCCGATAACCCGTTAACAGCCCCGACCAATGGGGATTTTCCATGTGTAAAATCATCATTGGCTGGAGGAAACACGTGTCGGCTCACCGTTGGGACAGATGTCATCCACTCATTGGACCCAAAGCGCCTATGATACGTAGACATGTGGCACGGCCCAACAGAGGCCCATTCTTGTGAAAAGGCCGGCCCATTTGACTTGGTCAAAAGGTGGCGGGCCGGCCCACGGCAAGCCTGTTAACGGCCTGCTCGCATATAGCCAATTAACAGCCCGCTAACCCAGGGCCCGTTTACGACCTATCTGAATTAGGCCCAGTAGCGTCATCTGGGCCGTCCAATATAATTCCAGCCCGTTTTAACTTCCGGCCCATGTATGGCCCATGACGTCTTTCGGCCCGTATGAGGCCCTTATTACTCTCGGCCCATTAATGGCCCGTGGTAAAATTGGCCCGTTTTGAAAAGTATATCACTTTATACCCATTAACGGCACGTGGTGAAACTGGCACGTAATGAACAGTGTATCACTTTATACCCATTAACGGTCCATTATTCCGTTGGGACGTTTCGAGCCCAGGTTATCTTTTGGCCTTCTCGGGGCCCATTTAGTCTTGGGCTCATTTCCACATTTGTTTACTTACGGCCCGTTACTGTCATTTTCTGCTTGTGGGCCAAATTCAGCCCATGGTTATAGTTGGACGGTTTGTGGCCCGTTAATACGTTGGGCCGTTTTCATAGCATCATCAAAATACGGCCGATTAATGATGACCCATTATGGTCGGCCCATGAACGGACGATTTCAACTCTAGCCCATTTACGACCATGTTTGGCCAACCGATCATAAGCCCATAGAAGGCCCATCGATGATACTGCCCATAGAAGGCCCATTGTGTCTACGACCCATATAAGGCCCATTGTTTCTACGCCACGTAGAAGGCCCATTGTTTATACGGCCCTTAGAAGGCCCATTGTTTCTACGGCCCGTAGGAGGCCCATGTTAACTACAGCCGGTGGGCATCAAAGTTCGCCACCAGTGAAAATATAGGGAGCACCCTACACTATACAAAATGGCTTGTTGTTTTCTTCAGCCGGTGGCTGCACATTAAGAACAAATTTTGTATCGCACCAAAACAAATTACAACTATAAAACAAAAGGAAGGTTGGCATAAAAGTTAACAGTCTAGCAGATAAATGCACCACCAGAAGTTCAGAAGCTTAGATCATTTGACCTGACTGTTATGTTTTCATGTTGTATTATCCGATGGAGCACCATAACCTTCGCCTTCAGTTCTCCTAGGCTCCTGAACAACATAGCAAATGTCTGATAGTCTAGTTTCAAAACCATGCATATCTTGACAACATCGAACAATGTCTCTCCTTGTTTCACAAAGGGTCTCTGTTAGGGAATGGACTTGTGTC
The DNA here is from genome assembly GCA_034509565.1 of Triticum monococcum. Taxonomy (NCBI): domain Eukaryota; kingdom Viridiplantae; phylum Streptophyta; class Magnoliopsida; order Poales; family Poaceae; genus Triticum; species Triticum monococcum. Next base: position 568,059,004 of record CM067843.1, on the reverse strand, counting down.
TGGAGCGCAGATACAACATTGTTTTGAGCTTGCATATCCTGATCATGAGGCAGTTTGTACGAGATTGCCTTAACAACGAAGCCACTATTACGCAGGAACGTGCTTTTGGCGCTGTTAGTGGGCAGGTACTGACCCATTGCAGCAAGAACTGACATTGCGGTTATAGTTGTCTCGCCACCTTCAGAAGGTGGCGGTTCCACCATTTTTTCCATAGCTCGCTAAAAAGTTGTGGTTTTACATTAGTAGTACTAGAACAGAAGATATTAAGGAGGCAGCAAAACCAAATAAAATAGCTTTGGTCTATATACAGAACTTATTCTGGTGAACCCATGTAAAATAACAGTTGTATTTTATTGCAAAGTACATAATAAAACCAGGTTCCAAACATATGACCATGTACCATCGCTAATGTATTGTCTATTTCTTCACATTGTATTGAGGGCTAAGGATAAAGAGACGAAGTTTATAATACGGTAAGCATAGTATGACATCATTCATATCACAAACAACTGAGAACAGACAAACAGGAAATTGTAACATTGTGTGGGCAAGTCCAGCATGGAACTAGATTACAGGTCAAGATCGAAGGAACATCACTCCTATCTTTTAAACCTTGTAAGGTGTAATGATACACTAAGACAATTGTGTATAAAATTGAAAAGAGTAATAGACATTGGCTGCAAACCATGCAGTTCAAGGCACAAGTCAGAGTAAGTAGTAGTTAAAAGGAATGAGGATTAAGGACTTACAATAGCGGCTTTGACTGGTGTAGTCATGCCCTTCTTCTTGCTGGTGTGACAGTCCTTGAAGATTTCGACATCATTTGGTTTAGGTACTTTTTGGTCCTTGCGGGTTTTCCTCTACATTTGGAACAAGTCAATATAGATCTGATAATATGGTACATCGAAAAGAGTGAAACAGTAGCTAATTACAAGAGCCTCACAGTGTGCAATATAGCTACGAGATCCTGTCGTCTGTTGGAATTTCACTTTCGTACGGTTGGCCTTGTTCTTTGAATAGTTCACCTACAAGAAGATAGATTTGTGTGGCACATGCGTAAATAGGACTTCAACATGTGATCTGATCACATATATATAATGTACCTGATACTTCGGATCGGACCAGTGTTTAACGAGGCCTCTCCAGTCTTCATCAGATATATTTTCCACTGGAGATGTTTGGGCAAGTTCACTGTTAGCCTTGCCTTCAAAGTGAGTTTTCCTCAAGTTATACCGATACTGTCACGGAGCGGACTTGAAAACATGGGTGCAAGCTTGTATGGTTGCATCATCTTGGCTATCCAACTTGAACCTCATCTGTTGAAAATTATGGGAGTCTCATTATCAGCAACCTAGAAAGTATTGGACAGAGGAAGACGATATTACTAGTTTCCATACATAACCATACTTACAGATAAATGGTCGAGGAAGGTGTTGAACTGGGTTTCGTCTTTGTCATTCATGTACTGAATCCATGTTGGGAGGATACATACATGACACCTAACAGCAACCGCTGCCTTTGATACTAACTTGGCTGACTCTGTAGCATCACGTGGCCTTTTTAAACCTGCCTCAAAATGGATCTCCATTCTTCCTCCTCTAGATTTAGTTAACCTATCAAGCATTATCCCTGATGTTTGTTTCCTCTTGCTCCTAGGTGCTAGTCCAACAACAAAGATAGGAAGTGTTAGTGTACATCAAACTGTGAGACTACATATAAAGAAGCATGCAACTATAACTTGACTCCAACAACTACCTTCTTGCTGTTCAAGCTCACAAAGTTCATCCGATCTTTCCAACTCATCTTGTGTCAAGAGTGCTTCGGAAGTAGTGTCAGGTGGCAAGGGAGCTTGGGAACGTGCTGCTAGCTAAGTTGACGAACGAGTAAATCGTGCAGCTGGTGGTACTGTGGAAGGTGTTGCAACAACTAGGGTTGTCTCTGCTTATTTGGTGGCAGCTATTTGTTTCTGTTTGGCTTGTTCTGCAGCTCGTGTAGCATGGGATACCCTGTCGGTACAATTTTCCGCTGGACTTTGACCTTCTATTGCACCATCAGTACCAACATAATCTGCAGGATTGTTCCGCTTCCCTTTCCCTGTCGTTCTATCTTGCTTCCTATTTCTCTGTGCCATGTTAAGTCAAGTCAACAAGAAAAACTAATAACAATTTAGTTCTTCAGAACAGATGTACTTTGATGTAAGAACATGGTGTGATAGACAGATATTGTATGTTCTAGAAACAGGAACACGTGTCTTAGTCACAAGTATAATGTGTAAAGTAAGCAGATGAAATTCAACAAAATTACAAGCAATACAAGCTAAACATCATACATAACATGCAACCACATATAATAGTGCCAAGTTAGAGGGAGCACCTATGATGGTGCACTAGGGGAGACGTGCTCATTGTCGTGGATCTAAGATTGACAGTAGAATGGGGGGTAGGTATGAGGAGGCAAGATCCTAGCTATGGAGTAGTTGTACACACGAGTTTATGAGTTTAGGCCCTTCACGGAGGAAGTAACAGCCCTACGTCTCGGCGCCCTGAGGCGGTCGACTGGATTGTATGTGTGTGTGAGTTTACAAAAGATGCGAACCCTTGTGCCAGTGGAGGGGGGTGGCTTATATAGAGTGCGCCAGGACCCCAGCCAGCCCACGTTACAAGGGGTTCAATGTACATAAATAAGGAGCATTACAGGTAACATCTGTATTAAAGTGCTATAAATGATAATTAAGTCTATGGGTAAACGCCCGACCGTTGCTGTGTAGGGTGGCTTTAGATCTTCTATTTGTCGAGTGGTTTCTGTAACGGTCGAGTGACATTGATTCTTTCGAGTGGAATGTCTCTGATCGAGTGGATGATGGTACCCCTTGAATGCTTCTGGCTTCAGGGTGATGTCCTTGGGGAGGGCGTATAGGTCAGGCCTATGACCCTACCCTAGGTACATAGCTTCATCATTAGCCCCCGAATGGTTCGGGGCTTGAGTGGAGAAGGAGTTGAGAATTCCTCCAATTCAATTTTCGTGCTTCGGGAATGACTTATTGCGACCAAGCGAACAATCATGATGATATCAACTTCTTTTCAGTCGCCTTGATTCATTCTTGAATCCGCCGAGTGAACTTTACTACGATGTATTGAGTACTGATATGGAAAAGATATTCCGTCTGACAGGTTGCCTTGATGCATGCGGATATCGTGGGATTCGGATTTGGGGAAGCGCGTGGGACGGGGGAGGCCGCAGTAATTGGCAGGGATTAGGTGAGGCCGCCTCGATCACCGCGCCACCTTTTTCGCCATGTACCTCATGCGCGACTGTTGCGGGATTTGATTGGATCGTCCGCACCCACATGTCAGCCACTCAGAAGCGGCCCCATGTAAGTGTGCCAGATTGGGGTTTTGTGCACAACGTGTCCCTATTCTTCTCCTTTCTCCTCTACTTTCTCCGCCATCTCATCTCCGCTCCCAGCGTTGCTACTCCGTCGAGTTTCGCCTGCGGCCATGGGGAAGGAGAAGACGGTGGCTCTAGAGCGTGCGAAGAAGGCGACGACAAAGGCGAAGGGGAAGAGGTCCAGCCGGGGCAGATCCTCATCAAGGTCTGGCCTGCCGCGCGGCTGGATCCAGGGCGACTGGATCCGGTCGACGATCAGCCAAGGCGATATCGACGATCTGGTCGAGGGAGGGCTGATCCCCCACGAATCGGCGCGGCTCCCGGAAGGAGTGACTGAACCGCGTCCGCGAGATGGTGAGTGCCTACTCCTCGCAACTCATGCCGACCGTGGTTTTTCTCTGCCTCCCCATCCTTTTTTCTGGTGGTTTTTGAACTTCTTTGGAGCACAACTTCACCACTTCACTCCCAATTCCATCGTATATCTTGTCGCCTATGTGTACCTGTGTCGAGAACTTCTAAGGTTGTAGGCCACACTAGGGTCTTTTCAAGCACATCTTCACTTGCCATTCTCAGTCGGTCAAGAAAGCCAATCCGAGTGATGAGAGGACACATCTGATTCAGATGTGTGGGGGTCTTGGGATTCACATGAGAGGAAAAAGTACTTTCCCCGCCATGGTCCTTCCCGAGTCGGTTCGAGGCTGGCAGTCGACCTGGTTTTATTGCAAAGACCAGCCGACTCCAGGTCAGTCTACCAGGCTTCCTGCTTTTTCCATGGCTCGGGCTGAGAAGCCCTCTACATTAAAAGTGATCCCAGAGGAGAAGGCACAGGTGAAGGTTTTGGTCGAGCGGGTGGTCCAACTCATCTGGGATGGCGTGACTAGTTTGGACCTGCTGGAAGTCTTCCTCAAATGACGCATCCAGCCGCTCCAAGCCCGCGACCATCCGATGTGGATGTACTCGGGTATTGAGGATTCCACTCGGATCCACCCGGAGGAGGTCGACGAGAGCACGGTGGAGCAGTGGCTGAAAGGCATCACTGGCAACAAGGATAACCCCAAGGGGTCCAGGAGGGTTGTTCCATTCGACCATTCGCACCAGCCAGACCAGGTCCGATTCTGCATTGTCGAGTATTTCCTTGGTTAACCATGTAGACGCTTGTTGACGACCGACTGTTTTTGCTTTGCTTGTTGTCTTTCAGGCTCTTATCGAGATGTATTCAATGCCCAACAGAGAGCAGGAGCATGATCCGGAGGGGGAGGCGAGCGGAGGCGATGCGGTCACCTCCAACCTAGGTACAACTCTCGCATGAGTCGCGAGAGTGGCGAGTGGCACTCGGACGAAGAGGAGGGTGAAGAGAGCGGCGACCCAAGTGATGAAGAAGAGGTCGACTCGCCTCCTCACAGGGAAAGAAGGTCCAAGCATGCTCACGACCTGGCAAGCATCCCTGACCTGGTGGCTGCACCGACTAGGCAGTCTTCGAAGCGCCCCCGGACGTCTTCTCCAGTACCGACTGAGAAGACATCGGAGCAACCCAAGACTGCACCGCCTCCAGCACCGAAACCACCGAAGTCTTTGCCCAAGATCAAAGTGTTCATTCCTACTATCTCTGGGTAATAATCTGACCTGACCCTTTAGTTGACTTGGTGTAACAAAATGTGACCGACTGAATGTTGACATTTGCAGTGCTGCCACCTCTAGGACTTCCACCCGCAAGTACGAAGACGAGGAGATGGAAGATGCGGTCACCTCCAACCTAGGTACAACTCTCGCGATTTTGTCCTTGATTACTTGGTTGATTAAATTCTGGTGACTCATTTGGGGTCGACTAATTTCTTTGCAGCCCCTCCAAATGTTATCAAGCTTCCAGATGACGATGAGGACGCGCTGCCGAGGCCCAAGAGGAGCAAGAAGGCAACAACTAGCAAGACATCCGAGTCGGAACCGGCGACAGAACCAGCAGTCTAACAACCCGAAGATGCGAGTAAAGTCTCTGTAACCTTTGCTGATCCAGTGTCGAGTGCGCGTCCCGCATCGTCGACTGCACCAGTGCTTACTTCAACCGTCTAACTTCATGCCTCGGATCTCCAAGCCGCTGTGTCTGGAGCATCCGTCCCCTTCTTTGCCACTCATCATGTTCCAGAAAGCCAGTCGGACGCCGCTGTGGAGGCTATTCGTCAGGCTGGCATAATGATAGAGCGGGTGAAGGCGGTGCACCAAAGCAGTCGGGCTGCTTATGATGCCAGCGCGGCTCTTCGAGCCAACATCCAAGTAAGTTGACTTCCGACTAAACTTGTTCTATTAGGATATGATACCCAAATATTTTCCTTTGCATGATCTCTTATTGTCTTGCACTTCAAATCTGTACACCCACAGGGTGTTTTGTCATCTTCATTATTTGCGCTCTTCCACCCACCCGAGACCACAGTCGACTGCTGGCAGTCGGCTGGGGTCTGAGCACTTCTTCCTCTTTTCTCTCTTCCACTTGGTCTGGGCGGACCACGTCGAGTGGGTTCTGAACCAGTGGGGGCACGCTAAGTGCACCCACTGGGTGTAGTCCCTAAGACCGCAGTCGACTGCTGGCAGTGGGCTGGGGTCTGAGCACTTTTTTGTACTCGGTGTGGGCGGACCATGTCGAGTGGGATTTGAACCAGTGGGGGCACGCTAAGTGCACCCACTGCGTGTAGTCCCCGAGAGTACTGTAGAATGTTTGATTCTGCAGTAGTCTTAAAGTTTTATTCACTCAGATGTAAATAATCTTTTATCTTGTTTGTTGACATGTCTTTTACTCACTGTAGAAATCTTGTGCTCTCATTTCCAAGTTCGCTGAATTTGAGGAAAATCAGAGGCAACTCAATCTTGACCTGGAGCTGGCCCGACAAAACTTAAAGAAGGCTCAAGATGAAGTTGCTGGTACGGAAGGTAACTGCCTGTCGACTGCTTATCCCGACCATCCTTCAAATTATCCCTTCATTCTTCTGTTTGATCTAAATGCTTATTTGGCAGAGAAAATGAGGCTGGCTCTGGAGAAGAAGGACCTGGACCTTGCAGCTGCGCAAAAGGAGGCTCAAGAGAAGATTGCCCTTGTTGACAAGAAGCTGGCTTCCGTCGGAGCGCCGGAAGAGGAAGTAAGCAAGCTGAAGTCGTCTCTCACTGAGTCCAACCGAGAGGCGACTCGTTTGAAGAAGGACAAGGTGGCTCTAAACGAGAAGCTGGAATACATGGCTCGTAAGAGAAATGACTTGGAAGCTTATCTGGAAACCCTCACCAAGAAGCTCTTTCTTATGCTCGAAGGTACCCCTTTTAATCCGACTCCTTTACTGTTTGCAAGTTAGTCCTGATTAGTCGACTCATTAAACCTTTGAACTTTCAGAATTCTGTCAAAACTTTGAAGAGGAGACTGTACGGATCGAGACAGGCTTGGATCCTATCCTTTCTCCAATCGGCGACGAGGCTGCCATGAATGTGCTTCGACTGGAGTCTCGTGTTGCCAGTGTTACCAGCTATCTCGCTCGTCTGAAGGTGGCGGTGTCGCGCATTGATGGATCACTCTGGCCAAGGGTAATGCTTCAGAATGATCTCGAGTCTCTGATGGCTCGACTCAATGAAGTCCCTGGTCGAGTGTAGGAATGGAAGAAGTCCTTTGCCCAATGCGGTGCTGACGTGGCCCTGTCACTGGTCAGGGTCCACTGCAAAGAAGCTCGAGAAGAGAAGCTGGTGGCGATCAAGGTCGCCAACACAAAAAGACACGACCTCCAGTCTTTCATGGAGACTTTCATTGCTGCTGCCACTCGGATCGCTGACGGGATTGATTTGGAAGAGTTCATCGAGTCTGCAAGTCCTCCTCCTGCCGAGTGAACAAACTTGATACTTAAACTTGCTTTAAATTTGCCTTGGAATGCTGAGTGGTTTTTGTAACCAGTAAACTCCTTTGGGCCTGATGCCTGAGTACTTTTATCTTCATCCTAAAACTTCTGATATTTTATCCGATCTTGCTTTATCTTCTGCATGTGCTTGCGTTTGCCTTCGAGCGGAACTTATTCTTCACTCGGGATATTCTTTGAGATGCAACTGTGAGGGAGATATCCCAGTCGATCTACGCCTTGCCATCCTTGCGGATAGGGATGGAGCGCTCATTGTACTTGTGGCTCAGCTCTGAGGAGAGGTTTGTAGTCGACCTGCACCTCATCATCCTTGCGGATAGGGATGGAGCGCACATTGTACTTGTGGCGCAGCTCCATGGAGAGGATTGCAGTCGACCTGCACCTCGTCATCCTTGCGGATAGGGATGGAGCACACATTATACTTGTGACACAGCTCCGTGGGGAGGATTGCAGTCGACCTGCACCTCGTCATCCTTGCAGATAGGGATGGTTTTTCAACTTAGGCGAGTACTAGACTGCAGCTAAGACCCCAAGTGTGAGGTTTGCTCATCACTCGGTAGGATTTTTGAAACTTAGGCGAGCACTGGGCTGCAGCTAAGCCCCCGAGTGTGAGGTTTGCTCATCACTCGGTAGGATTTTTGAAACTTAGGCGAGCACTGGACTGCAGCTAAGCCCCCAAGTGTGAGGTTTGCTCATCACTCGGTAGGATTTTTGAAACTTATGCGAGCACTGGGCTGCATCTAAGCCCCCAAGTGTGAGGTTTGCTCATCACTCGGTAGGATTTTTGAAACTTAGGCGAGCACTGGACTGCAGCTAAGCCCCTGAGTGAGAGGCTTGCTCATCACTCGGTAGGATTTTTTTCAACTTAGGCGAGTACTGGGCTGCAGCTAAGCCCCCGAGTGTGAGGTTTGCTCATCACTCGGTAGGATTTCTTCAACTTAGGAGAGCACTGGACTGCAGCTAAGCCCCCGAGTGAGAGGCTTGCTCATCACTCGGTAGGATTTTTTCAACTTAGGCGAGTACTAGACTACAGCTAAGCCCCCGAGTGAGAGGCTTGCTCATCACTCGGTAGGATTTTTGAAACTTAGGCGAGCACTGGACTGTAGCTAAGCCCCCGAGTGAGAGGCTTGCTCATCACTTGGTAGGATTTTTTCAACTTAGGCGAGTACTGGACTGCAGCCAAGAAAAAGGGGGTTCTGCCAATCGACCGATTGGGAGTTGTCCTCAATCCCCATAATACTGATGGAAGTTCATCGACCCAGGCTCCTACTGCGTGTTTGAGGTCACGCATCAGTCGGGGTTTCAGTCCGTTGAGAATCAATCCATTTCTCTTTCAGCTTGCCCATTCGACTAGGGGTGGGCGACTGATGCATAGTCGACTCAAGTACCTTGGGAAGCACAGAAAGTTCTGAACTCATTAGAATTGAAGTTTGACCCGTTTTCAGTGATGATGCTGTGTGGAACACCATATCTGAATGTTAACTCTCTGATGAAGCTGACAGCAGTACTGGCTTCAAGGTTCTTGATAGGCTTGGCTTCAATCCACTTGGTGAACTTGTCGACTGCTACAAGCACATGAGTGAATCCACTCCTACCAGTCCTCAGAGGTCCAACCATATACAATCCCCAAACAGCAAAAGGCCAGATGAGTGGAATGGTCTTCAGGGCCAACGCAGGCTTGTGAGACATGTTGGAGTAAAATTGGCAACCTTCACATTTGTCGACTATTTCTTTTTCCATCTCATTTGCCCGTGGCCAGTAAAATCCCGCTCGGTATGCTTTGGCCACAATGGTCCAAGAGGACGCATGGTGACCACAAGTCCCCGAGTGGATGTCATTGAGGATCACTCGACCTTCTTTAGGTGTTATGCATTTCTGGAAAACTCTAGTCACACTTTCTCTGAACAAATTTCCTCTTGTCACAGTAAAGGCTTTAGATCGACGGACGATCTATTGAGCCTCTTCTTCATCCTCTAGGAGTTCCATTCTAAGAATATACGCGATATATGGTACTGTCCAATCAGGGGTGATGATCAAAACCTCCATAATCAAATCGACCACGGCTGGAACCTCGATTTCAGTCGGATCGGTGGCACTCTTCGGCTGTGGGGGCTCTTCAGTGAAGGGATCTTCTTGAACTGAAGTAGTATGAATATGCTCCAGGAACACATTGCTGGGAATGGCTTCCCTCTTGGAGCCTATCTTTGCCAGATCATCGGCTGCTTGATTTTTCAGTCGAGGGATGTGATGGAGCTCTAACCCCTCAAACCTCTTTTCTAACTTTCTCATTGCATTGCAATAACCAGTCATAGTTGGGCTTCTGACGTCCCACTCCTTCATCACCTGATTGACCACTAAATCCGAGTCGCCATAGACCATGAGGCGACGGACGCTGAGTGAAATGGCCATACGCAACCCGTACAGAAGTGCCTCATATTCAGCTTCATTGTTGGAGGAGTCAAAGTGAATCTGGAGAACATAACTGAGTTTGTCACCACGGGGGGATACCAACACCACCCCAGCACCGGAACCATTCCGCATCTTGGACCCATCAAAGAACATGGTCCAATGCTCTGAGTGAATTTGGGCCGGAAGTTGCCGTTCGATCCACTCAGCGAGGAAATCAGCTATTGCTTGGGACTTGATAGCTTTCTTTGCCTCAAATTTGATGTCCAGGGGAAGGAGTTCAATCGCCCACTTTGCGACTCGACCAGTTGCATCTCTGTTGTTCAGAATCTCTGATAATGGAGCATCGCTGAGAATTGTAATGGAATGATCAGAGAAATAGTGTGCAACCTTCTTCGTGGTCATGTAAATCCCATAAACAAGCTTTTGATAATGTGGATATCTTTGCTTCGACGGAGTCAGAACTTCAGAAACATAATATACTGGGCGCTGAACTTTATAGGCTTTTCCTTCTTCCTCCCGCTCGACCACGAGTACTGTACTGACAACTTGTACAATGGCTGCAATATAAAGCAGTAAAGGCTCTTTGTTGATTGGTGCAGCAAGCACCGGCTGGGTGGAAAGCAGGGCTTTGAGCTCTGCAAACGCTGCATCAGCTTTGGGGGTCCACTCGAACTTATCAGACTTCTTCATCAGTCGGTAAAGAGGCAATGCCTTTTCACCGAGGTGAGAAATGAATCGACTCAAGGCAGCCAAACAACCAGTAAGCTTCTGGACATCGTGCACACGCACAGGGCATTTCATCCGAAGTATAGCACCAACCTTCTCTGGGTTAGCGTCGATCCCTCGTTCGGAAACAAGGAACCCGAGTAATTTTCCACCGGGAACTACGAATGTGCATTTTGATGGATTAAGCTTGATATCATACCTTCTGAGGTTGGCAAAGGTTTCAACAAGGTCAGCCAGTAGGTCGGAACCCTTACGTGACTTGACCACGATGTCGTCCATGTATGCTTCCACATTCTGACTGATCTGAGTGAGTAAACACTTCTGGATCATACGCATGAATGTGGCTCCGGCGTTCTTCAGGGCGAATGGCATAGTGACATAACAGAAGCATCCGAATGGAGTGCTGAAAGCCATTTTTATCCCATCGGGTCCATACAGTCGGATCTAATGATACCCGGAATAGGCGTCCAAAAAGGACAAATGCTCACACCCCGCGGTCGAGTCGACAATCTGGTCGATGCGGGGGAGAGGAAAATGATCTTTCAAACATGCCCGATTGATATGCTTGAAGTCAATGCACATGCGAAGTGAACCATCCTTCTTGGGGACCATGACAACATTGGAGAGCCACTCGGAGTGGTAAATCTCTCGGATAAACTCAACTGTCAGGAGCCGAGCCACTTCCTTGCCAATTACTTTTCTCTTCTGGACGGCGGACCATCGAAGATGTTCCTTGACTGGTTTTACTTTTGGGTCGACTCACAAATGATGCTTAGCCAGTCCCCTGGGTACACCCGGCATGTCAGAAGGTTTCCATGCAAAGATGTCCCAGTTCTCATGGAGGAACTGGATGAGCGCTTCTTCCTATTTGCTGTCGAGTGTTGTTGAGATATGGGTCGGAGCAGCATTGGGATCGGTCAGGTGAATATGAATCGACTTTGTTTCACCGGACGACTGAAATGCAGAATCTGTGGTAGGCTTCTTGGCTCGCAGAAAATCACTCGGGTCGGTATTTCTCTGATACTCTTGCAGTTCTACTACTGCCATTTGTGCATCGGCAATTTTTGAGCCCTTTTGGAAGCACTCTTTTGCCTTCTGCCGATTGCCAGTGACAGTGATTACTCCTCTAGGACCAGGCATCTTCAATTTGAGATACACGTAACATGGTAAAGCCATAAAACGTGCATAAGCGGGCCTACCCAAAATAGCATGGTAAGCACTCTTGAAATGCACTACCTCAAATGTCAACTTTTCCTTGCGGTAATTCTTCGAATCACCGAAAACCACATCAAGGGTGATCTAGCCGACTGACTAAGCCTTCTTGCCAGGTATAACGCCATGGAAACTCATGTTGCTTTCACTAAGCTTGGACATAGGAATGCCCATTCCCTTCAAAGTTTCAGCATAAAGGATATTCAGGCCACTGCCACCATCCATCAGCACTTTAGTTAGTCGAGTGCCTTCAACTACTGGGTCGACCACCAGTGCTTGCCTCCTAGGGGTGGCTATATGTGCTGGATGGTCTGACTGGTCGAATGTGATGGTACTCTGGGACCACTTCAGATAACTGGGTGTTGCTGGAGCAACCATGTTTACTTCTTTGTTAATAACTTTTAATCGACTTTTGCTTTCAACTTCAGCAAAAATCATCAGCGTGGAATTGACATTGGGAAAACCATCATCATCTTCTTCCCTATCCTCACCTCTGTCCGACTCCTTTTCCTTCTCCTTGGGTTGTTTCTCTCAGAACTGCTGGATCAGGAGACGACACTATCGAGTGGTGTGTTTAGGGTAAATGAAATTCCCCTCTTCATCTTTTTTGGTATGAATATGGCACGGTAAATCCAACACATCATTCCCATCTTGATCCTTAAAAATTTTGGGAGTCCAGGGCCCTTTGGGCTTTCCTTTGAACTTTCCTTGGGCAACATCTAAAGCTTCACCAGGAGCAGCCGGTTTGGCCTTTCGCTTCTGTTTCCGACTGGAATTCCCTCCTCCGGTTTCTTGGGCGACTGTTTTGTGCTTGCCACTCCGGAGTCGGCCTTCCTCTTCACCATTGGCATACTTGGTGGCAATCTCCATCATTAGACTCGGGGACATATCTCCTGTCCGATTGAACTTCAGGTTCAACTCTCTGTACTTAACTCCTGCCTTGAAGGCACAAACTGCTTGGTGATCCGACACATTCTCCACTGTGTGGTGCAGAGTGATCCATCTCTGGATATAATCTCTCAAGGTTTCATTCGGCTTATGAACATAGGACTGTAATTCTGTCAACCCTGCTGGCCTTTTGCAAGTACCTTCAAAGGTTCTAACAAACACTCGAGCAAGTTCCTCCCAACTATATATGCTACCAGGAGCCAACTGATTCAACCACGCTCTGGCTGAGCCCTCCAACATCAAGGGAAGGTGCTTCATGGCCACATCATCATTGCCGCCACCAATCTGCACAGCCACTCGGTAGTCCTCAAGCCAAGTGTCTGGCTTGGACTCGCCGGTGAACTTGATGACTCCAGTCGCCAACCTGAAGTTGGGAGGAATCACTGCTGCTCTAATGGCTCTGCTGAAACACTCGGGTCCTGAAACGTGCACCCTGCTTCCAGTCGGATAATCTCTATCGTGGCCTTCTCTGTGAGCCTTGTTCCTATCAACCAGACCTTGAACGAGAATAGATCTTGCATCAAAGCCTGGCTCTCTGGGGTCAACCATAATTCTTCGTTCGCCATTGTGGGGCGCCAACACTCATCACCAACACAGCTACCTTGAGTGTCTATGCATGTGTTGTCTTGGAAATCATCTTGGGGGGATGGAGGAGTAGAATTTGTAGAGGCCCTCCATTTGGAAGGAGCACCTTCATCCGCTGCCTTGCTAACTTCCTTCCGCTTTATTGATTTTGAATTGTCAAGTAAAACCGACAAGAAAAAGCAATAAAATTCACTCTTCAGAACTCATTCGTGCATGATACTTATGATCACTACTTTGATGTAAGGCAAACACGTGATTCCAGGATGGAATAATACGAAAAACAGGACGGCATGGCATATTCACAACTGTTTGTGTAAACTAAGCAAAAACCATTCCACCAAATAAGAAGCAATGCAAGCTAGATACCATGTGAAAGATGCAACCAATATGACTCTGCCATGTTAAAAGTGTCCCATCATAAATGGCATTTCAACAAATTAGAAGCGGTGCGTGCTATAAATCATATCAAAGATGCAACTAATATCACACTGCATATACTGAAGGTGTCTCGTCATACTGATTTATGCGGGATACAAAAAAACAATAGTTTTATGTGAGGACATGCTTAATAGTCAGATGTACTATGTACTAAATACAGGAAGGCATGCCACATTAACAGGTATAATGTATAAGCTAAGCATAATAGCACATGCAGTTTAACCAGATTGGAAGAATTACAATCTAGACACCATATGCAACATGCAGCCACATATCACGCTACCAAGTTAGAGCAAGCACCTGCGATGCTAGTGTAGGGGAAATGCGTTAATCAACTACAGAGCTACGTTCACTATATTCATCTAGCCTTGCTGTTTCTTGAGAATCATGTCAGGAGGCTGGCGCTGCATTCTTTAAATGAGGAGTAATCCACTTGCCTGACTGCCTCATCGTAAGTGATTGATGAGGGATACACAAGAACATTAGTTTGATGTAAGAACATGGTTAATACACAGATGTACTAGTATGTACCAAAAACAAAAAGGCATGTCATATTCAAAGGTATAATGTGTAAGCTAAGCAGATGCAATTTAACCAAATTGGAAGCAATACAAGATAGACATTCGGCTAGAGTGGTGAGCATGATCATCTAGGACCTGAGAGCCTGGTGGGAGGCGGGCTGCTTCGCCACTGTCGCGGCTTTTTAGTTGGCTTCAAGGTGATGCCTCTGTTTACTGGGCTTGTCACTGGCTCGGCCAGTGCCCTGACTAGCTATTTGTCTTCTGGTGCTCACGAGATGGTGGTTCATGTAAAAAATATCTTTCCCTATCTTAATAAAGACCGACTTCGGCCTTTCGAATACAAGCTAGACACCATATGGAACATGCAACCACATATGACACCGCGAAGTTAAAGCAAGCACCTGGGATGGTGGTTCATTGCGAGCGAGGTCATCAACTCCAGAGCTACGTTTACCGTCTCCATCTGCTGACACTGCACCCTTTATAGCGTTGTAACGTGCCGTGCTTACCCGCGTAGAAAGCTGGAGAAACTTCTCTCTTTTCTTTTCTGCTTCTCTCGAGGCGGACTCTGAAATACCCTTGCATAAAAACACAATAGTGAGAGTATGGGTAAAGTGTGTGCAGAACTAGTGCACTGTAAAAGTAGCAGATACAAGGTGGCTAAAAAATAAATGACAAGAGACATATGATAGCTCTACAACATTGCATGGCAAACAAAATTAGATTCTACTCCATATGATTTTGTAATATATGAGCATAGGAAATGCAGGTACTCCTCCAGCACAGCACCACATGTGGTCATATCAAGATAACAGTCGACTAAAAATAAATAGGCCAGTTGATTTTTTTAATGAACCATCCGATCTATAAGGAACGGGCAGATGTCCTTCGTCTACCTCCCGCCAGTCATGTGACGCCCGGATAATTAAGCTACAGTAATCCCATGTTGACGATGCCACGTCACCTTGGTTATTGTTGCTAATCTCGCGTTAGTTCGAAACCGATTCAAATTCAAAATTTAAAAAAATCAAGCAAACAATAAAAGTTTTCAAATATTAAAACTAAAATGTTCAATAAATAGTAGATAAATCAGAGGCTATGATAAAGTTGTTAACAACATTATTGAAATTTCATAAGTGACTTAAATAACCTCAAACAGTGGCTGAAAACATTATTTATTAACCTTTTTATTAATACGAAATAAATATGAAATGATATTTACCCCAAACTAGTTTTTGGTGGTAGGATATATTGTGCTGTGATTTGTGGTCGAGCTCTCATATTTTACCAAACTCATTTGGTGCCCAAACAATTAGCGAAAACAGGAAATAAAATAAAGAAAGGGGAAAAGGATAAAGCGGAAAAAACAAAACTTACAAAAAAAATGAAACCCACTGGCTCCCCTGGGACTTGGCCCACTCCCACACAGCCGGCCCACTACCCCCTCCCTCGGTCGACCTCCTGTTCCCCCGACTGGGGTCGCTACAGGGGGCGCCCCACCGGACCAGCTCGACGGCGCCGGTGAGTGGATAAGGACGCCGACGCCGCGTCCCGTCGGGCTCCCCTCCCCACTTGCCCCTCGCTCTCCCGGACAGGGATCAGGTGACATGCACCTTTGCATGTCACCGTGTGACGTGCGGCCCAAATTCATATTTAAACATTGTAAAAAAATATGAAACAAATCATGCATGTTCATAGCACAGATTAAGATAATCCCTAAAAAATTCAAATCAAAATTCGAAACATACACCAAGAAGCAAAAAGAGAAACTCATATGTGAATAGTATACAGAGAACCATTCGCAACTATTCATAACAGATTTCTCTTTTTTGCTTCTTGATGTATGTTTCGAATTTTGATCTGTATTTTTAGGGATTATCTTAATATGTGCTATGAACATGCATGATTTTTTTCAGATTTTTTTACAATATTTAAATATGAATTTGGGCCAAGTCACACGGTGACATGCAAAGGTGCATGTCACCTGATCCCTGTCCCGCTCTCCCCCCTCCAGATCGGCAGCGCCCGAGCGCGCCCATGGCCGCGCCACCGAGCTAACCACGGCCATCGTCGTCCCCGAGCCCCTCCGACTAGTACTCGAGCGTCATCATCCTCCTCTACGTCCTCCACGCCGACGATTTGGATCCGGGGAGCTCTATAGCGTCGGATCCCCTTCGTCGTCTTCCTCGGGTCGCCGCTGTCGCCATTGACTCCGGCCACCGCCACCCTCCCGTCTACGTCGCGCCGCTGCTGCTACTAATCCGTCACCGGGCCCCTATGCGCCCACACGTTGAGCTCCCGCGCCCCGCTTCCCTTTTTCCTTGTCGCCGTAGGTCACGTCCCGCCTCCCCTGCCTGGAGTTGCGCCGTTGCGCCCGAGAACGTGCACGCCCTGGCTCTGGCCATCCATGGCCATGCCCGCGTGCCTCTAGCTCCTTCCCGCGTCCCCATGCGCGCTTCTACTGCTGCCCCCACTGGCCTGCTGCTGCTCGTCCGCACACAGTGCCTCCTCCTGCCGCTGACCGCCGCCGCACTGCTCACTACTGTTGTTGCTGCCGTGCATGGCCGTCGCAGCCGCGCCCGCGCGCTAGCCACCGTGTCGCGCCGCCCACTCCCTCTGCCCGCTCCTCCTCCTCCCGCGCGTGGCCTCGCCGCCGCTGCCTAGCGCCTGCACCGCGCCGTTGCACTCTGCTGCCGCTTTGCTACAAGTAACATTCAGTTACTGTAGCTATTGCTAGCTTTTCTAATTCTACATTGATTAGCCATCTGGACAGCCCCTAAACTGCGGCTAAACAACTGTTAGCAGGAGCAAGAATAACATTTCTAGGTAGTACACTTGTCAAAGCTCAAATGTTTCCATTGGACCAAATCAATTTGATGCATGGATTAATTCCTATGAAAATCACAAAATGCTATCTTTTCTAAATAAAGAACAAAATTAACCCCTAGCACTATGTATGCGTGTGTTGTGTGTACAGCGCGCGTGTGTGTAGTGCGTGTGTGTGGTGTGCGTGTGTGGCCGGCTGGGCTATGCCTAGTAATGGCTGGCCCTTACTTAGATTAGTACTACTAGTAGGTCTTAATTAGTGCTAAGTTAGTCTAGTAGTAGATGACATGTAGGTCCCCATTAAATAAATTAGATTTATTTAATTGTTTAGATAAATAGTCTATGACATGTGGGCCACACATGCCCGTTTGACTAGTCAAATTGACTTGGTCAATTCGGATTAAACTAAATATAATAAATCGAGAAATTTTAGAAAATACTTAAAACTTTGGAAAATCATAGAAAATTAACCGTAACTCCGATGAAAATACTTTGTACATGAAAGTTGCTCAGAACGATGAGACGAATCCAGATACACAGCCCGTTCGTCCGCCACGCATATTTAGCATAGTGAACACGCAACTTTGCCCCTCTGATTCATCTGCCCGAAAATGCGGAACACCGGGGATACTTTCCCGGATGTTTTCCCCCTTAAGCGGTATCACCTCATACCGCGTTAGGGCACCCTCGAGTCGGCTCGTAGGAGTACCCGCGAGTGATTCCGTTGGGGGCTGAAGGGGCAGGTGGCTCCATCCCAGTAGAGGTGGGCCTGAGTTCCCGAAGGCCCCCGACTGTTACTTTGTGGCGGAGCGATAGGGCAGGTTGAGACCACCTAGGAGAGAGGTGGGCCTGGCCCTGGTCGGCGTCCGTGGTTATTTCAAAATAACACGCTTAACGACATCTTGGTATTTGATCTGAGTCTGGCTACTGGCCTATACGCACTAACCATCTACGCGGGGACAGTTATGGGCACTCGACATCGTGGTATCAGCCGAAGCCTTCGTTACATCAGTGACTGAGCGGCGCGTGCCGGGTTGGACCGCGTAACACAACTTCCTTTGTAATGGAGGTTGCTAGGTCTGCTCTCCGGCCGCGTACGCAACGTGCAGGTGTGCAAAGGGCGATGGGCCCAGACCCCTGCGCCATAGGATTTAGACCGGCGTGCTGACCTCTCTGTTGTGCCTAGGTAGGGCTGCGACGTGTTGATCTTCCGATGCCGGGCTTGACCTAGAAAAGTGTGTCCGGACAAAGGGGATCGAGCGTGTAGGGAAATGTGGTGCACCCCTGCAGGGAAGTTTATCTATTCGAATAGCCGTGATCTTCAGTAACAGGACGACTCGAAGTTGTACCTTGACCTTATGACAACTAGAACTGGTTATTTAATAAAACACATCCTTCCAAGTGCCAGATACAACCAGATGGAGGTTACCAGAAGCGTAGTCTTCGATAGGACTAGCTATCCCCCTCTTATCCCGACATTCTACAGTTCAGCCCACATATGTTACCCCTTTTGCCATTTGATACCAATGCATACATATGTAGTGTAGCTCCTTGCTTGCGAGTACTTTGGATGAGTACTCACGGTTGCTTTGCTCCCCCTTTTCCCCCTTCCTATACCTGATTGCTGCGACGAGACATTAGAGCCCTGGAGCCAGACGCCACTGTCGATGACGACTACTACTACGTGCAGCCCGTTGACGACGACCAGGAGTAATTTAGGAGGATCCAAGGCAGGAGGCCTGCACCTCTTTCGATTTATATCCCAGTTTGTGCTAGCCTTCTTAAGGCAAACTTGTTTAACTTATGTCTGTACTCAGATATTGTTGCTTCCCCTGACTCGTCTATGATCGAGCTCTTGTATTCGAGCCCTCGAGGCCACTGGCTTGTAATATGATGCTTGTATGACTTATTTTATTTGTAGAGTTGTGTTGTGATATCTTCCCGTGAGTCCCTGATCTTGACCATACACGTTTGCATGTATGATTAGTGTACGATTGAATCGGGGGCATCACAAGTCACTGTTGACGATCTTTCTCGAACCGCCAGCGACCACCGGCCCAGACCCCTGCCTCCGCTGCCCTGCCCTCCCCTCGACCTCACACCAACGCCGTGCTTGGCAGCGCCCCCAGGCCATCCCTTTAATCCCGGCCGACCTCTAGATCAGGCGCCAGTAGCTCTAGGCCCCACACTCCCCTAAGATAAACACTGAGGCGCTGCTTCCCCGGTGTAATAGGTGGACTAGCGCCTGTTACGCCAGGGAATGCTTCCGTTAATTGAGAATCAACTGACCAGGAATTGAAATTCAGGGGGGCGACGGACCTCTAGCTAAGGTGAAATAGTATATGAGGAGAAACCTTGTGCATCGCGAGTTACTAGGAACATCTAGTATCAAAAAGAAGTGGTCAACTAGTGTCTTCTGTGGGATGAATACCGTGCAAGCAGACACGTAAGATTTGCACGAATAAGGGAAGAGGAATGCCATTTTCGGTTGCCGGTGTGGTTGCCTCCACATGTCGCGCCGATCTTCTTCTTTTTTCCAGGGATACCGATGTTCTAGAGGGTGCAGGCTTGGACGAACCCATGGCCAAATTGTTGACTGTGTTGCCGTGGCCATATGTCGGTGGAGGGGAAGCATATCCGAGGCGGCGAAGGACGGTGTAGCAGGAACAACTCCGGTGTGGTGGAGGGTGGCGAAGTTGGAGCGGCAGCGCTGAGGTGCAGGACGGCGTGGTTGAGCTGGCTCGGGTACGGACGGCTCGGCCTCGGCTTCAACTAGTAGCCGTGGAGGGCGTTGCGGTTGAGGTTGTGGTGGACGACGACATCGGGGTATCGGCTCCGGCGTGATGGGGAGGGCGGCGGTTGATGGGTGTTATGGGGTGGCGGACGGAGGACGCCGGGGTTTCACGGCTGGTGGAGAGGTAGTTTTTGCGCCCATAGAGTACGAATGGGGAATCAGACGGGTGGGCGGGGGGGAGGGGGGAGGGGGAGAACCATGTTTCAGTCTGGGACGTGCTTGTTTTTGGCTTTTTTTGAACAGAAGATGGTACGCGCTTGTTTGAAATTTGGGGAAAGTACAAACTTTGCCCCCTCTTAAATTTCGGACCTACTGCGGGTCGGGGATAGGATGGTAATCCTAGGTGTCCTAAATAGTGGGCGGGAGCGATTTCGGCCACGCACATGTGTGCTTAGGCGGCCATTGTGTATGAATGTTTTTCGGAGGCAGTTGCGTGGCGTCTACATGAAGCTACAAACCTACCCTAGTTTAGACCTTTGGACGTCGGGCTGGTAGGTTTCACAGGTCGGAGTTATTACAAAAGTAATTTCCTTGTACTACCAAACATTGGTCTCATGCGGTTTCGGGCGAGTAGAGGCTCTTTTGGAGCTTCGTTTGTAATTTTGAAACACAAGCATTCACGTTTAGAGTACTCTTGAACTTTGAGGATTGACCTAAATAGACAACGTTAAATTTGACCTTGTATGTTTGAAAACCTCATTAAATTATCCGCTTATTTTTGAAATTTTGACACTTGAAAATCCTATAACTACGATTATTTTGGAATGGAGGAGCTAAATTAGAATCTATTCTGTACACGACTACATATGCTATTATGTACAAAATCAGAGCAAATATTGGTGCCCCCATAATTTAGGTATGATTTACAAATGCCATGATATCAAATTCAAATAATTGAATGGACTTCATGTTGAATTTGATTTTTTAAAACCACCTTAAGTTGAATTCAAATGTATGCTAGTTCATAGGTAGCTATTTATAATGTTCATTGTGTAACTTTCGTATGTATAATGTGCTTTACACACACAACATGAACTATACTCATGTTTATATTCAATTGCTAAAGCGATGCATTGTCTGGAATTCAAAAAACTAACTATGTGGATCAATTGTGTCGAATAATATCATAGACATGCTCAAATTCGATAGAATCTAGATGTCTGATGGATCAATGACCGTTCCTTATGTGAATTGCAAATATCATGATCCCATCCTAATATTTGGATACAATTTATATCTTTAATTAATGTGTACAGCAGTCTTGTACGTGTAGTTTCACTCTCCATCGGTGGTCTCTCACACATGCTCACACACTCTCTCCCGAGGTGTCTTTCTCACACACATGCTCTCGATATAACCCTCCCTCCCTCTCGTAACTATTCACGACTTTTTTCACTAACCTTTATCACAAGCACTCTTCCTCTCGCAAGCATACACACGCATAATCCCCATCAACCCTTTCTATATACATAGGCCTGCTTACGTGTCTCCTGTACGCACATTATCTTTAGGCCTGTCTCTCACGCATTGTCTCACACCTCTCTTCCTAATCGACGATTATGATTCTAGCAGAGCATTCTATAGGATGCCCCTTAAAGTTAGGTTGGATGAATAGTAATATCAGAGATAAAGGGGTTACCTTAGTCCGAGAACCTAGGGTTACAAATCCTAGCCGACTTTGTCAGTGGACATAGAGTCCTTCACAATTATGCTTTGTCTTGTACGACTAGTCATCCATGGGTCTCCCTAAATGCGTCACGGG
The DNA here is from genome assembly GCA_034509565.1 of Triticum monococcum. NCBI lineage: Eukaryota > Viridiplantae > Streptophyta > Magnoliopsida > Poales > Poaceae > Triticum > Triticum monococcum. The sequence continues at coordinate 568,037,515 of CM067843.1, read as the reverse complement.
CCGACCAATGTGGCACAAGATGGAACCGAACGAAGGGCCTCACCTCGACCCACCGGACCTCACGCGGTGACACACCCTCTGCCCCCATGTCTCGTTATCTTCTCACACCCACACATACCAACACAAACACCACACACACAAAAAATATTCTCCTGGTGCCTCTATCCACTCCCCCCTTGCATATACACACTCAAGGGAATCTCTCGCCGTGATGTCATGTTCGTCTCTCTCTCTACCACTCTCATTTCTCGTGCTATCTCTCCCACGCCCCCCCCTGTTGGCCCCTCTATCCATGACTCTCTCGAATACGTAATACACACACATACCTCTCTAGGCCCTGCCAAATGCATCAACTACACATTCACACATGTTACATCACGTACCCCCATTGATCTAAAAAGCCCTCTCTTCACGTTTATTTCGCACACAACATTCCTTTTGAATAAAGTGTGGCCAAAAATGTTTTAGAATTTCTACATATATACAACATTACAAAGTTATATGGAGGAGTATGAACGCTTGTATTGCATGGTGCCCACAATGATATTTATTCCGCACTGTGAATTTTTATACTATATATAAAGTTAGTCATAATAAAGAGAAACGAAGAGCATCTCTCTCTCCATCGCATACCCCCCTCTACGCCCCTTTCACGTACACACACAAACTATCTCCAGGTCCTGTAAAACTAAGCCCCCAGCACATTCATGCATGTTTCATCTTTCTCTCGCGATATATACAGTGACGATCATTGTATTTGAAGCGAAAGCACGATATGTACATTGGACTTCAGAATCCACTCATTATGGTCACCATTTACGTTTTGTGGTTATTATACAGTCACAGGCTCACCGTACAACTCTGTATTTGCTCAAGACATGACTAGTTGACCAGTTAAACACTCCACGTGGCACCTCTAGTGTTGCATCACATTATCTCACTACCATCGGGCCCACCTGTCGGCTTGTATCTACTCTACATCTACACTCTTATAAAATACTAGCAAGATGCCCATGTGTTTCACGGAACATCAAGATGCATTTGTATGAGTAGTTTATCTTGCGGGAGAAAAGGATGAACAAGGGAAGGCCTTATTTGCAAGTGTGGAGAGGGGTGTGGGTATCTTTTTGCAAAATTGCCATAGTTTCCTTCCTATCCGTCAGATATAGATCGGACGACCTATATTGCAGGATGGCAGGCACACGATCATCACACTATGCTTTTTATAAGAGTAGGGATAAAACACACTCTTATAAAATACAGAGTTGATGATGATGGTGTGCATGCCATCCTGCAATATAGGCCGCCCGATTTATATCTGACAGATAGTAAAGAAACTATGACACTTTTGCAAAAAGGTACCACACACCTCTCCACATTTGCAAATAAGGCCTTCCCTTGTTCATCCTTTTCTCTCACAAGATAAACTAGTCATACAAATGCATCTTGATGTTACGTGCAATGCACGGGCATCTTGCTAGTAAGAATGAAAACAAACGACAAAAAAATATTGGACGGTGGTTCGAAGTCATGACCGCGGGCACAACGGACAAGGTGGGCTTGTATTGGTATGTTGAGCCATCTGTTTTAACACACATGAGCTGGTGTGGTGATTATACACACACGCACGCATGCACACAAACTGCATGCACGCAACACTAACACGAACACATGCACCCACGCACGCACGCAACACTCACACGTACTCATGCAGCCACGCACACACGCAACACTCACACGCACACACGCACACATGCACCCACACACCAGTACACCACACGATCAACACACACTCTCACACTCAAGTGCTCAACCTACATGTGCATGCGCACACATCACGCCCTGACAGACACATACACAACCAGGTGATTCCCACGCACGGGGTGGAGTCTTGTCGCGCCTGCGTAAATTTGTGTTTATCTGACCTTTTCCTTATGCGAATTGACAGGTGGGACCCACAAGGAACATGGTCACTTTAACTAGTCAACATGGTGCCATGCAGACTATTTGGCCGGTCAACAGAGTGCAATCCGATGCTAAACCATGAGCGAGTGACCGTATAATCACTGCAAAATGTATATAGTGACCGCAATCAGCTTATTCTGAAGTTCGGTGAACGTATTACGCTTTTCTCTCTGTAGGCCGTCCAAAACTACATCTCTACACGTTCTCGCATGTTACATCTAACCAACTATGCAATACAACACCACTACTACTACTACACTCTAACACAATAAATCATATGTGTTTTTAGCTTTACTAGATATCATATTGTTACTTAATTATTCAGTTTGCATACATTAAAAGTGCCTTTGAAATGTATGGCCAGTATCATATACCGCGGGGGAAAAAACCCGCCCTTTCCTCTTTAATCGGGGTTTGTATCGATGGATCGTGTGAAACAGCAAAACTATAGTACTATATACAGTACAAGTGACAGTTCACTGGGTCGTCGTGTCGTGTACTCCTCCGTCGTAAGAGTGGAGCGCTCGCTTTCATAAATCTTCTAGTCCCTTTCGCCGACATGTGGGGCATTAAGCTACCGGTTCCACGTGCCATACCAAAATACAGTGCATAGCAGCCGGGGTGAAGCACCCAGTCATGGCGCCGGCATAGTAATGAGCAATGAGGCGTCAAATCACAAAGTTGCACCTTTCCCGCAGTTAAGTTGGAGGGACGAAGTAATAATGCTAAAAAATAAGTTGGAGGGACGAAGCAACCATCATTTCACTCGTTGCTGAATCCGCTTCTCCCTCATCTTCTTCAAGTTAACCACGTGTTGCTTCTGTCGTTGTTCTGCCTCATGCGGGAAGCGGATCGGCTTGGTAAAGCACTGACACGTGGGACCGCATGTTAGCAAACCGCCAGGACAACTTCCCCTAAAAATAAGAATCCTCCCCCCACATCCGCGCGGCAAAATCACCTCCTTTTTACTAATCTTGATTCTATAATTTTTTTAGATCAATATAATTGAGATTTGTATAGATAGCACATAGGAGCAAAACCAAGTGGTACGGTTAAGGGCATCCACAATGTGTAGCCAAATATGAAAATAGCTTTTGGCATCGTGGAACCATTGTGGACGGTGTTGCCAAAGCCAAAAGGATGGAACCGAAGCTCCCTGATTGATTGATTGATTGAAGGAATAGAAAAATGCAACGTCTCTCCTCTTTCACCCGTGCTTGGACGCAGGTATAGTATAGAGGACATAGTCTACTCCCTTGTCCCTTCTATCACAAATCACAAAGTAGTGAGGCATCAAATAACAAAGCACAGACGAAGCAACCATCATTTCACTCTTCGCTGACTCCGCTTCTCCATCGTCTTCTTCGAGAAACCATCTCACCGCACTAAGCTAGACGGACGACGCTATTGTGTACGAGTAGTACTAGTACATTTACACGTCCTTTGGTTCAACGGACTTCCTGGATGCAAATAAGGCGGTTGTCTCGGCTTGCAGGCAGCGCTTGCGAACGACTTACCGTGGTCTCCCTCAATGGTGTTCTTCGTTGAACCCACTTCGCCAAACCACAACGTTCGAGATATCGTCGACGTCACCGCAATGGGGAAGGAAGTCAAATATAGTTACTACCTCCATTTTTTTGTACACGAGGCTAGTATATCAAAATTACAATTTGCAAAAGGCCACTAACACTAATCGAGGCAAAATTGATGGGGTTTGCCTCGTACTAGCAACCAAGGACATTAATATCCCTTGCATGCATGCGGAAGTGAGAAGGTTGGTTTGCATGGCGCTGCATTAATCAAGCGATGAGAAGTGAGATGGTTAGCTCTTTTGGCTTTGGAGAAAAAATACGCATTAATTGACACGTGAAACGAGGATTTGTATCGATTAATCCCGTGAAGGAAAACCCCGCCTTTCTTTTTTAACACTAGTACTCCTAGTACGTAGTACTACGTACTTATCCTGTTTGGGTCTAGGCCTTGCATTGCCATACTTCGCCACACATTTTTGCCAAGCTTGCCTAAAGTTTTCAAAATGAAAAAGAGGTACACTTGTGCACGGTTGTCGCGGTCGCACCACACCCTCACATGGTCGCTCCTGCACGCCGCGGTCGCACTGCACCCTCACATGCACAGTCGCTCCTGCATGCTGCAAACCCAACCAAGGGAACGCACCTTCACTGACATGTGTTGTCGCATGTGAACAAACCAAACTCAGCCATCCTACCGCTGACACATAATTTTCGTTCATAGAGTATGTTTATCCAACCGCATGTTGGGGAGTATCCATACGGCCCGTGCGGTGGTCTGTTGGGGAAGAAGAAGAGCTGAGGAAGAAGGGTTAGGAGACGTAGGATATTCATCCAACCGCCTGAAATGGTAGACTGACCCAAGTCAGGCGACTTGCATAACAATATATGTTTTTACTACACAACAAAAGATCCATAAAAACAACAACATAAAGAAAAACTATCACTGCTCGCGGAACGAGACGGCCTCATCGTCTTTGGTAGCCGGCGCGAACCAGCCATAGCTGCCGATGTGTGTCTCCACACCGTGGTTGTCCTCGGCCTCCAGCTACTCGTTCACGCGGAGCGAGCGGGCGCTCTGCATGGACGAGAGGACCGCTTGGTTCAAGTCGAGGACGTCCGGTTCCGCCTGCAGGAGGGCCTCGATGGCAGCGGCATCCGCACGCTTCGCGTCGAGTCGAGCCTCCGCCGACCGGTCAAGTCCAGGACGTCCGGTTCCGCCTACGGGAGGGCCTCGATGAGAGTGGCATCCGCACGCTCCGTGTCAAGTTGAGCCTCTGCCACCCGGTTCAAGTCCAGGACGTCCAGTTCCGCCTGCAGGAGGGCCTCGATGGCAGCGGCATCCGCGCGCTCCGCCTCAAGTTGAGCCTCCGCCGTCCGGTTCACATCCACGACTTCCGGTTCCACCTGCAGGAGAGCCTCGATGGCAGCGGCATGTGCGCGCTCCGCGTCGAGTTGAGCCTCTGCCTTCCGGTCCTCCTTTAGTATCGCCAGGTTGAACCGCTGGTCCGCCTGCACCATGGGGGACTCGGACGCCGGCACGAAGTCGATGTCCATCGTCTCATACCCATCGGGGGCCATCTGCGCCGTGACCTCCGCCATGAACATTGGATCGGCTTCCTCCTCCTCGTAGCTTGGCTCCAGAGAAGTCGGGGATTGGCCTGCCGCGAAGCGAGCTTGGGAATGGAGGCCTCTGGCGCCGACCGCCGCCGCGATTTCTGTGCGGTGCTCCGGCGTCAGCATCTTGTAGTACGTGATCTTGCGGCACACCATGGCTTTCCGACGAACTAGGGGACGCTTGATGCGCGCTAGGGGATCGAAAGGTGGGGGAGGGGGCTGGAGATTAGGTGTGGTTTTAGGGCAGTAGCTGGCGTAGGCCGAGCAGCGAAGGTTCTGGTGTGAATAGTGGTTCCGGTGACCACCGGTCAATCGGTTTTGACTGTACATCGCTCTTGTCACGTTCGCATTGCAGCCCGGCACACTGGACCCTCCATGTCGCTCACCGAATGGAACATGCTTCGTCTTGTGTTTTCGCTCTCTTGTGGGACCGCAGTTGAGAGCAAACCTACGTCCCTCCCCCTCCCCCGCCCGCATCATTTTATGCGGAGTAAATAAAAACAGAGGGAGCATACTACGGATGAGGATCCCCTGACATGGCCGAACCCATTGAGTAACTGAAATGCGGGGCCTAGCAAGCATGGGGTCCGCCAGTAAGTGACCGAAAGGTTGGATAAGGCAGGGATACGTATGTGAAAGGAGCTTCCAATGATATAATTTTCACATTATACATCTCATGTACTATTAATCTTGTCAATAGTCAAATGCGATTTTGAAAAACGCATTAGAGCATGGTTAATAATATAGCCAGTCGATGGCTATAAGGAGCTGCCATGTCATCTATAGCCATCATCTATTATATGCACTCATATAGTAGTGTGGGCTATAAGGTTGGCTATTTCCCGCAAAAAAATTATAAGGTTGGCTATTGTATTAGTACTTTTTTCCATCTCCTCTCCATCTCTTTCTTCATATTTATTGTACGTATTTAACTAGGAATGCATATATAGCTAGGCTCTTGCATGAGAGCTCACTCCCCTCCACATAGGCCCTATATAAATGCAAGGAGAGAGTACAACTATGAGCACTGCATACTCTAGTACAGATGTTGTCAGTACTCCACTAGTACTATTGGACATGGAGCTTAAAAAGGTTACTATTGAACTGGCTATACGTGGCCAAATCCTAGTAGGAAGAGCATGCGCGAGAATTAGCACATTCACGTGGTTGAAAACAAATTGGAAACCATCTCGAGTACAAATCTAGGAGTACGTACGAATCTAACAATATTGATTGGGCGTTGTTGAATGTTGATACTTTTTTTATCAAAGTAGAGATACTTTGACTACACATAAAACTTATATGTAAACTAGAAAGGATAGGAGGGAGTATATTGTACGTTCAAAAACGAAACAAACATTGAATACCCTTTATATATGATTTGCGGATGCTATGATCACCGTTTCAAAATTTTGAATTCGCCTTAGGTATCACACATGCCCCCACTCGTTCTCTCTCGATTTCATCTCGGGGTCCGGAGATTGATTGAAAGAGGACTAGGGTGGGTACAATACATTCGTTTCGCTTATGAACATACAATATACTCCCTATCATAGAAATAGACCAAACCTTTATCTCCTTGCACGACACGCAATTGATCTCTGAACATCAATCGATCTCGTCAACATGTGTTGGGGCATGAACCGAATGGGATGTCAAAACTAAGACGCGAAGCGACACGTAGTGGAGGAAAAGTGAAACTTCAAACGAACCGTTTGTTTGTATGCATGTCGGACAAATTACAAATAAACATTGGAAATTCAAGCATGGTCTAGGCCCACATGCGAATGATACTCAACGGAATGTTCAAATGAGGCATGCGGGAGGATGGACTCGACCGGAGGGCGGCATGATCGATGGAGAAGAGGGTTGGAGAGGAATGAGAAATAAGCAAATGCCACATGATTATACTTGAACGGCTCAAATAAACAATAAGTTGTCTCGCTTGGCCTACATAGTGAAAGGCCTAATGCGCATTGCAGAGCACTGACGCTCGAATATGGCCGGGAAAACAGGGAAACCGACATGTGGGGCACACCTGCCAGGACGACGTAGCGCAAACTAGTCCAATGGAGGAGCTGACCCACGACCTCCTCGCCACCGGCAACCGTTCATGTGGGTCGTGGGGGCCAACAACATGGCATAGCTCCAGCATCGCCTCTGGACACGGCGACCGCGGTGAGCGACACGCTCATCGTTGCTAGACACGGTCGGTTTTAGTGTGCTGAGGGTGGCGTTAGTGATGTGGCACGACCAACAGTATGTTTGGTTTGTACCCAAGGTTGCCCCATCAAATCATTGGGTAGCCAAAATTTTGGTTGAGGTTTTGGTTGCCCATGATTTGTCCAACATCGGCAAGAAAAATGAACTAGAGTTGGCTAGAGTTCATTGGCATGCCAAAAAAATGGCAACCATCCATTTTTGGGTCATGACCAAAACCTCAAAAAAATGGCAACCATCCAAACAAAGACCAATCTTTGGGTCATGACCAAAATTTTGGTAAGGTGCACTTTGGCCACAATCGAAACACACCCCAACACCCGGCTCATCGAGGATGCACGGGGCACCGGGACGCGTCCGCGGAGTGGTGTAGCGTAGCCAACTGCATCCTCAGGACCTGAGACCATGCCGGGTCGTCTTGCTTTTTCAATGACATGTGTCAATCGCATGTGAGCAAATGGCATCTCCAACGTTGCCACGACCGCAGCTGACTGCCCTGGCACACCAAAAACCCTCGTCCCTCGCGCCGTTGCGCGGTGCGTTCCCAGCCGGCACCAACTACCCGCATTCATGTCGTCCGTCCGTATGCTGTCGTTAAGAGGCTCGGTGCCCGAGAAACCAACTCCGGTGACTTAATGACGCACCAGGACGCTTGGCCTCACCAGAATGCGCTACTTAAAGCAGCAACGCCCAGCTAACCTCCACACCATAGCGCATCGTCCTCCTACCTAGCACCACATCCGCCATGACCGCATGCACGAACGCTCTGCGGGAGAGCTTGTCTTCGGGGATGGAGCTCGAGGTCGCCGCCCTCGCTCAAGTCACCACCCTCGCTCAAGTCGCCGCACAAGCGGTGGCCACGCTGGCGGCCGACAACGGGAGCACCGTCAGCCACGCGTCCTACCTGCCGCCGTCCAACATACGGCACCGCCAAGGTCGGGGACTCCTCCGAGGATGAGTAGGGCATGGGAGGCGGCAGAGCATGGTGTGCCAACTGGCCGGTCCGTCTCCCGTGTTCTACTTTTCCTCGCCGGAGACCGCGCCTTCACTTCACGGGTCTTGAACCCCGCCCCGTACATGGAGATCGCAGATGGAGGACGTCGGTCGCCGCCGTAGAATAGGTTTAGGGTCGGGTTTCTTTTATTTTTCTGTCCTATGAAAGTTCGAAATGTAATGAAAATCTGCCGTGTTTGCATTAATCTCGGCCGGTGTATATGAACTTTCACAATAATATAGAATATTGTAGGAGTACTAGCAAGATCTTGTGGGAGAAAAGGATGAACGAGGGAAGGCCTTATCTGCAAATGCACATTCACGCATTTCACATTTTTCTACATCTACGGGAACCTACGAAAGGGTTAACGTAAATTGCCTCTCTCTCTCTCTCTCTCCTCCCATGATTTTCATGGTGGTGGGCCCCTCCCTCCCCCAATCTACAATCAAGAGCTCACTCGTTTCACATTATGTTAATTACATAACTAGGACTACGTAGGTGTAGCATTACTCGTCCTAAAAAAACCCAACTAAGCCAACCTCCCAGCATATCATGCGGAAAAAGACCCAGCGCGCCATTTTAGTCGGGATTACCGGATTACTAGTAGTAGTATCGATGGATCGCGCGAAGCAACAAGTTTTTTTGAGGGGGCGAAGCACTTAGTTTAAAAGGAAAAAAGGCGGTACACTCACAGCACCCCTGTCACGGTTGCATTGCACCCCACACACGTTCGGTCCTACACACGGCTCACTCAAACGGAACGCGCTCCGGCTTGCCTCTACACTGACACGTGGGACTGCACTTGGAGAAACCGACCATGCGCCAAACTCCCCCCGCCCACCGCGCGAAAATCCTCCCCCACCCAAAAATTCCCCCCAAATCCTAGATTCAACCGCCCTTCGGCCAACTAGCCAATAATATTCCCCAAACCCCCCTCCCCCATCGCCCTCCACTCCATTCGCTCCGCCAAAGCCGCCCTCCCCGCCACGCCGATACGTCGGCGTCGCGGTTCATCGAGGGGACGCATGGCGATCCTCTCGCTCCCACAGTACGCTCTCGTAGACTGCCGTCCTCTAGCCGCGCCGCCATCGCTGGCGACGTTCTTGTGGAGGCGCACGACGGTCAGCGCTGCCACCGCTGGCGATGTTTGTGTGGAGACGCATGGCGGTCAGCTTCTCCCATGGTACGCGCATTCTATACTGAGGACCCGTGCATGTCGGTGTAGCGCTGAATGTTAGCTGATAGACGCTGTTAATCTCACCGTTTGCCGAAGTAGTTTATAGTCAATATGCTCTGCTTAAGAAGCTTCCTTGCCCTGTTCTGCACTCAATCTGCTTAGCTGAGATGGCATGCTAAGGCCGATTAGTTGCTAAAATATCCTGCCATATATTTATTGTGACGTAGATTGCCATGGTCTAGTAGACAATCTGTTAGGTGAAATAGCTCTACACCGTTTTATACTCGATCTTTGTTGCTATGATGGCCTTCGATAGTTCGATGGTTGTGTGCTCGGCTTAGGTGAAATATCTCTACACCGTTTTATACTCGATCTTTGTTGCTACGATGGCCTTCGATAGTTTGATGGTTGTGTGCTTGGCTTCATTGACTACTGAAACAGCCTGCCATAATTTAGCACTCAAATATGTTTGCTGAATTAGCTTTACATATATTTCGTTACTTAGATCTGCTCGTCCAAATATCTTGTGATAGCTTTAGACATCGACCTAGGTATAATCTTCTGGACTTCATAAAAAAGCATATATGTTTTTCCTGTAATATCTAGTAGAAGAACTAATTTGTATATCTAACAGATGGATAGGACTTGGATAACTTCTGCTCGAAGATTCTCCGCTGCATATGTCGAGGGGGTTGAAAACTTTGTGAACTTTATCAGAGCTGAGTACGGTGGTCCGAAATAGATGTGCTCTGCCCATGTAGCAGTTGTATGAATTTAGTTACAAGACCCCAGTCAACTGTGCAAAATCATCTAGACTTGTATGGGATGTCGGTCACATATACTAGGTGGGTTCATCATGGTGAAGCTGTGAACGTCAATGTTATTGACTACGTGGAAGCAACAGATCACCATCTTGATCCGCCTGATGCTCAGGTGGAAGAGGAGGAGGAGGAGGAGGTGGTGGCAGAGCCAGTGAGTTTGACCAACATTGAAAAAATGCTACGAAATGCTCGTGCATTCCGTGAACTTTCACCTGTAGAATAAAAACGGTGGGCCCGCATGTTGGAACAATGCAACGTGGCTGTCACCCCAGGAAATAAGCTATCAGTATTCTCAGCTATGGTCACCTTTCTTCAGGTGAAGACATCTGAGCGGATGACCAACAAATCATTCGATGCGATGTTAGCTGCTTTCCGCAAAGCTTTCCCAGATGCGTCCGAGCTGCCACACACCTATAGTAAACTGAAGAATTTCCTTCGTGCAGTTGGAATTGGATATGATATGATCCATGTTTGTAAGAATAATTGTGTTCTGTTCCGGAAGGATTATGCCAACTTAAGTGAATGCCTGAAATGCAAATCATCAAGATGGAAAGATAGCGATGCTATGAAGACGATTCCTCATAATGTTATGAGACATTTTCCAGTTACACCAAGATTGCAGAGGTTGTTTCATGATGCTGAAACAAGAGAGGATGTACTGTGGCATTCTAGGAACCAGGAGTACAGACATCAGAATGTAATGAGCCATCCATCACATGGTAGTGAGTGGAAAAGCTTCAATGAGAAGCATGAAAAGTTTGTTGCTGACCCAAGAAACATTAGACTTGGCTTAGCTTCACATGGATTTAACCCATTTGGCCACCAGAGCGCCACATATAGCATGTGGCCAGTGCTTGTTATCCCTTACAACATGCCTCCAAATGTCTGCACCATAGAATCAAACTACATGATGGCCTTGCTCATCCTAGGTCCAAAAAGTCCTGGAAAGGATTTTGACTTGTTCATGGAGCCTCTTGTGGAGGAACTTCAACAGCTGTGGAGGGGTGTTCTCACTCGAGACCTATATAGCAGCCCACCAGCTGATTTCTTTCTGCGTGCTGTTATAATTTGGTGCATCCATGATTATCCGGCTTTGGGCACTATGTCAGGGCGAACGACACATGGTTACAATGCATGTGTTCGCTGTGACAGGAATCCGCTATCATACGCAATACTTAGCAAGATCTGTTACATTGGACACCGCCATTTCCTTGCCAAGGACAAGCCGCATCCTAGAAAATACTGAAGACATGTGTTCAATGTAAAGCATGAAAACCGTGATGCGCCAAAGAGGCTCACCGCCGATGAGTTGCAAGTGGAATTAAAGAAGGTCAGGCATATTACACCAGGAAACCATCTTGACAATGGTAGTGGGAAAAGGAAGCGTGGCAGGGAAGAAGAGAGATTATTGTTTACCCGCAGGTCCACTTTGTGGGACTTGGAGTATTGGAAATATTTGGATCTGCGGCATAATCTTGATGTGATGCACATCGAGAAAAATATATGTGACAGCATTATCGGCACACTTCTTAATATTGAAGGCAAGATGAAACATACCTTAAAATCTAGGATTAATTTGACACACCTGGGTATCAGACAGGATTTGCAGGTGCAAGATGAAGGTAAACTACGGGATATGGCACTAGCTGTGTACATATTGGACAAGGTAAAAAGAAAAGAATTCTGCAAGGTCCTGTCATGTGTGAGATTCCCACATGGATTTGCTTCCAACCCTGAAAGGAGAGTCAGTGCAGATGGAGACAAGGTACAAGGGTTGAAAATTCATGACTGCCATGTCCTACTTCAAAGGGTTTTACTTGTTATCCTTAGAGGATTGGGCCGCCCTGACTTATACAGAGCAGTTGCAGAGTTGGGACAATTCTTCAGGGAACTGTGCAGTAGAAATATCAGGATAGATGCTTTGGAGCGTCTTAGAGACAAGATACCAACTATCCTATGCGACCTTGAGAAGATATATCCTCCAGCCTTCTTTGATGTGATGGTGCATTTGGCTGTTCATCTACCTAATGAGGCACTACTTAGAGGTCTAGTACAGTATGGCTGGATGTACCCTATTGAAAGGCGGCTAGGCACTTTCAAGGGCTATGTTAGGAACAGAGCTAGACCCAAGGGTTCCATTGCAGAGGCCTACATTGCTACAGAAGCGTTGACATTCTGCTCAAAATACATTGAAACAGTTGATCAGCTTAGCAAAGACGTGGATGAAGACAACCCCGGGCTCAGTGTTTTCGATTATTCTGTTCGAGTTACAAGGAAGAGTCGACAAGAGGACAAACCTAAAGATTTGGACAAAATGGTTTGGTATGTGTTGAATAACTGTCCTGAGATACTACCTTATATCAAGTAAGTGCTAAGTACTGCAACTTATACATCGTAATCTACTAAACTTGCAGCACATTCTCATATATTTAGATGTTTCACGCGGTCACTATATTGTGCAGCATCTACAAAAAGGAGATACTGCCACAAAATCCAAGAAACATTGACAAACTGGTTATGGTAGGATTTGCGAAATGGTTCAAGAGCCATGTAAGCTTTTGAATTGCACTATCAGATTTTTTTAAATATATTGAGTACATAAGATGATCAGCTTGTCTATTTTCCAACCATAGGTTAAGAAGATGCGGGAGGATGGGCAGGCAGTTGATGATGCCCTTTACTCACTAGCAATGGGTCCTGACACTTGGGTAAGACATTATGAATCTTGCGTTGTTGGAGATGTGCGCTACAACACCCTTGCACGAGACGAAGGCAGGAAGACACAAAACAGTGTCATCATGAGCACGGATATGTATGACAAAGATACAACTGAAATGTATGCTAACATAATAGACATTGTTCAGTTGCAATATATCTCCAGTTTCGAGGATCATCGGTGTGTGGTTCTGTTGTGATGTCGTTGGTATAACCTATTTTCCAGGATTGCAAAACCCAGAGCTGATGATTATTTCAAAGCCATCAATGTCAAGGCGGCGTACCAGACCAACGAGCCTTTTATTTTGGCAAATCAAGCAACACATATATTTTTCTTGGAAGACACATTTGCACATAGCGATGGTTGGAGAGTAGTGCAAAGGTTTGAGCAGAGGAATTCATTTAATGAAGTTGCACAACAAGATGATGCTTTCACTACTCCTGATGTACAAGATAACACAGATGTTCCTAATATCTTTGAGAACCATCACGTCAATGACGCCGACGAAAAGATTGCCTGTCGTGCTGTGGACATACAAGAGTTGATCAAGAATAAGACAACGTTCAAGGACGTTGAGGACGAAGAAGAAGATGTTGATGCTGCTTCTGTGGATGATGATTACATTGCTTTTGTCGTATTTGCCTGTCAGAAGACATTTTTTATCTACTATGTGAAATTGTGTTTGCTATGACAACTGAAACCTGATGAACATGTTGTTTAATATTTTCCTATGAGAACATCACTTGTTATGTATGCTGATTTGTGTTTGGTGATTGTATGACGACTAGAACATGATGACATTGTTGTTTAGTTGTACTCATATTTGGCTGTGAAACTTGAATTTGATGACATAGTTTGCTGTCGGACTACAATTTGCTCGACGTCTTCGAATGAGAACAAAGCTGACCCAACATGTCCTTTGCTAATTTATTTATTTATTACCAAAAGGGCCTCTGCTATTTATTTATTTATGAGCAAAAGGGGATACCCCCTGATTTCCGTTAATAGAAATCATTAGATGTTCACAACACTACGCCCAGCCTGCTACATAGGTTTCATTCATTACTAGTTTCAGCAAAGTGCTCATTTCATAGCCACTGAATACATCACGAGTGCTACATACATTGCAAATAAATAGACAATCATCCTACAGAGCACATCGATTTTGCCCATTATCTTCACAAGCTCTTTCATCCCCTCATTGCTGTCAAGGCCGTTCAGTAGCTGTTGCTTGGCCGTGATCAAAGGAACTACATCTTTAACCTTCTGCTCTGCATCTTCCTCTTCTGCTGTTCCTTCAGTTACTTATCCAACACCCCAACCTGCTGGTATTGGGATTCCTCGGCTAACCAAATAATCAGCGTAGTTGCACTCCCCCACATCAGCAACTTCCCAGAAATACAAATCACATGAATATTCCCTTTTCTACATGAATCAAATTAGAAGATCATCAACCAAACTATTAAAAAAATTAGCAACTGAAAGCAGCAGAACAACACTTAAACATATTATTACCCCGTGATTCGGGCATTTGTAGAAGACTTGGCCATGGTTGAGGATTGTGGTTGAGACGCGACAGATGACTCTGCGTGATTTGCAGCAATGGCACCACACCAACGGCAGTGGGTTGCGATGAGCAACCGGCTGCTGTGCGCATGCCGGCGGGGGTGTGATGAGACCCACATGTGATGGTACGGGTGGTGACTTGGCACATATTTGGTTGTTGCCTGCTGAAGAGTAGGTGGACGAGCAGCCAGCGAACATGGTTGCTACGGCCAGAGCTTCAGATGCTAGGCAGAGTAAGTAGAGAAGAGGAGAAGCGAACGTTGGATATGTCACTTTCATTACTTGCAGAGTAGCATAGCACCATATATATTCATAGTTTAGGTTTGTATTCGAACCAACTACAGGAGAACGTCTCTCTTTTTTCTAAAACTCAGCAACGTCTCTTTACTGGTACACTAGCTTGTTCTGTACGCCTTCTCAAGTCTTCGATTCCTCCACCTGACATTTGGGACCCACCAGAAGGGCCTCTGTATTTTGCGGAAAAAACGTGCCCCCTGCTGACAGGTCGGACCCACCAGCTATCTTCGCACGCAAGGAAGTGCCTCCTTATTACGCACAAAAAAATGAATACTCCCCCTGCCAGCTGGAACCCAGCATCGTGGGAGGCTGACTTGTGGGCCTACCAAGTTGACGGGGACGGAGGGCTTTGTCAACTTAGTCAATATGAACGATTCTAGCTCCAGTTACCTTACGATGTTCATCCAATGGCAATAATGCTTCTTCAACCTCTGGTCTTCTTGCTCCAGCCGCCCAAACCAGCGTCGGTCATGCCGCGTGCTCCTGCCTCCCGTGGCCGGTTGTGATATCGTGAGGCCTCACCGCCCCCTACTACTCCCACCGCTGGCCAGGCCATCCCTCTACTCACCCACACCCCCTGTTATTCTGCGGCGACGACAGCCTCACACCGCAGCCGAACTAGTGAACCCTCGTACTCCTCTCCGCGTGGGCATCCACTTCCGCGTCTTCCCTGGCTCTGCGTTGTCTCCTTCCTAGGCCTCGCCGTCGTCCACCGCCTTGGTGCTCTCGACGCGGCATGGTCAATGTGGTCAACGACCGACTTCCATCGGAAGAGTATTGTACGTGGAGAGGCTGATAGCTGGGTCCACGGTCATAGCCCAGTTTTTTTGTGATTTGCCAAGTAAGTTGTTTTGTTAGGCCCGTTGAGCTGCAAATCTTTCAAGACGAGGAGAGCTTCATTCGGCTTGCCGAGAAAATGGCCTATGAGTAATGAGAAATGGGATGTACATTTTTAAAACACATCAAACCGGCAATTAGTTTCAAAATTCTTTTTTTCATTTCGAGATTTCAAATTGCATTGATTTTTATGCGTGGACAATTTGTTGGATTTTATATTGATATACATTTATTTTTAAAATCAGTTTGAATGTGACTCGAAATTTCGGGATTAAAAACAGTTCAGACCGCACCGAAATATGCAAAATTTCGTATAATATTTTAACCGTGGCCACAATATGGGCTGTAATGCTAACAAAAATAATATGGGATCCAAAAAAACCTTAAGAATTAGCAAATGGGTTGTAAATTATTAGAAACAATGGCAGATGGGTTGTATGATATTTTCCACAGATTTGAGGCTTTCCTAAAAAAAGGTTGACGCACAAGCAGTGACTTTTGGATGTCCATCCAACGGCTGTCGTGCTTCTTCAATCTCTGCTCTTGCTGCTCCAGCCGCTCAAACAAGCACCAGCGGGACTGCCTGGTCTCTCCTCCCCGCGGCCGGCTGTGCTGCCGCACAGGCCTCACCGCCCCACCATACTCCCATCGCTGGCCTATCCATCCCTCTACTCACCCACACCTGCTATTATTCTTCGGCGACGGCACACGAACCAGTAAACCATCGTACAGTCATACTCCCTGAAGGAAATATGCCCTAGAGGCAATAATAAAGTTATTATTTATTTCCTTATATCATGATAAATGTTTATTATTCATGCTAGAATTGTATTAACCGGAAACATAATACATGTGTGAATACATAGACAAACAGAGTGTCACTAGTATGCCTCTACTTGACGAGCTCGTTAATCAAAGATGGTTATGTTTCCTAACCATGAACAAAGAGTTTTTATTTGATTAACGAGGTCACATCATTAGTTGAATGATCTGATTGACATGACCCATTCCATTAGCTTAGCACCCGATCGTTTAGTATGTTGCTATTGCTTTCTTCATGACTTATACATGTTCCTATGACTATGAGATTATGCAACTCCCGTTTGCCGGAGGAACACTTTGGGTGCTACTAAACGTCACAACATAACTGGGTGATTATAAAGGAGTACAACAGGTGTTTCCAATGGTAGATGTTGGGTTGGCGTATTTCGAGAATAGGATTTGTCACTCCGATTGTCGGAGAGGTATCTTTGGGCCCTCTCGGTAATACACATCACATAAGCCTTGCAAGCATTATAACTAAGATGTTAGTTGTGAGATGATGTATTACAGAACGAGTAAAGAGACTTGCCGGTAACGAGATTGAACTAGGTATTGGATACCGACGATCGAATCTCGGGCAAGTAACATACCGATGACAAAGGGAACAACGTATGTTGTTATGCGGTCTGACCGATAAAGATCTTCGTAGAATATGTAGGAGCCAATATGGGCATCCAGGTCCCGCTATTGGTTATTGACCGGAGACGTGTCTCGGTCATGTCTACATTGTTCTCGAACCGTAGGGTCCGCACGCTTAACGTTACGATGAAAGTTATTATGAGTTTATGCATTTTGATGTACCGAAGGTTGTTCGGAGTCCCGGATGTGATCACGGACATGACGAGGAGTCTCGAAATGGTCGAGACATAAAGATTGATATATTGGAAGCCTATATTTGGATATCGGAAGTGTTCCGGGTGAAATCGGGATTTTACCGGATTACCGGGAGGTTACCGGAACCCCCCGGGAGCCATATGGGCCTTCATGGGCCTTAGTGGAAAGGATAAAAGGGGCAGCCCATAAGTGGCCGCGCGCCCCCCTTCCCTTAGTCCTATTAGGACTAGGAGAAGGGGTCGGCCCCCCTCTCTCTCTTTCCCCCTTGGAATCCTAGTTGGAATAGGATTGAGGGGGGAGTCCTACTCTCGGTAGGAGTAGGACTCCTCCTGCGCCCTCTCCCAGGCCGGCGCACCCCTCCCCCTTGGATCCTTTATATATGGGGGCAGGGGGCACCTCTAGACACACAAGTTGATCCTTGGTGATCGTTCCTTAGCCGTGTGCGGTGCCCCCTGCCACCAAATTCCACCTCGATCATATTGTTGCAGTGCTTAGGCGAAGCCCTGCGTCGGTAGTACATCAAGATCGTCACCACGCCGTCGTGCTGACGGAACTCTTCCTCGACGCTTTGCTGGATCGGAGCCCGAGGATCGTCATCGAGCTGAACGTGTGCTAAGAACTCGGAGGTGCCGGAGTAATGGTGCTTGGATCGGTCGGATCGGGAAGACGTACGACTACTTCCTCTATGTTGTGTGATCGCTTCCGCAGTCGGTCTGTGTTGGTACGTAGACAACACTCTCCCCTCTCGTTGCTATGCATCACCATGATCTTGCGTGTGCGTAGGAATTTTTTTGAAATTACTACGTTCCCCAACACTCCCCTCCGCGTGGGAAACAACTGCTGAGTCTTCCTTGCCTCCGTGTTGTTCCCTTCCTAGGACTCACCGTCATCCACCGCCCTGGTGCTCTCGGCGCGGCCTGGTCAACGTGGTCAACGACCAACATGCATCCAAAGTGGACTATACATGGAGAGGCTGACAGCTGGGTCCATAGACACACGCAAGGAAATGCCTCCTTATTACCTGCAAAATAATTATTCCTCCACCTGACATCTGGGACCCACCGAAAGGGCCTTTGTATTTTGCAAAAAAAACGTTACCGCCGCTGACAGCTTGGACCGACCAGCTATATCTTCGCATGCAAGGAAGTGCCTCCTTATTACGCACAAAAAATGAATACTCCCCCTGCTAGCTGGGACCCAATATAGTGGTAGGCTGACTTGTGGGCCTACTAAGTTGACGGGGATGGAGGGCTTTGTCAACTTAGTCAATATGCACGATTCTACCTCTAGTGACCGTACGATGTCCATCCAACGGCCGTAGTGCTTCTTCAACCTCTGGTCTTCTTGCTCCAGCCGCCCAAACCAGCGTCGGTCGTGCCTCGTGCTCCTGCCTCCCGTGGTCGGCTGCGATGCGGCGGAGGCCTCACCGCCCCTACTACTCCCACCACTGGCCAGCCATCCCTCTACTCACCCACACCCCCTATTATTCTGCGGCGACGACAGCCTCACACCGCAGCAAACCAGTGAACCCTCGTACTCCTCTCCGCGTGGGCATCCACTGCCACGTCTTCCCCGGCTCCGCGTTGTCCTCTTCCTGGGCCTCGCCGTCGTCCACCGCCCTGGTGCTCTCGGCGCGGCGTGGTCAAGGAACGACTTCCATCGGAAGAGTACTGTACGTGGAGAGGCTGGCAGCTGGGTCCACGACAGCCGCAAGGAAGTGCCTCCTTATTACGTGGAAAATAATTATTCCTCCACCTGACAGTAGGAACCCACCGGACGGGCCACCGTATTTGGCGGAAAAAACGTTTCCCACCTGACTGCTAGGACGCATCGGACGGGCCAACATATTTCGCAAAAAAACGTTCCCCCGTTGTCAGCTCGGACCCACCGAAGGTGCCTCCTTATTACGCACAAAAAAATGAATACTCCCCCTGCTAGTTGGGATCCACCTTGGTGGGAGGCTGACTTGTGGGCCTATGAAGTTCACGGGGATGGAGTGCTTTGTCAACTTAGTCAATATGAACGATTCTAGCTCCAGTGACCAAACGATGTCCATCCAACGGCAGTTGTGCTTCTTCAACCTCTGGTCTTCTTGCTCCAGCCGCCCAAAGCAGCGCCGGTCGTGTCGCATGCTCCTGCCTCCCGTGGTCGGCTGTGCTGCCGTGGAGGCCTCACCGCCCCCTACTATTCCCACCGCTGGCCAGGCCCTGCGGCGACGGTAGCCTCACACTACAGCCAAACCAGTGAACCCTCGTACTCCTCTCCGCGCGGCCTTCCACTACCGCGTCTTCCCCGGCTCCGCATCGTCCCCTTCCTAGGCCTCGCCGTCGTCCACCGCCCTGGTGCTCTCGGCGCGGCATGGTCAAGGAACTACTTCCATCGGACGTGGACTATATGTGGAGAGGCCGACAGCTGGGTCGACGGTCGCAGCAAGGTTGTGCCTCCTTATTACACGTAAAATAATTATTCCTCCACTTGACAGCGAGGACCCACCGGACGGGCCACCGTATTTCACGAAAAAATGTTTCCCCCTAACTGCTGGGACCCACCAGCTATATCTTCGCATGCAAGGAAGTGCGTCCGGGCAAAAAAACGATTTGCCCCCTGACTGTTGGGACCCACTAGCTACATCTTCGCACGCAAGGAAGTGCCTGACAGTCGGGACCCACTTGGTCGAAGCGTACGTAGCGTTGTCATTCTGGTCGCGAACGTGTACGTACATACTGGTCGATGTAGAGGCACACACGTGTCTTAGTAGAGGCGCGCACGTGTCTTAGTAGAGGCGCGCACGTAGCATGTACACGTACGTACAACGGCCAGTGTGCAAGAAAGAAAATACGGCCACGTACGTACATATGGGCAGGGTCTCGAACGCCTACTCGCGCATATGTACGACCAGGGCTCGTGTACTTGGCTGGGTCGGAACGGAGAAACAACGTCATCATCGTGTTCATGGAGAGCCAACCGGCTAGGTCGGAACGGAATGCGTCATCGTGTTCATCGGGAGGGCTTGGACGGAACAGCCGATGGAAATGAGGCCTCGTGTACCGCAGAACGGAGGAAACGGCCTTGTGTTCGACCGGCCACGTTCGAAACGGGATCCTGTTCATCGGGAGGGGTCTAGCGTACCGCCAAATGGAGGAAATGGACCTCCTACGGTCGAAACGGGGGTCCTGTTGGTCGGGAGGGGTGTGGCGTACCGCAGAACAGAGGAAACAGACTTGTGTTGGAGCGCTACGGTCGAAACGGGGGTCCTGTTCATCGGGAGGGGTGTGGCGTACCACAAAACGGGACTCCACGGGATACTGTTCATCTCCACCATCGAACCCCTCCTGCCTCCACGGGCTACTGTTCATCCATCGTCGACCTCCTCTAGCCTCCACCTGTGACTGTTCATCCACGGGCTCCTGTTCATCTAGCCTCCACCGCGCGCTACTCCACCGGCTACCGTTCAACCAGCCCTCTCCACGAGCTCCTGTTCAACCACCCCTCCATGGGCTACTGTTTATCCTGCCCTCCACCATCTACTGTTCATCCTGCCCTCCACGGGGTGGTCCTGTTCATCCTGCCCTCCACGGGGTCCTGTTCATCCAGCCCCAACCGGCTCGATCAATCGGGTTACTTTTCATCCTGAGGCAACACCACAGGGTCCTGTTCATTCACCCCCACCGAGAACTGTTCATCAACCCCCCCCCCCCACGCAACGCTCACTGTTCGTCCAGAGGCAGCATCAATCGGCTTCAGTTAGCAGCAGTAGCAAAGGAATCGCTCGATCGGGTTCAGTTAACAGCCATCGATCTATCGCTCGGGTTCCGTAATGCGTAGCCTGCAGTGCAATTGCTCGGGTTCAGTTAGAGCCCAACGCCTCACACACACGCGCGTACGTACGAGAGAAACGCGCATCGCTGGGCCCTGGACCACCCACCGTAACCGGGGACTCCCCGATATTTTCCGCACCCTGGCTTCTACCACGGTTTTTCCGTCATGGACGGCCCAAAGAATGTCGAGCAGCCGCGTCTCCGGCCCGCCCAGGACGAAAAGCCCATTTTCTGTCATGATTTTTTGTCATAGAAGTAGGACCCCACCACATCTATGATGATACCGGGTTTTGTCACAAGTCATAGAAGTGTCATAAGTATGACAGAAAAAAAACCCGTTCGGCCCAAAATGTCACGGATGTGTCTTTTTTTTGTAGTGAAACGCAGTTCGTCCGAGCAGTGCATGATAGCCGTTGCGGAATGGAACAATATCGAAGACTAACTCCTCGCTTCGGAAGTTGTCCGGAGATCCGAAGACAACCTATAGTGTGATTGAGCCCGTACAACGGGCCTCTACGCCTGGAATGACTCCTTTAAAGGTGGTCTTTGTAGGCTTGATCCTTGATGGGTTGATGCCCATTTTTCACATTGTATCCTGATAGAGCAGATTGAGGCTACTACCGCCGTCCATAAGGACACGAGTCAGGTGGAACCCATCAATTATTAGGTCTAAGACCAGTGCGGCTGAGCCTCTGTGACGGATAATGGTCGGGTGATCCCAGCGATCAAAAGTGATCGGGCATGACGA
Source organism: Triticum monococcum (assembly GCA_034509565.1). NCBI lineage: Eukaryota > Viridiplantae > Streptophyta > Magnoliopsida > Poales > Poaceae > Triticum > Triticum monococcum. The sequence continues at coordinate 568,015,554 of CM067843.1, read as the reverse complement.
ACATGGATTGAATTTTGGGGCGACTAGCTCTATCGCGTAGATGTCCCTGAGCGCTCGCTTGCGCTCCCGCTTGGGGATGTGGGTAGCATATATCATGTTCACCGTTTTGACCCGAGGGGGAAACTTCTTCTGCCCCCCTGTGTTCGGTTGCCGTGGCTCTTCGTCATTGTCCTCACTTTGCGATCCCTTTTCCCTTTTCTCGGCGTTTAATTTGCCGGCCTGTTTGAAAACCCAACATTCTCTATTTGTATGATTAGGAGGCTTGTCGGCGGTGCCATGGATCTAGCATGGACAATCAAGTATGTGGTCCAAGCTGGATGGGCCCGAATTGTTCTTTTGGAACGGCTTCTTGCGCTGACCGGACTTAGAGCCACTGAATCCGGCGTTGACCGCCGTATCCTCGGTGTTGTCACTATTGTTTTGGCGCTTGTATATATTGCACCGGGACTTGTCTTTGTTGCTTTCAACTTCAGGGGTGCCGGCATCGCTCGCATTGTTTTTGCTACGGGCCAACCAACTGTCCTCGCCCGCACAAAAGCGGGTCATGATTCTCGTCAGGGCCGCCATGGATTTTGGCTTTTCTTGGCTGAGGTGGCGAGCGAGCCATTCGTCGCAGATGCTATGCTTGAAAGCTGCTAGAGCTTTGGCATCTGGACAGTCGACAATTTGGTTCTTTTTAGTTAAGAACCTTATCCGGAATTTCTTGGCGGACTCTCCGGGCTGTTGAACTATATGGCTTAAGTCATCAGCGTCTGAAGGTCGAACGTATGTACCTTGGAAGTTATCAAGGAAAGCCTCTTCCAAGTCCTCCCAGCTGCCAATGGAATTTTCAGGCAGACTGTTTAGCCAATGCCGAGCTAGCCCGTTGAGTTTTAGAGGGAGGTATTTTATGGCGTGGAGGTCATCTCCGCGGGCCATATGGATGTGGAGAATGAAGTCCTCGATCCACACCGCGGGGTCCATGGTTCCATCATATGATTCTATGTTCACGGGTTTGAATCCTTCTGGGAATTCGTGATCCAGGACCTCATCAGTGAAGCAATGAGGATGTGCGAGGCCTCTATATCGGGCCGTATCGTGGCGCGGCTCTGATAGAGTCTGTGTGCGGTGTTCAGCCTGCGCATGACTGGGTTTGTCACGTCCGAATAGGTGGCCATTGTCGCGTGTCGAGGTGCGTCCTCGCGATCCGTAGATTGATCTGGTATGTACTGCTTTATTGTTCAGGTTTTGCCGGAGGTCATATGTATGGCCGTGGGCTAATTTACCTCTACCTGAGTGATGAGGCGGGGTGGGCTGGTTTTCGGCATGAGTTGTCGTTTTGTCCCGACCACGTGGTGGTCGGTCGGCCGTATTATGCGATGGTGGTATGTACTCCGGCGCCTCCTTGTCGAACTGATGTAGCAATTTGCGCTTTGGGTAGCTTTTGGTTGGGCGCTTGAGGCCGTATTCTTCGGTTGCTAGGACATCAGTCCATTCATCATTGAGCAGATCTTGGTCAGCTTGAAGCTGCTGCTGCTTCTTTTTCAGGCTCCTTGCTGTGGCTATTAGCTGGCGCTTGAAGCGCTCCTGCTCAAGAGGTTCCTCGGGCACGATGAAATCTTCGGTGCCGAGGCTCGCCTCATCTTCGGAGAGCAGAAGGTAATTATTGTCCTACGAATCTTCGTGTGTGGCCTATTTAACAGGGCTAACCTGCTCATCTTCCCATTCATCTTGTTTGTTTGCTTTATCGGCGGGGTCTTCGCTGTCTTCGGCACCTTCCGGAGTGTCATCTTCTCCTGTGCCGGTGTTGCTATCTTTACTGCGGCGTGACTTAGAGCGGCACAGCTGACGCCGGCGCTTTGACTATATTTAAGAAGGTTTATCCTCAACTGGGTTTTCCTTATCGTCGTCGTTGTGCTCCTTCGGTGTGTATACGTCATACGAGGAAGTGGTCGTCCAGCGTTCGGTGAACGGCGGGTTCTGGGCCTCCTCTTCTTCGGCATCGTCATCCATACCATCGATGTCCTTGGAGTCATAATCAAGTTCGTCGGTCAAATCCTCGATCATGGCGATAAACTGGGTGGCGGGTGGGACATAAAATTCTCCATCGTCAGCCCCTAGTTCGAGCCGGATATAGTTCGGATGTGAGTCCTCCGCCAAGGACATGTTTTTTAATGAGTTCAGTACATCGCCCAAAGGCGAGTGCTGGATGATGTTTGCGGCGCTAAATTTGAAGATCGATAAATGATCAAGCTCGGCATCTGCGGGCTCGCGCGGTTTGGAACCTGCGGCCGGAGACGAGTCCGGCGTTCCGGTGGCATACACATCATGTGAAAACAGGTCCATGTACGACTCCAACACCGTGGAATCTGGGGCCTCCGAGGTGGGTTTAATCCTTCCGTCTTTGGATGGCGCGGGCTGCTCCGGCTCTAGGGCCAGAGCGGTTACAGGAGCGATCTCCTGGATGCGGCCCGATGACAGATTTAGGTCATGATCATCGGGGTGATCGGGAGCGGCCACCGCGGTATCGAATCCGGTGAAGATCAAGTCTCCACGGATGTTCGCGGCGTAGTCCAAGCTGGCGAATCTGACCTGATGGCCAGGGGCGTAGCTTTTGATCTGCTCCAGATGGTCAAACGAGTTGGCCCGCAGTGCGAAGCCGCCGAACACGAAAATCTGTCCGGGGAGGAAAGTTTCTCCGCAGATAGCGTCATTATTGACGATTGAAGGGGCCATCGAACCTTTCAACGATAGCACAGAGGAACTCTCAATGAAAGCACCAATGTCGGTGTCAAAACCGGCGAATCTCGGGTAGGGCGTCCCGAATTGTGCGTCTAAGGTTGATGGTAACATGAGACAGGGGACACGATATTTACCCAGGTTTGGGCCCTCTCTATGGAGGTAATACCCTACTTCCTGCTTGATTGATCTTGATGAATATGAGTACTACAAGAGTTGATCTACCACGAGATCGTAATGGTTAAACCCTAGAAGTCTAGCCTATATAACTAAGGTATTGAGTATATCCTTTCCAGACTACACCCACCGGATTATATAGACACCGGGGGATCTAGGGTTACACAGAGTCGGTTACATAAGATGGAATCTTCATAATTGTTCGCCAAGCTTGCCTTCCACGCCAAGGAGAGTCCCATCCGGACATGGGTACAGTCTTCGGTCTTCATACCCTCACAGCCCATCAGTCTGGCCCATAGATAACAGGTCGGACGCCCGAGGACCCCTTTGTCCAGGACTCCCTCAAGGGGAATCCTACTAGGACTCCAAGTCCTAGTAGGTTTCCACCTAAGGAAAAGGGGGAAGAAGGAAGGGAGAGAGGGAAGGGAAGGAAAGGGGGCGCCACCCCCTTCCCCTAGTCCAATTCGCACCCAAGGGGGGCGCGTCCAGCCCCTCTTGGCCCTTCCTCTCTTCCCACTAAGGCCCATCGAGTCCCATTAGTTCCCTCGGGGTGTTGTGATAACCCTCCGACACTCCGATAATTATTCGGTACCTCTTGGAACTCATTCGGTGTATGAATAACATCGTCCAATATATCAATCTTTATTTCTCGACCATTTCGAGACTCCTCGTCATGTCCGTTATCTCATCCGGGACTCCAAACAAACTTCGGTCATCAAATCACATAACTCATAATACAAATCGTCATCGAAAGTTAAGCCTGCGAACCCTATGGGTTCGAGAACTATGTAGACATGACCGAGACACATCTCCGGTCAATAACCAATAACGGAACCTGATGCTCATATTAGTTCCTACATATTCTACGAAGATCTTTATCGGTCAAACCGCATAACAACATACGCTGTTCCCTTTGTCATCGGTTTGTTACTTGCCCAAGATTCGATCATCGGTATCATCATACCTAGTTCAATCTCGTCACCAGCAAGTCTCTTTACTCATTCCGTAATGCATCATCCCATGACTTACTCATTAGTCACATTGCTTTCAAAGCTCATAGTGATGTGCATTACCGAGAGGGCTCAGAGATACCTCTCCAATACACAGAGTGACAAATCCTAATCTCGATCTATGCCAACTCAACAAACACCATCGGAGACACCTGTAGAGCATCTTCATAATCACCCAGTTATGTTGTGATGTTTGATAGCACACAAGGTGTTCCTTCGGTATTTGGGAGTTGCATAATCTCATAGTTAGATGAACATGTATAAGTCATGAAGAAAGCAATAGCAGAAAAACTAAATGAACATTATGCTAAAATAACAGATGGGTCTTGTCCATCACATCATTCTCTAATTATGTGACCCCGTTCATCAAATGACAACACATGTCTATGGCTAGGAAACTTAACCATCTTTGATTAATGAGGTAGTCAAGTAGAGGCACACTAGGGACACTCTGTTTGTGTATGTATCCACACATATACTAAGTTTCCAGTTAATAAAATTCTAGCATGAATAATAAACATTTACCAAGATATAAGGAAATATAAATAACACCTTTATTATTGCCTCTAGGGCATATTTCCTCCAGTCTCCCACTTGCACTAGAGCCAATAATCTAGATTACAAAGCAATGATTCTAACACCCATGGAGTCTTGGTGCTGATCATGTTTTGTTCGTGAGAGAGGCTTAGTCAATGGGTCTGCAACATTCAGACCCGTGTGTATCTTGCAAATCTCTATGTCTCCCTCCTTTACTTGATCGCGGATGGAATTGAAGCGTCTCTTGATGTGCTTGGTTCTCTTGTGAAATCTAGATTCCTTTGCCAACACAATTGCACCAGTATTGTCACCAAAGATTTTCATTGGACCCGATGCACTAGGTATGACACCTAGATCGGATATGAACTCCTTCATCCAAACTCCTTCATTTGCTTCTTCCGAAGCAGCTATGTACTCCGCTTCACACGTAGATCCCGCCACGACGCTCTGCTTAGAACTGCACCAACTGACAGCTCCACCATTCAATATAAATATATATCCGATTTTTGACTTAGAGTCATCCGAATCAGTGTAAAAGCTTCCATCGATGTAACCGTTTACGACGAGTGCTTTGTCACCTCCATAAACAAGAAACATATCCTTAGGCCTTTTCAGGTATTTCAGGATGTTCTTAACCGTTGTCCAGTGATCCACTCCTGGATTACTTTGGTACCTCCCTGCTAAACTAATAGCAAGGCACACATCATCTCTGGTACACAACATTGAATACATGATAGAACCTATGGCTGAGGCATAGGGAATGACTTTCATTTTCTCGCTATCTTCTGCAGTGGTCGGGCATTGAGTCTGACTCAACTTCACACCATGTAGCACAGGCAAGAACCCTTTCTTTGACTGATCCATTTTGAACTTCTTCAAAACTTTATCAAGGTATATGCTTTGTGAAAGTCCAATTAAGCATCTTGATCTATCTCTATAGATCTTGATGCCCAATATATAAGCAGCTTCACCGAGGTCTTTCATTGAAAAATTCTTATTCAAGTATCCTTTTATGACATTCAGAAATTCAGTATCATTTCCGATCAACAATATGTCATCCACATATAATATCAGAAATGCTACAGAGCTCCCACTCACTATCTTGTAAATACAGGCTTCTCCAAAAGTCTGTATAAAACCATATGCTTTGATCACACTATCAAAGCATATATTCCAACTCCGAGAGGCTTGCACCAGTCCATAAATGGATCGCTGGAGCTTGCACACTTTGTTAGCACCTTTAGGATCGACAAAACCTTCTGGTTGCATCATATATAACTCTTCTTTAAGATATCCATTAAGGAATACAGTTTTGACATCCATTTGCCAAATTTCATAATCATAAAATGCGCCAATTGCTAACATGATTCAGACAGACTTAAGCATCACTACGGGTGATTAGGTCTCATCGTAGTCAACTCCTTGAACTTGTCGAAAACCTTTCGCAACAAGTCGAGCTTTGTAGACAGTAACATTACCGTCAACGTCAATCTTCTTCTTGAAGATCCATTTATTCTCTATGGCTTGCTGATCATCGGGCAAGTCAACCAAAGTCCATACTTTGTTCTCATACATGGATCCCATCTCAGATTTCATGGCCTCAAGCCATTTTGCGGAATCTGGGCTCATCGTCGCTTCCTCATAGTTTGTAGGTTCACCATGGTCAAGTAACATGACCTCTAGAATAGGATTACCGTACCACTCTAGTGCAAATAGTACTTTGGTTGACCTACGAGGTTCGGTAGTAACTTGATCTGAAGTTTCATGATCATCATCATTAGCTTCCTCACTAATTGGTGTAGGAATCACTGGAACTGATTTTTGTGATGAACTACTTCCCAATAAGGGAGAAGGTACTATTACCTCATTAACTTCTACTTTCCTCCCACTCACTTCTTTCGAGAGAAACTCCTCTAGAAAGGATCCACTCTTAGCAACGACTAACTTGCCTTTGGATCTGTGATAGAAGGTGTACCCAACAGTCTCCTTTGGGTGTCCTATGAAGACACATTTCTCCGATTTGGGTTCAAGCTTATCAGGTTGAAGCGTTTTCACATAAGCATCACAGCCCCAAACTTTAAGAAACGACAACTTGGGTTTCTTGCCAAACCACAGTTCATGTCTTCTCAACGGATTTAGATGGTGCCCTATTTAACGTGAATGCAGTCGTCTCTAAATCATAACCCAAAACGATAGCGGTAAATCAGTAAGAGATATGATAGATCGCACAATATCTAATAAAGTGCAGTTACAATGTTCGGACACACCATTACGCTGTGGTGTTCCAGGTGGCGTGAGTTGCGAAACTATTCCGCATTGTTTCTAATGAAGACCAAACTCATAAATCAAATATTCACCTCCACGATAAGATCGTAGAAACTTTATTTTCTTATTACGATGATTTTCCACTTCACTTTGAAATTCTTTGAACTTTTCAAATGTTTTAGACTTATGTTTCATTAAGTAGATATACCCATATCTGCTCAAATCATCTGTGAAGGTCAGAAAATAACGATACCCGCCGCGAGCATCAACACTCATTGGACTGCATACATCAGTATGTATTTTTCCAATAAGTCTATTGCTCGCTCCATTGTTCCGGAGAACAGAGTCTTAGTCATCTTGCCCATGAGGCATGGTTCACAAGAATCAAGTAATTCATAATCAAGTGGTTCGAAAAGCCTATCAGCATGGAGTTTCTTCATGCGCTTTACACCAATATGACCTAAACGGCAGTGCCACAAATAAGTTGCACTATCATTATTAAACTTGTATCTTTTGGCTTCAATACGATCAATATGTGTATCACTACTATCGAGATTCAGCAAAAATAGACCACTCATCAAGGGTGCATGACCGTAAAAGATATTACTCATATAAATAGAACAACCATTATTCTCTGATTTAAATGAATAATCGTCTCACATCAAACAAGATCCAGATATAATGTTCATGCCTAACGCTGGCACCAAATAACAATTATTCATGTCTAAAACTAATCCCGAAGGAGATGTAGAGGTAGCGTGCTGCTACCTCTTGAGCAACGCGTTGGTTTTCCCTTGAAGAGGAAAGGGTGATGAAGCACAGTAGCGTAAGTATTTCCCTCAGTTTTTGAGAACCAAGGTATCAATCCAGTAGGAGGCCACGCACGAGTCCCTCACACCTACAAACAAATAAAATCCTCGCAACCAACACAATAGAGGGGTTGTCAATCCCTTCACAGTCACTAAGGAAAGTGAGATCTGCTAGATATGATAAGATAATATTTTTGGTATTTTATTGATAAAGATGCAAAGTAAAGAAAGCAAAATAAATGGAAAAGGAAATAGCTTGTTGATGGAAGATTAATATGATGGAAAATAGACCCGGGGGCCATAGGTTTCACTAGTGGCTTCTCTCGAGAGCATAATTATTACGGCTGGTAAACAAATTATTGTTGACCAATTGACAGAATTGAACATAGTTATGAGAATATCTAGGTATGATCATGTATATATGCATCACGTCCGAGACAAGTAGACCGACTCCTGCCTGCATCTACTACTATTACTCCACACATCGACCGCTATCCAGCATGCATCTAGAGTATTAAGTTCAAAAGAACAAAGTAACGCTTTAAGCAAGATGACATGATGTAGAGGGATAAACTCATGCAATATGAAATAAACCTCATCTTGTTATCATCGATGGCAATAATACAATATGTGCCTTGCTGCCCCTACTGTCATTGGGAAAGAACACCATAACGTTGAACCCAAAGCTAAGCACTTCTCCCATTGCAAGAAAGATCAATCTAGTAGGCCAAACCAAACTGATAATTCGAAGAGACTTGCAAAGATAACCAATCATACATAAAAGAATTCAGAGAAGATTCAAATATTGTTCATAGATAAACTTGATCATAAACCCACAATTCATCGGTCTCAACAAAGACACCGCAAAAGAAGATTACATCGAATAGATCTCCACAAGAGAGGGGGAGAACTTTGTATTGAGATCCAAAAAGAGAGAAGAAGCCATCTAGCTAATAACTATGGACCCGAAGGTCTGATGTAAACTACTCACGCTTCATCAGAGAGGCTATGGTGTTGATGTAGAAGCCCTCTGTGATCGATGCCCCCTCCGGCGGACCTCCGGAAAAGGCCCCAAGATGGGATCTCATGGGTACAGAAAGTTACGGCAGTGGAATTATGGTTTTGGATCCGTATCTGGTAGTTTGGGGGTATGTAGGTATATATAGGAGGAAGAAGTACGTCGGCGGAGCAATGTGGGCCCCACGAGGGTGGAGGGCACGCCTGGGGGGGTAGGTGCGCCCCCCTACCTCTTGCCTTCCTGGTTGCTTTCTTGACGTAGGGTCCAAGTCCTCTGGATCATGTTCATTCCGAAAATCACGTTCCCGAAGGTTTCGTTCCGTTTGGACTCCGTTTGATATTCTTTTTCTGCGAAACTCTAAAATAGCCAAAAAATAGCAATTTTGGGCTGGGCCTCCGGTTAATAGGTTAGTCCCAAAAATAATATAAAAGTGTATAATAAAGCCCATTAATGTCCAAAACAGGATATAATATAGCATGGAGCAGTCAAAAATTATAGATACATTGGAGACGTATCAAGCATCCCCAAGCTTAATTCCTACTCGTCCTCGAGTAGGTAAATGATAAAAACAGAATTTTTGATGTGGAATGCTACTTGGCATAATTTCAGTGTAATTCACTTAATTGTGGTATGAATATTCAGATCCAAAAGATTCAACACAAAAGTTCAATATTGACATAGAAATAGTAATACTTCAAGCATACTAACTAAGCAATTATGTCTCTTCGAAATAACATGGCCAAAGAAAGTAATCCCTACAAAATCATATAGTCTGGCTATGCTCCATGTTCACCACACAAAGTATTTAAATCATGCACAACCCCGATGACAAGCCAAGCAATTGTTTCATACTTTTGTTGTTCTCAAACTTTTTCAATCTTCACGCAATACATGAGTGTGAGCCATGGACATAGCACTATATGTGGAATAGAATGGTGGTTGTGGAGAAGAAAAAAAGGGAGAAGATAGTCTCACATCAACTAGGCATATCAACGGGCTATGGAGATGCCCATTAATAGATATCAATGTGAGTGAGTAGGGATTGCCATGCAACGGATGCACTAGAGCTATAAGTATATGAAAGCTCAACAAAAAGAACTAAGTGGGTGTGCATCCAACTCGCTTGCTCACGAAGACCTAGGGCATTTTGAGGAAGCCCATTATTGGAATATACAAGCCAAGTTCTATAATGAAAAATTCCCACTGGTATATGAAAGTGATAACATAGGAGACTCTCTATCATGAAGATCATGGTGCTACTTTGAAGCACAAGTGTGGAAAAAGGATAGTAGTATTGTCCCTTTTTTGGGGCCTTCTATTTTTTATTTGGCCTTTTTTGGGACAATACTCTATGAATAATGATCATCACACTTCTATTTATTTACAACTCAATGATTACAACTCGATACTAGAATAAAGTATGACTCTATATGAATGCCTCCGGCGGTATACCGGGATAGCAATGATGCATGAGTGACTTGTACGATAGAATTATGAATGGTGGCTTTGCCACAACTAAAATGTCAACTACATGATCATGCAAAGCAATATGACAATGATGGAGCGTGTCATAGTAAACGGAACTATGGAAAGTTGCATGGCAATATATCTTGGAATGGCTATGGAAATGCCATGATAGGTAGGTATGGTGGCTGTTTTGAGGAAGGTATATGGTGGGTGTATGATACCGGTGAAAGGTGTGCGGTATTAGAGAAGCTAGCAATGTTGGAAGGGTGAGAGTGCGTATAATTCATGGACTCAACATTAGTCATAAAGAACTAACATACTTATTGCAAAAATCTATTAGTTATCAAAGCAAAGTACTACGCGCATGCTCCTAGGGGGTAGATTGCTAGGAAAAGACCATCGCTCGTCCCCGACCGCCACTCATAAGGAAGACAATCAATAAATAATTCATGCTCCAACTTCTTCACATAACGGTTCACCATACGTGCATGCTACGGGAATCACAAACTTCAACACAAGCATTTCTCAAATTCACAACTACTCAACTAGCACGACTCTAATATCACCATCTCCATATCTCAAAACAATTATCAAGTATCAAACTTCTCATAGTATTCAGCACACTCATAAGAATATTTTTTTATTAATCTTGAATGCCTAAAATAATTAAAGCAAATTACCATGCTGTTTTATAGGACTCTCAAAATAGTCTAAGTGAAGCATGAGAGAACAATAGTTTCTATAAAACAAATCCACCACCGTGCCCTAAAAGATATAAGTGAAGCACTAGAGCAAAAACTATATAACTCAAAAGATATAAGTGAAGCACATAGAGTATTCTAACAATTTCTGAATCATGTGTGTCTCTCTCAAAAGGTGTGTACAGCAAGGATGATTGTGGAAAACTAACAAATAAATACTCAAATAATACAAGATGCTCCAAGCAAAACACATATCATGTGGTAAATAAAAGTATAGCTCCAAGTAAAGTTATCGATGGAAGTAGACGAAAGAGGGGATGCCTTCCGGGGCATCCCCAAGCTTGGGCTTTTAGGTGTCCTTAGATTATCTTGGGGTGCCATGGGCATCCCCAAGATTAGTCTCTTGCCACTCCTTGTTCCATAATCCATCAAATCTTTCACCCAAAACTTGAAAACTTCACAACACAAAACTTAAAGTAGAAAATCTCGTGAGCTCCGTTAGCGAAAGAAAACAAAACACCACTTCAAGGTACTGTAATGAACTCATTATTTATTTATATTGGTGTTAATCCTTCTGTATTCCAACTTCTCTATGGTTTATAAACTATTTTACTAGCCATAGATTCATCAAAATAAGCAAACAACACACGAAAGACAGAATCTGTCAAAAACAGAACAGTCTGTAGTAATCTGTAGCTAACGCAAGTTCTGGGATCCCAAAAATTCTAAAATAAATTGCTGGACGTGAGTAATTTATCTATTAATCATCTGTAAAAATAATTAACTAAATAAAACTTTCCAAATAAAAATGGCAGCAATTCTCGTGAGTGCTAAAGTTTCTGTTTTTTACAGCAAGATTAAAAAGACTTTCCCCAAGTCTTCCCAACGGTTCTACTTGGCACAAACACTAATTGAACACAAAAAACACAACCAAAACATAGGCTATATAAATTATTTATTACTAAACAGGATCAAAAGGCAAGGAATAAAAATTAAATTGGGTTGCCTCCCAACAAGCGCTATCGTTTAACGCCCCTAGCTAGGCATAATATTTCAATGATGCTCACATGAAAGACATGAATTGAAGCACAAAGAGAGCATCATAGAACACGTGACAAACACATCTAAGTCTAACATACTTCCTATGAATAGGAATCTTGTAGGCAAACAAATTAACAAGGAAATCAAAAACTAGCATATGCAAGAAAGCGGAAAGAAACAATAGCAATCTCAACATAATGAGAGGTAATCTAGTAACATGAAAATTTATACAACCATATTTTCCTCTCTCATAATAATTACATGTAGGATCATAATCAAATTCAACAATATAGCTATCACAAAAAATATTCTTAACAAGATCCACATGTATGCAAAGTTGACACTCTTCCAAATAGTGGGATTAACATTAACTAAAGTCATGACCTCTCCAAACCCACTTTTATCAAAAACTTCATAAGATTGAACATTCTCCAAATATGTGGGATCTAAAGTTCACACTCTTCCAAGCCCACTTTCAATAATATTGCAAACACTATTATCAATCTCATATTCATCATAGGGCTTAAATAAATTTTCAAGATCAAAAGAAGAATCACCCCAATCATGATCATTGCAACAAATAGTAGTCATAGCAAAACTAGCATCCCCAAGCTTAGGGTTTTGCATATCATTGACACAATTTACATTAAGAGAATTTATAATAACATCATTGCAATCATGCTTTTCATCGAAGGAACTATTAAGTATGGGTGCAATAGCAACGATCTCATGTTTAACATAAGGAACTATAGCAAATTCATCTTCATAAATATTGGCATCATGGCCACAAGAATAGCAAGCATCATGTTCATCAAGGGATATTTCAATCAAATCATCGGAATCATAATTATCTATAGATTCATGCATATCATTATTTTCTTTCGAAGCAACGGGCATTCTTTCAATAAATTCTTTGACATAGGCATTATGAGCATAGTTTTCATAGCAATATTTAAGTATGTCAAAATTTTCAGATTCGTAGAGAGTAATATCATATTTTTTAATCAAATAAGCAACTTCATAAGCACCCTTAAAAGCAACAAATTCTTCAATTCATTCGATATCGTAGTAACTATAAACACCCTTTGCATAAGAAGATAATATTTCAATATCATTAAACTCACATAGGTAGGGGAGGTGTTTTTTAGGGTTCTTAGAGCAACAAGTAAAATCACAAATTTCACAAAGATTCCAAGCATAACACATCAATCTGTTTATTTGATTCCATAAGAGTCTCCCTTTTTCAGACAAACGGTGACGCGCAAAAGGAGCATGCTCATCTAAAGATTTCCCATCAACTAGGCTAGTTGGGGTATCAGCACGAGCACATAAGGATCGAAGATGATCTAAGTAGAACACTTTAAGTGGATCCATATCAATAGATTTTTAGCAAGCAAAGATGCAAGCAAATAGAAGGCACATGGAAACACAAACAAAAGACATACAGGAAGAAGGCGAAGAAAAGGCGAATAAAAAGGCAAGGGTGAAGTGGGGAGAGGAAAACGAGAGGCAAATGGCAAATAATGTAATGCGGGAGATAAGGGTTTGTGATGGGTACTTGGTATGTTGACTTTTGCATAGACTCCCCGGTAACGGCGCCAGAAATCCTTCTTGCTACCTCTTGAGAAATGCGTTGGTTTTCCCTTGAAGAGGAAATGGTGATGCAGCAAAGTAGCGTAAGTATTTCCCACAGTTTTTTAGAACCAAGGTATCAATCCAGTAGGAGGACACGCATGAGTCCCTCGCACCTACACAAACAAATAAAATCCTCGCAACCAACGCAATAAAGGGGTTGTCAATCCCTTCACGATCACTTACGAAAGTGAGATCTGATAGATATGATAAGGTAATATTTTTGGTATTTTTATGATAAAGATGCAAAGTAAAGAAAGCAAAATAAACGGAAAAGGAAGCTTGTTGACGGAAGATTAATATGATGGAAAATAGACCCGGGGGCCATAGGTTTCACTAGTGGCTTCTCTCGAGAGCATAAGTATTACGGTGGGTAAACAAATTACTGTTGAGCAATTGACAGAACTGAGCATAGTTATGAGAATATCTTGGTATGATCATGTATATAGGCATCACGTCCGAGACAAGTAGACCGACTCCTGCCTGCATCTACTACTATTACTCCACACATCGACCGCTATCCAGCATGCATCTAGAATATTAAGTTCAAAAGAACAGAGTAACGCTTTAAGCAAGATGACATGATGTAGAGGGATAAACTCATGCAATATGAAATAAACCCCATCTTGTTATCCTCGATGGAAACAATACAATACGTGCCTTGCTGCCCCTACTGTCACTAGGAAAGGACACCGCAAGATTGAACCCAAAGCTAAGCACTTCTTCCATTGCAAGAAAGATCAATCTAGTAGGCCAAACCAAACTGATAATTCGAAGAGACTTGCAAAGATAACCAATCATACATAAAAGAATTCAGAGAAGATTCAAATATTGTTCATAGATAAACTTGATCATAAACCCACAATTCATCGGTCTCAACAAAAACACCGCAAAATAAGATTACATCGAATAGATCTCCACAAGAGAGGGGGGAACTTTGTATTGAGATCCAAAAAGAGAGAACAAGCCATCTAGCTAATAACTATGGACCCGAAGGTCTGAAGTAAACTACTCACACTTCATCGGAGAGGCTATGGTGTTGATGTAGAAGCCCTCCGTGATCGATGCCCCCTCCAGCGGAGCTCCTGAAAAGGCCCCAAGATGGGATCTCACGGGTATAGAAAGTTACGGTGGTGGAATTAGGGTTTTGGCTCCATATCTGGTAGTTTGGGGGTACGTAGGTATATATAGGGGGAAGAAGTACGTCGGTGGAGCAACATGGGCCCCATGAGGGTGGAGGGTGCGCCTGGGGGGCAGGCGCGCCCCCCTACCTCGTGCCTTGCCGGTTGCTTTCTTGACGTAGGGTCCAAGTCCTCTGGATCATGTTCATTCCGAAAATCACGTTCCCGAAGGTTTCATTCCGTTTGGACTCCGTTTGATATTCTTTTTCTGCAAAACTCTGAAATAGGCAAAAAAACAGCAATTCTGGGATGGGCCTCCGGTTAATAGGTTAGTCCCAAAAATAATATAAAAGTGTATAATAAAGCCCATTAATGTCCAAAACAGGATATAATATAGCATGGAACAATCAAAAATTATAGATACGTTGGAGACGTATCACGTGCCGACGGCGGTCACATCGACTTTGGAACCATTTCCCACGTGCTTCGTCACCTCGTCCTTAGCCAATCTTTGTTTAATCCGTAGCCCCTATTTTGAGTTGCAAATATGAGCAACAGAACCAGTATCAAATACCCAGGCGCTACTACGAGCATTAGTAAGGTAGACATCAATAACTTGCATATCAAATATACCCTTCACTTTGCCATCCTTCTTATCCGCCAAATACTTGGGGCAGTTCCGCTTCCAGTGACCAGTCCCTATGCAGTAGAAGCACTCAGTCTTAGGCTTCGGTCCAGACTTGGGCTTCTTCACTTGAGCAGCAACTTGCTTGCCGTTCTTCTTGAAGTCCCCCTTCTTCCCTTTGCCCTTTTTCTTGAAACTAGTGACCTTATTAACCGTCAACACTTGATGCTCCTTCTTGATTTCTACCTTCGCAGCTAGCATCGCGAAGAGCTCGGGAATTGTCTTATCCATCCCTTGCATATTATAGTTCATCATGAAGCTTTTGTAGCTTGGTGGCAGTGATTGAAGAACTCTGTCAATGACACTATCATCGGGAAGATTAACTCCCAGTTGAGTCAAGTGGTTGTGGTACCCAGACATTCTAAGTATATGTTCACTGACAGAACTATTCTTCTCCATCTTGCAGCTGTAGAACTTATTGGAGACTTCACATCTCTCAATCCGGCATTTTCTTGAAATATTAACTTCAACTCCTGGAACATCTCATATGCTCCATGACGTTCAAAATGTTGTTGAAGTATCGGTTCTAAGCCGTAAAGCATGGCACACTGAACTATCGAGTAGTCATCGGCTTTGCTCTGCCAGACATTCATAACATCTGGTGTTGCTCCTGCAGCGGGCTTTGCACCTAGTGGTGCTTCCAGGACATAATTCTTTTGTGCAGCAATGAGGATAATCCTCAAGTTACGAACCTAGTCCATGTAGTTGCTACCATCATCTTTCAACTTAGCTTTCTCTAGGAACGCATTAAAATTCAAAGGAACGGTAGCACGGGCCATTGATCTACAACAATGTAGACATGCAAAATACTATCAGGTACTAAGTTCATGATAAATTAAAGTTCAATTAATCATATTACTTAAGAACTCCCACTTAGATAGACATCTCTCTAGTCATCTAAATGATCATGTGATCCATATAAACTAAACCATGTCCGATCATCACGTGAGATGGAGTAGTTTTCAATGGTGAACATCACTATGTTGATCATATCCACTATATGATTCAGGCTCGACCTTTCGGTCTCAGTGTTCCGAGGCCATATCTGCATATGCTAGGCTCATCAAGTTTAACCTGAGTATTCTGCGTGTGCAAAACTGGCTTGCACCCGTTGTATGTGAACGTAGAGCTTATCACACCTGATCATCACGTGGTGTCTCGGCACGACGAACTATAGCAACGGTGCATACTCAGGGAGAACACTTATACCTTGAAATTTAGTGAGAGGTCATCTTATAATGCTACCGCCGTACTAAGCAAAATAAGATGCATAAAGGATAAACATCACATGCAATCAAAATAAGTGATATGATATGTCCATCATCATCTTGTGCCTTTGATCTCCATCTCCAAAGCACCGTCATGATCACCATCGTCACCGGCTTGACACCTTGATCTCCATTGAAGCATCGCTGTCATCTCGCCAACTATTGCTTATACGACTATCGCTACTGCTTAGTGATAAAGTAAAGCAACTACATGGCGATTGCATTTCATACAATAAAGTTACGACCATGTGGCTCCTGCCAGTTGCCGATAACTGTTACAAAACATGATCATCTCATACAACAATTTATATATCATCATGTCTTGACCATATCACATCACAACAAGCCCTGCAAAAACAAGTTACACACCCTCTACTTTGTTGTTGCAAGTTTTACGTGGCTGCTATGGGCTTCTAGCAAGAACTGTTCTTACCTACGCATCAAAAACCACAATGATTTTTCGTCAAGTGTGCTGTTTTAAACTTCAACAAGGACCGGGCATAGTCAAACTTGATTCAACTAAAGTTGGAGAAACAGACACCCGCTAGCCACCTGTGTGTGAAGCACGTCGGTAGAACCAGTCCAATGAATGCGGTCATGTAATGTCGGTCCGGGCCGCTTCATCCAACAATACCGCCGAATCAAAGTAAGACGTTGCTGGTAAGCAGTATGACTATTATCGCCCACAACACATTGTGTTCTACTCGTGCATATAACATCTACGCATAGACCTGGCTCGGATGCCACTGTTTTGGAACGTAGTATTTCAAAATTTTACCTACGATCACGCAAGATCTATCTAGGAGTTGCACAACAATGAAAGGGGAGAGTGTGTCTACATACCCTCGTAGACCAAAAGCGGAAGCGTTTAGTAACGCGGTTGATGTAGTCAAACGTCTTCGCGATCCAACTGATCCAAGCACCGAACGTATGGCACCTCCGCGATCAGCACACATTCAGCTTGATGATGTCCCTCTAACTCTTGAACCAGTTGAGGCCGAGGGAGAGTTCTGTCAGCACGATGGCATGGTGACGGTGATGATGAAGTTACCGGCGCAGGGCTTTGCCTAAGCACTATGACGATATGATCAAGGTGTGTAACTGTGGAGGGGGGCACCGCACACGGTTAAGAGAAACTTGTGTGTTCTAGGGTGCCCCCTGCCCCCGTATATAAAGGAGGTGAGGGGAGGCCGGCCGGCCCTCCTAGGGCGCGCCAGGAGAGGGGAATCATACTAGGAGTCCAAGTCCTAGTAGGTTTCCACCTAAGGAAAAGGGGGAAGAAGGAAGGGAGAGAGGGAAGGGAAGGAAAGGGGGCGCCGCCCCCTTCCCCTAGTCCAATTCGGACCCAAGGGGGACGGCCAGCCCCTCTTGGCCCTTCCTCTCTTCCCACTAAGGCCCATCGAGGCCCAATAGTTCCCCCGGGGGGTTCCGATAACCCTCCGGCACTCCGATAATTATCCGGTACCTCCCGGAACTCATCCGGTGTCCGAATAACATCGTCCAATATATCAATCATTGTATATCGACCATTTTGAGACTCCTCGTCACGTCTGTGATCTCATTCGGGACTCCGAACAAACTTCAGTCATAAAATCAAATAACTCATAATACAAATTGTCATCGAACATTAAGCGTGCGGACCCTACGGGTTCAAGAACTATGTAGACATGATCGAGACACATCTCCGGTCAATAACCAATAGCGGAACCTGGATGCTCATATTGGTTCCTACATATTCTACGAAGATCTTTATCGGTCAAACTGCATAACAACATACATTGTTCCCTTTATCATCGGTATGTTACTTGCCTGAGATTCGATCGTCGGTATCATCATACCTAGTTCAATCTCGTCACCAGCAAGTCTCTTTACTCATTCCATAATGCATCATCCTGTGACTAACTCATTAGGTACATTGCTTTCAAGGCTCATAGTGATGTGCATTACCGAGAGGGCTCAAAGATACCTCTCCGATACAAAGAGTGACAAATCCTAATCTCGGTCTATGCCAACTCAACAAACACCATGGGAGACACCAGTAGAGCATCTTTATAATCACCTAGTTACATTGTGATGTTTGATAGGACACAAGGTGTTTCTCCAGTATTCGGGAGTTGCATAATCTCATAGTCAGAGGAACATGTATAAGTCATGAAGAAAGCAATGGCAAGAAAACTAAACGATCATTATGCTAAGCTAATGGATGGGTCTTGTCCATCACATCATTCTCTAATGATGTGATCCCGTTCATCAAATGACAACACATGTCTATGGCTAGGAAGCTTAACCATCTTTGATTAACGAGCTAGTCAAGTAGAGGCACACTAGGGACACTCTCTTTGTCTATGTATCCACACATGTACTAAGTTTCCAGTTAATACAATTCTAGCATGAATAACAAACATTTATCATGATATAAGGAAATATAAATAACAACTTTCTTATTGCCTCTAGGGCATATTTCCTTCACTATTTCACTCTTTTGAAATAAATTGTTACACATTTCCAAAAATCAGTTTCACAATGATACATTACAATTTCACTTTCCGTATTTATTATTTCACAATTCAGAACGTACATTTTACTTTCCACTGGCTTGTTTCATAAAAATCACATTTCAATTGCACATTTTGAAAATAGCATATTTCACTCTTTTCAAATAAACTATTACAGATTTCCAAAAAATTAGTTTCACAATGATACATTACAATTTCACTTTCAGTATTTACTATTTCACAATTTAGAACCTACATTTCACTTTCCACTACTTGTTTCACAAAACTAACATATTTCACTCTTTTGACATATATTATTGCACAATTTCAAATAAGTTGTTTCACAAGTTGACATTTCAGTTTCATATTTGGGTAAAAATCATTTCTATGAAATAGATTGGTTTCACATATTTCTATTGAAAATCACATTTTTTAGTGAAATGGGTTTGTTTCACATTTGAAATGTGAAACATCGAAATTTAAACGTGTTTGAAATGTATCCATGATTGTTCTAGGTCTAAAGGTCTTGACGCCATGACTTCAAACATATGAATTAATTCAAAAACAAACCTATAGCTTAAATGATACAGGCGATTTAATTTAGCTAAGGTGAAATAAAAGGATGGATTTATGTGTGAGAAAGGGAGAGAGTGGGCTGTCTCATGCTGCCATGCTTGTCATATCAGGGACAAATGTGGGGGTTACTAGTTGTATTTGCTGGAGTATATCCTAGTATAGTAGAAAAAGGAAAATAAAATATTCACAGTGACACAAATCTTAATGCATGCATGAACGATGGACTGGTTGCCGGCACATGTCAGAACCGCTCAAAATGACTTTGCGCATGCTCATGGATCAAAGAAATAAATATGGCAGATTGGCCTAAAAATTGTTCCCACCAAGCTTTATCCCTTTCTCTTTCGTACTCTGTTACCCCCAGCCTTCCTCCCCTCAGTATCCTCCTCTGCCCCATAGCACAATGTCTCACCAATTCTATTGCACGTGATCTGGTTGAAAAATTATATATATGGTCCAGTAATCCCCCCAACAAATTATTGCCTAAATCTTAACTCCGTTGAATCCTTTTATGTGATCCATAATACAAATGCACCATGATGGTATGATGTAAGGAAGCACGACATGTAAACTACCCTTAGCACCAAGAAAATTTCCACTTACAACATTATTAGTCTTTTCATGCCAATTGCCATTAACACCATGTCGGCGAAGATTTAACATTGGGGGACCAAGAGATAGCTTTGCTTCCATACTTAGAGCAACTCTAGCAGACCCCGCATCCGGCCAGCCTGCAAAACGCGTTAGCAGTTCATGGAAAAACAGCTTTGTGGGCCGGCGCAGACGGCCGCAGATGCAGACCCCACATAACAGACCCGTAAAAAAGGATATCCGCGGAATATGCTCTTTTACGGGTCGGCTTTGCGGGGTCTACTCTGGCACAGCTCCTCCCGGCCCGGAAAACCTAAATTTGCACCTTAATTTGATCCAACACAATGCATTTCTTTGCTTTTTCAACAACATTAGATACATAAGACATCACCAAATTTTTGCTAGAATAGCAAGACCAAAGAAAACAAGAACCACAAGTATGCATTTTAGAAGATTTCCAACTTCCATAACTGCTCCTACTAGTTGGACTAATATCTTCTCCATGCATTCATTGTTGATCTGCAGATTCTTGATTTTGCATTCTTCTTTCTTCATCTTTGGTTCGAAAGAAGTAGACGTTGTTTGCCCTCTAGTTGCACATGCAGCTGGTTCATTGCCTTCGATTCTACTAAGGAGTGTACGAACATCTATTAATCTTTCTTTCTATTAATAAATCAATGTATTCGCCTTCCCAGAACCAAAATGAGCATCCATCTTCCTACACACATGAGTGAGCATGTTCAAAATGAGCTACCGCAATTGAACCAAAGAATGAGCTATCAAAATGAGCTACCGCAAGTTCATGTACCCCGTCGTTTTCGCATTTGAAGAACACCCATCCGGGGTGCTTCGGTGTGCCCGAAGTTAGCCACAGCACTGTCCACGGGCAGTCGTCGCACTATATCCGAGCCACATATCTGAAGCCCGAGCACCGAGCCCAGTGGGCGGCCGGACGTATCCATGCCCGCAAACCGTCGGCGGCGGCGGGGGGACAATCCCGTACCTGCATGCGGCGATGCGACCTTGTCGGGGCTACGTCCATCGCTTGGCGCAGCCTCCGACGGCCAGAAAAGCCAAATCTGGTGGCCCGCGATGAAGGGTCGCAGATCCACAACTTTTCGGCCCGCCGACGCAGGAGGGGGAGAGGGGAGGCCTCGTGCGTGTGGCGGCCTTTCGGCGTGCTCTCGCCGGCTGCTTTCTCCGGAATCTTGGGCGGTGGCCTGGTGGCGGGGCAAGGGGGGAGGGGAGGTGGTTGGTGGGCAAAGCGCGGGCTGAAATGTCCTCCCCACCAAACGCTTTCATTTATATGGAGGGCACCGCAGCGGCGAGGGGGAAACTCGCATATTCACGGGTAGGGGACAAGATTTTGCCGCACCACTCAAAATATTTTGCGGGCCGGCCGCCTTTGCGGGGTCTGTTCGGGCTGGATTTTCCACACGGACCCGCATTTTGGTGGTTATTTTGCGGGTCGGGGCCGGATGCGGGGTCTGCTAGAGTTGCTCTTAGTCGTATTCTGCCCACTACCTCCATTGCAGCCTCTAATGCATCCGAATCGTTGATATAGTAGTTGCCAGCATAGTTAGCCTTCTTTCTTGGAAAAAATCATAAAGGCATGAACTGCTACACACGTAAAATTTGCATAACCGATGAGATCATAGCATCTAGTTTTTTTTGCAGCACCACAAACATTAAGAATTTGTAGACCTCTATTCAGTTCCAAATCCTTAACAAGATATGAGATCTACAAATTCAATGGTCAGATATTCGTCATTGATATTTACACGTCCAATGATTACATTGTACATTATTAGGTATAACTTTGTGAAGTTTATCAACGAGTAGAATTCCTCCTCTGCAATACCACGATACTTTTCTTACTTTCTATCATATCAAATCATGCATATAGCAAGAAATAAAGAAAGGATATGGTAATTAACACTCTAGAAGTGACAGGGTCAGAACATAGCTAACCTCTCTCCGCCAAGAGCTTATCTATCTCGACATGGATTCCATGAATAAGAACAAATTTGATCCCAAAGCTATGAAGAAGTGATATATCCTGTATGTCAAAAAATACAATAGAGACAAGATACAAATGTCAATCTCTTCATTTCATAAACTATTTTAAAGTACATTAGGAAGGTTGATGCCTCCCGATCCCCTCCGCCTCCCCTCCCCGCTGTCGCCGAATCCCGGATGGGCAAAGCCCGTGCGGGGGGATGATGGCGGCTGCGGGGTATCCATCCGGCGCGGCTTGGAGGTGTGGTTGTGACGGTAGATCTAGAGAGGGCGCCTTTAGACGACGTGTATGTGGCCATGGCACTGGTCACGTAGCGATGTGGCCTCCTCTACCTTCGGTTATCTTCATCGTAAATCCAAAGGGATCTGGTCGGTGGGTGTTGCCTCGCGGTGACTTCCTGGCGGCGAGTCAAGTGGAGGTGGAGTGGTGGCCTGGCTGTTGAAGTGGGTGATGTCGGCGTCCTGGGAACGGGGGTCTCCAGACCTACCTGCCTGCGGCCACAGCATGGCTCCACCAGCGGCCCTGTACGGCCCGTCTTCACCGACAAAACACTCAAGACCCTCGCGAGGGGCCAAGCCTCGTGAGGCGGACGACACAAGACCTCCTCGGGGGCGGCCTCACCAGGCTGGCTCGCGAGGGGCGGAGAGATCAAGGAAAGGGGTGCCTCACGAGGTTCTTGTGATGCAAGCCATGACGACCAGGGCCAGGCCGGCGCCGGCACGCGCAGTGTCCCTGTTTCCTCTTTGGTGCTAAAGAGGCGAGCGCAGGCACGGTGTCCCGAGGCGTCAAGCAAAGGTTTCCATATTAGTGCAACGAGACCAAGACCAGCAGGATGGCAGGACGGAGGTCACTGTGGAGCCCAAGATGGCGTCATCAGCAGAGCCTTTGGCAGGCGAAGACCATCTTTTGTCAGGATAACTTGTACTAGATGTCCCCCTTCAAATTGGCCGTTGTGGGATCCCTTCCCGGCTAATATTTGGGAAGAGGACCCGTGCCTCTCTATATAGGACTAGCCACCATCGTAGCGGGAGGATCTCATCTTGGACCGGATCCATTCCACCAAGGCGACCACACAAACTCGCCAAGCACAAGAGCACCTCTCCTCAGGAGGTTGTTCTTCCCTTGTAACTGTTCATCCTCAGCCCAAGAGGCAATCCATCACACCACACTGGAGTAGGGTATTACACCACATCGGTGGCCCGAACCAGTATAAATCTTGTGTCCCTTTGTTCTGCGAGTTCGATGTGCTGAGCCTTGAGATCGTGGTGAGAGCGTGAGCTAGAGGGAGGAAAGATCTTCGTGTGCACCCCAGTGTTCGAACCTCAAGGGTTTTGCCGGAACCTGAAATCCGACATTTGGCGCGCCGGGTAGGGGGTGCGTCGAAGCCTCTCTTCCATCAGCAGACCCGCCAACACTCTGCAGCGCCGATGTCCGGCGACCCGAGGTCCAACACCGATCACTGGGCAGCCTGGCCAGCCCGGGAGGTGTCGTCCGCCCAAGAAGACCTCAACTATGCGCTCCAGGTGGCACACGCACCGCCAAACACCGTGGGGCGTGGGAGGCATGGCCCGGCGCCTTCCACCCTTACCCCGCGGCGCACGCGGGCCGCCGCAAGGGCCTCAAGCTACGTCGTGGCGACGGCGCCGCACTCCCGACGGGAACAACCGAACATGAGAGCCGCTCTCACAATGGCGCGGGAGCTGCTACGATGTCGGCTGATGGAGAGAGGTCGGGATGCATTGCTGGAGCGTGTTGCCATCTGTTGACCACTGCGGCCAGGGGTACGCTGCCTTTCTGCTTCTTACTTATGCCTCAGGCTGCGGCCGGATCGCACGGTGGGCCTCGTCGCGCCTGCTCGCCCCCAGGCGCACCAGGAGGTTTCGTCGGCACCAGCGCTACCAGCGGCGCCGGACACCCAACCACACATGTGCCTCCCCTGATGGGTGCAGGCGTAAGCATCGCCACCCACGGTCCCTGCAGGATGCCGCCCTACCATCCTGGCATGCCGAGCCAAGCAACGTCGAGTGAGGGGCACCTCAACGAGGTTTCCGGGGCGACGGCTCCGGAGGCCTATGTGCCCCGCATGATAGACCAGGAGTACTTATCGGAAGACAACCCCGGTTCGTTCCTCGAGTAGGGTTGGGAAGAGGAGACGCTGGAAGCTAAGGCCTTCCAGGAGCCACCCAGGAGCCTCGCCGACCACGCCGGCGACAGCAGCTACAGGGTAACACTAATCTCTCAGGAGCAGGCTTACGCTAACCATGGGTCGCAAGTGAATCAAGTCACAGCGGTGGACGACGGCCCCAGCACGGCAGCCCCCTCTCACCAGGGGAAGCGCATTGGGGGCTACGGGGGAGGAGCTGGGAGTGAGGCCCCTCCCCGCATCGTATGGATCAAGGCGTCGCTTGGTGGTAGGTCCTCTGTCGGGCAGGCGCTGGCGAGCCATCCCCTCGACAGAGGGCCCATGGTCGTCGAGGGTGCTGCTAGCGTCCCCTTTGCCCCTTGGTATCGTCCTGGTTTTCAGACGCCCCAACGGTGGTCGAGGGCGGCGCAAGGCGGGGCCCTCACCTGGCGATATGAAGTAAGGCTCATGCCTGTGAAGGTCTCTGCTCGTGACACTCTCACGTAATAATGAGTGGGGCTGTACACGCCCCGGAGTCTCTGGAGTGCCGCCCTCGGGCCTCGGGGGCTCCCGCCCACGTTCTAGTGGAAGCACCATGCTCCGCGCTGGCTGTCGACACTGTCCCCCAATGACTATGCTCATGGTCTGTGAAAGCACTTAGCTCCGCGCTGGTGAGAAGACTCAAAGACAAGAAGACTAGCTAGGTGCCGGACGCGGCCATTTGCTTTTGGCCTCTTTTTTGTAGCTCAGACTCGCGGCTTTTGATATTGAATTTGAAGTTGCATTTTCCATTGGTAATCGTGGGGGCATCCTTTTTGTTCGTGTTGGTTTCGTGAGTTTCTGGATTCGTGTTTTGTTTGAGGTTTGTGTCCGCTACCTCCCCCCTTCCGAGCTCCTGCGAGCGGGAGCTAGCAGCAGCGTACGCATGCTGCACGCACACCTTGCCATCACTGGCACTCGCTTCTCGTGATACCCTCTCGGGTGGATCGGTGGACCTCTCAGGGAACCAAAACCTCGCGAGCTCGTGAGGGGATCCTCTCATAAGGAACGCACATTCACAACAGCCAAACCAGTTTAAAGCTCGACTAAACCAAAGTTATGACATCAAGCCCGCAAGGAGAGTCACGAGCACCCAAAAGCAAGCTTTAAGCCTAGTCTAAGGAATGAAGTAGTAGTCTATTTACATGAGGGGCTTCCCCTCTCCAACATGCTCTTACATCATGAGGGGTCATGCCCAAGCTTTTGTGTGTAGGTTCAAAATAAAGGAGCGAGGGCTCAGCCGGATATATCACTCGCCTCGCCCCCCGAATCGCTTCCAGACAGGCTTCTGGCGCCATCGCCGTCGCTGGCTACACCGCCATCAACCGCGCCGCCATCATCCACACCACCATCAGCCGCGCCGCCATGAACTACATCGCCCTCACCCACCGCGACCACCACCGCGTCATCATCAGAAGCAAAGGCCCTAACCAGAGCGTCCACATTATCATCCACCCAGTGCGTGAGGTTGCCCCAGATGACCGCGGGCACTGGGGCAATGGTGGTGGCAAAATCAAAGTCAGGATAGGTGTTCAGGAGATGGCTGAAGACGCGGGAGAATGCGCGCCCGAGAAGGCCTCGGCTCTTTTCGTCCACAAGCTCGCGAGCCCTCTCAGCACGGCTCTCCAAGCGCATCACAACATCAGTGAAGAAGCGAAGATGGCTGGCGTAATCCTCGGCGTGGGGATGAGGGGCATGCTCATCCCAGATGGTACCAAGCGCCTGGTTGGCCTTCGTACCGAGGTCCCGAAGCATGGGGGCATGCTCGCACGCAGTAGCGTCAGCCGGCGAAGTGCCTCCTCCCTACTTTGCTACGCGAGGGACTCGGCACTGGCAACCCACTGTTGAAGGGAGAGCAGCTCGGCACGGGCGGAAGCCAGCTCGGCCTGCACCGAGATCAGGGCGGCTGTACTGGCTTTCTCGCGTTGTTCCACCTCAGCCAGCCCTGACCTGAGGGCAACGGTCCTGCCCACACCTTCGGCTTCCACGAGCTTCAGCTTCGGGTCGTACCTGCCGGCAAGGTCCGCGTGAGCCTCGACCACCCTGTGGTCGACCTCCTCCTGGGCCCTGGCCTCGCGCGTGCCGACAACATCCTCTGCTTGGGAGACTTGGTGCTCCCTCGTCTCCAACCGCTCGAGCTCAAGGCTACGCTCCATGGCCTCCGGCAACAGTGCTTCCTCGCGCCTCAAGATCTCCTCCTTGTTGGACGGGGCACACTTCATCGACGCCAGGGCAACTCTACGCGCCTCCACCTGCTGCTCCAGGGAGGCGTTCAAGGCCTGGAGCTCCCGCCTGCGCTCCTCGGTGACCGTGCGGCGATTGTCCGCCTCCCTGGCCTCCTCCAAGGCCGGGGCGCTGGCCTCTCGCGAGGTTGCCAGGGATGCCTTGGCCTTCGCATCGGTGTGCTCGCGCTGGAGGCGCCCGAGGTTGATAGCCACCTTCAGGCGATGCCACTCCTCCACCAGCCGGAGGCCTTAGCTTAGCTTCAAGGCGAGCGTCGACATCCGCGAGTTCTCCACTGAGTTGGCTGATCACGCCCATTGCCTCTTTAAAGAGCTCATGGCAGACGACACTCCACTCGTGCGCAAGCTTAAGCGTGCAACCGGGTCCGTCCCCCACAGCGGGGGTGGCCGACAGGATACGAAGCGGCTCACCCCCCTTAGGCAGGGGGCTGGCACCTCTCGGGTCGCCGGCCGAGCTTCGGCAGGGGCCCGGATGGCTTGAGGCCCGCTGCTCTAAGAAGAAGCCAGGATCAAAGCCATCCAACCGCCGTCCATAACCAGAGGAGGAGCCCTTGGCACACTTGACGCGCCACAGGCGAGGCCACAAAGGAGAGACGGCAAAGGCACGGGCTCAAGGCGCGAAGCTAGCGTGTTTGCCTCTCCAGTTGACCTTGCATCGGGTGCGGCATGCTGTCTTGGGGAGCTCAAGGCCAGCGGGGGATTCGAGGCAGGAGGAGGTTGCTTCCCTAGTGTCGGTGTCAAAACCGGCGGATCTCGGGTAGGGGGTCCCGAACTGTGCATCTAGGCGGATGGTAACGGGAGGCAGGGGACACGAAGTTTTACCCAGGTTCGGGACCTCTTGATGGAGGTAAAACCCTACGTCCTGCTTGATTAATATTGATGATATGGGTAGTACAAGAGTAGATCTACCACGAGATCAGAGAGGCTAAACCCTAGAAGCTAGCCTATGGTATGATTGTATGTTGTCCTACGGACTAAAACCCTCTGGTTTATATAGACACCGGAGAGGGCTAGGGTTACACAAGGTCGGTTATAAAGGAGGAGATATACATATCCGTATTACCTAGCTTGCCTTCCACGCCAAGTAGAGTCCCATCCGGACACGAGACAAAATCTTCAATCTTGTATCTTCATAGTCTAATAGTCCGGCCAAAGGATATAGTCCGGCTGTCCGGAGACCCCCTAATCCAGGACTCCCTCAGTAGCCCCCGAACCAGGCTTCAATGGCGATGAGTCCAGCGCGCCATGTTGTCTTCGGCATTGCAAGGCGGGTTCTTCTCCAACTTTCAAGTGTTCGTAAGCAGTGTCCGGCTCCATAAATGTTGAACCTCTTGGCTTCTGTGCCCAATAAGGGCTTTCTCCCACACGTCGAACGAATATGAGGTGCCAGGGCGTTTTTACCTTCACTCCCCTAGCCACATAAATAAATTGTCTATTAAAGGAATGGGGATTCTTAGATCCGATCCATACCATCCTCCCCCAGCGAGAGTTCATCAGAGCGTGTTTCGGAAAGATCCATTCCAGCATGGCCGACCTCCGCAGCTCCCCCTCCCGCCCCCGTAACCCTAAGCCCGGTGATTGGGAGAGGTGTTCAGTCCCGCATAGTCGATTAGTCGAGCTGCAGACTAAGGGATTTCTCCCCCGGCGTATATGGTGCCCGTTCGAGCCAGGCTTGCCACCTACAATGGTGGGGCGCAAGCGAAGAGCTTTCCTTGTCCCTCCATGGGGGAACGGGTCTGCCTTGTTCCTTACTTACTAAGGGGACTCGGATTTCCAATTCATCTGTTCCTCCACGGGCTCCTGGAGTTCTACGGCCTCCAATTACACAATCTCACCCCTGCCTCCATTCTACATATCGCCGGCTATGTTGCTCTCTGCGAGTTGTTCCTAGGCTGCGAGGCTCACTTCGAGCTGTGGAAAAGGCTATTCTGCCTTGTCCCTCGCACGCAAAGGGAATCACTTTATCAAGTGGGCTGAGCCAAAATATGGCGCATCGCCGATACCGGATACCTATCCGGTACCCTGAAGAAGACGTCCGAAGACTGGCCGTCAGAATGGTTTTATATGGAGGACGTCCCCCTTCCGGACCCTGTTCGGCGGGGTCTTCCTGAGTTCAACAATGTTCATTTGAAGAAGCGCCGAAGTTGGCGCCCACGGAGCCCCCAGGCGAAAGACAATGGAGAAGTCCTCTATCTGATGAACCGGATCAAAGCACTAGCTCGATCAGGATTGACAATAATCAAAGTTATGTCGATTTGCATAATGCGGGGAGTGCAGCCACTTCAATACTGCCGCTCTAGCGTAAGGGTCCGGACAATGCTGCCGCTCTAGTGAAAATTCTGTCCGAACTGTTCAAGGGTGAGGAAGAGGAGTTCACCCGCATTAAGCCACGGGATGGATTCTCCATGTACAATCCTCCAAGCTGGGTAAGTTATATCTCCCTGCCCCCATTTTTCCTGCATTCTTAATCGTAAGTATTCACCTTGCCACTTTGCGGTAGGAACTGAGAAAAGCCATAAAGGAGGTCAGCAGCCCTTCTCCACAACCAGAGGACCCTGACCGGGCCCTCGATTCCGGACTTGAGGAAGATCCGGTTATCTCCGTGGAACTGATAGACCGGCAGTTCTATCAGTTAAGCTGCGACGATGCCCTGGCGGCCATTACGGCCGACTATCCCGGACTGCTCCCTGCATCGCAGGTAAGAAAAGTCAAAAAGTCCCAACTCCAAAACTAGGATCCCCTTTTAGGCACTTCACCCACCATATACACATGGCATCTTTTACAGGGAAGGCATTCGAGACGCCCTACCGAACCCGTGGCAACTCGCCAACAAGAGGTACCGAGGCCGGGTAGGCCAAAAAGGAAGGCGGTCACGACGGAGACACCGGCGCAAAGGTATAGGAAAAACCCCGCTCCATGGTTGTCGTCTTTCTCAAAATGTAATGACGCCCACATTTCTTTAACAGAAAGAATGCTTGCCGGAATATGTCTGGCGATGCTACCAATCAAGCTTCCACCAGTCGGGCGCCAGGACCGGACATGGAGGCGGAAGGCGATATGGGGCAGGCGCCGGATAATCCCCCTACAGAGGATGCGGAAAAATTATCCGCTACAAACTCAGAAGTGGAAAGCGCCATGAATCATAGGCGCCGCCAGGCCGTACTCCGCGATGCTTGTTTCTCACCAGAGGCGTTCGACGCCTTCAATTCTGGAGAGGCGTACCTCCGTGTCGCTCAAGATGGTCTAGCCAGAGCCACGGATCAGTATGTAAAGGATGTACGGGTGAGTAAATCTGACGATTTATATGTATCAGTAGCCCCTGAGACTTGAAACAGTTAGCAGAACTGATTTAAGGATCATCTTTAATGTGCAGGTTCTTACAGAGAAGAATACTAGGCTGTCCCAGGAGCTGGAGGAATGCAAGACCCAATTGGGGGCCGCTCTTGCCGCATTGCAGGAACAGAAAAAGCCTCCTGCTGGTAACATTTACTTTCAAGAATGGTGGTTACCATATGGTGTGCGGTGTGTCTGTAGATCTAACAATTGATTTTGCAGATGAGTTCGGAGAAAGTCTGGGGGACCAGCATGTTATGCGACAGCTAGAGGCTGGCAAACGCGTGCTGACTAAGGTTATGCTGGAGAAAAACAATCTCCAAGATGCCAACATTAAGCTGAACGTGGAACTAAAAGACGTTCAGGGCCAGCTTGCGGACTCCGAGAAGGAGAATAAGCGGCTTCGGCGCGGCATTTTCAGTAAGTGTTTGAACGAATCCTTTTTAAAGGAGTTCGGCGAAGAAGCTGTCTAACAACGTTATTTCTGTAGGTATGTTGACGGGTCGTCCTGCGGAGGAAATGCCCGGGTCTGCGGGTGATCTTCTGTCTGAGTTGTCACATCTGCACGAAAAAGTTCGGCAGGTGATGCAGGGCGTTGCCCAGGCCTTGTGGTCGTCCGTCTCCCTGCCAGAAGGCGTTGCAAAGCTTGCGGAGAAGCTGAAGGGAGCACGGTGGTGCTTCCGTTTATGGAAGATATCAGCCTGCCGACAGGGTGCCAGAGAAGCCTAGGCCATGGTGAAGATGCGGTATACCAAGGCAGACCCAAATCACATGGCCGAGGTCGGACCTGTGGGGCCCGACGGAAAAGAGATCCCCGTTAGCTTAGTTTATGGGCAAGTAGAATTAGCCACAAAGTATTCTCAACAGGATTGTAAGCTGGACCGCCTGTTGGATGGTATAGAGGAGGAATTTAGTCAGTCCGCATGACTATGTAATTAAAGTGACATGTATAATGCCTTCTAGCCGGATTGTAGATCATTTGTCGTTGCGGACCTTTTCGCTTCAACCTCCAGGCCCGATAGTCCGGAGTGAATCCGAATACCCGCTCAGTTATATAAAACCGGGGTATGAGTGGAGACCAGGCGTAGGGGTCATTAGTGCTTTATCAGACAAGTGCCCAACTAGTTATGTTATATTACATGGGTAGTAAGAAACATCTTCCAGGGAGAATAGTTCCGTTAAGGGTTCCTTTCCCTGGGTAAGCATGCCCTAAAGTGCATGTCTGGACTGCGATAAGAAACGCAGAAAAAGCATGTGGGGGCAGATATGGACAATAAATAAAAATCATATTTTTTTCACCGACAGGTCATTCCCTTAAGAACGCTAGCTTTCGGCTTCACCCAGTCTGAGGTACACATCCGGCTGACCCAACAGTAACAATCGCAGAGGTGCTCCCCTTATGCCCTAGCCGAATTAACGGGAACGTAGGGCATAAATACAAGAGCCAGGCAACCCAGCTTGGCCAAAACTTAAGTCATATCGATGCATATAATGGTGAAAAAAGGTACATGCGGAAGTATAACACATGTGTTGGGCGTGAGGCCCAGATAAATAATTTAAGCTTCTATGAAAGAAGCCTCCAGGTATGAAGAGTGCGGCTAGCGTGTCTGTAATGTACAAGCGAGGCACAAGGTGACCCTTGAAGGCCTAGAGAAATAATAAGAGAAAGAAAGAAAGGGAAACAAGACAGATGATGTATATGCAGAAAATGGACAAAGGGAGGGGACTAACATAGAGTCCCGTGCTAGGCGTAGAATCTTCGAAGCCTGGCCGTGTCCCATGGGTTTGGCTCGAGTCGACTAGTCGATGCATCCCGCAGTCGGTATGCTCCACCAGTCAGAACTTGGTCAATAATGAAGGGACCTTCCCATTTGGGCTCGAGCTTGTTCTTTTTCTTATCCGGCAGGCGTAGAACTAGTTCGCCAACGTTATAAGTTTTGGCCCGTACTTTTCTGCTTTGGTATATGCGAGCCTGTTGCTGATAAAATATGGAACGGGCTTTGGCTATGTCGCGCTCCTCCTCCAAGGTGTCCAGACTGTCCTGCCGATCAAGCTTGGCTTATCTTTCTTCATACATGCGCACTCGAGGTGAGTCATGAATTATGTCACAGGGCAAGACTGCCTCTGCGCCGTACACCATAAAGAACAGTGTATATCCGGTACTACGATTCGGCGTGGTCCGCAGCCCCCAGAGTACGGAGTCGAGCTCCTCTACCCAGTGCGTGTCAGACTCTGTTAAGGAACGCACTAATCTGGGTTTAATGCCGCTCATTATAAGACCGTTTGCTTGCTCGACTTGACCGTTGGTTTGTGGGTGATAGACTGAAGCATAATCGAGCTTGATGCCCATTTTGCCGCACCAGAGTTCTACCTCATCGGCCGTGAAGTTCGTGCCATTGTCAGTGATGATCCTGTGGGGGACGCCGTAACAGTGTACAACCCCGGATATGAAGTCTATCACCGGTCCGGATTCGGCTGTTTTAACAGGTTTGGCCTCTATCCATTTGGTGAATTTATCCACCATGACCAGTAAGTATTTTTTTTCTTGTGGGTTCCCTCTTTAAGGGGTCCAACCATGTCAAGTCCCCAGACCGCAAAGGGCCATGTAATGGGGATTGTTTGGAGGGCGGTGGGTGGCATGTGGCTTTGATTTGCAAAGAGCTGGCAATCGGCGCAACGTTGGACCAAGTCATGTGCGTCTGCCCGGGCTGTTGGCCAATAGAATCTTGTGCGGAAGGCCTTGCTTACAAGGGCCCGGGCTGCGGCGTGATGACCGCCGAGTCCGGCATGAATTTCTGCCAAAAGATTCCACCCTTCCTCTTCGGAGATGCACCTTTGAAGGACTCCGGTAGTGCTTTTTTTGTACAATTCTCCCTCATGGACCCTATAGGCCTTGGATCGCCGCACTATGCAGCGTGCCTCATTTTGGTCCTCCGGAGGTTCCTGTCTCGTTAGGTAGGCCAGGAATGGTTCTGTCCACGGGGCAATAATGGTCATTATTACGTGGGCTGAAGGTGTTATTTCGGTGGCAAAGCCTCCAATTGTGTCAGAGTATTCGGTATCGGGCATTTTGGCCGGGTCCGGACTATTGTTACCGGTGTCTCCTTCCCATACTACAGATGGCTTGGACAGCCTTTCCAGAAATATGTTGGGTGGGACCGTATTGCCTTTTGCGCCGATGCGGGCGAGGACATCCGCCGCCTGATTGTTTTCCCGAGTCACATGGTGAAATTCGAGCCCCTCGAACCGAGCTGACATTTTTAGGACGGCGTTTCGATAGGCCGCCATTTTCGGATCCTTGGCGTCAAAGTCTCCACTTATTTGGGATATTGCGAGGTTTGAATCCCCACGCACCTCCAAGCGTTGAATGCCCATGGAGACTGCCATCCGAAGACCATGCAACAGAGCTTCGTATTCGGCTGCATTGTTGGAGTTTGTATACAATATTTGCAGTACATACTGTCAGGACGACGCCAGCCCCTAGACCGGCCAGCATTTTAGAACCGTCGAAGTGCATGATCCAGTTGGAGTATGCGCCATACTCTTTAGGGAGTTCGGCCTCCGTCCATTCAGCGACGAAGTCGGCCAGTACTTGCGATTTAGTGGCTCGTCGGGGTTTGTATGTTATGTCAAACAGGAGGAGCTCAATGGCCCATTTGGCAATCCGGCCCATAGCATCGCGGTTGTTTATAATATCATTAAGTGGCACTTCCGAGGCTACCGTAATCGAACACTCTTGAAAGTAGTGTCGTAGCTTCCGGGACGCCATGAATACCGCATAGTCTATCTTTTGATAATGTGGGTACCTTGATTTGCATGGAGTGAGGACAGTGGATACATAGTATACCGGCTTTTGAAGAGGGAATTTATGTCCGGCAGCTTCTCGTTCGACAACAAGCACTGCGCTTACAACTTGATGAGTTGCCGCAATGTACAATAGCATTGGTTCACCAATGTTTGGCGTGGCCAGGACTGGGTTGGTTGCCAAAATGGCCTTTATTTCTTCGAATCCGGATGTGGCAGCGTCCGTCCACTCGAAGTGTTCGGTGCGCCGAAGAAGGCGATAAAGGGGTAAAGCTTTTTCTCCTAAGCGGGAGATAAAGCGGTTTAGAGCCGCCACGCATCCAGTTAACTTCTGGACTTGTTTGAGGTCTGTTGGTGTAGCCAACTATGACAAAGCTCGGATTTTGGATTAGCTTCGATGCCTCTACTGGAGACAATGAAACCCAGGAGCTTTCCGGCTGGTACGCCGAAAACGCATTTTTTGGATTGAGCTTTATGTCGTATGTTCGGAGGTTGTCGAATGTGAGCCTCAGGTCGTCTATCAGAGAGTCGACGTGTTTGGTTTTAACAACCACATCGTCTATGTATGACTCTACTGTTTTGCCAATTTGTTTCTCCAGACATGTCTGAATCATGCGTTGATATGTTGTGCCGGCGTTCTTGAGCCCAAAAGGCATTATGTTAAAACAGAAGGGACTGTATGGTGTGATGAATGCCGTTGCGGCTTGGTCGGACTCCGCCATCTTGATTTGGTGGTAACTAGAGTATGCGTCGAGGAAACACAATGACTCGGTTCCTGTGGTAGCATCAATGATTTGATCGATGCATGGGAGGGGGAAGGGATCCTTTGGGAAAGCTTTATTGAGGTCTTTGAAATCGACACAAAGGCGCCAGGATTTGTCCATCTTTGGTACCATCACCAGGTTTGCTAGCCAGTCCAGGTGTTTTATTTCTTTGATGAATCCGGCCTCCAATAACTTGGCTAGTTCCTCTCCCATGGCATGTCTCTTAGGTTTGGACAAACACCGAAGATCTTGCTTGACCGGCTTGAATCCCTTTAGGATATTGAGGCTATGCTTGGCCAGCCTGCGTGGGATTCCTGGCATGTCTGAGGGATGCCAGGTGAATATGTCCCAGTTCTCGCGCAGGAACTCTCGTAGTGCGGCGTCCACAGTGGGGCTTAGCTGTGCCCCGATGTAGGCTGTTTTTGTAGGGTCCATTGGGTGGACTTGGAATTTGACTATTTCATTCGCTGGTTTAAAAGAGGTGGACTTGGATCTCTTGTCGAGTATCACGTCGTCCCTGTCCACTGTGGAGCATAGCGTGGTTAATTCCTCGGCCGAGAGGGCTTCGGATAATGCCTCGAGGGCCAATGCGACTGTTTTGTTTTCGGCACGGAGTGTTGTGTCTGGATCGCTGGCGAGAGTGATGATTCCGTTGGGCCGGGGCATTTTGAGCTTCATGTACCCGTAATGGGGTACGGCTTGGAAGATTGTGAATGCCTCCCGTCCTAAAAGAGTGTGATAACCACTGCTAAACGGGGCCACTTGGAATGTAATTTCTTCGGACATGTAATTATCCGGCGTGCCGAATACCACATCTAGTGTGATTTTCCCAGCACAGTGTGCTTCCCGACTGGGGATGATTCCTCTAAAGGTTGTGCTACTTTGCTCAATGCGGTTCCAGTCTATTTCCATCTTTTGAAGAGTTTCCTCATAGATGAGGTTTAATCCGCTGCCGCCGTCCATGAGTACTTTGGTGAGTCGAAAGCCATCCATGATTGGACCGAGGACCAGTGCGGCTGGTGCTCGGGCTGTTCGGAATTTAGGTTCGTCACTGGCATTGAAGGTAATAGCCGTGTCACTCCATGGATTTATTGCTGCTATGTGGCAGATTTCGACCATGCCGCGGAGTGTTCGCTTGCGTCTATTATTTGACGCGAAGGACTCGAAGACCGTTAACACTGTATTGTTATCCACGGGATGGTGCTCTGTGGTATTTGGGAGAAGTAGATCCTCACCACTTTTGGCCACCTGCCAGAGTATCCAACATGCTCTAAGGCTGTGTGTTGGTATTGTATCCGATGTACTATGAATTTTGCAGGGTCCGTTGAGCCATCCCTCCAGTACGGTTCCATACCCTGTAGAGGGTTTTTGCTTTTTGGTAGTTGACCCGGGTGTATTGTGATAATGCACCCTTTTGTTTCGGACTGGGTTTGTATTCAGGGCCGGATCATCCCAAAAGTTTATTTCGGTTTTCCAGGCACTTTCCATCGCACAGTACTTTCGTACTATGGACGCCAAGTCAGCGAAGCATGTTATCTCACGGCGATTTATGGCATTAAGGATTCCCTTGTCCGTGCAATTATTGCAAAAAATTAGGATTGCGTCTTCCTCGCGATAGTCCTTAACCTTGTTCATCGCAAGGAGGAATCTGGCCCAATAGTGATGTATTGTTTCCTGGGGCTCTTACCTGATGTGGGAAAGATCGTTTATGTTTGGGTGGGTGGGTGGAATTGAATCCGAACCCTCACCTGATCTGGGATCCAGGGGCCAAGGAATTTCCAATTTTGGAAGTTCCGGTTCCGGGGTGTGACCCGATAATCCTGGCCCGCTGCCTGACTCTAAGTTCAGGGATTGGATGTTGTCCTCCCGCGAACAGGCGTCCGGCTCAGAGAGCTCGGGAATCCGGACATAGTTGGTCCTCGAGATGGAGGAAAGGTCGCCGCATTGTTCCTCCACCACTGCAATATGATGGGTGACTGGTGGAGAATTAATCTCCCTTTGATCGGGTTTAAGCCCAATCCAATCATAGTCCGTAGCGACTCCCAAGGCGTTAATGCGATCTAAGAGCTCGTTTAAGGAGGCGAGCTCCATTGGATCCATCTGTTCGGCAAGTGCCGATTTGACGTGGAGGTTGTTTTCGATGACCCGAGAAGTCATCGTCAGCGCGGCGGCCGAACATGCGGTCATGATGAAACCGCCTAGCCGGAGAGTTTAGCCGACAGCCAAAGCTCCCCTGACAGTAGTACCATCTTTAAAGATGAGATGAGACATCCTTCCTTCTGGCGACGGCACAGAGGAACTCTCAATGAAAGCACCAATGTCTGTGTCAAAACCGGCGGATCTCGGGTAGGGGGTCCCGAACTGTGCGTCTAGGCAGATGGTAACAGGAGGCAGGGGACATGAAGTTTTACCCAGGTTCGGGCCCTCTTGATGGAGGTAAAACCCTACGTCCTGCTTGATTAATATTGATGATATGGGTAGTACAAGAGTAGATCTACCACGAGATCAGAGAGGCTAAACCCTAGAAGCTAGCCTATGGTATGATTGTATGTTGTCCTACGGACTAAAACCCTCCGGTTTATATAGACACCGGAGAGGGCTAGGGTTACACAAGGTCGGTTACAAAGGAGGAGATATACATATCCGTATTGCCTAGCTTGCCTTCCACACCAAGTAGAGTCCCATCCGGACACGAGACGAAATCTTCAATCTTGTATCTTCATAGTCTAACAGTCCGGCCAAAGGATATAGTCCGGCTGTCCAGAGATCCCCTAATCCAGGACTCCCTCACCCCGGAGACTTCGCGGCCTTAGCAGAAGGGACCCTGAGGAGCCACTGTCAGGAGGGGAAGCAGCACTCGAGAAATCACAAAGATAAGGTACTCACTCGTCTATGGCGATATACTTCCTCTGCTTCAACGGCCGGAAGGCATCACTGCTGCAGCTTGGAGACCCTTTCCTCTTGGGGGGTGCATCGAAGTCCAGACGGAGCCGGTCGAAACATTGGACGCGGCAACCAGCACGGGGCACAGTTGGTGAGGCTCCCGAGGAGACGACCTTGGGAGTGCTGGGCTGAGGAGAGCCCTCGGGCACCGCCTCATGATGGCCCGCTGAGACCTCGGAAGCTTCGGCCTTAGGAGCAGCAGATTGCGTCGCCCCCTCAGCTGTCCCCAAAGGCAAGAGTCACGGGCTCCCGAGGATGGCACCTCGGGAGCATCAAGCGGCGTCGACGCCTCAGCACCTGCGCCTCCGGCCTCCAGCGGTGCTCGCCCCCCTGCGTCCACTCTTGGGGCAAGTTCGGCGCTGGCAGCAAGGAGGGGGACCATGGAAACAGGGTTCTCGCGGGGCCCTTCAAGGCCGACTGGACGTAGCCCCCATTCATCGAAGGGGGGCATCTGCCCCATGAACTCCACCCTGTTTGAGCAGCAGTACAAAAGACAGCCCTCCTGTGGCATGTCAGCTGGCGAGGGGTCGCCCATCAAGACCTCGAGCACTATTCTTCGTGCCTTGAGCGGAAGCCCCGCTTCCTGAAGCCTCATGCGATCCTGGCCGCTGGACAGGGCCCACATCGATCGGGAATGGCACTGGTGGGGGGCGACGCGGCGTCGGAGGAACTCCTTCATCACCATGGGCGCAGTCACGCCGAAATCTTTCATCCTCTTCAATCGGAGCCAGACAAAGGCAAGGCGGGAGTCCGCGAGCTTCTCGTGGCCCTAGCCGGAGTTGGGAACAGCAGGCGCCGAGGGGGTGAGAGTAAGGGGCTGAGCACACCGAGGTCCACATACACCCATTGTGCCCGAAACTCGCTTGTGGATGGTGGAAGCTCAAAATCAATCCCCAAGCCAGCCGTCGCAGCTACGGCCTAGAAGCTCAAGCATCCCGAGCTCTGCCGAGGGCTAGTCAGGTGCAGCAAGAAGAAATGGCGCAGTAGGGCCATGGAAGGGGGAATGCCCACCATGGCCTCGCAGACGAAAGCAAA
This sequence comes from Triticum monococcum, assembly GCA_034509565.1. Taxonomy (NCBI): domain Eukaryota; kingdom Viridiplantae; phylum Streptophyta; class Magnoliopsida; order Poales; family Poaceae; genus Triticum; species Triticum monococcum. The sequence continues at coordinate 567,977,140 of CM067843.1, read as the reverse complement.
GATGGAAAGAAGGGAGAACGATTTGGGGATCCAAGTGCAACATATGGATCTGGTAGTGGGAGAGCACGACATTGAAGAAGGCAGAGAAAGGAGGAACCAGGCCAGCCTACAAGGCGTCGATGAAGAATGGAACCTCGGTGGCTGTCCTGTCGATGGAGGCGCGAGATGCGGGCCAGGCCACCGTCCTCCCCCATTTGTTGGAGTCAGCAGCGAGCGCAGGGCGAACCTTGTCCATGGCTTCCTGGTTGAGCACCAGTGACCGGCCGACAGCGGGTTCAACAGCCGGGGCTGGCCCGGCTGAAGACTGAGACTTCTTCTTTTCCTTCTCGTTCGCCGGGGCGCCATGGCAACAAGGAGGGATGAGCTCGGGAAAGATTGGAAGAGGAGGTTATTGTTTCGGAAAGGCAGGAGAGTTGGAGGGGCGCGTCACCAGCAATGGGGGGATAACTGTGTAAGTCACGGTGGCTGCCTAGCCAGGCGGATATCAAGGCTGCATGGGGAAGCGGAGATGCCCACGTCCAATCGACCGCCGCGCGTCAAACAAGGGCGCAGGCTGTTGGGCCCCGCGTCGCTCCACACTTGCCCTTTGGCTTCGCCCCAAAGCCAAGTCCAAGCGCGCCTTGGGCCCGGGGGCTACCGTCGGCATCCTGGGAACGGGGGTCCCCGGACCTGCCTGCCTGCAGCCCACGGTGTGGCCCCACCAGCGGCCCTGTATGACCCGTCTTCACCGGCAAAACACTCAAGACCCTTGCGAGGGGCCAAGCCTCGCAAGGCAGATGATGCAAGACTTCCTCGGGGCCGGCCTCACCGGGCTGGCTCGCGAGGGGCAGAGAGATCAAGGCAAGGGGCGCCTTACGAGGTTCCTATGACGCAAGCCATGACGACCAGGGCCAGGCGCGCACCAGCGCGCGCAGTGTCCCCATTTCCTCTTTGGTGCTAAAGAGGCAAGCGCAGGCACGGTGTCCCGAGGCGTCAAGCAAAGGTTTCCATATCGGTGCAACGAGACCAATACCAGCAGGACGGCAGGACGGAGGTCACCGTGGAGCCCAAGACGGCGTCATCACCAGAGCCTTTGGCGGGCGAAGACCATCTTTTGTCAGGATAACTTGTACTAGCTGCCCCCTTCAAATTGGCCGTTGTGGGATCCCTTCCCGCCTAATATTTGGGAAGAGGACATGTGCCTCTATATATAGGACTAGCCATCATCGTAGGGGGAGGATCTCCTCTTGGACCGGATCCATTCCACCAAGGCGACCACACAAACTCGCCAAGCACAAGAGCACCTCTCCTCGGGAGGCTGTTCTTCCCTTGTAACTGTTCATCCTCAGCCCAAGAGGCAATCCACCACACCACACTGGAGTAGGGTATTACACTACATCGGTGGCCGGAACCAGTATAAATCTTGTGTCCCTTTGTTCTGCGAGTTTGACGCGCTGAGCCTTGAGATCGCGGTGAGGGTGTGAGCTGGAGGGGGGAAAGATCTTCGTGCACACCCCAGTGTCCGAACCTCAAGGGTTTTGCCAGAATCCGAAATCCGACAGGTGAGGATGCGACCATCGTTGGCGGCGCCCGTGGGTGTCGTTTTCCTCATTGGAGGCGATGGTGGGGGCGTCCCTCGCTCCACTCTTTCCGGGGGAAACCTCATATCTGGAGAAGGCTACCATTGACGGTGGCGCCCATGGGCGTCGTAGCCCTCGTTGGAGGCGTTGAGGGGCCTCCTGGATCAGATGATGATGACGTCTTCATCGTCACCCCCGTGGGGGCATCATCTTTGGAGACATTCATCGGCTGGACGGGCATGTGCCCGCTGAAAGTGCGTAGGACTGGTGTGTAACTGTTGGGGAACTCGAGCCGAGTATCTTGTTAGAGCAGTAAATTCCGCGCTTGAGATGATGTGTGTGACCGGGTAGGAGATTCTTTAACTCTAGTAATTTCAAACAAAAAATCCTACGCACATGCAAGATCTATCATGGTGATGCATAGCAATGGGGGGAGTGTTGTCCACGTACCCTCGTAGACCATAAGCGGAAGCGTTACGACAATGTGGTTGATGTAGTCGTACGTCTTCACGATCTGACCGATCCTAGTACCGAAAGTATGGCACCTCCGCGATCTGCACACGTTCGGCTCGGTGATGTCCCATGAACTCTCAATCTAGCTGAGTGTTGAGGGAGAGTTCGTCAGCACGACGGCATGATGACAGTGATGATGAAGCTACCGGTGCAAGGCTTCACCTAAGCACTACGACGATATGACCGAGGTGGATTATGGTGGAAGGGGGCACCACACACGGCCAAGGGATCAATGATCAACTTGTGTGTCTATGGGGTGCCCCCTCCCCACGTATATAAAGGAGGGAGGGAGGAAGACGCCTCCCTAGGAGGAGGCGCACGCCAAGGGGGGGGCAATCCTACTCCAAGTAGGTTTTGCCCCCTTTTCCTATTCCTACTAGGATAAGGAGGAAAGAGGAGGAGGGGAGAAGGAAAGAGGGGGCCGCCCCCCCCCCCCCAAACCCTAAACCAATTCGGTTTGGGCCTAGGGGGCGCGCCCCACACCTTGCTTGTTGCCCTCTTTCTCCACTAGGGCCTAATAAGGCCCATAGACTCCTCGGGGGGTTCCGGTAAACTCCCGGTACTCCGAAAAATACCCAATACACATCAAAACCCTTCCGGTGTCCGAATATAACCTTCCAATATATCAATCTTTATATCTCAACCACTTCGGGACTCCTCAACATGTCCGTGATCACATCCAGGACTCCGAACTACCTTCGGTACATCAAAACACATAAACTCATAATACCGATCGTCACCGAACGTTAAGCGTGCGGACCCTTCGGGTTCGATAACTATCTAGACATGACCGAGACTCATCTTCGGTCAATAACCAATAGTGGAACCTAGATGCTCATATTGGTTCCTACATATTCTACGAAGATCTTTATCGGTCAAACTACATAACAACATACGTTGCTCCCTTTGTCATCGGTATGTTACTTGCCCGAGGTTCGATCATCGGTATCATCATACCTAGTTCAATCTCATCACCAGCAAGTCTCTTTACTCGTTCCGCAATGCAAAATCCCGCAACTAACTCATTAGTCACATTGCTTGCAAGGCTTACAGTGATGTGCATTACCGAGAGGGCCCAGAGATACCTCTCCGACAATCGGAGTGACAAATCCTAATCTCGATCTATGCCAACTCAACAAACACCATCGGTGACACCTATAGAGCATCTTTATAGTAACCCAGTTACGTTGTGACGTTTGATGGCACACAAGATGTTCCGCCAGTATTCGGGAGTTGCATAATCTCATAGTGAGAGGAACATGTATAAGTCATGATGAAAGCAATAGCAATAAAACTAAATGATCATTTATGCTAAGCTAACATATGGGTCTTGTCCATCACATCATTCTCTAATGATGTAATCCCGTTCATCAAATGACAACACATGTCTATGATCAGGAAACTTAACCATCTTTGATTAACGAGCTAGTCAAGTAGAGGCATACAATGGACACTCTGTTTTGTCTATGTATTCACACATGTACTAAGTTTCCGGTTAATACAATTCTAGCATGAATAATAAACATTTATCATGATATAAGGAAATATAAATAACAACTTTATTATTGCCTCTAGGGCATATTTCCTTCAGTCTCCCACTTGCACTAGAGTCAGTAATCTAGTTCACATCGCCATGTGATTTAACGCCAATACTTCACATCTTTATGTGATTAGTTCACATCCCCATGTGACTAATACCCAAAGGGTTTACTAGAGTCAATAATCTAGTTCACATAGCTATGTGATTAACACTCAAAGAGTGATCATGTTTTGCTTGTATGAGAATTTTAGTCAACCGGTCTGCCACATTCAGAGCCATATGTATTTTGCAAATTTTCTATGCCTACAATGCTCTGCACGGAGCTAATCACTCCCACGTTCAATATATATCTAGATCAAGACTTAGAGTCATCCAGATCGGTGTCAAACCTTGCATTGATGTAACTCTTTACGACGATCTCTTTGTCACCTCCATAACTGAGAAACATTTCCTTTATTCCACTAAGCATAATTTTGACCGTTGTTTAGTGATCGACTCCTGGATCACTATTGTACCCTCTTGCCAAACTCTTGGTGAGGTACACAATAGGTCTATACACATCATAGCATACTTTATAGAACCTATGGCTGAGGCATAGGGAATGACTTTTCATTCTCTTTCTATTTTCTGCCATGGTCAGGTTTTGAGTCTTTACTCAACTTCACACCTTGCAACACAGGCAAGAACTCCTTCTTTGACTATTCCATTTTGAACTACTTCAAAAACTTGTCAAGGTATGTACTCATTGAAGAATTTGTCAACCGTCTTGATCTATCTCTATAGATCTTGATGCCCAATATGTAAGCAGCTTCACCAAGGTCTTTCTTCAAAAAACTCCTTTCAAACACTCCTTTATGCTTTCCAGAAAATTCTATTATTTCCGGTCAACAATATGTCATTCACATATACTTATCAGAAATGTTGTAGTGCTCCCACTCACTTTCTTGTAAATACAGGCTTCACCGCAAGTCTGTATAAAACTATATGCTTTGATCAACTCATCAAAGCGTATATTCCAACTCTGAGATGTTTGCACCAGTCCATAGATGGATCACTGGAGCTTGCACACTTTGTTAGCACCTTTAGGATTGACAAAACCTTCTTGTTGCATCATATACAACTCTTCTTTTAAGAAATCCATTAAGGAATGTAGTTTTGACATCCATTTGCCAGATTTCATAAAATGTGGAAATTGCTAACGTGATTCAGACAGACTTAAGCATCGTTATGAGTGAGAAATTCTCATCATAGTCAACATCTTGAACTTGTCGAAAACCTTTTGCGACAATCCGAGCTCTGTAGATAGTAACACTACTATCAGCGTCCGTCTTCCTCTTGAAAATCCATTTATTCTTAATGGCTCACCATCATTGGGTAAGTCAATCAAAGTCCATACTTTGTTCTAATACATGGATCCTATTTCAAATTTCATGGCTTCAAGCCATTTCGTGGAATCTGGGCTCATCATCGCTTCCTCATAGTTCGTAGGTTCATCATGGTCAAGTAACATGACCTCCAGAACAAGATTACCGTACCACTCTTGTGCGGAATGTATTCTGCATGACCTACGAGGTTTGGTAGTAACTTGATCTGAAGTTTCATGATCATCATCATTAACTTTCTCACTAATTGGTGTAGGAATCACTAGAACTGATTTCTGTGATGAACTACTTCCCAATTCAGAAGAAGGTACAATTACCTCATCAAGTTCTACATTCCTCCCACTCACTTCTTTCGAGAGAAAGTTCTTCTCTAGAAAGGATCCATTCTTAGCAACGAATATCTTGCCTTCGGATCTGTGATAGAAGGTGTACCCAACAGTTTCCTTTGGGTATCCTATGAAGGCGCATTTCTCCGATTTGGGTTCAAGCTTATCAGGTTGAAACTTTTTACATAAGCATCATAGCCCCAAACTTTAAGAAACAACAGCTTAGGTTTCTTGCTAAACCATAGTTCATATGGTGTCGTCTCAACGGATTTAGATGGTGCCCTATTTAACGTGAATGCAGTTGTCTCTAATGCATAACCCCAAAACGATAGTGATTAAATTGGTAAGAGACATCATAGATCGCACCATATCTAATAAAGTACGGTTATGACGTTCGGACACACCATTATGCTGTGGTGTTCCAGGTGGCGTGAGTTGTGAAACTATTCCGCATTGTTTCAAATGAAGACCAAACTCGTAACTCAAATATTCTCCTCCACGATCAGATCGCGGAAACTTTATTTTCTTGTTACGATGATTTTCCACTTCACTCTGAAATTCGTTGAACTTTTCAAATGTTTCAGACTTATGTTTCATTAAGTAGATATACCCATGTCTGCTCAAATCATCTGTGAAGGTCAGAAAATAACGATACTCGCCGCGAGCCTCAACACTCATCGGATTGCATACAACAGTATGTATTATTTCCAATAAGTCGGTTGCTCTCTCCATTGTTCCAAGAATGGAGTCTTAGTCATCTTGCCCATGAGAAATGGTTCGCAAGCATCAAGTGATTCATAATCAAGTGATTCCAAAAGCCCATCAGCATGGAGTTTCTTCATGCGCTTTACACCAATATGACCTAAACGGTAGTGCCATAAATAAGTTGCACTATCATTATTAACTTTGCATCTTTTGTCATCAATATTATGTGTATCATTGTGATCAAGATTCAGTAAACCGTTTACATTGGATGTAAGACCATAGAAGGTTTTATTCATGTAAACAGAACAACAATTATTCTCTGACTTAAATGAATAACCGCGTCGCAATAAACATGATCCAATCATATTTATGCTCAACGCAAACACCAAATAACATTTATTTAGTTCCAATATTAATCCTGAAGGTAGAGGGAGTATGCGATGGTGATCTTATCAACCTTAGAATCACTTACAACACACATCGTCACCTCGCCCTCAACTAGTCTCTGTTCATTTTGTAACTCCTGTTTCAAGTTACTAATCATAGCAACTGAACCAGTATCAAATACCCAGGGGATACTATGAACACTAGTAAAGTACACATCAATAACATGTATATCAAATATACCTTTGTTCACTTTGCCATCCTTCTTATCTGCCAAGTATCTAGAGTAGTTCCACTTCCAGTGACCATTTCCTTTGCAGTAGAAGCACTCAGTTCCAGGCTAATTGGGTCTAGCTTTGGGCTTCTTCATGGGAGTGGCAACTTGCTTGCTATTCTTCTTGAAGTTCCCTTTCTTTCCCTTACCCTTTTACTTAAAACTAGTGGTCTTGTCAACCATCAACACTTGATGCTTTTCTTGATTTCTACCTTTGCTGATTTCAACAACGTGAAGAGCAATGGAATCGTTTTCGTCATCCCTTACATATTATAGTTCATCACGAAGTTCCAGTAACTTGGCGATAGTGACTTTAGAGAACTCTGTCAATCACTATCTTATCTAGAAGATTAACTCCCACTTGATTCAAGCGATAGTAGTACTCAGACATTCTGAGCACATGCTCACTGGTTGAGCTATTCTCCTCCATCTTGTACGCAAAGTAATTGTCAGAGGTCTCATACATCTCGACTCGGGCACGAGTCTGAAATACCAATTTCAACTCTTGGAAATCTTATATGTTCTGTGGTGTTCAAAACATTTTTGAAGTCCCGGTTCTAAGCCATAAAGCATGGGGCACTAAACTATTAAGTAGTCATCATACTGAGCTTGCAAAAACGTTCATAACATCTGCATCTGCTCCTGCAATAGGTCCGTCACCTAGCGGTGCATTAATGACATAATTCTTCTGTACAGCAATGAGGATAATCCTCAGATCACGGAGCTAGTCCGCATAATTGCTACTAACATCTTTCAACATAGTTTTCTCTAGGAACATATAATAAATAAAACGGGGAAGCTATATGCGAGCAATTGATCTACAACATAGATATGCAAATACTATCAAGACTAAGTTCATGATAAATTTAAGTTCAATTAATCATATTACTTAAGAACTCCCACTTAGATAGACATCCCTCTAATCATCTAAGTGATCACGTGATCCATATCAACTAAACCATGTCCGATCATCACGTGAGATGGAGTAGTTTTCAATGAACATCACTATGTTGATCATATCTACTATATGATTCACGCTCGACCTTTTGGTCTCAGTGTTCCAAGTCCATATCTGCATATGCTAGGCTTGTCAAATTTAACCCGAGTATTCCGTGTGTGCAAAACTGGCTTGCACCCGTTGTATGTGAACGTAGAGCTTATCACACCCGATCATCACATGGTGTCTCAGCACAAAGAACTGTCGCAATGGTGCATACTTAGGGAGAACACTTGTACCTTGAAATTTAGTGAGAGATCATCTTATAATGCTACCGTCGAACTAAGCAAAATAAGATGCATAAAGGATAAACATCACATGCAATCAAATATAAGTGATATGATATGGCCATCATCATCTTGTGCCTTTGATCTCCATCTCCAAAGCACCATCATGATCACCATCGTCACCGGCTTGACACCATGATCTCCATCATCTTGATCTTTATCAACGTGTCATCACATGGTCGTCTCGCCAACTATTGCTATCGCATAGCGATAAAGTAAAGCAATTGTATGGCGCTTGCATCTTATGCAATAAAGAGACAACCATAGGGCTTCTGCCAGTTGCCGATAACTTTAACAAAACATGATCATCTCATACAACAATTTATATCTCATCATGTCTTGACCATATCACATCACAACATGCCCTACAAAACAAGTTAGATGTCCTCTACTTTGTTGTTGCAAGTTTTACGTGGCTGCTACGGGCTGAGCAAGAACCGTTCTTACCTATGCATCAAAAACCACAACGCGGTATAGTGATTGCTTTTTGATCTTCAGAAAGAACCCTGTTCATTGAATCCGATTCAACTAAAGTTGGAGAAACAGACACCCACTAGCCACCTGTGTGTGAAGCACATCGATAGAACCAGTCTCGCGTACGCGTAATGTCGGTCTCAGCCACTTCATCCAACAATACCGCTGAATCAAGAATCAACGTGACGGCAAGCAATATGTATATATCCATGCCCACAACTCCTTTGTGTTCTACTCGTGCATATAACATCTACGCATAGACCTGGCTCGGATGCCACTATTGGGGAACGCAGTAATTTTAAAAAACAAATCCTACGCACACAAGATCTATCATGGTGATGCATAGCAACGGGGGAGGGGAGGGGAGAGTGTTGTCCACGTACCCTCGAAGACCTCCGCGATCCGCCCGATCCTAGTACCGAAAGTACGGCACCTCCGCGATCTGCACATGTTCGGCTCGGTGACGTCCCACGAACTCTCAATCCAGCTAATTGTCGAGGGAGAGCTTCGTCAGCACGACGGTGTGATGACGGTGGTGATGAAGCTACCGGCGCAGGGCTTCGCCTAAGCACTACGACGATATGACCGAGGTGGATTATGGTGGAAGGGGGCACCGCACACGGCTAAGGGATCAATGATCAACTTGTGTGTCTATGGGGTGCCCCCTCCCCACGTATATAAAGGAGGGAGGGAGGAAGAGGCCGGCCTAGGAGGAGGTGCGTGCTAGGGGGGAGGGGGGGCAATCCTACTCCAAGTAGGTTTGCCCCCCCCCCTTTCCTATTCCTACTAGGAGAAGGAGGAAAGAGGAGGAGGGGAGAATGAAAGAGGGGGGCGGCCCCCCAAACCCTAAACCAATTCGGTTTGGGCCTAGGGGGCGCACCCCACACTTTGCTTGTTGCCCTCTTTCCGCACTAGGGCCCAATAAGGCCCATAGATTCCCCGGGGGGGGGGGGGTCCGGTAACCTCCCAGTACTCCGAAAAATACCCAATACACTTCGGAACCCTTCCGGTGTCCGAATATAACCTTCTAATATATAAATCTTTATGTCTATACCATTTCGAGACTCCTCGTCATGTCCGTGATCACATCCGGGACTCTGAACTACCTTCGGTACATCAAAACACATAAACTCATAATACCGATCGTCACCGAACGTTAAGCGTGCGGACCCTACGGGTTCGAGAACTATGTAGACATGACCGAGCCTCATCTCTGGTCAATAACCAATAGCGGAACCTGAATGCTCATATTGGTTCCTACATATTCTACAAAGATCTTTATCGGTCAAACCGCATAACAACATACGTTGTTCCCTTTGTCATCGGTATGTTACTTGCCCGAGATTCGGTTGTCAGTATCATCATACCTAGTTCAATATCGTCACCGGCAAGTCTCTTTACTCGTTCTGTAATGCAACATCCCGCAACTAACTCATTAGTCACATTGCTTGCAAGGCTTATAGTGATGTGCATTACCGAGAGGGCCCAGAGAAACCTCTCCGACAATCGGAGTGACATATCCTAATCTCGATCTATGCCAACTCAACAAACACCATCGGAGACACATGTAGAGCATCTTTATAATCACCCAGTTACATTGTGACGTTTGATGGCACACAAGGTGTTCCTTCGGTAGTCGGGAGTTGCATAATCTCATAGTCAGAGGAATACGTATAAGTCATGATGAAAGCAAGAGCAATAAAACTAAACGATCATTTATGCTAAGCTAACGGATGGGTCTTGTCCATCACATCATTCTCTAATGATGTGATCCTGTTCATCAAATGATAACACATGTCTATGGTCAGGAAACTTAACCATATTTGATTAACGAGCTAGTCAAGTAGAGGCATACTATAGACACTCTGTTTTGTCTATGTATTCATACATGTACTAAGTTTCTAGTTAATACAATTCTAGCATGAATAATAAACATTTATCATGATATAAGGAAATATAAATAACAACTTTATTATTGCCTCTAGGGCATATTTCCTTCAGTAACCTAGTCCAGGTATTGTGACTTGGATGGGGCATCCGACATTCGATGTTAGGTATTGATGCGATGTCTATTTGGTATTAGACTCAGACATTCGGCATCCCTTCATCACGGGGATAGGAGTAGCGATATGTGTTGCCAAGATGGAGGCTTCAGACTTACTATGTATTACCTTATAAGGGCTTTGTGAATAATTAATAAAATGGCTGCATGCATAGCCCAGATGCAGAGAGCGGGGTACATCCTCCTTTCAAAAAAGGTACATTAGGAAGATAGTATCTCTCTCACATATCTTTTTCAATGTTTTATTAGTATATTATAATTCATTTATTTTATTTCACTCTAGAAGTTAGCGAGATTATTGATTTGTCATCCAAATGTTTCCCTCCGGTGTCATCCAGGCATAATAATAATAAATCTTCTGTAGGGTTCTTACAACATTAATGAGGATGCATTTCATAAACAACCTTTTCTTCTAAATCCCTGATCCAAGTTCTGGAAAAATCACATATGCCTCTTATTTTAAGATGGTGTAAAACGTACGTCTGGATACCACTATCGTGCACTTAACCTTAAGCAAAGAGAAGCAAGATCCTTTTGATCTAGAGCAATATATGTCTGCAAGGTGCTATCGAGGTTTGGCCCGGAGATGAGGACGATAAACGTGCTCCCTCTCTAGCCGCGAATGTAGAGCCACGCCTCTCGAAACCACCCCACGAACCTCTTAGCACCTTCTTGTGCCTCTGTTAACCTCGTCCCTCCACACCTCAACAGTGGCGGATCTAGAATTTGACCAACGTGGAGGCAACATTACAAAGGGTAATCGTTTTTTGTCAAAACACATTACAAATAGTTAATAAAGTACTACCTATAAATGCACTAGTAAAAAATATTCTACAGAGGCCGGGGATATTCCTTCTTTTCAAAAAAATATATTCTATAAATTGTATATGGGGGCCATGGCCCCCACCACCCCACCCCTAGATCCGCCACTGCACCTCAAGCTTGCTGCTAGGCACCGATGCACGTGAACGCAATGGCGCATCCTCACGCTACCAGCAGACTGGGACCGCACTGATCCCACCGCGGCCGCCGGCGGCGACAAGCCCACGCCGACGAAGAATGCCGCCATGAGCGGACGGAGGCGTGGGGAGTTTCAATGTTTATTGCTACCTTGGAATGTGAGTGTGGCAGAAGTAGAAAGCCGGATCGTGAATGTTATGCAGAGCACAATGGGGTTCCGTCCAATTTTCGTTGGCGCGCGGAGGGATCTGGAGAGACTAGGGGAGGATCCCTGGGCCGGGGCTTAGTGCTTTGATCAGTGAAAGTGCACAACAAGAAATCATGATTAGAACAATTATGTATCGTAACGAATTAATTTGGAGGACACCAGATGCAAAAGTCTTCAACTCACAGGACCGAGCGACCAGCCGGGAGGCTCTTCAAGGTCAGGACCGAGCGACCAGCCGGGAGGCTCTTCAAGGTCAGGGATTACTGCAAGACCATAACTATTCTCTTTGTTTGCATGTTATATCACCATATATTTTGTTTCTCTACAAACAAACTGGTCGCATAAATGCTTTAACTCTCCATAACCTGCACGCGCCAAACGGCAAAACGCCATGTCCGAATCATCAAACCAGGATGCTTACTGATAGGAGGAGCATCAATCCATGTCACCAAATTTTTTCTCAATTTGACAAACGGAAAAATGTTTATAGGAAAAATATTTAATTTATTTTGGAAAAATGTTAGATATATATTAGAATTTTTTTGTTGACATATGCAAAAAAATATAGAATAATAACCGAAAGAACAAAGAAATTTTAAAAAAGAAATGAAATAAAAAAAGAAAAAAAGAAAATGAGAAAAAAGAAACAAATGCAAAAAAACAATAACAGAAGAAGAAGAAACCAGAAAATGATAAAAAGAAGAAGAAAACCGAAGAAAAGAAAGAAAAAAGATGAAAAAGAAAAGAAAAAAAATAAAAAGATGAAAAAATATTGGGGGAAATAGTGGAAAACAGGATCATTGTCGTGATGGTAGGCTGCACTAGCTATGAGCCATTATAACCTTGTTGAACTCCTAGGACCTCCTTTTCTTTTCTTTTAAGTATACACACTATCGGGCCGGCCTAGTTGAACTATCCCCTTCAGCGGGAGTAACTTCCATTCGGCTTAAGGCGAGGGGCGCTGCTGGAGGAGGTCTAGAGTCCGGTCCGTTCCAGCCAAGCCATTCGGGCTCTTACACTAAATTTTGTGCGATCTCCTAGTAAGCCTACTACGGCCCCTAGACTGAATTAATGGAGAAAACCACTGCAAGGTCAACTTATTCTCAATGTGGATGCTTCTTTTTCAGAGGAAGACAACTCAGGGGCCTGCGGTGCAATTATCAGAGATAGTAGTGGGATGTTCGTGGGTGCAGCAACGGCAAAATTAGAGCATGTGGCTGACGTGGTTTCAGCTGAAGCGGTTGCTCTTGTTGAAGGCCTTAAACTTGCCAGCAGGGTTGGAGCTAACTCTATCTTGGTACAATCAGACAGTGTGATCATTGCAGAAGTCCTTCAGCAAAATTTTGGACACTCAATGGTTGCAGCTCCAATACAGAAAACTTGTCAATCCTTGTTACGTGATTACGGAAAGGTCTTATTAGAGCATTGCAATCGTGAATCTAATACGGCTCCCCACGCGCTAGCTCAAAATGGACGTGATGATCCGCCAACTTTGTGGTTGGACTCACCTCCGGATTTTATTTCCAGTCTTTTAGCGAATGATGTAACGTTGTTTAAATTAATAAAGCTAGTTATGAAGGCCCTTTCCCAAAAAAATGCGAGAGGCGCTGCTATTTCTCGCGTCCAGCGAGCAAGGCGCTGCGCTCATGCCGGGGGTAGCCCAAAACGGCCGCCAAATTATGAATGTAAAAACATAGTGGAAAACATACATAAAATATGATTTTTCTGGTCTTATAATTTATATTTTCATTTTTATACCAAATTTTACATATTAAATCAATATACATGTAACTATTTATATTTTAAATGTAATTTATTTAAGAAACGATCGTAAGATTATCTCGGATGAAAATAACTTATTCTGCATTCTGGGTGATGAATAGTAACAATACCTACATACATATATATTCGCGCTATTCGTCACCCTGAGTGAGGAATAGTTATTCTTCACCCCCTCTCTATTATGCACCGTGTGTATATATATATATATATATATATATATATATATATATATATATATATATATATATATGTATATATATATATATATATATATATATACATATACATATATATTCATCACCCAGGGTGCAGAATAAGTTATTCTTCATCCGAGGTAATATTACGATTATTTCATAATTAAATTACGTTTGGAATTTAAATAGTTACATTCTTATTGATTCACTATGTAAAATTTGGTATAAGAAAATAAAAAATATAGGTCATAAGACAAGAAAAATTGTAGTTTATGTGTGTTTTACACTATGATTTTACGTTTGTAATTTTACATAACATAAAATATTTTTTACAACGATTATATATTTTCTTACGGTCTTTTTTTATGTCGAAAATAAGACATAACTTACGGAACGTAAAATTACGATGCATTCATGATAAAATAGAGGGGGGTGAAAAAATAACTATTCTTCACCCAGGGTGACAAATAGTGCGACCCTGTGTGTGTGTGTGTGTGTGTGTGTGTGTGTGTGTGTGTGTGTGTGTGTGTGTGTGTGTGTGTGTGTGTGTATTACAACAACACTGTTCAAAAACACATTTAGAAAATGTTGAATAAGTATTATAAATGTTGAATAAATATTTGAAAAATGTTGAACATGTATTAAAATGTTAAAAGAGTATATGAAAAATGTAAAACAACTATATTACAAATTTTGAACAAGTATTGCAAAATGTTGAACAAGAATTTTAAAAATTATGAACAAGTATTTAAAAATGTTGAATAAGTATTAAATATGTTGAACGGGTATTCAAAAAATGTTGAACGGGTATATGAGAAATGTTGAATAAATATTAAAAGTGTTGAATAACTATTAAAATGTTGAAGAAGTATTTGAAAAATGTTGAATACGCAGCCAGACAATGTTGACCATCTATACAAAAATTGTCAATCACTTGAAAAAGGAAAAACAAACAAAAGATGGAGAAAAAATCAAAAAAGAAGAACAAAGAGAACAAAGAATGTAGAATGAAAAAATTAAAAGAAACGAAAGAAAACGAATTATATAAACAAAAAAGGAAGCAGGAGAAAAAAACCAAACAAAAAAAGAAAGAAAATTAAAAAGAGAGAGAAATAAAAATAAAACCTTCCGTATTTTACGTCAAGTGGAATGTGACTCTCATATGCAACACGAAGCCGATTGTGGCGCAGCTCTATGCATGATCCAAACGCCCCAGGTTCAAATCCCCTAGTCGTCGCGTTAAGGCGAGATATAGGTCCCGGGAACACCCTATTCGCCGCTCTCTGCGGTAAATTGTCGGTGATTTGCACAGGGGCAAGTATGCGAGCGAGAAGACTTGGGCCGGTCCACTTACAGCTTTAGACAGTGCCACCGACGGTTTTTGGAAACAGGGTTTTTTCTTGTGCTGTTTCCTTTTGGGTTTACTCGGTTTTCTTTTGTTTTATTTTTTGCTTCTTTTTCTGTCTCTAATTTTATTTAGTTTTTATTTTACTTTCTTCTTTTAGCTTTTCAAGTTTTTTACTTTTGAAAATAGGTTCAGAAATTTGAAAAAAAAATCACATTTTCAGAAATTTATTCCAAATTTCACAAAATGTTTCCAATTTCAGTTTTTCTTTGGAAATATAAGAAATGTTAAAGTAAAAAAAGTATGAATTTGAAAAAAATCTCATAGTATCGAAAAAGTTCAAAATCTTCGACTTGTTTTATAATTTGAAAAGTTACTCAGCATTTGTGAAACAAAATACATTTTAATCCTTTTTCACGAATACGAAAAATGTTTCAGAATTTCAAAACTGTCCCCGTTTCAAATTTTGTGCACGAATTCAAAAATTATTCATATTTCTACATTTTGTTCACAAATTAAAAAAAGGTTCGGGAATTTCCATAATTGTTCTAGTTTTTGAAGTTTGTTCATGTTTTAAAAATTTGCTCACAAATTCACAATATGTTTGTGGTATTTAAAAAATGTTTATATTTTACAAAAAAATGTTCTTAATTTCATGTTTTCAAAATTTGTTCAAACTTCACAATTTTTCATAAAAAATGTTAATGCTTAAAAAAAATTACGCAGTTTCAAATTTTGTTTGCAACTTCAAAAAATGTTCCCATGTATCAAATTTTGTTCATGTTTCCAAAAAAGTGTACCAATACGTATTTTGTTCCCATTTTTGAAAAAACAAATCCTGTTTTAACTTTTTTATGAATTAAAAAATGTTCTTGTTTCCAATTTTGTGTTCCAAAATTAAAAAATGTTCATAATCTCAGAAAATATTCGGTAATTTCAGACAAAAATGCATTTTTTCTTCCTGTTTCTTTAAAATCGGAATTACTAAATGGTTCACCTTTCAAAAAGAGTTTGGAATAGCAAACAAAATACGGCATTTAAAAACTGTGCGCAATTTTCAAAAATGTTTTCCAAATCTCAATGACTACTATGTGTTCTTATTGCGTTTGGCGCCTTTACTTTCAGTAGTTGATGTCTGATGTATTTGTTATCCGCTCGTGGTTTGGAGCCTGCGTAGTGCGAGTTCACATGATCAAATCCCACCTCTCTCATTGTTATTTTTTTGTTGCGCGACAGGAAACAACAAGCGGCATGTAGGTGGGTGGCCCAGGCCGACGACTGCCCACGTGAAACCCCGCCATTCTGCCGCAGGATGCAGCAGATAGGGGTTGTAAAAGAAAGGCCTACATACAACCATCGCATAATGGGCCAGCCCAGTCGAGAAACACTGTGCGTCAACCCTGCTATTTGAGGCAAAGTAGCATGAAATAGGATGTCCCATATTACATCGCCTATAGCAATCCCGTCGCATCGCCTGCGGCGCGGCTCACACATCTGCTACGAGCAAACCTAAACAGTCATGCTTCTTTTATTTTTTGGTATTTTACAATTTAGGAATTTCCTAAAATATATTTTGGTACAAAATTTTTACTTCAAAAAATTGTAATTTTTTAAGTGTATTTACAAAATTAACCGCCGTTATTCTAGAAAAATAAAACACCCATGATGTGTTAAAAAATTATAATGTATCTAGAAAATATTCATGGTATTTAAAAAGTGTTCGCGTTCTTGTAAAACTATATTCTTGTAAAATTTTATGAGTATTTGTACAAAAAATAAACTTGCTTTAAAATGTTCACAACATTTAATAATTATTCACATATTTATACATAAAAAAGTTTTTAAAAATATGTTCAAAAAGGAAAATATAAAGAAAAAATAATTTAGAAAAGAAAAAACCAAAAAATAGAATGAAACAAAACATATAATGAAAATACAAAAGGAAAAATGAGAAAAAAATTGGAACTGGTTACAAAGAAGGCTGAAACTATTGTGTAAGAAAACAAGATAAAAAACACACATTACATTTTTTTGTGAATACAGAAAAGATTTATGCATCATTTCATTAATAGAGAGGGGGTGAGAGAGTTCGAAGGCCGCCCAAGAAGTGCGTACACATCAACCTGCCGTGCAAATGGACGGGGTTGGGCAGCCAAAATGGCCACTCGAGCTACACCCTATGTCTACGTCTCAGGAAGGATGGCATCCAAGACGCTGGCCGCGCTGCATGCCTTGGGTTGAAGATGCAGCTGTTGCAGGCCTTCCAGATCCACGAAACCGTGAGAATAACCAAGGTGGATAGGCCCTTGCACCATCCAGAGGGAATCGCGTCGATAGTCGATCGATGCCCACCAATCAAGGAAGCAATTGCCGGCGTCGGGAGGTCGGGTGGTCGATGCGCACCACGATAGCATGTCCTGCCACACTTGTCGAGAGAACGGGTAGCCGGCGAGCAGTTTGGTCATGTCTCAAAGTCTTGGTTGTGGAGCATGCAGCGTAAAATATACACTAGGAGGAGCCTTACTTGCTTGGGCTTGGACTTTTTTGCTCTTTTGTCTTCTCCTTTGACTTATTCTCGTATGTAGTCTTCCTTCTTTGACTTGTTTACCATGAAGGTTTGCTTGGATTTTCGTCCACCGACACGTCCGGACATCAGTTTTTCCGCCAAATACTTTAGCATTTGAACTAGCTTCCGTCAAATGAAGCAAGTAGTTAGCACGAACTAGTAGCTTGCTACCTTCTGGCAAATGAACTAGTAGCCAGCCCACTTGCCCCGCGAAATGAGCATTTGAAGAAAAAATGAAGAGAAAAGAAATTATGAAAGAAAGTGATTTGTGGCTTCCGCCAAACGCGCAACATGCTATCTGCCAAACACTAAACATGCTAATCCTTCCATCAAATCGCATCAGCGGTCTTCCGCCATTCAGACAAAGAGGAGAGGGTACGTGATGGCTTTTTATTCGTCATGCGAATGTCCGGACTCCTAAATCCACCGCTTTCATTGTCTCCAGCTTGCGGACAAACTGACTTTTGGATGTGTCGGTGGACTGATGCGGGACTGTTCGCACACAAACACGTCACCGTGTACCCTCGATGTCGAGCGCGATACGCAAGATACGTCGTTGAAGGAGGCTCACCGGAAGCGCGATATGCAAGACAATCCGACGAGCGCTTTTGAAGACCCAAAACCCTACGCGGCCGGGAGAGACCCCGTCTGGACGCACGGTGGTGATAGGCTGCCCTAGGTCGGTTCGCCCGCCCCTAGGACTTCGTAGATCGAAGCTCTCCAAAGCGAAGAAAACCGACGAACGAGAAGCAGAAAACTAGGATAGGAGATAAAAGTTTGTAGATGGGTTTTGCGATTGTGCGTTGTATTTTCAATCGGCCGTCACCCCTCATGTATAGAAGAGGCGGCTGGACTTCCCGTGCAAGGAAAGGTTAGAATTCACGTTCAAAACCCTAGTTTGGGTCTAACTCGAAATCCAAACTTTCCAAAACTATTCGGTTTATAACTTGACTGCACCTTGCGGGTCACTTTTGAGGTAGTAATCGACCTCCGATGAAAATGTGCCCAAAAGCATATTTACTTGATTCGATGAGACGAACAACTTGCATGCTGAACATTTTTCAATTAGAGGCCATCTTCAGGGCTAAATTGCTCGTGCAAAACAGGTAATTATTCACGCAGCCCGTCAGACATACTCACATGTGTGTCTGTTCCCGAGCGTCATATTTTGCTCACTGCAGGGTCGCGCTATACGGCCTCTAAATTTTGCATACGACCTCAGATTGAGACAATTTTTATATAAAAATTGATTGTTTTGACGATACGAAGACAATTCGTGTAGATCAGTTTTCCATATAAGGTTGTACTGGGGGCTTAATCAGCCGAACAATGTTCTGGATATAAAATCTCAGTACTTCGAACACAACTTTGGCCTTAGAGATGACATCGGATGGCTATGGCCCAAATATCAAAGTTTCTCATTTTGACGATACAGAACTTTCTTACTTTGAGCACTTTTCCATTTGAGGCTTCCTTAATTGTGTTTTTGACCATGCCAAATTTTGGTGTCAACACATGCCCCCTGTTTTTCGGCAAAACTTGTGTGCCAAAAAATAATTTGCAATGTATTTGTTCCAAGGACGATGTCAACAAGCCATTTATATTTCTTAGGGTGCTAATTATGTATCGATCATGATTTATGCTAAGGGCGATAGTTATTTATCAGGCATGTCTTTGCTGAGGACGATAGTTATATATCGGTCGTTGCCTATCTAGGCTTCTTGCCACATACCTGAGTGATATTTCTTTAAATATTTGCCATTGAGAGCTCGAGGTAATGAATTCCACCAAATATGAGTTTTCAGGAACTACTCTTGTAATCTTAAAAGGATCTTCCCAACTTGGAGACCACTTCCCGAATTTTCTATCTTTCGAACCAATTGGTGGAATCACCTTCCACACGAGATCGCCAACTTGAAAGCCCTTCAACCTGACCTTCTTATTGTTAGCTCTTGCCACCCTCAGCTTATCTCTCTCTATGGCCTTCAAAGCAGCCAAACGTTTATCGGCGACTTCATCAATATTGTCCATCATCAAGTTATAAAAAGTCCACCACCGATAAATCATTTTGTTTGGCTATTCTCAAAGCATTCAAATTCAGTTCCACTGGTTAAACGGCCTCTTGACCATATATGAGCTCATATGGAGTTAACTTTGTAGCATCATTCCTTGAGATTATGTGTTCCTACAAAGCTTTGGACAGTAGCTCATGCCATCTCCTTGGATTATCCTCAATCTTCTTATTGATGAGCTCGATTAATATTTTATTGCTAGACTCGTCTTTTCCATTGGCTTGGGCATAATATGCAGAGGAATTGAGTAACTTTATCTTATATAATTCGGCAAATTCTCTAACTTGATGTGACATAAAAGATGAACCTTGATCCGTAGTTAATGTTTGAGGAATGTCGAATCTATGAATAATGCGCTCAGTTAAGAATTGAATTACCTCTGTATGCGTCATATTTTGACTGGTATTGCTTCATACCATTTAGTGAAATAATTAGTTGCCACCAACACGATTCGATGCCCCTTTGAAGAAGAATGATGAATCTCTCCAATAAAATCTAATCCCCAACCTTTAAAAGGCCTAGGCTTGATAATACGATGTAACATAGCAGCGGGAGCCAACTGAATATTGTTGGGGAATGCAGTATTTCAAAAAATTTGCCTACGATCACGCAAGATCTATCTAGGAGATGCATAGCAACGAGACGGAAGAGTGTGTCCATGTATCCTCATAGACCGAAAGCGGAAGCGTTTAGTAACGCGGATGATGTAGTCGAACGTCTTCGCGATCCAACCGATCCAAGCACCGAATGTACGGCACCTCCGTGATCAGCACACGTTCAGCTCGATGACGTCCCTCATACTCTTGATCCAGTTGAGACCGAGGGAGAGTTCCATCAGCACGACGGCGTGGCGACGGTGATGATGAAGTGACCGGCGCAGGGCTTCGCCTAAGCACTATGACGATATGACCGAGGTGTGTAACTGTGGAGGGGGGCACCACACACGGTTAAGAGAAACTTGTGTGTTCTAGGGTGCCCCCTACCTCCGTATATAAAGGAGGGGAGGGGGAGGCCGGCCGGCCCTGTAGGGCGCGCCAGGAGGAGGGAGTCCTACTAGGACTCCAAGTCTTAGTAGGATTCCACCAAGAGGAAAGGGGGGAGAAGGAAGGAAGAGGGGGAAGGGAAGGAAAGGGGGCGCCGCCCCCTTCCCCTAGTCCAATTCGGACCCAATGGGGGCGCGGCCAGCCCCTCTCAGCCCTTCCTCTCTTCCCACTAAGGCCCATCGAGGCCCATTAGTTCCCAAGGGGGGGGTTCCGATAACCCTCCGGCACTTCGATAATTATCTTGTACTTCTCGGAACTCATCCGGTGTCCGAATAATATCGTCCGATATATCAATCTTTATGTATCGACCATTTCGAGACTCCTCGTCATGTCCATGATCTCATTCGGGACTCCAAAAAAACTCGGTCATCAAATCACATAACTCATAATACAAATCGTCATCGAACGTTAAGCGTGCGGACCCTGCGGGTTCGAGAACTATGTAGACATGACTGAGACACATCTCCGTCAATAACCAATAGCGGAACCTGGATGCTCATATTGGCTCCTACATATTCTACGAAGATCTTTATCGTTCAAACCGCATAACAACATATGTTGTTACCTTTGTCATCGGTATGTTACTTGCCCGAGATTCGATCGTCGGTATCATCATACCTAGTTCAATCTCGTTACCGGCAAGTCTCTTTACTCGTTTCGTAATGCATCATCCCGTGGCTAACTCTTTAGACACATTGCTTGCAAGGCTCACAGTGATGTGCATTACCGAGAGGGCCCAGAGATACCTCTCCCATACACGGAGTGACAAATCCTAATCTCGATCAATGCCAACTCAACAAACACCATCGGAGACACATGTAGAGCATCTTTATAATCAACGAGTTACGTTGTGATGTTTGATAGCACACAAGGTGTTCCTCCGATATTCGGGAGTTGCATAATCTCATAGTCAGAGGAACATGTATAAGTCATGAAGAAAGCAATAGCAATAAAACTAAACGATCATTATGCTAAGCTAATGGATGGGCATTGTCCATCACATCATTCTCTAATGATGTGATCCCGTTCATCCAATGACAACACATGTCTATGGTAAGGAAACTTAACCATCTTTGATTAACAAGCTTGTCCAGTACACGCATACTAGGGACACTCTGTTTGTCTATGTATCACACATGTACTAAGTTTCTAGTTAATACAATTCTAGCATGAATAATAAGCACTTATCATGATATAAGGAAATATAAATAACAACTTTATTATTGCCTCTAGGGCATATTTCCTTCAGTCTCCCACTTGCACTAGAGTATATAATCTAGATTACGTAGTAATGATTCTAACACCAATGGAGTCTTGGTGCTGATCATGTTTTGCTCGTGAGAGAGGCTTAGTGAACGGGTCTTCAACATTCAGATCCGTATGTATCTTGCAAATCTCTATGTCTCCCTCCTTGACTTGATCACGGATGGAATTGAAGTGTCTTTTCATGTGCTTGGTTTTCTTGTGAAATCTGGATTCCTTTGCCAAGGCAATTGCACCAGTATTGTCACAAAAGATTTTCATTGGACCCGATGCACTAGGTATGACACCTAGATCGGATATGAACTCCTTCATTTGCTGCTTCCGAAGCAGCTATGTACTCCGCTTCACACGTAGATCTCCCCCCCCCCCCATGACGCTCTGCTTGGAACTGCACCAACTGACAGCTCCACCATTCAATATAAATACGTATCCGGTTCGTGACTTAGAGTCATCCGGATCAGTGTCAAAACTTGCATCGACGTAACCATTTACAACAAGCTCTTTGTCACCTCTGTAAACAAGAAACATATCCTTAGTACTTTTCAGGTATTTAAGGATGTTCTTGGAAGCTGTCCGGTGATCCACTCCTATATTACTTTGGTACCTTATTGCTAAACTAATAGCAAGGCACACATCAGGTCTGGTACGCAACATTGCATACATGATAGAACCTATGGCTGAGGCATACGGAATGACTTCCATTTTCTCTCTATCTTCTGCAGTGGTCGGGCATTGAGTCCGACTCAACTTCACGCGGGCAAGAACCCTTTCTTTGACTGATCCATTTTGAACTTCTTCAAAACTTTATCAAGGTATGTGCTTTGTGAAAGTCCAATTAAGCGTCTTGATCTATCTCTATAGATCTTGATGCCCAATATATAAGCAGCTTCGTTGAGGTCTTTCATTGAAAAATTCTTATTCAAGTATCCTTTTATGCTATTTAAAAATTCAGTATCATTTCCAATGAACAATATGTCATCCACATATAATATCAGAAATTCTACAGAGCTCCCACTCACTTTCTTGTAAATACAAGCTTCTCCAAAAGTCTGTATAAAACCATATGCTTTGATCACACTATCAAAGCGTATATTCCAACTCCGAGAGGCTTGGACCAGTCCATAAATGGATCGCTCGAGGTTGCACACTTTGTTAGCACCTTTTGGATCGACAAAACCTTCTGGTTGCATCATATACAACTCTTCTTTAAGATATCCATTAAGGAATGTAGTTTTGATGTCCATTTGCCAAATTTCATAATCATAAAATGCGGTAATAGCTAACATGATTCGGACAGACTTAAGTATCGCTACGGGTGAGAAAGTATCATCGAAGTCAACTCCTTGAACTTGTCGAAGACCTTTCACAACAAGTCGAGCTTTGTAGACAGTAACATTACCGTCAGCATCACTCTTCTTCTTGAAGATCCATTTATTTTCTATTGCTTTCCGCTCATCGGGCAAGTCAATCAAAGTCCACACTTTGTTCTCATACATGATCCCATCTCAGAGATCATGGCCTCAAGCCATTTCGTGGAATCTGGGCTCATCATCGCTTCCTCATAGTTCGTAGGTTCGTCATGGTTAAGTAACATGACCTCCAGAACAGGATTACCATGCCACTCTGGTCCGGATCTTGCTCTGGTTGACCTACGAGGCTCGGTCGTAACTTGATCAGATGTTTTATGATCATTATCATTAGCTTCCTCACTAATTGGTGCAGGAATCACTGGAACTGACCTGTGATGAACTACTTTCCAATTCGGGAGAAGGTACTATTACCTCATCAAGTTCCACTTTCCTTCCACTCACTTCTTTCGAGAGAAACTCCTTCTCTAGAAAGGATCCATTCTTAGCAACGAATATCTTGCCTTCGGATCTGTGATAGAAGGTGTTCCCAACAGTCTCCTTTGGGTATCCTATGAAGACACATTTCTCCGATTTGGGTTCGAGCTTATCAGGTTGAAACTTTTTCACAGAAGCATCGCAGCCCCAAACTTTAAGAAACGACAACTTGGGGTTCTTGCCAAACCACAGTTCATATGGTGTCGTCTCAATGGATTTAGATGGTGCCCTATTTAATGTGAATACAGCCGTCTTTAAAGCATAGTCCCAAAATGATAGCGGTAAATCAGTAAGAGACATCATAGATCGCACCATATCTAATATAGTGCGGTTACGATGTTCGGACACACCATTACGCTGTGGTGTTCCAGGTGGCGTGAGTTGCGAAACTGTTATGCATTGTTTCAAATGAAGACCAAACTCATAACTCAAATATTCACCTCCACGATCAGATCGTAGAAACTTTATTTTCTTGTTACGATGGTTTCCACTTCACTCTGAAATTCTTTGAACTTTTCAAATGTTTCAGACTTATGTTTTATTAAGTAGATATACCCATATCTGCTCAAATCATCTGTGAAGGTCAAAAAATAACGATACCCGCTGCGAGCATCAACACTCATCGGACCGCATACATCAGTATGTATTATTTCCAATAAGTCTGTTGCTCGCTCCATTGTTCCAGAGAACGGAGTCTTAGTCATCTTGCCCATGAGGCATGGTTCGCAAGCATCAAGTGATTCATAATCAAGTGATTCCAAAAGCCCATCAGCATGGAGTTTCTTCATGCGCTTTACACCAATATGACCTAAACGGCAGTGCCACAAATAAGTTGCACTATCATTACTAAACTTGTATCTTTTGGCTTCAATACTATGAATATGTGTATCACTACTATCGAGATTCAACAAAAATAGACCACTCATCAAGGGTGCATGACCATAAAAGATATTACTCATATAAATAGAACAACCATTATTCTCTAATTTAAATGAATAATCGTCTCGCATCAAACAAGATCCAGATATAATGTTCATGCTTAACGCTGGCACCAAATAACAATTATTCAGGTCTAAAACTAATCCTGAAGGTAGATGTAGAGGTAGCCTGCCGACGGTGATCACATCGACTTTGGAACCATTTCCCACGTGCATCGTTACCTCATCCTTAGCCAATGTTTGTTTAATCCGTAGCCCCTGTTTCGAGTTGCAAATATGAGCAACAAGACCAGTATCAAATACCCAGGTGCTACTACGAGCATTAGTAAGGTGCACATCAATAACATGTATATGAAATATACCTTTCACTTTGCCATCCTTCTTATCCGCCAAATACTTGGGGCAGTTCCGCTTCCAGTGACTAGTCCCTTTGCAGTAGAAGCACTCAGTCTCAGGCTTAGGTCCAGACTTGGGCTTCTTCACTTGAG
Organism: Triticum monococcum; assembly: GCA_034509565.1. Taxonomy (NCBI): domain Eukaryota; kingdom Viridiplantae; phylum Streptophyta; class Magnoliopsida; order Poales; family Poaceae; genus Triticum; species Triticum monococcum. The sequence continues at coordinate 567,951,934 of CM067843.1, read as the reverse complement.
TAGCAACTTCTTTGCTGTTCTTCTTGAAGTTCCCCTTCTTCCCTTTGCCCTTCTTCTTGAAACTAGTGGTCTTATTAACCATCAACACTTGATGCTCCTTCTTGATTTCTACCTCCACAGCTTTTAGCATCGCAAAGAGTTCAGGAATTGTCTTTTCCATCCCTTGCATATTATAGTTCATTACAAAGCTTTTGTAGCTTGGTGGCAGTGATTGAAGAACTCTGTCAATGACACTATCATCAGGAAGATTAACTCCCAGTTGAGTCAAGTGGTTGTAGTACCCAGACATTCTGAGTATATGTTCACTGACAGAACTATTCTCCTCTATCTTGCAGCTATAGAACTTATTGGAGACTTCATATCTCTCAATCCGGGAATTTGCTTGAAATATTAACTTCAACTCCTGGAACATCTCATATGCTCCATGATGTTCAAAACAGCGTTGAAGTCCGGATTCGAAGCTGTAAAGCATGGCACACTGAACTGTTGGGGAACGTAGTAATTTGAAAAAAATTCCTACGCACACGCAAGATCATGGTGATGCATAGCAACGAGGGGGGAAGAGTGTTGTCTACGTACCAACGCAGACCGACTGCGGAAGCGATCACACAACATAGAGGAAGTAGTCTTACGTCTTCTTCCCGATCCGACCGATCCAAGCATCGTTACTCCGGCACCTCCGAGTTCTTAGCACACGTACAGCTCGATGACGATCCTCGGGCTCCGATCCAGCAAAGCATCGAGGAAGAGTTCCGTCAGCACGACGGCGTGGTGACGATCTTGATGTACTACTGACGCAGGGCTTCGCCTAAGCACTGCAACAATATGATCGAGGTGGAATTTGGTGGCAGGGGGCACCGCACACGGCTAAGGAACGATCACCAATGATCAACTTGTGTGTCTAGAGGTGCCTCCTGCCCCTGTATATAAAGGAGCCAAGGGGGAGGGGTGCGCCGGCCAGGGAGAGGGCGCAGGAGGAGTCCTACTCCCACCGGGAGTAGGACTCCCCCCCCCCCCAATCCTAGTTGGACTAGGTTTCCCAAAGGGGGAAAGAGAGAGGGGGGGGGCGACCCCTTCTCCTAGTCCTAATAGGACTAAGGGAAGGGGGGCGCGCGGCCACCTATGGGCTGCCCCTTTTCTCCTTTCCACTAAGGCCCATGAAGGCCCATATGGCTCCCGGGGGGTTCCGGTAACCTCCCGGTAATCCGGTAAAATCCCGATTTCACCCGGAACACTTCCGATATCCAAATATAGGCTTCCAATATATCAATCTTTATGTCTCGACCATTTCGAGACTCCTTGTCATGTCCGTGATCACATCCGGGACTCCGAACAACCTTCGGTACATCAAAATGCATAAACTCATAATAACTGTCATCGTAACGTTAAGCGTGCGGACCCTATGGTTCGAGAACAATGTAGACATGACCGAGACACGTCTCCGGTCAATAACCAATAGCGGGACCTGGATGCCCATATTGGCTCCTACATATTCTACAAAGATCTTTATCAGTCAGACCGCATAACAACATACGTTGTTCCCTTTGTCATCGGTATGTTACTTGCCCGAGATTCGATCGTCGGTATCCAATACCTAGTTCAATCTCGTTACTGGCAAGTCTCTTTACTCGTTCCGTAATACATCATCTCACAACTAACATCTTAGTTATAATGCTTGCAAGGCTTATGTGATGTGTATTACCGAGAGGGCCCAGAGATACCTCTCCGACAATCGGAGTGACAAATCCTATTCTCGAAATACGCCAACCCAACATCTACCATTGGAAACACCTGTAGTACTCCTTTATAATCACCCAGTTACGTTGTGACATTTGGTAGCACCCAAAGTGTTCTTCCGGCAAACGGGAGTTGCATAATCTCATAGTCATAGGAACATGTATAAGTCATGAAGAAAGCAATAGCAACATACTAAACGACCGGGTGCTAAGCTAATGGAATGGGTCATGTTAATCAGATCATTCAACTAATGATGTGACCTCGTTAATCAAATAACAACTCTTTGTTCATGGTTAGGAAACATAACCATCTTTGACTAACGAGCTAGTCAAGTAGAGGCATACTAGTGACACTCTGTTTGTCTATGTATTCACACATGTATTATGTTTCCGGTTAATACAATTCTAGCATGGATAATAAACATTTATCATGATATAAGGAAATAAATAATAACTTTATTATTGCCTCTAGGGCATATTTCCTTCAGTCTCCCACTTGCACTAGAGTCAATAATCTAGATTACATAGTAATGATTCTAACACCCATGGAGCCTTGGTGCTGATCATGTTTTGCTCGTGGAAGAGGCTTAGTCAACGGTCTGCAACATTCAGATCCGTATGTATCTTGCAAATCTCTATGTCTCCCACCTGGACTAGATCCCGGATGGAGTTGAAGCGTCTCTTGATGTGTTTGGTCCTTTTGTGAAATCTGGATTCCTTTGCTAAGGCAATTGCACCAGTATTGTCACAAAAGATTTTCATTGGACCCGATGCACTAGGTATGACACCTAGATCGGATATGAACTCCTTCATCCAGACTCCTTCGTTCGCTGCTTCCGAAGCAGCTATGTACTCCGCTTCACATGTAGATCCCGCTGCGACGCTTTGTTTAGAACTGCACCAACTGACAGCTCCACCGTTTAAAGTAAACACGTATCCGGTTTGCGATTTAGAATCGTCCGGATCAGTGTCAAAGCTTGCATCAACGTAACCTCTTACGGTGAGCTCTTTGTCACCTCCATATACGAGAAACATATCCTTAGTCCTTTTCAGGTATTTCAGGATGTTCTTGACCGCTGTCCAGTGATCCACTCCTGGATTACTTTGGTATCTCCCTGCTAAACTTATAGCAAGGCACACATCAGGTCTGGTACACAGCATTGCATACATGATAGAGCCTATGGCTGAAGCATAGGGAACATCTTTCATTTTTTTCTCTATCTTCTGCAGTGGTCGGGCATTGAGTCTGACTCAACTTCACACCTTGTAACACAGGCAAGAACCCTTTCTTTGCTTGATCCATTTTGAACTTCTTCAAAATCTTGTCAAGGTATGTGCTTTGTGAAAGTCCAATCAGGCGTCTTGATCTATCTCTATAGATCTTTATGCCTAATATGTAAGCAGCTTCCCCGAGGTCTTTCATCGAAAAACTTTTATTCAAGTATCCCTTTATGCTATCCAGAAATTCTATATCATTTCCAATCAGCAATATGTCATCCACATATAATATCAGAAATGCTACAGAGCTCCCACTCACTTTCTTGTAAATACAGGCTTCTCCAAAAGTCTGTATAAAACCAAATGCTTTGATCACACTATCAAAGCGTTTATTCCAACTCCGAGAGGCTTGCACCAGTCCATAAATGGATCGCTGGAGCCTGCACACTTTGTTAGCTCCCTTTGGATCGACAAAACCTTCTGGTTGCATCATATACAACTCTTCTTCCAGAAATCCATTCAGGAATGCAGTTTTGACATCCATTTGCCAAATTTCATAATCATAAAATGCGGCAATTGCTAACATGATTCTGACAGACTTAAGCATCACTACGGGTGAGAAGGTCTCATCGTAGTCAACCCCTTGAACTTGTCGAAAACGTTTTGCGACAAGTCGAGCTTTATAGACAGTAATATTACCGTCAGCGTCAGTCTTTTTCTTGAAGATCCATTTATTCTCAATCGCTTGCCGATCATCGGGCAAGTCAACCAAAGTCCACACTTTGTTCTCATACATGGATCCCATCTCAGATTTCATGGCTTGAAGCCACTTTGCGGAATCTGGGCTCACCATCGCTTCTTCATAGTTCGCAGGTTCATCATGATCTAGTAGCATGACTTCCAGAATTGGATTACCGTACCACTCTGGTGCAGATCTCACTCTGGTTGATCTACGAGGTTTAGTAGTATCTTGTCCTGAAGTTTCATGATCATCATCATTAGCTTCCTCACTAATTGGTATAGGTGTCGCAGAAACAGTTTTCTGTGATGTACTATTTTCCAATAAGGGAGCAGGTACAGTTACCTCGTCAAGTTCTACTTTCCTCCCAATCACTTCTTTCGAGAGAAACTCCTTCTCTAGAAATGATCCATTCTTAGCAACGAATGTCTTGCCTTCGGATCTGTGATAGAAGGTGTACCCAACAGTCTCCTTTGGGTATCCTATGAAGACACATTTCTCCGCTTTGGGTTCGAGCTTATCAGGTTGAAGCTTTTTCACATAAGCATCGCATCCCCAAACTTTAAGAAATGACAACTTTGGTTTCTTGCCAAACCATAGTTCATAAGGCATCGTCTCAACGGATTTCGATGGTGTCCTATTTAACGTGAATGCGGCCGTCTCTAAAGCATAACCCCAAAACGATAGCGGTAAATCAGTAAGAGACATCATAGATCGCACCATATCTAGTAAAGTACGATTACGACGTTCGGACACACCATTACGCTGTGGTGTTCCGGGTGGCGTGAGTTGCGAAACTATTCCACAATTTTTCAAATGTACACCAAACTCGTAACTCAAATATTCTCCTCCACGATCAGATCGTAGAAACTTTATTTTCTTGTTACGATGATTTTGAACTTCACTCTGAAATTCTTTTAACTTTTCAAATGTTTCAGACTTGTGTTTCATTAAGTAGATATATCCATATCTGCTTAAATCATCCGTGAAAGTGAGAAAATAACGATATCCGCCACGAGCCTCAATATTCATCGGACCACATACATCGGTATGTATGATTTCCAACAGATCTGTTGCTCTCTCCATAGTACCGGAGAACGGTATTTTAGTCATCTTGCCTATGAGGCACGGTTCGCAAGTACCAAGTGATTCATAATCAAGTGGTTCCAAAAGCCCATCAGTATGGAGTTTCTTCATGCGCTTTACACCGATATGACCTAAACGGCAGTGCCACAAATAAGTTGCACCATCATTATCAACTCTGCATCTTTTGGTTTCAACATTATGAATATGTGTATCACTACTATCGAGATTCATCAAAAATAGACCACTCTTCAAAGGTGCATGACCATAAAAGATATTACTCATATAAATAGAACAACCATTATTCTCTGATTTAAATGAATAACCGTCTCGCATTAAACAAGATCCAGATATAATGTTCATGCTCAACGCTGGCACCAAATAACAATTATTTAGGTCTAATATTAATCTCGAAGGTAGATGTAGAGGTAGCGTGCCGACCGCGATCACATCGACTTTGGAACCGTTTCCCACGCGCATCGTCACCTCGTCCTTTGCTAGTGTCCGCTTATTCCGTAGTCCCTGTTTCGAGTTGCAAATATTAGCAACAGAACCAGTATCAAATACCCAGGTGCTACTGCGAGCTTTAGTAAGGTACACATCAATAACATGTATATCGCATATACCTTTGTTCACCTTGCCATCCTTCTTATCCGCCAAATACTTGGGGCAGTTCCGCTTCCAGTGACCAGTCTGCTTGCAGTAGAAGCACTCAGTTTCAGGCTTAGGTCCAGACTTGGGCTTCTTCTCCTGAGCAACAACTTGCTTGCTGTTCTTCTTGAAGTTCCCCTTCTTCTTCCCTTTGCCCTTTTTCTTGAAACTAGTGGTCTTGTTGACCATCAACACTTGATGCTCCTTCTTGATTTCTACCTCCGCAGCTTTCAGCATTGCGAAGAGCTCGGGAATAGTCATGTTCATCCCTTGCATATTATAGTTCATCACGAAGCTCTTGTAGCTTGGCGGCAGTGATTGGAGAATTCTGTCAATGACGCAATCATCTGGAAGATTAACTCCCAATTGAATCAAGTGATTATTATACCCAGACATCTTGAGTATATGCTCACTGACAGAACTGTTCTCCTCCAGCTTACAGCTATAGAAGTTATTGGAGACTTCATATCTCTCAATCTGGGCATTTGCTTGAAATATTAACTTCAACTCCTGGAACATCTCATATGCTCCATGACGTTCAAAACGTCATTGAAGTCCCGATTCTAAGCCGTAAAGCATGGCACACTGAACTATCGAGTAGTCATCAGCTTTGCTCTGCTAGACGTTCATAACATCTGGTGTTGCTCCAGCAGCAGGCCTGGCACCCAACGGTGCTTCCAGGACGTAATTCTTCTGTGCAGCAATGAGGATAATCCTCAAGTTACGGACCCAGTCTGTGTAATTTCTACCATCATCTTTCAACTTTGCTTTCTCAAGGAACGCATTAAAATTCAACGGAACAACAGCAAGAACCATCTATCTACAATCAACATAAACAAGCAAGATACTATCAGGTACAAAGTTCATGATAAGTTTAAGTTCAGTTAATCAAATTACTTAAGAACTCCCACTTAGATAGACATCCCTCCAATCCTCTAAGTGATCACGTGATCCAAATCAACTAAACCATAACCGATCATCACGTGAGGTGGAGTAGTTTTCAATGGTGAACATCGTTATGTTGATCATATCTACTATATGATTCACGCTCGACCTTTCGGTCTCTGTGTTCTGAGGCCATATCTGCATATGCTAGGCTCGTCAAGTTTAACCTGAGTATTCTGCGTGTGCAAAACTGGCTTGCACCCGTTGTAGATGGACGTAGAGCTTATCACACCCGATCATCACGTGGTGTCTGGTCACGACGAACTTTGGCAACGGTGCATACTCAGGGAGAACACTTCTTGATAATTTAGTGAGAGATCATCTTATAATGCTACCGTCAATCAAAGCAAGATAAGATGCATAAAAGGATAAACATCACATGCAATCAATATAAGTGATATGATATGGCCATCATCATCTTGTGCTTGTGATCTCCATCTCCGAAGCACCGTCATGATCACCATCGTCACCAGCGCGACACTTTGATCTCCATCGTAGCATCGTTGTCGTCTCGCCAATCTTATGCTTCCACGACTATCACTACCGCTTAGTAATAAAGTAAAGCATTACATCGCGATTGCATTGCATACAATAAAGCGACAACCATATGGCTCCTGCCAGTTGCCGATAACTTGGTTACAAAACATGATCATCTCATACAATAAAATTTAGCATCATGCCTTGACCATATCACATCACAACATGCCCTGCAAAAACAAGTTAGACGTCCTCTACTTTGTTGTTGCAAGTTTTACGTGGCTGCTACGGGCTTAAGCAAGAACTCATCTCACCTACGCATCAAAACCACAATGATAGTTTGTCAAATAGACTCCGTTTTAACCTTCTCAAGGACCGGGCGTAGCCACACTTTGTTCAACTAAAGTTGGAGAGACAGTCGCCCGCAAGCCATCTATGTGCAAATCACGTCGAGGGAATCGGTCTCGCGTAAGCGTACGCGTAAGGTTGGTCCGGGTCGTCTCATCCAACAATACCGCCGAACCAAAGTATGACATGCTGGTAGGCAGTATGACTTGTATCACCCACAACTCACTTGTGTTCTACTTGTGCAAATAACATCAAACCATAAAACCTAGGCTCTCATACCACTGTTGGGGAACGTAGTAATTTCAAAAAAATTCCTACGCACATGCAAGATCATGGTGATGCATAGCAACGAGGGGGGAGAGTGTTGTCTACGTACCAACGCAGACCGACTGCGGAAGCGATCACACAACATAGAGGAAGTAGTCGTACGTCTTCTTCCCGATCCGACCGATCCAAGCATCGTTACTCCGGGACCTCCGAGTTCTTAGCACACGTACAGCTCGATGATGATCCTCGGGCTCCGATCCAGCAAAGCGTCGAGGAAGAGTTCCTTCAGCATGACGACGTGGTGACGATCTTGATGTACTACTGACGCAGGGCTTCACCTAAGCACTGCAACAATATGATCGAGGTGGAATTTGGTGGCAGGGGGCACCGCACACGGCTAAGGAACGATCACCAAGGATCAACTTGTGTGTCTAGAGGTGCCCCCTGCCCCTGTATATAAAGGAGCCAAGGGGGAGGGGTGCGCCGGCCAGGGCGCAGGAGGAGTCCTACTCCCACCGGGAGTAGGACTCCCCCCCCCAATCCTAGTTGGACTAGGTTTCCCAAAGGGGGAAAGAGAGAGAGGGGGGCCGGCCCCTTCTCCTAGTCCTAATAGGACTAAGGGAAGGGGGGGGCGCGGCCACCTATGGGCTGCCCCTTTTCTCCTTTCCACTAAGGCCCATGAAGGCCCATATGGCTCCCGGGGGGTTCCGGTAACCTCCCGGTAATCCGGTAAAATCCCGATTTCACCCGAAACACTTCCGATATCCAAATATAGGCTTCCAATATATCAATCTTTATGTCTCGACCATTTCGAGACTCCTCGTCATGTCCGTGATCACATCCGGGACTCCGAACAACCTTCGGTACATCAAAATGCATAAACTCATAATAACTGTCATCGTAACGTTAAGCGTGCGGACCCTACGGTTCGAGAACAATGTAGACATGACCGAGACACGTCTCCGGTCAATAACCAATAGCGGGACCTGGATGCCCATATTGGCTCCTACATATTCTACGAAGATCTTTACCGGTCAGACCACATAACAACATACGTTGTTCCCTTTGTCATCGGTATGTTACTTGCCCGAGATTCGATCGTCGGTATCCAATACCTAGTTCAATCTCGTTACTGGCAAGTCTCTTTACTCGTTCCGTAATACATCATCTCACAACTAACATCTTAGTTATAATGCTTGCAAGGCTTATGTGATGTGTATTACCGAGAGGGCCCAGAGATACCTCTCCGACAATCGGAGTGACAAATCCTATTCTCGAAATACGCCAACCCAACATCTACCATTGGAAACACATGTAGTACTCCTTTATAATCACCCAGTTACGTTGTGATGTTTGGTAGCACCCAAAGTGTTCTTCCGGCAAACGGGAGTTGCATAATCTCATAGTCATAGGAACATGTATAAGTCATGAAGAAAGCAATAGCAACATAGTAAATGATCGGGTGCTAAGCTAATGGAATGGGTCATGTCAATCAGATCATTCAACTAATGATGTGACCTCGTTAATCAAATAACAACTCTTTGTTCATGGTTAGGAAACATAACCATCTTTGATTAATGAGCTAGTCAAGTAGAGGCATACTAGTGACACTCTGTTTGTCTATGTATTCACACATGTATTATGTTTCCGGTTAATACAATTCTAGCATGAATAATAAACATTTATCATGATATAAGGAAATAAATAATAACTTTATTATTGCCTCTAGGGCATATTTCCTTCATGAACTATCGAGTAGTCATCAGCTTTGCTCTGCCAGACATTCACAACATCTAGAGTTGCTCTTGCAGCGGGCTTTGCACCTAGCGGTGCGTCTAGGACGTAAATCTTCTATGTAGCAATGAGGATAATCCTCAAGTTACGGACCCAGTCCTGTAATTTCTACCATCATCTTTCAACTTAGCTTTCTCTAGGAATGCATTAAAATTCAAAGGAACGGTAGCACGGGCCATTGATCTACAACAACAACATAGACATGCAAAATACTATCAGGTACTAAGTTCATGATAAATTAAAGTTCAATTAATCATATTACTTAACAACTCCCACTTAGATAGACATCTCTCTGGTCATCTAAATGATCACGTGATCCATATCAACTAAACCATGTCCGATCATCATGTGAGATGGAGTAGTTTTGGATGGTGAACATCATTATGTTGATCATATCTACTATATGATTCATGTTTGACCTTTCGGTCTCAGTGTTTCGAGGCCATATCTGCATATCCTAGGCTCGTCAAGTTTAACCCGAGTATTATGCGTGTGCAAAACTGGCTTGCACCCGTTGTTTGTGAACGTAGAGCTTATCACACCCGATTATCATGTGGTGTCTCGGCACGACGAACAGTAGCAACGGTGCATACTCAGGGAGAACACTTATACATTGAAATTTAGTGAGAGATCATCTTATAATGCTACCACCGAACTAAGCAAAATAACATGCATAGAGGATAAACATGACATGCAATCAAAATAAGTGATATGATATGGCCATCATCATCTTGTGCCTTTGATCTCCATCTCCAAAGCACCGTCATGATCACCATCGTCACCGGCTTGACACCTTGATCTCCATCGTAGCATCATTGTCGTCTCACCAACTATTGCTTCTACGACTATCGCTACCGCTTAGTGATAAAGTAAAGCAATTACATGGCGATTGCATTTAATACAATAAAGCGACAACCATATGGCTCCTGCCAGTTGCCGATAACTGTTACAAAACATGATCATCTCATACAAAAACTTATATATCATCACGTCTTGACCATATCACATCACAACAAACCCTGCAAGAACAAGTTAGACGTCCTCTACTTTGTTTTTGCAAGTTTTACATGGCTGCTACGGGCTTCTAGCAAGAACCTTTCTTACCTAAGCACCAAAACCACAACAATTTTTCGTCAAGTGTGCTATTTTAACCTTCAACAAGGACTGGGCATAGTCAAACTCGATTCAACTAAAGTTGGAGAAACAGACACCCGCTAGCCACCTGTGTGCGAAGCACGTCGATAGAACTAGTCTCATGAACGTGGTCATGTAATGTCGGTCCGGGCTGCTTCAGCCAATAATACCGCTGAATCAAAGTAAGACGTTGCTGGTAAGTAGTATGACTATTATCGCCCACAACTCTTTGTGTTCTACTTGTGCATATAACATCTACGCATAGACCTGACTCGGATGCCACTATTGGGGAACGCAGTATTTCAAAAAATTTGCCTACGATCATGCAAGATCTATCTAGGAGATGCATAGCAACGAGACGGAAGAGTGTGTCCATGTACCCTTGTAGACCGAAAGCGGAAGCGTTTAGTAACATGGTTGATGTAGTCGAATGTCTTCGCGATCCAACTGATCCAAGCACCGAACGTACGACACCTCCGCGATCAGCACACGTTCAGCTCGATGACGTCCCTCGTACTCTTGATCCAGTTGAGGCCGAGGGAGAGTTCCGTCAGCACGATGGCGTGGCGATGGTGATGATGAAGTTACCGGCGCAAGGCTTCGCCTAAAAACTACGACGATATGACCGAGGTGTGTAACTGTGGAGGGGGGCACCGCACACGGTTAAGAGAAACTTGTGTGTTCTAGGGTGCCCCCCTGCACCCGTATATAAATGAGGGGAGGGGGAGGCCGGCCGGCCCTGTAGGGCACGTCAGGAGGAGGGAGTCCTAGTAGGATTCTACCAAGAGAAAAGGGGGAAGAAGGAAGGAAGAGGGGGAAGGGAAGGGGGGCGGGCAGCCCCTCTTGGCCCTTCCTCTCTTCCCACTAAGGCCCATCGAGGCCCATTAGTTCCCCCGGGGGGTTCCGATAACCCTCCGGCACTCCGATAATTATCTTGTACCTCTCAGAACTCATCTGGTGTCCGAATAATATCGTCCAATATATCAATCTTTATGTCTCGAGCATTTCGAGACTCCTCGTCATGTCCGTGGTCTCATTCGGGACTCCGAAAAAATTCGGTCATCAAATCACATAACTCATAATACAAATCGTCATCGAATGTTAAGCGTGCGGACCCAACGGGTTCGAAAACTATGTAGACATGAATGAGACACATCTCCGGTCAATAACCAATAGCGGAACTTGGATGCTCATAGTGGCTCCTACATATTCTACGAAGATCTTTATTGGTCAAACCGCATAACAACATACGTTATTCCTTTGTCATCGATATGTTACTTGCCCGAGATCCGATCGTCGGTATCATCATACCTAGTTCAATCTCGTTACCGGCAAGTCTCTTTACTTGTTCCATAATGCATCATCCCGTAGCTAACTCTTTAGACACATTGCTTTCAAGGCTCATAGTGATGTGCATTACCGAGAGGTCCCAGAGATACCTCTCCGATACACGGAGTGACATATCCTAATCTCGATCTATGCAACTCAACAAACACCATCGGAGACACCTCTAGAGCATCTTTATAATCACCCAGTTACGTTGTGAGGTTTGATATCACACCAGGTGTTCCTTTGGTATTCGGGAGTTGCATAATCTCATAGTCAGAGGAACATGTATAAGTCATGAAGAAACCAATAGCAATAAAACTAAACGATCATTATGCTAAGCTAATGGATGGGTCTTGCCCATCACATCATTCTCTAATGATGTGATCCCGTTCATCAAATGACAACACATGTCTATGGTCAGGAAACTTAACCATCTTTGATTAACGAGCTAGTCTAGTAGAGGCATACTAGGGACACTCTATTTGTCTATGTATTCACACATGTACTAAGTTTCCAGTTAATACAATTCTAGCATGAATAATAAACATTTATCATGATATAAGGAAATATAAATAACAACTTTATTATTGCCTCTAGGGCATATTTCCTTCAAATATCACCAACTTTGGACAAGCTTTACATCCTTTATAATACGAGAATCAATCATTAATCATCGTCGGCCAATAAAACCCAACACATCATAATAACCATTTCATCTTGGGAGCCGATTGATGAGTGCCACAGATACCTTCATGGACCTCTTTAATAGTAGTTCTCGCTTGGTCCTCATCCAAGCACTTTAAAAGAACATCATCAACTATTCGACGATAGAGATCATCATCTCTCATTGTGTATTTCAAAGCCATATGCCGAACAGTCTTGTCCACCCTTTTACTAGGATCACACAAATAATCAATAATGAGTTTCCTGTTGATCTTCTCCTGCATTAAATTTTTCATCAGTGGCTGAAACGGTGGGCTCCGATGCAGCCTCCCCTACGTTGGCAAGACTAGACATCGACCTTTAAAAAATATGAAACATGCCATGATCAACATGATAGCCGGATGCTTGTTGTGCCAACTCATTTGCTCTCCAATTGTCATGTCTAGATATATGAGCAATTCTAGAACAATGAAAAGTACAAATTATATCTAGACATTTGTCAAGATAAACATTAAGTGATTCGTCAAAACATTGAAAGACTTTGGATATTTGTTGCACTACATAACGAATCACCAAAAGCCTCAATATGTGTAGCACCTATGGCAAGCAACATCTTTAAGCCGAATAACAATGCTTCATATTCGGCTTGATTATTTATGCAAAAATATTCTAAGCGGCACGAGACTTCAAAAACAACACCATGAGGAGATATATAAACAATACCAACACCTTGGCCATTGCTACAAACTAAACCATCAAAACATAATCTCCATGCTATTAGTGAGACAAGGTTTATATCAATATCATGCTTGTCATCAATCCGATGCTCAACAATAAAATTAGCAACGATTTGGCCTTTCATGTATTTGAGAGATTCATAAGCCAAATCATATTCAATTAAAGCATAACCCCACTTGCCAATTCTACCACTAAGAATCGGCCTATGCAACATGTACTTAATAACATCAATTTGACAAGCTACTATGCAAGCACTCGGCACTAGGTAATGTCTCAATTTTGTGCAAGCATAATATAAAAAAGGCATAATTTTTCAATAAATGTAGACCTTGTCTCAGCGTCCAATAAACATCGACTCAAATATGTAACAACATGCTCTTTTCTTTCGGTTTCTTGAGTCAAAACTGCGCCAATTACACCTTCCTCCGCTGCAATGTAAAGCTTAAAGGGCTCCCTATGCTTGGGCGCTTTCATCACCGAAGGAGTGCACAAATAATTCTTGATCATATCAAACGCTTCTTGCTGTCCCCCCCCCCCAAGTAAAATCAACATCATTCTTTAACCGAAGGATAGGAGTGAGTGCATCAACCTACCCTGACAAATTAGCAATGAACCTTCTCAAATAATTGACCTTGCCGAGGAACTTTTGCATATCTCTCTTGCATGTTGGATCCTCCACTTTTTGTATGTCTTCTATCTTTTTGGGATCAATCTCTACGCCAATGAAACCCAAAAACTTGCCAGCCGATACACCAAAAGCACACTTCAAAGGATTCATCTTTAGTCCATCCTTTTTCATTCTTTCAAAAGTTAAATGCAAATCAGCTAAGTGAGATTCAAAAGCATCCGATTTAACAACAATATCATCAATGTAACCTCAAGTATAATGCCGAGTAAATCATGAAAAAATAAATTCATAGCCCTTTGATACGTGGCGCCGACATTCTTTAATCCAAAGGTCATTACCGTCCATTCAAATAAACCAAGGAAACTGGGGCATCGAAAAGCCGTTTTGGACATGTCCTCTTCGGCCATAAAAATTTGGTTAGACCCCGCATTACCATCAAGAAAGCTAATGACCTTACGTTCAGAAGCATCATTAATAAAGCATATCAGCTATTGGCATGTGATACTCATCTTTAGGTGTAGCTCTATTCAAACCACCGAAATCAATGCACACCCTCAACTTGTCGGAGCCTTTCTTCTCTACTGGTACAATGTTAGAAATCCACTCGGCATACCTGCAAGGTCTAATAAAATTAGCTTTAAGCAAACAACTGATCTCTTCCTTGATCCGGTCATATGTTTTGGATTAAACTTTCTAGTCGATAGCTTGAACGGTCTAAAACCGGCCTTTATAGGTAACCAATGCTTGATACGTCCATTTTGCATCATGTTTTCTTATTGTTATTTATAATGTTTTTATCCATAATAATGCTTTTTGGAGTAATTCTAATGCATTTTCTCTCATAATTTGCAAGGTACACACCAAGGGGGGGATTCTGGCAGCTGGAGATCTGGACCTAAAAAAGCTACGTCAGGCTACCTATTATGCACAACTCCAAATGAGCTAAAACTTAATGGGGAATTTTTTATGGAATATATAAGAATTATTGGAGCAAATAACTACCATATGGGGGCCACCAGGTGGGCACAACCCACCTGGGTGCGCCAGGGCCCCCTGGCGCGCCCTGGGGGGTTGTGGCCTCCTCGGCCCACCTCCGGTGCCCATCTATTGGTATATAAGGCATTTTGACCTAGAAAAGAAATAAGGGGAGGACTTTCGGGACGAAGCGCCGCCGCCTCGAGGCGGAACTTGGGAAGGAGCACTTTTGCCCTCCGGCGGAGCGATTCCACCGGGGGAACTTCCCTCCCAGAGGGCGAAATCATCGTCATCATCATCACCAACAACTCTCCCATCTTGGGGAGGGAAATCTCCATCAACATCTTCAACATCACCATCTCATCTCAAACCCTAGTTCATCTCTTGTGTTCAATCTTGTTACCGGAACTATAGATTGGTGCTTGTGGGTGACTAGTAGTGTTGATTACATCTTGTAGTTGATTACTGCTACGTCTTGAGCTTGCGTTGGTTTTCCCCGAAGAGGAAGGGATGATGCAGCAGAGTAGCATAAGTATTTCCCTCAGATTTTGAGAACCAAGGTATCAATCCAGTAGGAGGCCATGCTCAAGTCCCGCGTATCGGCACAAAACGATAGCTACCCGCAACCAACGCGATTAGGGGTTGTCAATCCCTTCACGGTCACTTACGAGAGTGAGATCTGATAGATATAATATTTTTGGTATTTTTGGTATAAAGATGCAAAGTAAAAAGTAAAAGAAAAGTAAAAAAGCAAAGCCAGATTAAAGTGATGGAGATTGATATGATGAGAATAGACTTGGGGCCATAGGTTTCACTAGTGGCTTCTCTCAAGAGCATAAGTATTCTACGGTGGGTGAACAAATTACTGTTGAGTAATTGACAGAATTGAGCATAGTTATGAGAATATCTAGGCATGATCATGTATATAGGCATCATGTCCGTGACAAGTAGATCGAAACGATTCTGCATCTACTACTATTACTCCACTCATCGACTGCTATCCAGCATGCATCTAGAGTATTAAGTTAAAAACAGAGTAACACCTTAAGCAAGATGACATGATGTAGAGAGATAAATTCATGCAATATGAAATTAACCCCATCTTGTTATCCTCGATGGCAACGATACCTTACATGCCTTGTTGCCCCTTCTGTCACTGGGTAAGGACACCGAAAGATCGAACCCAAAGCTAAGCACTTCTCCCATGGCAAGAACTACCAATCTAGTTGGCCAAACCAAACGGATAATTCGAATATACTTGCAAAGATAACCAATCATACATAAAAGAATTCAGAGAAGATTCAAATATTATTCATAGATAGACTTGATCATAAACCCATAATTCATCGGTCTCAACAAACACACCGCAAAAAGAAGATTACGTCGAATAGATCTCCACAAGAGAGGGGGGGACTTTGTATTGAGATCCAAAAAGAGAGAAGAAGCCATCTAGCTACTAACTATGGACCCGAAGGTCTGAGGTAAACTACTCACACTTCATCGGAGGGGCTAGGATGATGTAGAAGCCCTCCGTGATGACGGCCCTCTTCTGGCGGAGCTCCGGAACAGGCCCCAAGATGGGATCTCGTGGATACAGAAAGTTGCGGCGGTGGAATTAGGTTTTTGGCTCCTGTTCTGATCATTTGGGGATACATGGGTATATATAGGAGGAAGGAGTACGTCGGTGGAGCACCGAGGGGCCCACGAGGCAGGGGGCGCGCCCTAGGGGGGGTGCCCCCACCCTCGTGACCTCCTCTTTGACTCCCTGGAGTAGGGTCCAAGTCTCCTGGATCACGTTCGGTGAGAAAATCATGTTCCCGAAGATTTTATTCCGTTTGGACTCCGTTTGATATTATGTTTCTCCGAAACACTGAAATAGGCAAAAAAACAGCAATTCTGGGCTAGGCCTTCGGTTAATAGGTTAGTCCCAAAAATAATATAAAAGTGGAAAATAAAGCCCAATATAGTCCAAAACAATAGATAATATAGCATGGAGCAATCAAAAATTATAAATATGTTGGAGACGTATCAGGCATCCCCAAGCTTAATTCCTGCTCGTCCTCGAGTAGGTAAATGATAAAAAGAGAATTTTTGATGCGGACTGCTACTTGGCATAATTTCAATGCAAACCTTCTTAATTGTGGTATTAATATTCAGATTAGAAAGATTCAAGACAAAAGTTTATATTGACATAAAAATAATAATACTTCAAGCATACTAACAAAGCAATTATATCTTCTCAAAATAACATGGCCAAAGAAAGTTATCCCTACAAAATCATATAGTCTGGCTATGCTCCATCTTCACCACACAAAGTATTTAAATCATGCACAACCCCGATGACAAGCTAAGCAATTGTTTCATACTCTAACTTTTTCAAAACTTTTTCAATCTTCACGCAATACATGAGCGTGAGCCATGGATATAGCACTATAGGTGGAAGAGAATGGTGGTTGTGGAGAAGACAAGAAGGAGAAGATAGTCTCACATCAACTAGGCGTATCAACGGGCTATGGAGATACCCATCAATAGATATCAATGTGAGTGAGTAGGGATTGCCATGCAACGGATGCACTAGAGCTATAAGTATATGAAAGCTCAAAAAGAAACTAAGTGGGTGTGCATCCAACTTGCTTGCTCATGAAGACCTAGGGCAATTTGAGGAAGCCCATCATTGGAATATACAAGCCAAGTTCTATAATGTAAAATTCGCACTAGTATATGAAAGTGACAACATATGAGACTCTCTATATGAAGAACATGGTGCTACTTTGAAGCACAATATATGAGACTCGCTATATCATGGTGCTACTTTGAAGCACAAGTGTGGAAAAAAAGATAGTAGCATTGCCCCTTTTTTGGGGCCTTTTTTTTCTTTAGCCTTTCTCCTTTTTTTGGGACAATGCTCTATTGAATGATGATCATCACACTTTTATTTATTTACAACTCAATGATTACAACTCGATTCTAAAACAAAGTATGACTCTATATGGATGCCTCCGGCGGTGTACCGGGATATGCAATGAATCAAGAGTGACAAGCATGAAAAAATTATGAACGGTGGCTTTGCCACAAATACTATGTCAACTACATGATCATGCTAAGCAACATGACAATGATGAATGTGTCATGATGAACTAGATGGTGGAAAGTTGCATGGCAATATATCTCGGAATGGCTATGGAAATGCCATAATAGGTAGGTATTGTGGCTGTTTTGAGGAAGGTATATGGTAGGTGTATGATACCGGCGAAAGGTGCGTGGTATTAGAGAGGCTAGCAAAGGTGGAAGGGTGAGAGTGCGTATAATCCATGGACTCAACATTAGTCATAAAGAACTCATATACTTATTGCAAAAATCTAGAAGTTATCAAAGCAAAGTATTACGCGCATGCTCCTAGTGGGATAGATTGGTAGGAAAAGACCATCGCTCGTCCCCGACCGCCACTCATAAGGAAGACAATCAATAAATAAATCATGCTCCGACTTCATCACATAACGGTTCACTATACGTGCATGCTATGTGAATCACAAACTTTAACACAAGTATTCTTTAAATTCACAACTACTCAACTAGAATGACTTTAATATTATCACCTCCATATCTCAAAACAATTATCAAGCTTCAATCTTTTCTTAGTATTCAACACACTCAAAAGAAAGTTTCACAAATCTTGAATACCAAGCATATTATTATTAAGAAAATTACCATGCTATTAAGAGACTCTCAAAATAATTTAAGTGAAGCATGAGAGATCAATAGTTTCTTTAAAACAAATCCACCACTGTGCTCTAAAAGATCTAAGTGAAGCACATAGAGCAAAATTATAACGCTCAAAAGATATAAGTGAAGCACATAGAGCAAAACTACTTAGCTCAAAAGATATAAGTGAAGCACATAGAGTATTCTATCAAATTTTAATTCATGTATGGCTCTCTCAAAAGGTGTGTACAGCAAGGATGATTGTGGAATACTAAGACACGAAGACACAAATAATACAATACGCTCCAAGCAAAACACATATCATGTTGGTGAATAAAAATATAGCTCCAAGTAAATTACCGATGGAAGTGGACGAAAGAGGGGATGCCTTCCGGGGCATCCCCAAGCTTTGACTTTTTGGTGTCCTTGGATTATCTTGGGGGTTCCATGGGCATCCCCAAGCTTAGGCTCTTTCCACTCCTTGTTCCATGATCCATCAAAAGAATTCACCCAAAACTTGAAAACTTCACAACACAAAACTCAAAATAGAAAACTCGTGAGCTCCGTTAGCGAAAGAAAACAAAAGACCACTTCAAGGTACTGTAATGAACTCATTCTTTATTTATATTGGTGTTAAACCTACTGTATTCCAACTTCTCTATGGATTATAAACTATTTTACTAACCATAGATTCATCAAAATAAGCAAACAACACACGAAAAACAGAATCTGTCAAAAACAGAACAGTCTGTAGTAATCTGTAGCTAGCGCAAGATATGGAACCCCAAAAATTCTAAAATAAATTGCTGGACGTGAGGAATTTATCTATTAATCATCTGAAAAAGTAACTAACTAAATATCACTCTCCAAATAAAAATGACAGCAGTTCTCGTGAGCGCTAAAGTTTCTGTTTTTTACAGCAAGTTCAACAAGACTTCCCCCAAGTCTTCCCAACGGTTCTACTTGGCACAAACACTAATTAAACACAAAAAACACAACCAAAACAGAGGCTAAATAATTTATTCATTACTAAGCAGGAGGAAAAAGCAAGGAATAAAAATAAAATTTGGTTGCCTCCCAACAAGTGCTATCGTTTAACGCCCCTAGCTAGGCATAAAAGCGAGGATAGATCAAGGTATTGCCATCTTTGGTAGGTAATCCATAAGTGGCTCTCATGGTAGTTTCATATGGCAATTTCATTTTCTTTCTTGGAAATTGTTCCATGCCCTTTTTTAATGGAAATTTAAATCTAATATTCCCTTCCTTCATATCAATAATCGCACCAACCGTTCTAAGGAAAGGTCTACCAAGAATAATAGGGCAAGAAGGATTGCAATCTATATCAAGAAAAATGAAATCTATGGGCACATAATTCCTATTTGCAACAATAAGAACATCATTAATCCTTCCCATAGGTTTCTTAATAGTGGAATCCACAAGATGCAAGTTTAGAGAGCAATCATCAAAATTACGGAAATCTAGCAAATCACACAAAGTCTTGGGAATAGTAGAGACACTGGCACCCAAATCACACAAAGCATAAAACTCATGATCTTTAATTTTAATTTTAATAGTTGGTTCCCACTCATCATAGAGTTTTATAGGGATAGAAACTTTCAACTCAAGTTTTTCTTCATAAGATTGCATCAAGGCATCAACAATATGTTCGGTGAAGGCTTTATTTTGACTATAAGCATGTGGAGAATTTAGCACGGATTGCAACAAGGAAATACAATCAATTAAAGAACAACTTTCATAATTAAATTCCTTGAAATCCAATATAGTGGGTTTAGCAACATCTAGATTTTTATTTCTTTCAATCCCACTTTCATCAATTTCACCATTAAGATCTAAATACTCTGAATTTTTAGAACGCCTTCTAGGTAAAGGAAGATCATATTTAGTTTCATCAAGATTCATATTGCAAAACAAAGATTTAATAGGGGACACATCAATAACTTTTAGATCTTCATCTTTATTTTCATAGGAATTGGAGGAACACGCTTTAATAAAGGCATCTTTGGAAGCACGCATCCTAGCGGTTCTTTCCTTGCACTCATCAATGGAAATTCTCATGGCTTTGAGAGACTCATTGATATCTTGCTTGGTAGGAATAGATCTAAGCTTTAAAGAATCAACCTCAAGAGAAATTCTATCAATGTTTCTAGCCAAATCATCAACTTTAAGCAATTTCTCTTCAAGCAAAGCATTAAAATTCTTTTGTGAATTCACAAACTCTTTAACACTATTCTCAAATTCAGAGGGCATCTTATTATAATTTCCATAAGAGTTTTTGTGGGAATTCCCATAATTATTAGAAGGATTACTAGGATATGTCCTATGATTAAAATTCCCTCTATAAGCATTGTTACCAAAATTATTCCTACCAACAAAATTCACATCCATAGATTCATTGTTATTCTCAATCAAAGTAGACAAAGGCATATCATTAGGATCAGAAGAAACACTCTTAGTAGAGTTCATCCATCTTTCCACTCAACACATTGATTTCTTCTATCGCATGCACTTTTTTATTAGGAGATCTTTTAGTATGCCATTGAGAATAATTAACCATAATATTATCTAGGAGTTTAGTAGCATCTCCTAAAGTGATTTCCATAAAAGTGCCTCCTGCGGCCGAATCTAAAAGATTTCTAGAAGCAAAATTCAATCCGGCATAAAAATTTTGTATGATCATCCACAAATTCAAACCATGAGTAGGGAAATTACGTATCATTAATTTCATTCTCTCCCAAGCTTGTGCAACATGTTCATGATCAAGTTGTTTAAAGTTCATAATATCGTCTCTAAGAGAGATGATCTTAGCGGGAGGAAAATACTTAGAGATAAAAGCATCTTTGCACTTGATCCATGAATCAACACTATTCTTAGGCAAAGACGAAAACCAAGCTTTTAGCTTCAATTTAACGACATCATTATCGACATCTTTTTTCTTTTGCATATCACATAAATCAACGAAGCTATTCAGATGAGTAGCGGCATCTTCACTAGGAAGGCCGGTGAATTGATCTTTCATAACAAGATTCAACAAAGTAGTATTAATTTCACAAGATTCAACATTGGTAAGAGGAGCAATCGGAGTGCTAAGGAAATCATTATTATTGGTATTGGTGAAGTCACACAATTTAGTATTATCTTGAGCCATCGCGACAAACAAGCAATCTAACACACGAGCAAACAAAAAGGCAAGTGGGCAAAAAGAGGCAAATAGAGAGGGAGGATAGAGAGAGAGGGCGAATAAAACGGCAAGGGTGAATTGGGGGGGGGAGAGGAAAACGAGAGGAAAATGGCAAATAATGTAATGCGAGAGATAGGGATTGTGATGGGTACTTAGTATGTTGACTTTTTGCGTAGACTCCCCGGCAACGGCACCAGAAATCCTTCTTGCTATGTCTTGAGCTTGCGTTAGTTTTCCCCGAAGAGGAAGGGATGATGCAGCAGAGTAGCGTAAGTATTTCCCTCAGCTTTTGAGAACCAATGTATCAATCCAGTAGGAGGCCACGCTCAAGTCCCTCGTACCTGCACAAAACGATAGCTACTCGCAACCAACGCGATTAGGGGTTGTCAATCCCTTCACGGTCACTTACGAGAGTGAGATCTGATAGATATAATATTTTTGGTATTTTTGGTATAAAGATGCAAAGTAAAAAGTAAAATCAAAGTAAAAAATGAAAGCAAGATTAAAGTGATGGAGATTGATATGATGAGAATAGACCCGGGGGCCATTGGTTTCACTAGTGGCTTCTCTCAAGAGCATAAGTATTCTACGGTGGGTGAACAAATTACTGTTGAGCAATTGACAGAATTGAGCATAGTTATGAGAATATCTAGGCATGATCATGTATATAGGCATCACATTCGTGACAAGTAGATCGAAACGATTCTGCATCTACTACTATTACTCCACTCATCGACCGCTATCCAGCATGCATCTAGAGTATTAAGTTAAAAACAGAGTAACGCCTTAAGCAAGATGACATGCTGTAGAGAGATAAATTCATGCAATATGAAATAAACCCCATCTTGTTATCCTCGATGGCAACGATACAATACGTGCGTTGCTGCCCCTTCTGTCACTGGGTAAGGACACCGCAAGATCGAACCCAAAGCTAAGCACTTCTCCCATGGCAAGAACTACCAATCTAGTTGGCCAAACCAAACAGATAATTCGACGAGACTTGCAAAGATAACCAATCATACATAAAAGAATTCAGAGAAGATTCAAATATTATTCATAGATAGACTTGATCATAAACCCACAATTCATCAGTCTCGACAAACACACCGCAAAAAGAAGATTACATTGAATAGATCTCCACAAGAGAGGGGGAGAACTTTGTATTGAGATCCAAAAAGAGAGAAGAAGCCATCTAGCTACTAACTATGGACCCGAAGGTCTGAGGTAAACTACTCACACTTCATCGGAGGGGCTATGATGATGTAGAAGCCCTCCGTGATGACGGCCCTCTTCCGGCGGAGCTCCGGAACAGGCCCCAAGATGGGATCTCGTGGATACAGAAAGTTGCGGCGGTGGAATTAGGTTTTTGGCTCCTGTTCTGATCGTTTGGGGTACGTAGGTATATATAGGAGGAAGGAGTACGTCGGTGGAGCACCGAGGGGCCCACGAGGCACGGGGCGCGCCCCCCACCCTCGTGACCTCCTCTTTGACTCCCTGGAGTAGGGTCCAAGTCTCCTGGATCACGTTCGGTGAGAAAATCATGTTCCCGAAGATTTTATTCCGTTTGGACTCCGTTTGATATTCTGTTTCTCCGAAACACTGAAATAGGCAAAAAACAGCAATTCTGGGTTGGGCCTCCGGTTAATAGGTTAGTCCCAAAAATAATATAAAAGTGGAAAATAAATCCCAATATAGTCCAAAACAGTAGATAATATAGCATAGAGCAGTCAAAAATTATAGATACGTTGGAGACATATCAATTACTATATGGTTTATTTGGTGGAAGATTATATGTTCAGATCCAATATGCTATTTAATACCCTTTTGAGCATGATTATCGTTTTGAGTAGTTACCTTTGTTCTTGAGGTCACGGGAGAAATCATGTTGCAAGTAATCATGTGAATTTGATATGTGTTCGATATTTTGATAGTATGTATGTTGTGATTCCCTTAGTGGTGTCATGTGAACGTCGACTACATGACACTTCACCATATTTGGGCCTAAGGGAATGCATTGTGAAGTAGCAATTAGATGATGGGTTGCGAGAGTGAAAGAAGCTTAAACCCTAGTTTATGCGCTATTCCGTAAGGGACCGATTGGATCCAAAAGTTTAATGCTATGGTTATAATTTATTCTTAATACTTTTATCGTAGTTGCGGATCTTGCGGGAGGGTTAATCATAAGTAGGAGGTTTGTTCAAGTAAGAACAACACCTAAGCACTGGTCCACCCACATATCAAATTATCAAAGTAGCGAACACGAATCGAACCAACATGATGAAAGCGACTAGATGAAATTCCCGTGTACCTTCAAGAATTCTTTGCTTATCATAAGAGACCATTTTGGCATGTCCTTTGCCTCAAAAGGATTGGGATACCTTGCTGCACTTTTGTTACTATTATCGTTACTTGCTCGTTACAAATTATCTTGCTATCAAACTACTCCGCTACTTACAATTTCAGCACTTGCAAACATTACCTTACCGGAAACTACTTGTCATTTCCTTCTGCTCCTCGTTGGGTTTGACACTCTTACTTATCGAAAAGATCTACAATTGATCCCCTATACTTGTGGGTCATCAAGGCTATTTTCTGGCGCCGTTGCTGGGGAGTGAAGTGCCTTTGGTAAGTGGAATTTGTTAAGGAAACATTTATATAGTGTGCTGAAATTTATTGTCACTTGTTACTATGGAAAACAATCCTTTGAGGGGTTTGTTCGGGGTATCTTCACCTCGTCCGGAACCACAATTAGCTACCCCTCAACCTACTGAAAATATTGAATATGAAACCCCTTCGGGTATGATAGAACAACTGCTAGCTAATCCTTATGCAGGAGATGGAACCGAATATCCTGATATGCACTTGATATATGTGGAACAAATTTGTGGACTGTTTAAGCTTGCAGGTTTACCTGGAGATAATTTTATGAAGAAGGTTTTACCTTTATCTTTGAAGGGAAAAGCATTGGCATGGTATAGGCTATGCGATGGTAATGGATCATGGAATTGGAATCGTTTGAAATTGGAGTTCCACCAAAAAATTATCCTATGCATCTAGTTCATCGTGATCGGAGTTATATATATAATTTTTGGCCTCATGAAGGAGAAAGTATCGCTCTAGCTTGGGGGAGTCTTAAGTCAGTGTTATATTCATGCCCCAATCATGAGCTCTCAAGAGAGATTATTATCCAAAAAAATTATGCTCAGCTTTCTTGTAATGATCAAACCATGCTTGATACTTCTTGTGCCGGTTCCTTTATGAAGAAAACTATTGAATTCTGGTGGGATATTTTGGAAAGAATTAAACACAACTCTGAAGATTGGGAACTCAACAAAGGTAAAGAGTCAGGTATTAAACTTGAGTATGATTGTGTTAAATCTTTTATGGATACCAATTGTTTTCAAAAGTTTAGCACTAAATATGGAGTTGACTCTGAGATAGTAGCCTCCTTTTGTGAATCATTTGCTACTCATGTTGAACTCCCTAATGAGAAGTGGTTTAAATATTACCCACCTATTAAAGAAGAAATTAAAGAACTGGTACCAGTTAAAGAAGAAACTATACTTTATAATGTTGATCCAGTTGTTCCTTCCGCTTATATTGAGAAACCACCTTTCCCTGTTAGGATAAAGGAACATGCTAAAGTTTCAACTGTGGTTAACAAAAGCTACTTTAGAACACCTAAACCTGATGAAAAAAATTAAAATTGAACCTAGTACTGCTATGGTTAAAGATATCTTGGAAGAAGATATGGATGGGCATGTTATTTACTTCTGTGAAGAAGCTGCTAGAATTGCCAAACCTGGTAAGAAAGATGAACATAGACACATTGTTGGCATGCCTGTCATCTCAGTTAAAATAGAGATCACTGTTATCATGGTTTATGTGATATGGGTGCTAGTGTGAGTGCTATTCCTTACACCTTATATCAAGAAATTATGAAAGACATAGCAGCTGCAGAGTTAGAAGAAATATATGTTACTATTAAACTTGCTAACACAGACACCATATCACCTTTTGGGATTGTTAGAGATGTTGAAGTCTTGTGTGGGAAAATAAAATACCCTACTGATTTTCTTGTTCTTGGTTCCCCATAAGATGACTTTTGTCCCATTATATTTGGTAGACCTTTCTTGAATACAGTTAATGCTAAGATAGACTGTAAGAAACAAATTTTTGGTGTTAGCTTTGGTGATGAGTCTCATGAGTTTAATTTTTCCAAGTTTAGTAGAAATCTTCATGAAAAAGAATTGCCTAGTAAGGATGAATTAATTGGTCTTGCTCCTATTGTTGTACCATCTACTGATCCTTTAGAACAATATTTACTAGACCACGAGAATGATTTTCATATGCATGAAAGAAATGAAATAGATAAAATTTTCTTTGAACAACATCCTCTACTTAAACACAATTTACCTATTGAAACTCTAGGAGGTCCTCCTCCACCTAAAGGTGATCCTTTGTTTGAATTAAAACAATTGCCAGACACTTTGAAATATGCTTATCTTGATTAAAAGAAGATATATCTTGTTATTATTAGTGCTAACCTTTCAGAACCTGGAGAAGAAAGATTACTAAAAGTTCTAAGGAAGCACCGAGCTGCTATTGGATATACTCTTGATGACTTAAAGGGCATTAGTCCCACTCTATGTCAGCACAAAATTAATATGGAACCTGATGCTAAACCAGTTGTTGATCACCAACGTCGGTTAAATCCGAAGATGAAGGAAGTGGTAAGAACGGAAATATTAAAGCTTCTGGAAGCAGGTATAATCTATGTTATAGCTGATAGTAGATGGGTAAGTCCTGTTCATTGTGTTCCTAAGAAAGGAGGTATAACTGTTGTTCCTAATGATAAGAATGAGCTTATTACACAAAGAATTGTCACATGCTATAGAATGGTAATAGATTTAAAAAATTAAACAAAGCAACTAGAAAAGATCATTACCCTTTGCCTTTTATTGATCAAATGCTTGAAAGATTATCTAAGCACACACACTTTTGCTTCCTTGATGGATATTCTGCCTTTTCACAAATACCTATTTCTCAACCTGATCAAGAAAAGACCACTTTTACTTATCCCTTTGGAACATGTGCTTATAGACGTATGCCTTTTGGTTTATGTAATGCACCTGCTACCTTTCAAACATGTATGACTGCTATATTCTCTGACTTTTGTGAAAAGATTGTTGAGGTTTTCATGGATGACTTTTCTTTTTATGGGAAGTCTTTTGATGATTGTTTAAGCAATCTTGATCGAGTTTTGCAGAGATGTGAATAAACAAATCTTGTCTTGAATTGGGAGAAGTGCCACTTTATGGTTAATGAAGGCATTGTCTTGGGTCATAAAATTTCTGAAAGAGGTATTGAAGTGGATCAAGCTAAGGTTGATGCAATTGAGAAAATGCCATGTCCTAAATATATAAAAGGTAATCATAGTTTCTTAGGTCATGCTGGTTTCTATAGGAGATTTATCAAAGACTTTTTGAAAATTTCTAGGCCTCTTACTAATCTCTTGCAGAAGGATATTCCATTTGTTTTTGATGATGATTGTTTAAAAGCCTTTGAAACACTTAAGAAAGCCTTAATTTCTGCACCTATTGTTCAACCACCTGATTGGAACTTGCCTTTTGAAATTATGTGTGATGCTAGTGATTGTGTTGTTGGTGCTATTCTATGACAAAGAGTTGATAAGAAACTTAATGGTATTCATTATGATAGTAAAACTCTAGATAGTGCTCAAAGAAATTATGCTACTACTGGAAAGGAATTCTTAGCAGTTGTGTTTGCTTGTGATAAATTTAGACCTTATATTGTTGATTCCAAAGTAACTGTTCACACAGACCATGCTGCTATTAAATATCTTATGGAAAAGAAAGATGCTAAACCTAGACTTATTCGATGGGTTCTCTTGTTACAAGATTTTGATTTACATATCATTGATAGAAAAGGAGCTGAGAACCCAGTTGCTGATAATTTGTCTAGGCTTGAAAATGTGTTTGATGACCCACTACCTATTGATGATAGTTTTCCTGATGAGCAGTTAGCTGCAATAAATGTTTCTCATAGTACTCCTTGGTATGTTGATTCTGCTAATTCCATTGTTGCTAAATATTTACCACCTAGCTTTACATACCAACAAAAGAAAAAAATATTCTATGATTTAAGACATTACTTTTGGGATGACCCACATCTTTACAAAGGAGTAGATGGTATTATTAAACACTGTGTACCTGAGCATGAACAGGGACAAATCCTATGGAAATTTCACTCCGAAGCTTATGGAGGGCATCATGCTGGAGATAGAACTGCTCACAAGGTACTGCAATTCAGATTTTTTTTGGCCTACTCTCTTCAAGGATGCCCGTAAGTTTGTATTATCTTGTGATGAATGTCAAAGGATAGGTAATATCGGTAAGCGTCAAGAAATGCCTATGAATTATTCACCTGTTGTTGAACCATTTGATGTTTGGGGATTTGATTACATGGGACCTTTTCCTTCCTCTAATGGGTATACACATATTTTGGTTGCTGTTGATTATGTTACTAGTTGGGTAGAAGCTATTCCAACTAGTAATGTTGATCACAACACCTCTATTAAAATGCTTAAGGAAGTTATTTTCCTAAGGTTTGGAGTCCCTAGATATTTAATGACTGATAGTGGTTCACACTTTATTCATGGTGCTTTTCGTAAAATGCTTGGCAAGTATGATGTTAACCATAGAATTGCATCACCCTATCATCCTCAGTCTAGTGGTCAAGTTGAACTTAGCAATAGAAAAATAAAATTAATTTTGCAGAAGATTATCAATAGGTCCAGGAAGAATTGGTCTAAGAAATTAAACGACGCACTTTGGGCTTATAGAACAACATATAAAAATCCTATGGGTATGTCTCCTTATAAAATGGTTTATGGAAAATCATGTCATTTGCCTCTTGAGTTAGAACATAAAGCATATTGGGTGATCAAAGAACTCAATTATGATTTCAAACTTGCTGGTGATAAGAGGTTATTTGATATTAGCTCATTAGATGAATGGAGAACCCAAGCTTATGAAAATGCAAAATTATTTAAATAAAAAGTAAAAAGATCGCATGACAAAAGAATTCAAAAGCGTGAGTTTAAAGTCGGAGAATATGTTCTTTTGTACAACTCTTGTTTCAGATTCTTTGCAGGAAAGCTCCTCTCAAAATGGGAAGGCCCATATGTCATCGAGGAGGTTTACCGGTCGGGAGCCATCAAAATAAATAATTTTGAAGGTACTAACCCGAAGGTTGTCAATGGGTAATGAATAAAGCATTATATCTCATGTACGCCTATTAATATTGAAAGTAATATTATCCAAATAATGACACCAGAAGAACACATAAAGGAGTCCTTTCGGAACACTCCAGAATCGTGAAAATAAGGAGGTACGTGATACGGTAAGTAAACGGACTCCGAAAAATCCGCAAAAATATTTTTTATCAGTTTTGGAATATTTTAATTTTTGGGGAATAAAGAAACTTTCAGGAAGCGTCCCCTGGTGGGCACAATACACGAGGGCATGCCAGGCTTGCCTGGCGCGCCCAGGTGGGTTGTGCCCACCCGGGACACCTTCCGTACTCCGTTTTTCTACCATATGCTTGTCCTCCAAGATAAAAAATTTATATATACTTCCCGAACCTGTTGATCACTGTATCATGGAGAAATCCTCTGTTCTCTTTTCTTTCTGTTTTCTGTCAGATCTATTGAGCTAGGCATCATGTCTTCTTCTTCCTCCAACAACGTGGAAGAGGATGCTTGGTTGATGAATATCGAGCTGAAGAGGGAAGAGCCGTAGGAGCTGTCGGGGGAGATGAGAGCAAGGAAGTTACCGTAGACCAGCCTCCGGTCTTCAAACAAGCACTGCTAGCTAACGAGGAGGAGGAAGATATCCTTAAACCTTACCTTACTCATCTTACTCCTGCTGAGATTGAAGCCTTTCACATCATTGAAATAGTTTGCATACAAAATAAGTATCTCACTCATGAGAATATTCTGCATCAAGAGCACATCACCTACCTCACGAGCGTCATCCGTCGATTGGAGAATCTTCTAATCCTTAAAGATAGGATCACTTCTTCATCGCCATCATCATCCTCACCACCAAAGGAGAATTGAGTATCGGGTATGGGCACTCCCCTTGGCTTCCGCCAAGCTTGGGGGAGGTACCCCGGTATCGTATCATCCCACTATCTTTTTGCTTTTTACTTATTTTAGTTCGATCCTTTTACTTTAGATAAATAAAAGTTTAGTTCGATCCTTTCTTCTTTGAGAGTTTGCTTAGTGATCTATCCTTGTAACCTTGTGCAAGTTATATAATAAAGTTTAGTATGCGTTTTTGCTTTCTTTACTTTTATTGCAAATAAAAGAAAAGAAATAAGAAAGGAAACAAATAAAAGAAAGGAATTAAATAAAGAAAAGATTATATACTAATCCTATGGTAGGTGATGGCACCACATAAGGAAAAGTATAAGTAGAAAATTTTATTAGAGATTGAAAAACATAGCATTAGTCAATGATGCAACTCATGAAAGAATTAATAAGGGAAGAGAAGATTCACATATAAATATACTATCCTAGAAATCTTTTGTGATTGTGAGCCCTCATCAAAATATTATATGTGTTGACATTGGACAAGGAACACAACTTAATGGTTTATGTTTGTTTATATTCACATAGAAGTCATATTGTCATAGATCCTTTAACATGTGGTCCTTGCCCCTATCTTTGCTAGCCACAAATTCCGTACTAAGTAGAGATACTACTTGTGCATCCAAAAACCCTTAAACCCAAATCTTTTTCAAGTGTCCACCATACCTACCTAGGGATTGAGCAAGATCCCTCAAGTAAGTTGTCATCGGTGCAAAAAGGAAATAAAAATTGCTTCTAAAAGTGTGAGATCAATTAGTGTAAGAAAAAATTGAGCGTTGCACGAACTTGTGATGGTGAAGAATAAAAGCGACAAACTGCATAATAAAGGTCGCTATCACAAGGGGAAATGTAACGTGACGTTCTTTTGCACTAAGGCATTGAGCATATAAAAAAATAAGCACATGGCAACCTCTGCTTCCCTCTGCGAAGGGCCTATCTTTTACTTTTATGCAGGAGTCAAAGTTTTTCTCTCTATTCCTTTTATTTTTCTATTTTGGCAAGCATCATGTGGTGAGGAAAGATCTAGGCACATATGTCCAGCTGAATATGGGTGGCATGAGTTATTATTGTTGACATCACCCTTGAGGTGAGTATGTTGGGAGGCGAAACCATAAGCCCCTATATTTCTATGTGTCCGGTTGAAATGTTTTGCTCATGGGTACGCGGTGAGTGTTAGCAATCATAGAAGACTATATGATGGTTGAGTATGTGGACTTGCCTAAAGGCTCCGACACATGACTCTTCCTGAAAATATGATGAATTGTAGTTGCAAAGTTGACTGAGAACATAGTCTGTTGGTTTCTAATAGAGTTTTTGCTTTATACTTCGATTGTGTGATGAACTATTACTTATTCATGAGAATTATATGATAAAAGTCCTATGATAAAAGTCCTATATTTAATTTTGTTGTTGTAATAATAATCAACATGATGCTTCTATGTCCGTATTTTGTTTTTATCGACACCTCTCTCTCAAAGCATGTGGACATGTTTTTCGATTTCGGTTTTCGCTTGAGGACAAGCGAGGTCTATGCTTGGGGGAGTTGATACGTCCATTTTGCATCATGTTTTCTTACTATTATTTATAATTTTTTATCCATAATAATGCTTTTTGGAGTAATTCTAATGCCTTTTCTCTCATAATTTGCAAGGTACACACCAAGGGGGAGAATTCTGGCAGCTGGAAATCTGGACCTGAAAAAGCTAAGTCAGGCTACCTATTCTGCACAACTCCAAATGAGCTGAATCTTCATGGGGAATTTTTATTGAATATATAAGAATTATTGGAGAAAATAACTACCAGAGGGGGGCCACCAGGTGGGCACAACCCACCTGGGCGCGCCAGGGCCCCCTAGCACGCCCTGGGGGTTGTGGCCTCCTCGGCCCACCTCCGGTGCCCATATTTTGGTATATAAGGCATTTTGACCTAGAAAAAAATAAGGGGAGTACTTTTGGGATGAAGCGCCGCCGCCTCGAGGCGGAACTTGGGCAGGAGCACTTTTGCCCTCCGGCAGAGTGATTCCGCCGGGGGAACTTCCCTCCCGAAGGGGGAAATCATCGGCATCATCATCACCAACAACTCTCCCATCTTGGGGAGGGCAATCTCCATCAACATCTTCAACAACACCATCTCCCCTCAAACCCTAGTTCATCTCTTGTGTTCAATCTTGTTACCGGAACTATAGATTGGTACTTCTGGGTGACTAGTAGTGTTGATTACATCTTGTAGTTCATTACTATATGGTTTATTTGGTGGAAGATTATATGTTCAGATCCAATATTCTATTTAATACCCCTCTGAGCATGTTTATTGTTTGTGAGTAGTTACCTTTGTTCTTGAGGTCACGGGAGAAATCATGTTGCAAGTAATCATGTGAATTTGATATGTGTTTGATATTTTGATAGTATGTATGTTGTGATTCCCTTAGTGGTGCACTTTTGTTACTATTATCGTTACTTGCTCGTTACAAATTATCTTGCTATCAAACTAGTCCACTACTTACAATTTCAGCACTTGCAGACATTACCTTACCGGAAACTACTTGTCATTTCCTTCTGCTCCTCGTTGGGTTCGACACTCTTACTTATCAAAAAGAGCTACAATTGATCCCCTATAGTTGTGGGTCATTAATGCTCTACTAGCTCTCGGCTTAAACCTGGCATCTCATGATATTTCCATGCAAAGCAACAAACATATTCTTTCCATAGCTTGATCAACTTAGCTTTATGATCGGCTCTTAAATTTTTGTTTACAAATGTCGGCCTAGGAACTGAACCATCTCCTATATCTATCTCTTCTAATGGATTGGCCGATGTAAAACCTTGTCCTAATTTATCCATAGCATCTAACTCTTCTATGGACTGATACATATCATTCTCATTGGACCAATATTCTATAAGACGCTTTTGTAACCACTTTGAATTAGGATCCATTTAAATACATCGTACCTTGGAGCCGATTATCACCAACCGACTTTAAAGAAACGGGCACGAAACCACTTTTTATAGCGCTAGGAAAATCACATTCTGATAAGTCGCGCCCTGTCAAGCAAGTGGCATTGGGATGTTGCCAATCCACCAATGCATCAGCCAAAGCAACACAAGCCGGATTATCTGCATGAATGACTTCCACTTCATCATCGATCCGTTGAATTAAAAACTGGTGCATAGTAGATGGCACACGTTGGTTTGCATGAACCCAATCGCGGCCTAAGATCACATTGTGGTTACCTTGCACCTCGACGACAAAGAATGCGGTAGACAAAGTTTTTCTTCCCACTGTAAGCTCCACATACATTACACCTTCGGCTTCAGTTTTCTCTTTGCCTTCAAATCCATTAAGCACCATGTTGGTCTTTATTAACTCTTCATCGTGCAGCCCTAATTTTTTAAAGACCGAATATGGCATAAGATTCACCACAGCACCACCATCACAAGCATTCTTGGAACCGGCGATCCATTAGTATGACCTTTAAGAAACAACGACTTCAAGTGCATCACCAATTCTCTTGGCTTCTCGAATATAGCATTTTTAGGACCAAAATCCAGCTGAGCTACTTCCCCTTCTTCATCTACAACATGAAACTCTGCGGGTAAGTAATACACCATATTGATATCCACACCTTCATGGACTAGTGTAGGCTCATAATCCACCATCTCATCTCCTTCTTCAAGTGTACTAATTATGAAATCTATCCAAGTGAAAGGCAATTGATAGGTGTAGCGGACAAGGTAATATTGTTCGCATCGTCCTCCTTTGGTGGTGTAGGTGCCGTTGTGATAGATGTAGAAACCGTTGCACCTTGTATTTGTTTAGGCATCCACACATGTTTTGTAGGTACCATGGGCCGAAGGTTATTAAAACTTTTATCCCTTTGTTCCTCGTCCTCTTGTTCTTCCATCTCTATACTCCTTAACCTCTGTAGCTTCCGCTTCTGTGTCTTTGTTAGCCCTGGAGGACACTACTTTGGTTGAATGTATTTAGGGTCCATTTGCTTTGCTTGGCTGGTGCTTGCTTCATAATCATTAGCTGAGTGCTTTGGCGCGATAGCAAGTACCGGCTCAGTCGGGTTGTTATGCATAGTCCGCTGCCGTACGGTGAATGTTTTGGTGCCCAAGATGAGTGAGTCGGCATCGACTTTTTCCTTGCCTTTTCCTGACTCAACTATTGCAGCACTTGGTGACTTAGGGCGCCACACTTGATTGCTGACCCTTTTTTGATTATCTTGCATTGGCCGATTGACGCCATTGCTCAAACGGCCTTGCATGGGGTAAGAAAGCCTCTCATGAACGGGCCTTCTTGGTTCTTCCCACCCCGGATGAAATGCATAAGGGACCATTGGGGGTTGTCCCCATCCTCCATTCAAGTCCCCCATGTAGTATGGCACATAGGGGGTGGCGCCATCCATGGTCCTGGTGCCATGACCCATATGGCCTTGTGTGATGCAAAAATTCTTGCATTGGAGGTGATCTTGAGCGCTTCAAATTTGATGACCAGTTAGAGCTAGAGCTGGCCACTTGATTGGCATATTTGGACAACAACACATCAAAAGTTGGCTTGATCCTCTTGCGCTGCACTTTAGCTTCATTTGTCTTCCACTTGCCAACCTTTGGACTCTTGGGCTTAACAAATTTGATATGAGTGTTCTCTTGCACTTGTGGTTGCCCCCAGGTGTAGGATTCTTGATGGTGATCTTAATTACTTCCTTTCCATCGGGTTGCTTGTCAAGCACAACTTGTCTCCCCAAGACCTTGTCACCTTCCTTGCTTTTCCTGGGCTCACCAATGACAACATTATTTTTATTAGCTGATTCGGCTATGTTGGGTTGAATTAACATCTTCTTCCCCCCAAATCCATGGTGTTAATTGGGAAGGGCTGCCTATCAAGTTGCATCTCAGAAAAATTCAATCGTCCGTCATTAATGGCCGATTGTATCTGTCATCAAAAAACATTACAATCAATAGTAGCATGATAAAAAGAATTATGATACTTGCAATAAGCATGCCATTTTAGCTCTTCAAACGGCAGTAAAGTATGAGCTATTCTAATAATCTTAGCTTGTAGCAAAGTGATACGTCTCCATCGTATCTACTTTTCCAAACACTTTTGACCTTGTTTTGGACTCTAACTTGCATGATTTGGATGGAACTAACCCGGACTGACGTTGTTTTCAGCAGAATTGCCATGGTGTTATTTTTGTGCAGAAATAGAAGTTCTCGGAATGACCTGAAACTTCACGGAGAATATTTTTGGAATTTATAAAAAAACTGGTGAAAGAATCAACACCAGGGGCCCCACACCCTGTCCACGAGGGTGGGGAGCGTGCCCCCTGTCTCGTGGGCCCCCTGAGGCTCCACCGACCTCAACTCCAACTCTATATATTCACGTTCGGGGAGAAAAAACCAGGGAGAAGGATTCATCGCGTTTTATGACATAGAGCCGCTGCCAAGCCCTAATCTCTCCCGGGAGGGCTGATACGGAGTCCGTTGGGGCTTCGGAGGGGGGAATTCGTCATCATCATCAACCTTCCTCCATCACCAATTTCATGGTGCTCACCGCCATGCGTGAGTAATTCCATCGTAGGCTCACTTGACGGTGATGGGTTGGGTGAAATTTATCATGTAATCGAGTTAGTTTTGTTAGGGTTTGATCCCTAGTATCCACTATGTTCTGAGATTGATGTTGCTATGACTTTGCTATGCTTAATGCTTGTCACTAGGGCCCGAGTGCCATGATTTCAGATCTGAACCTATTATGTTTCCATGAATATATGTGAGTTCTTGATCCTATTTTGCAAGTCAATAGTCACCTACTATGTGTTATGATCTGGTAACCCAGAAGTCACAATAATCGGAACCATTCCCGGTGATGACTATAGTTTGAGGAGTCCATGTATTCACTAAGTGTTAATGCTTTGGTTCGGTACTCTATTAAAAGGAGGCCTTAATATCCCTTAGTTTCCAATAGGACCCTGATACGTCTCCAATGTATCTATAATTTATGAAGTATTCATGCTATTATATTATCCATCTTAGATGTTTTATCTATTTTATATGATTTTTGGGACTAACCTATTAACCTAGAGCCCAGTGTCGGTTTCCGTTTTCCCCTTGTTTTTGAGTATTGCAGAAAAGGAATACCAAACGGAATCCAATTGACGTGCCAATTTTTCATGTTTTTATGGACCAAAAGAAGCCCCCGGAGTAAAAGAGTTGGGCCAGAAGAGTCTCGAGCCGTCCATGAGGGTGGGGGCGCGCCCCACCCCTGGGCATGGGCCCCTATCTCGTGGACGACTCAGAGAACCCCACGACGTGAAACCGATGCCAAAAATTCCTATAAATACAGAATCCCCCAGAAAATAACCTAGATCGGAAGTTCCGCTGCCGCAAGCCTCTGTAGCCACGAGAAATCAATCTAGGCCCTCTCTGGCACCCTGCCGGAGGGGGCCATCATCACCGGAGGCTATGGAGGAGGATCCTGGAGGGTCCATCGTCACCATGAAGGCTAAGGACCAGAGGGAGAACCTTTCCCCATCCAGGGGGCATGGAGGAGGAAGCACAAGGGGGAGAACCTCTCCTCCTCTCTCTCGGTGGCACCGGAGTGCCATCGGGAGGGGAATCATCGCCATAGTGATCATCTTCATCAACATCACCATCATCATCACTATCCTCATCTCTTTTACGCGGTCCACTCTCCCGCACCCCACTGTAATCCCTACTTGAACATGGTGCTTTATGCCACATATTATGATCCAATGATGTGTTGCCATCCTATGATGTTTTGAGTAGATATCCTTTGTCTTTGGGTTGATTGATGATCTAGATTGGTATGAGTTGTATGTTTTATTTTGGTGTTGTCCTATTGTGCCCTCCATGTCGCGCAAGCATGAGGGATTCCCGCTGTAGGGTGTTGCAATACCTTCATGATTCGCTTATAGTGGGTTGCTTGAGTGACAGAAGTATAAACCCGAGTAAGGGGGTTGTTGCGTATGGGATAAAGGGGACTTGATGCTTTAATGTTATGGTTGGGTTTTACCTTAATGATCTTTAGTAGTTGCGGATGCTTGCTAGAGTTCCAATCATAAGTGCATATGATCCAAGAAGAGAAAGTATGTTAGCTTATGCCTCTCCCTCATATGAAATTGCAATGACGACCATCGGTCTTATTAACAATTGCCTAGGACAATTCCGCACACCGATCCATCATTATTCCACACTCGCTATTTATAATACTTAAGTAATATATTCTAACTTTATGATAACAGCACCTACTTTTATATTTTAGCTCTCCGATACCACGCAAAGTTATCATCTTCATACCCACAATGTAGTTTTATTTCTCGTTTCTAGCTGGAAGCAAACGTTCAGTGTATGTAGAGTCGTATCAGTGGCAGATAGGACTTGAGAGAATATTGATCTTACCTTTAGCTCCCTGTGGGTTCGACACTCCATATTTATCACTTCCACCTTTGGGAATTGCTACAATGATTCCCTGCACTCGGGGATTATCAAGCTCTTCTCTAGCGCCGTTGCCGGGGAGCAATAGCGTGGGGTTGATATTCTCGTGTGTGCTTGTTTGGTTTCTTCACTAAGTAGATTTTGGTTTTCCTTTTTGTTTCTGTTTAGTTGTGGGTGAAACATACAAAAAAATTAAGAATGAAAATAGAAAAAGAATTTACTTGCCTCTCATGCCTAAAAAGTTGTTCAATAAGAAGTGATTGGAAGATTATGCATTAAAGAAATGAGGGTCAACCTTAAGCACTTGTGTTCATGCTCATGGAAACAATGTAAAAAAAATTCATGGAAGATTCTCTGAAAATAATTATCCCCTTGTATATATCCATTGTATTATAAAAATGATGTGCCAAGCTTCGGTTTTAGGATGATTAGATTGCTTGTTTACTATGTACAGTACAAAAACAGAAACTTTGGCTGTAGCGCGTGATTTTACATTTTTTTACTAGAAAGTCAAATGAGTCTGAAACTTTTTTCACATTACTTATGTACAAAGTTTTTAAATTTTCATATCTTTTAAGAATTTTTGGAGTTACAGAAGTATACTAAACTTCCAGATTACTACAAGCTGTCCTTTTTTGACAGATTCTGTTTTCTATGTGTTGATCGCTTATTTTGATGAATCTATGAGTAGTATCGGGGGGTATGTGTTGGGGAACGTAGTAATTTCAAAAAAATTCCTACGCACACGCAAGATCATGGTGATGCATAGCAATGAGAGGGGAGAGTGTTGTCTACGTACCCTCATAGACCGAAGCGGAAGCATTGACGCAACGTAGAGGAAGTAGTTGTAGGTCTTCCCGATCCGACCGATCCAAGCACCGTTACTCCGGCACCTCCGAGTTCTTAGCACACGTACAGCTCGATGACGCTCCCCGGGCTCCAATCCAGCAAAGCTTCGGGGATGAGTTCCGTCAGCACAACGGCGTGGTGACGATGATGATGTTCTACCGACGCAGGGCTTCACCTAAGCACTACAACGATATGACCGAGGTGGAATATGGTGGAAGGGGGCACCGCACACGGCTAAGGAACGATCACGAGGATCAACTTGTGTCTCCTAGGGTGCCCCCTTGCCTCCGTATATAAAGGATCCAAGGTGGGGGGGGTGCGGCCGGCCCTATGGAGGCGCGCAGGAGGAGTCCTACTCCTACCGGGAGTAGGACTCCCCTCCCTATTCCTTGTCCAATTAGGAGAGGTGGGAGAAGAGAAGGAAAGAGGGGGGCGCCGCCCCTCCCTCCTTGTCCAATTCGGACTAGGGGGAGAGGGGGTGCGCGGCCTACCCTGGCAGCCCCTTCCTCTTCTCCACTTTAGGCCCATGAGGCCCATTAACCCCCCGGGGGGTTCCGGTAACCCCCCGGTGCTCCGGTTTTATCCGAAACTTCACCGGAACGCTTCCAGTGTCCGAATATAGTCATCCAATATATCAATCTTTATGTCTCGACCATTTCGAGACTGCTCGTCATGTCCGTGATCACATCCGGGACTCCGAAGTAACTTCGGTACATCAAAATGTATAAACTCATAATAACTGTCATCGTAACATTAAGCGTGCGGACCCTACGGTTCGAGAACAATGTAGACATGACCGAAACACGTCTCCGGTCAATAACCAATAGCGGGACCTGGATGCCCATATTGGCTCCTACATATTCTACGAAGATCTTTATCGGTCAGACCGCATAACAACATACATTGTTCCCTTTGTCATCGGTATGTTACTTGCCCGAGATTCGATCGTCGGTATCCAATACCTAGTTCAATCTTGTTACCGGCAAGTCTCTTTACTCATTCCGTAATACATTATCTCGCAACTAACTCATTAGTTGTAATGCTTACAAGGCTTATGTGATGTGCATTACCGAGAGGGCCCAGAGATACCTCTCCGACAATCGGAGTGACAAATCCTAATCTCGAAATACGCCAACCCAACATCTACCTTTGGAGACACCTGTAGAGCACCTTTATAATCACCCATTTACGTTGTGACGTTTGGTAGCACACAAAGTGTTCCTCCGGCAAACAGGAGTTGCATAATCTCATAGTCATAGGAACATGTATAAGTCATGAAGAAAGCAATAGCAACATACTAAACGATCGGGTGCTAAGCTAATGGAATGGGTCATGTCAATCAGATCATTCAACTAATGATGTGATCTCGTTAATCAAATAACAACTCTTTGTTCATGGTTAGGAAATATAACCATCTTTGATTAACGAGCTAGTCAATTAGAGGCATACTAGTGACACTCTGTTTGTCTATGTATTCACACATGTATTATGTTTCCGGTTAATACAATTCTAGCATGAATAATAAACATTTATCATGATGTAAGGAAATAAATAATAACTTTATTATTGCCTCTAGGGCATATTTCTTTCAGTATGAACCATGGTGAAGTTGTAATACAGTAGATATAGTTCTAATATGAATTGGAATGAGTTTGTAACAGTACCTAAAGGTAGTGGTTTGTTTTATTATACTAACGGATCTCACAAAGTTTTTGTTAAAGTATTGTGTGGATGAAGTGTTCGAAGAACGAGGAGTTACCGATGTGAGAAGAATAAAGAGAGGCAAGAACTCAAGCTTGGGGATGCCCAAGGCACCCCAAGTAAATATTCTAAGGATACTCAAGCATCTAAGCTTAGGGATGCCCCGGTTGGCATTCCATCTTTCTTCTTCAACAATTATCGGTATACCTCGGTTTTTGTTTTGTTCACATGATTTGTGTCATTTTTGTTTTTTGTTTTTCCTTTAAGAACCATGCTAGTATGAGATAGCCCTTTATTGATCTATAGAATACTTCATGTGCTTCACTTATATCTTTTAAGTATGATCTTATAGAATTGCTCTTTGTGCTTCACTTAAATCTTTTGAGTATGGTTTTATAGAATGCTTCGTGTGCTTCACTTATATATTTTGAGCTTGGATATTGGTTAGTATATATTAATTGTAGAATGCTCCATGAACTTCACTTATATCTTTTGGAGTATGAATAATACTATCATCTAAAGTGGATTTAGAAGAAGTTTGCTCCCACTATTCCGAATGAGGAGAATTTTGCTTATGTGGAGAGTAGTAAAATTCTATGCTCTTAGATCATGAAAAGAATGCTTTATGTGATGGTTATATTGTTGAACTCATTCATGATGCTACTGAAAATTATTATGAGGGAGGAATACATGTTTGTAGGAGTTGCAATAATATCAAGTTTCCTCTCTATATGCTTAAAGTTTTGAAGTCATACTTGTTTTTCCTTCCTATGCTAGTCGATTCTTGTTCCTATAAATTGTGTGCTCACAAAATCCCTAGGCATAGGAAGTGGGTTATGTTTAAATGTGCTAGTCATATTCTTCATGATGCTCTCTTTATGTTTCAATTCTTATCTTTTATGTGAGCATCATTGAAATCATCATGCCTAGCTAAAATGCATTAAAGAAAAGCGCTTGTTGGGAGACAACCCAATATTTACCCTTACTTTTTGTGTTCTTACATGATTAAGCTACTGTAGTAATCATGTTTTATAGCTTTTGTTTCAATAAAGTGCCAAGTAAGACCTTTGGGAAGACTTGGATGAAAGTTAATGTGATCTTGCTGTAAAAAACAGAAACTTTGCGCTCACGAGATTAGCTGTCATTTTTTACATAAGAGTGCGATTGAGTTGATTCTTTTTTCAGAAGATTAATAGATAAATTCCTCACGTCCACCAATTTATTTCATAATTTTTTGAGTAGCAGAAGTATGGTTTATGTTCAGATCATTACAGACTGTTCTGTTTCTAACAGATCCTGTTTTCATTGCATAGTTTGCTTGTTTTCTAGTTTCTATGGCTTGTATTTCTCTATATAAATTGTAGAAATGATAGGGTACAGTATGCATTGTGTGAGAAAAATTATGAACCTTGTCTTTTATAGTACAAAAGTGAATGGTTTACTCTTTATCATACTAACCTATCTCACGAAGTTCCGTTAAGTTTTGTGTGATTGAAGTTTTCAAGCTTTGGGTGAGATATCAATATGGGGAGAATAAGGAGCGGAAAGACCCTAAGCTTGGGGATGCCCAAGGCAGCCTAAGGTAATATTCAAGGAAGACTCAAGCACCTAAGCTTGGGGATGCCCCGGAAGGCATCTCCTCTTTCGTCTTCAAAACTATCGGTATACCCTACTCGGAGCTATATTTTTATTCGTCACATGATATGTGTTTTGCTTGGAGAGTATTTTCAATTTTACTTGCTGTTTGAATAAAATATTTGGATCTGAAATCTTGAATGAAAAAGAATCCTCCCATGGCTATTTAATTATTTGACTACTCAGTATTCTTCACTTATATCTTTTTTGAGTAGTTTGTCATTTACTCACGCGCTTCACATATATCCTATGAGTAAATGGTTGAATGAATTGAATATAATAAATCTTAATTTATATACGTTTCATATGCTTACAACATGGGGAGTAATTACTTCACACATAATAAGTATAGGTAGTAAACTTATTGGAAGTTAGCAAACGCAGAATTTGTCACTTGAACAATTCATGAAAGAATATTGAAGGAAGAGAGATTTCACATATAAATATACTATCTTGGACATCTTTTGCAATTGTGAGCACTCTTAAAATATGACATGCTA
Organism: Triticum monococcum; assembly: GCA_034509565.1. Classification (NCBI taxonomy): domain Eukaryota; kingdom Viridiplantae; phylum Streptophyta; class Magnoliopsida; order Poales; family Poaceae; genus Triticum; species Triticum monococcum. The sequence goes on along the minus strand of CM067843.1, from coordinate 567,909,990 downwards.
AAAGGTTGATGTTGGATAAGGAAGAAAACTTAATGGGTTATGTTTTCCTATATCCAAAATGTTATATTGTCTTGGATCATCCAACATGTTGAGCTTGCCTTTCCCTCTCATGCTAGCAAAATTGAAAGCACAAGTGCTCCCTAGGTGGTTTTGATAATTGATGACAACATATCTCTTGTTGGACTAACGTTTTCATCTAGTATGTTTCAGATAAGTTCAACAATGGAGTGGCATGGACTAAAGGTTGTGGGAAGTTCCCCAAGATGCTAAGGACAAAGGATTGGCTAAAGCTTGAAGTTCAAGGCTCTTCATTTTACATTTTAGTGATCCAAGATCACATTGAGTCCATAGGAAAAGCCAATACTATCAAGGAGGGATGAGGTGTTGCTTAATGAGCCTCTTGCTTCATGTGCTTAATGATATGCTCCAAAATCCTCACCTACTTTCCCACTTCCACATATGACCTAAACCCAAAGCCAAACTCGGACCTAGCGATTATTCCTATCCGGTGCCACCGAGTTTCACTTGTCATAGCCACTGCTAGAAACCCTAATCAGTTCGGTCTCACTGATGGGATCTCGGTCTCACCGAGATGGGCTTGCAAACTCTCTGTTACCTATTGCATTATTCTCGGTCCCACCGAGATATGCAATCGGTCCCACCGAGTTTGCTTGGCCAACTCTCTGTTTCGCTTATTACCCAAATCGGTCCGACCGAGTTTGAGTAATCGGTCAAACCGAGTTTTGGATTTACCCTAACCCTAGCACATCGGTCCCACCGAGTTGATCCAGTCGGTCCCACCAAAAATCTCTAACGGTCACTAGGTTTACCTTTTCGGTCCGACCGAGTTTGTTGATTCGGTCCCACCGAGATTGGAAAACTGTGTGTAACGGTTGGATTTTGTGTGGAGGCTATATATACCCCTCCACCTCCTCTTCATTCATGGAGAGAGCCATCAGACTAAGCCTACACTTCCAGCATCCTATTTCTGAGAGAGAACTACCTACCCATGTGTTGAGACCAAGACATTCCATTCCTACCATATGAATCTTGATCTCTAGCCTTCCCCAAGTTGCTTTCCACTCGAACCTTCTTTCCACTAGATCCAAATCCTATGATAGAGAGTTGAGTGTTGGGGAGACTATCATTTGAGGCACAAGAGCAAGGAGTTCATCATCAACACACCATTTGTTACTTCTTGGAGAGTGGTGTCTCCTAGATTGGCTAGGTGTCACTTGGGAGCCTCCGACAAGATTGTGGAGTTGAACCAAGGAGTTTGTAAGGGCAAGGAGATCGCCTACTTCGTGAAGATCTACCGCTAGTGAGGCAAGTCCTTCGTGGGCGATGGCCATGGTGGGATAGACAAGGTTGCTTCTTCATGGACCCTTCGTGGGTGGAGCCCTCCGTGGACTCGCGCAACCGTTACCCTTCGTGGGTTGAAGTCTCCATCAACGTGGATGTAGGATAGCACCACCTATCCGAACCACGGGAAAAACATCCGTGTCTCCGATTGCGTTTGATTTCTCTACACCCTTCCCTTTACATTCTTGCAAGTTGCATGCTTTACTTTCCGCTGCCTATATACTCTTTGCATACTTGCTTGATATGTATTGTGATTGTTGGAATTATGCTTGAACTCCACTTAAACCCAAAAGCTTAAAACTTGCAACTTTAGCATGAAGTGTCTAATCACCCCCCTCTAGACACATCTACTTCAAGGTCCTACAAGTGGTATCAGAGCTTTGGTCTCCATTGCCTTGGTTTAATCACCGTTGGAGGAAGATGGATGTGTCTACTTTAGGGAGTCTTAGACATAGGGTGCCTATTCTTGATGGAGAGTATTTTCATGAGTGGAAAAATGAGATGCTTGTAATTTTCAATCAATATCATTTAAACAAGTATATTGCTAGCCCTTGTGCACCTCACATTGATCCTTTGCATCCTACCCTAGATGAAGATATTGACATGATTCGCAATCTTAGAACTATTGAGCTCATCATTAGAGGATTGCCCAAAAATTTGATTGCTAGTTTGCCTACTCTTAATTGTGCCTATACTATGTGGAAATTTCTTGAGGAACGATTTCCCGACCATTCCTTGAAAAATTTGGATGAAATTCTCCATAAATCTATTGCCTTGAGTAAGATGAACTCTAGGGATCCTAGTTTTGGTGATTGTCTATTTGAGCTTGCCAATCTCAAGCGAGCTAAAGGAGATGTTGGAATCATTAGTGATATTATATTCGAAGCTATAAGAATTCATAAAAGTGACCATTTTGATGATCATTTATCTAACAAATTATCCTCTCTAGGAAATGATGAGTCACAAGATCATGGTGAACATGGATACTATGATGATGATGATGATAGTGACTTCAATCTTGATGATGCAATGAGACACTTTGGTCTTACGGCAAATCTTCGGGGATATGAATCAGGAGGAAAGGAATGGGTTCTTGATAGTGGATGTACTGATCATATGACCGAAGATGAAGAGATGTTCCGTGAGCTTGCTGAAAACCTCGAAAATATGTCACCTTTGGTGATAATTCAAAGGGTAAAGTGGTTGGCCTTGGTAAGGTGGCCATCTCACATGATAGTTCTATTCAAAATGTCATGCTCGTTGAATCACGCGGCTACAACTTACTTTCAGTATCTAGACTTGCTGATTTCGGTTTGAATGTCCTATTTACTGAGGTAGATTGCCAAGTATTTCGTCGAGACAATCATAAAATGGTCTTTACCGGTATGCGTAGAGGTGATCTTTACATTGTCGATTTCTATAAAAAGGCACAACCTAAAACTTGCTTTATTGCTAAATCCTCAAAAGGTTGGTTGTGGCATAGACGACTAGGTCACGTTGGCATGAGAAACCTTGACAAGCTTATTAAAGGAAATCATATCCTTGGAGTTAACGATGTCATATTTGATAAGGATAGACTTTGCAGTGCTTGTCAAGCAGGTAAACAGGTTGGAGGAAGGCATCCCGTGAAGAACATCATGACTACAATGAGGCCACTCGAGCTACTTCATATGGATCTTTTTGGTCCCAACGCCTACAAGAGTCTCGGTGGAAATTCTTTTGGTCTAGTTATAGTTGATGATTTTTCAAGATTTACGTGGGTGTTCTTTCTTAATGACAAGTCGCAGGTCCAGAAGATCTTCAAAAACTTCGCTAGGAAGGCCCAAAATCAGTTTGACGTGAAGATCAAGAAGGTTCGGAGTGACAACGAAATGGAGTTCAAGAACGCAAATGTGGACACCTTTCTTGACGAAGAAGGGATTTCACATGAGTTCTCGGCTACGTACACACCTCAACAAAATGGAGTTGTTGAGAGGAAGAACCGGACGCTCATCGAAATGGCAAGAACGATGCTTGATGAATACAAGACGCCGAAGCACTTTTGGGCAGAAGCAGTTGAGACAGCTTGTCACGCAACAAATCGCTTGTATCTTCACAAGCTACTTGGCAAGACGGCATACGAGCTCCTCACCGGTAACAAACCCCAAGTTGGATACTTTCGAGTATTCGGCTCTAAGTGCTACATTCTTGATAAGCATCGCCGTTCAAAGTTTGCTCCTAAATCTCATGAAGGTTTCCAACTTGGTTATGGCTCAAACTCTCACACTTACCGTGTCTACAACAATTTCACCCGAAAGGTTGAAGAGACGGTAGATGTGAAGTTTGATGAATCTAATGGCTCGCAAGTAGAGCAATTGCCAATTGATGTAGGAGACAAAGACCCTTCAGAAGCAATCCAAGACTTGTCCATAGGCAAAGTTCGTCCAACGGAGGTGAAGGAGAGCACTTCATCCGTCCAAGTGGAAGCTTCTACTTCACAACAAGGTGAACCAAGAATTGATACGGAAGCATCCACAAGTGGAACACACCAAGATGAAGAAGACAAAGAAGTGCATCAAGACGAACATCAACAACCTCCTTCTCCACCACGACAAGAAAACGACAACGTCAACAATGAAGAAGGCCAAGAAGAAGAACAAGATGAAGAAAATGTTCAACGAAGACCCAAGCAAAAGCTCTCACGAGTTCGAGCAAGAATTGCCAAAGATCATCCCGTCGAGCAAATCTTCAACGATATACAAACCGGGAGAATCACTCGCTCAAAAACTCGTTTAGCTAACTTTTGTGAAAACTATTCATTCATCTCTAGCATTGAACCTATGAAGGTTGAAGAAGCATTGGAAGATCCGAATTGGATAAACGCCATGCATGAAGAGCTACACAACTTTGAGAGAAACAAAGTTTGGACATTGGTTGAGAAGCCCGACGACAACCACAACATCATTGGTACCAAATGGGTGTTTCGCAACAAGCAAGATGAAGATGGACAAGTGGTTCGCAACAAAGCACGTCTCATCGCCCAAGGGTACACACAAGTCGAAGGTATGGACTATGGTGAGACATATTCTCCCGTTGCTAGACTTGAGTCCATTCACATCTTACTTGCCTATGCTAATCACCATAACATCACCTTGTACCAAATGGACATTAAAAGTGCTTTTCTAAATGGTGAAATAGAGGAGGAAGTTTATGTCAAACAACCTCCCGGCTTTATCAATCCTAAGAAACCTAATCATGTTTACAAACTTCACAAAGCTCTTTATGGTCTTAAACAAGCTCCTAGAGCATGGTACAAATGCTTGACCAAGTTCCTTATTGCAAGTGGTTTTGAAATTGGTAAAATTGATTCTACTCTTTTTACTAAAAGGGTTAATGGAGAACTATTTGTATGCCAAATTTATGTTGATGATATCATATTTGGTTCTACTAACCCTCTCTTTAGTGAAAAGTTTGGAAAGCTAATGTCAGAAAAGTTTGAGATGTCTATGATGAGTGAACTCAAATTCTTTCTCGGTTTGCAAATCAAGCAAACTAAGGAAGGTACATTTGTCTCTCAAACAAAGTACACCAAGGACTTATTCAAGAAGTTCAATATGCAAGAATGCAAAGGTATGTCTATACCCATGCCTACTAGTGGACATAATGATTTGACCAAAGATGGTGAACCGGTTGATCAAAAGGTTTATCGCTCTATGATTGGTTCATTGTTATACCTATGTGCTTCACGTCCCGATATTATGCTAAGTGTGTGCATGTGTGCACGATATCAAGCTGCCCCTAAAGAATGTCATCTTAAGGCCGTGAAAAGGATAGTTAGATACTTAATTCATACACCAAATTTTGGCATTTGGTATCCTAAGAGGTCTTATTTTGATCTTGTTGGCTATTCCGACTTGGGTTATGCCGGAGACAAGGTTGATAGAAAGTCAACTTCGGGTACTTGTCAATTTCTTGGTAGATCTCTTGTGTCTTGGTCTTCCAAGAAACAAAACTCCGTATCCTTATCCACCGCCGAAGCGGAATACATTGCCGCTGGTTCATGTTGTGCTCAATTACTTTGGATGACCCAAACTCTTAAAGATTATGGGATCTATGTGAAACATGTTCCATTGCTTTGTGACAATGAAAGTGCTATTAAAATTGGTCATAATCATGTACAACATTCTCAAACTAAGCACATTGAAGTTTGTCATCATTTCATTCGAGATCATGTTGCTAAGGGTGACATTGATCTTAAGCATGTTCGCACCGATAAGCAATTAGCGGATATATTCACTAAACCACTTGATGAGAAAGTGTTTTGCAGGTTGAGAGGAGAATTGAACATCATTGATGCTTTGAACTTGGAGTAGGAACTCCATTGGATACATGCAAGACATGAGCTTATGACTAATCCATGATATATCTCTTATGATGACTATCTTATGTCTTGGATATATTTGTACTTTGCATGCTGTCTAACCCATGTAGGTGCTTGGTTGAATCTAAGTCCATGAGATTGCGACTCACTCACATCTTGAGCAATCTCTACATCACCAAGTCTCTACACGATGGTGGATGAAGACAAGGAAGCACAAAATCATTCAAACATATCCTTTGACAAATTCTATGTTGAGCTTCATGAATGTCATTTTTGGATACACAAGTGCTTTTCCTTGCAAGAACTAATCCATGTAGGTAGGTGAACTCACACTCCAAGTGTTGCTCCCAACTCTTGATGAGCTACATCAACCTTGAGCACCCACACAAGTTCAACTACATGAGCAAGAACCACAACACCACCCAAGGTATGTTATTCCATCTTAGAGAAGCTTTACTCCAAGACATGAAGTCAAAGCAACTCAACAAGATGTGAATACATCAAGATGCTTAAACGAAAAATGGTAACCCCATTTTGAGCTTAAACGATGAGTATGACCTATGATCAAGTGTTCTCACTTGACTCCTAAGTCAATATACTCTAACATAGGTGACTATGTCACCGCCCAATTCTAGATGAAGTTCTCTTGTGTTCCTTCTTTGAGTTATTGCATTTGTCCCATGCATGTTTATTTTTCTTTCTCTTTTTCAAAAAAAAAAAACTTCATCTAGATCTTTCAGTTTCTTCTCTTTTCTCTTTGTTTTTGTTTTGCATTTTCTGCATTTAATTCCTTACAAATCCTTCAGGTAATTCATTGCAAATCTTTGTGAGATCCTACATGTCTAGTGAGCTGAGGTGACAAGTGTCTTTCTCCATGTAAACTCGGTTTCACCGACTTGCAATTTTCGGTCCAACCGAATCTTTTCGGTACCACCGAAATATGCCACTCGGTGCCACCGACTTTGCAATCAGAAAAACAGTTTGCCACTTGTTCTACATTTCTTCTCATCCAGCTCCACTCAATGAATCTTGTCCTCTACAAGCATCACAATTTTATCCATTGCTTTGAGCTGAGTCTCAAGGACCAAACCTATATGACGGATTCCAGAAAGCCCTTCTTGGAAATTGATGTCAAAGGGGGAGAGAGAGAGATCACATCAAAGCTTGTAGGAGAGAGAGATCACATCAAGGGAGAGAAAAAGTCTCAAGGACCAAACCCACAAGAGAGAAAGTATTAAGGGGGAGAAAGAGACTTCCAGGGGGGAGAAAATACTCAAGGATCCCAGATGCTTGATGTTCAAGAGGAGAGATGTCACATGTCTTTTTAGGGGGAAAGACATGTTCATATGTATCTGTCAGCTCTGATCTTCTGTTCCCTATCTTCTCCCAATATCCCATGTAAGATTCAGGGGGAGCAAGACACCTACGGGAAAGAAATCAGTCAAATTCATTGCATATTTTTACTCTTGGGGACATGTTGAATTCAATATAGTACCTAGTACTTACCCTCTACATGCCATCCCAGTCTTGGTACTCTTGTGGTTTCTTTTGCTTGCCCTGGCTAGTGGATGTACCTGTGTTATCTAACTTTGTTTGCGCAGGTTCATTCTATCCTAAGCCAACTCAAAAACTACAAGGTAAGTGTATGCATCAAAATCATGAGTATGAGGAGTTCTTGCTTATGTACATACTGTTTGCAAGAAGGACTCATGAGCATGAAGGTATTTTCCTTGATAATCTTTTACTCTGATGCATATGGCCAAGATACATGTAACACATTGCCTAATCTATCATGATTATGCTCTCACATGCTTCTATATTTTATATTCATATGATTGCATACATGTGGGGGAGCCTATGCTTGTTACATGTCCTTCCAAAGCTTTACTTGCTGTTCTTTATATCTTTATCTAAAGCTTTGATGTATGTTGCCATCAATTACCAAAAAGGGAGAGATTGAAAGCACAAGTGCTCCCTAGGTGGTTTTGATAATTGATGACAACATATCTCTTGTTGGACTAACGTTTTCATCTAGTATGTTTCAGATAAGTTCAACAATGGAGTGGCATGTACTAAAGGTTGTGGGAAGTTCCCCAAGATGCTAAGGACAAAGGATTGGCTAAAGCTTGAAGTTCAAGGCTCTTCATTTTACATTTTAGTGATCCAAGATCACATTGAGTCCATAGGAAAAGCCAATACTATCAAGGAGGGATGAGGTGTTGCTTAATGAGCCTCTTGCTTCATGTGCTTAATGATATGCTCCAAAATCCTCAGCTACTTTCCCACTTCCACATATGACCTAAACCCAAAGCCAAACTCGGACCTACCGATTATTCCTATCCGGCGCCACCGAGTTTCACTTGTCATAGCCACTACCAAAAACCCTAATCAGTTCGGTCTCACCGATGGGATCTCGGTCTCACCGAGATGGGCTTGCAAACTCTCTGTTACCTATTGCATTATTCTCGGTCCCACCGAGATATGCAATCGGTCCCACCGAGTTTGCTTGGCCAACTCTCTGTTTCGCTTATTACCCAAATCGGTCCCACCGAGTTTGAGTAATCGGTTAAACCGAGTTTTGGATTTACCCTAACCCTAGCACATCGGTCCCACCAAGTTGATCTAGTCGGTCCCACCGAAAATCTCTAACAGTCACTAGGTTTACCTTTTCGGTCCGACCGAGTTTGTTGATTCGGTCCCACCGAGATTGGAAAATTGTGTGTAATGGTTGGATTTTGTGTGGAGGCTATATATACCCCTCCACCTCCTCTTCATTCATGGAGAGAGCCATCAGACTAAGCCTACACTTCCAGCATCCTATTTCTGAGAGAGAACTACCTACCCATGTGTTGAGACCAAGACATTCCATTCCTACCATATGAATCTTGATCTCTAGCATTCCCCAAGTTGCTTTCCACTCGAACCTTCTTTCCACTAGATCCAAATCCTATGAGAGAGAGTTGAGTGTTGGGGAGACTATCATTTGAAGCACAAGAGCAAGGAGTTCATCATCAACACACCATTTGTTACTTCTTGGAGAGTGGTGTCTCCTAGATTGGCTAGGTGTCACTTGGGAGCCTCCGACAAGATTGTGGAGTTGAACCAAGGAGTTTGTAAGGGCAAGGAGATCGCCTACTTCGTGAAGATCTACCGCTAGTGAGGCAAGTCCTTCGTGGGCGATGGCCATGGTGGGATAGACAAGGTTGCTTCTTCGTGGACCCTTCGTGGGTGGAGCCCTCCGTGGACTCGCGCAACCGTTACCCTTCGTGGGTTGAAGTCTCCATCAACGTGGATGTAGGATAGCACCACCTATCCGAACCACGGGAAAAACATGCGTGTCTCCGATTGCGTTTGAATTCTCTAAACCCTTCCCTTTACATTCTTGCAAGTTGCATGCTTTACTTTCCGCTGCCTATATACTCTTTGCATACTTGCTTGATATGTATTGTGATTGTTGGAATTATGCTTGAACTCCACTTAAACCCAAAAGCTTAAAACTTGGATGTAGGTTTTCATAAATTATTATTATTGACATTACCCTTGAGGTAAAAGGTTGGGAGGCGAAACTATAAGCCCCTATCTTTCTCCGTGTCCGATTAAAACTTTAAACCCATAAATATCACGTGAGTGTTAGAAATTCTAAAAGATTAAATGATAGTTGAGTATGTGGAGTTTGCTGAACCAAAGCTCTTACATAGACCCTTCCCGAAAATAAGATGAATTGCAATTGTTTGATGACTAAGAGCATGGTCTGTTAGTTTTCAAGAAAGTTTATGATCTATACTTTAACATGTGAATAGCTTGTTACTTGATCATGAGAAGTTTCATGAGTTGAGCTATTGTTATGATATATAATGATGCTAGAAAAAGTGATTGGAACTATCATTGATGAAACTTATGCACTTGCTAGCATTCACACCCCATAAATTATTTCTTTTACCATTTACCTACTCGAGGATGAGCAAGAATTAAGCTTGGGGATGCTGATACGTCTCTAAGGTATCTATAATTTATGAAGTATTCATGCTATTATATTATCCATCTTAGATGTTTTATATGGATTTGTATGCTATTTTATATGATTTTTGGGACTAACCTATTAACCTAGAGCCCTGTGCCAGTTTTTGTTTTTCCCTTGTTTTTGAGTATTGCAGAAAAGGAATACCAAATGGAGTCCAATTGACGTGCCAATTTTTGATGATTTTTTATGGACCAAAAGAAGCCCCTGGAGTAAAAGAGTTGGGCTAGAAGAGTCCTGAGCCGTCCATGAGGGTGGGGGCGCGCCCCATCCCCTGGGCGTGGGCCCCTATCTCGTGGACGACTCGGAGACCCCCCCTGACGTCAAACCAACGCCAAAAATTCCTATAAATACAGAAACCCCCAGAAAATAACCTAGATCGGAAGTTCCGCCACCGCAATCCTCTATAGCCATGAGAAATCAATCTAGGCCCTCTCTGGCGCCCTGCCGGAGGGGGCCATCATCACCGGAGGCTATGGATGAGGATCCAGGAGGGGCCATCATCACCATGAAGGCTAAGGACCAGAGGGAGAACCTCTCCCCATCCAGGGGGAGGCCATGGAGGAGGAAGAACAAGGGGGAGAACCTCTCCTCCTCTCTCTCGGTGGCACCGGAGTGCCATCTGGAGGGGAATCATCGCCATAGTGATCATCTTCATCAACATGACCATCATCATCACCATCCTCATCTCTTTTACGCGGTCCACTCTCCCGCACCCCACTGTAATCCCTACTTGAACATGGTGCTTTATGCCACATATTATGATCCAATGATGTGTTGCCATCCAATGATGTTTTGAGTAGATATCCTTTGTCTTTGGGTTGATTGATGATCTAGATTGGTATGAGTTGTATGTTTTATTTTGGTGATGTCCTATTGTGCCCTCCATGTCGCGCAAGCATGAGGGATTCCCGTTGTAGGGTGTTGCAATACGTTCATGATTCTCTTATAGTGGGTTGCTTGAGTGACAGAAGCATAAACCCGAGTAAGGGGGTTGTTGCGTATGGGATAAAGGGGACTTGATGCTTTAATGCTATGGTTGGGTTTTACCTTAATGATCTTTAGTAGTTGCCGATGCTTGCTAGAGTTCCAATCATAAGTGCATATGATCCAAGAAGAGAAAGTATGTTAGCTTATGCCTCTCCCTCATATGAAATTGCAATGACGACCATCAGTCTTGTTAACAATTGCCTAGGACAATTCCGCAAACCGATCCATCATTATTCCACACTCGCTATTTATAATACTTAAGTAATATATTCAAACTTTATGATAATAGCACCTATTTTTATATTTTAGCTCTCCGATACCATGCAAAGTTATCCTCTTCATACCCACAACGTAGTTTTATTTCTCGTTTCTAGTTGGAAGCAAACGTTCGGTGTACGTAGAGTCGTATCAGTGGCAGATAGGACTTGAGAGAATATTGATCTTACCTTTAGCTCCTTGTGGGTTCGGCACTCCATATTTATCACTTCCACCTTTGTGAATTGTTGGGGAACATAGTAATTTCAAAAAAATTCCTACGCACACGCAAGATCATGGTGATGCATAGCAACGAGGGGGAGAGTCTGATCTACGTACCCTTGTAGATCGCAACGGAAGCGTTGACACAACGTAGAGGAAGTAGTCGTACGTCTTCTTCCCGATCCGACCGATCCAAGCACCATTACTCCGGCACCTCCGAGTTCTTAGCACACGTACAGCTCGATGACGATCCCCGGGCTCCGATGCAGCAAAGCTTCGGGGAGGAGTTCCGTCAGCACGACGATGTGATGACGATATTGATGTTCTACCGACGCAGGGCTTTGCCTAAGCACTACAACGATATGATCGAGGTGGAATATGGTGGCAGGGGGCACCGCACACGGCTAAGGAACGATCACGTGGATCAACTTGTGTGTCTTGGGGTGCCCCCTGACCCCGTATATAAAGGAGGAAGGGGAGGAGGCCGGCCGGCCAGGTGTGGCGCGCCAAGGAGGAGTCCTCCTCCTAGTAGGAGTAGGACTCCTACTAGGAGGGGGAAAGAGGTGGAGTGGGAGAAGGAAAGGGGGGGCGCCGCCCCCTCCCCTAGTCCAATTCGGACTAGGGAGGAGGTGGCACGCAGCCCACCTCTGGCAGCCCTTCTCTCTCTCCACTAAAGCCCATAAGGCCCATAACTTCTCCCGGTAGGGTTCCGGTAACCCTCCGTCTCTCCGGTTTTCTCCGGAATCACCCGGAACACTTCCGGTGTCCGAATATAGTCATCCAATATATCAATCTTTATGTCTCGATCATTTTGAGACTCCTTGTCATGTCCGTGATCACATCCGGGACTCCGAATTAACTTCGGTACATCAAAATGCATAAACTCATAATAACTGTCATCGTAACGTTAAGCGTGCGGACCCTACGATTCGAGAACAATGTAGACATGACTGAGACACATCTCCGGTCAATAACCAATAGCGGGACCTGGATGCCCATATTGGCTCCTACATATTCTACGAAGATCTTTATCGGTCAGACCGCATAACAACATACGTTGTTCCCTTTGTCATCGGTATGTTACTTGCCCGAGATTCGATCGTCGGTATCCAATACCTAGTTCAATCTCGTTACTGGAAAGTCTCTTTACTCGTTCCGTAATACATCATCTCGCAACTAACTCATTAGTCACAATGCTTGCAAGGCTTATGTGATGTGTATTACCGAGAGGGCCCAGAGATACCTCTCCGACAATCGGAGTGACAAATCCTAATCTCGAAATACGCCAACCCAACATCTACCTTTGGAGACACCTGTAGTACTCCTTTATAATCACCCAGTTACGTTGTGACGTTTGGTAGTACCCAAAGTGTTCCTCCGGTAAACGGGAGTTGCATAATATCATAGTCATAGGATCATGTATAAGTCATGAAGAATAGCAACATCAACATACTAAATGATCGGGTGCTAAGCTAATGAAATGGGTCATGTCAATCAGATCATTCAACTAATGATGTGACCTCGTTAATCAAATAACAAGACCTTGTTCATGGTTAGGAAACATAACCATCTTTGATTAACGAGCTAGTCAAGTAGAGGCATACTAGTGACACTAAGTTTGTCTATGTATTCACACATGTATTATGTTTCCGGTTAATACAATTCTAGCATGAATAATAAACATTTATCATGATATAAGGAAATAAATAATAACTTTATTATTGCCTCTAGGGCATATTTCCTTCAGTCTCCCACTTGCACTAGAGTCAATAATCTAGATTACATAGTAATGATTCTAACACCCATGGAGCCTTGGTGCTGATCATGTTTTGCTCGTGGAAGAGGCTTAGTCAACGGGTCTGGAACATTCAAATCCGTATGTATCTTGCAAATCTCTATGTCTCCCACCTGGACTAGATCTCGGATGGAATTGAAGCATCTCTTGATGTGCTTGGTCCTCTTGTGAAATCTGGATTCCTTTGCCAAGGCAATTGCACCAGTATTGTCACAAAAGATTTTCATTGGACCCGATGCATTAGGTATGACACCTAGATCGGATATGAACTCCTTCATCCAGACTCCTTCGTTCGCTGCTTCCGAAGCAGCTATGTACTCCGCTTCACATGTAGATCCCGCTACGACGCTTTGTTTAGAACTGCACCAACTGACAGCCCCACCGTTTAATGTAAACACGTATCCGGTCTGCGATTTAGAATCGTCCGGATCAGTGCCAAAGCTTGCATCAACGTAACCTCTTACGGTGAGCTCTTTGTCACCTCCATATACGAGAAACATATACTTAGTCCTTTTCAGGTATTTCAGGATGTTCTTGACCGCTGTCCAGTGATCCATTCCTGGATTACTTTGGTACCTCCCTGCTAAACTTATAGCAAGGCACACATCAGGTCTGGTACACAGCATTGCATACATGATAGAGCCTATGGCTGAAGCATAGGGAACATCTTTCATTTTCTCTCTATCTTCAGCAGTGGTCGGGCATTGAGTCTGACTCAACTTCACACCTTGTAACACAGGCAAGAACCCTTTCTTTGCTTGATCCATTTTGAACTTTTTCAAAATTTTGTCAAGGTATGTGCTTTGTGAAAGTCCAATTAAGCGTCTCGATCTATCTCTATAGATCTTAATGCCCAATATGTAAGCAGCTTCACCGAGGTCTTTCATTGAAAAACTCTTATTAAAGTATCCCGTTATGCTATCCAGAAATTCTATATCATTTCCAATCAGCAATATGTCATCCACATATAATATCAGAAATGCTACAGAGCTCCCACTCACTTTCTTGTAAATACAGGCTTCTCCAAAAGTCTGTATAAAACCAAATGCTTTGATCACACTATCAAAGCATTTATTCCAACTCCGAGATGCTTGCACCAGTCCATAAATGGATCGCTGGAGCTTGCACACTTTGTTAGCTCCCTTTGGATCGACAAAACCTTCCGGTTGCATCATATACAACTCTTCTTCTAGAAATCCATTCAGGAATGCAGTTTTGACATCCATCTGCCATATTTCATAATCATAAAACGCGGCAATTGCTAACATGATTCGGACAGACTTAAGCATCGCTACGGGTGAGAAGGTCACATTGTAGTCAACCCCTTGAACTTATCGAAAACTTTTTGCAACAAGTCGAGCTTTATAGACAGTAACATTACCATCAGCGTCAGTCTTTTTCTTGAAGATCCATTTATTCTCAATTGCTTGCCGATCATCGGGCAAGTCAACCAAAGTCCATACTTTGTTCTCATACATGGATCCCATCTCAGATTTCATGGCTTCAAGCCACTTTGCGGAATCTGGGCTCACCATCGCTTCTTCATAGTTCGTAGGTTCATCATGATCTAGCAGCATGACTTCCAGAACTGGATTACCGTACCACTCTGGCGCGGATCTTGCTCCGGTTGATCTACGAGGTTCAGTAGTATCTTGTTCTGAAGTTTCATGATCATTATCATTAGCTTCCTCACTTATTGGTGTAGGTGTTGCAGAAACAGTTTTCTGTAATGTACTACTTTCCAATAAGGGAGCGGGTATAGTTACCTCGTCAAGTTCTACTTTCCTCCCACTCACTTCTTTCGAGAGAAACTCCTTCTCAAGAAAGTTTCCGAATTTAGCAACAAAAGTCTTGCCTTCGGATCTGTGATAGAAGGTGTATCCAATAGTTTCCTTTGGATATCCTATGAAGACACATTTCTCCCATTTGGGTTCGAGCTTATCAGGTTGAAGCTTTTTCACATAAGCATCGCAGCCCCAAACTTTCAGAAACGACAACTTTGGTTTCTTGCCAAACCATAGTTCATAAGGCGTCGTCTCAACGGATTTTGATGGTGCCCTATTTAACGTGAATGCGGCCGTCTCTAGAGCGTATCCCCAAAATGATAGCGGTAAATCAGTAAGAGACATCATAGATCGCACCATATCTAGTAAAGTACGATTACGATGTTCGAACACACCATTACGCTGTGGTGTTCCGGGTGGCGTGAGTTGCGAAACTATTCCACAATTTTTCAAATGTACACCAAACTCGTAACTCAAATATTCTCCTCCACGATCAGATCGTAGAAACTTTATTTTCTTGTTACGATGATTTTCAACTTCACTCTGAAATTCTTTGAACTTTTCAAATGTTTCAGACTTATATTTCATTAAGTAGATATACCCATATCTGCTTAAATCATCTGTGAAGGTGAGAAAATAACGATATCCGCCACGAGCCTCAATATTCATCGGACCGCATACATCTGTATGTATGACTTCCAACAAATCTGTTGCTCTCTCCATAGTACCGGAGAATGGTGTTTTAGTCATCTTGCCCATGAGGCACGGTTCGCAAGTACCAAGTGATTCATAATCAAGTGGTTCCAAAAGTCCATCAGTATGGAGTTTCTTCATGCGCTTTACACCGATATGACCTAAACGGCAGTGCCACAAATAAGTTGCACTATCATTATCAACTCTGCATCTTTTGGCTTCTACATTATGAATATGTGTATCACTACTATCGAGATTTAACAAGAATAGACCACTCTTCAAGGGTGCATGACCATAAAAGATATTACTCATATAAATAGAACAACCATTATTCTCTGATTTAAATGAATAACCATCTCGCATTAAACAAGATCCAGATATAATGTTCATGCTCAACGCTGGCACCAAATAACAATTATTTAGGTCTAATATTAATCCCGAAGGTAGATGTAGAGGTAGCGTGCCGACCGCGATCACATCGACTTTGGAACCGTTTCCCACGCGCATCGTCACCTCGTCCTTAGCCAATCTTCACTTAATCTGTAGTCCCTGTTTCAAGTTGCAAATATTAGCAACAGAACCAGTATCAAATACCCAGGTGCTACTGCGAGCATTAGTAAGGTACACATCAATAACATGTATATCACATATACCTTTGTTCACCTTGCCATCCTTCTTATCCGCCAAATACTTGGGGCAGTTCCGCTTCCAGTGACCAGTCTGCTTGCAGTAAAAGCACTCAGTTTCAGGCTTAGGTCCAGATTTGGGTTTCTTCTCCTGAGCAGCAACTTGCTTGCCGTTCTTCTTGAAGTTCCCCTTCTTCTTCCCTTTGCCCTTTTTCTTGAAACTAGTGGTTTTGTTAACCATCAACACTTGATGCTCCTTTTTGATTTCTACCTCCGCAACTTTCAGCATTGCGAAGAGCTCGGGAATAGTCTTGTTCATCCCTTGCATATTATAGTTCATCACGAAGCTCTTGTAGCTTAGTGGCAGTGATTGGAGAATTCTGTCAATGACGCAATCATCTGGAAGATTAACTCCCAATTGAATCAAGTGATTATTATACCCAGACATTTTGAGTATATGCTCACTGACAGAACTGTTCTCTTCCATCTTGCAGCTATAGAACTTATTGGAGACTTCATATCTCTCAATCCGGGCATTTGCTTGAAATATTAACTTCAACTCCTGAAACATCTCATATTCTCCATGACGTTCAAAACGTCGTTGAAGTCCCGATTCTAAGCCGTAAAGCATGGCACACTTAACTATCGAGTAGTCATCAGCTTTGCTCTGCCAGACGTTCATAACATCTGGTGTTGCTCCAGCAGCAGGCCTGGCACCCAGCGGTGCTTCCAGGACATAATTCTTCTATGCAGCAATGAGGATAATCCTCAAGTTACGGACCCAGTCCGTGTAATTGCTACCATCATCTTTCAACTTTGCTTTCTCAAGGAACGCATTAAAATTCAACGGAACAACAGCACGAGCCATCTATCTACAATCAACATAAACAAGCAAGATACTATCAGGTACTAAGTTCATGATAAATTTAAGTTCAATTAATCATATTACTTAAGAACTCCCACTTAGATGGACATCCCTCTAATCTTCTAAGTGATCACGTGATCCAAATCAACTAAACCATGTCCGATCATCACGTGAGATGGAGTAGTTTCATCGGTGAACATCATTATGTTGATCATATCTACTATATGATTCACGCTCGACCTTTTGGTCTCCGTGTTCCGAGGCCATATCTGTATATGCTTGGCTCGTCAAGTATAACCTGAGTATTCCGCGTGTGCAACTGTTTTGCACCCGTTGTATTTGAACGTAGAGCCTATCACACCCGATCATCACGTGGTGTCTCAGCACGAAGAACTTTCGCAACGGTGCATACTCAGGGAGAACACTTCTTGATAATTTAGTGAGAGATCATCTTATAATGCTATCGTCAATCAAAGCAAGATAAGATGCATAAAAAGATAAACATCACATGCAATCAATATAAGTGATATGATATGGCCATCATCATCTTGTGCTTGTGATCTCCATCTCCGAAGCACCGTCATGATCACCATCGTCACCGGCGCGACACCTTGATCTCCATCGTAGCATCGTTGTCGTCTCGCCAATCTTATGCTTCCACGACTATCGCTACCGTTTAGTGATAAAGTAAAGCATTACATCGCGATTGCATTGCATACAATAAAGCGACAACCATATGGCTCCTGCCAGTTGCCGATAACTCAGTTACAAAACATGATCATCTCATACAATAAAATTTAGCATCATGTCTTGACCATATCACATCACAACATGCCCTGCAAAAACAAGTTAGACGTCCTCTACTTTGTTGTTGCAAGTTTTACGTGGCTGCTACGGGCTTAAGCAAGAACCAATCTCACCTACGCATCAAAACCACAACGATAGTTTGTCAAATAGACTCCGTTTTAACCTTCTCAAGGACCGGGCGTAGCCATACTCGGTTCAACTAAAGTTGGAGAGACAGTCACCCGCAAGCCATCTATATGCAAATCACGTCGAGGGAACCGGTCTCGCGTAAGCGTACGCGTAAGGTTGGTCCGGGTCATCTCGTCCAACAATACCGCTGAACCAAAGTATGACATGCTGGTAGGCAGTATGACTTGTATCGCCCACAACTCACTTGTGTTCTACTCGTGCATATAACATCAAACCATAAAACCTAGGCTCGGATGCCACTGTCGGGGAACGTAGTAATTTCAAAAAAATTCCTACGCACACGCAAGATCATGGTGATGCATAGAAACGAGGGGGAGAGTCTGATCTACGTACCCTTGTAGATCGCAACAGAAGCATTGACACAACGTAGAGGAAGTAGTCGTACGTCTTCTTCCCGATCCGACCGATCCAAGCACCGTTACTCTGGCACCTCCGAGTTCTTAGCACACGTACAGCTCGATGACGATCCCCGGGCTCCGATCCAGCAAAGCTTCAGGGAGGAGTTCCGTCAGCACGACGGCGTGATGACGATCTTGATGTTCTATCGACGCAGGGCTTCGCCTAAGCACTACAACGATATGATCGAGGTGGAATATGGTGGCTGGGGGCACCGCACACGGCTAAGGAACGATCACGTGGATCAACTTGTGTGTCTTGGGGTGCCCCCTGCCCCTGTATATAAAGGAGCAAGGGGAGGAGGCCGGCCGGCCAGGTGTGGCGCGCCAAGGAGGAGTCCTCCTCCTAGTAGGAGTGGGACTCCTACTAGGAGGGGGAAAGAGGTGGAGTGGGAGAAGGAAAGGGGGGGCGCCGCCCCCCTCCCCTAGTCCAATTCGGACCAGGGAGGAGGTGGCGCGCATCCCACCTCTGGCAGCCCCTCTCTCTCTCCACTAAAGCCCATAAGGCCCATAACTTCTCCCGGTAGGGTTCCGGTAACCCTCCGGCTCTCCGGTTTTCTCCGAAATCACCCGGAACACTTCCGGTGTCCGAATATAGTCATCCAATATATCAATCTTTATGTCTCGATCATTTTGAGACTCCTCGTCATGTCCGTGATCACATCCGGGACTCCGAACTAACTTCGGTACATCAAAATGCATAAACTCATAATAACTGTCATCGTAACGTTAAGTGTGCGGACCCTACGGTTCGAGAACAATGTAGACATGACTGAGACACATCTCCGGTCAATAACCAATAGCGGGACCTGGATGCCCATATTGGCTCCTACATATTCTATGAAGATCTTTATCGGTCAGACCGCATAACAACATACGTTGTTCCCTTTGTCATCGGTATGTTACTTGCCCGAGATTCGATCGTCGGTATCCAATACCTAGTTCAATCTCGTTACTGGCAAGTCTCTTTACTCGTTCCGTAATACATCATCTCGCAACTAACTCATTAGTCACAATGCTTGCAAGGCTTATGTGATGTGTATTACCGAGAGGGCCCAGAGATACCTCTCCGACAATCGGAGTGACAAATCCTAATCTCGAAATACGCCAACCCAACATCTACCTTTGGATACACCTGTAGTACTCCTTTATAATCACCCAGTTACGTTGTGACGTTTGGTAGTACCCAAAGTGTTCCTCCGGTAAACGGGAGTTGCATAATCTCATAGTCATAGGAACATGTATAAGTCATGAAGAATAGCAACAGCAACATACTAAACGATCGGGTGCTAAGCTAATGAAATGGGTCATGTCAATCAGATCATTCAACTAATGATGTGACCTCGTTAATCAAATAACAAGACCTTGTTCATGGTTAGGAAACATAACCATCTTTGATTAACGAGCTAGTCAAGTAGAGGCATACTAGTGACACTAAGTTTGTCTATGTATTCACACATGTATTATGTTTCCGGTTAATACAATTCTAGCATGAATAATAAACATTTATCATGATATAAGGAAATAAATAATAACTTTATTATTGCCTCTAGGGCATATTTCCTTCATGAATTGCTACGATGATTCCCTGCACTTGGGGATTATCAGACCCCGCTGCCACGGGAGGGTAGGACAAAAGATGTCATGCAAGTTCTTTTCCATAAGCACGTATGACTATATTCAAAATACATGCCTACATTACATTGATGAACTGGAGCTAGTTCTGTGTCACCCTATGTTATAACTGTTGCATGAGGAATCGCATCCGACATAATTATCCATCACTGATCCAATGCCTACGAGCTTTTCACATATGATCTTTGCTTAGTTACTTTTCCATTGCTACTATTACAATCACTACAAAACCAAAACTGTTACTTTTGCCACCGTTGCCGTTACTTCCATATTACTTTGCTACTAAATATTTTGCTGCCGATATTAAGTCTTTCAGGTGCGGTTGAATTGACAACTCAACTGTTAATACTTGAGAATATTATTTGGCTCCCCTTGTGTCGAATCGATAAATTTGGGTTGAATACTCTACCCTCGAAAACTGTTGCGATCCCCTATACTTGTGGGTTATCAAGACTATGAGGAACTGGCGCCATTGCCGGGGAGCATAGCTCTATTCTTTGAGTCACTTGGGATTTATATCTGTTGATCACTATGAGGAACTTGAAAGATGAAAGAACCAAGATTTTTCCCTCAACTAAGAGGGGAGGTAAGGAACTGCCATCTAGCTCTGCACTTGATTCACCTTCTGTTATGAGTAAACTCGCGGCACCTACTCCTGCTATTCATTCTGATATGTCGCATGTTATTGATGATGCCACTTCTGCTTTGCATGATGCTTATGATGAAACTACTTCTATGCTTAATAATACTGTGCCACTAGGTGAATTTCTTGATGAACAACTTGCTAGGGTTAGAGAGAATGAATTTATTGAAACTGATAATATTGATGAAAGAGATGATGAAGATTCTCCCCCTAGATATGAATTGCCTGATGTGCCTGTGGGTTATGTTATGGATGAAGAAACTCCTAGAGATCTTTTAGCTTGCAGAGATAGATATGATCTTAAGAAACTATTAGCTAAACTGAAAGAAAAGTCTTTGAATGCTAGAATGAAATATGAACCTGCTTTTGCTACTTCACCTATCTGTATTTCTGATAAGGATTATGATTTCTCTGTCGATCCTAAGTTAATTACTTTAGTTGAATTTGAACCTTTGTATGGCTATGAATCTGAAACTGTTGTGGCACATCTTACTAAATTAAATGATATAGCCACCTTGTTCACTAATGAGGAAAAAATTTGTTACTACTATATCCTTAAGTTACTTCCATTCTCATTAAAGGGTGATGCTAAAACATGGTTTAATTCTCTTGATCGTGGTTGTGTGCGTAGTCCCCAGGA
The DNA here is from genome assembly GCA_034509565.1 of Triticum monococcum. Classification (NCBI taxonomy): domain Eukaryota; kingdom Viridiplantae; phylum Streptophyta; class Magnoliopsida; order Poales; family Poaceae; genus Triticum; species Triticum monococcum. Next base: position 567,888,711 of record CM067843.1, on the reverse strand, counting down.
TATGATTTATTACTTCTCTGCTAAATATTTCCCCGCTCATAAGAAACAAGCTGCCTTAAGGGAAATATATAACTTTGTGCAAATTGAAGAAGAGAGTCGGGAGGCTTCTCCAATTACTTAATGCTTTGCCTGATCATCCTCTCAAGAAAAATGGAATACTTGATATCTTTTATAATGGACTAACCGATGCTTCTAGAGACCACCTGGATAGTTATGTGTTTTCAGGGAAAGAACTGTTGATCAAGCTGAATTGCTATTGAATAATATGTTGAGTAATGATAATGATTGGACACTTCCTGAACCAACTCCTAAGCCAACTCTGAAGAAAAGGGGTATTCTATTTCTTAGTCCTGAAGATATGCAAGAGGCAAAGAAATCTATGAAAGAAAAAGGTATTAAAGCTAAGATGTTAAGAATTTACCACCTATTGAAGAAATACATGGTCTTGATAACCCGACACAGATAGTAAAGGTAAATTCTCTCATAGATTTAATAAGGTTGAAATCCCATCTACTAAGTTTGCTAGCCAATGCTTGGATGAGTTTGATAATTTTATTGTTAAACAAGAAAACTTCAATCCTTATGTTGGTAGACAATTGAAACGTAATGCTTATATGATTGAACACTTGAGTGATTATATGTCTAGAGTTAAAGGTGAACTTAAACTTATTAGTAAACATGCTTCTATGGTTACCACTCAAGTAGAACAAGTGCTTAAAGCTCAGAATGATTTGCTCAATGAATTAGATAATAAGAAAAATGAAAATTTTGTTAGAGTTGTGACTAGAGGGGGTAAAATGACTCAGGAACTTTTGTATCCTGAGGGCCACCCTAAGAGAATTAAGCAAGATTCTCAGATAACTAATGTTGATGCACCTAGTTCATCTAAGAAGAAGAAAAAGAAAAATGATAGGACTTTGCATGCTTCTAGTGAACCTATTGCTGACACACCTGAGAATCATAATGATATTTATATTTTTGATGCTCAAAACACAATCTGGTAATGAACATGAACCTAGTGATAATATTAATGATGATGTTCATGTTGATGCTCAACCAAGCAATAACAATGATGTAGAGATTGAACCTGATGTTGATCTTGATAACCCACAATCAAAGAATCAACGTTATGATAAGAGAGACTTCGTTGCTAGAAAGCACGGTAAAGAAAGAGAACCATGGGTTCAGAAACCCATGCCTTTTAAGGGTGGAATACCAAAGAAACTAGGAGATCCAGGAGTACCAACTATACCTTGCTCCATTGAAAGAAACTATGTTAAAACTGCTTTATGTGATCTTGGAGCCGGTGTTAGTGTTATGCCTCTCTCTTTATATCGTAGACTTGATTTGAATAAGTTGACACCTACTGAAATATCTTTGCAAATGGTTGTTAAATCAACTGCTATACATGTCGGTATTTCTGAGGATGTGCCTGTTGTGGTTGCAAACGTTACTATTTTAATGGACTTTGTTGTTCTTGATATTCCTGAGGACGATAGTATGTCTATTATTCTTGGTAGACCCTTTTTGAATACTGCAGGGGTTGTTATTGATTGCAACAAAGGCAATGTCACTTTTCATGTTAATGGTAATGAGCATACGGTACACTTTCCGAGAAAACAACCTCAAGTCCATAGTATAAATTCTATTGGAAAAACTTCAACAATTACTATTGGAGGTTTTGAATTCCCTCTTCCTACTGTCAAGAAGAAATACGATATTCTTATTGTTGGGGATGTGCATATTCCCGTTGAGGTAACTTAGTGTTATTCGAAAATTCTCTGGTTTCATGTTATTCGAAAAGAGTTTGTTAACAAGACTTGATCAACCTTGTTAGTGGATTTCTTTTGATGAGCATGAGATGGATGAAGTTAGAAAACACAACTCTCTGTACCCTCCTTGTCCTTTCTATTATTTAGATTAAATAAAGCAAAAAATAGTATTTTCTGTCTGTTTTCTGAATTATCCTTGCAATAAAAAATACCCCAAAAATAAAAGTTCTCCAAATGCCCTGAAAATTTTATATGATTTTTTCTAGAATATTTAAGAATTATTGGCACTGAGAACACACCTGGAGGCCAGACCACCTGGCCATGAGGGTCCAGGGCGCGCCCCCTGCCTCGTGGACCCCATGTGGGCCCCCTCCACTTATTCTTGCACCCACACACTCCGTCATCCTCTAGAAAAAATCATCCACCAGCTCAAACCCGAGTTCTAGCTCGCCTTGCTGCCATTTCGATCTCCTTGCTCAAAGCTCCATTCACAAAACTGCTTTGGGGGATTGTTCTTCGGTATGTGACTCCTCCAATGGTCCAATTAGTTTTTTTCTAGTGCTTTATTTATTTCAAATTTTTGCTGCTTAGGTGACCCTGTTATTGAGTTTTCATGTCAAATTTATGTGGTCAAAAGTAGTTTTAATGCATGATATGGCCGCTAGTCACTTGTAAGAGTAGTTGCTATCAATCTTGTTGAGTTTTGTTCATTTTTATTTTGAGTTACTAAAAATTTCAGAAATTTTTTAGAGGAAGAAAAATGTTCAGGAAAATGTACCAAGGTGGTTCCTCAAGGAAGCACGGACCTAGCCTCGCGATACGTGAGCCGGACGATGAACCACCGAGGGAGGCTCAAGTACGGCCTTGTGAATGGCCGTCATAGGAGTTCATGGTCCAGGCAGGCATCAAGGATGAATTTGACGCGTATGTGCATAACGCTGATCTTGAGAGCTTCGTGTCAGATAAGTGTAGGCAATACCTCTATCTAATTAATTCATTTGTGAGAAGGTTTAAATTTACATCCTCGTGCAATTCTCACATTGTTTTATTTGATCTTTATGATAAATCATATACCATGGACCTAGAAGATTTTAATACTGCTTGTAAACTCCCTCACTGGGCAATGTTAGTGAACCTCGCAAATCTGAATATAAAGACTTTCTTGCTAGTATTATTGTGGGGGAATCTAGGGAAATAACACAAGCTACCATAGGGAGCATTCATTTCCCTTCCATACATTATTTTGCTCTCTTCATTTGTAGATGCATTAACGGGAAAGATGAGGCTTGTCACATGTGCATTCCAGATCTTAGTGTCCTCAAAAGTGCGGTATTAGGTGATCAACAATATAACTTGGGGGCTATTGTTGCACGTAGGTTGCATCACAACAGTATAAGTGGAGATTTGTTTGGTGGAATTTATGCAACTCGTGTATCTAACTATCTCGATATACCCATACATGGAAATGATATTGAGTTGCCTCCTGCTTATCTAGATTATGAGGCTACGGTTCACCACCAGTTTCTTGAGAGGAACGATCAGTTCCTCCAGTACCGACTAATCTTTGACAGATGGCGCACCATCCATGTTGCTCTCCCTGCTCCTACTTTCTTTGACTTTCATGCAAAAAGGAGATATGTTATAACCAGGGAGGAGGCGAACGAGTACGAGAGGAGGACGGAGGCAGCTCACCTCCAAGCTGTAGCTCGTCAGGCAGTAGCAGCTGCATCTAAGTACGACCCCAGTTACAACTTTGGATATCCACCAGGCCAGCCATGGCCATAGACCAACTAGGGCGAAAAGCCTAAGCTTGGGGGAGTACGTATTTCTCACTGACATTACATTCATGTTCACACACTCATTCCAGTTGTCGGTGCTCATACTTTTTCATTGTACTACCCATGCTAGTTTAATTTCTTTTTAAGCTTTCTTCTTGCGTGTTTGAAAAACCTTAATAAAAACAAAAAAAATAGTTGTAGATTTTAGCTAGTTTACTTTCCATGCTTGTAGTAGTAGTAATTAAAAAGAAAACCCAAAAATATTTCTCGTTCTTCTTTTGCTTGTTGGGAGCTTTCCCGTGTAAATATTTTTGTTTCTTTTCTTTTCTTTGGGGGTCAAGAGGAGAAGACCATGATGAAAATGTTGAGTGGCTCTCATATGCATTGTTGTGGATCTAACAAAGAGCCCATGTTAGCTTGTCTTCTCCCTTGTATTGAATGCTTGCAGATTCCAGCTTAGTCCAATGCACGTGCACTATTATTATTATCCACACCGTTTGGTCATGCAAGTGAAAGGCAATAATGACGATATATGATCAACTGATTGAGATGAGAAAAGCTGGTATGAAATTATGAGCTCGACCTATCTTGTTTTTGTAAATATGATTAGTTCATCGTTCCTGATTCAGCCTATTGTGAATGAAACATGCTTGCAATGACAATTACAGATTATAGTTGCTCATGCCATGCTTGATTTGCTAGGAGTTTATAATGGTTTACCTTGCGTGCCAACATGCTATTAAAATGGTTGTGATGTAGTATGATAGGGTGGTATTCTCCTTTGAACGATTCGAGTGGCTTGACTTGGCACATGTTCACACATGTAGTTGGAACAAAATCAACATAGCCTCCAAGATATTTATGTTCATGGTGAATTATATCCTACTCATGCTTGCATTCAGTGTTGATTAATTTTAATGCATGTTCATGATTGTTGTCGCTCCCTAGCTGGTCGCTTCCCAGTCTCTTTCTAGCCTTCACTTGTACTAAGCGAGAATACTGCTTGTGCATCCACTTCCATAAACCCCAAAAGTTATTCCATATGAGTCCACCATACCTTCCTATATGCGGTATCTACCTGCCGTTCCAAGTAAATTTGTATGTGCCAAACTCTAAACCTTCAAATGAAATTCTGCTTTGTATGCTCGAATAGCTCATGTATCAACTAGGGCTGTCTATATCTTCCATTCTAGGTGGGTTATTCTCACGAGGAGTGGACTCTGCTCCTCATTCACGAGAAAATGGCTGGTAACCGGGATGCCCAGTCCCATGCTTAAATTAAAATAATTGCAAACAAAATTCCCCCAGGAATGTTGTTAGTTGGAGGGGCCCGTTGTTTCGGACAAGCCATGGATTGATGTTTGTTGGTGGTGGGGAGTATAAACTTTACCATTCTGTTTGGGAACCGCCTATAATGTGTGTAGCATGGAAGATATAGAGATCTCTCGGTTGTTATGTTGACAATGAAAGTATACCACTCAAAATATTATTCATCTCTGTTTCAAAAATTGAGCTCTGACACCTATACAAATCCCTACTTTCCTCTGTGAAGGGTCTATCTATTTGCTTTTATATTGAGTCATCATCCTCTTATTAAAAAGCACCAGTTGGAGAGCACCGCTGTCATTTGCATGTATTACTATTAGTTTACATTGAGTATGATTGTGAGTGGATCTCTTTTACCATGAATTACAATGTTTAGTCAGTCCTTGATCTTCAGAGGTGCTCTACATTTATGTTTTGTGGTATCAGAAAGGGCTAGCGAGACACCATCTTGTTATATCATATTATGATTGTTTTGAGAAAGTGTTGTCATTCGAGATTTACTATTATTGCTCGCTAGTTGATTATGCCATTGATATGAGTAAACATGAGACCTAAATGCTATTGTGAATATGGTTAGTTCATAATATTTGCCGAAAACTTGAATGCTGGCTTTACATACTTACAACAACAAGATCAAACAGAGTTTGTAAAAGTTTTTCTTTATCACTTTCAGTTTGTCAACTGGATTGCTTGAGGACAAGCAAAGGTTTAAGCTTGGGGAAGCTGATACATCTCCATCGTATCTACTTTTCCAAACACTTTTGACCTTATTTTGGACTCTAACTTGCATGATTTGGATGGAACTAACCCGGACTGACGTTATTTTTAGCAGAATTGCCATGGTGTTATTTTTGTGCAGAAATAAAAGTTCTCGGAATGACCTGAAACTTCACGGGGAATATTTTTAGAATTTATAAAAAATACTGGCGAAAGAATCAACACCAGGGGGCCCACACCCTGTCCACGAGGGTGGGGGCACGCCCAGCCCCCTAGGGTGCGCCCCCTGTCTCGTGGGCCCCCTGAGGCTCCACCGACCTCAACTCCAACTCTATATATTCACGTTCGGGGAGAAAAAAATTAGGGAGAAGGATTCATCACGTTTTACGATACGGAGCCACCGCCAAGCCCTAATCTCTCTCGGAGGGCTGATCTGGAGTCTGTTCGGGGCTCCTGAAAGGGAAATACGTCGCCATCGTCATCATCAACCTTCCTCCATCACCAATTTCATGATGTTCATCGTCATGCATGAGTAATTCCATCATAGACTCGCTGGACAGTGATGGGTTGGATGAGATTTATCATGTAATCGAGTTAGTTTTGTTAGGGTTTGATCCCTGGTATCCATTATGTGTGAGATTGATGTTGCTATGACTTTGCTATGCTTAATGCTTGTCATTAGGGCCCGAGTGCCATGATTTCAGATCTGAACCTATGTGTTATGATCCTATTTTGCAAGTCAATAGTCACCTACTATGTGTTATGATCCAGTAACCCCGAAGTGACAATAATCAGGACCACTCTCGGTGATGACTATAGCTTGAGGAGTTCATGTATTCACTAAGTGTTAATGCTTTGGTCCGGTACTCTATTAATAGGAGGCCTTAATAACCCTTAGTTTCCAATAGGACCCCACTGCCAAGCGAGAGTAGGACAAAAGATGCCATGCAAGTTCTTTTCCATAAGAACGTATGACTATATTCGAAATACATGCCTACATTACATTGATGAACTGGAGCTAGTTCTGTGTCACCCTATGTTATAACTGTTGCATGAGGAATCGCATCCGACATAATTATCCATCACTGATCCAATGCCTATGAGCTTTTCACATATTGATCTTTGCTTAGTTACTTTTCCATTGCTACTATTACAATCACTACAAAACCAATACTGTTACTTTTGCCACCGTTACCGTTACTTCCATATTACTTTGCTACTAAATATTTTGCTGCAGATATTAAGTCTTTCAGGTGCGGTTGAATTGACAACTCAACTGTTAATACTTGAGAATATTCGTTGGCTCCCCTTGTGTCGAATCAATGAATTTGGGTTGAATACTCTACCCTCGAAAACGGTTGTGATCCCCTATACTTGTGGGTTATCACAAAGCATCAAATATTTTATCACATTTAGCAATGTTAAAAGTAAACTTCATCTCTTCATCATGGTTCTTATGAATCGGTTTCCGATCATTGCAGATAAATGGTTTGTCCTTAGAGGGCCAAAAAAAATTCAGTAGCATAAATATCACCCTCATCGTTCGAGTGCTCACTATCATACTCAACCATATTCATCTTAGGACGATCAGTTTTATACCTATGCACCTCTTTAAGATCTTTGCTTCGGCTTTCTTGAGCCAAAGCCCTTTGTAAGACTTGGTTGATACTTGAAAACTCATAGCCTTACAACTTTTCTCTAATGTGAGTTCTTAAACCACTAAGCACGAGATCAGCCAAGTCTCTCTCAGTTATCACCAAAATATAGCACCAGTTTTTTGTATCTCTAAATCTTTTGACATGATCGGAAACTGATTCATCATGCTTTTGCTTAATCGATGTCGGATGGGATAGTTTAAGCTCACTGTCACCACTGTAGAAGTGGTCATGAAACTTTTGCTCCAGGTGAAACCATATACTAACACGAGAAAGCAGTATCGGTTAATGATAAAGGAAAATAGCGTACTTTCCACTCGTCTCGTGAACTTGCCTCACCTAATTGCGCCATGTACTGACTAACATGCTCCCATGTAGTCTTTGTTCCCTCTCCGCTAAATCTAACAAAATCTGGAACTTTATATCCGTGAGGACATGGCACGACATAAAAAAATTCTAGATATGGTTTCCTGGAAATTCGTGGTTTAGGTAGCTCAATCCCACAATGCTTTCGGAGGACCCTAGACATCTCCTCTATGACATTAGCCAAAATATCACTCGTATTGAGCGGCGTTGTGTGTGGTTGTGGTGCATGGTGAATATGATTTCTAATAGCTGGTGACGTGTATGTTGTACCATAGTTCGGCAACAATCCACTTGGACTTGCCGAACCGTAACCTAGCAACATAGTTGGATTCACTGAACTTGGTATGTCCATGGCAGGACTAAAGGGTGGAGCAACAAGTTGGTTCGTCTGACTGGGATAAGAATTCAATGGCACGGGGGACGCCGATGAAATAGGTAAAGTTGGACTAAAGTTTTCTATGCCAGCAGACATACTACCACTACCGCTAGATGATTGAGGAGTATTTTTTGAGCAGTATTATTGTCTATGATAGCTTGGTAAATAAGATCATTATTCTGAGCAATAAAAGTAGTAATTTCAGCCGACTGTTCAGGAGAGAAGATTTTGCTTACAGCCGGCTCTACCTGCTCGTTGTGAAGAGTAGGAAACTTGATTTCTTCAATTGAAGTAATGTTGCCTTCGCGATCCTTTTTGAACAAAGCAAGGAACTCCTGCATCTCCTTCTCTTCACGCGCCTTCTTATACTCCGCATAAGCTTGGCGATGGTGTGCCGATAATTCCTCAAAATTGGGCTTGATGATGTTATCGGCATCCATTTCAGATGGCTTGGGAAGATCGACCATGATGGATGATAATGATTGCTCTTTGATCCCCAGTGGAGTCGCCAAAAAGTGTGTTCGCACACGAACACGTCACGGTGCACCCTCGACGTTGAGCGCGATACGCAAGACACATCGCCGAAGGAGGCTCGCCGGAAGCGCGATGCGCAAGACAATCCGACGGGCGCTTTTGAAGACCCGAAACCCCACGCGGCCAAGAGAGACCTCGTCTGGATGCATGGCGGTGATGGGCTGCCCTAGGTCGGTTCGCCCGCCCCTAGGACTTCGTAGATCGAAGCTCTCTAAAGCGAAGAACACTGACGAACGAGAAGCAAAAAACTAGGGTAGGAGATAAAAATTTGTAGATGGGTTTTGCGACTGTGTGTTGTGTTTTCAATCGGCCGTCACCGCTCAAGTATGTAAGAGGCGGACGGACTTCCCGTGCAAGGAAAGGTTAGAATTCACGTTCAAAACCCTAGTTTGGGTCCAACTCGAAATCTGAACTTTTCAAAACTGTTTGGTTTACAACCTGGCTGCACCTTGTGGGTCACTTTTGAGGCAGTAAACAACCTCCGATGAGAATGCATCAAAGGCATGTTTCTCTTTTTGACGATACGGAACTTTCTCACTTTAAGCATTTTTTTCATTTGAGGCTTTTTTAATTATGTTTTTGACCATGCCAAAATCTGATATTAACAGAGACTGCGTTAGATGACAAACTGCGTTTAGATAGCACGGTGCAGACAGATCAGCTTTGGAGATGCCCTGACGGTTCCTCTTCATCGATCGTGATGAAACGAAAGGCATGGAAGCACGCCACAGACCTTGGCGGAAACCAGGAGAAGTGTGTGTTGCTAGGCGTGAGGCTTTACAGTTACGTGCAGAGCCTTTTTCTTCTCCGAAGCAAAGGAAGCATGCGTACGTACGTGTTGTTTCCTCTGCTGTCGTGTAGAGGACACTCTGGAAACATCCTTTTTTTTCTTTGTCGAAAAGGGAGGGAATGAGTCGAGCAGAGCTCATCCTCGCGAGTACCGACACTACCACCTTTGCTTACGGAAAGGTCGACCAAGGATTCTCGCACTGCCGGCCGTAGCGTATACCACCACCTGAATACGATCGATCGTACGCGGTTGCAGTCCCCTGAACTGTCTCGAGTTTTGACCGCCCAGTACGATTGGGGCCGTGTTCAAATTGTACTGGATAGTGCAGAGGCCAAATGAAACAATGTTTTTGCCGGTATGCTACCACGTACTGTACTACGGTACTACCAGTATTGGAGTACTCAGAACAAAAGCAGGCAGGCAGCAACTCGACCGAAGAGGATGGAAGTAACTGCAGCAATCAAGGTGAAGGTGGCGATGCATAGCCTAGCTAAGCTGGTTCGCCGGTTCCTGCCTGCCTGCCTGCGGTGCGCGGCAAGGCAACCGTCCGCCATGACCGCATCTTGGCTGCCTTGGCACCGCCGCGGCCCCACCAAAAGCCGCCCCCGCCGGGGGGTGCAGGCGGGCAGGGTGGGTGCTCTCACGCACGCGCACGTGGCCGCACGTGCCCGCAGTCGTGAGCCGCACTATTCTGTTCACCTCACCTCACCTCACTCGCCGGCGACCAAGGCGGGCAACAAGAGCTAGCTGCACGGGGGGCCAGCACAGCAAAAGCCCACGGCAACGCTCGCTCGCCACCCCGGCCGGCCACGGCGCATGCATGCATGTGAGCCGGGTCGACACCCCCCACTACGCTCGCCCGCTTCGCACGCCCCCTCCCGCTTAATTAACTCGCAGCGAATCTGTGCTCCTCGATCCCTCCCTCCCTCCTTCCATCCATCTCGCCCCGGCGGTGACGGACCTCTCTCATTAGCTTCGTTGATGATTTGTATATCGAGGCTAGGGGTAGATGACAGGGGCCGTGGCATTGACCGCACAAGCTGCCAGCGCGCACGTCAGTACGTACGTACGTGCAGAAGATGCGCGCGTGAGCCCGGCTTTGATCCGTGCGACCCTGTCTTCCAATGCACAAGCCGAGTAGCAGACAGAAGCATTGTGCAGATGTGCAATGCTGGTGGTTTGCTAGCAAAATTACCGTGCACCGTCGCTGCTGCTGGCGGCCGAGGCGCAGGCGTTGGTGCTACCGAGGCCGGGGGCACATTCATGCTCCGGCGCCAGGGGCATATTCAGAGGAGGTGGTAATTCTTTGTCAAACCGGATGAATGAATTGACGCGGCAGTAGCGTAAGCCCAGCACCCGATGGCAGGATAAACAAACGCTCATTCCAGCATCTGGATCGCCAACGCCTGCCTGCGTGTCTGGGATCACGAGGACGCAAATATTGTACTCGGCGCTGCCGCGCTCCCGTCAGAGTTTCAGAGGCTCTCCCCGTCCCGCTCGTAGCAGCTCCAGTATTCTACTCTATCTATCTCGGGTTTCTCTATTGCCACCCCCATGTGAGCCACCGCGCGTCGCCGGGCGCCCTGCCGCCCCGATCGCCCGTTCTCCACTTGTCGCCGGCTGGTGGCACTGAGCGGTGAGCGCCAAGATGCCCTCGCACTTCCACTACTGCCGAATTACCTCTCCCGCTCGCCAACGGCGCCGCACTTATTCAGTGTTGGTCCATTACGTGTACTCCCTTGGTTCCGAATTATTTGTCACAGGTATAGATGTATTTTAATTTTAGATACGACCATTTTTGCGATCAGTAATTTGAAACAGAGGGAGTACATGCGTACGGGCCGGCCGGTAAAACGCACGCGGTAACTTAGGTTTTCCAGGGCCGGTGGGCCGTGGTGACCGTGCTATCTATAAGTAGTAGAGACAAATGAGTGCATACGCCAGCCAGCGTCGTTGGAGTACGGTGGCCTGCTTAGTTTCTGGCATTGTCCTGCCCTTCTGAGTTCTGACCTCTGACGGCAGTCAGTGTTGGTTACGGCGAGGTAAAACGACGCTTCACCAGGCCACTTGGCAATGGCAATCCAGGCGAGGTTGCAGCAGCGAGGGTGTGTGTGTGAATGACGCTGCTTATCCAGAAACCCACGGAAAGGTGGTACCCCGTGCGAGGTGCAGCCTGCAGCAGCGCAATGATGAACCCTAGTTACCCCCAACAGCACCACCACCAGGCAACGCCTACAGGCCAGGACCAAAGGAGGACGCTCTGATTGGATCCAACGAGTGAGAGGGCATCTTTTTTTCACGCGAGATTCTAACCTAATCATCACGTGTGAGTTCCGACGGACGGACTGATGGAGCGATGGTGGGTGGGCAATGGCACTCTCGCCGCCTCCTCCCTCAGGTAACTTTGCTCGTTCGGTTGCGCACACATCTGTGACATGAGTGCACGCATGCCAGAGCGGAGGGAGCAGCCATGAGATTCATCCTTGCTTACCATCATACTCATACCATGCCAAAGCTATCTACTGGACTGGAGATTTGCATGAATGGGAGTTATCTCGATCCAACAATTGGCCGAAAACCTTGTTTCATATTCTAGCTACCGCAGAAAAAAGAAACAAAAGTCGAAATGAAAAGTATTTGTATTACAAAGTGCTAAGAAATAAAAGGACTCAACGCCCTAGAATTAGTTTCTGAGGGGTAATTAGGAGTGAACTAATCAAGCGGGAAACTGGGGAGGATCATGAACTAAATGGACACGAAAATTTCGAGCTCAACAAAAAGCACACAGGCTAACCAAACGGAGGAGAGAAAACTGGGAAAATATAACTCCTAATAAGCAAACGTTTGCAGTTCTTCCGATATTTCCGGCTCTTGGGGTTTTAGCTGCTTTTAATTATTATTTCTGGGCTAAACTGATCAGTTCTAACAGACTGACGACTCGTCTAGATGAGCTGCTGCCGGTAGTCCGTCGTCCCTAGGCGGTGGTGGATCAAGAAGTCGTCTCCGCCGCCGAGGATGGGCGGAGCCGCCGGCCCGTCGAACAGCAGGTGGCTCTCCATGTGCATTATCCTCCCGACGCCGCCGGCGACCGCGTGCTGCTGGAGCTGCGACGGCTGGTGGTGGTGGTGCATCTCCCTCTGGCGGCGGAGCTCCAGCACCTTGCGGTGGGAGTTGGAGTGCCTCGACGTCACGAACGTCGGGCTCGCGGCCGGGCGGTACTCCGGCACCAGCCGCCCCGACTTGTACCGCACCCCACACGCGTTGCACAGCGTCTTGGGGCCCATGGGCCCCGTCCTCCACTGCGGCGTCTTGTCCGTCTCGCAGTGCAGGCACCGCCGACCTTCGTTGGCCGCCGCCGTGACGCCCGAGGGCGCTGTGGGCGCGCTCACCGACTGAGCCTGAGCCTGCGCCTGCGCCTGCGGCGGCACCTCCTTCTTCTTGGCCGGCTTGGAAGGCTTCTTGACATGGAACGCCTGGGCTGAGACGCCAGACTCCGCCGGCGAGATGGCCATGGACGCCGGGGACGGCGGGGAGGCCGGGGACGGCGGGAGAACGAGCAGGCGGGACGACCAGTTGCCCGGCGCAACGCGGGAGCGCTTGCTACGGGCCTTGGCGGGGACGGGGCCCTCCGGCAGGAACACGCCGGGCTGCGCCGTGGCAGCGGTGGCCGCCGGAGCAGGCGGCCCGTTCGCCGAGGGGAAGCCGCCGGAGGGGATGCCGGAGATGAGCTGCAGCTTGTGTAGGTCCTCGGTGGCGAAGCTCTCTTCGCCCTCGCCCATGTAGTTGGACAGCCATTCCAGCTCCGCCAGCTGATCGTACTGCGCACAATTCACATCAAGTCTGATTAGCAACAGCTCATGCATGTGTGTTCAGTAATTTGCTTCGTTTCGAGAACTCCATAATTATTAAGCTAAAAACTTGGAAAGCCACTCGAATTCTTGTGCGCATATGGAAGCGTCCAGCTAGCGCTGAACGCGAAAGCTGCTATTTTTGGTAGTGTGCAGTGCCGTTTACGCGTGGCAGCTGTTTCCTATTTCGGTTTACTCTCTCTGCGAGAAAAAACTGCATTCATGCGTAATTGTGGAGGATATTTTTTGGAGCGGTTTATTGCGGACTATTTATCGTGAAATCACTCTTAAATATCCGTATATGAATTTGCCTCGTGTAAATGGAAGAGATTAATAAGGACGGAAAAAACGTAAAGTCGTTCAGTTAATTAGCGGAGAAGAATTCCGACGAACAATTGATGATGCGATGCGAAAAAGGAGCCCAACAGAAGGATGGATGGAGAATTTACCGGCTCGCAGAGGCCGCCGGAGAAGTCGCCGTCGGCGAGGCCGGAGAAGGAGTTGCTGCAGCTGTCGAGGGCCGTGACGGTGGACGAGTCGGCCGACGCGTTCCCGAACCCGGCCTCCTGCTTGACGACGACTGCGGCGGCGGAGGCGGCGTTGGCCGGCAGGAACGGCGCGTCGCCCACCCCTTCCTCGTCCTCGTCGTCGTCGCACGGCAGCGCGAGGAGGTCGTCGACGACGAAGAGGTCGGAGCCCTTCTTGTCGCGGGCGTAGTAGTCGGGCGCCGTGGCCTCCATGGCCGCCGCGAGAGCGGTGGACGCACGCAACGATTCTATCTGCGGCGCTGCGTTGCTCGGCGCTTTTTTGTTTGGTTTTGTACGTGGGCTGCGCGAGGGGGGCGGAGATAACGCGAGGGGGGCGAGAGGAGGAGTGCTGGTAGCAGGAGTAGTAGGGTTTAATTGGCGTGGAGCTGGAGGAGGAGAGGTCAGCTGTAGGGAACGATTCTTAAGGAGTAAATAAAGCCAAGAGCAGCGAGAGCCACTGAGGCATGCACCACCAACAGTGCCCCCCGCCCCACCCTCCGGCCCCGCCCCCGCCCCCGGCCTAGCCAGCACCCTTTTTATCCGAGCAGTAAAACTTATCGGGTTCCAAAGTTACTTGGTAATCCCAGCCTGTTTTACGGTTTATCCTCGCCTCCGCCAAGTATATTCTTTGCTGCCTGCGCCGCGGCGCCCGCGGCTGGACTGGAGTTTCACGTCGTGTCCGGCGACGCAGGTGGATTTTGTGGGGTGCCGTCAGGTCACGTGGGGGTAATTCTCTCTCTCTCTCTCTCTTTGCTTCAGGGTTGATCGGGATTGCCGTTCGCCCCGCGCCTGTTTCCTTGGAACCTGCTGCGAAGCTTCCTTTTTTCACCGTACGGGGAAGGTTTGCCGTCCAGAAAGAGGAGTTCAAATCGTAAGCTAGCTCGGAGGGTACTCGCGTCGCAAACTGCTCCGTTAGACCAGCGGCGGTTTTACTTGCCAACTCAACTGGACTTTGGGAAACGGTGAGCAAGAGGAAGTAGCAGGCTGTTATGAAATGAATGGATGGAAAGGGGAGGTTGTTATAGGAGGCTAGGTGGATACAAAATCTTGCTCTTGCAAGGCCTTTTCATCTTTGGAATGCAGGTAATTCGGCGAATTAAGGGCATCTCCACTTTCTAGTGCTTTTCGGGTACTTGGACGACATACCACTTCTGCAAGTTGGTCTTGACTCTGACCCTGACGAGAAGGAAGTAGGGTTTTTGTGTCCGCCGTCAAACCCCGAGGAGGAAACTATAGTGGTATTCGTGGTACTAGGCGATTTAACAGAGGGTTGAGAGATAACTATTAGTATAGGAGAAGGGAGTTGGATGATGATAGATATAGGAACCCTAATTTCATAGATGAAGGCTTTGAGTAGATGAATAGAGATGGTGGAGTTAATAAGAATCAGGGTCCCAAGATCTTCAATGGTCTACTTTTGCTTAGGGGGCTACGCGGTCTGTCAATCAGATCTCTCAGGATCAGAGAGGTATTGGGGACACATGTATTTCTTCTCAGGTGTCTGTTGCTCATGATTTAGGATCAAACAATAAGATGATTCATGATCTGATGCAACAACAGTTGTGCTTCGGAGTGCCTCTTCCATGCTGCCAAGTTCTTCTAAGTCAGGAGGTGGGGTGTTAGATTCTGCTGGTGGTGAGAAAGGAAAGGGAGCTATGGATTCCTCTGCTGGTGGAAGTGCTGAGACTGCCTTTACTTCTGGGAAGATTGTTGGCAAGAGTAGTTTTTGAAGGAAATATGTCCTAGAGGCAATGATGAAGTTGTTATTTATATTTCCTTATATCATGGTAAATGTTTATTATTCATGCTAGAATTGTATTAACCGGAAACTTAGTACATGCGTGAATACATAGACAAAACAGAGTGTCCCTAGTATGTCTCTACTTGACTAGCTCGTTAATCAAAGATGGTTAAGTTTCCTGACCATAGACATGTGTTGTCATTTGATGAACGGGGTCACATCATTAGAGAATGATGTGATGGACAAGACCCATCCGTTAGCTTAGCATAAATGATCGTTTAGTTTTATTGCTATTGCTTTCATCATGACTTATACATGTTCCTCTGACTATGAGATTATGCAACTCCCGAATATCGAAGGAACACCTTGTGTGCTATCAAACGTCACAATGTAACTAGGTGATTATAAAGATGCTCTACAGGTGTCTCCGATGGTGTTTGTTGAGTTGACATAGATCGAGATTATGATTTGTCACTCTGTGTATCGGAGAGGTATCTTTGGGCCCTCTCGGTTATGCACATCACTATAAGCCTTGCAAGCAATGTGACTAATGAGTCAGTTGCGGGATGATGCATTACGAAACGAGTAAAGAGACTTGCCGGTAATGAGATTGAACTAGGTATGATGATATCGACGATCGAATCTCGGGAAAGTAACATACCAATGACAAAGAGAACAACGTATATTGTTGTGCGGTTTGACCGATAAAGATCTTCGTAGAATATGTAGGAGCTAATATGAGCATCCAGGTTCCGCTATTGGTTATTGACCGGAGATGTGTCTCGGTCATGTCTACACAGTTCTCGAACCCGTAGGGTCCGCACGCTTAAAGTTTGATGACGATTTGTATTATGAGTTATTTGATTTGATGACCGAAGTTTGTTCGGAGTCCCGGTTGAGATCACGGACATGACGAAGAGTCTCGAAATGGTGGAGATGTAAAGATCGATATATTGGAAGGCTATATTCGGACATCGGAAATGTTCTGAGTGGTTCGGGTATTTTTCGGAGTACCGGAGAGTTACGGGAATTCACCGGGAGAAGTATTGGGCATTCATGGGCCTTAGTGGAAAGGAGAGAAGGGCCACAAGGGGAGGCCGCGCGCCCCCTCATGGGCTGGTCCGAATTGGACTAGGGAGGGGGCGGCGCCCCCCTCTTTCCTTCTCCCTCTCCTCTCCTTCCTTCTTCTCCTACTTGGGCTAGGAAAGGGGGAAACCTACTCCTACTAGGAGTAGGAATCCCCCCTTTGGGCGCGCCCCTTGTGGACGGTCCTCCACCTCCTCCCCTCCTTTATATACGGGGTAGGGGGCACCCCATAGACACACAAGTTGATCTTTAGCCGTGTGCGGTGCCCCCCTCCATAGTTTTCCACCTCGGTCATATTGTCGTAGTGCTTAGGCGAAGCCCTGCGTTGGTAACTTTATCATCACCGTCAACACGCCGGCGTGCTGACGAAACTCACCCTCGGCCTCAACTGGATCAAGAGTACGAGGGACGTCACCGAGCTGAACATGTGCAGATCACGGAGGTGTCGTGCGTTCGGTACTTGATCGGTTGGACCACGAAGACGTTCAACTACATCAATCGCGTTACTCAACGCTTCCGCTTTCAGTCTACGAGGGTACGTAGACACACTCTCCCCTCTTGTTGCTATGCATCTCCTAGATAGATCTTGTGTGATCATAGGATTTTTTTTTGAAATACTGCGTTCCCCAACAGTGGTATCGGAGCCAGGTTTATGTGTAGATATTATATGCACGAGTAGAACACAAAGGAGTTGTGGGCGTGGGTATATACATATTGCTTGTCGTCACTATTTGTTTCTTGATTCGGCGGTATTGTTGGATGAAGCGGCCCGGACCGACATTACATGACCGCGTTCATGAGACTGGTTCTACCGATGTGCTTTGCACACATGTGGCTAGCGGGTGTCTGTTTCTCCAACTTTAGTTGAATCGGATTCAATGAACAGGGTTCTTTCTGAAGATCAAAAGGCAATCACTATACCACCACTACAAAAAAATACACTTCCATGATGATACGTGTTTGTCACAGTAGGTCATGTTTTCTGTCATGCATGTACATCCATGACAAATTTATGACAGAATCAAGATAGTCATACCTGTGTTGTCGTAGAAGTGTTCCATGACATCACCATAATTATCATCACGGAAGTGTCCACTTCCATGACGATAAATCGCGCGTCATGAAAGTGCTTTCGTTAAGGGTGGCCGACACGTGACATCCACCGTAACGGAATGCCGTTAAGCTATCGGGTCCGTTTTTGGATCCGATAACCCGTTAACAACCCGGACCAATGGTGATTTTCCACGTGTAAAATTCTCACTGGCCGGAGGAAACACGTGTCTGCTCCTTGGTGTGCCAGATGTCGCCCGTCCATTGGAGGAGACATGCCTATGATAAGTCGACATGTGGCAGGGCCCAACAGAGGCCCATATAGGTTCAAAAGGCCAGCCCAGTCAAAGGCCTGTAGTACTTACTCAGGTACTAGTGGGCTAGCCCAATAACGGCCTGTTTAATAAAGGCCCATTTATGGCCCGAAGCTAGATCTAGCCCGTTAATTGTTCGCCGAATATTTGGGCCCAATTACAGCCCAGTGAATTTCGGCCTGTTAGAGGCCCGATGTAGACATGGACCCATTTTAGCCTGGTGTGTCTTTCGGCCTGGGAATGGCCCGTGCTGCCCATGGGCCATATATAGTCCGACGCGACATCCGGCCCACTAACGGCCCATGATAAAGGTGGCAATAGTTCAGCCCAACGTGACTTTGGGCCTGTTAAAGGCATGTCGTATAATTCGGCCCGTTGATGCATGTACTAAGCTTTCAGCCTCTTAAAGGCCCATGATATCAGTGGGCCAACTAAGGCCCAAGATATGTTTCGTCCTGGTAATGGCCCGTCATATAACTAGCCCAAAAAAGGCCTGGTCTACATTTCAGCCTGCTGAAGGCCCATCGACGACTAGTGAAAATTGAGGCCCAACATGCATTTTGGCCTGCTAAAGGCCCATGGTTTCTTCTGGGCCGTAACAGGCTAGTAGAATATTCTGCCTGTTAATGGCCCAACGCTACCTAGGACAATCTATGTGCTGGGTCCACAGAAGGACCAACTAAAATTTGGGCCGAATATAGGCCGGAGTAAGTTGTGGGCCTGGCGCAAAGTGTGAAGGCCCCAATGGCCATTCGGGCCCAAGAAAGATGCAGGCCGGCCCAATTGTGGCCCGCTAAAAACCAGGCTCATTAGAGGCGAATGTTTTGGCCCAGTCGACTACATCAGATTTTTTTCAGATAGCGAATGATGGCAGCAACTAGTAGGAATTAAGAACAAACCTACTCTATACAATAAATAAATTACAACATAGTAACTTAGAATAAACCTACACTATACAATAAAGGATTTATGGTATATTACATCCACTGGGCATCGAAGTTCGCCACCAGTGATCATAAAGCGCAACGAAGAAGCAGATTACAAAAACTGGGCACCATTGCAGCGTAACAAAATAATACTGAACCGAGACCACTTCCAAGACAGTTCAAGAAAGATTTGAAGGAAATATGCCCTAGAGGCAATAATAAAGTTATTATTTATTTCCTTATATCATGATAAATGTTTATTATTCATGCTAGAATTGTATTAACCGGAAACATAATACATGTGTGAATACATAGACCAACAGAGTGTCACTAGTATGCCTCTACTTGACTAGCTCGTTAATCAAAGATGGTTATGTTTCCTAACCATGAACAAGGAGTTGTTATTTGATTAACGAGGTCACATCATTAGTAGAATGATCTGATTGACATGACCCATTCCATTAGCTTAGCACCCGATCGTTTAGTATGTTGCTATTGCTTTCTTCATGACTTATACATGTTCCTATAACTATGAGATTATGCAACTCCCGTTTACCGGAGGAACACTTTGGGTACTACCAAACGTCACAACGTAACTGGGTGATTATAAAGGAGTGCTACAGGTGTCTCCAATGGTAGATGTTGGGTTGGCGTATTTTGAGATTAGGGTTTGTCACTCCGATTGTCGGAGAGGTATCTCTGGGCCCTCTCGGTAATGCACATCACATAAGCCTTGCAAGCACTGCAACTAATATGTTAGTTGTGAGATGATGTATTACGGAACGAGTAAAGAGACTTGCCGGTAACGAGATTGAACTAGGTATTGGATACCGACGATCGAATCTCGGGCAAGTAACATACCGATGACAAAGGGAACAACGTATGTTGTTATGCGGTCTGACCGATAAAGATCTTCGTAGAATATGTAGGAGCCAATATGGGCATCCAGGTCCCGCTATTGGTTATTGACCGGAGACGTGTCTCGGTCATGTCTACATTGTTCTCGAACCGTAGGGTCCGCACGCTTAACGTTACGATGACAGTTATTATGAGTTTATGCATTTTGATGTACCGAAGGTTGTTCGGAGTCCCGGATGAGATCACGGACATGACGAGGAGTCTCGAAATGGTCGAGACATAAAGATTGATATATTGGAAGCCTATGTTTGGACATCGGAAGTGTTCCGGGTGAAATCGGGATTTTACCGGAATACCGGGAGGGTTACCGGAACCCCCCGGGAGACTAATGGGCCTATTGGGCCTTAGTGGAAAAGGAGAAAAAGGGAAAGCCCACAAGCTGGCCGGCGCCCCCCTTCCCAAAGTCCTAGTAGGACTAGGATAGGGGCCGGCCCCCCTTCTCTCTCCTTTTCCCCCCGGGAGTCCTAATAGGATTAGGATTGGGGGGAGGAGTCCTACTCCCGGTGGGAGTAGGACTCCCCTGCGCCTCCTCTCCCTGGCCGGCCGGCTCCCCCTCCTCCAACCTTTATATACGGGGGCAGGGGGCACCCCAAGACACACAAGTTGATCCTTGAGATCGTTCCTTAGCCGTGTGCGGTGCCCCCTGCCACCAAATTCCACCTCGGTCATATCGGTGTAGAGCTTAGGCGAAGCCCTGCATCGGTAGTACATCAAGATCGTCACCATGCCGTCGTGCTGACGGAACTCTTCCTCGACGCTTTGCTGGATCGGAGCCCGAGGATCGTCATCGAGCTGAACGTGTGCTAAGAACTCGGAGGTGCCGGAGTAACGGTGCTTGGATCGGTCGGATCGGGAAGAAGACGTACGACTACTTCCTCTACGTTGTGTGATCGCTTCCGCAGTCGGTCTGCGTTGGTACGTAGACAACACTCTCCCCTCTCGTTGCTGTGCATCACCATGATCTTGCGTGTGCGTAGGAAAATTTTTGAAATTACTACGTTCCCCAACAGTGGCATCCGAGCCTAGGTTTTATGGTTTGATGTTATTTGCACGAGTAGAACACAAGTGAGTTGTGGGCGATACAAGTCATACTGCCTACCAGCATGTCATACTTTGGTTCGGCGGTATTGTTGGTTGAGACGATCTGGACCAACCTTACGCGTACTCTTACGCGAGACCGGTTCCCTCGACGTGCTTTGCACATAGATGGCTTGCGGAAGACTGTCTCTCCAACTTTAGTTGAACCAAGTGTGACTACGCCCGGTCCTTGAGAAGGTTAAAACGGAGTCTATTTGACGAACTATCGTTGTGGTTTTGATGCGTAGGTGAGATGAGTTCTTACTTAAGCCCGTAGCAGCCACGTAAAACTTGCAACAACAAAGTAGAGGACGTCTAACTTGTTTTTGCAGGGTATGTTGTGATGTGATATGGTCAAGGCATGATGCTGATTTTATTGTATGAGATGATCATGTTTTGTAACCGAGTTATCGGCAACTGGCAGGAGCCATATGGTTGTCGCTTTATTGTATGCAATGCAATCGCGATGTAATGCTTTACTTTATTACTAAGCGGTAGTGATAGTCGTGGAAGCATAAGATTGGCGAGACGACAACGATGCTACGATGGAGATCAAGGTGTCGCGCCGGTGATGATGGTGATCATGACGGTGCTTCGGAGATGGAGATCACAAGCACAAGATGATGATGGCCATATCATATCACTTATATTGATTGCATGTGATGTTTATCCTTTTATGCATCTTATCTTGCTTTGATTAACGGTAGCATTATAAGATGATCTCTCACTAAATTATCAAGAAGTGTTCTCCTTGAGTATGCACCGTTGCCAAAGTTCGTCGTGCCCAGACACCACGTGATGATCGGGTGTGATAAGCTCTACGTCCATCTACAACGGGTACAAGCCAGTTTTGCACACGCAGAATACTCAGGTTAAACTTGACGAGCCTAGCATATGCAGATATGGCCTCGGAACACAGAGACCGAAAGGTCGAGCGTGAATCATATAGTAGATATGATCAACATGACGATGTTCACCATTGAAAACTACTCCATCTCACGTGATGATCGGTTATGGTTTAGTTGATTTGGATCACGTGATCACTTAGAGGATTAGAGGGATGTCTATCTAAGTGGGAGTTCCTAAGTAATTTGATTAACTGAACTTAAACTTATCATGAACTTAGTACCTGATAGTATCTTGCTTGTTTATGTTGATTGTAGATAGATGGCTCGTGCTGTTGTTTCGTTGAATTTTAATGCGTTCCTTGAGAAAGCGAAGTTGAAAGATGATGGGAGCAATTACACGGACTGGGTCCGTAACCTGAGGATTATCCTCATTGCTGCACAGAAGAATTACGTCCTGGAAGCACCGCTGGGTGCCAGGCCTGCTGCTGGAGCAACGCCAGATGTTATGAAACGTCTGGCAGAGCAAAGCTGATGACTACTCGATAGTTCAGTGTGCCATGCTTTACGGCTTAGAATCGGGACTTCAACGACGTTTTGAACGTCTTGGAGCATATGAGATGTTCCAGGAGTTGAAGTTAATATTTCAAGCAAATGCCCGAATTGAGAGATATGAAGTCTCCAATAAAGTTCTATAGCTGCAAGATGGAGGAGAACAGTTCTGTCAGTGAGCATATACTCAAAATGTCTGGGTATAACAATCACTTGATTCAGATGGGAGTTAATCTTCCAGATGACTGCGTCATTGACAGAATTCTCCAATCACTGCCACCAAGCTACAAGAGCTTCGTGATGAACTATAATATGCAAGGGATGAACAAGACTATTCCCGAGCTCTTCGCAATGCTGAAAGCTGCGGAGGTAGAAATCAAGAAGGAGCATCAAGTGTTGATGGTTAGCAAAACCACTAGTTTCAAGAAAAAGGGCAAAGGGAAGAAGAAGGGAAACTTCAAGAAGAACAACAAGCAAGTTGCTGCTCAGGAGAAGAAACCCAAGTCTGGACCTAAGCCTGAAACTGAGTGCTTCTACTGCAAGCAGATTGGTCACTGGAAGCGGAACTGCCCCAAGTATTTGGCGAATAAGAAGGATGGCAAAGTGAGCAAAGGTATATGTGATATACATGTTATTGATGTGTACCTTACTAGAGCTCGCAGTAGCACCTGGGTATTTGATACTGGTTCTGTTGCTAATATTTGCAACTCGAAACAGGGACTACGGAATAAGCGGACGCTAGCAAAGGACGAGGTGACGATGCGCGTGGGAAACGGTTCCAAAGTCGATGTGATCGCGGTCGGCACGCTACCTCTACATCTACCTTCGGGATTAATATTAGACCTAAATAATTGTTATTTGGTGCCAGCGTTGAGCATGAACATTATATCTGGATCTTGTTTAATGCGAGACGGTTATTCATTTAAATCAGAGAATAATGGTTGTTCTATTTATATGAATAATATCTTTTATGGTCATGCACCTTTGAAGAGTGGTCTATTCTTGTTGAATCTCGAAGATAGTAATACACATATTCATAATGTAGAAGCCAAAAGATGCAAAGTTAATAATGATAGTGCAACTTATTTGTGGCACTGCCGTTTAGGTCATATCGGTGTAAAGCGCATGAAGAAACTCCATACTGATGGGCTTTTGGAACCACTTGATTATGAATCACTTGGTACTTGCGAACCGTGCCTCATAGGCAAGATGACTAAAACACCGTTCTCCGGTACTATGGAGAGAGCAACAGATTTGTTGGAAATCATACATACCGATGTATGTGGTCCGATGAATATTGAGGCTCGTGGTGGATATCGTTATTTTCTCACCTTCACAGATGATTTAAGCAGATATGGGTATATCTACTTAATGAAACATAAGTCTGAAACATTTGAAAAGTTCAAGGAATTTCAGAGTGAAGTTGAAAATCATCGTAACAAGAAAATAAAATTTCTACGATCTGATCGTGGAGGAGAATATTTGAGTTACGAGTTTGGTATACATTTGAAAAATTGTGGAATAGTTTCGCAACTCACGCCACCCGGAACACCACAACGTAATGGTGTGTCCGAACGTCGTAATCGTACTTTACTAGATATGGTGCGATCTATGATGTCTCTTACTGATTTACCGCTATCGTTTTGGGGTTATGCTTTAGAGACGGCCGCATTCACGTTAAATAGGGCACCATCAAAATCCGTTGAGACGACGCCTTATGAACTATGGTTTGGCAAGAAACCAAATTTGTCGTTTCTTAAAGTTTGGGGCTGCAATGCTTATGTGAAAAAGCTTCAACCTGATAAGCTCGAACCCAAAGCGGAGAAATGTGTCTTCATAGGATACCCAAAAGAAACTGTTGGGTATACCTTCTATCACAGATCCGAAGGCAAGACATTCGTTGCTAAGAATGGATCATTTTTAGAGAAGGAGTTTCTCTCGAAAGAAGTGAGTGGGAGGAAAGTAGAACTTGACGAGGTAACTGTACCTGCTCCCTTATTGGAAAATAATACATCACAGAAAACTGTTTCTGCGACACCTATACCAATCAGTGAGGAAGCTAATGATGATGATCATGAAACTTCAGGGCAAGATGCTACTGAACCACGTAGATCAACCAGAGTGAGATCCGCACCAGAGTGGTACGGTAATCCAGTTCTGGAAGTCATGCTACTAGATCATGATGAACCTACGGACTATGAAGAAGCGATGGTGAGCCCAGATTCCGCAAAGTGGCTTGAGGCCATGAAATCTGAGATGGGATCCATGTATGAGAACAAAGTATGACCTTTGGTTGACTTGCCCGATGATCGGCAAGCAATTGAGAATAAATGGATCTTCAAGAAAAAGACTGACGCTGACGGTAATGTTACTGTCTATAAAGCTCGACTTGTCGCAAAAGGTTTTCGACAAGTTCAAGGGGTTGACTACGATGAGACCTTCTCACCCGTAGCGATGCTTAAGTCCGTCAGAATTATGTTAGCAATTGCCGCATTTTATGATTATGAAATATGGCAGATGGATGTCAAAACTGCATTCCTGAATGGATTTCTGGAAGAAGAGTTGTATATGATACAACCAGAAGGTTTTGTCGATCCAAAGGGAGCTAACAAAGTATGCAAACTCCAGCGATCCATTTATGGACTGGTGCAAGCATCTCGGAGTTGGAATAAACGCTTTGATAGTGTGATCAAAGCATTTGGCTTTATACAGACTTTTGGAGAAGCCTGTATTTACAAGAAAGTGAGTGGGAGCTCTGTAGCATTTCTGATATTATATGTGGATGACATATTGCTGATTGGAAATGATATAGAATTTCTGGATAGCATAAAGGGATACTTGAATAAAAGTTTTTCGATGAAAGACCTCGGGGAAGCTGCTTTCATATTAGGCATAAAGATCTATAGAGATAGATCAAAACGCTTAATTGTACTTTCACAAAGCACATACCTTGACAAGATTTTGAAGAAGTTCAAAATGGATCAAGCAAAAAAGGGTTCTTGCCTGTGTTACAAGGTGTGAAGTTGAGTCAGACTCAATGCCCGACCACTGCAGAAGATAGAGAGAAAATGAAAGATGTTCCCTATGCTTCAGCCATAGGCTCTATCATGTATGCAATGCTGTGTACCAGACCTGATGTGTGCCTTGCTATAAGTTTAGCAGGGAGGTACCAAAGTAATCCAGGAGTGGATCATTGGACAGCGGTCAAGAACATCCTGAAATACCTGAAAAGGACTAAGGATATGTTTCTCGCATATGGAGGTGACAAAGAGCTCACCGTAAGAGGTTACGTTGATGCAAGCTTTGACACTGATCCGGACGATTCTAAGTCGCAAACCGGATACGTGTTTACTTTAAACGGTGGAGCTGTCAGTTGGTGCAGTTCTAAACAAAGCGTCGTAGCGGGATCTACATGTGAAGCGGAGTACATAGCTGCTTCGGAAGCAGCAAACGAAGGAGTCTGGATGAAGGAGTTCATATCCGATCTAGGTGTCATACCTAGTGCATCGGGTCCAATGAAAATCTTCTGTGACAATACTGGTGCAATTGCCTTGGCAAAGGAATCCAGATTTCACAAAAGAACCAAACACATCAAGAGACGCTTCAACTCCATCCGGGATTTAGTCCAGGTGGGAGACATAGAGATTTGCAAGATACATACGGATCTGAATGTTGCAGACCCGTTGACTAAGCCTCTTCCACGAGCAAAACATGATCAGCACCAAGGCTCCATGGGTGTTAGAATCATTACTGTGTAATCTAGATTATTGACTCTAGTGCAAGTGGGAGACTGAAGGAAATATGCCCTAGAGGCAATAATAAAGTTATTATTTATTTCCTTATATCATGATAAATGTTTATTATTCATGCTAGAATTGTATTAACCGGAAACATAATACATGTGTGAATACATAGACCAACAGAGTGTCACTAGTATGCCTCTACTTGACTAGCTCGTTAATCAAAGATGGTTATGTTTCCTAACCATGAACAAGGAGTTGTTATTTGATTAACGAGGTCACATCATTAGTAGAATGATCTGATTGACATGACCCATTCCATTAGCTTAGCACCCGATCGTTTAGTATGTTGCTATTGCTTTCTTCATGACTTATACATGTTCCTATAACTATGAGATTATGCAACTCCCGTTTACCGGAGGAACACTTTGGGTACTACCAAACGTCACAACGTAACTGGGTGATTATAAAGGAGTGCTACAGGTGTCTCCAATGGTAGATGTTGGGTTGGCGTATTTCGAGATTAGGGTTTGTCACTCCGATTGTCGGAGAGGTATCTCTGGGCCCTCTCGGTAATGCACATCACATAAGCCTTGCAAGCACTGCAACTAATATGTTAGTTGTGAGATGATGTATTACGGAACGAGTAAAGAGACTTGCCGGTAACGAGATTGAACTAGGTATTGGATACCGACGATCGAATCTCGGGCAAGTAACATACCGATGACAAAGGGAACAACATATGTTGTTATGCGGTCTGACCGATAAAGATCTTCGTAGAATATGTAGGAGCCAATATGGGCATCCAGGTCCCGCTATTGGTTATTGACCGGAGACGTGTCTCGGTCATGTCTACATTGTTCTCGAACCGTAGGGTCTGCACGCTTAACGTTACGATGACATTTATTATGAGTTTATGCATTTTGATGTACCGAAGGTTGTTCGGAGTCCCGGATGAGATCACGGACATGACGAGGAGTCTCGAAATGGTCGAGACGTAAAGATTGATATATTGGAAGCCTATGTTTGGACATCGGAAGTGTTCCGGGTGAAATCGGGATTTTACCGGAATACCGGGAGGGTTACCGAAACCCCCCGGGAGACTAATGGGCCTATTGGGCCTTAGTGGAAAAGGAGAAAAAGGGAAAGCCCACAAGCTGGCCGGCGCCCCCCTTCCCAAAGTCCTAGTAGGACTAGGATAGGGGCCGGCCCCCCTTCTCTCTCCTTTTCCCCCCGGGAGTCCTAATAGGATTAGGATTGGGGGGAGGAGTCCTACTCCCGGTGGGAGTAGGACTCCCCTGCGCCTCCTCTCCCTGGCCGGCCGGCTCCCCCTCCTCCAACCTTTATATACGGGGGCAGGGGGCACCCCAAGACACACAAGTTGATCCTTGAGATCGTTCCTTAGCCGTGTGTGGTGCCCCCTGCCACCAAATTCCACCTCGGTCATATCGTTGTAGAGCTTAGGCGAAGCCCTGCGTCGGTAGTACATCAAGATCGTCACCACGCCGTCGTGCTGACGGAACTCTTCCTCGACGCTTTGCTGGATTGGAGCCCGAGGATCGTCATCGAGCTGAACGTGTGCTAAGAACTCGGAGGTGCCGGAGTAACGGTGCTTGGATCGGTCGGATCGGGAAGAAGACGTACGACTACTTCCTCTACGTTGTGTGATCGCTTCCGCAGTCGGTCTGCATTGGTACGTAGACAACACTCTCCCCTCTCATTGCTGTGCATCACCATGATCTTGCGTGTGCGTAGGAAAATTTTCGAAATTACTACGTTCCCCAACAAGATTAGCCTTCCGCGGGAATTGCTGCGCAAGCTGCTGAGTAAGGCTGTGAGACCGGCCTAACATGTCGGTCATAACTTTCAGGTGTAGCTATTTAGCAATGAGGTTCTCATTGGTCTTCTTCGCAATCTTTCTTAGAGATAGGACTTCAAGTCAAAGTTGAGTTGCGGAATGCCTTTCTGCTAGAACTTGGGACTGAAGAAGTCTAACTGATTCAAACAGCAAATTATGTGTGATTGTCTGACTGCTAGTCTCAAGTAACTTGAACACTGCATCAAGACAAGACTTTGGGGTTGTTTCGCTATCTTCAAGATGTTTTGCCTTCTTTGCTACAATATATGTTGGGTTTGTCTCACAGCCTTTAGCAGACTTGTGCATGGCATCAGGCATACCACCCTGAAACAAGCAGAGAGATAACAGGTTTTCCACGTGTATAAACAAAGATGATAAATGTGATGTCAATTCCATCCAATTTCAAATTAGAAAATAAAGAGTAAGTTCAAAATATCAATAGCATAATCTGGCATTGTTCATAATGCAGGAGCTTCACCACACTATTGGATTACCATGTCAACATAACAAGCATAGATGAAGGGCAAAGACAATCATTGTATCTATTTTGGTTAATGTGCATGGCATGTTACTCATATCATCAGCCACATCAGTAAGATAAAATAGGAGACGACAAGGTGCATACATGGGCTGCTTCACCACACACTGGATTATAGATCCACAAAAACAAGCATACACATAGGGAGTATTGAGTAATGTGCATGGTATGAATAAGGAATTTGGTTTTACAAGTAAAACTTGGAACTTACGGTTCTTGCGAACATGCATTTTGATAGAAACAACAAACTAAACAGCAGTAAACGATAGAGAGTATGAGCAAATTAAACAACAGTTGAGGATAAAGGCTTTAGAAGGACTGACTTACATTAACAGTTAACACCGGCTTTATAATGCCCTTCTCCATGTCAAGGGAAGGATAACTTAAGAATTTTAGCACATAATCTTCTTCATAAGCATTGCCTGTACTCTACATTTTGTAGAGAGTAATTATAGATATGATAATACTGGAAGAGATAGAGGATAATGAAGATAAGATGCAGATTCATGCTACATAATCAACTACCAACCCCTGGAAGTACAAGCGTTACAGGACAAAATGTACTGACAAGACCAATGGGCTACACTTCTGCACTGGCATTGTCTGTGTACTCAAGTTTTTGGTAAGATTAAATATAGATCTGATATCTTTTAGTAAATGGTGGGCGAGGGAGATAAGATGCAGAATGCTACACAAATTAACCAATCCCTCTTCCTATAATACAAGAGTGTTTTGAACACTGGTGTACTGTACAAAACATTCTTATATTATGGGATGGAGGGAGTAGCTGTTAATGTAAGTACAGTGATAGACGATGTTCTGTTCTTACAAGAGGACTGCAGAGCTAAACCTCTTCAAAAGCATTGGATTGATTCTAAATTTATGTAAGAGTCCATACGGATCTTATAATGTCCACCAAATGGACAATAACGAGGCTAACATGTGCAGTGATGCTACATAATCAAACAGCTATGAAAGTAAGTATGGTCATACAGGGCAAGAGGTACTCACAAGAGCAATGCAGCGTGCAGTATAGTTGCGAGATTCTGTGGTCCCTTGAGAATGAATGTTCTTCTTCTAACAGTTTTCGTACAAGTGAGATGTTAAGGCAAATGCAGAAATGTTGTTCAAATTATGATGTGATATCATAGACAGTACCTTACGCTGCAGACGAGACCAATGTGTAACAAGATTATTCCAGTCGCTGTCGGATAAATGTAGCACCGGAGACTTTACAAAAATTTCGTTTAGAGGCTTGCCATCGAAGTGCGCTTGCCTTAGGTAGGAACGATACTTCATCAATGGGTGCTTGAAAAGCGCAACCAACCCTTGCTCGTCTTGACAATCCAGTTTGGTCCTTGCCTATTTAAAAGAGTGAAATCTTGTGTCTTCTGTCAGCAGAAACATATGCAGTAATTACCATGAATAACATTAGTACATTACTTACGTGTAAGTTGTGGAGGAAGACTAGAAATTGTTCTGTGTCTGTGGTATAATCTTTCCATGAAGGAAAGATGCGCACAAAGTTCCTGACAACAATATAAGCTTCGTCTTCTAAACTGGGAAGAAATGGAACAGGGGTCCTATTTGCTGCAATTAGGGCTCTCTCTGGTTCGAAAAGGGATTTGGCAACTGGATTTGGTGTACTCTTTGCTAGAATGGGGGTTTTGCGTCGTAGAGATGGTGCTATGTCAACTGGCATCATCATACTATTTGCTGTAGTTGGGGTCTGCTGAGTTGGGGCATCAGAAATGACCAGTGTAGTAGGGCTAGAGTCTGCTAGAGTTGGGGTGTTTTGCAGGTCAGGTGATATTGCAACTACACCTAATGGGCTATTTGATTTATCATGTGTCACTACCTTTTCCAAATACTTTGCTTGTGCTCCTCCGCGATCAGCAATCGCCCTCTTCGTTTTGAACGTCTGATACACAATAACAACTTGAGTGGATAAATATGGTATGATGATAGATGGAATATGTACTAAAAATGGATAGGCAGGGCGTATTCACATACACGATGTGTAAACTAAGCTAATGGCAGTGCAACAAAGTATAACCGTGGAAAGTTAGAGCAAGCACCTTGATGGGTGAATAAGATAGGGCATCTGCCTCTGACTCCTCCACTAGGGAGCTACATTGACTTAGGTCTCCCCTTATCTCAGAATCACTGTTAGTATCATATTCTGAGCATGAATCTGTAGGTGGAGAGCGTTTGCATTGCATTGCATCCAGACTTGATTTCAGTCCCTTAATGCCAAGTTTGACAACCATGGCATTGTTCTGCTTTATTCTGTTTATGCGCGCAAGCTCATAATCATTATGATGCTGTTTAGAATATGAGATTCATGAAAACATAAAAGTAGTCAGATTATCCATGGAATGCATTGCGTATTCAACTCGAAGAGTGTCTCCCTATAAACCCCTGCATATGCAAAGTTCACCCCCAACTGTTCTGAACAGACCACACACAGAAATACAAACCCCTTATGTCTCTATAACAGGCAGTCACACATTTCAAAACTGAAGTAGGAACATTAGAATCATATCAAATTCGTATTTTAACAAATAAACCAAGGAATTATGAGTGGCATAATGTTTAGCTTCAAGGGTGGAGTGTTGATAGTGCGACACAAAGCAAGTAGGCAGATTGTATTCCATGTAAAAGATTGTAGCCTATGTAAAAGCTGGAAATGACACTTTCTTTCTATACAATGCAGTGTTTGTTTCCCACACATGATGGAAGAGATCACACAGAGAAATACTATTTACTCATGTCTATGGTTCCAGTATTTTGAAATAGGGTGGTCCACCCTAAAAGAATATTGACAAAAAATATGAGAAAGCAAGCATAGATGTAGTGAATCAATCATTTACTTGTGAGCTCACTAGGACAAGTATGCAGAATTGTAACTGCAGTAAGAGACCGTCCAAAATCTGAATCAAGAAGTGTGTCTAGCACTTACTGTTTGCAACTAATCGACGTGAATAATTGGATATCACATCGAATGAGTAAGAAAGACAAGTAAAATTGTCAACAAACCTGGCCTGCAGTAGTAATCTGGGTCAATGTCACTACGACCAACAATCCAAAATGAGTAGTGTCTGTTCCTAGGGCTAGAATTTTGAAACCCTGTGAACTTTACAGGTACTAAAGATTACTGAAATACATATGAACCATTAAGTGTAGGTAGCACTCAGCACACAACAAACCATAATGACAGTCATGCCTAATGAGTAATGAATCAATTAGAAAATGGGTGATGAGGAGTGGCTGCTGAAGTGCTGAGTGTTGAGGACGTATCTCACGATAAATCGGGTTGGCGTAGTGGGTGCTGCACGCCTGAGCCGTGAACGGGCTTGGAAGGTAGGCACGGCGGCGCGCCCAGGTAGCGGTGACGCTGTAGGGCGAGCAGCTCCTGACCTCCTGCTAGTGCGGCGTCTCCTCCTAGAGTCATGCTGTCCAGGGATGGCAAGTCACCGGCGAGGCAGGCGGCTGGGGGCGAGTAGAGATCGGAAGTGCGCAGCAGAACAAAGGGGAATCGGGGCCTGGGACGACCCAAAATCTCAGGGTGGGCCGACCCACTGTGGGCACCATGTAGAGATACACACCCGAGCGGCGAACATGCATTTTCAAAACTAAATTAGGAACATTTAGCTGACCAATTAAATGGCTCTGTTTTAATAATATCAGATTTGTATTTGAACAACTAAGCCTGTTTAGCTTGATGGGTGGAGCAGTGCTATTATGACACGAAACACGTATTCTGATCGTATAGTGATCATAAAAGGGGGACACCATAAGCATTTTTTTAGCAAAAGAGGGTTTCCCCTTCGATTTCTATTAAAGAAGCCACCACGGAACCAACATGATCAATTAAACCCTAAGCATGATCAATTAAACCGTATTATGATTGTGCCATGGCAGATTTAAAGCTGCAAACCGGAGAAATCATATTTAGCATCACATGTTTGCTTCAAACTAAGAACTAAATCCTAAGAGCTGAAAAGAAAGTAGAGTAACCAAGTTACGATCTATTTTCTGGTTGATATCGAAAAGTTGAGGAGATATGGAGTACCACCTCTCTTGCGGTGCCGTGGAGGCATTGGGGGTCCGATGGCTGTGCTTGGCGTTGAAGCAGATCTGCGATGGTAGACGGGTGCATCGGGGGATAAGTCCCGTTGCAGTGGAAGAGAAGCTCGTGTGAGCGGCCCCGATAAAGAGGACGACGACGCCGATGAAGCAAGAGGATGCGATGCAAGGCTCTTGGCCTGTCGCCATGGATGAGAAACGTCCATCTCTAGCAGTGGACGACACGGTCTTGGTAGGCGCTCTGGCATGGTGGAGGACGGTGGCGATGGATTGGGTGGAGGACGGCGGTGATGGATGGGGTGGCGGACGGAGGAGGCTGGTGTGGGGATGGTGTTCTAGCGCGGACGGTGTATGAATGGGAAAATGGAGGGAGAGGTACGGGGAACCATGTTTTTGGGACGCGCCTATCTGAAATATGAGAAAGTTACGAACTTAGCCGCCGTTTAAAATTTGGACGTCTCATCAGTTGGGGATAGGGCGGTAATTTCGCATCTCGCCAATATTTGTCCAGAGCGATTTCGGGCGAGGAGAGGGTGTTTTGGCACCCATGGTTGACGCCCATGGTGTATGAACGGGGCTGACAGGTAGGGCGGTTGTGTCACATCTGAGTGAAGTTACAAACTTGCCCCTATTGAAAATATTTTCCTACATCGATTTCCATTGAGTCGAGTTTATTTTGCCGCCCACCGTGTATGAATGGGGAAATGGAGGGAGAAACAGAGGTCTTTCGGACGAGCTTGAATCAAATGTGTTTTGCCGCCCATGTTTGGCGCCCACCATGTCGGAATGGGCTCAGAGGCGGTCGTGTCACGTCTAATTGAAGTTACTAACCTACCCCTATTAAAGGCAGTGGAAATCGGGCCGATGGATTGTCCGTGTAATGGGTAGACACTAATTTCCATCTTCCAAACACTTGGCTGTGGGCAGCCGACGTGGGACTGTGGGAGTGGACATTTTGCCGTTTCTTTTGAATTTTGGGACAATAAGCATCCACGTTTACCCTGTTAACTAAATTTGAATCCATTTTGTATTCCTATGCAAATCTTTATAAATCATTCTATGTGTTTTTATATATCTTCAAAAGCACGACAAAGATGTATTCCACTGTCATATATGAATATGATTTACAAATGTCGATACTCAAATTCAGAAGCTAGAATCCAGTTTAAGGTGAATTCGAATATTTGAAACACTTTATGTCCAACTCAAATGTCACACACAGCATAATGTGTACTCCCATTTAGATATGTACACAAGCGATGTATAAAGATTCAAATACCGAGTCAATCAACCAAGAATGTACATAACTAACAGACATATAAACACTTATAGAGTATATGGATCAATAATATCAACTAACATACATAAGCGAGGCCGCTATCCTTTTTTTTGCTAGAACATCATTCTGTTCTTAGCGAAGCTACTACATCATCTTTGCCCTTTCCGATGCGTGCCACTTATGGTCCATCTATACTACTATTATTGCTGAATGCACATTCAGCCCGATTGGAATATTTGTAGGTCTGGCACATCAATCAAAATGAAATGTCTCCGAGTCTTATCAATTAATACACACTTGTGCTCAAATAAAATTACAAACCAAAAAAACAAAAAACAATCATTACATGATCTCTAAAACAAATGTTTGATTGATTACATGAACAAACAACACAAAGGTTATTCAACGATGGAAAAAACATTTCACCTATGATTTACCAAGTGGGAATTTAATTTCCTTTTTTCCTTTAGGACCTTAACAATGCAGTCAGTCTCAGCTTGCTTTGTTTTGAAATCCACCAAATATTTAATGGTTGTCTTGAGTACTGCTTGTGATTGTATTGTTTGCTTCCTCAACATGTCAACTTCATCTCTAAGTGCAGAAGAAGAATCTCTTTCTACCACTAGTTTAGCCTCTAGAGCATCAGCGGTTGGCAATTCATGATGCACGATTGGGCTGGTGCCATTGCTGTGGGATGATACAACGTCCATGGGGACATCGCTCTTTGATCTTGGGCTAACTTGTTTTTCCATTAAAGTTCCAATTGGATTCCGAAAAGTTGAAGTTAGCAAAACATCTCAACTGGGAGTTATAGCAGCAAACCAGTTAAACAAACAAGGAATTAAAGTGTTTCAATTGGATGCTGAAAAGTAGTTATTAACATCATTGTAACCGGTTGTTGCAGCAGCAAAGCAGTTAAACAAACAGGTTTTGCAAAAGGTACCTGTTGTGGCATTGGAGTTTCTCTTGGATCCTGAAAAGTTGAGTAGCGAGTAACGTGATTAGAGCGACCGGTTGCAACAGCAAAGCAGTTAAACACACAAGTTTTGCAAAAGGGACATGTTGTGGCATTGGAGTTTCTCTTGGATCCTGAAAAGTTGAGTAGTCAGTAACTTGATTAGAGCAACAAGTTACAGTAGCAAACCTGTTACACAAATATTTTTTTGAAAATGTACGTGCTGTGCAATTGGAGTTCCAATTCGATCCTGAAAAATCGAAGTTGGAAAGATGATTACAGCAGCAAGTTACAACAGCAAACCAGGTAAACAAGGAAGTTTCTAAAAACATACCTGTTGTGCCAACGGAGTTTCAGTTGGATCCTGCAAACTTGAATGTTAGCAATCAATAAATAAAGTTTTGCAAGAGCCATAAGATACTAACATCAAACTAGTAAAACTAACCAGTTTTGGCAATGTATTTAATTACACATTAACTAGTAAAACTAACAAGTTCTTGGCAATGTATTAAAGTAACAAGTCTGTACCATTTACCAGCAACACAGACATCTGTAAATTTCTTTGATGTAAGCAAAATGATTCGAACACATATATAAGTTAAAAAGACGGTGTCCCTCATATAAACTTGACAATCGTCTATCTATGAGCATGCAAACATTACTAGTGCTACAAGTGATAACAGCAAACCATTTAAACAAATAGGGTATTAGAACGTAAATTACATGTGAATTCTGCTGCACCCTAGAAGTACATATGACCAGCTATCTACGTGCTTAAGTAGCTATTTAAGTTCAGGCAAACAGGTAATTCTTAACAGTAAGTATCAAACACATAGATTGGCGCAGTCTATAATAGGATTAACAGGCTATGGCATTATGTAATCAGTACCAAACTAAATTAAGCCAAGCAACATAATTGAACAATTTTGCAATAAGTGGCTAACTAAAATTCCGAGAAGCAGATAACTGAACTTACGCTAGCTCTTTGTACAACTTCTTTTTCGCTTACAAGGTTCTATGAAGGAGTCCATGGCATCAATTGCTTGGATACGCAGTCCCAATACTTCTTTCTTCCCACACTGCATTGGTAAGTCGAATGGTTAATCTGGTAAGATGGTGCGTCCTTGATATGTTATATGAGGACGTGTAGTCAGACTAGTTGTAGCCACACACATCACATTGGCTTTTACTGTATATTTCATGCGATTACATTTGGCATATCGAGATCTAAGCAATCTATAATAGGATGAAAAGACTAGCATCCTTCGCATTATTGGTGAACTCAGTTCATAGAAACAAGCAATTCAACCATTCTGTGGGTAAATCAAAAGTGCCACTTGAATATTTTTCACTACCCCAATCATACAAACAAAAAGGGGCGACACCACCATAGGGGCTGGTATGGGCAGCCACCTCAGGTGGCTGGAAAGTGTGCACCTAGTTTGAGTCGTCTAGGTTGGCCGCGGCTAGTTTTGTTCAGCCCAACGCACAAGCAGGCAATGTAAAAAGTGATGAAAAATGTTTCAATTTGGATGGGCCAATAATGTAAGTGCAAGGAAGGCCCTATAGCAGGCTCGCGGCCCAAACGAGAACCTCCCATATCGATCGACAGTAGGAAAAATCCCAATTCGTTCGCTCTATCCTCTAGTATGGTTTGCTCCTAACCTAGCCGCCGCTGGACAGACCGAGACAGCACTTCCTCGCACCCTCGTTGGAGGGCGGTCGTCGGGCTTCAATTGAATGGAAGGACAAGAAGATGAAGATCCAACCCTGGGTGTAGCCTGCGTGGGAGGCAGCGGCGGCAGCTTGGGCATGGCATCAAGCTTGCGCAAATAGACAGTCGCAGCTTGCAAGAGTAGCATGTGCAACGAGCAGGTACATCACATCCTTGATTATATCTAATTCAACTGTTCAATTTCTGGCCAATAGATAAAGCTGACAGTGTTGTAAAACTGCTTGTATGTAGGGAATCTATGAGAAAATGAAACCAATTTCTACTTATTTTATAACTCCCCCAATCAATACTGAATCGACTGAATCTGATGTATCTAATCAAGTTTCTGGTGCAAACATACAAGCTCATGTTGTTCTTGAGCCTGAAGTGTCTAATGAACAGACTGCTAATGAAGGATTTGATGCAAACATTTTACATGCTCCTGGTGATGAACATATAGTGTCTAATGAGGGATCTAATGCAAGCATTTTGCAAGCTCCCATTGAAGGATTTAGTGTCTAATGATGATCTGCTATGTTGAGAGAGACATAGAGATTTGCAAGCATTGATGACAAGCAAATTATAGTACATTTTCATGGCTTGAGGAAACGTCGAGCCCATCTACCAGAAAGTCCCCGTATCATGACAACATAGCATAAATACTTTTCTAATCTATTGTTTGAAACTATTGGCATACTTGTGCAGGATAGATATATTGATATGCAGTTTGCGTACTGGTTATAGGTGCAATTACACTTCGATATTTTCATCCAGAGAACGAATAATTCAAGCAGGTACATACCATGTTAGTAGTCCTTGTACACCATGTTGCATTTTGTGTTTTTTTGGTGCGTGCAACATTTAGTGTTTTATAATCTAAACTACTTTGGATTATTAGTTGGTTTTCAAAGTGCATGTAGCTTCTCATTTCTCAAGTTATGTTGATTTCCGGAGTGCAAGTGCCTTCGTATTTTTTAAGTTAAATGTTCGCCCCTGGTAACTTGAATTCGTGGATCCGCCACTGCACACAAATCATACACGCATGCCAGTACAAATTAAATGAAATGCAGGGACTTACGCTAGCTCGTTGTACAGGCTCATTGCAGCTCTGCTTGCGCTTGGGATATTCCCTGTACAAGTCCATGTTACCACTTGCTTGGATGTGCAGGCCTTGTGCTCCTTGCATCTCCCTCTGCATTTTTGACACGGCGAATGGTTGATCAAATAAGAGGAATCGACCTTGTTGTTGTACCGGAGGACAGATACTTACAAGGTTATACGGGTGTGCAGGATGTGTACTAGATCCCGTAGCGCCGTCATGCTTCGCTAAAAAATGGTTTTGCTTGTTTCAGATGATATCTCCAAAAGAAATAAGAGTTAAAGTCAGAGTTCATAGGCGTGTAAGCTAAGAGAGCAGTGAAATGATATCCAAACATCGTCGGAATAGTGCACAAGGGAGTGATGTGTGGATACCTAGTTCAGGCCGGCGTTTGGGCATGCTCGCCTAGCTAGAGTGCGGGTCACTTCAGAGCCGTTGAGGGTGATGCGCTGGCTGGCCGCGCACGGATGCATAACTTGTATGGCAGCGGAGCACTACGATGCGGTGGATGAGACTGTTGGTGAAGCCCCAACGGCCTCGGGGGCGGGGGTGCGACGATGTGCTCGGTGAAGTAGCCCGGGTGAGGTGGGAGACGGCGTCGGTGAAGCACACCTGATGCGGTGGAAGTCTATGTCTGTGAGGCACGTCGGATGCGGCGACCGATGTTGTCGGTGGACCACCCGGTGCGGTGGACGAGGGCGTAGATGAGGTAGCTCCGGTGCGGTGGTGAAGCG
This sequence comes from Triticum monococcum, assembly GCA_034509565.1. Taxonomy (NCBI): domain Eukaryota; kingdom Viridiplantae; phylum Streptophyta; class Magnoliopsida; order Poales; family Poaceae; genus Triticum; species Triticum monococcum. Next base: position 567,850,507 of record CM067843.1, on the reverse strand, counting down.
CGACCGTCGTCTTCATCGTCGTCGTCCGGCATAGAGGTGGGGAAAGAGACGAGATGAGGGGTGATTCGAACTTTGCTTGAGTTGGCGGAGAATTGGGGATTTGATCAATCTGGGTGCGGAAGGGGTGATACGTCCATTTTGCATCATGCTTTTATATGAATATTTATTGCATGATGGGCTGCTATTACACATTATGTCACAATACTTATGCCTATTCTCTCTTATTTTACAAGGTTTACATGAAGAGGGAGAATGTTGGCAGCTGGAATTCTGGGCTGGAAAAGGAGCAAATATTAGAGACCTATTCTGCACAACTCCAAAAGTCCTGAAACTTCACGGGAGCAAGTTTCAGAATATATAAAAAACATTGGGCGAAAGAAGTACCAGAAGGGGCCGCCCACCATCCACGAGGGTGGGGGGCGCGCCCCCTGCCTCGTGGGCCCCCTGGCAGCCCTCTAATGCCCATCTTCTGCTATATGAGGTCTTTCGTGGAGGAAAAAAAATCATAAGCTAGCTCACGGGACGAAACTCCGCCGCCACGAGGCGGAACCTTGGCAGAACCAATCTAGGGCTCCGGCGGAGCTGTTCTGCCGGGGAAACTTCCCTCCGGGAAGGGGAAATCATCACCATCGTCATCACCAACGATCCTCTCATCGGGAGGGGGTCAATCTCCATCAACATCTTCACTAGCACCATCTCATCTCAAACCCTATTTCATCTCTTGTATCCAATCTTTGTCCCAAAGCCTCAGATTGGTACCTATGGGTTGCTAGTAGTGTTGATTACTCCTTGTAGTTGATGCTAGTTCGTTTATTCGGTGAAGATCATATGTTCAGATCCTTTATGCATATTAATACCCCTCTGATTATGAACATGAATATGATTTGTGAGTAGTTACGTTTGTTCCTGAGGACATGGGATAAGTCTTGCTATAAGTAGTCATGTGAATTTGGTATTCGTTCGATATTTTGATGAGATGTATGTTGTCTCTCCTCTAGTGGTGTCATGTGAACGTAGACTATATGACACTTCACCATTGTTTGGGCCTAGGGGAAGGCATTGGGAAGTAATAAGTAGATGATGGGTTGCTAGAGTGACGGAAGCTTAAACCCTAGTTTATGCGTTGCTTCGTAAGGGGCTGATTTGGATCCATATGTTTCATGCTATGGTTAGGTTTACCTTAATACTTCTATTGTAGTTGCGGATTCTTGCAATAGGGATTAATTATAAGTGGGATGCTTGTCCAAGGAAGGACAGTACCCAAGCACCGGTCCACCCACATATCAAATTATCAAAGTACCGAACGCGAATCATATGAGCGTGATGAAAACTAGCTTGACGATAATTCCCATGTGTCCTCGGGAGCCCTTTCCTTTATATAAGAGTTTGTCCAGGCTTGTCCTTTGATACAAAAAGGATCGGGCCATCTTGCTGCACCTTATTTACTTTTATTACTTGTTACCCATTACAAATTACCTTATCACAAAACTATCTGTTACCGATAATTTCAGTGCTCGCAGAGAATACCTTACTAAAAATTGCTTATCATTTCCTTCTGCTCCTCGTTGGGTTCGACACTCTTACTTATCGAAAGGACTACAATAGATCCCCTATACTTGTGGGTCATCAAGACTCTTTTTTGGCGCTGTCGCCGAGGAGTAAATCGCCTTTGGTAGGTGGAATTTGGTAAGGAAAAATTTATATAGTGTGCTGAAATTTACTGTCACTCGCTACTATGGAACATAATCCTTTGAGGGGCCTGTTCGGGGTATTTTCACCCCGACCAGTAGAGAAAAGAGTTGCTCCTCAACCTACTGAACCTACTGAAAATGTTTACTTTAAAATTCCTTCGGGTATGATAGAGAAACTGCTAGCTAATCCTTTCACAGGTGATGGAACATTACATCCCGATTTGCACCTAATCTATGTGGATGAAGTTTGTGGATTATTTAAGCTTGCAGGTATGCCTGAGGATGTTATCAAGAAGAAGGTCTTTCCTTTATCTTTGAAGGGAAAGGCATTGACATGATTTAGGCTATGTGATGCTATGGGATCATGGAACTACAACCGATTGAAATTGGAATTTCATCAGAAGTTTTATCCTATGTATCTTGTTCATCGTGATAGTAATTATATATATAATTTTTGGCCTCGCGAAGGAGAAAGCATCGCTCAAGCTTGGGGGAGGCTTAAGTCGATGTTATATTTATGCCCCAATCATGAGCTCTCAAGAGAAATTATTATTCAAAAAATTTATGCTCGGCTTTCTCTCGATAATCGCTCCATGCTCGATACTTCATGTACTGGCTCTTTTATGATGAAGACTATTGAATTCAAATGGGATTTATTAGAAAGAATTAAACGCAACTCTGAAGATTGGGATCTCGACGAAGGTAAGAAGTCAGGTATAACACCTAAGTTTGATTGTGTTAAATCTTTTAGGGATACCGATGCTTTCCGTGAATTTAGCACTAAATATGGACTTGACTTTGAGATAGTAGCTTATTTCTGTGAATCTTTTGCTACTCATGTTGATCTCTGTCGGTGTCAAAACTGGCAGATCTCGGGTAGGGGGTCCCGAACTGTGCGTCTAAGTTCGATGGTAACAGGAGAAAGGGGACACGATGTTTACCCAGGTTCGGGCCCTCTCTATGGAGGTAATACCCTACTTCCTGCTTGATTGATCTTGATGAATATGAGTATTACAAGTGTTGATCTACCATGAGATCGTAATGGCTAAACTCTAGAGGTCTAGCTTGTGTGGCTATGATAATGATTGTCCTCCCTCCGAACTAAGTCCTCCGGTTTATATAGACACCAGGGGGATCTAGGGTTACATAAGGTCGGTTACAAAGAAAGGAATCTATTTATTTGATCGCCAAGCTTGCCTTCCACGCCAAGGAGAGTCGCGTCCAGACATGGGTGCAGTCTTCGGTCTTCATATCTTCACAGCCCATCAGTCCGGCCCATGGCTAACAGGCCGGATGCCCGAGGACCCCTTAGTCCAGGGCTTCCTCAGTAGCCCCCGAACCAGTCTTCAATGATGAGGTTTTCGGCGCATAGATTGTCTTTGGCATTACAAGGCGGGTTCCTCCACTGATGACTTCCAAGTAGTGTGTTCGGCCTTCCATTTAATGTTGTACCCCTCGGCTCTTCCTATCGCCCCCACAACTCCAAAAAGGGGGATTGGGAGAGATGTTCAGTTTCTCACGGTCAGCTGGTGAAGCTGTAAACACAGGGCTTTCTCCCCCCGCGGATTTGGTCCCCGTATGAGCAGGGATGACGTCCTTCAAGGGCGGGGCTCAAGCGGAGAACTTCCCCAATCCGTCCAGGGGAGAACGAGTATGCTTCGTCCCCTTCTTGTTAAGAGGTGTCGGATTTCCGATCCATCCCTTCCTCCGAGGTCTGCTGGAGTATTACGGCCTCCAACTGCATAGTCTCACTCCCGCCTCTATCCTTCATATTGCGGGTTATGTCGCTCTATGCGAGCTATTCCTGGGCTGCGAGGCCCATTTCGATTTATGGAGAAGAATGTTCTGCCTCATCCCTCGTAATCAAGGTGGGTCCATTTTTAAAGTGGGAGGAGCTGAAGTGTGGCGTATCGCCAGGACCGCATACCTGTCCGGCACGCCGAAGAAAGCTTTCGAAGAGTGGCCTTCCGAATGGTTCTACATCAACGACGTCGCTCTACCCGACCCCGTCCGTATGGGGCTCCCCGAGTTTTCAAGTGCTCCATTGAAGAAACGCCATAGCTGGTGTCCTCGGAGCCTCGAGGAAGAGGATAGTGCAGATATCAGCCTGCTGCTGGGCAAGATTAAGATGCTTGCCCAGTCCGGATTGTCAATAGTCGAGGTAATGGTGATCTCCATAGCGCGGGGGGTCCAGCCACTCCAATACAGAGGGCTGCCCATGTGGCATTATAACGGGGAAGACGACGCCTCATGCTATGGTCGGAAGGGCCCAAAGACCCCCGCCGCCCTGGCCAAAATATTGGCCGAACTGTATAAAGGGGAGAAGGAGGAGTTCACCCGTCTCCAATATTGAGACGGATTTTCCATGTATAATCCTCCCAGCCGGGTAAGCTTTAACTCCACTTTTTTACTCCTGTCCCTGAACCATTCTTGAGATGACAATACCTTGTCCAAGAGAGTTTTGTCAGATGAGCTATGACGGTACCGGGAAGAAGACGGAATATTCTATCATATGAGCTATGACGGTATGGATGTACCCATCATTGCCGATTACCCGGTCTCCTTCCCGCTTCGCATGTAAGTAATCCGGAGATACCTTGTCCAAGAGAGTTCTCTTATTCTTCCTCACCCACTGCACTGTCCTGTGCTCAACAGGGGAGGCGTTCGGCGCGCCATGCTGCCCCAGGGTCATCTCCAAAGAGAGCGGCCCCCACACCGGGTCAGCCTTCGGAGAGGAAGGCAAACGAAGATACGGCCAAGCCCTCATCAAAGAGGTATGGATTTGCACATATGCACCTTGGCAGTCACATCCAACTGTGACCTTTCTGTTTATCCTGTATCAGGAAAAAGGTGTGCCGGACTATATCCGGGGGTCCGGCCGGTCATACTTCCCACAGCCAGGATCCAGATCCTGCCGTAAAGATGGGGGCTGATGCGAGGGTAACGCCAAACTGTCCTCCAGCCGAGGATTCGAATGATGTATCCGTCACTAACTCGGAAGTGGATAGTGCCATGAATCATCGGCGTCGCAGGGCCGTTTTACAAGACCCCGGCTTTTCAAAAGAGGCATTTAACGCGTTCAGCTCGGCTGATGCATATATCCGAGCTGCTCGAGATGGGCTTAACAGAGCCACAAAGCAACATTTAAAAGATGTGCGGGTAAGTTTACTTTGTCCGAATATGATAACCATATGCCAGTAGCCCCTGAGACTTGAAGCACTTGGTACAACTCATTTAAGTATCGTTGTATAACCAGGTTCTTACGGAGAAGAACGACCTGCTAGCCCAGGAGATAAAAAGGTGTCAGACGCAGCTAACTACTGCCCGTGCCGAACTGGAGAAATCCAAGAAGGCATCTCCGGGTAATGTTTCCCTCCATCAAGAAACAATGATTATATGCCAGCTGTGTTGATACTGTTGCTTGTCTCATAACAGGGTCGACGGACCAACTGGAAGAGAAACTGAAGGCCGCTCAAACGGGCGAGAAAGAGGCAAAAAAAGACTACATGCCACCGACGAGCGCGTTCTGACCCGAGTCAGAGAGGATAAAAACAAACTCCAGGATTCCAACATCTAGCCGGGCGAGGAACTGAAAGATGTGCGGGCCCAACTGGCCGACTCCGTGAAGGAGAATAAAAGGTTGCGAGGCAGCGTATTCAGTATGTGACTGAACTTACCTTATAATAGTTCGGAGATGAAAGGTATTGACAAATTTATGTTTGCAGGTATGCTGACAGGCCGTCCTGATGAGGAGATGTCCGGATTGTCGGATGATCTGCTGCAGGGGCTGTCGCAAATGCACGAGCAAGCTCAGCAGGCAATGCGGAGTGTTGCTAAGGCCTTGTGGCCATCCGCCTCCCCTCTAGGAAGTATAAAGGAGCTTGTAGAGCTATTTAAGGGAGCGCGGCGACGTATCCGATTATGGAAAATATCGGCCTGCCAGGAGGGTGCGCGAGAGGCCTGGGCCATGGTGAAAACACGGTATACCAAGCTTGATCCGAATCACATGGCCCGGGTCGGACCTTTAGGGTCAGATGGGAAAGAAGTGCCCGTTAATTTGGTATATGACCAATTAGCAGTAGCTGCCAAATATTCCCAACAAGATTGTAAGTTAGATGGCCTGTTGGATGGTATAGAGGAGGAAATTCATGAGTCTAAGTGACTATGTATTTTCCTTGACATATGTAAATTCTAGCTGAATTGTAAAATGATTGTCATGGCAGACCTTTTCGCTTCAACCTCGGGACCCGAAGGTGCGGAGTGTTTCCGAATACCCGTGCGGCCGAATAGACCGGGGTATGCATGGAAACCAGGCGTAGGGGTCATAGTTGCTTGAACAGACAAGTTGTATCCGGCTAGTTATGTTATATTACATTAAAGTCGTAAGTAACATCTTCCAGAGAGAATAGTTCCGTTAGGGGTTCCTTTCCCTGGGTGTGCATGTGTTAGTGTGCATGTTCAGAATGTGATTGAGAAATCGTAGTATGCATGACTTCTGGGGGTTCACAGTGGAGTGAATGCGAAAAAACGTCTTTAATCCACCGACCGAATATTCCCTTAAGAACGCTAGCTTTCGGCTTCACCCAGTCTGAGGTACACATCCGGATGACTCGGCAGTAACAATCGCAGAGGTGCTCCCTTTATGCCCTAGCCGAACTAACGGGAACGTAGGGCATAGGCACAGGAGCCAGGCAACCCAACTTGGCCAAAACTTAAGTCATATGGATGCATATAATGGCGAAGAAAGGGTACATATGGAAAAAACGCATATGTAATGAGCTTGATGCTCGGAGAATAATAGCAAGCTTCTGTACAAGAAGCCCCCAGGCATAATAGACGTACATTTTTGAAGATGTGTGTGTCAGGCGTGCGCGGTATAACCGCACGAAAGCTTTAAGGCTAAAAGGAAAAAAAAAACAGAAAAACGAAAAAGAGAGAAAAGATGAAGGAGGCAACAGGGGGAAGGGGATGAACAAAGAGTTCGGCTCTAGGCGTAGAACCTTCAGAGTCTGGCCGCATTCCAGGGTTCGGCTCCATGCGATTGTATGATGCATTACGCAGGCGGTACGCTCCTCCGATGAGAACTTCGTCGATGATGAAGGGACCCTCCCACTTAGGCTTGAGTTTGTCCTTTTTTTTCTCCGGCAGGCATAGAATGAGTTCGCCAATGTTATAAGTCTTGGCCCGCATTCCTCTGCTTTGATACCTGCGAGCCTGCTGTTGATAAAATGTGGAACGGGCTTTTGCGACGTCGCGCTCTTCCTCCGGGACATCTAAGCTATCTTGTCGATCCAGCTTGGCCTCTCTCTTTTCGTACATGCGCACTCGAGGTGAGTCATGAATAATGTCGTAGGGTAACACTGCCTCTGCGCCGTACACCATGAAGAAAGGTGTGTATCCGGTAGTGCGATTGGGCATGGTCCGCAACCCCCAGAGTACGAAGTTGAGCTCCTCAACCCAGTGCTTGTCTGATTCTTTCAAAGACCGCACTAGTCTAATCTTGATGCCGCCCATAATAAGACCATTGGCTCGTTCGACTTGACCTTTTGTCTGCGGATGATAGACAGAGGCGTAATCAAGCTTGATGCCCAGATTAGTGCACCAGGTTTTCACTTCGTCAACTGTGAAGTTGTAGCCGTTATCAGTGATGATGCTGTGTGGAACACCATAACGGTGTACGACGCCGGATATGAATTCTATCACCGGCCCGGACTCGGCCATTTTAACTGGTTTGGCCTCTATCCACTTAGTGAATTTATCCACCATGACCAGCAAATATTTTTTCTTATGGCTTCCTCCTTTAAGGGGTCCAACCATATCTAGTCCCCAGACCGCAAAAGGCCAAGTGATGGGGATTGTTTGTAGGGCGGTGGGTGTTGGGGAACGTAGTAATTTCAAAATTTCCTACGCACACACAAGATCATGGTGATGCATAGCAACGAGAGGGGAGAGTGTGTCCACGTACCCTCGTAGACCAAAAGCGGAAGCGTTAGCACAACGCGGTTGATGTAGTCATACGTCTTCACGATCCGTCCGATCCAAGTACCGAACGCACGACACCTCCGAGTTCAGCACACGTTCAGGTCGATGACGTCCCGCGAACTCCGATCCAGCAGAGCTTCACGGGAGAGTTCCGTCAGCACGACGGCATGGTGACGGTGATGATGTTGCTACCGACGCAGGGCTTCGCCTAAGCACCACTATATGACCGAGGTGGAATATGGTGGAGGGGGGCACCGCACACGGCTGGGAGAGATCAACTGATCAACTTGTGTGTCTAGAGGTGCGCCCTACCCCTATATATAAAGGAGCAAGGGGGGAGGCCGGCCGGCCCTCTATGGGCGCGCCAGGAGGAGTCCTCCTCCTCCTATTAGGAGCAGGACTCCCCTTTCCTACTCCTACTAGGAGGAGGAAAGGAAGGAGGAGAAGGAGAAGGAAGGAGAAGGAGGAAAAGGAGGAAAGGGGGCCCGACCCCCTAGTCCAATTCGGTTTGGGCTAGGGGGGCGCGCGCCCTGCCTCCTCTCTTCCACCACTTGGCCCATGAGGCCCATTAGTTCTTCCTCGTATTCCCGTAACTCCCCGGTACCCCTGAAAATACCCGAATCACTTGGAACCTTTACGATGTCCAAATATAGTCGTCCAATATATCGATCTTTATGTCTCGACCATTTTGAGACTCCTCGTCATGTCCCCGATCTCATCCGGGACTCTGAACTACCTTCGGTACATCAAATCACATAAACTCATAATACAATCGTCACCGAAACTTTAAGCGTGCGGACCCTACGGGTTCGAGAACTATGTAGACATGACCGAGACATGTCTCCAATCAATAACCAATAGCGGAACCTGGATGCTCATATTGGCTCGCACATATTCAACGAAGATCTTTATCGGTCAGACCGCATAACAACATACGTTGTTCCCTTTGTCATCGGTATGTTACTTGCCCGAGATTCGATCGTCGGTATCTCAATACCTAGTTCAATCTCGTTACCAGCAAGTCTCTTTACTCATTTCGTAATACATCATCCCGCAACTAACTTATTAGTTGCAATGCTTGCGAGGCTTAAGCGATGTGCATTACCGAGAGGGCCCAGAGATACCTCTCCGACAATTGGAGTGAAAAATCCTAATCTCGAAATACGCCAACCCAACAAGTAACTTTGGAGACACCTGTAGAGCACCTTTATAATCACCCAGTTACGTTGTGATGTTTGGTAGCACACAAAGTGTTCCTCCGTTAAATGGGAGTTGCATAATCTCATAGTCATAGGAACATGTATAAGTTATGAAGAAAGCAATAGCAACAAACTAAACGATCAAGTGCTAAGCTAATGGAATGGGTCAAGTCAATCACATCATTTTCCTAATGATGTGATCTCGTTAATCAAATGACAAGTCATGTCTATGGTTAGGAAACATAACCATCTTTGATCAACGAGCTAGTCAAGTAGAGGCATACTAGTGACACTCTGTTTGTCTATGTATTCACACATGTATTATGTTTCCGGTTAATACAATTCTAGCATTAATAATAAACATTTATCATGATATAAGGAAATAAATAATAACTTTATTATTGCCTCTAGGGCATATTTCCTTCAGTGGGGGCATATGGCTTTGGTTGGCGAAGAGTTGGCATCCGACGCAATGTTGGACAAGGTCCTGTGCATCTGCTCGGGCCATCGGCCAATAATACCCTGTACGGAAGGCCTTGCTAACAAGGGCCCGAGCTGCGGTGTGGTGCCTGATACATCCATTTTGCATCATGCTTTTATATCGATATTTGTTGCATTATGGGCTGTTACTACACATTATGTCACAATACTTATCCCTATTCCCTCTTATTTTACAAGGTTTACATAAATAGGCAGAATGCCGGCAGCTGGGATTCCGGGCTGGAAAAGGAGCAAATATTAGAGACCTATTTTGCACAGCTACCGAAGTCCTGAAACTTCACGAAAGTTATTTCCAGAATATATAAAAAATACTAAGCACAAGAAGTACCAGAGTGGGGCTACTCACCAGCCACGAGGGTGGGGGCACGCCCCCCTGCCTCGTGGGCCCCCCGGTGGCCCTCCGATTCCCATCTTCTGCTATATGGAGTCTTTCGTTGAGGAAAAAATTATAAGCAAGCTTTCAGGACGAGACTCCGCCGCCACGAGGCGGAACCTTGGCGGAACCAATCTAGGGCTCTGTCGGAGCTGTTCTGCCGGGGACACTTTCCTCCGGGAGGGGGAAATCATCGCCATCGTCATCACCAATGCTCCTCTCATCGGGAGGGGGCCAATCTCCATCAACATCTTCACCAGCACCATATCCTCTCAAACCCTAGTTCATCTCTTGTATCCAATTCTTGTCTCTAAGTTTGGGATTGGTACCTGTAGGTTGCCAGTAGTGTTGATTACTCCTTGTAGTTGATGCTAACCGGTTTATTTGGTGGAAGATCATATGTTCAGATCGTATATGCATATTAATACCCCTCTGATTATGAACATGAATATGCTTTGTGAGTAGTTACGTTTGTTCCTGAGGACATGGGAGAAGTCTTGCTATTAGTAGTCATGTGAATTTGGTATTCGTTCGAGATTTTGATGAGATGTATGTTGTCTCTTCTCTAGTGGTGTTATGTGAACGTCGACTACATGACACTATCGGGTTTCGTGTTCCGGCAGACCCTTGAGGTTCGAACACTGGGGTGTGCACGGAGATCTCTCCCCTACCGATCTACGTCCGATCCTCTCGTGCGAACTAAGATGAAAATGATGAACAACACAAGAGACACGAGGTTTATACTGGTTCGGGCCACCGTTGTGGTGTAATACCCTACTCTAGTGTGTGGTCTGGTGGATTGCCTCTGGGGCTGATGATGGACAGTACAAGGGAAGAACAGCCTCGCGAGAGGTGTTCTTGAGCTGGTGCAATGAACTGCTAGGGTGAGTTCAGTCGCCTCTCTCTCTCTTTGCTATGGTTCTACCAGATTTCCAGCCGTCGTGTCCCTCTACTCTGTGGTGGCTAGCTCTATTTATAGAGGCCTGGGCCTCTCCCCAAATAATGAGCAGGAAGGGCGCCAACAATTGGCCATTTTGAAGGGGAACATCTAGTACAAGTTATCCTGACCAAAGGTGGTCTTCAGCTGCCAAAAGCACTGGCGATGACGCCGTCTTGGGCTCCACGGTGACCTCCGTCCTGCCGTCCGGCTGGTCTTGGTCTCATTGCACCAGAATGGTAACCTTTGCCTGATGCCTTGGCCTGTGCTAGCCCCCTTTGCACCAAAGGGGAAACAAGGACACTGCGCAGGCCGGCGCCCGCCTGGTCTCGATCGTCATGGCTTGCGTCACGGGTTCCTCGCGAGGTACCCTTGCATTGATCTCTCCACCTCCCGAGGGTCTTGAGCTTGAGCTGATGAAGACGGGTCACGCTGGGCCCCTGCCTGAGCCACCCCGCAGGCCGCAGGCAGGCAAGTCTGGGGACCCCCGTTCCCAGAACGCCGACAGTAGCCCCCGGGCCCAAGGTGCGCGCATGCTTGGCTTAGCAGAGAAGCGAAGGGGCAAGCATGAAGCGCCGCGGGCCCTAACAGCCTACGGCCTTGGGCGCCGTGTGGCAGTTGATTGGACGTGGGCGTCTGCACTTCCCACGACGCCTTGGCAACTGCACGACTTGACAAGTCCCTGCATGCAAAGATATGGGTCAGGATTACCCGAGGGAGTTCTTGGAGCACCGGGTGGCTCCGCTCGAGGAGCACCCGCTCCAACTGTGGAGGCTAGGAGGAGCAGACGCCGCCCTGCGCCTGAGCTCCGAGGCCCTGACCAACGAGGATCTGGCTGCGGCCCTCCAGTCCTTGGTTGGGGGAGACGTGGAGAGCCCGGTGGGCGCCCCATCCCCCTGTTCCTTCGTGACGACTGGGAGCTGGTGGTGAACGCCATGCCCACCTTCAACGGTGAGGGGCTGGTGCCCGCGGCAGCTCCCGAAGATTTGGCGGTCTTGGCGACGGTGAACTTGTCCTCTGGTAGCTCCAGCGAGGAAGAGGAGGAAGAAGAGGCGGAGGAGGAAGTGTCTGACTCAGAGGAGACTGGTGAGGATTGGGGGGAGTCCTTCCCTCGGCACTGGTCCCAGGCCCTCCGCTCCATGCCGGACGACGACGAGGCCAGTGCCAGGCGAGGAAGGGAGGGCTCTTCCTCAGTCACGAGGAAGGGCAGGTCGAGTCTGGTTCCCCCAGAGTCTGCTCTTGTCCCTGGGGGGGGGGGGGTCCAAGGCCAGCACCATCCCTCCTGACACGCCTTCTGCTTCCGGGTCCTCCAAGGCTGACCCCCGCTGCAGGCTCTTGGGCTTCAAGTTTGGCCAAAAGTTGCTTGAGTCCATGGATGACGTCCAGTAAGTGCTCGATTCGTGCTCTGCTTGGTTTTTTCCACTGAGGCTTGGCGTTTGCGCTGTTTTACCAGGCCGGCACCTGCTGCCAAGAGGTTGAAGGAGGCTTCTGCGGCCCCGCTTGGGGTGAATCCGTCTGCCGGGGCGACGCCTTCGGTTGTTGGGGGAGAGGATGGCAAGGCCCACACCTCTCTGACCCCACCGCCCTCACGAGGCAAACTGGGGCACCCCGGCAAGGAGTCAGCCCCTGTGGCCCCGCTGGACCTGGAGTCGACTGTGCCCGGCGCTGCAGCCGTGGCGGCCAGGGCTCAGGAGGTCCCTCCCTGCCAAGCCGTGGTCACGCTGCCATCCTCTCCGCCTGCTCCACAGGTTCTTGTCTCTTCTGCTCCCTCCGCCGCTGTCCTGGACCAGGTTGCCAATGAGCTGGGCCAACTGCGGGAGGATCTTCTGAGCGCGGACCCTCGTCTGGTGGCCGGGCGCCTAGAGTTGGCCTCTGGCTGGGCTAGTTCTGCTGCCTCCGTCCGAGCAGTGTTGAGCCAGGCCGTGTCGTCCTCCGACGAGGAGAGGCGGGCCGCCAACCAAGCCAAGGCCTCTCGCGATGCTGCCCTGGGCGACGTTGCAAATGCCCAGGGCCGCTGCAAGACGCTTGAGGCCGAGCTGCAGGGCCTGCGCGACGAGCTCGCCAAGGAGGTGCGCAGCCGCCAGGAGAAGGAGAAGGAGAAGGAGATGAAGGCTAGGAAGGCCGCCGCCAAGGACCATGACGCCAAGCTTGATGACCGCGACAGCCGACTGGAGACGCTGGAGCGGTCGCTGAAGGCGGAGAGGACCGAGCTGGACGCCAAGGCAAAGGTCCTGACGGAGGACCGGGTTGTCTTCGCGGAGCTGGAGAAGAAGGCTCGAGGCATACTGAAGACGATGTATGAGAGCGGCCCGGAGGAGCCGTTGGCAGGTGAGGAGGATGGCCCCACCAAGCTGCTCCCCTTCCTGGTTGATGCACTTGAGGACGTCGCGGACGGCCTTGGCCCCACGGTCGAGGCCGAGGCGCGTGCCCTGTCTTCTGCGGTGCTGGCGCGTGTCCTCAGCCATGTCTACCTGCGCGACCCCAACGTCGACTTCGACAACCTACTCGAGCCCGTGAGCGGCGACCGTGCCGCTACCGCCGCTGAGGCCGTGAGAGGCCGAGCCGAGGTTTTGCCGGGGAAGTTCCGCTCCCCCAGCGTCCTGCCCGGGCGCAGTGCCACCGGCCTTGCGACCTCGAGAGGCGAAGCCGTCCAGCGTGACTCCACCACCGGCGACGACGTTACTAGGGAGTGATTCCTTCGCGACTTCCATCCTATTTTATTCCTGCATATGGACCATGCCTCGCGGAGGCGTTAAAACTTGTGTTTGGCATTGTGGAACAATCTTATGGCTTGTAATATTTGCTTTGAATTTCCCGGAATTTTCATTTTCCTCTCCTACTTGTTTACGCTCTATGTCTGCAGGGCCCGGCCCCGCGCGTACCTCACCCAGCGTTAACCCTGAACGGAAACCAAGGACGGGACTAAGGAGTGAGGGGCTACGTGGCAAGTTAGGCTCCTAAGTCGGGATGCTCAGGAGTCCCCCTTGACGCGCGAGCAACAAGTAGGGAAGGGGGGAGCGAGGAGTGGATTGATCGTTCTACGTCGGTAGGGCCCGGCCCCGCACGTACCTCACCCAACGTTAGCCCCGACCAGAAACCAAGGATGGGACTAAGGAGTGAGGGGCTACGTGGCAAGTTAGGCTCATGAGTCGCGATGCTCAGGAGTCCCCCTAGACGCTCAAACGGGTTTCGTACCTTGGCTCCGCTTGGGGAGTGGCGCGTGATGACCAGGTCTAGGGGACCTGGCTGAGTGGCGTGCGCTCGGGCGAGGCCCGGGCGTAGCCCCCGTGTCTAGCCCCCTCGCGAGGCACTCCCGAGGGGAGGCGTTGCGATGGTGCCAGACACTGAGCTCTGGGCTCCCTGAGGTTGGTACGGCCATAGGCCGCCCTCAGTTGTTTATCACCAGCGCGGAGCATAGCGCTTCCATATGTGTACAGGCATAGCCGCTCCTCGGCAGTGTCGTCAGCCAGCGCGGAGCATGGTGCTTCCACTGGTGCGTGGGAAGGGGCTCCCCTTCGGGAGGAGCCCCCGGGGCGTGTATAGCCCCGCCCTGACACGTGGCCTGCACGGTAGAGCTAGGAGAGGTGTATCTGGGCACCCGTGAGCCAGCACGGGACTCACGAGGCCCTACCTCGAGGCGGGTTGCGCCTAGCTCTGGGCCTTTATCAATTGGTGTGTTCCTGCAGGGTTGTTAGAATGCAAATGCTCTACATCCTCAGGTCCTGGCCCCCGAGCGAGCTCAGCCGCCGCTGGTATGACAGGTCGCGATAACGTGGGTCAAGGCCAGGGGGTGAGGGCTGGAGAGCCAGTAAGAGCCCATGAGTCGCGATGCTCAGGCGCCCCCCTTTTAACGTGCAAGCGCTTTGCACGACGAGAAGCAGTAGGTGATAATTATGGGAATCAGATTAAGCGTGAAAGAACAACTTCATCCTAGGGTAAACGCTGGAAAAGCAACTACCGCTGGGTCGGGCCCGAGCGGTGTGGGGATGATGCAGCCCGAGGGGCGCCCCCAACAGGGTAAGTAAAGAGCATAACCAAAATGGATACATGCCGCGGGGATGGACCCACGCGGCCTCGGAATGGTGCAGCCCTGTGAGCGCTTCCAGCTGAAAGTAGAACTCTGAAAGATGTCACCTAGTGCTATTGAAGACGAACTGATGCTGAGAAAGTGAGCGATGCGCGGTGAAGACGTCGGCCCTCATGAGCCCCCAGGCCCAGGGGCCTCGGGAGGCTCTGGTGGCACGTGCAGGTCTTCGGGGATCATCGCCACCTCCGCGAGGACCGCGCGATGCCTGACCTCCTGAGCCTCCAGAATGCTCCTCAACAGGCGCTGA
Organism: Triticum monococcum; assembly: GCA_034509565.1. NCBI lineage: Eukaryota > Viridiplantae > Streptophyta > Magnoliopsida > Poales > Poaceae > Triticum > Triticum monococcum. Next base: position 567,835,490 of record CM067843.1, on the reverse strand, counting down.
TGTGCGGCGACTGCGCTCGGCAGGCCGAAGGGCATGCGAACATAGCTGTGGGGTGGTCCCACGCAGCGCCCTACGGCTGAAGGCCATAGGCGCTCCTGGGACGCAGCTCGGTTGAGCCCTGGTACATCGACGCAGACGCGCAGTCCTCCATTCTCGCCTGGATGTGGGGCCACGGCAGGTAAGCGGCGGCTGCCGCGCGTGACTCTGGACTCTTGTAGCTCTTGGGTGTTCCTTGCGATGAATTCCTGAGGGTTTGGTATCCTTTGACTTGTACCTTTATGAGGGAAGCATGCCTGAAAGCACCCCTCCAAGTGGTGCCCGAGCGCCTCCCCCGCGACCTTGGCAAGGTCGGTGGCTCTCCAAGAGAGAGCCCCCGAGCCCTGCCTGAGGAGGGCGCCGGGCGCACCTTCCTATGCGCGAGAGGGCGGCGCTCCCTGATCGGGCGCGAATCCTGATGCAATACCTCTGGAGGTGCCTGCTTCCTTGCGGCTCCGGCCAGGTGAGGTCTTCTTCTTCTTGAGGGTCGCCTTGGGAGGCCCCCCGCTCCTGCGATCTGGGTCTTTGATTCCTGCGGCTTGGAACGCATGCTCGAGCGAGCACACTGCGTCCCTTTCTTCACAGGGTACGGTGATGACTCCACCACTTCCTGGCATCTTGAAGACATTGTAACCATGGTGGGTCACTGCCATAAACTTGGCTAGGTCTAGGTACCCGAGGATGGCATTGTACGGCAGGCGGATGTGAGCGACGTCAAAGTCGATGAGCTTGGTGCGGTAGTTGTTGCGTTGCCCGAAGGTGACCGGAAGGCGAACCTGCCTAATTGGAACAGTGGAACCATCGGCGACTCCTGAGAAATGCTTGGTTGGCTGAAGCTGCTCGTATGGCACTTGGAGATTGTCGAACGTCTCGACGGACAGGATGTTGAGTCTTGCCCCGCCATCGATGAGGGTCGTGGAGACCTGCACGTTGCTGATGACCGGGGAGAAAAGCATCGAGAGGACTCCGGCCGTTGCCGCACACTTGAGCTGGTCTGCAGAGTTGAATGTGATCGTGCACGAAGACCACCTGAGAGGGCGCGTGGCCTCAAGCTTGGGGAGGACTACATTCACCTCGCGAGCAAACTGCTTGAAGATGCGCTGTGAGGCTGGGGCCTGGGCACCGCCCAAGATGCAAGCAATTGCACGCGGCTCTTGGAATCCCCAGCCCCATCGTCTTGGTGTTGGTCTTCGTTCCTCCTTGGTGGAGGCGGCAGAGGAGGGAGGCCTGCGTTGCCGTGGGGACGGTCCTCATGAGGCTGGTCCCTCCATCCTCCCTCGCGAGGCTGGTCCTGCCAGCGGTCCTCGCGAGGGCGGTGACACCATCCCTGGCGAAGGCCACGGTCTTCCCATCGTCCACCGCCTCTTCCTCCTCCTCGGCCATAGCCCCTGTCGTTGCGCTCTGGGCGTCGGCCGATTCGCCCATCTCGCACGGCTCTGAGATCTTGACATTTGTTGGTGTTGTGGGTGTGGAGGTCGTGGTACACGCAGTACCGTCCGTCCTTGGATGACTCAGGCTTATCCCTACCTCGCTTGGTGTCCGGTTCTGCTGCTAGCACGGCAGCCCCCTTGCGCTTCATGTCCTTGGCCTTGAGCTTCTTTTCTTCCGGGTCGGCTGCCGGGAGCTCGAGGAGGGAGAGACGCCCTTCCTCAGCCCTGGCGCACTTGGTCGTCAAGTTGAACAGCTCCAGGGATGTGCACAGGTCTTCATGGATTGCTAGCTCTTCCTTCATCTTGACATCGCGCACGCCGTCGGAGAAGGCTGAGATGATGGCTTCTTCGGTCAGCTTGGGGATCTTGAGGCGAGCGTAGTTGAAGCGCTGGATGTAGTTCTGCAGGGTTTCTCCTGGCTGTTGCTTGATGCGGCGCAGGTCGCTCACGGCCGGGGGCCGGTCACGAGTGCCCTGGAAGTTGGTGATGAAGCGGGTGCGCGTCTCGCTCCAGGAGGAGATTGTGCCGGGAGCCAAGTTCAGGAGCCAGGTGCGGGCGCTGTCCTTGAGTGCCATGGGGAACCAATTCGCCATGACCTTCTCATCTCCGTTGGCGGCTACCATGCCCAGCTCGTAGAGCTGCAGGAACTCCATGGGGTCCGCTGTGCCATCGTAGCGGGGAGGGAGGTCAGGCTTGAACTTGCCTGGCCATGTGACACCGCGCAGCTCGGGGGTGAAGGTGAGCCAGCCCATCATGGCCATCGGCACCCTTTGCTGGTGCTGGACTCGTTCTTGCGGGCCACCACGCGCCGCCACTAGGAGCAGCGCGGGGTTTTGTCATGGAGGTGCTGGGGCGCGATCTTGGCGCGTCGGCGCTGGGAGCGCACGAGCACCTTCCCGGGGACGTGGGATCTCTTGGCAGCTCCCTTCTTGCTGCGCAGGCGCCGGACGTGGAGGGTCTCGCCCTGGGGCTGCGCGCCTTGGATCCAAGGCACCTTCTTGGGAAGGAGGCGGCGGAGGCACCTCCTGATCCTCGCCCCCTGCACGGGACGGAGGGCGAGGCAGCGAGAGGGGCCGCAAGGGGGAGCCCCCTGCAGCACTGACGAGCTCGGTGATGCGGGCAAGCCAGTCCTTGTAGAGGTCGTCGACGGGGCGATAGTGCAGGAGCTCCCGCGTCAAGAGCAGTGAGGCGTGCGCATCCATGGGTGCGCGACGGGCGTGGGATGATGAGCCAGCTGGAGTCAGCGACGTGGTGGTGGTGCGGCCATCCCGCCGCACCGAGGGGTGCTGGGACGAGGCCTGCTGCTCGTTCCATGCCGGGATGGTGGCGGCGTTGGCGGCGGGCGATGGGGAACGACGAGGGGGGCCGCCAACGGGCGCCGTCTGGGCGACACAAGCGGCGTGAGCAGCCCGGCGCTCGGTGCGAGCCTGACGAGCGTCAGCCATGGACACGACGGAAGATCGCACGCGAACAACAGAAGGAAGATTCCGGCGCACCCCTACCTGGTGTGCCAAATGTCGGGTTTCGGGTTCTGGCAGACCCTTGAGGTTCGAACACTGGGGTGCGCGCGGAGATCTCTCCCCTACCGATCTACGTCCGGTCCTCTCGTGCGAACTAAGATGAAAATGATGAACAACACAAGAGACACGAGGTTTATACTGGTTCGGGCCACCGTTGTGGTGTAATACCCTACTCCAGTGTGTGGTGTGGTGGATTGCCTCTGGGGCTGATGATGGATAGTACAAGGGAAGAACAGCCTCGCGAGAGGTGTTCTTGAGCTGGTGCGATGAACTGCTAGGGTGAGTTCAGTCGCCTCTCTCTCTCTCTCTCTGCTATGGTTCTACCAGATTTCTAGCCGTCATGTCCCTCTACTCGGTGGTGGCTATCTCTATTTATAGAGGCCCTGGGCCTCTCCCCAAATAATGAGCGGGAAGGGCGCTAAAAATTGGCCATTTCAAAGGGGAACATCTAGTACAAGTTATCCTGACCAAAGGTGGTCTTCGGCTGCCAAAAGCACTGGCGATGACGCGGTCTTGGGCTCCACGGTGACCTCTGTCCTGCCGTCCGACTGGTCTTGGTCTCGTTGCACCGGAATGGTAACCTTTGCCTGATGCCTTGGCCTGTGCTTGCCCCCTTTGTACCAAAGGGGAAACAAGGACACTGCGCAGGCCGGCGCCCGCCTGGTGCCCGCCTGGTCTCGATCGTCATGGCTTGCGTCATGGGTTCCTCGCGAGGTACCCTTGCATTGATCTCTCCGCCTCCTCGCGAGCCTGCCTGATGAGGCCGCCTCTGAGGAAGCTTCCTGTCGTCCGCCCGCGAGGCTTGGCCCCTCGCAAGGGTCTTGAGCTTGAAATGATGAAGACGGGCCGCGCTGGGCCCCTGCCTGAGCCACGCCGCAGGCAGGCAAGTCTGGGGACCCCCGTTCCCCAGAACGCCGACAGACACTTCACCATTATTTGGGCCAAGAGGAAGGCATTGGGAAGTAATAAGTAGATGATGGGTTGCTAGAGTGACAGAAGCTTTAACCCTAGTTTATGCGTTGCTTTGTAAGGGGCTGATTTGGATCCATATGTTTCATGCTATGGTTATGTTTACCTTAATAGTTCTTTTGTAGTTGCAGATGCTTGCAATAGGAGTTAATCATAAGTGGGGTGCTTGTCCAAGTAAGGACAGCACCCAAGCACCGGTCCACCCACATATCAAATTATCAAATTACCGAACGCGAATCATATGAACGTGATGAAAACTAGCTTGACGATAATTCCCATGTGTCCTCGGGAGCGCCTTCTTCTATATAAGAGTTTGTCCAGGCTTGTCCTTTGCTACAAAAAGGATTGGGCCACCTTGCTGCACTTTATTTACTTTTGTTACTTGTTGCTCGTTACAAATTATCTTATCACAAAACTACCTATTACCGATAATTTCAGTGCTTGCAGAGAATACCTTGCTGAAAACTGCTTATCATTTCCGTCTGCTCCTCGTTGGGTTTGACACTCTTACTTATCGAAAGGACTACGATAGATCCCCTATACTTGTGGGTCATCAATGCCCTTCGAGACCAGCGTCAATCTCATCCAAGAGCTGTCGCCCCTCCTCCTCGGAGATACATCTTTGAATGACTCCAGTAGCGCTTTTCTTATAGACCTATCCGTCGTGAACCATGTAGGCCTTCGAACGCCGGACAATGCGGCGGGCCTCATTATGATCCTCAGGAAGTTCCTTCCTATTAAGGTAGGCCAAGAAGGGTTCGGTCCATGGGGCAATGACTGCCATAATGAGATGGGCCGACAGTGTTATTTCGGTGGTTGAGCCTCCGGTGATATCGGTGGGTTCGGAATCTGGGGTTGTGTTCGGATCCGGACTAGTATTGCCTCTTTCCCCCTAACACACCATGGATGGCTTAAAAAGCCTTTCCAGAAAGATATTAGGTGGGACGGGGTCGCGCTTGGCGCCGATACGACAAGAACGTCCGGCGCTTGATTACTTTCTCGGGCCACGTGATGGAACTCAAGCCCCTCGAACCGAGCCGACATTTTTAGGATGGCATTATGATAAGCTGCCATCTTTGGATCTTTGGCATCAAAGTCTCCATTTATTTGAGATATTGCAAGGTTTGAGTCCCCGCGCACTTCCAGGCGCTGTATGCCCATGGAACAGCCATCCGGAGACCATGTAATAAGGCCTCGTATTCAGCTGCGTTGTTGGAGTCTGTGTATAGTATTTGGAGTACGTACTGAACGAAGTCTCCAGTGGGGGACGTTAAAACGACGCCCGCTCCTAGCCCTGCCAGCATTTTGGAGCCATCAAAATACATGACCCAATTGGAATATGTGTCGTACTCTTTAGGGCGTCCGACCTCTGTCCATTCGGCGAAGAAGTCAGCCAGTACTTCGGATTTAATAACTCGACATGGTTTGTATGTAATATCTAATGGAAGGAGCTCAATGGCCCATTTGGCAATCCGGCCCGTGGCATCGCGGTTGTTTATTATGTCGTTGAGTGGTACCTCGGAGGCCACCGTGATCGAACACTCTTGGAAGTAGTGTCGTAGCTTTCGGGATGCCATGAAGACTGCGTATGCTATCTTTTGATAATGGGGGTACCGGGATTTCCATGGTGTAAGGACAGTGGATACGTAGTATACTGGCTTCTGAAGTGGGAATTTGTGTCCGTCCTATTTTTGTTCAACGACGAGTACGGCGCTCACCACTTGATGTGTTGCCGATATGTATAGCAACATGGGTTCGCCGATGTTTGGCGCGGCCAAGATTGGGTTGCTCGCTCGAAGTGTTTTTATTTCTTCCAGTCCGGCTATTGCCGTGTCCGTCCACTCAAAGTGATCAGTTCGCCGTAGAAGGCGATAGAGTGGCAGTGCCTTTTCTCCCAATCTGGAGATAAAGTGGCTTAGAGCTGCCATGCAACCGGTGAGTTTTTGGACTTGTTTAAGGTCTGTTGGCGTAGCCAATTGTGACAGAGCTCGGATTTTGGCTGGATTTTCTTTAATTCCTCTATTGGAGACGATGAAGCCCAGTAGCTTTCGTGCGGGCACACCAAAAACACACATTTCCGGATTGAGCTTAATGTCATATGCGCGGAGGTTGTCAAATGTGAGACGTAGGTCGTCTATTAGTGTTTCGACGTGCCTAGTCTTGATTACGATGTCGTCCACATAGGCTTCAACTGTCTTTCTAATCTATTTCTCCAGGCATGTTTGGATCATGCGTTGGTAGGTGGCGCCGTCATTCTTGAGCCCGAAGGGCATGGTGTTGAAGCAGAATGGCCCATATGGGGTGATGAATGCTGTTGCAGCTTGGTTGGGCTCCTTCATTTTGATTTGATGGTATCCGGAATATGCGTTGAGAAAAGACAGTGAGTCGTGTCCTGCGGTAGCATCAATGATTTGATCAATGCGGGGGAGGGGGAAGGGATCCTTAGGGCAAGCCTTATTGAGGTCTTTAAAATCGACGCACATGCGCCAGGATTTATCCTTCTTTGGTACCATCACCAGGTTTGCCAGCCAGTCCAGGTGTTTTATTTCTCTAATGAATCCGGCCTTGATTAGCTTGGCTAGCTCCTCTCCCATGGCTTGACATTTGGGTTCGGAAAAGTGCCGCAGTGTTCGTTTGACAGGTTTGTATCACTTTAATATGTTGAGGCTGTGTTCGGCCAGCTTGCGCGGATTCCTGGCATGTCAGAAGGGTGCCAGGCGAATATATCCCAGTTTTCGCGAAGAAAATCCCATAGCACGGTGTCGACCGTTGGGTCTAGTTGTGCCCCAATAGATGTTGTCTTTTTGGGGTCCGTTGGATGGACCTGGAATTTGACTATTTCTTCCGCTGGCTTGAAGGAGGTGTATTTGGGGCGTATGTCTAAGATCACATCGTCCTTGTCCACCATGGAGCGTAGTGCGGTTAATTCTTCGGCCGCGAGGGCTTCAGATAATGCCTCAAGGGCCAGGGATGAGGTTTTATTTTCAGCACGGAGTGCTATGTCCGGATCACTAGCGAGAGTGATTATGCCTTTGGGCCCGGGCATCTTATGCTTCATGTACCCGTAATGAGGTACAACTTGGAAGCGTGTGAATGCCTCCCGCCCCAAGAGGGCGTGATATCCGCTGTTGAAAGGGGCCACTTGGAAGGTTATTTCTTTGGACCGATAATTCTCCGGCGTGCCAAATACCACGTCGAGGTTATTTTTCTCGCACACCGCGCCTCCTGACTGGGAACGATTCCTCGGAAGGTCGTGCTGCTTTGCTCAATGCGGCCCCTGTCTATTTCCATTTTGTGGAGTGTATCTTCGTAGATGAGGTTTAGTCCGCTGCCGCCGTCCATGAGAACCTTGGTGAGATGGAAGCCGTCCATGATTGGACTGAGGACCAAGGCGGCTGGTGCTCGGGCTTTCTTGTATTTTGGTTCATCACTGGCATTAAAAGTTATAACCATGTCGTTCCAACGGCTTATTGCTGCTATTTGACAGACTTCGGCGAGTTTGCGCAGTGCTCTTTTGCACCTATTGTTTGAGGCGAATGTCTTGAAGACCGTCAGTACTTTGGGGTAGCCGTCTTCTGGGGGGTGTTGTTCTGGGGTATTCTTGGTGAGGATATCCTTGCCCCTCTTGGCCACTTGTCGGAGTATCCAACATGCTCTAAGGCTATGTGTTGGTATGTTATCCGGTGTTGCATGTATTTTGCATGGCCCATCGAGCTATCCTTCCAGAACGGTTCTGCGCCTCGTACTAGACTTATATTTCTTTACTATTGGACCGGGCGTGTTGCAAGGGTGCGCCCTTTCGCCTGAATGAGGGATTGAGTGGGGACCGATGGCTCCCAACGGGCTGCCTGAGTTTTCCAAGCGCTTTCCATTGCGCCGTACGTCTGTACGATATTTGCCAAGTCAGCGAACTGTAGTATGCGATTGTGGTTGATGGCATTGAGGATTCCTTTGTCCGTGCAATTGTTGTGGAACACTGAGATCGCTTCCTCGTCGCGGCAATCTTTAATCTTGTTTTTGACAAGAAGGAATCTGGCCCAGAAGTGGTGGACCGTTTCCTGAGACTGCTGTTGTAAGCTCATGAGAGCGCTTATATTTGGGTGGGTGGGTGGTTTTTAATCTGAACCCTGACCCAATTTTGGATCCGGAGTCTGAAGGAATTTCGAATTTAACAGATCGGGCTCCGGGATATCCACTATTTTCTTAGGCCCGTCGTCCGATTCTATGTTCGAAGGGCAGGATGCATCTCCTCGCAGGTGGGTGTCCGGCTCTTCGAAGCCGGAGATCCGGACATAGTTCGTCTTTAGTATGGAGGAAGAGTTGTCATCTCGCTCCTCGACTATCGCTATCTGGTGGGTGATCGGTGGAGAATTGATTTCTCTCTGATCGGGTTTAAGACCAATTCGATCGTAGTCTGTGGCGACCCCCAGGGCGGCGATGCGACCTAGGAGATCCTTTAAAGATGAGAGCTCCGCTGGATCCATCTGCTTCGAGTGTTCAAAGTCAATACGAATGGGATTTTCGATGACTCGTGAGGTCATCATCGGCTTAACAACCGAACGGGCGGTCATGGTAATGCCGCCCAGCTGGAGGGTTTGGCCTAGGGCCAGTGTTCCTCCGGCAGTGATATTGTCCTTGAGAACAAGGCGAGCCACCGATCCTGTCGTCGACGTCACAGTGGAACTCTTAATGAGAGCACCAATGTCGGTGTCAAAACCGACGGATCTCGGGTAGGGGGTCCCGAACTGTGTGTCTAAGGTCGATGGTAACAGGAGACAGGGGACACGATGTTTACCCAGGTTCGGATCCTCTCCATGGAGGTAATACCCTACTTCCTGCTTGATTGATCTTGATGAATATTAGTATTACAAGAGTTGATCTACCACAAGATCGTAATGGCTAAACCCTAGAGGTCTAGCTTGTGTGGCTATGATAATGATTGTCCTCCCTCCGGACTAAGCCCTCCGGTTTATATAGACACCGGGGGGATCTAGGGTTCCATAAAGTCGGTTACAAAGAAAGGAATCTACTTATTTGACAGCCAAGCTTGCCTTCCACGCCAAGGAGAGTGCCGTCTAGACACGGGTGCTATCTTCGGTCTTTGTATCTTCACAGCCCATCAGTCTTTCCATGGCTAACAGGCCGGACGCCTGAGGACCCCTTAGTCCAGGACTCCCTCAATCTCCCCAAGGAGAAGTGTTTTAAATATAATCCTCCCATTGAAGTAAAAGTAGTTGAACCTATTAAAGTTGAAGAAAAGACTATCACTTATAATGATTCTGTTATTCCTACGGCTTATATTGAGAAACCACCTTTCCCTGTTAGAATAAAGGATCATGCTAAAGCTTCAACTGTGGTTCGTAAGAGTAATACTAGAACACCTACAGCCTCCGAGCAAATTAAAGTTGAACCTAGTGTTGCTATGGTTAAAGATCTCTTGGCCGATAATATTGATGGGCATGTTGTTTTACCTCTGTGATGAAGCTGCTAGAATTTCTAGACCCGATACTAAACATAAACATAGACCTGTTGTAGGCATGCCTGTTATTTCAATTAAAATAGGAGATCATTGCTATCATGGTTTATGTGATATGGGTGCTAGTGAAAGTGGAATACCTCATTCCTTATACAAAGAAATTATGCATGATATTGCACCTGCTGAGATAGAATAGATTGATGTTACAATTAAACTTGCCAATAGAGACACTGTTTCACCAGTTGGGATTGTTTGAGATGTTGGAGTCTTGTGTGGGAAATTTAAATATCCTCCTGATTTTCTTGTTCTTGGTTCCCCACAAGATAACTTTTGTCCCATTATATTTGGTAGACCCTTCTTGAATACAGTTAATGCTAGGATAGATTGCAATAAGGATGTTGTTACCATTGGTTTGGGGATATGTATCGTGAGTTTAATTTTGCTAAATTTCATAGACAACCCCATGATAAAGAATTGCCTAGTAAAGATGAAATAATTGGTATTGCTTCTATTGCCGTGCCTCCTAGTGATCCTTTAGAACAATATTTGCTAGACCATGAAAATGATATGTTTATGAATGAATGAAGGGAAATAGATGAAGTATTCTTTAAACAGGGACCTATTTTGAAACACAACTTGCCTGTTGAAATCCTAGGGAATCCTCCTCCACCCACGGGCGATCCTGTGTTTGAGCTTAAACCATTGCCTGATACTCATAAATATGCTTATCTTGATGGGAAAGAGATATATCCTGTTATTATTAGTGCTTACCTTTCAGAGCATGAAGAAAAGAAATTATTGAAAACTCTGAAGAAACACCGTGCTGCTATTGGATATACTCTTGATGATCTTAAGGGCATTAGTCCCACTCTTTGCCAGCAAAAAATAAAATTGGAGAAAGACGCGAAACCGGTTGTTGATCACCAACGATGGTTAAATCCGAAGATGAAAGAAGTGGTAAGAAAAGAAATACTAAAGCTTCTGGAGGCAGGTATAATTTATCCCGTTGCTGATAGTCAGTGGGTAACTCATGTCCATTGTGTCCCTAAGAAGGGAGGTATTACTGTTGTTCCTAATGATAAAGATGAATTGATTCCACAAAGAATTGTTATAGGTTATAGAATGGCAATTGATTTCCGCAAATTAAATAAAGCTACTAAAAAGGATCATTACCCTTTACCTTTTATTGATCAAATGCCAAAAAGATTATCCAAACATACACATTTTTGCTTTCTAGATGGTTATTCTGGTTTCTCTCAAAAACCTGTGTCAAAAGAGGATCAAGAAAAAACAACTTTTACTTGCCCTTTCGGTACCTTTGCTTATAGACGTATGCCTTTTGGTTTATGCAATGCACCTGCTACTTTTCAAAGACGTATGACTACTATATTCTCTGACTTTTGTGAAAAGATTGTTTAGGTTTTCATGGATGATTTCTCCATATATGGAACTTCTTTTGGTGTTTGCTTAAGCAACCTTGATCGAGTTTTGCAGAGATGTGAAGAAACTAATCTTGTCTTGAATTGGGAGAAGTGCCACTTTATGGTTAATGAAGGTATTGTCTTGGGGCATAAAATTTCTGAAAGAGGTATTGAAGTTGATAAAGCTAAAGTTAATGCTATTGAAAAGATGTCGTGTCCTAAGGACATTAAAGGTATAAGAAGTTTCCTTGGTCATGCCAGTTTTTATAGGAGGTTCATAAAGAACTTCTCTAAAATTTCTCGGCCTCTGACTAATCTTTTACAAAAAGATGTTCCTTTTGTATTTGATGATGATTGTGTAGAGCATTTGAAATACTTAAGAAAGCTTTGACTTCTGCACCTATTGTTCAGCCTCCTGATTGGAATTTACCATTTGAAATTATGTGTGATGCTAGTGATTATGCTGTAGGGGCTGTTCTAGGACAAAGGGTTGATAAGAAATTAAATGTTATCCAATATGCTAGTAAAACTCTAGAAAGTGCTCAAAGAAATTATGCTACTACTGAAAAGGAGTTTTTAGCAGTTGTATTTGATTGTGATAAGTCCAGACCTTATATAGTTGATTCTAAAGTAACTGTTCACATTGATCATGCTGCTATTAAATATCTTATGGAAAAGAAATATGCTAAACCTAGACTTATTAGATGGGTTCTCTTGCTATAAGAATTTGATTTGCATATTATTGATAGAAAGGGAGCTGAAAACCCCGTTGCAGATAGCTTGTCTAGGTTAGAGAATGTTCTTGTTGACCCACTACCTATTGATGATAGCTTTCCTGATGAACAATTAGCTGTCATAAATGATTCTCGTACTGCTCCATGGTGTGCGGACTATGCTAATTATATTGTTGCTAAATTTATACCACCTAGTTTCACATACTAGCAAAAGAAAAAGTTCTTCTATGATTTAAGACATTACTTTTGGGATGACCCACACCTTTATAAAGAAGGAGTAGATGGTGTCATTAGACGTTGTGTACCTGAGCATGAATAGGAACATATCCTACGCAAGTGTCACTCCGAGGCTTATGGAGGACACCATGCTGGAGATAGAACTGCACATAAGGTATTGCAATTCGGTTTTTATTGGCCTACTCTCTTCAAAGATGGCCGTAAGTTTGTCTTGTCTTGTGATGAATGTCAAAGAATTGGCAATATTAGTAGACATCAAGAAATGCCTATGAATTATTCACTTGTTATTGAACCATTTGATGTTTGGGGCTTTGATTATATGGGATCTTTTCCTTCCTCTAATGGGTATACACATAATTTAGTTACTGTTGATTAAGTTACTAAGTGGGTAGAAGCTATTCCAACTAGTAATGTTGATAATAAAACCTCTTTTAAGATGCTTAAAGAAGTTATTTTTTCCGAGGTTTGGAGTCCCTAGATACTTAACGACTGATGGTTGTTCACATTTTATTCATGGTGCTTTTCGTAAAATTCTTGCTAAGTATGATGTTAATCATAGAATTGCATCTCCTTATCATCCACAGTCTAGCGGTCAAGTAGAACTGAGCAATAGAGAGCTCAAATTAATTTTGCAAAAGACTGTTAATAGATCTAGAAAGACTTGGTCCAAGAAACTTGATGATGCATTATGGGCTTATAGAACTGCATAAAAAAAATCCTATGGGTATATGTCCGTATAAGATGGTTTATGGAAAAGCATGTCACTTACCTCTCGAACTACTCCCTCCGTTCGGAAATACTTGTCGGAGGAATGGATGTATCTAGACATATCTTAGTTCTAGATACATTCATTTTTATCCATTTCTTTGACAAGTATTTCCGGACGGAGGGAGTAGAATATAAGCCATATTGGGCCATTAAAGAGCTCAATTATGATTTCAAACTTGCCGGTGAGAAGAGGTTATTTGACATTAGCTCACTTGATGAATGGAGAACCCAGGCTTACGAGAATGGCAAACTATTTAAAGAAAATGTTAAAAGATGGCATGACAAAAGGATACAAAAACGTGAGTTTAATGTAGGTGATTATGTATTGTTATACAACTCTCGTTTAAGATTTTTTGCAGGAAAACTTCTCTCTAAATGGGAGGGTCCTTACGTCATCGAGGAGGTCTATTGTTTCAGTGCCATAAAAATCAACAACTTCGAAGGCACTAATCCGAGGGTAGTGAACGGTCAAATAATCAAACATTATATCTCAGCTAATCCTATAAATGTTGAAACTAATGTTATTTAAACCATAACTCCAGAGGAATACATAAGGGACACTTTCCAGAATGTTTCAGACTCCGAAAAGGAATAGATATGAGGTACGGTAAGTAAACCGACTCCAAAAAAGTTCTAATAGCAAATTTTCTCTATTTTGGAATATTTAAGAAAAGAGGAAAATAAGAAGTAGTCTGGGAAGGACAAGAGGCGTCCACGAGGGTGGAGGGCGCGCCCTACCCCTTGGGCGTGCCCCTGCCTCATGGGCACCTCGTGTGCTCTCCGGACTCCGTTTTCTTGCACAATACTTCTTTTGGTCGGTAAAAAATCATTATATAATTTTTCGAAAGTTTTGACCACCGTACCACGCGATTATCCTTTGTTTTTGTTTCGAGCTACTTTTGCCGCGGAATTAGAGCAAGACGTCTTCTCAAGAGTCAGTCGGGGAGAGTCGGGTGTCACATCCGACACCTGGGCCAAGATCAAACAACGGTGCTGACCACTTTGGGCCATCAACTGAGGAAGATATGGAGGCCGACTTGAAAAGGATAGATGCAATGGAGGAGGATCAAGAAGGTACTTCTCGTTTCTGAGATAGATTCATGATGGGGGACCTACAGAGCTCAGCTATTCCGAACTCGGTCATCCCTTCCAATGTTAGATTTCTTTCTTATGGAAATATGAAAAAGAGTGTTACTTGTTCTCCCGCAGCCATGCAACACCCTTGGGTGAAAGGAGCTTTAGCCGTCACGGGCAAGCTCCGTAAGGAAATAATGGACCTCAAGCAGCAAGTCAATAAGCTCGAGGAAGAGAATCGTATCCTCTGGGGCATCATCGCCAAGAATATCACATCACCACCCCCGAAGAAGGAGACATAATCACATGGGTATGGGCACTCCCCTTGGCAACTGCCAAGCTTGGGGGAGTGCCCCGGTATCATATCATCATCACACTTTTATCTTTACCGTTTTTCTTAGTTCGATCCTTTTTGTTATATCTTGATCTAGTAGAATAAAGTTTTAATATGATCTAGTTTTGAGTTTTGCTTTATGATCCTTCTTTGTAATCAAGTCGGTGAGCTATATATAATAAAGATTAGTGTTGAGTCAAGGGCTTTATTATCTTGCTATGATCTTGAGGGAATAAAATAAAAGCGAAAGAATAAAAAGAAATAAAGAGATCGTATGGATCTTATGGAGAGTAATGACTTCACATATAAAGAGTATGATGAATAAAAGTTGTTGAAAGTTGACAAGCATAGTTTTGGTCATCGTTGCAATTAATAGGAAGTAATAAAGAAAGAGAGGTTTTCACATATACTATCTTGGACATCGTTTATGATTGTGAGCACTCATTAAAATATGACATGCTAAAGAGTTGACGTTGGACAAGGAAGACAACGTAATGGGTTATGTTTTCTTACATCTGAAATAAATTATATTGTCATGGATCATCCAACACGTTGAGCTTGACTTTCCCTCTCATGCTAGCCAAATTCTTTGCACCAAGTAGAGATACTACTTGTGCTTCCAAATATCCTTAAACTTAGTTTTGTCATGAGAGTCCACCATATCTACCTATGGATTGGGTAAGATCCTTCAAGTAAGTTGTCATCGTTGCAAGCAATAAAAATTACTCTCCAAATATGTATGATTTATTAGTGTGGAGAAAATAAGCTTTATACGATCTTGTGATGTTGAGGAAATAAAAGCGACGGACTGCATAATAAAGGTCCATATCACAAGTGGTAATATAAAGTGACGTTCTTTCGCATTAAGATTTTGTGCATCCAACCACAAAAGCAGATGACAACCTCCACTTCCCTCTATGAAGGGCCTGTCTTTTATGCTTGTCTTATACTTCATGCAAAGAGTCACGATGATCTTCACCTTTCCTTTTTACATTTTATCCTTTGGAAAGCACAATATGTTGGAAAGATCCTGATATATATAGCTAATTGGATGTGAGTTTTCATGAACTATTATTGTTGACATTACCTTTGAGGTAAAAGGTTGGGAGGCAAAAACTATAAGCCCCTATCTTTCTCTGTGTCCAACTAAAACTTCATAACCATAAATATTGCGTGAGTGTTAGCAATTGTGAAAGACTAAATGATGGTTGAGTATGTGGACTTGCTGAAAAGCTCTTATTGACTCTTTCCTATGTTATGATAAATTGCAATTGCTTCAATGACTGAGATTATAGTTTGTTAGTTTTCAATGTAGTTTCTGATTCATACTTGAAATTGTGATTGAATTGTTACTTTAGCATAAGAGATCATATGACAATATATATGTTGCTGTTCTAAGAATGATCATGATGCCCTCATGTCCGTATCTTATTTTAGCGACACCTCTATCTCTAAACATGCGGACATATTTTTTGATTTAGGCTTTCGCTTGAGGACAAGCGAGGTCTAAGCTTGGGGGGGTTGATACGTCCGTTTTGCATCATGCTTTTACCTTAATACTTCGTTTGTAGTTGCGGATGCTTGCAATAGGAGTTAATCATAAGTGGGATGCTTGTCCAAGTAAGGACAGTACCGAAGCACCGGTCCACCCACATATCAAATTATCAAAGTACCGAACATGAATCATATGAGCATGATGAAAACTAGCTTGACGATAATTCCCATGTGTCCTCGGGAGCGCTTTCCTTTATATAAGAGATTGTCCAGCCTTGTTGAGGGAGTCCTGGATTAGGGGGTCTCCGGATAGCCGGACTATATCCATTGGCCGGACTGTTAGACTATGAAGATACAAGATTGAAGATTTCGTCTCGTGTCCGGATGGGACTCTACTTGGCGTGGAAGGAAAGCTATGCAATACGAATATGGATATCTCCTCCTTTGTAACCGACCATGTGTAACCCTAACCCTCTCCGGTGTCTATATAAACCGAAGGGTTTTAGTCCGTAGGACAACAATCACAACATACAATCATACCATAGGCTAGCTTCTAGGGTTTAGCCTCTCTGATCTCGTGGTAGATCTACTCTTGTACTACCCATATCATCAATATGAATCAAGCAGGACATAGGGTTTTACCTCCATCAAGAGGGCCCGAACCTAGGTAAAACATCGTGTCCCCTGCCTCCTGTTACCATTCGGCCTAGACGCATAGTTCGGGACCCCCTACCCGAGATCCGCCGGTTTTGACACTGACATTGGTGCTTTCATTGAGAGTTCCGCTGTGCCGTCGCCACCAGGAAGGATGTCTCATCCCGTCTTTAAAGACGGCACTATGGCTGAGGGAGCTTTGGCTATCGGCCAAACTCTCCGGCTAGGTGGTTTTCTTATGACCGCCTGTTCGGCCGCTGTGCCGACGATGACTTCTCGGGTCATCGAAAGCAATCTTCATGTCAACTCGGAACTCGCCGAGAAGTTATATCCAATGGAGCTCTCTTCCCTGAATGAGCTCTTGGATCGCATCGCCGCCCTGGGAGTCACTACAGACTACGATCAGATTGGGCCTAAACCTGATCTGAGAGAGATCAACTCTCCCCATGTCACCCATCACGTTGCAGTGGTGGAGGAACAATGCGGCAACCTTTCATCTATCTTAAGGACTAGCTATGTCCGGATTACCGATCCCTCCAAGCCGGATACCCGCAGAGGGGAGGACGTCACTCAAGGCCTGAACCTAGAATCAAGCAGCGGGCTCGATTTATCGGAAAACATCCAAGAATCCAAACATCCGAGTTCGGAAACTCCTTGGCCCCTGAGTCGCAGATTGGGTGAGGATTCGGATTCAATTCCACCCACTCACCCAAACATACATGATCTATCCCAAATTAGGCAAGAGCCCGAAGAAACAGTACACCATTACTGGACCAGATTCCTCCTGGTCATGAACAGGATAAAGGACTGCCGCGAGGAAGACGCAATTTCATTCTTCTGCAATAATTGCATGGACAAGGGAATCCTCAACGCCATAAGTCGCCGCGAAATTACATGCTTTGCCGACTTGGCGTCCATAGTACGAAAGTACTGTGCGGTGGAAAGCACCGGGAAAACCGAAATAAAATTTTGGGATCATTCGGCCCTGAATACAAACCCAGTCCGAAATAAAAGGGTGCATTATCACAATATACCTGGGTTAACTACCAAAAATCAAAAGCCCTCTACGGGGAAAGGAACCGTACTGGAGGGATGGCTCAACGGACCCTTCAAAATTCATAGCACAACAGATGCAATACCAACGGACAGCCTTAGAACATGTTGGATACTCCGGCAGGTGGCCAAAAGTGGTGAGGATCTACTCCTCCCAAATACCATAGAGCACCATCTCGTGGACAACAATACGGTGTTAACGGTCTTTGATACCTTCGCGTCAAATAATAGACGCAAGCGAACACTCCGCAGCATGGCCAAAATCTTCCACATAGCAGAAATAAATCCTTGGAGTGACACAGCTATTACTTTCAATGCCAGTGACGAACCTAAATTCTGAACAGCCTGAGCACCAGCCGCACTGGTCCTTAGTCCAATCGTGGATGGCTTTCGACTCACCAAGGTACTCATGGACGACGGCAGCGGATTAAACCTCATATATGAGGAAACTCTTCAAAAGATGGAAATAAACTGGAGCCGCATTGAGCAAAGTAGCACAACCTTTAGAGGAATCATCCCCAGTCGGGAAGCACGCTGTGCTGGGAAAATCACACTAGACGTGGTATTCGGCATGCCGGATAATTACAGGTCCGAAGAAATTACATTCCAAGTGGCCACGTTCAGCAGCGGATACCACGCTCTATTGGGGCGGGAGGCGTTTACAATCTTCCAAGCCATACCCCATTACGGGTACATGAAGCTCAAAATGCCCGGTCCCAATGGAATCATCACTCTTGCTAGTGATCCGGACATAGCACTCCGCGCTGAAAATAAGACAGCTGCATTGGCCCTTGAGGCACTACCCGAAGCCCTAACGGCCGAGGAACTAACTGCGCTGCGCTCCACGGTGAACAGGGACGACGTGATACTCAATAAAAGATGTAAGTCCACCTCCTTTAAACCGGCGGACGAAATAGTCAAATTCCAAGTCCATCCAACGGACCCTACAAAAACAGCTTCCATCGGGGCACAATTAAACCCTGATGTCGACGCCGCACTGCGAGAGTTCCTACACGAGAACTGGGACATTTTTGCCTGGCACCCTTCAGACATGCCAGGAATCCCACGCAGGCTGGCTGAGCACAGCCTAAATATCCTAAAAGGATTCAAGCCAGTCAAGCAGGCTCTTCGACGTTTCTTCGAACCTAAGAGACAAGACATGGGAGAGGAACTAGCCAAGCTATTGGAGTCCGGATTCATCAGAGACATAAAACATCCAGACTGGCTAGCAAACCTGGTGATGGTACCAAAGAAGGACAAATCCTCGCGCTTGTGCGTCGATTTTAAGGACCTTAACAAGGCCTACCCAAAGGATCCCTTCCCCCTCCCCCGCATCGATCAAATCATCGATGCTACCGCAGGACACGATTCATTGTGTTTCCTCGACGCATACTCCGGCTACCATCAAATTAAAATGGCAGAGCCAGACCAAGCCGCAACGGCATTCATCACACCATACGGCCGATTCTGCTTCAAGACAATGCCCTTCGGGCTCAAAAACACCGGCGCAACATATCAGCGCATGATTCAGACATGTCTGCCAAACCAGATCGGCAAAACAGTGGAGGCATACATGGATGACGTGGTCGTTAAAACCAAGCATGTCGAAACTCCAGTAGACGACTTGAGGCTCACATTCGACAACCTCCGAACATATGACATCAAGCTCAACCCGGAAAAATGCGTTTTCGGCGTACCAGCCGGAAAGCTCCTTGGATTCATTGTCTCCAGTAGAGGTATTGAAGCTAATCCGGCCAAAATCCGAGCTTTGTCACAGTTGGCTACCCCAACAGACCTCAAACAAATACAAAAATTGACTGGATGCGTGGTAGCTCTAAGCCGCATTATCTCCCGCTTGGGAGAAAAGGCATTACCCCTTTATCGCCTCCTCCGGCGCACCGAACACTTCGAGTGGACGGATGCCGCCACGGCCGGACTCAATGAAATAAAAGCCATATTGGCAACAAACCCAGTCCTGGCCGTGCCAAACATTGGCGAACCAATGCTATTATACATTGCGGCAACTCATCAAGTAGTAAGCGCAGTGCTCGTCGTCGAGCGAGAAGTGGACGGACACAAATTCCCCCTTCAAAAGCCAGTTTACTTTGTGTCCACTGTCCTTACTCCATGCAAATCATGGTACCCGCATTATCAAAAGATAGCGTACGCGGTATTTATGGCATCCCGGAAGCTGCAACACTACTTTCAAGAGTGTTCGATAACGGTAGCCTCGGAAGTACCACTTAACGATATTATAAACAACCGCGACGCGACGGGCTGGATTGCTAAATGGGCCATTGAGCTCCTCCCGTTCGACATAACTTACAATCCACAGCGAGCTATTAATTCACAAGTTTTGGCTGACTTCGTCGCTGAGTGGACGGAAGCCGAACTCCCTAAAGAGTACGACACATATTCAAACTGCATCATGCACTTCGGCGGCTCCAAAAATGTTGGCTGGTCTGGGGGCTGGCGTCGTTTTGACGTCCCCAACAGGAGATACCGTTCAATACGTACTACAGATAATGTATACGGACTCCAACAACGCAGCCGAATATGAGGCCCTTCTACATGGTCTCCGGATGGTAGTATCCATGGGCATTCAACGCCTAGAGGTGCGCGGGGATTCGAACCTCGCGATATCCCAAATAAATGGAGACCTTGATGCCAAGGATCCGAAAATGGCAGCTTATCGCAATGCCGTCCTAAAAATGTTAGCTCGGTTCGAGGGGCTCAAATTTCACCATGTGGCTCGGGAAAACAATCAGGCGGCGGATATCCTCGCCCGCATCGGTGCAAAACACGACGCGGTCCCTCCCAACATATTTCTGGAAAGGCTCTTCATGCCATCCGTACCATGGGAAGGGGACACCGGTAACAACAGTTCGGACCCGGCCAAAATACTCAATACCGAACTCTCTGACACAATCGGAGGCTACGCCGCCGAAATAACACATTGAGCCCACGAAATAATGGCCATTATTGCCCCGTGGACAGAACCATTCCTGGCCTACCTAACTAGACAGGAACTCCCGGAGGACCAAAATGAGGCACGCTGCATGGTGCGGCGATCCAAGGCCTACAGGGTCCATGAGGGAGAATTGTACAAAAAAGCGCTACCGGAGTCCTTCAGAGGTGCATCTCCGAAGAGGAAGGGCGGAACCTTTTGGCAGAAATTCACGCTGGACTCGGCGGTCATCACGCCGTAGCCCGGGCTCTTGTAAGCAAGGCCTTCCGTACAGGATTCTATTGGCCAACGGCCCGGGCAGATGCATAGGACCTGGTCCAATGTTGTGCCGGTTGCCAGCTCTTTGCAAATCAAAGCCACATGCCACCCACCGCCCTCCAAAAAATCCCCATTACATGGCCCTTCGCGGTCTGGGGGCTTGACATGGTTGGACCCCTTAAAGGGGGAACCCACAAGAAAAAAAATACTTATTGATCATGGTGGATAAATTCACCAAATGGATAGAGGCTAAACCGGTTAAAACAGCCGAATCCGGACCGGTGATAGATTTCATATCCGGGGTTGTACACTGTTACAACGTCCCCCATAGCATCATCACTGATAACAGCACGAACTTCACGGCCGACGAGGTAAAACTCGGGTGCAGCAAAATGGGCATCAAGCTCGATTATGCTTCAGTCTATCACCCACAAACCAACGGTCAAGTCGAACGAGCAAATGGTCTTATAATGAGCGGCATTAAACCCAGATTAGTGCACTCCTTAACGGAGTCTGACACGCACTGGGTAGAGGAGCTCGACTCCGTACTCTGAGGGTTGCGGACCACGCCGAATCGTAGTACCGGATATACACCGTTTTTTATGGTGTGCGGCGCAGAGGCAGTCCTGCCCTGTGACATAATTCATGACTCACCTCGAGTGCGCATGTACGAAGAAAGAGAAGCCAAGCTCGACCGGCAGGACAGTCTGGACACCTTGGAGGAAGAGTGCAACGTAGCCAAAGCCCGTTCCGCATTTTACCAGCAACAGGCTCACAGATACCAAAGCAAAGAAGTACGGGCCAAAACTTATAACGTTGGCAAACTAGTTCTACGGCTGCCGGATAAGAAAAAAAACAAGCTCGAGCCCAAATGGGAAGGTCCCTTCATTATCGACCAAGTCCTGACCGGTGGAGCGTACCGACTGTGGGATGCATCGACTAGTCGACTCGAGCCGAACCCATGGAACACAGCCAGGCTTCGAAGATTCTACGCCTAGCACCGGACTTTATGTTAGTCCCCTCCCTTTGTCCATTTTCTGCATATGCATCATCTGTCTTGTTTCCCTTTCTTTCTTTTGTTTCTCTAGGCCTTCAAGGGTCACCTTGTGCCTCACTCATAAATTACAGATGCGCTAGCCGCACTCTTCATACCTGGGGCTTCTTTCACAGAAGCTTAAATTATTTACCTGGGCCTCACGCCCAACACATGTGTTATACTTCCGCATGTACCTTTTTTCACCATTATATGCATCGATATGACTTAAGTTTTGGCCAAGCTGGGTTGCCTGGCTCTTGTATTTATGCCCTATGCTCCCGTTAATTCGGCTAGGGCATAAGGGGACCATCTCTGCAATTGTTACCGCTGGGTCAGCCGGATGTGTACCTCAGACTGGGTGAAGCCGAAAGCTAGCATTCTTAAGGGAATATTCGGTCGGTGAACAAAAGATGACTTTTATTTATTATCCATATCTGCCCCCAGATGCTTTTTCTGCGCTTCTTGTCGCAGTCCGGACATGCACTTTAGGGCATGCTTACCCAGGGAAAGGAACCCTTAACGGAACTATTCTCCCTGGAAGATGTTTCTTACTACCCATGTAATATAACATAACTAGTTGGGCACTTGTCTGATAAAGCACTAATGACCCCTACTCCTGGTCTCCATGCATGCCCTGGTTATTACATAACCGAGAGGGTATTCGGATACACTCCGAACCGTGGGGTCCCGAGGTCGAAGCGAAAAGGTCCGCCACGTCAAATGATCTACAATCCAGCTAGAAGGCATTATACATGTCACTTTAAAATTACATAGTCAATTTGACTGGTTGAATTCCTCTTCAATACCATCCAATAGGCTGTCTAGTCTACAGTCCTGTTGGGAATACTTTGTGGCCAATTCTACTTGGCCGTATACTAAGCTCACAGGGATCTCCTTCCCATCGAGCCCCACAGGTCCAACTTCAGCCATATGGTTCGGGTCAGCCTTCGTGTACCGTGTCTTCACCATTGCCCAGGCTTCCCTGGCGCCCTGACGGCCAGCCGATATGTTCCATAATCGGAAGCACCACCACACTCCCTTTAGCTTTTTTGCAAGCTCTCCAAGGCCTTCGGGTATGGAGACGGATGGCCACAAGGCCTGGGCGACGCCTTGCATCACCTACCGAACTCGTTCGTGCAGCTTTGAGAGCTCGGGAAGAAGGTCACCCGTTGAAACGGGCATCTCCTCGACAGGATGACCTGTTAGCATACCTACATACATAACTCTGTCAGCCAGCTTCCTCGCCGAACTCCTTTTCAAAGTTCGTTCAGGCAGTTACTAAATATGCCGCGTCGAAGTTGCCGATTCTCCTTAACAGAGTCCGACAGTTGGGCATGAACATCTTGTAGTTCCACGCCCAGCTTGGTGTTGGCATCTAAAAGATCATTTTTCTCCCGCCTCACCCTCGTAAGAACACTCTCACCGGCCTTCAGCTGGCGTAGGAGCTATTGCTTATCCGGATTTACTCCAGTGCCATCTCCAATTTTATCATCAGATCTGCATATACGCCGCATTCTATATGATACTTATCATTCGAAGGATATGTTACCAGAGGGGGTCTCTTTGGGCTCCCCTGCCGCAGCCAGTGCGGCCTGAAGTTGGGCTTTGCACTCTTCCAGCTCCTGGGATAGTTGAGTATTCTTTTCTGTAAGAACCTGCATAACAAATGATCCTTAAATCAGTTATGCTAACTGTTTCAAATCTCAGGGGCTACTGATATATATATAATCACCAAATTTTCTCACCCGTATGTCTTTTACATACTGCTCCGTGGCTCTGGCTAGACCATTTTGAGCGGCACAGAGGTGCGCGCCTCCCGAGTTGAAGGCATCCAATGCCTCTTGGGAGAAACAAGCGTCACGAAGAACAGTCCGGCGACGCCTGTGGTTCATGACACTTTCCAGCTTAGAATTGGTGGCGGACAGTTTATCCGCATCCTCTGATGGTGGAGCACCCGGTGCATGCCTCATATTTGTTCCCGCCTCCGAATCCGGCCTTGGAGCCTGGCTTGTGGAGGCGCGATTGGTAGCCTCTCCGGGTATAATCCGGCGAGCGCTCTTTTTCCTGAAAAGAAGGCATGGGCGTTAATATGCCTGTGAGAATAATGTCTTGTAATAAAGACGGCGCGCCGTACCGCTGCGCTGGTGTCTCAATCCGGACTGCGGGTCTTTTCAGCCTGCCTGGCCTCGTGGCCCCTTGTTGGCCAGTCACCGCAGGCTCGGCCTTCTGCCTCGAGGACCTCCCTTGCAAAACACGGCTGTTATACGGCAATCAAAAACACGCAAGGACGGATCCCTTTTTGAAGTGCTAGGACTTCGGTCTCAGTCACCTGTGAGGCTGGAAGTAGCCCAGGGTAATCGGCCATAATGGCCACCAAAGCATTATCATTTCTCAATTGGTAAAACACCCCATCGATCAGCTCCATAGATATGTCCGGG
Organism: Triticum monococcum; assembly: GCA_034509565.1. NCBI lineage: Eukaryota > Viridiplantae > Streptophyta > Magnoliopsida > Poales > Poaceae > Triticum > Triticum monococcum. The sequence goes on along the minus strand of CM067843.1, from coordinate 567,811,590 downwards.
TAATCCTGGGAGGCCGGGTCGAGGGACCGTCTAGGGTCCTCGGGTTGTGGAGGGGGGTTGTTTATCTCCCTTACAGCCTGGGCAGTTCCTGTGAAGAAATCGCTAGACCGAATACTTAACTACGGAAATATGAAACGGATGGGCAAGAAAAAGTCTCCGCTTACCCAGCTCGGAGGATTGTACATAGAAAATCCGCCCTGCGGGTTGACACGAAGGAATTCCTCCTATTCTCCCTTGTACAAAGTGGATAAGATCTTTATTAGATCAGCAACCGATCCCGGCCCTTTACGACCGTAGCGGGTGGCGTCATCCTCCCCATTGAAATCCCACATGGGGTGGCCTCTATACTGAAGCGGCTGCACCCCCCGCATGATACATATGGCCATGACCTCGATCATGGTCAATCCGGATCCAGCTAAAAAACTTATCCGGCTCATCAGGTAAAGAACGTCCCTGTCATCTTCCTCCAGGGAGCTCCATGGACGCCAGCTCCGGCGCTTCTTCAAAGGGGCATTGTCGAACTCAGGAAGGCCGATCCGAATAGGATCTGAGAGGGGGACGTCTTCTATATAAAACCATTCTGAAGGCCAGTCTTCGGACGTCTTCTTTGGGGTTCCGGACAGGTATCCGGTCCTGGCAACACGCCACACTTCGGCTCCGCCCACTTGATATATTGACCCCTTCTGAGAACGGGGCACAAGGCAGAACAACTTCTTCCACAGAGCGAAATGAGCCTCACAACCCAAAAACAACTCGCAAAGGGCTACGAATCCCGCGATATGCAGCATGGAGGTAGGCGTAAGGTTGTGCAACTGGAGGCCATAGAACTCCGGGAGCCCCCAAAGAAACGGATGAATTGGGAATCTGAGCCCTCTTACCAAATAAGGGACAAGGCATACCCGCTCTCCCTTGCAGGGATTGGGAAGGCTCTCCGTTTGCTCTCCGCCATTATAGGTGGCGAGTCCGGCTCGAACCGGGACCATGTACACTGGGGGAAGAAATCCCTTGGTCTGAAGCATCACTAATTTGTTGTGCGGGACGGAACATCTCTCCCAATCTCCAGGCTTGGAGCTAGGGGAGTGAGAGGAGGAGCTGCGTCGACCGGCCATGATGGAATGGATCTCTGTCGGGTGCGCTCCGATGAAGGCTCGCCAAGGGAGGATGGTGTGATTTGGATCTGAATACTCGTCTTTTTAATAGGCGGCTCATTCACACAGCTAGGGGGGTAAATTTGAAAACACCCTGGCTCTTCACATTCGCTCGACACGTGGAAAGTGGCCATTATTGGGCATGGAAGCCAAGTAGTGCAACATTCACAAGAAACCGGACACTATTTCGACAGGTACACAGAATTTGGAGAGGAACCCGCCTTGCAATGCCGAAGACAATACTGCGTGCCGGACTCATTGTCATTGAATCCTGGTTCGGGGGCTACTGAGCTAGTCCTGGATTAGGGGGTCTCTGGATAGCCGGACTATATCCATTGGCCGGACTGTTAGACTATGAAGATACAAGATTGAAGATTTCATCTCGTGTCCGGATGGGACTCTACTTGGCGTGGAAGTCAAGCTAGGCAATAGGAATATGGATATCTCCTCCTTTGTAACCGACCTTGTGTAACCCTAACCCTCTCCGGTGTCTATATAAACCGAAGGGTTTTAGTCCGTAGGACAACAATCACAACATACAATCATACCATAGGCTAGCTTCTAGGGTTTAGCCTCTCTGATCTCGGGGTAGATCTACTCTTGTACTACCCATATCATCAATATTAATCAAGCAGGACGTAGGGTTTTACCTCCATCAAGAGGGCCCGAACCTGGGTAAAACATCGTGTCCCCTGCCCCCTGTTACCATCCGGCCTAGACGCACAGTTCGGGACCCCCTACCCGAGATCTGCCAGTTTTGACACCGACACTTGTCCTTTGCTACAAAAAGGATTGTGCCATCTTGATGCACCTTATTTAGTTTTATTACTTGTTACCCGTTACAAATTATCTTATCACAAAACTATCCGTTACCGATAATTTCAGTGCTTGCAGAGAATACCTTACTGAAAACTGCTTATCATTTCCTTCTGCTCCTCGTTGGGTTCGACACTCTTACTTATCTACAGGACTACGATAGATCCCCTATACTTGTGGGTCATCAAGGGGATGGTGGAGAAGGGAGATTTTGCAGGGCTGGAATTGGGCCCGCCAGATATTTTCAATCCGAAACATGGAAGCGCGAACTTATTTTGTTGTCGTCCTTGGGGGGGGGGAGGGTGGAGGGAGGGAGGGGGGTGGGTGGCTGGGTGCTAAGCCACCATACGACACACTCGACCACCACACATGACCCTGGTCTGCCTGGTGCGCCTACATGTGAGAGGAGATTTGAGAATGCGAACAAATCTTCTTTCATTTGCAAACGAATCTATATGTATTACCATGCCTGTTTTTCCTTGCAAATAATTAGTCATTCGAAATGAGATACTATAAATTAATTAATGAGGAGTTATTTGAAAAAAATGAAACGGTATCCACGCTAACGTGGATTAGTGTGTGTCACATAATTAGTTATTTGAATTAGAGTGTGTGTCACATAGCGATCTCCAATTCTAACGTGGATTTTGCATTTCACTGTATCCATGCTAATTTTTGAATACAAATTCATATGTATATGATGAACACCATGGTAGTGTGAAAACTTTTGGATGGATTCAAACATATTACCTACAAATATAGCATTACAATCAAGTCAATGTCAACTTTTCCAAACCTAGTATGGCACGAATTCGAAATAATTGCCCATATGCATGGTCCTCAGTTCAAATCTTACAATGTACACTGAATTGAAACATCGATATTAAGTCTAGTACTATCTACATTCAAATGTTGTTTTTAGCACCCCCCCCTCGGCACACACGCTACATACTTCCTGTATCGGTCAATCTTCCTCTCCTAACCACCTTAGGAAGCTATCGGTTTCCGACACACGTTCATTCCTTCTCACCATGTTTCGATCTCTAACTCTCTCAACTATACAACTGTTGGGAATCGTAGCAGAAATATAAAATTTTCTACGCATCACCAAGATCAATCTATGGAGTAATCTAGCAACGAGAGGAAGGGGAGTGCACCTACATACCCTTGTAGATTGCTAAGCGGAAGCGTTGCAAGAACGCGGTTGGTGGAGTCGTACACGCGGCGATTCAGATCGCGGTCGATTCCGATCTAAGCACCGAACAACGGCGCCTCCGCGTTCAACACACGTATAGCCCGGTGACGTCTCCCGCGCCTTGATCCAGCAAGGAGAGAGGGAGAGGTTGGGGAAGACTCCGTCCAGCAGCAGCACGATGGCGTGGTGATGGTGGAGGAGCGCGGGACTCCAGCAGGGCTTCGCCAAGCACTATGAGAGACGAGGAGGGAGAGAGGTAGGGCTGCGCCAAGAAGAAGATCAAATCATGTGTTGGGCAGCCCCCAATACCTCAAGTATATATAGGGGAGGGAGGGGCTGCGCCCCCATCTAGGGTTCCATCCCTAGGGGTGGCGGCAGCCCCAAAACCAATCTAGGGTGCGGCCAAGGGGGGAAGAGAGGGGGGCGCCCTAGGGTCGGCCTTAAGGCCCATCTAGACCTAGGGTTTGCCCCCTTCCCACTCTCCACGCGCCTTGGGCCTTGGTGGGGGGGGGGGGCGCACCAGCCCACCTAGGGCTGGTCCCCTCCCACACTTAGCCCACACAGCCTTCTCGGGCTGGTGGCCCCACTTGGTGGACCCCCGGGACCCTCTCGGTGATCCCGGTACGTTACCGATAGCACCCGAAACTTTTCCGGCGACCAAAACATGACTTCCCATATATAAATATTTACCTCTAGACCATTCTGGAACTCCTCATGACGTCCGGGATCTCATCCGGGACTCCGAACAACATTCGGTAACTGCATACATACTTTCCCTATAACCCTAGTGTCATCGAACCTTAAGTGTGTAGACCCTACGGGCTCGGGAGTCATGCAGACATGGCTGAGACAACTCTCAAGTCAATAACCAACAGCGGGATCTGCATACCCATGTTGGCTCCCACATGCTCCATGATGATCTCATCGGATGAATCATGATGTCAAGGATTCAATCAATCCCGTATACAATTCCCTTTGTCTATCGGTACGATACTTGCCCGAGATTCGATCGTCGGTATCCCGATACCTCATTCAATCTCGTTACCGGCAAGTCTCTTTACTCGTTCCATAACACATCATCCCGTGATCAACTCCTTGGTCACATTGTGCACATTATGATGATGTCCTACCGAGTGGGCCCAGAGATACCTCTCCGTTACACGGAGTGACAAATCCCAGTCTCGATATGTGCCAACCCAACAGACACTTTCGGAGATACCCGTAGTGCACCTTTATAGCCACCCAGTTACGTTGTGACGTTTTGTACAGCCAAAGCATTCCTACGGTATCCGGGAGTTGCACAATCTCATGGTCTAAGGAAATGATACTTGACATTAGAAAAGCTTTAGCATACAAACTACACGATCTTGTGCTAGGCTTAGGATTGGGTCTTGTCCATCACATCATTCTCCTAATGATGTGATCCCGTCATCAACGACATCCAATGTCCATGGTCAGGAAACCGTAACTATCTATAGATCAACGAGCTAGTCAACTAGAGGCTTACTAGGGACATGTTGTTGTCTATGTATCCACACATGTATCTGAGTTTCCTATCAATACAATTCTAGCATGGATAATAAACGATTATCCTGAACAAAGATATATAATAATAACTAATTTATTATTGCCTCCAGGGTATATTTCCAACAGTCTCCCACTTGCACTAGAGTCAATAATCTAGTTCACATCACTATGTGATTGCAATGAATCCAACACCCATGGGGTTCGTTCATATCTTGCTTGTGAGAGAGGTTTATTAGTCAATGAGTCTGAACCTTTCAGATCCATGTGTGCTTTACAAATCTCTATGTCATCTTGTAGATACATCTACCACGCGCTACTTGGAGCTATTCCAAATAACTGTTCTACTATACGAATCCGGTTTACTACTCAGAGTCATCCGGATTAGTGTCAAAGTTTGCATCAACGTAAACCTTTACGACGAACTCTTTTACCACCTCCATAATCGAGAAAATTCCTTAGTCCACTAGTTACTAAGGATAACCTTGACCGTTGTCTTGTGATCCATTCCTTGATCACACTTGTACCCCTTGACTGACTCATGGCTTAGCACACTTCAGGTGCGGTACACAACATTGCATACTTTAGAGCCTACGTCTAAAGCATAGGGGACGACCTTCGTCCTTTCTCTCTATTCTACCGTGGTCAGGTCTTGAGTTTTACTCAATACTCATACCTTATAACACAGCCAAGAACTCCTTCTTTGTCGATCTATTTTTGAACTCCTTCAAAATTTTGTCATGGTATGTGTTCATTTGAAAGTACTATTAAGCGATTTTGATCTATCCTTATAGATCTTGATGCTCAATGTTCAAGTAGCTTAATCCAGGTTTTCCATTGAAAAACACTTTTCAAATAACCCTGCATGCTTTCCAGAAATTCTACATCATTTCTGATCAACAATATGTGAACAACATATACTCATCAAAAATTCTATAGTGCTCCCACTCACTTCTTTGGAAATACAAGTTTCTCATAAAATTTGTATAAACCCAAAATCTCTGATCATCTCATCAAAGCATACATTCCAATTCCGAGATGCTTACTCCAGTCCTTAGAAGGATTGCTGGAGCTTTGCATACTTGTTAGCATCTTTTAGGATTGACAAAACCTTCTGGTTGTATCACATACGACCTTTCCTCAAGAAAAACATCGAGGAAACAATGTTTTGACATCCTATCTGCAAGATTTCATAAATAATGCAGTAACTGCTAACATAATTCCAACAGACTCTTAGCATCGCTAAGAGTGAGAAAGTCTCATCGTAGTGAACTCCTTGAACTTGTCGGGAAACATCTTAACGACAAGTCGAGCTTTCTTAATGGTGACACTTACCATCATTGTCCATCTTCCTTTTAAAATCCATCTGCACCCAACAGCCTTATGACCATCAAGTAGTTCTTTTCAAAGTCTATACTTTGTTTTATACATGGATCCTCTCTCGGATTTTATGGCCTCGAGCCATTCGTTGGAATCCGGGCCCACCATCGCTTCTCCATAGCTCGTAGATTCATTGTTGTCTAGCAACATGATTTCCAAGACAGGATTATGTACCACTCTGAAGTCGTACACATCCTTGTCGACCTATGAGGTTTGGTAGTGACTTGATCCAAAGTTTCCTGATCATTATCATAAGCTTCCACTTCAATTGGTGTAGGTGCCACAGGAACAACTTCCTATGCCCTGCTACATACTAGTTGAAGTGACAGTTCAATAACCTCATCAAGTCTCCACCATCCTCCCACTCAATTCTTTCGAGACAAACTTTTCCTCGAGAAAGGACCTGTTTCTAGAAACAATCACTTTTGCTTCCGGATCTGGAATAGGAGGTATACCCAAGAATTTTTGGGTATTCTATGAAGATGAATTTATCCGCTTTGGGTTCGAGCTTATCAGCCTGAAACCTTTTCACATAAGCATCGCAGCCCCAAACTTTTAAGAAACGACAGCTTAGGTTTCTCTAAACCATAGTTCATACGGTGTCATGTCAATGGAATTGTGTGGTGCCCTATTTAAAGTGAGTGTGGTTGTCTCTAATGCCTAACCCATAAATGATAGTGGTAATTCGATAATAGACATCATGGTATGCACCATATCTAATAGGGTGCAGTTGTGATGTTCGGACACACCATCACACTATGGTGGTCCAGGCAGTATTAGTGTGAAACAATTTCCACAATGTCTTAATTGTGTGCCAAACTCGTAACTCAGATATTCATCTCTATGATCATATCATAGACATTTTATCATCTTGTCATGACGATCTTCAACTTCACTCTGAAATTACTTGAACCTTTCAATAATTCAGACATGTGTTTCATCAAGTAAATATACTCAACATCTACTCAAATCATCTGTGAAGTAAGAACATAACGATATCCACCGCGTGCCTGAGCACTCATTGGACTGCACACATCAAAATGTATTATTTCCAACAAGTTTCTTTCTTGTTCCATCTTACTGAAAATGAGGCATTTCAGTCATCTTGCCCATGTGGTATGATTTGCATGTCTCAAGTGATTCAAAATCAAGTGAGTCCAGACGATCCATCTGTATGGAGTTTCTTCATGCATATCTACCAATAGACATGGTTCGCATGTCTCAATCCTTTCAAAACGAGTGAGTCCAAAGAACCATCAACATGGAGCTTCTTCATGCGTTTTATACCAACATGACTCAAATGGCAGTGCCACAAGTACGTGGTACTATCATTACTATCTTATATCTTTTGGCATGAACATGTGTATCACTTCGATCGAGATTCAATAAACCATTCATTTTAGGTGCAAGACCATTGAAGGCATTATTCAAATAAACAGAGTAACCATTATTCTCCTTAAATGAATAACCGTGTGGCGATAAACATAATCCAATCATGTCTATGCTCAACGCAAACACCAAATAACAATTATTTCGGTTTAACACCAATCCCGATGGTAGAGGGAGGGTGCAATGTTTGATCACATCAACCTTGGTAACACTTCGAACACATATCGTCATCTCACCTTTAGCTAGTCTCCGCAGCCTTTTACTTCGAGTTACTAACGCTTAGCAACCGAACCGGTATTTATTACCCTGGTGCTACTAGGAGTACTAGTAAAGTACACAATAATATGACGTATATCCAAAATACTTCTGTCGACCTTGCCAGCCTTCTCATCTACCAAGTATCTAGGGTAGTTCTGCTTCAGTGACCGTTCTCCTCATTATAGAAGCACTTAGTCTCGGGTTTAGTTCAACCTTGGGTTTCTTCACTAGAGCAGTAACTGATTTGCCGTCTCATGAAGTATCCCTTCTTTCCCTTGCCCTTCTTGAAACTAGTGGTTTAACCATCAACAATTGATGCTCCTACTTGATTTCTACTTTCGCAGTGTCAAACATCGCGAGTTGCTCAAGGATCATCATGTCTATCCCTGATATGTTATAGTTCATCACGAAGCTCCAATAGCTTGGTGGCAGTGACTATGGAGAACCATCACTATCTCATCTGGAATATTAACTCCCACTCGATTCAAGCGATTGCAGTACTCAGACAATCTGAGCACATGCTCAACTATTGAGTTTTTCTCCCTTAGTTTGCAGGCTTAAGAAACTTGTTAGGGGTCTCATACCTCTTGACGTGGGCACAAGTCTGAAATTCCTATTTCAGTCTTTGGAACATCTCATATGTTCTGCGACGTTTCAAAACGTCGCTGGTGCCATAATTCTAAACCGTTAGTATTACGTACTGAACTATCATGTAGTCATCAAAACGTGTATGTCAGATGTTTCCCAACATCTACAGATGACGCTCGAGGTTCAACACACTGAGCGGTGCATTAAGGACATAGCCCTTCTGTGCAGCAATGAGGACAATCCTCAGTTCACGGACTCAGTCCGCATAATTGCTACTATCAACTCTCAACTAAATTTTCTCTAGGAACATATCTAAAACTATAGAACCAAAGCGTGAGCTACAACATAATTCGCAAAGAACTTTTGACTATGTTCATGATAATTAAGTTCATCTAATCAAATTATTCAATGAACTCCCACTTAGATAGACATCCCTCTAGTCATCTAAGCGATACATGATCCGAGTCAACTAGGCCGTGTCCGATCATCACGTGAGACAGACTAGTCATCATCGGTGAACATCTTCATGTTGATCGTATCCACTATACGACTCATGTTCGACCTTTCGGTCTTCCGTGTTCCGAGGCCATGTCTGTACATGCTAGGCTTGTCAAGTTAACCTAAGTGTATTGCGTGTGTAAATCTGACTTACACCCGTTGTATGCGAACTTTAGAACCTATCACACCCGATCATCATGTGGCAGCATATTCAGTATGTGACCGAACTTACCTTATAATAGTTCGGAGATGAAAGGTATTGACAAAGTTATGTTTGCAGGTATGCTGACAGGCCGTCCCGATGAGGAGATGTCCAGATTGTCGGATGATCTGCTGCAGGGGCTGTAGCAAATGCACGAGCAAGCTCGGCAGGCAATGCGGAGTGTTGCTAAGGCCTCATGGCCATCTGCCTCCCCTCTAGGAAGTATAAAGGAGCTTGTAGAGCTATTTAAGGGAGCGCGGCGATGTATCCGATTATGGAAAATATCGGCCTGCCAGGAGGGTGCGCGAGAGGCCTGGGCCATGGTGAAAACACGGTATACCAAGGTTGATCCGAATCACATGGCCCGGGTCGGACCTTTAGGGTCAGATGGGAAAGAAGTGCCCGTTAATTTGGTATATGACCAATTAGCAGTAGCTGCCAAATATTCCCAACAAGATTGTAAGTTAGATGGCCTGTTGGATGGTATAGAGGAGGAAATTCATGAGTCTAAGTGACTATGTATTTTCCTTGACATATGTAAAATCTAGCTGAATTGTAAAATGATTGTCATGGCAGACCTTTTCGCTTCAACCTCGGGACCCGAAGGTGCGGAGTGTTTCCGAATACCCGTGCGGCCGAATAGACCGGGGTATGCATGGAAACCAGGCGTAGGGGTCATAGTTGCTTGAACAGACAAGTTGTATCCGGCTAGTTATGTTATATTACATTAAAGTCGTAAGTAACATCTTCCAGAGAGAATAGTTCCGTTAGGGGTTCCTTTCCCTGGGTGTGCATGTGTTAGTGTGCATGTTCGGAATGTGATTGACAAATCGTAGTATGCATGACTTCTGGGGGTTCACAGTGCAGTGAATGCGAAAAAACGTCTTTAATCCACCGACCGAATATTCCCTTAAGAACGCTAGCTTTCGGCTTCACCCATTCTGAGGTACACATCCGGATGACTCGGCAGTAACAATCGCAGAGGTGCTCCCTTTATGCCCTAGCCGAACTAACGGGAACGTAGGGCATAGGCACAGGAGCCAGGCAACCCAACTTGGCCAAAACTTAAGTCATATGGATGCATATAATGGCGAAGAAAGGGTACATATGGAAAAACGCATATGTAATGAGCTTGATGCTCAGAGAATAATAGCAAGCTTCTGTACAAGAAGCCCCCAGGCATAATAGACGTACATTTTTGAAGATGTGTGTGTCAGGCGTGCGCGGTATAACCGCACGAAAGCTTTAAGGATAAAAGGAAAAAAGAAAAAAACATAAAAACGAAAAAGAGAGAAAAGATGAAGGAGGCAACAGGGGGAAGGGGACGAACAAAGAGTTCGGCTCTAGGCGTAGAACCTTCAGAGTCTGGCCGCTTTCCAAGGGTTCGGCTCCATGCGATTGTCTGATGCATTACGCAGGCGGTACGCTCCTCCGATGAGAACTTCGTCGATGATGAAGGGACCCTCCCACTTAGGCTTGAGTTTGTCCTTTTTTTTTCTCTGGCAGGCGTAGAATGAGTTTGCCAATGTTATAAGTCTTGGCCCGCACTCCTCTGCTTTGATACCTGCGAGCCTGCTGTTGATAAAATGTGGAACGGGCTTTTGCGATGTTGCGCTCTTCCTCCGGGACATCTAAGCTGTCTTGTCGATCCAGCTTGGCCTCTCTCTTTTCGTACATGCGCACTCGAGGTGAGTCATGAATAATGTCGCAGGGTAACACTGCCTCTGCGCCGTACACCATGAAGAAAGGTGTGTATCCGGTAGTGCGATTGGGCGTGGTCCGCAACCCCCAGAGTACGAAGTTGAGCTCCTCAACCCAGTACTTGTCTAATTCTTTCAAAGACCGCACTAGTCTAGGCTTGATGCCGCTCATAATAAGACCATTGGCTCGTTCGACTTGACCTTTTGTCTGCGGATGATAGACAGAGGCGTAATCAAGCTTGATGCCCAGATTAGTGCACCAAGTTTTCACTTCGTCAACTGTGAAGTTGGAGCCATTATCACTGATGATGCTGTGTGGAACACCATAACGGTGTACAACGCTGGATATGAATTCTATCATCGGCCCGGACTCGGTCGTTTTAACAGGTTTGGCCTCTATCCACTTCGTGAATTTATCCACCATGACCAGCAAATATTTTTTCTTATGGCTTCCTCCTTTAAGGGGTCCAACCATATCTAGTCCCCAGACCGCAAAAGGCCAAGTGATGGGGATTGTTTGTAGGGCGGTGGGTGTTGGGGAATGTAGTAATTTCAAAATTTCCTACGCACACACAAGATCATGGTGATGCATAGCAACGAGAGGGGAGAGTGTGTCCACGTACCCTCGTAGACCGAAAGCGGAAGCGTTAGCACAACGTGGTTGATGTAGTCGTACGTCTTCACGATCCGACCGATCCAAGTACCGAACGCACGACACCTCCAAGTTCAGCACACGTTCAGGTCGATGACGTCCCGCGAACTCCGATCCAGCAGAGCTTCACGGGAGAGTTCCGTCAGCACGATGGCATGGTGACGGTGATGATGTTGCTACCGACCCAGGGCTTCGCCTAAGCACCACTATATGACCGAGGTGGAATATGGTGGAGGGGGGCACCGCACACGGCTGGGAGAGATCAACTGATCAACTTGTGTGTCTAGAGGTGCCCCCTGCCCCCGTATATAAAGGAGCAAGGGGGGAGGCCGGCCGGCCCTCTATGGGCGCGCCAGGAGGAGTCCTCCTCCTAGTAGGAGCAGGACTCCCCTTTCCTACTCCTACTAGGAGGAGGAAAGGAAGGAGGAGAAGGAGAAGGAAGGAGAAGGAGGAAAAGGAGGAAAGTGGGCCCGGCCCCCTAGTCCAATTCGGTTTGGGCTAGGGGGCCGCGCGCCCTGCCTCCTCTCTTCCACCACTTGGCCCATGAGGCCCATTAGTTCTTCCTCGTATTCCCGTAACTCCCCGGTACCCCCGAAAATACCCGAATCACTCGGAACCTTTCCGATGTCCTAATATAGTCATCCAATATATCGATCTTTACGTCTCGACCATTTCGATACTCCTAGTCATGTCCCTGATCTCATCCGGGACTCTGAACTACCTTCGGTACATCAAATCACATAAACTCATAATACAATCGTCACCGAAACTTTAAGCGTGGGGACCCTACGGGTTCGAGAACTATGTAGACATGACCGAGACATGTCTATGATCAATAACCAATAGCGGAACCTGGATGCTCATATTGGCTCCCACATATTCTACGAAGATCTTTATCGGTCAGACCGCATAACAACATACGTTGTTCCCTTTGTCATCGGTATGTTACTTGCCTGAGATTCGATCGTCGGTATCTCAATACCTAGTTCAATCTCGTTACCGGCAAGTCTATTTACTCGTCCCGTAATACATCATCCCGCAACTAACTTAATAGTTGCAATGTTTGCAAGGCTTAAGTGATGTGCATTACCGAGAGGGCCCAGAGATACCTCTCCAACAATTGGAGTGACAAATCCTAATCTTGAGAAACGCCAACCCAACAAGTACCTTCGGAGACACCTGTAGAGCACCTTTATAATCACCCAGTTATGTTGTGACATTTGGTAGCACACAAAGTGTTCCTCCGGTTAACGGGAGTTGCATAATCTCATAGTCATAGGAACATGTATAAGTTATGAAGAAAGCAATAGCAACAAACTAAACGATCAAGTGCTAAGCTAATGGAATGGGTCAAGTCAATCACATCATTCTCCTAATGATGTGATCCCGTTAATCAAATGACAACTCATGTCTATGGTTAGGAAACATAACCATCTTTGATCAACGAGCTAGTCAAGTAGAGGCATACTAGTGACACTCTGTTTGTCTATGTATTCACACATGTATTATGTTTCCGATTAATACAATTCTAGCATGAATATTAAACATTTATCATGATATAAGGAAATAAATAATAACTTTATTATTGCCTCTAGGGCATATTTCCTTCAATCTCCCACTTGCACTAGAGTCAATAATCTAGTTCACATCACCATGTGATTTAACATCAATAGTTCACATCACCATGTGATTAACACCCATAGTTCACATCGTCATGTGACCAACACCCAAAGGGTTTACTAGATTCAATAATCTAGTTCACATCGCTATGTGATTAATGCCCAAAGAGTACTAAGGTGTGATCATGTTTTGCTTGTGAGAGAAGTTTAGTCAACGGGTCTGCCACATTCAGATCAGTAAGTATTTTGCAAATTTCTATGTCAACAATGCTCTGCACTAAGCTACTCTAGCTAATTGCTCCCACTTTCAATATGTATCCAGATTGAGACTTTGAGTCATCTGGATCAGTTTCAAAACTTGCATCGCTGTAACCTTTTACGACGAACCTTTTGTCACCTCCATAATCGAGAAACATATCCTTATTCCACTAAGTATAATTTTGACCAATATCCAGTGATCTACTCCTAGATCACTATTGTACTCCCTTGCCAAACTTAGGGCAGGGTATACAATAGGTCTGGTACACAGCATGGCATACTCCTTCTTGCTATTGCTGAGGCATAGAGAATGACTTTCATTCTCTCTCTATCTTCTGCCGTGGTCGGGTTTTGAGTCTTACTCAACTTCACACCTGTGTAACACAGGCAAGAACTCCTTCTTTGACTATTCTATTTTGAACTACTTCAAAATCTTGTCAAGGAATGTACTCATTGAAAAACTTATCAAGCGTCTTGATCTATCTCTATAGATCTTGATGATCAATATGTAAGCAACTTCACCGAGGTCTTTCTTTGAAAAACTCCTTTCAAACATTCCTTTATGCTTTGTAGAATAATTCTACATTATCTCTGATCAACAATATGTCATACACATATACTTATCAGAAATGTTGTAGTGCTCCCACTCACTTTCTTGTAAATACAGGCTTCACCTCAAGTCTATATAAAACTATATGCTTTGATCAACTTATCAAAGCGTATATTCCAACTCCGAGATGCTTGCACCAATCCATGGATGGATCGCTGGAGCTTGCATATTTTCTTAGCACCTTTAGGATTGACAAAACCTTCTGGTTGCATCATATACAACTCTTCTTTAATAAATCCATTAAGGAATGCAGTTTTGTTTATGCATTTGCCATATTTCATAAAATGTGGCAATTGCTAACATGATTCGGACAGACTTAAGCATAGATACGAGTGAGAAACTCTCGTCGTAGTCAACACCTTGAACTTGTCGAAAACCTTTTTGCGACAATTCTAGCTTTGTAGATAGTAACACTACTATCAGTGTCCGTCTTCCTCTTGAAGATCCATTTAATCTCAATGGCTCACCGATCATTGGGCAAGTCAATCAAAGTCCATACTTTGTTCTTATACATGGATCTCATCTCAGATTTCATGGCCTCAAGCCATTTCGCGGAATCTAGGCTCATCATCGCCTCCTCATAGTTCGTAGGCTCGTCATGGTCAAGTAACATGACCTCCAGAACAGGATTACCGTACCACTCTGGTGTGGATCTCACTCTGGTTTACCTACGAGGTTCGGTAGTAACTTGATCTGAAGTTACATGATCATCATCATTAGCTTCCTCACTAATTGGTGTAGTAGTCACAAGAATAGATTTCTGTGATGAACTACTTTCCAATAAGGGAGAAGGTACAATTACCTTATCAAGTTCCACTTTCTTCCCACTCACTTCTTTCGAGAGAAACTCCTTCTCTAGAAAGGATCCATTCTCAGCAATGAATTTCTTGCCTTCGGATCTGTGATAGATGGTTTACCCAACATTTTCTTTTGGGTATCCTATGAAGATTTACTTCTCCGATTTGGGTTCAAGCTTACCATGTTCAAACTTTTTCACATAAGCATCGCAGTCCCAAACTTTAGGAAACGACAGCTTAGGTTTCTCGCCAAACCACAGTTCATACGGTGTCGTCTCAACGGATTTAGATGGTGCCCTACTTAACGTGAATGTAGCTGTCTCTAATGCATAACCCCAAAACGATAGTGGTAATTGATAAGAGACATAATAGATCGCACCATATCTAATAAAGCACGGTTACGACGTTCAGACACACCATTACACTGTGGTGTTCCAGGTGGCGTGAGTAGTGAAACTATTTCACATTGTTTTAACTGAAGGCCAAACTCGTAATTCAAATATTTTACTTCTGCGATCATATTGTAGAAACTTTTATTTTTGTTACGATGATTCTCCACTTCACTCTGAAATTCTTTGAACTTTTCAAGTATTTCAGACATGTGTTTCATCAAGTAGATATACCCATATCTACTCGAATCATCTGTGAAGGTCAGAAAATAACGATACCCGCCGCTAGCCTCAACATTCATCGGACTGCATACATCAGTATGTATTATTTCCAATAAGTCAGTTGCTTGCTGCATTGTTCTGGAGAACGGAGTCTTAGTCATCTTGCCCATGAGGCATGGTTCGCAAGCATCAATTGATTCATAATCAAGTGATTCCAAAAGCCTATCAGCATGGATTTTCTTCATGCGCTTTACACCAATATGAGCTAAACGGCAGTGCCACAAATAAGTTGCTCTATCATTATTAACTTTGCATCTTTTGGCTTCAATATTATGAGAATGTGTATCACCACGATCGAGATCCAACAAACCATTTTCATTGGGTGTATGACCATAGAAGGTTTTATTCATGTAAACAGAACAACAATTTATTCTCTTACTTAAATGAATAACCGTATTGCAATAAACATGATCAAATCATATTCATGCTCAACGCAAACACCAAATAACACTTATTTAGGTTCAACACTAATCCCGAAAGTATAGGGAGTGTGCGATGATGATCATATTAATCTTGGAACCACTTCCAACACACATCATCACTTCACCCTTAACTAGTCTCTGTTCATTCTGCAACTCCCGTTTCGAGTTACTACTCTTAGCAACTGAACCAGTATCAAATACCGAGGGGTTGCTATGAACACTAGTAAAATACACATCAATAATCTGTATATCAAATATACCTTTGTTCACTTTGCCATCCTTCTTATCCGCCAAATACTTGGGGTAGTTCCGCTTCTAGTGACCAGTCCCTTTGCAGTAGAAGCACTTAGTCTCAGGCTTAGGTCCAGAGTTGGGTTTCTTCACTTGACCAGCAACTTGTTTGCCGTTCTTCTTGAAGTTCCCCTTCTTCCCTTTGCCCTTTCTCTTGAAACTAGTGGTCTTGTCAACCATCAACACTTGATGTTTTTCTTAATTTCTACCTTCGCCGATTTTTGCATCACGAAGAGCTTGGGAATCGTTTCCGTTATCCCTTGCATATTATAGTTCATCACGAAGTTCTACTAACTTGGTGATGGTGACTAGAGAATTTTTTCAATCACTATTTTATCTGGAAGATTAACTCCCACTTGATTCAAGTGACTGTAGTACCCAGACAATCTGAGCACATGCTCATTGCTTGAGCTATTCTCCTCCATCTTTTAGCTATAGAACTTGTTGGAGAGTTCATATCTCTCAACTCGGGTATTTACTTGAAATATTAACTTCAACTCCTAGACATCTCATATGGTCCATGACGTTCAAAACGTCTTTGAAGTCCCGATTCTAAGCTGTTAAGCAAGGTGCACTAAACTATCAAGTAGTCATCATATTGAGCTAGCCAAACGTTCATAACGTCTGCATCTGCTCCTGCAATAGGTCAGTCACCTAGCGGTGCATCAAGAACATAATTCTTCTGTGCAGCAATGAGGATAAACCTCAGATCTCGGACCCAGTCCGCATCATTGCTACTATCATCTTTCAACTTAGTTTTCTCTAGGAACACATATAAAACATAGGGAAGCAATAACTCGAGCTATTGATATACAACATAGATATGAAAATACTATCAGGACTAAGTTCATGATAAATTAAAGTCCAATTAATCATATTACTTAAGAACTCCCACTTAGAAAGATATCCCTCTAATCTTCTAAGTGATCACGTGATCCAAATCAACTAAACCATAACCGATCATCACGTGAAATGGAGTAGCTTTCAATGGTGAACATCAATACGTTGATCATATCTTTTATATGATTCATGCTCGACCTTTCGGTCTCAGTGTTCTGAGGCCATATCTGCATATGCTAGGTTCGTCAAGTTTAACCTGAGTATTCTGCATGTGCAAAACTGGCTTGCACCCGTTGCAGATGGACGTAGAGCTTATCACACCCGATCATCACGTGGTGTCTGGGCACGACGAACTTTGGCAACGGTGCATACTCATGGAGAACACTTTTATCTTGAAATTTAGTGAGAGATCATCTTATAATGCTACCGTCAATCAAAGTAAGATAAGATGCATAAAAAATAAACATCACATGCAATCAATATAAGTGATATGATATGGCCATCATCATCTTGTGCTTGTGATCTTCATCTTCGAAGCACCATCATGATCACCATCGTCACCGGCGCGACACCTTGATCATCATTGTAGCATCGTTGTCGTCTCGCCAATCTTATGCTTCCATGACTATCGCTACCGCTTAGTGATAAAGTAAAGCATTACAGCGCAATTGCATTGCATACAATAAAGCGACAACCATATGGCTCCTGCCAGTTGCCGATAACTTGGTTACAAAACATGATCATCTCATACAATAAAATTTAGCATCATGTCTTGACCATATCACATCACAACATGCCCTGCAAAAACAAGTTAGACGTCCTCTACTTTGTTGTTGCAAGTTTTACGTGGCTGCTATGGGCTTAGCAAGAACCGTTCTTACCTACGCATGAAAACCACAACGGTAGTTTGTCAAGTTGGTGCTGTTTTAACCTTCGCAAGGACCGGCGTAGCCACACTTGGTTCAACTAAAGTTGGAGAAACTGACACCCGCCAGCCACATGTGTGCAAAGCACGTCGGTAGAACCAGTCTCGTGTAAGCGTACACGTAATGTCGGTCCGGGCCGCTTCATCCAACAATACCGCCGAACCAAAGTATGACATGCTGGTAACCAGTATGACTTATATCGCCCACAACTAACTTGTGTTCTACTCGTGCACAACATCAACGCATAAAACCTAGGCTCGGATGCCACTGTTGGGGAACGTAGTAATTTCAAAATTTCCTACGCACACGCAAGATCATGGTGATGCATAGCAACGAGAGGGGAGAGTGTGTCCACGTACCCTCGTAGACCGAAAGTGGAAGCGTTAGCACAACGCGGTTGATGTAGTTGTACGTCTTCACGATCCGACCGATCCAAGTACCGAACGCATGGCACCTCCAAGTTCAGCACACGTTCAGCTCGATGACGTCCCGCGAACTCTGATCCAGCAGAGATTCACGGGAGAGTTCCGTCAGCATGACGGCGTGGTGACGGTGATGATGTTGCTACCGACGCAAGGCTTCGCTAAGCACCGCTATGATATGACCGAGGTGGAATATGGTGGAGGGGGGCACCGCACACGGCTGGGAGAGATCAACTGATCAACTTGTGTGTCTAGAGGTGCCCCCCTGCCCCTGTATATAAAGGAGAAAGGGGGAGGCCGGCCGGCCCTCTATGGGCGCGCCAGGAGGAGTCCTCCTCCTCCTAGTAGGAGCAGGACTCCCCTTTCCTACTCCTACTAGGAGGAGGAAAGGAAGGAGGAGAAGGAGAAGGAAGGAGAAGGAGGAAAAGGAGGAAAGGGGGCCCACCTCCCTAGTCCAATTCGGTTTGGGCTAGGGGGCCGCGCGCCCTGCCTCCTCTCTTCCACCAGTTGGCCCATGAGGCCCATTAGTTCTTTCTCGTATTCCCGTAACTCCCCGGTACCCCCGAAAATACCCGACTCACTCGGAACCTTTCCGATGTCCGAATATAGTCGTCCAATATATCGATCTTTACGTCTCGACCATTTCGAGACTCCTTGTCATGTCCCCGATCTCATCCAGGACTCCAAACTACCTTCGGTACATTAAATCACATAAACTCATAATACATTCGTCATCGAAACTTTAAGCGTGCGGACCCTACGGGTTCGAGAACTATGTAGACATGACCGAGACATGTCTCCGATCAATAACCAATAGCGGAACCTGGATGCTCATATTGGCTCCCACATATTCTACGAAGATCTTTATCGGTCAGACCGCATAACAACATACGTTGTTCCCTTTGTCATCGGTATGTTACTTGCCCGAGATTCGATCGTCGGTATCTCAATACCTAGTTCAATCTCGTTACCGGCAAGTCTCTTTACTCGTTCCGTAATACATCATCCCGCAACTAACTTATTAGTTGCAATGCTTGCAAGGCTTAAGTGATGTGCATTACCGAGAGGGCCCAGAGATACCTCTTCGACAATTGGAGTGACAAATCCTAATCTCGAAATACGCCAATCCAACAAGTACCTTTGGAGACACCTGTAGAGCACCTTTATAATCACCCAGTTACGTTCTGACGTTTGGTAGCACACAAAGTGTTCCTCCGTTAAACGGGAGTTCCATAATCTCATAGTCATAGGAACATGTATAAGTTACGAAGAAAGCAATAGCAACAAACTAAACGATCAAGTGCTAAGCTAATGGAATGGGTCAAGTCAATCACACCATTCTCCTAATGATGTGATCCCGTTAATCAAATGACTACTCATGTCTATGGTTAGGAAACATAACCATCTTTGATCAACGAGCTAGTCAAGTAGAGGCATACTAGTGACACTCTGTTTGTCTATGTATTCACACATGTATTATGTTTCCGGTTAATACAATTCTAGCATTAATAATAAACCTTTATCATGATATAAGGAAATAAATAATAACTTTATTATTGCCTCTAGGGCATATTTCCTTCAGTGGGGGCATATGGCTTTGGTTGGCGAAGAGTTGGCATCCGACGCAACGTTGGACAAGGTCCTGCGCATCTGCTCGGGCCATCGGCCAATAATACCCTGTACGGAAGGCCTTGCTAACAAGGGCCCGAGCTGCGGCGTGGTGCTTGATACATCCATTTTGCATCATGCTTTTATATCGATATTTATTGCATTATGGGCTGTTACTACACATTATGTCACAATACTTATCCCTATTCTCTCTTATTTTACAGGGTTTACATAAATAGGCAGAATGCCGGCAGCTGGGAATCCGTGCTGGAAAAGGAGCAAATATTAGAGACCTATTTTGCACAGCTACCAAAGTCTTGAAACTTCACGAAAGTTATTTCCAGAATATATAAAATATACTAAGCGCAAGAAGTACCAGAGGGGGGCTACTCACCAGCCACGAGGGTGTGGGCACGCCCCCTGCCTCGTGGGCCCCCTGGTGGCCCTCCGATTCCCATCTTCTGCTATATGGAGTCTTTCGTTGAGGAAAAAAATCATAAGCAAGCTTTCGGGACGAGACTCCGCCGCCACGAGGCGGAACCAATCTAGGGCTCTGGCGGAGCTGTTCTGCCGGGGACACTTTCCTCCGGGAGGGGGAAATCATCACCATCGTCATCACCAACGCTCCTCTGATCGGGAGGGGGCCAATCTCCATCAACATCTTCACCAGCAGCATATCCTCTCAAACCCTAGTTCATCTCTTGTATCCAATTCTTGTCTCTAAGTCTGGGATTGGTACCTGTAGGTTGCTAGTAGTGTTGATTACTCCTTGTAGTTGATGCTAACCGGTTTATTTGGTGGAAGATCATATGTTCAGATCGTATATGCGTATTAATACCCCTCTGATTATGAACATGAATATGCTTTGTGAGTAGTTACGTTTGTTCCTGAGGACATGGGAGAAGTCTTGCTATTAGTAGTCATGTGAATTTGGTATTCGTTCGATATTTTGATGAGATGTATGTTGTCTCTCCTCTAGTGGTGTTATGTGAATGTCGACTACATGACACTGTCGGGTTTCGTGTTCCGGCAGACCCTTGAGGTTCGAACACTGGGGTGCGCATGGAGATCTCTCCCCTACTGATCTACGTCCGATCCTCTCGTGCGAACTAAGATGAAAATGATGAACAACACAAGAGACACGAGGTTTATACTGGTTCGGGCCACCGTTGTGGTGTAATACCCTACTCTAGTGTGTGGTGTGGTGGATTGCCTCTGGGGCTGATGATGGACAGTACAAGGGAAGAACAGCCTCGCGAGAGGTGTTCTTGAGCTGGTGCAAAACTGCTAGGGTGAGTTCAGTCGCCTCTCTCTCTCTTTGCTATGGTTCTACCAGATTTCCAGCCGTCGTGTCCCTCTACTCTGTGGTGGCTAGCTCTATTTATAGAGGCCTGGGCCTCTCCCCAAATAATGAGCGGGAAGGGCGCCAACAATTGGCCATTTCGAAGGGGAACATCTAGTACAAGTTATCCTGACCAAAGGTGGTCTTCAGCTGCCAAAAGCACTGGCGATGACGCCGTCTTGGGCTCCACGGTGACCTCCGTCCTGCCGTCCGGCTGGTCTTGGTCTCATTGCACCAGAATGGTAACCTTTGCCTGATGCCTTGGCCTGTGCTTGCCCCCTTTGCACCAAAGGGGAAACAAGGACACTACACAGGCCGGCGCCCACCTGGTCTCGATCGTCATGGCTTGCGTCACAGGTTCCTTGCGAGGTACCCTTGCATTGATCTCTCCGCCTCCTCACGAGCTTGCCTGATGAGGCCGCCTCTGAGGAAGCTTCCTGCCGTCCGCCCCGCGAGGCTTGGCCCCTCACGAGGGTCTTGAGCTTGAGCTGATGAAGATGGGTCGCGCTGGGCCCTTGCCTGAGCCACGCCGCAGGCCGCAGGCAGGCAAGTCTGGGGACCCCCGTTCCCAGAACGCTGACAGTAGCCCCCGGGCCCAAGGTGCGCGCGTGCTTGGCTTAGCAGAGAAGCGAAGGGGCAAGCGCGAAGCGCCACGGGCCCTAACAGCCTGCGGCCTTGGGCGCCGCGTGGCAGTTGATTGGACGTGGGCGTCTGCACTTCCCACAACGCCTCGGCAACTACACGACTTGACAAGTCCCTGCATGCAAAGATATGGGTCACGATTACCCGAGGGAGTTCTTGGAGCACCGGGTGGCTCCGCTCCAGGAGCACCCGCTCCAACTGTGGAGGCTTGGAGGAGTAGACGCCGCCCTGCGCCTGAGCTTCGAGGCCCTGACCGACGAGGATCTGGCTGCGGCCCTCCATTCCTTGGTTGGGGGAGACGTGGCGAGCCCGGTGGGCACCCCGTCCCCCTATTCCTTTGTGACGACTGGGAGCTGGTGGTGAACGCCATGCCCACCTTCAACGGTGAGGGGCTGGTGCCCGCGGCAGCTCCCGAAGACTTGGCGGTCTTGGCGACGGTGAACTTGTCCTCTGGTAGCTCCAGCGATGAAGAGGAGGAAGAAGAGGCGGAGGAGGAAGCGTCCGACTCGGAGGAGACTGGCGAGGATTGGGGGGAGTCCTTCCCTCGGCACAGGTCCCAGGCCCTCCGCTCCATGCCGGACGACGACGAGGCCAGTGCCAGGCGAGGAAGGGAGGGCTCTTCCTCAGTCACGAGGAAGGGCAGGTCGAGCCTGGTTCCCCCAGAGTCTGCTCTAGTCCCTGGGGGTTCCAAGGCCAGCTCCATCCCTCCTGACGCGCCTTCTGCTTCCGGGCCCTCCAAGGCTAACCCCCGCTGCAGGCTCTCGGGCTTCAACTTTGTCCGAAAGTTGCTTGAGTCCACGGACGACGTCCAGTAAGTGCTTGATTCGTGCTCTGCTTGGTTTTTTCCGCTGAGGCTCGGCGTTTGCGCTCTTTTACCAGGCCGGCACCTGGTGCCAAGAGGTTGAAGGAGGCTTCTGCGGCCCCTCTTGGGGTGAATCCGTCTGCCGGGGCGACGCCTTCGGCTGTTGGGGGAGAGGATGGCAAGGCCCGCGCCTCTCTGACCCCACCGCCCTCGCGAGGCCAACTAGGGCACCCCGGCAAGGAGTCAGCCCCCGTGGCCCCGCTAGACCTGGAGTCGACTGTGCTCGGTGCTGCAGCCGTGGCGGCCAGGGCTTAGGAGGTCCCTCCCTGCCAAGCCGTGGTCAAGCGACCATCCTCTCCGCCTGCTCCACAGGTTCTTGTCTCTTCTGCTCCCTCTGCCGCTGACCTGGACCAGGTTGCCAATGAGCTGGGCCAACTATGGGAGGATCTCCTGAGCGCGGACCCTCGTCTGGTGGCCGGGCGCCTGGAGTTGGCCTCTGGCTGGGCTAGTTCTGCTGCCTCCGTCCGAGCAGTGTTGAGCCAGGCCGTGTCGTCCTCCGACGAGGAGAGGCGGGCCGCCAACCAAGCCAAGGCCGCTCGCGATGCTGCCCTGGGCGACGTCGCAAATGCCTAGGGCCGCTGCAAGACGCTTGAGGCCGAGCTGCAGGGCCTGCGCAACGAGCTCGCCAAGGAGGTGCACAGGCGCCAGGAGAAGGAGAAGGAGATGAAGGCTAGGGAGGCCGCCGCCAAGGACCGTGACGCCAGGCTTGATGACCGCGACAACCGACTGGAGACGCTGGAGCGGTCGCTGAAGGCGGAGAGGACCGAGCTGGACGCCAAGGCAAAGGTCCTGACGGAGGACCGGGTGGTCTTCGCGGAGCTGGAGAAGAAGGCTCGAGGCATACTGAAGACGATGTATGAGAGCGGCCCGGAGGAGCCGTTGGCCGGTGAGGAGGACGACCCCGCCAAGCTGCTCTCCTTCCTGGTTGATGCGCTTGAGGACGTCACGGACGGCCTTGGCCCCACGGTCGAGGCCGAGGCGCGTGCCCTGTCTTCTGCGGCGCTGGCGCGTGTCCTCAGCCATGTCTACCTGCGCGACCCCAACGTCGACTTCGACAACCTGCTCGAGCCCGTGAGCGGCGACCGTGCCGCTGTCGCCGCTGAGGCCGTGAGAGGCCGAGCCGAGGTTTTGCTGGGGAAGTTCCGCTCCCCCAGCGTCCTGCCCGAGCGCAGTGCCGCCGGCCTTGCGACCTCGAGAGGCGAAGCCGTCCAGCGTGACTCCACCACCGGCGACGACGTTACTAGGGAGTGATTCCTTCGCGACTTCCATCCTGTTTTATTCCTGCATATGGACCATGCCTTGCGGAGGCGTTAAAACTTGTGTTTGGCGTTGTGGAACAATCTTATGGCTTGTAATATTTGCTTCGAATTTCCCGGAATTTGCATTTTCCTCTCCTACTTATTTACGCTCTACGTCTGCAGGGCCCGGCCCCGCGCGTACCTCACCCAGCGTTAACCCCGACCGGAAACCAAGGATGGGACTAAGGAGTGAGGGGCTATGTGGCAAGTTAGGCTCCTAAGTCGGGATGCTCAGGAGTCCCCCTTGACGCGCGAGCAACAAGTAGGGAAGGGGGGAGCGAGGAGTGGATTGATCGTTCTATGTCGGTAGGGCCCGGCCCCGCACGTACCTCACCTAGCGTTAGCCCCGACCAGAAACCAAGGACGGGACTAAGGAGTGAGGGGCTACGTGGCAAGTTAGGCTCCTGAGTCGCGATGCTCAGGAGTCCCCCTAGACGCTCAAACGGGTTTCGTACCTTGGCTCCGCTTGGGGAGTGGCGCGTGATGACCAGGTCCAGGGGACCTGGCTGGGTGGCGTGCGTTCGGGCGAGGCCCGGGCGTAGCCCCCGTGTCTAGCCCCCTCGCGCGGCACTCCCGAGGGGAGGCGTTGCGATGGTGCCGGACACTGAGCTCTGGGCTCCCTGAGGTTGGTACGGCCATGGGCCGCCTTTAGTTGTTTATCACCAGCGCGGAGCATAGCGCTTCCGTATGTGTACGGGCATAGCCGCTCCTCGGCAGTGTCGTCAGCCAGCGCGGAGCATGGTGCTTCCACTGGTGCGTGGGAAGGGGCTCCCCTCCGGGAGGAGCCCCCGGGGCGTGTACAGCCCCGCCCTGACACGTGGCCTGCATGGTCGGGCTAGGAGAGGTGTATCTGGGCACCCGTGAGCCAGCGCGGGACTCACGAGGCCCTACCTCGAGGCGGGTTGCGCCTGGCTCTGGGCCTTTATCAATTGGTGTGTTCCTGTAGGGTTGTTAGAAGGGAAATGCTCTACGTCCTCAGGTCCTGGCCCCTGAGCGAGCTCAGCCGCCGCTGGTATGACAGGTCGTGATAACGTGGGTCAAGGCCAGGGGGTGAGGGCTGGAGAGCCAGTAAGAGCCCATGAGTCGCGATGCTCAGGCGCCCCCCTTTTAACGTGCAAGTGCTTTGCACGACGAGAAGCAGTAGGTGATAATTATGGGAATCAGATTAAGCGTGAAAGAACAACTTCATCCTAGGGTAAACGCTGGAAAAGCAACTACCGCTGGGTCGGGCCCGAGCGGTGAGGGGATGATGAAGCCCGAGGGGCGCCCCCAACAGGGTAAGTAAAGAGCATAACCAAAATCGATACATGCCGCAGGGACGGACCCATGCAGCCTGGGAATGGTGCAGCCCTGTGAGCGCTCCCAACTGAAAGTAGAACTCTGAAAGATGTCACCTGGTGCTGTTGAAGACGAACTGATGCTAAGAAAGTGAGCGATGCGCGGTGAAGACGTCGGCCCTCACGAGCCCCCAGGCCCAGGGGCCTCGGAAGGCTCTGGTGGCACGTGCAGGTCTTCGGGGATCATCGCCACCTCCACCAGGACCGCGCGATGCCTGACCTCCTGAGCCTCCAGAATGCTCCTCAATAGGCGCTGATGTGCGGCGACCGCGCTCGGTAGGCCGAAGGGCATGCGAACGTAGCTGTGGGGTGGTCCCACGCAGCGCCCTATGGCTGAAGGCCATAGGCGCTCCTGGGACGCAGCTCGGTTGAGCCCTGGTACATCGACACAGACGCGCAGTCCTCCATTCTCGCCTGGATGTGGGGCCACGGCAGGTAAGCGGCGGCTGCCGCGCGTGACTCTGGACTCTTGTAGCTCTTGGGTGTTCCTTGCGATGAACTCCTGAGGGTTTGGTCTCCTTTGACTTGTACCTTTCTGAGGGAAGCATGCCTGAAAGCACCCCTCCAAGTGGTGCTCGAGCGCCTCCCCCGCGACCTTGGCAAGGTCGGTGGCTCTCCAAGAGAGAGCCCCCGAGCCCTGCCGCAGGAGGGCGCCGGGCGCGCCTTCCTATGTGCGAGAGGGCGGCGCTCCCTGATCAGGCGCGAATCCTGATGCAATACCTCCGGAGGTGCCTGCTTCCTTGCGGCTCCGGCCAGGTGAGGTCTTCTTCTTCTTGAGGGTCGCCTCAGGAGCCCCCCCGCTCCTGCGATCTGGGTCTTCGATTACTGCGGCTTGGAACGCACGCTCGAGCAAGCACACTGCATCCCTTTCTTCACAGGGTACAGTGATGACTCCACCACTTCCTGGCATCTTGAAGACATTGTAACCATGGTGGGTCAGTGCCATAAACTTGGCTAGGTCTGGGTACCCGAGGATGGCGTTGTACGGCAGGCGGATGTGAGCGACGTCGAAGTCGATGAGCTCGGTGCGGTAGTTGTTGCGTTGCCCGAAGGTGACCGGAAGGCGAACCTGCCCAGTTGGAACAGTGGAACCATCGGTGACTCCTGAGAAATGCTTGGTTGGCTGAAGCTGCTCGTATGGCACTTGGAGATTGTCGAACGTCTCGACGGACAGGACATTGAGTCCTGCCCCGCCATCGATGAGGGTCGTGGTGACCTGCACGTTGCTGATGACTGGGGAGAAAAGCACCGGGAGTACTCCGGCCGTTGCCGCACACTTGAGCTGGTCTGCAGAATTGAATGTGATCGCGCACGAAGACCCCCTGAGAGGGCGCGTGGCGTCAAGCTTGGGGAGGACTGCATTCACCTCGCGAGCAAACTGCTTGAAGATGCGCTGTGAGGCTGGGGCCTGGGCGCCGCCCAAGATGCAAGCAATTGCACGCGGCTCTTGGAATCCCCAGCCCCATCGTCTTGGTGTTGGTCTTCGTTCCTCCTTGGTGGAGGCGGCAGAGGAGAGAGGCCTGCGTTTCCGTGGGGACGGTCCTCAAGAGGCTGGTCCCTCCAGCCTCCCTCGCGAGGCTGGTCCTGCCAGCGGTCCTTGCGAGGGCGGTGACGCCATCCCTGGCGAAGGCCACGGTCTTCCCATTGTCCACCGCCTCTTCCTCCTCCTCGGCCATAGCCCCTGTCGTTGCGCTCTGGGCGTCGGCCGATTCGCCCATCTCGCACGGCTCTGAGATCTTGACATTCGTTGGTGTTGTGGGTGTGGAGGTCATGGTACACGCAGTACCGTCCGCCCTTGGATGACTCAGGCTGATCCCTGCCTCGCTTGGTGTCCGGTTCTGCTGCTAGCACGGCAGCCCCCTTGCGCTTCACGTCCTCGGCCTTGAGCTTCTTTTCTTCCGGGTCGGCTGCCGGGAGCTCGAGGAGGGAGAGACGCCCTTCCTCAGCCCTGGCGCACTTGGTCGCCAAGTTGAACAGCTCCAGGGATGTGCACAGGTCTTCATGGATTGCTAGCTCTTCCTTCATCTTGACGCCGCGCACGCCGTCGCAGAAGGCTGAGATGATGGCTTCTTTGGTCACCTTGGGGATCTTGAGGCGAGCGTAGTTGAAGCGCTGGATGTACTTCTGCAGGGTTTCTCCTAGCTGTTGCTTGATGCGGCGCAGGTCGCTCACGGCCGGGGGCCGGTCGCGAGTGCCCCGGAAGTTGGCGATGAAGCGGGTGCGCATCTCGTTCCAGGAGGAGATTGTACCGGGAGCCAGGTTCAGGAGCCAGGTGTGGGCACCGTCCTTGAGTGCCATGGGGAACCAATTCGCGTTGACATTCTCATCTCCGTTGGCGGCTACGATGCCCAGCTCGTAGAGCTGTAGGAACTCCACGGGGTCCGCTGTGCCATCGTAGCGGGGAGGGAGGTCAGGCTTGAACTTTCCTGGCCATGTGACACCGCGCAGCTCGGGGGTGAAGGTGAGGCAGCCCGTCGTGGCCACTGGATCCCTTTGCTGGTGCTCGACTCGTTCTTGCGGGCCACCACGCGCTGCCACTGGGAGCAGCGCCGGGTTTTGTCATGGAGGCGTTGGGGCGCGATCTTGGCGCATCGGCGCTGGGAGCGCACGAGCACCTTCCCGGGGATATGGGATCTCTTGGCAGCTCCCTTCTTGCTGCGCAGGTGCTGGACGTGGAGGGTCTCGCCCTGGGGCTGCGCGCCTTGGAGCCAAGGCACCTTCTTGGGGAGGAGGCGGCGGAGGCGCCTCCTGATCCTTGCCCCCTGCACGGGACGGAGGGTGAGGCAGCGAGAGGGTCCACAAGGGGGAGCCCCCTGCGGCACTGACGAGCTCGGTGATGCGGGCAAGCCAGTCCTCGTAGAGGTCGTCGACGGGGCGATAGTGCAGGAGCTCCCGCGTCAAGAGCAGTGAGGCATGCGCATCCATGGGTGCGCGACGGGCGTTGGATGATGAGCCAGCTGGAGTCAGCGACGTGGTGGTGGTGCGGCCATCCCGCCGCACCGAGGGGTGCTGGGACGAGGCCTGCTGCTCGTTCCCCATCGGGCTAGTGGCGGCATTGGCGGCGGGCGATGGGGAACGACAAGGGGAGCCGCCAATGGGCGCCGTCTGGGCGACGCAAGCGGCGTGAGCAGCCCGGCGCTCGGCGCGAGCCCGACGAGCATCAGCCATGGACACGACGGAAGATCGCACGTGAACAACAGAAGGAAGATTCCGGCGCTCCCCTACCTGGCGTGCCAAATGTCGGGTTTCGGGTTCTGGCAGACCCTTGAGGTTCGAACACTGGGGTGCGTGCGGAGATCTCTCCCCTACCGATCTACGTCCGATCCTCTCGTGCGAACTAAGATGAAAATGATGAACAACACAAGAGACACGAGGTTTATACTGGTTCGGGCCACCGTTGTGGTGTAATACCCTACTCCAGTGTGTGGTGTGGTGGATTGCCTCTGGGGCTCATGATGGACAGTACAAGGGAAGAACAGCCTCGCGAGAGGTGTTCTTGAGCTGGTGCGATGAATTGCTAGGGTGAGTTCAGTCGCCTCTCTCTCTCTCTTTGCTATGGTTCTACCAGATTTCCAGCCGTCATGTCCCTCTACTCTGTGGTGGCTATCTCTATTTATAGAGGCCCTGGGCCTCTCCCCAAATAATGAGCGGGAAGGGCGCCAACAATTGGCCATTTCGAAGGGGAACATCTAGTACAAGTTATCCTGACCAAAGGTGGTCTTCGGCTGCCAAAAGCACTGGCGATGACGCCGTCTTGGGCTCCACGGTGACCTCTGTCCTGCCGTTCGACTGGTCTTGGTCTCGTTGCACCGGAATGGTAACCTTTGCCTGATGCCTTGGCCTGTGCTTGCCCCCTTTGTACCAAAGGGGAAACAAGGACACTGCGCAGGCTTGCGTCATGGATTCCTCGCGAGGTACCCTTGCATTGATCTCTCCGCCTCCTCGCGAGCCTGCCTGATGAGGCCGCCTCTGAGGAAGCTTCCTGCCGTCCGCCCCGCGAGGCTTGGCCCCTCGCAAGGTTCTTGAGCTTGAGTTGATGAAGACGGGCCGCGCTGGGCCCCTGCCTGAGCCACGCCGCAGGCCGCAGGCAGGCAAGTCTGGGGACCCCCGTTGCCCAGAACGCCGACAGACACTTCACCATTATTTGGGCCTAGAGGAAGGCATTGGGAAGTAATAAGTAGATGATGGGTTGCTAGAGTGACAGAAGCTTAAACCCTAGTTTATGCGTTGCTTTGTAAGGGGCTGATTTGGATCCATATGTTTCATGCTATGGTTAGGTTTACCTTAATAGTTCTTTTGTAGTTGCAGATGCTTGCAATAGGAGTTAATCATAAGTGGGGTGCTTGTCCAAGTAAGGACAGCACCCAAGCACCGGTCCACCCACATATCAAATTATCAAATTACCGAACGCGAATCATATGAAAGTGATGAAAACTAGCTTGACGATAATTCCCATGTGTCCTCGGGAGCGCTTTCTTCTATATAAGAGTTTGTCCAGGCTTGTCCTTTGCTACAAAAAGGATTGGGCCACCTTGCTGCACTTTATTTACTTTTGTTACTTGTTGCTTGTTACAAATTATCTTATCACAAAACTACCTATTACCTATAATTTCAGTGCTTGCACAGAATACCTTGCTGAAAACTGCTTATCATTTCCTTCTGCTCCTCGTTGGGTTTGACACTCTTACTTATCGGAAGGACTACGATAGATCCCCTATACTTGTGGGTCATCAATGCCCTCCGAGACCAGCGTCAATCTCAAGAGCTGTCGCCCCTCCTCCTCGGAGATACATCTTTGAATGACTCCAGTAGCGCTTTTCTTATAGACCTATCCGTCGTGAACCTTGTAGGCCTTCGAACGCCGGACAATGCGGCGGGCCTCATTATGATCCTCAGGAAGTTCCTTCCTATTAAGGTAGGCCAAGAAGGGTTCGGTCCATGGGGCAATGACTGCCATAATGAGATGGGCCGATAGTGTTATTTCGGTGGTTGAGCCTCCGGTGATATCGGTGGGTTCGGAATTTGGGGTTGTGTTCGGATCCGGACTAGTATTGCCGCTTTCCCCCTAACACACCACGGATGGCTTAAAAAGCCTTTCCAGAAAGATATTAGGTCGGATGGGGTCGCGCTTGGCGCCGATACGAGCAAGAACGTCCGGCGCTTGATTACTTTCTCGGGCCACGTGATGGAACTCAAGCCCCTCGAACCGAGCCGACATTTTAAGGATGGAATTACGATAAGCTGCCATCTTTGGA
Source organism: Triticum monococcum (assembly GCA_034509565.1). NCBI lineage: Eukaryota > Viridiplantae > Streptophyta > Magnoliopsida > Poales > Poaceae > Triticum > Triticum monococcum. The sequence continues at coordinate 567,781,040 of CM067843.1, read as the reverse complement.
TCTTTGGCATCGAAGTCTCCATTTATTTGAGATATTGCAAGGTTTGAGTCCCCGCGCACTTCCAGGCGCTGTATGCCCATGGAACAGCCATCCAGAGACCATGCAATAAGGCCTCGTATTCAGCTGCGTTGTTGGAGTCTGTGTATAGTATTTGGAGTACGTACTGAACGAAGTCTCTAGTGGGGGACGTTAAAACGACGCCCGCTCCTAGCCCTGCCAGCATTTTGGAGCCATCAAAATACATGACCCAATTGGAATATGTGTCGTACTCTTTAGGGCGTTCGACCTCTGTCCATTCGGCGAAGAAGTCAGCCAATACTTCGGATTTAATAACTCGACATGGTTTGTATGTAATATCGAATGGAAGGAGCTCAATGGCCCATTTGGCAATCCGGCCCATGGCATCGCGGTTGTTTATTATGTCGTTGAGTGGTACCTCGGAGGCCACCGTGATCGAACACTCTTGGAAGTAGTGTCGTAGCTTTCGGGATGCCATGAAGACTGCGTATACTATCTTTTGATAATGGGGGTACCGGGATTTCCATGGTGTAAGGACAGTGGATACGTAGTATACTGGCTTTTGAAGTGGGAATTTGTGTCCGTCCTATTTTTGTTTAACGACGCGTACGGCGCTCACCACTTAATGTGCTGCCGATATGTATAGCAACATGGGTTCGCCACGTTTGGCGCGACCAAGATTGGGTTGCTCGCTAGAGTGTTTTTATTTCTTCCAGTCCAGCTGTTGCCGCGTCCGTCCACTCGAAGTGATCAGTTTGCCGTAGAAGGCGATAGAGTGGCAGTGCCTTTTCTCCCAATCTGGAGATAAAGTGGCTTAGAGCTGCTATGCAACCGGCGAGTTTTTGGTCTTGTTTAAGGTCTATTGGCGTAGCCAATTGTGACAGAGCTCGGATTTTGGCTGGATTTGCTTCAATTCCTCTATTGGAGACGATGAAGCCCAGTAGCTTTCCTGCGGGGACACCAAAAACACACATTTCCGGATTGAGCTTAATGTCATATGCGCGGAGGTTGTCAAATGTGAGACGTAGGTCGTCTATTATTGTTTCGACGTGCCTTGTCTTGATTACGATGTCGTCCACATAGGCTTCAACTGTCTTTCCGATCTGTTTCTCCAGGCATGTTTGGATCATGCGTTGGTAGGTGGCACCGTCATTCTTGAGCACGAAGGGCATGGTGTTGAAGCAGAATGGCCCATATGGGGTGATGAATGCTGTTGCAGCTTGGTCGGGCTCCTTCATTTTGATTTGATGGTATCCGAAATATGCGTTGAGAAAACACAGTGTGTCGTGTCCTGCGGTAGCATCAATGATATGATCAATGCGGGGGAGGAGGAAGGGATCCTTAGGGCAAGCCTTATTGAGGTCTTTAAAATCGACGCACATGCGCCAGGATTTATCCTTCTTTGGTACCATCACCAGGTTTGCCAGCCAGCCAGGGTGTTTTATTTCTCTAATGAATCCGGCCTTGATTAGCTTGGCTAGCTCCTCTCCCATGGCTTGACATTTGGGTTCGGAAAAGTGCCGCAGTGTTCGTTTGATAGGTTTGTATCACTTTAATATGTTGAGGCTGTGTTCGGCCAGCTTGCGCGGATTCCTGGCATGTCAGAAGGGTGCCAGGCGAATATATCCCAGTTTTTGCGAAGAAAATCCCGTAGCGCGGCATCGACCGTTGGGTCTAGTTGTGCCCCAACAGATGTTGTCTTTTTGGGGTCCTTTGGATGGACCTGGAATTTGACTATTTCTTCCGCTGGCTTGAAGGAGGTGTATTTGGGGCGTATGTCTAAGATCACATCATCCGTGTCCACTGTGGAGCGTAGTGCGGTTAATTCTTCGGCCGCGAGGGCTTCAGATAATGCCTCAAGGGCCAGGGATGCAGTTTTATTGTCGGCACGGAGTGCTATGTCCGGATCACTGGCGAGAGTGATTATGCCTTTGGGCCCGGGCATCTTATGCTTCATGTACCCGTAATGAGGTACAACTTGGAAGCGTGTGAATGCCTCCCGCCCCGAGAGGGCGTGATATCCGCTGTTGAAAGGGGCCACTTGGAAGGTTATTTCTTTGGACCGATCATTCTCCGGCATGCCAAATACCACGTCAAGTGTTATTTTTCTCGCACACCGCGCCTCTCGACTGGGAACGATTCCTCAGAAGGTCATGCTGCTTTGCTCAATGCGGCCCCTGTCTATTTCCATTTTGTGGAGTGTATCTTCGTAGATGAGGTTTAGTCCGCTGCCGCCGTCCATGAGAACCTTGGTGAGATGGAAGCCGTCCATGATTGGACTGAGGACCAAGGCAGCTGGTGCTCGGGCTTTCTTGTATTTTGGTTCATCACCGGCATTAAAAGTTATAACCGTGTCGTTCCAACGGCTTATTGCTGCTATTTGACAGACTTCGGCGAGTTCACGCAGTGCTCTTTTGCACCTATTGTTTGAGGCGAATGTCTCGAAGACGGTCAGTACTTTGGGGTAGTCGTCTTCTGGGGGGTGTTGTTCTGGGGTATTCTTGGTGAGGATATCCTTGCCGCTCTTGGCCACATGTCGGAGTATCCAACATGCTCTAAGGCTATGTGTTGGTATGTTATCCGGTGTTGCATGTATTTTGCATGGCCCATCGAGCTATCCTTCCAGAACGGTTCTGCGCCTCGTACTAGACTTATATTTCTTTATTATTGGACCGGGCGTGTTGCAAGGGTGCGCCCTTTCGCCTGAATGAGGGATTGAGTGGGGACTGATGGTTCCCAACGGGCTGCCTGAGTTTTCCAAGTGCTTTCCATTGCGTCGTACGTCTGTATGATATTTGCCAAGTCAGTGAACTATAGTATGCGATGGTGGTTGATGGCATTGAGGATTCCTTTGTCCGTGCAATTGTTGTGGAACACTGAGATCGCTTCCTCGTCGCGGCAATCTTTAATCTTGTTTTTGACAAGAAGGAATCTGACACAGAAGTGGTGGACCGTTTCCTGAGACTGCTGTTGTATGCTCATGAGAGCGCTTATATTTGGGTGGGTGGGTGGTTTTTAATCTGAACCCTGACCGAATTTTGGATCCAGAGTCTAAAGGAATTCCGAATTTAACAGATCAGGCTCCGGGATATCCACTGATTTCTTAGGCCCGTCATCCGATTCTATGTTCGAAGGGCAGGATGCATCTCCTCGCAGGTGGGTGTCCGGCTCTTCGAAGCCGGAGATCCGGACATAGTTCGTCTTTAGTATGGAGGAAGAGTTGTCATCTCGCTCCTCGACTATCGCTATCTGGTAGGTGATCGGTGGAGAATTGATTTCTCACTGATTGGGTTTAAGACCAATTCGATCGTAGTCTGTGGCGACCCCCAGGGCGGCGATGCGACCTAGGAGATCCTTTAAAGACGAGAGCTCCGCTGGATCCATCTGCTTCGAGTGTTCAAAGTCGATACGAAGGGGATTTTCGATGACTCGGGAGGTCATCATCGGCTTAACAACCGAACGGGCGGTCATGGTAAAGCCGCCCAGCTGGAGGGTTTGGCCTAGGGCCAGTGTTCCTCCGGCAGTGATATTGTCCTTGAGAACAAGGCGAGCCACCGATCCTGTCGTCGACATCACAGTGGAACTCTTAATGAAAGCACCAATGTCGGTGTCAAAACCGGCGGATCTCGGGTAGGGGGCCCCGAACTGTGCGTCTAAGGTCGATGGTAACAGGAGACAGGGGATACGATGTTTACCCAGGTTCGGGCCCTCTCTATGGAGGTAATACCCTACTTCCTGCTTGATTGATCTTGATGAATATTAGTATTACAAGAGTTGATCTACCACAAGATCGTAATGGCTAAACCCTAGAGGTCTAGCTTGTGTGGCTATGATAATGATTGTCCTCCCTCCGGACTAAGCCCTCCGGTTTATATAGACACCGGGGGGATCTAGGGTTCCATAAGGTCGGTTACAAAGAAAGGAATCTACTTATTTGACAGCCAAGCTTGCCTTCCACGCCAAGGAGAGTCCCATCTAGACACGAGTGCTATCTTCGGTCTTTGTATCTTCCCAGGCCATCAGTCCGGCCCATGGCTAACAGGCCGGACGCCCGAGGACCCCTTAGTCCAGGACTCCCTCAATCTCCCCAAGGAGAAGTGGTTTAAATATAATCCTCCCACTGAAGTAAAAGTAGTTGAACCTATTAAAGTTGAAGAAAAGACTATCACTTATAATGATTCTGTTATTCCTACGGCTTATATTGAGAAACCACCTTTCCCTGTTAGAATAAAGGATCATGCTAAAGCTTCAACTGTGGTTCGTAAGAGTAATACTAGAACACCTACAGCCTCCGAGCAAATTAAAGTTGAACCTAGTGTTGCTATGGTTAAAGATCTCTTGGCCGATAATATTGTTGGGCATGTTTTTTTTACCTCTGTGATGAAGCTGCTAGAATTTCCAGACCCGATACTAAACATAAACATAGACCTGTTGTAGGCATGCCTGTTATTTCAATTAAAATAGGAGATCATTGCTATCATGGTTTATGTGATATGGGTGCTAGTGAAAGTGGAATACCTCATTCCTTATACAAAGAAATTATGCATGATATTGCACCTGCTGAGATAGAATAGATTGATGTTACAATTAAACTTGCCAATAGAGACACTGTTTCACCAGTTGGGATTTTTTGAGATGTTGAAGTCTTGTGTGGGAAATTTAAATATCCTCCTGATTTTCTTGTTCTTGGTTCCCCACAAGATAACTTTTGTCCCATTATATTTGGTAGACCCTTCTTGAATACAGTTAATGCTAGGATAGATTGCAATAAGGATGTTGTTACCATTGGTTTGGGGGATATGTATCGTGAGTTTAATTTTGATAAATTTCATAGACAACCCCATGATAAAGAATTGCCTAGTAAAGATGAAATAATTTGTCTTGCTTCTATTGCCGTGCCACCTAGTGATCCTTTAGAACAATATTTGCTAGACCATGAAAATGATATGTTTATGAATGAATGAAGGGAAATAGATGAAGTATTCTTTAAACAGGGACCTATTTTGAAACACAACTGGCCTGTTGAAATCCTAGGGAATCCTCCTCCACCCAAGGGCGATCCTATGTTTGAGCTTAGACCATTGCCTGATACTCATAAATATGCTTATCTTGATGAGAAAGAGATATATCCTGTTATTATTAGTGCTAACCTTTCAGAGCATGAAGAAAAGAAATTATTGAAAACTCTGAAGAAACACCGTGCTGCTATTGGATATACTCTTGATGATCTTAAGGGCATTAGTCCCACTCTTTGCCAGCAAAAAATAAAATTGGAGAAAGACGCGAAACTGGTTGTTGATCACCAAGGATGGTTAAATCCGAAGATGAAAGAAGTGGTAAGAAAAGAAATACTAAAGCTTCTGGAGGCAGGTATAATTTATCCCGTTGCTGATAGTCAGTGGGTAAGTCCTGTCCATTGTGTCCCTAAGAAGGGAGGTATTACTGTTGTTCCTAATGATAAAGATGAATTGATTCCACAAAGAATTGTTATAGGTTATAGAATGGCAATTGATTTCCGCAAATTAAATAAAGCTACTAAAAAGGATCATTACCCTTTACCTTTTATTGATCAAATGCCAGAAAGATTATCCAAACATACACATTTTTGCTTTCTAGATGGTTATTCTGGTTTCTCTCAAAAACCTGTGTCAAAAGAGGATCAAGAAAAGACAACTTTTACTTGCCCTTTCGGTACCTTTGCTTATAGACGTATGCCTTTTGGTTTATGCAATGAACCTGCTACTTTTCAAAGACGTATGACTGCTATATTCTCTGACTTTTGTGAAAAGATTGTTTAGGTTTTCATGGATGATTTCTCCATATATGGAACTTCTTTTGGTGTTTGCTTAAGCAACCTTGATCGAGTTTTGCAGAGATGTGAAGAAACTAATCTTGTCTTGAATTGGGAGAAGTGCCACTTTATGGTTAATGAAGGTATTGTCTTGGGGCATAAAATTTCTGAAAGAGGTATTGAAGTTGATAAAGCTAAAGTTAATGCTATTGAAAAGATGTCGTGTCCTAAGGACATTAGAGGTATAAGAAGTTTCCTGGGTCATGCCAGTTTTTATAGGAGGTTCATAAAGAACTTCTCTAAAATTTCTCGGCCTCTGACTAATCTTTTACAAAAAGATGTTCCTTTTGTATTTGATGATGATTGTGTAGAAGCATTTGAAATACTTTAGAAAGCTTTGACTTCTGCACCTATTGTTCAGCCTCCTGATTGGAATTTACCATTTGAAATTATGTGTGATGCTAGTGATTATGCTGTAGGGGCTTTTCTAGGACAAAGGGTTGATAAGAAATTAAATGTTATCCAATTGCTAGTAAAACTCTAGAAAGTGCTCAAAGAAATTATGCTACTACTGAAAAGGAGTTTTTAGCAGTTGTATTTGCTTGTGATAAGTCCAGACCTTATATAGTTGATTCTAAAGTAACTGTTCACATTGATCATGCTGCTATTAAATATCTTATGGAAAAGAAATATGCTAAACCTAGACTTATTAGATGGGTTCTCTTGCTACAAGAATTTGATTTGCATATTATTGATAGAAAGGGAGCTGAAAACCCCGTTGCAGATAGCTTGTCTAGGTTAGAGAATGTTCTTGATGACCCACTACCTATTGATGATAGCTTTCCTGATGAACAATTAGCTGTCATAAATGATTCTCATACTGCTCCATGGTGTGCGGACTATGCTAATTATATTGTTGCTAAATTTATACCACCTAGTTTCACATACCAGCAAAAGAAAAAGTTCTTCTATGATTTAAGACATTACTTTTGGGATGACCCACACCTTTATAAAGAAGGAGTAGATGGTGTCATTAGACGTTGTGTACCTGAGCATGAACAGGAAAATATCCTACGCAAGTGTCACTCCGAGGCTTATGGAGGACACCATGCTGGAGATAGAACTGCACATAAGGTATTGCAATCCGGTTTTTATTGGCCTACTCTCTTCAAATATGGCCGTAAGTTTGTCTTGTCTTGTGATGAATGTCAAAGAATTGGCAATATTAGTAGACATCGAGAAATGCCTATGAATTATTCACTTGTTATTGAACCATTTGATGTTTGGGGCTTTGATTATATGGGATCTTTTCCTTCCTCTAATGGGTATACACATAATTTAGTTGCTGTTGATTACGTTACTAAGTGGGTAGAAGCTATTCCAACTAGTAATGTTGATAATAACACCTCTATTAAGATGCTTAAAGAAGTTATTGTTTCCGAGGTTTGGAGTCCCTAGATACTTAATGACTGATGGTTGTTCACATTTTATTCATGGTGCTTTTCGTAAAATGCTTGCTAAGTATGATGTTAATCATAGAATTGCATCTCCTTATCATCCACAGTCTAGCGGTCAAGTAGAACTGAGCAATAGAGAGCTCAAATTAATTTTGCAAAAGACTGTTAATAGATCTAGAAAGACTTGGTCCAAGAAACTTGATGATGCATTATGGGCTTATAGAACTGCATACAAAAATCCTATGGGTATATGCCCGTATAAGATGGTTTATGGAATAACATGTCAGTTACCTCTCGAACTAGAATATAAGGCATATTGGGCCATTAAAGAGCTCAATTATGATTTCAAACTTGCCGGTGAGAAGAGGTTATTTGACATTAGCTCACTTGATCAATGGAGAACCCAGGCTTATGAGAATGGCAAACTATTTAAAGAAAATGTTAAAAGATGGCATGACAAAAGGATACAAAAACGTGAGTTTAATGTAGGTGATTATGTATTGTTATACAACTCTCGTTTAAGATTTTTTGCAGGAAAACTTCTCTCTAAATGGGAGGGTCCTTACGTCATCGAGGAGGTCTATTGTTTCAGTGCAATAAAAATCAACAACTTCGAAGGCACTAATCCGAGGGTAGTGAACGGCCAAAGAATCAAACATTATATCTCAGCTAATCCTATAAATGTTGAAACTAATGTTATTGAAACCATAACTCCACAGGAATACATAAGGGACACTTTCCAGAATGTTTCAGACTCCGAAAAGGAATAGGTATGAGGTACGGTAAGTAAACCGACTCCAAAACAGTTCTAATAGCAAATTTTCTCTATTTTGGAATATTTATAAAAAGAGGAAAATAAGAAGTAGTCTGGGAAGGACAAGAGGCGTCCACGAGGGTGGAGGGCGCGCCCTACCCCCTGGGTGTGCCCCTGCCTCATGGGCACCTCGTGTGCTCTCCGGACTCCGTTTTCTTGCACAATACTTCTTTTGGTCGGTAAAAAATCATTATATAATCTTTCAAAAGTTTTGACCACTGTACCACGCGATTATGCTCTGTTTTTGTTTCGAGCTACTTTTGCCACGGAATTAGAGCAAGACGTCTTCTCAAGAGTCAGTCGGGGAGTGTCGGGTGTCACATCCGACACCTGGGCCAAGATCAAACAGCGGTGCTGACCACTTTGGGCCATCAACTGAGGAAGATATGGAGGCCGACTTGAAAAGGATAGATGCAATGGAGGAGGATCAAGAAGGTACTTGTCGTTTCCGAGCTAGATTCATGATGGGGGAACTACAGAGCTCAGCTATTCCGAACTCGGTCATCCCTTCCAATGTTAGATTTCTTTCTTATGGAAATATGAAAAAGAGTGTTACTTGTTCTCCCGCAGCCATGCAACACCCTTGGGTGAAAGGAGGTTTATCCATCACGGGCAAGCTCCGTAAGGAAATAATGGACCTCAAGCAGAAAGTCAATAAGCTCGAGGAAGAGAATCGTATCCTCAGGGGCATCATCGCCAAGAATATCACATCACCACCCCCGAAGAAGGAGACATAATCACATGGGTATGGGCACTCCCCTTGGCAACTGCCAAGCTTGGGGGAGTGCCCCGGTATCATATCATCATCACACTTTTATATTTACCGTTTTTCTTAGTTCGATCCTTTTGGTTATATCTTGATCTAGTAGAATAAAGTTTTAATATGATCTAGTTTTGAGTTTTGCTTTATGATCCTTCTTTGTAATCAAGTCGGTGAGCTATATATAATAAAGATTAGTGTTGAGTCAAGGGCTTGATTATCTTGCTATGATCTTGAGGGAATAAAATAAAAGAGAAAGAATAAAAAGAAATAAAGAGATCGTATGGATCTTATGGAGAGTAATGACTTCACATATAAAGAGTATGATGAATAAAAGTTGTTGAAAGTTGACAAGCATAGTTTTGGTCATCGTTGCAATTAATACGAATTAATAAAGAAAGAGAGGTTTTCACATATACTATCTTGGACATTGTTTATGATTGTGAGCACTCATTAAAATATGACATGCTAAAGAGTTGACGTTGGACAAGGAAGACAACATAATGGGTTATGTTTTCTTACATCTAAAATAAATTATATTGTCATGGATCATCCAACACGTTGAGCTTGACTTTCCCTCTCATGCTAGCCAAATTCTTTGCACCAAGTAGAGATACTACTTGTGCTTCCAAATATCCTTAAACTTAGTTTTGTCATGAGAGTCCACCATATCTACCTATGGATTGGGTAAGATCCTTCAAGTAAGTTGTCATCATTGCAAGCAATAAAAATTACTCTCCAAATATGTATGATTTATTAGTGTGGAGAAAATAAGCTTTATACGATCTTGTGATGTGGAGGAAATAAAAGCGATGCACTGCATAATAAAGGTCCATATCACAAGTGGTAATATAAAGTGACATTCTTTCACATTAAGATTTTGTGCATCCAACCATAAAAGCAGATGACAACCTCTGCTTCCCTCTGTGAAGGGCCTGTCTTTTATGCTTGTCTTATACTTCATGCAAAGAGTCACGATGATCTTCACCTTTCCTTTTTGCATTTTATCCTTTGGAAAGCACAATATGTTGGAAAGATCCTGATATATATAGCTAATTGGATGTGAGTTTTCATGAACAATTATTGTTGACATTACCTTTGAGGTAAAAGGTTGGGAGGCAAAAACTATAAGCCCCTATCTTTCTCTGTGTCCGACTAAAACTTCATAACCATAAATATTGCGTGAGTGTTAGCAATTGTGAAAGACTAAATGATGGTTGAGTATGTGGACTTGCTGAAAAGCTCTTATTGACTCTTTCCTACGTTATGATAAATTGCATTGCTTCAATGATTGAGATTATAGTTTTTTAGTTTTCAATGAAGTTTTTGATTCATACTTGAAATTGTGATTGAATTGTTACTTTAGCATAAGAGATCATATGACAATATATATATGTTGCTGTTCTAAGAATGATCATGAAGCCCTCATGTCCGTATTTTATTTTAGCGACACCTCTATCTCTAAACATGCGGACATATTTTTTGATTTAGGCTTTCGCTTGAGGACAAGCGAGGTCTAAGCTTGGGGGGTCGACATAACTTACAATCCACGGCGAGCTATTAATTCGCAAATTTTGGCTGACTTCGTCGCTGAGTGGACGGAAGCCGAACTCCCTAAAGAGTACGACACATATTCAAACTGGATCATGCACTTCGACGGCTCCAAAATGTTGGCTGGTCTGGGGGCTGGCGTCGTTTTGACGTCCCCAACAGGAGATATCATTCAATACGTACTACAGATAATGTATACGGACTCCAACAACGCAGCCTAATATGAGGCCCTTCTACATGGTCTCCGGATGGTAGTATCCATGGGCATTCAATGCCTAGAGGTGCGCGGGGATTCGAACCTCGCGATATCCCAAATAAATGGAGACCTTGATGCCAACGATCCGAAAATGGCAGCTTATCGCAATGCCGTCCTAAAAATGTCAGGTCGGTTCAAGGGGCTCGAATTTCACCATGTGGCTCGGGAAAACAATCAGGCGGCGGATATCCTCGCCCGCATCAGCGCAATACACGACGCGGTCCCTCCCAACATATTTCTGGAAAGGTTCTTCAAGCCATCCGTAGCATGGGAAGGGGACACCGGTAACAACAGTTCGGACCCGGCCAAAATACTCAATACCGAACTCTCTGACACAATCGGAGGCTACGCCGCCGTACAGGATTCTATTGGCCAACGGCCCGGGCAGATGCATAGGACCTGGTCCAATGTTGTGCCGGTTGCCAGCTCTTTGCAAATCAAAGCCACATGCCACCCACCGCCCTCCAAACAATCCCCATTACATGGCCCTTCGCGGTCTGGGGGCTTGACATGGTTGTACCCCTAAAAGGGGGAACCCACAAGAAAAAATACTTATTGATCATGGTGGATAAATCCACCAAATGGATAGAGGCTAAACCGGTTAAAACAGCTAAATCCGGACCGGTGATAGATTTCATATCCGGGGTTGTACACCGTTACAACGTCCCCCACAGCATCATCACTGATAACAGCACGAACTTCACAGCCGACGAGGTAAAACTCTGGTGCAGCAAAATGGGCATCAAGCTCGATTATGCTTCAGTCTATCACCCACAAACCAACGGTCAAGTCGAACGAGCAAATGGTCTTATAATGAGCGGCATTAAACCCAGATGAGTGCACTCCTTATCGGAGTCTGACATGCACTGGGTAGAGGAGCTCGACTCCGTACTCTGGGGGTTGCGGAGCACGCCGAATCATAGTACCTGATATACACCATTTTTTATGGTGTATGGTGCAGAGGCAGTCCTGTCCTGTGACATAATTCATGACTCACCTCGAGTGCGCATGTACGGAGAAAGAGAAGCCGAGATCGACCAGCAGGACAGTCTGGACACCTTGGAGGAAGAGTGCGACGTAGCCAAAGCCCGTTCCGCATTTTACCAGCAACAGGCTCACAGATACCAAAGCAGAGAAGTACGGGCCAAAACTTATAACGTTGGCGAACTAGTTCTACGGCTGCCGGATAAGAAAAAAAAACAAGCTCGAGCCCAAATGGGAAGGTCCCTTCATTATCGACCAAGTCCTGACCGGTGGAGCGTACCGACTGTGGGATGCATCGACTAGTCGACTCGAGCCGAACCCATGGAATGCAGCCAGGCTTCGAAGATTCTACGCCTAGCACCGGACTTTATGTTAGTCCCCTCCCTTTGTCCAATTTCTGCATATGCATCATGTGTCTTGTTTCCCTTTCTTTCTTTTATTTCTCTAGGCCTTCAAGGGTCACCTTGTGCCTCACTCATAAATTACAGATGCGCTAGCCGCACTCTTCATACCTGGGGGCTTCTTTCACAGAAGCTTAAATTATTTACCTGGGCCTCACGCCCAACACATGTGTTATACTTCCGCATGTACCTTTTTTCACCATTATATGCATCGATATGACTTAAGTTTTGGCCAAGCTGGGTTGCCTGGCTCTTGTATTTATGCCCTATGTTCCCGTTAATTCGGCTAGGGCATAAGGGGACCATCTCTGCGATTGTTACCGCCGTGTCAGCCGGACGTGTACCTCAGACTGGGTGAAGCCGAAAGCTAGCGTTCTTAAGGGAATATTCGGTCAGTGAACAAAAGATGACTTTTATTTATTATCCATATCTGCCCCCAGATTCTTTTTCTGCGCTTCTTGTCGCAGTCCGGACATGCACTTTAGGGCATGCTTACCCAGGGAAAGGAACCCTTAACGGAACTATTCTCCCTGGAAGATGTTTCTTACTACCCATGTAATATAACATAACTAGTTGGGCACTTGTCTGATAAAGCACTAATGACCCCTATGCCTGGTCTCCACGCATGCCCTGGTTATTACATAACCGAGAGGGTATTTGCATACACTCCGAACCGTGGGGTCCCGAGGTCGAAGCGAAAAGGTCCGCCACGACAAACGATCTACAATCCGGCTAGAAGGCATTATACATGTCACTTTAAAATTACATAGTCAATTTGACTGGTTGAATTCCTCTTCAATACCATCCAATAGGCTGTCTAGTCAACAGTCCTGTTGGGAATACTTTGTGGCCAATTCTACTTGGCCGTACACTAAGCTCACAGGGATCTCCTTCCCATCGGGCCCCACAGGTCCAACTTCGGCCATATGGTTCGGGTCAGCCTTCATGTACCATGTCTTCACCATTGCCCAGGCTTCCCTGGCGCCTTGACGGCCGGCCGATATCTTCCATAATCGGAAGCACCACCACACTCCCTTTAGCTTTTCTGCAAGCTCTCCAAGGCCTTCGGGTATGGAGAAGGATGGCCACAAGGCCTGGGCGACGCCTTGCATCACCTGCCGAACTCGTTCGTGCAGCTTTGAGAGCTCGGGAAGAAGGTCACCCGTTGAAACGGGCATCTCCTCGACAGGATGACCTGTTAGCATACCTACAGACATAACTCTGTCAGCCAGCTTCCTCGCCGAACTCCTTTTCATAGTTCGTTCAGGCAGTTACTAAATATGCCGCGTCGAAGCCGCCGATTCTCCTTAACAGATTCCGACTGTTGGGCACGAACATCTTGTAGTTCCACGCCCAGCTTGGTCTTGGCATCTAAAAGATCATTTTTCTCCTGCCTCACCCTCGTAAGAACGCACTCACCGGCCTTCAGCTGGCGTAGGAGCTATTGCTTATCCGGATTTACTCCAGTGCCATCTGCAATTTTATCGTCAGATCTGCATATACACCGCATTCTATATGATACTTATCATTCGAAGGATATGTTACCTGAGGGGGTCTCTTTGGGCTCCCCTGCCACGGCCAGTGCGGTCTAAAGTTGGGCTTTGCACTCTTCCAGCTCCTGGGATAGTTGAGTATTCTTTTCTGTAAGAACCTGCATAACAAATGATCCTTAAATCAGTTATCCTAACTGTTTCAAATCTCAAGGGCTACTTATATATATAATCACCAAATTTTCTCACCCGTATGTCTTTTACATACTGCTCCGTGGCGCTGGCTAGACCATTTTGAGCGGCACAGAGGTGCGCGTCTCTCGAGTTGAAGGCATCCAATGCCTCTTGGGAGAAACAAGCGTCACGAAGAACAGTCCGGCGACGCCTGTGGTTCATGACACTTTCCACCTCGGAATTGGTGGCGGACAGTTTATCCGCATCCTCTGATGGTGGAGCACCCGGTGCACGCCTCATATTTGTTCCCGCCTTCGAATCCGGCCTTGGAGCCTGGCTTGTGGAGGCGCGATTGGTAGCCTCTCCGGGTATAGTCCGGCGAGCGCTCTTTTTCCTGAAAAGAAGGCATGGGCGTTAATATGCCTGTGAGAATAATGTCTTGCAATAAAGACAGCGCGCCGTACCGCTGCGCTGGTGTCTCAATCCGGACTGCGGGTCTTTTCAGCCTGCCTGGCCTCGCGGCCCCTTGTTGGCCAGTCGCCGCAGGCTCGGCCTTCTGCCTCGAGGACCTCCCCTGCAAAACACGGCTGTTATACGACAATCAAAAACACGCAAGGACGGATCCCTTTTTGAAGTGCTGGGACTTCGGTCTCAGTCACCTGTGAGGCTGGAAGTAGCCCAGGGTAATCAGCCGTAATGGCCACCAAAGCATTATCATTTCTCAATTGGTAAAACACCCCATCGATTAGCTCCACAGATATGTCCAGATAATCCCGGGAGGCCGGGTCGAGGGACCGTCTAGGGTCCTCGGGTTGTGGAGGGGAGTTTTTTATCTCCCTTACAGCCTAGCGCAGTTCCTGCGGAGAAATCGCTAGACCGAATACTTAACTACGGAAATATGAAACGGATGGGCGAGAAAAAGTCTCCTCCTACCCAGCTCGGAGGATTGTACATAGAAAATCCGCCCTGCGGGTTGACACGAAGGAATTCCTCCTATTCTCCCTTGTACAAAGTGGATAAGATCTTTATTAGATCAGCAACCGATCCCGACCCTTTACGGCCATAGCGGGTGGCGTCATCCTCCCCATTGAAATCCCACATGGGGTGGCCTCTATACTGAAGCGGCTGCACCCCCCGCATGATACATATGGCCATGACCTCGATCATGGTCAATCCGGATCGAGCTAAAAAACTTATCCGGCTCATCAGGTAAAGAACGTCCCTGTCATCTTCCTCCAGGGAGCTCCGTGGACGCCAGCTCTGGCGCTTCTTCAAAGGGGCATTGTCGAACTCAGGAAGGCCGATCTGAATAGGATCCGAGAGGGGGACGTCTTCTATACAAAACCATTCTGAAGGCCAGTCTTCGGACGTCTTCTTTGGGGTTCCGGACAGGTATCCGGTCCTGGCAACACGCCACACTTCGGCTCCGCCCACTTGATATATTGACCCCTTCTAAGAACGGGGCACAAGGCAGAACAGCTTCTTCCACAGAGCGAAATGAGCCTCACAACCCAAAAACAACTCGCAAAGGGCTATGAATCCCGCGATATGCAGCATGGAGGCAGGCGTAAGGTTGTGCAACTAGAGGCCGTAGAACTCCAGGAGCCCCCGGAGAAACGGATGAATTGGAAATCTGAGCCCTCTTACCAAATAAGGGACAAGGCATACCCGCTCTCCCTTGGAGGGATTGGGAAGGCTCTCCGCTTGCTCTCCGCCATTATAGGTGGCGAGCCCGGCTCGAACCGGGACCATGTACGCTGGGGGAAGAAATCCCTTGGTCTGAAGCATCACTAATTTGTTGTGCGGGACGGAACATCTCTCCCAATCTCCAGGCTTGGAGCTAGGGGAGCGAGAGGAGGAGCTGCGTCGACCGGCCATGATGGAATGGATCTCTGTCGGGTGCGCTCCGATGTAGGCTCGCCAAGGGAGGATGGTGTGATTTGGATCTGAATACTCGTCTTTTTAATAGGCGGCTCATTCACACATCTAGGGGGTAAATTTGAAAACACCCTGGCTCTTCACATTCGCTCGACACGTGGAAAGTGGCCATTATTGGGCATGGAAGCCAAGAAGTGCAACAGTCACAAGAAACCGGACACTATTTCGACAGGTACACAGAATTTGGAGAGGAACCCGCCTTGCAATGCCGAAGACAATACTGCGTGCCGGACTCATTGTCATTGAATCCTGGTTCGGGGGCTACTGAGCTAGTCCTGGATTAGGGGGTCTCCGGATAGCCGGACTATATCCATTGGCCGGACTGTTAGACTATGAAGATACAAGATTGAAGATTTCATCTCGTGTCCGGATGGGACTCTACTTGGCGTGGAAGTCAAGCTAGGCAATACGAATATGGATATCTCCTCCTTTGTAACTGACCTTGTGTAGCCCTAACCCTCTCCGGTGTCTATATAAACCGAAGGGTTTTAGTCCGTAGGACAACAATCACAACATACAATCATACCATAGGCTAGCTTCTAGGGTTTAGCCTCTCTGATCTCGTGGTAGATCTACTCTTGTACTACCCATATCATCAATATTAATCAAGAAGGACGTAGGGTTTTACCTCCATCAAGAGGGCCCGAACCTAGGTGAAACATCGTGTCCCCTGCCTCCTGTTACCATCCGGCCAAGACGCACAGTTCGGGACCCCCTACCCGAGATCTACCGGTTTTGACACCGACACTTGTCCTTTGCTACAAAAAGGATTGCACCATCTTGATGCACCTTATGTAGTTTTATTACTTGTTACCTGTTACAAATTATCTTATCACAAAACTATCCGTTACCGATAATTTCAGTGCTTGCAGAGAATACCTTACTGAAAACTGCTTATCATTTCCTTCTGCTCCTCGTTGGGTTCGATACTCTTACTTATCTACAGGACTACGATAGATCCCCTATACTTGTGGGTCATCAAGGGGACAGTGGAGAAGGGAGATTTTGCAGGGCTAGAATTGGGCCCGCCAGATATTTCAATCCGAAACATGGAAGCGCGAACTTATTTTGTTGTCGTCCTTTTGGGGGGGGTGGAGGGAGGGAGGGGGGTGGGTAGCTGGGTGCTAAGCCACCGTACGACACACTCGACCACCACACATGACCCTGGTCTGCCTGGTGCGCCTACATGTGAGAGGAGATTTGAGAATGCGAACAAATCTTCTTTCATTTGCAAACGAATCTGTATATATTACCATGCCTGTTTTTTCCTTGCAAATAATTAGTCATTCGAAATGAGATACTATAAATTAATTAATGAGGAGTTATTTGAAAAAAATGAAACGGTATCCACGCTAACGTGGATTAGTGTGTGTCACATAATTAGTTATTTGAATTAGAGTGTGTGTCACATAGCGATCTCCAATTCTAACGTGGATTTTGCATTTCACTGTATCCATGCTACTTTTTTTAATACAAATTCATATGTATATGATGAACACCACGGTAGTGTGAAAACTTTTGGATGGATTCAAACATATTACCTACAAATATAGCATTACAATCAAGTCAATGTTAACTTTTCCAAACCTAGTATGGCACGAATTCGAAATAATTACCCATATGCATGGTCCTCGGTTCAAATCTTACAATGTACACCGAATTGAAACATCGATATTAAGTCTAGTACTATCTACATTCAAATGTTGTTTTTAGCACCCCCCCCCCTCGGCACACACGCTACATACTTCCTGTATCGGTCAATCTTCCTCTCCTAACCACCTTAGGAAGCTATCTGTTTCCGATACACGTTCATTCTTTCTCACCATGTTTCGATCTCTAACTCTCTCAACTATACAACTGTTGGAGATCGTAGCAGAAATATAAAATTTTCTACGCATCACCAAGATCAATCTATGGAGTAATCTAGCAACGAGAGGAAGGGGAGTGCACCTACATACCCTTGTAGATTGCTAAGTGGAAGCGTTGCAAGAACGCGGTTGGTGGAGTCATACACGCAGCGATTCAGATCACGGTCGATTCCGATCTAAGCACCGAACAACGGCGCCTCCGCGTTCAACACACGTATAGCCCGGTGACGTCTCCCGCGCCTTGATCCAGCAAGGAGAGAGGGAGAGGTTGGGGAAGACTCCGTCCAGCAGCAGCACGATGGCGTGGTGATGGTGGAGGAGCGCGGGACTCCAGCAGGGCTTCGCCAAGCACTACGAGAGACGAGGACGGAGAGAGGTAGGGCTGCGCCAAGAAGAAGATCAAATCATGTGTTGGGCAGCCCCCAATACCTCAAGTATATATAGGGGAGGGGAGGGGCTGCGCCCCCATCTAGGGTTCCATCCCTAGGGCTGGCGGCAGCCAATAAACCCATCTAGGGTGCGGCCAAGGGGGGAAGAGAGGGGGCGCCCTAGGGTGGGCCTTAAGGCCCATCTAGACCTAGGGTTTGCCCCCTTCCCACTCTCCACGCGCCTTGGGCCTTGGTGGGGGGGGGCGCACCAGCCCACCTGGGGCTGGTCCCATCCCACACTTAGCCCACACAGCCTTCTGGGGCTGGTGGCCCCACTTGGTGGACCCCCGGGACACTCTCGGTGATCCCGGTACGTTACCGATAGCACCCGAAACTTTTCCGGCGACCAAAACAGGACTTCCCATATATAAATATTTACCTCCAGACCATTCCGGAACTCTTCGTGACGTCTAGGATCTCATCCGGGACTCCGAACAACATTCGGTATCTGCATACATACTTTCCCTATAACCCTAGTGTCATCGAACCTTAAGTGTGTAGACCCTACGGGCTCGGGAGTCATGCAGACATGGCTGAGACAACTCTCAAGTCAATAACCAACAGCAGGATCTGCATACCCATGTTGGCTCCCACATGCTCCATGATGATCTCATTAGATGAATCACGATGTCAAGGATTCAATCAATCCCGTATACAATTCCCTTTGTCTATCAGTACGATACTTGCCCGAGATTCGATCGTCGGTATCCTGATACCTCGTTCAATCTCGTTACCGGCAAGTATCTTTACTCGTTCCGTAACACATCATCCCATGATCAACTCCTTAGTCACATTGTGCACATTATGATGATGTCCTACCGAGTGGGCTCAGAGATACCTCTCCGTTACACGGAGTGACAAATCGCAGTCTCGATACGTGCCAACCCAACAGACACTTTCGGAGATACCCGCAGTGCACCTTTATAGCCACCCAGTTACGTTGGGACGTTTTGTACACCCAAAGCATTCCTACGGTATCCGGGAGTTGCACAATCTCATGGTCTAAGGAAATGATACTTGACATTAGAAAAGCTTTAGCATACGAGCTACACGATCTTGTGCTAGGCTTAGGTTTGGGTCTTGTCCATCACATCATTCTCCTAATGATGTGATCCCGTCATCAACAACATCCAATGTCCATGGTCAGGAAACCGTAACCATCTATTGATCAACGAGCTAGTCAACTAGAGGCTTACTAGGGACATGTTGTTGTCTATGTATCCACACATGTATCTGAGTTTCCTATCAATACAATTCTAGCATGGATAATAAACGATTATCCTGAACATGGAAATATAATAATAACTAATTTATTATTGCCTCCAGGGTATATTTCCAACAGTCTCCCACTTGCACTAGAATCAATAATCTAGTTCACATCACTATGTGATTGCAATGAATCCAACACCCATGGGGCTTGTTCATATCTTGCTTGTGAGAGAGGTTTATTAGTCAATGAGTCTGAACCTTTTAGATCCATGTGTGCTTTACAAATCTCTATGTCATCTTGTGGATGCAGCTACCACGCGCTACTTGGAGCTATTCCAAATAACTGTTCTACTATACGAATCCGGTTTACTACTCAGGGTCATCCGGATTAGTGTCAAAGTTTGCATCGACGTAACCCTTTACGACAAACTCTTTTACCACCTCCATAATCGAGAAAATTCCTTACTCCACTAGTTACTAAGGATAACCTTGACCGTTGTCCTGTGATCCATTCCTAGATCACACTTGTACCCCTTGACTGACTCATGGCTTAGCACACTTCAGGTGCAGTACACAACATTGCATACTTTAGAGCCTACGTCTAAAGCATAGGGGACAACCTTCGTCCTTTCTCTCTATTCTACCGTGGTCAGGTCTTGAGTTTTACTCAATACTCGTACTTTATAACACAGCCAAGAACTCCTTCTTTGCCGATCTATTTTTGAACTCCTTCAAAATTTTGTCATGGTATGTGTTCGTTTGAAAGTACTATTAAGCGATTTTGATCTATCCTTATAGATCTTGATGCTCAATGTTCAAGTAGCTTAATCCAGGTTTTCCATTGAAAAACACTTTTCAAATAACCCTGCATGCTTTCCAGAAATTCTACATCATTTCTAATCAACAATATGTGAACAACATATACTCATCAAAAATTCTATAGTGCTCCCACTCACTTCTTTGGAAATACAAGTTTCTCATAAACTTTGTATAAACCCAAAATCTTTGATCATCTCATCAAAGCATACATTCCAATTCCGAGATGCTTACTCCAGTCCTTAGAAGGATTGCTGGAGCTTTGCATACTTGTTAGCATCTTTCAGGATTGACAAAACCTTCTGGTTGTATCACATACGACCTTTCCTCCAGAAAAACGTCGAGGAAACAATGTTTTGACATCCTATCTGCAAGATTTCATAAATAATGCAGTAACTGCTAACATAATTCCAACAGACTCTTAGCATCGCTACGAGTTAGAAAGTCTCATCATAGTGAACTCCTTGAACTTGTCGGGAAACATCTTAACGACAAGTCGAGCTTTCTTAATGGTGACACTTACCATCATTGTCCATCTTCCTTTTAAAATCCATCTGCACCCAACAGCCTTACGACCATCAAGTAGTTCTTTTCAAACTCTATACTTTGTTTTATACAAGGATCCTCTCTTGGATTTTATGGCCTCGAGCCATTCGTAGGAATCCGGGCCCACCATCGCTTCTCCATAGCTCGTAGATTCATTGTTGTCTAGCAACATGATTTCCAAGACAGGATTACGTACCACTCTGAAGTAGTACACATCCTTGTCGACCTATGAGGTTTGGTAGTGACTTGATCCAAAGTTTCGTGATCATTATCATAAGCTTCCACTTCGATTGGTGTAGGTTCCACAGGAACAACTTCCTGTGCCCTGCTACACACTAGTTGAAGTGACGGTTCAATAACCTCATCAAGTCTCCACCATCCTCCCACTCAATTCTTTCGAGAGAAACTTTTCCTCGAGAAAGGACCTATTTCTAGAAACAATCACTTTTGCTTCCGGATCTGGAATAGGAGGTATACCCAACAATTTTTGGGTATTCTATGAAGATGCATTTATCCGCTTTGGGTTCGAGCTTATCAGCCTGAGACCTTTTCACATAAGCATCGCAGCGCCAAACTTTTAAGAAACGAAAGCTTAGGTTTCTCTAAACCATAGTTCATATGGTGTCGTCTCAATGGAATTGTGTGGTGCCCTATTTAAAGTGAGTGTGGTTGTCTCTAATGCCTAACCCATAAATGATAGTGGTAATTCGATAATAGACATCATGGTATGCACCATATCCAATAGGGTGCAGTTGTGATGTTCGGACACACCATCACACTATGGTGGTCCAGGCGGTATTAGTGTGAAACGATTTCCACAATGTCTTAATTGTGTGCCAAACTCGTAACTCAGATATTCATCTCTATGATCATATCATAGACATTTTATCATCTTGTCACGACGATCTTCAACTTCACTCTGAAATTACTTGAACCTTTCAATAATTCAGACCTGTGTTTCATCAAGTAAATATACTCAGCATCTACTCAAATCATCTGTGAAGTAAGAACATAACGATATCCACTGCGTGCCTGAGCACTCATTGGACTGCACACATCAAAATGTATTACTTCCAACAAGTTGCTTTCTTGTTCCATCTTACTGAAAATGAGGCATTTCAGTCATCTTGCCCATGTGGTATGATTTGCATGTCTCAAGTGATTCAAAATCAAGTGAGTCCAGACGATCCATCTGTATGGAGTTTCTTCATGCATATCTACCAATAGACATGGTTCGCATGTCTCAATCCTTTCAAAACGAGTGAGTCCAAAGAACCATCAACATGGAGCTTCTTCATGCGTTTTATACCAACATGACTCAAATGGCAGTGCCACAAGTACGTGGTACTATCATTACTATCTTATATCTTTTGGCATGAACACGTGTATCACTTCGACCGAGATTCAAGAAACCATTCATTTTAGGTGCAAGACCATTGAAGGCATTATTCAAATAAACAGAGTAACCATTATTCTCCTTAAATGAATAACCGTGTGGCGATAAACATAATCCAATCATGTCTATGCTCAACGCAAACACCAAATAACAATTATTTCGGTTTAACACCAATCCCGATGGTAGAGGGAGGGTGCAATGTTTGATCACATCAACCTTGGTAACACTTCCAACACATATCGTCATCTCACCTTTAGCTAGTCTCCGCAGCCTTTTATTTCGAGTTACTAACGCTTAGCAACCGAACTGGTATTTATTACCCTGGTGCTACTAGGAGTACTAGTAAAGTACACAATAATATGACGTATATCCAAAATACTTTTGTCGACCTTGCCAGCCTTCTCATCTACCATGTATCTAGGGTAGTTCTGCTTCAGTGACCGTTCCCCTCATTATAGAAGCACTTAGTCTCGGGTTTGGTTCAACCTTGGGTTTCTTCACTAGAGCAGTAACTGATTTGCCGTCTCATGAAGTATCCCTTCTTTCCCTTGCCCTTCTTGAAACTAGTGGTTTTACCATCAACAATTGATGCTCCTACTTGATTTCTACTTTCGTGGTGTCAAACATCGCGAGTTGCTCAAGGATCATCATGTCTATCCCTGATATGTTATAGTTCATCACGAAGCTCCAATAGCTTGGTGGCAGTGACTATGGAGAACCATCACTATCTCATCTGGAAGATTAACTCCCACTTGATTCAAGCGATTGCAGTACTCAGACAATCTTAGCACATGCTCAATGATTGTGTTTTTCTCCCTTAGTTTGCAGGCTTAAGAAACTTGTTAGGGGTCTCATACCTCTTGACGTGGGCACTAGTCTGAAATTCCTATTTCGGTCTTTGGAGCATCTCATATGTTCTGCGACGTTTCAAAACGTCGCTGGTGCCACAATTCTAAACCGTTACTATTGCATACTGAACTATCATGTAGTCATCAAAACATGTATGTCAGATGTTTCCCAACATCTACAGAAGACGCTCGAGGTTCAACACACTGAGCGGTGCATTAAGGACATAGCCCTTCTGTGCAGCAATGAGGACGATCCTCAGTTCACGGACTCAGTCCGCATAATTGCTACTGTCAACTCTCAACTAAATTTTCTCTAGGAACATATCTAAAACAGTAGAACCAAAGTGTGAGCTACGACATAATTCGCAAAGACCTTTTGACTATGTTCATGATAATTAAGTTCATCTAATTAAATTATTCAATGAACTCCCACTTAGATAGACATCCCTCTAGTCATCTAAGTGATACATGATCCGAGTCAACTAGGCAGTGTCCGATCATCACGTGAGACGGACTAGTCATCATCGGTGAACATCTTCATGTTGATCGTATCCACTATACGACTCATGTTCGACCTTTCGATCTTCCGTGTTCCGAGGCCATGTCTGTACATGATAGGCTCGTCAAGTTAACCTAAGTGTATTGCGTGTGTAAATCTGACTTACACCCGTTGTATGCGAACGTTAGAACCTATCACACCCGATCATCACGTGGTGCTTCGGAACAACGGACCTTAGCAACGGTGCACAGTTAGGGGGAACACTTTCTTGAAATTATTGCGAGGGATCATCTTATTTATGCTACCGTCGTTCTAAGCAAATAAGATGTAAACATGACAAATATCACATGAAAATCATAAAGTGACATGATATGGCCAATATCATCTTGCGCCTTTGATCTCCATCTTCGAGGCGCGGCATGAACACCATCGTCACCGGCATGACACCATGATCTCCATCATCGTGTCTTCATGAAGTTGCCTTGCCAACTATTACTTCTACTACTATGGCTAACAGTTAGCAATAAAGTAAGGTAATTACATTGCGTTTTCATTGACACGCAAGTCATAAATAAATTAAGACAACTCCTATGGCTCCTGCCGGTTGTCATACTCATCGACATGCATGTCGTGATTCCTATTACAAGAACATGATCAATCTCATACATCACATATATCACTCATCACATCCTTTTGGCCATATCACATCACATATCATACCCGGCAAAAACACGTTAGACGTCCTCTAATTGTTGTTGCATGTTTTACGTGGCTGCTATGGGTTTCTAGCAAGAACGTTTCTTACCTACGCAAAACCACAACGGTGGTATGCCAATTGCTATTTACCCTTCATAAGGACCCTTTTCATCGAATCCGATCCAACTAAAGTGGGAGAGACAGACCCCCGCCAGCCACCTTATGCATCAAGTTCATGTCAGTCGGTGGAACCAGTCTCACGTAAGCGTACGTGTAAGGTCAGTCCGGGCCGTTTCATCCCACAATGCCGCAAAATCAAGATAAGACTAGTAACGGCAAGCAAATTGAACATTTTATCGCCCACAACTACTTTGTGTTCTACTCGTGCATAGAATCTATGCATAGACCTAGCTCATGATGCCACTGTTGGGGATCTAGCAGAAATTTAAAATTTTCTACGCATCACCAAGATCAATCTGTGGAGTAATCTAGCAACGAGAGGAAGGGGAGTGCACCCACATACCATTGTAGATCGCTAAGCGGAAGAGTTGCAAGAACACGGTTGGTGGAGTCGTACACGCAGCGATTCAGATCGCGGTCGATTCCGATCTAAGCACCGAACAACGGCGCCTCCGCGTTCAACACACGTACAGCCCGATGACGTCTCCCACCCCTTGATCCAGCAAGGAGAGAGGGAGAGGTTGGGGAAGACTCCGTCCAGCAGCAGCACAGCGGCGTGGTGATGGTGGAGGAGCGCGGGACTCCAGCAGGGTTTCACCAAGCACTACGAGAGACAAGGAGGGAGAGAGGTAGGGCTGCGCCAAGAGGAAGATCAAATCATGTGTTGGGCAGCCCCCCATACCTCAAGTATATATAGGGGAGGGGAGGGGCTGCGCCCCCATCTAGGGTTCCATCCCTAGGGGTGGCGGCAGCCCCCAAAACCCATCTAGGGTGCGGCCAAGGGGGGAAGAGAGGGGGGCGCCCTAGGGTGGGCCTTAAGGCCCATCTGGACCTAGGGTTTGCCCCCTTCCCACTCTCCACGCGCATTGGGCCTTGGTGGGGGGCGCACCAGCCCACCTGGGGCTGGTCCCCTCCCACACTTGGCCCACGCAGCCTTCTGGGGCTGGTGGCCCCATCTGGTGGACCCCCGGGACCCTCCCGGTGGTCCCGGTACGTTATCGATAGCACCCGAAACTTTTCTGGTGACCAAAACGGGACTTCCCATATATAAATCTTTACCTCCAGACCATTACGGAACTCCTCGTGATGTCCGGGATCTCATCCGGGACTCCAAACAACATTCGGTAACTGTGTACATACTTTCCCTATAACCCTAGTGTCATCGAACCTTAAGTGTGTAGACCCTACGGGCTCGGGAGTAATGCAGACATGGCCGAGACAACTCTCCGGTCAATAACCAACAACGGGATCTGGATACCCATGTTGGCTCCCACATGCTCGACGATGATCTCATCGGATGAATCACGATGTCAAGGATTCAATCAATCCCGTATACAATTCCCTTTGTCTATTAGTACGATACTTGCCCGAGATTCGATCGTCGGTATCCCGATACCTCGTTCAATCTCGTTACCGGCAAGTCTCTTTACTCGTTCTGTAACACATCATCCTATGATCAACTCCTTGGTCACATTGTGCACATTATGATGATGTCCTACCGAGTGGGCCCAGAGATACCACTCCGTCACAGGGAGTGACAAATCCCAGTCTCGATTCGTGCCAACCCAACAGACACTTTCGGAGATACCTATAGTGTACCTTTATAGCCACCCAGTTACGTTGTGACGTTTGGCACACCCAAAGCATTCCTACGGTATCCGGGAGTTGCACAATCCCATGGTCTAAGGAAATGATACTTGACATTAGAAAAGCTTTAGCATACGAACTACACGATCTTGTGCTAGGCTTAGGATTGGGTCTTGTCCATCACATCATTCTCCTAATGATGTGATCCCTTTATAAACGACATCCAATGTCCATGGTCAGGAAACCATAACCATCTATTGATCAACAAGCTAGTCAACTAGAGGCTTACTAGGGACATTGTGTTGTCTATGTATCCACACATGTATCAGAGTTTCCTATCAATACAATTCTAGCATGGATAATAAACGATTATCATGAACAAGGAAATATAATAATAACCAATTTATTATTGCCTCTAGGGCATATTTCCTAGTAAGCCTCTAGTTGACTAGCTCGTTGATCAATAGATGGTTACGGTTTCCTGACCATGGACATTGGATGTCGTTGATAACGGGATCACATCATTAGGAGAATGATGTGATGGACAAGACCCAATCCTAAGCCTAGCACAAGATCGTGCAGTTCGTATGCTAAATCTTTTCTAATGTCAAGTATGATTTCCTTAGACCATGAGATTGTGCAACTCCCGGATACCGTAGGAATGCTTTGGGTGTGCCAAACGTCACAATGTAACTGGGTGGCTATAAAGGTACACTACAGGTATCTCCGAAAGTGTCTGTTGGGTTGGCACGAATCGAGACTGGGATTTGTCACTCCGTGTGACGGAGTGGTATCTCTGGGCCCACTCGGTAGGACATCATCATAATGTGCACAATGTGATCAAGGAGTTGATCACAGGATGATGTGTTACGGAACGAGTAAAGAGACTTGCCGGTAACGAGATTGAACAAGGTATCGGGATACCGACGATCGAATCTCGGGCAAGTACAATACCGCTAGACAAAGGGAATTGTATACGGGATTGACCGAATCCTCGACATCGTGGTTCATCCGATGAGATCATCATGGAACATGTGGGAGCCAACATGGGTATCCAGATCCCGCTGTTGGTTATTGACCGGAGAACGTCTCGGTCATGTCTGCATGCTTCCCGAACCCGTAGGGTCTACACACTTAAGGTTCGATGACGCTAGGGTTATAAAGGAAGTTTGTATGTGGTTACCGAATGTTGTTCGGAGTCCCGGATGAGATCCCGGACATCACGAGGAGTTCCGGAATGGTCCAGTGGTAAAGATTTGTATATAGGAAGTCATCATACGGTCACCGGAATAATTCGGGGGGTTGCCGGTATTGTACCGAGACCACCGAAGGGGTGCCGGGGGTCCACCAGGAGGGTCCACCTGCCCCGGAGGGCCCTATGGGTTGTATGTAGAGAGGGACCAGCCCCTTAGTGGGCTGGGCGCCTCCCCCCTAGGGCCCATGCGCCTAGGGTTTTGGGGGAACCCTAAAGGGGGGCGCGCCCCTTGCCTTGGGGGGCAAGGCAACCCCCTGGCCGCCGCCCCCTCCTCAGATGGGATCTGAGGGGCCGGCTCCCTCTCCCTTGCCCCTATATATATGTGGGGGTGGGAGGGCAGCTGCACCAAGGTTCTGGCACAGCCCTTCCCCTCTCCCAAGTCCTTCTCCTCTCCCGTGGTGCTTGACGAAGCCCTGCAGGATTGCCACGCTCCTCCACCACCACCACGCCATCGTGCTGCTGCTGGATGGAGTCTTCCCCAACCTCTCCTTCTCCCCTTGCTGGATCAAGGCGTAGGAGACGTCACCGGGCTGTACGTGTGTTGAACACGGAGGTGCCGTTCGTTCGGCACTAGGATCATCGGTGATTTGGATCACGACGAGTACGACACCATCAACCCCGTTCACTTGAACGCTTCCGCTTAGCGATCTACAAGGGTATGTAGATGCACTCTCCTTCCCCTCGTTTCTAGATTACTCCATAGATTGATCTTGGTGATGCGTAGAAAATTTTGAATTTCTGCTACGTTACCCAACAGTGGCATCATGAGCTAGGTCTATGTGTAGTTTCTATGCACGAGTAGAACACAAGTTGTTGTGGGCGTCGATTTTGTCAATCTGCTTGCCGTTACTAGTCTTACCTTGATTCGGCGGCATCGTGGGATGAAGCGGCCCGGACCGACCTTACACGTACTCTTACATGAGACTGGTTCCACCGACTGACATGCACTAGTTGCATAAGGTGGCTAGCGGGTGTCTGTCTCTCCCACTTTAGTCGGATCGGATTCGATGAAAAGGGTCCTTATGAAGGGTAAATAGCAATTGGCATATCACGTTGTGGTTTTGTGTAGGTAAGAAACGTTCTTGCTAGAAACCCATAGCAGCCACGTAAAAAATGCAAACAACAATTAGAGGACG
The DNA here is from genome assembly GCA_034509565.1 of Triticum monococcum. Taxonomy (NCBI): domain Eukaryota; kingdom Viridiplantae; phylum Streptophyta; class Magnoliopsida; order Poales; family Poaceae; genus Triticum; species Triticum monococcum. The sequence goes on along the minus strand of CM067843.1, from coordinate 567,752,942 downwards.
TCTAACTTGTTTTTGCAGGGTATGCTATGTGATGTGATATGGCCAAGAAGAATGTGATGAATGATATGTGATGTATGAGATTGATCATGTTCTTGTAATAGGAAGCACGACTTGCATGTTGATGAGTATGACAACCGGCAGGATCCATAGGAGTTGTCTTAATTTATTTATTGTCGGCATTCTGGGAACGGGGGTCCCCAGACTTGCCTGCCTGCGGCCTGCGGCGTGGCTCAAAGGAGGCCCAGTGCGGCCCATCTTCATCAACACGAGACTCAAGGCCCTCGCGAGGGGCCAAGCCTCGCGAGGCGGACAACACGGTGCATCCTCAAGCACAGCCTCCTCAGACTGGCTCGCGAGGAGGCGGAGAGATCAAGGCGGGGTACCTCACGAGGTGCCCATGACACAAGCCGTGACAATCGAGGGTGCCAGGCGGGCGCCAACGCGCGCAGCGTCCTTCTTTCCTCTTTGGTGCAAAGGGGGCAAGTGCAGCCGCGGAGTACCGAGGCATCAGGCAAAGGTTGCCATTTCGGTGCAACGAGACCAAGACCAGGCGGACTACAAGACGGAGGTCACCATGGAGCCCAGCGCGGCGTCACCACTGAGCCTTTGGCAGGCGAAGACCAACTTTAGTCAGGATAAGTGTACTAGATGTTCCCCTTCGAATTGGCCAATTGTTGGCGCCCTTCCCGCTCAATATTTGAGAAGAGGCCCAGGGCCTTTGCCTATAAGTAGGACCAGCCACCCGCATGGCAAGGGGGGGGGGGTTTCATTCAGACGGTCGACAAGTGAGAGAAAAGCAGAGAGAGTGAGTGAGAGAGAGAGAAGGGTGACTGAACTCCTCCTAGCAGTTCACCGCCCCAGCCAAGAACAGACCCTCGCGAGGCTGTTCTTCCTTGTATTGTTCATCATCACCAGCCCCAGGAGGCAATCCACCAACCACACACTAGAGTAGGGTATTACACCACAACGGTGGCCCGAACCAGTATAAACCTTGTGTCTCTTGCGTAGTTCTTTTAGTAGTTTAGATCTTTGTGAGACGGGGAGGTAGAAGGCGTGATCTCCACGCGCACCCCAATGTTCGAACCTTAAGGGTTTGCCGGAATGCATGATCCGACATTTGGCGCGCCAGGTAGGGGTGCGCCGGTATCCGTCTTCCACCGCTCCGTCCTCCTCCGGCCGCCGCATCCATGTACGGCGCCAGTCGAGCTCGCGTCGCCCCGGCGGCCCTCGCTGGTGGGCGTTCTCGTTGTCCCCCGTCGCCCGCCGTCAACACGGCCACCGGCCCAGCGGGGAACGAGCGGCAAGCACCCCCCCAGCATCTGCCTATGCGGCGGAGTAGCTGCACCGCAACATCCACGCCTCCGGTCGTTGCGGCCCTCCTGGGCGGCTCGCAGGCGCCGCCCACGAGTCGCCACGTCAAGCCTTTTGCCCGCCGGGTTAGCGCTGTTTCCGCACAGCAGGGGGCTCCCCTGGACCGGGCGGCGCGTGAGGCCGGTTTGACCTTCAGCTCGGAGGACCACCCCACCAACCTGGTCGGCTCGGGCGCGCTCCCCCTGTTGTGCACCCCCACCATCTGCCAGGTGGCCGTCACCAGAACCCTCGTTGACGGCGGCGCGGGCCTCAGCGTGCTTTTGGTCGAGACTTTCAACCTCCTCTGCATACCTCGGGAGCGGCTACGACCCAGCCGATCTTTCTCGGGCGTCGGGGGTGGATCATCCGACTCCCTGGGACAGATCCGGCTCCCGGTAACCTTCGGCACCTACAACAACTTCCGCACGGAGATGGTCGACTTCGACATCGCCCCCATCGGCCTCCCTTACAACACCATCCTCGGCTACCCGGTGCTGGCTCAGTTCATGGCCGCCACGCACCCGGCGTACAACCTCATGAAGATTCCCGGGAGCAGCGGTACCCTCGCCGTGCACGGGAACACCGGGGACGCCCTGCGAGTACTCAAGCTCACCTTCAAGACGGCGGCTTCGGCACGGCCCGTCAACGCGGAGACCCCTGAGCCCAAGGGGGCTGCGCCCGCCAAGAAGAAGCGGTTGTTCACCCTGGACAAGGCAGAAACCAAGCAGATACCCGTCGACGAGGACGGGTCCTCCAGTGCCACTTTCACCATAGGCGCTAACCTTGAGCCTGAGCTGGAGGAGGCCTTGGTCAAGTTCCTGTGCGCGAATAAGAAGGTATTTGCTTGGGAGCCCGATCAGCTGGCAGGGATCCCCAGGAGTGTCATCGAGCATCACCTCAACGTGTGCCCAAATGTGCGCCCCGTGAAGCAGAAGGCCAGGCGGCAGTCCGTGGAGAAGCAGGCCTTCATTGTCCAAGGGACCCGCAAGCTAGAAGCCGCGGGGGTCATTCGCGAGGTCCGATACCCGGATTGGTTGGCCAACCCTGTCGTTGTGCCCAAGAAAGGGGGGAAGGAACGCATGTGTGTCGACTTCACCAACCTCAACAAAGCATGCCCGCAAGATCCGTTTCCGCTCCCCTGCATCGACCAGATCGTTGATTCCACTGCGGAGTGCGACCTGCTATGCTTCCTGGACGCCTTCTCCGGGTATCACCAGATCAAGATGGCGGTAGAAGACCTTGAGAAGGCCGCCTTCCTAACCCCGTGCGGGGTATACTGCTATACATGCATGCCGTTCGGACTGCGTAATGCAGGGGCAACCTTTCAGCGGCTGATGCACATCACCTTGGGCCTGCAACTCGGAAAGAATGTCGAAGCCTATGTTGACAACATTGAAGTAAAATCTCGGGAGGCCAATACCCTGATACAAGACCTGGAGGAGACCTTCACGAGCCTCGAAGCAGTAAACCCGCGGCTCAACCCGGAGAAATGTGTGTTTGGCGTCCCCTCGAGCAAGCTTTTGGGATTCCTCGTGTCCCATCATGGCATCGAGGCACACCCCGAGAAGGTCAAGGCAGTCGAGGACATGAGTCCGCCAAAGACCCTCAGAGAAATGCAGAAGCTCACTGGGCGCGTGACCGCGCTAGGGCGCTTCATCTCCAAATTAGGGGAGCGAGCGCTGCCTTTCTTTCAGCTGATGAAGAAAAAGGGGACCTTTGAATGGCATGAAGAGGCAGATAAGGCGTTTCAAGATCTCAAGAGGTACCTGACCAGTCCCCCAGTCATGGTGGCTCCGCGCCCTCAAGAGCCCCTGCTGCTTTACCTCGCTGCCACTCCCTACTCCGCCAGCGCAGCCCTGGTGGCGGTTAGGGAGGAGCGCCAAGTCAAGACCGCAGCGGCAGCCCGAGGCAAGACAAAACGGGAACCAGGAAAGCCTTCAGAAGCCGCAACCGCAGTTGAGGAGGGTCAGCTGCCGAAGAATGCACCGGAGGCAGGAGAGGCCGCACGCCCGGATGGTCCACCTCCCGAGGCCACGTCATCTCGTGAGGCGTCCTTACCTCCCGAGGGCGCCGCGACCCCAGATACTCTCAGCCTTGTTGAGCATCCCGTCTACTTTGTTAGCACGGTGTTACGGGACGTGAGGGCACGATACCCAATGCCTCAGAAGCTCCTCCTCGCGCTACTGGTAGCCTCGCGCAAGCTTCGTCACTACTTCCAGGCTCATCCCATCAAAGTCGTCTCATCGTACCCCCTGGAGAGAGTGCTCAGGAGCCCTAACTCGGCCGGAAGGGTCGCCGAGTGGAACATGGAGCTGCAGGCGTTTCAGCTCGAGTTCAGCACAACCAGGGTCATCAAAGGAGCAGCGTTGGCGGATTTCATAGCGGAATGGGCGGAGGCACCAGGCCTCAGGGACAACGAGGATCGGTCCCTCTCTCCAGGGAGTGAGGCGCCGGAAGGCTGGGTCATGTACTTCGATGGGGCGTTCTCTAGACACGGCGCGGGGGCTAGTGCGGTGCTGATATCACCCACTCAGGATAAGCTCTACTATGCCGTACAGCTCTATTTCCAGCAAGGTGAAAAGGTCTCCAACAACATTGCAGAATATGAGGGACTGATAGCCGGGTTGAAGGCCACAGTAGCCCTGGGAGTGAAGCGCCTCACCATCAAGGGCGACTCGCAACTCCTAGTCAACTTCTCCAACAAGGTGTACGAGCCGAAGGACGAGCATATGGAGGCCTACCTAGTGGAGGTCCGCAGGATGGAAAAGCAGTTCTGGGGGCTGGAGCTGAAGCACGTGCGCCGTGGCACCAATCAGGAAGCTGACGACATAGCCGGACGGGCATCCAGGCGGTTGCCGCAAGAACCCGGCGTCTTCGAAGAGCGGCTCTTCAAACCTTCAGCACAGCCGATGTTATCAAACACCGCTCAGTCTCGAGAGGAGCTCCCCTAGCCGCCAGCCTCGGGAGCCCCGGTCTATGGGCCAACCTCAGGAGCACGCCTGCTCCTGACGATGGAACCTCAGGAGGAGTGCTGGATCGCAGAACTCCGGAGTTATTTAACGCAAGGGGCCCTACCGGAAAAGGAAGAGGAAGCGGAGCGTGTGGCACGGCAGGCCAGGGCATACTGCATTAGAGATGGAGAACTTTACCGGAAGCGACCAAACGGTGTATCTCTGCGCTGCATCTCCAGGGAGCAAGGAAAGGAACTACTGGAGGACATAGACGGCGGAGACTGCGGACACCACTCATCATCACGGACCCTCGTCGGCAAGGCATTCCGTAGCGGGTTCTATTGGCCCACCGCGCTCAACGACGCAATCGAATTGGTAAAGGCTTGTGAGGCCTGCCAGTTTCATTGCAAGCAGATCCATCAACCGGCGGGGGGGCCTGCAGACAATACCCATCTCGTGGCCATTTGCAGTTTGGGGGTTGGATATTCTGGGCCCGTTCCCTCGGGCGCCAGGGGGCTACCGTTACCTCTACGTCGCCATTGACAAGTTCACCAAGTGGGCAGAAGTGGAGGCTGTCCGTACCATCCCCGCTGGCTCCGTGGTCAAGTTCATCAGGGGTATCGTGAGCCGGTTCGGGGTGCCGAATCGCATCATCATAGACAACGGTTCGCAGTTCACCAGTAATCTCTTCAAAACATACTGTGCTAACCTTGGGACGCAGATATGCTACGCTTCGGTGGCACACCCGCGAAGCAATGGGCAGGCCGAACGAGCCAACGCGGAGGTCCTGAGAGGCCTCAAGACCAGGACATTCAAGAAGAAGCTGGAGGCCTGCGGCAGAGGCTGGTATGACGAGCTCCAGTCCGTGTTGTGGCCCATCCGCACAACCGCAACCAAACCAATTGGGGAGACCCCGTTCTTCCTGGTCTATGGAGCCGAAGCAGTCCTTCCTCACGAGGTCAGGCATCGCTCCGCGCGGGTCCTGGCGTTCGACGAGGCGCAGCAGGACGCCATGCGGGGGATGGACCTCGTACTAGGGGAGGGACGCCGCCGGGAAGCCGCGCTACGAGCGGCAAGGTACCAACAGGCGCTATGACAATATCACTACCGCAACATCCGCCCCAGGACCCTCGAGGTAGGAGACCTCGTACTCAGGCGGGTTCTCTCCAGGGAGGGGCTGCACAAGCTCTCTCCCATGTGGGAGGGCCCGTTCAAGGTTGTTCATGTTTCGAGGCCAGGCTCCGTGCGCTTGGAGACTCAAGAGGGGGAGCCGATCCAGAACGCGTGGAACATCCAGCACCTCCGGAGGTTCTACCCCTAAAAGGCCCGGAGCCTGTGAAGCAAGGCGAGTGCCTGTGAAGACCTTCCCTTTTTGGAAAAGGCCCAGAGCCTGTGAAGCAAGGCGAGTGCCTGTGAAGCTATCCCTTTTTGGAAAAGGCCCAGAGCCTGTGAAGCACGGCGAGTGCCTGTGAAGACCTTCCCTTTTTGGAAAAGGCCCAGAGCCTGTGAAGCAAGGCGAGTGCCTATGAAGACCTTCCCTTTTTGGAAAAGGCCCAGAGCCTGTGAAGCAAGGTGAGTGCCTATGAAGACCTTCCCTTTTTGGAAAAGGCCCAGAGCCTGTGAAGCAAGGCGAGTGCCTGTGAAGCTATCGCGTTTTGGAAAAGGCCCGGAGCCTGTCAAGCAAGGCCAATGCCTGTGAAGCTCGCCGCCCCGTGACACTCTCACGTAATAATGAGTGGGGCTGTACATGCCCCGGAGTCTCAGGAGCGCCGGCCTCAGGCCCTGGGGCTCCCTCCCACGCCCAGTGGCAGCACTTAGCTCCGCACTGGTGAGAAGACGTCGAAGACTAGACTAGGTGCCGGACGCGGCTTTTTCATTTGCTTTCCGCAGTTGACGTGTTTACTTGCATTTGAAGTCTTATTGAAGTTGTCGCTGTTGCTGATTTGTGGTTCGTCGATTTTCGCTCCTCGCTTTGGTTTCTCTCATAAACGACCTCGCGAGGGATGGTACTCAAACGTCCTCACGAGCGTTTCTGCTCTAGCGGCTGGAAGGTTTCATGGCCCGGGCACGTTACAGGAGCACCCCTCTAGTCCGTGCCCCTCGGGCACCGCGACATGCGCACAGGGCCTGGGTCGGTCGCCCCCCGGCAGGGGTCAAAGACTATCTACGCACAGGCGTGTAGTTAAGAGGCGCAAAAATAAGATCAAGGTAATGGCTAAAATGGCAATAATTCCCAACACGCCCCGGCGGGGCTCCATGCAGCTGTTTTGTCTTACACAGGAAACAAAAGGAAAAGGAAAGGACGAGCCCGGCGCAGCCCTCCTCACATCAGCCCGCGGAGGCGACCCGGGCTGCCTCCGGGCCTCAGGAAGACTCCCTCTCGTGCTTCATCGGGGCACGACGGCGGCCGGACGAGCCATCACCTCCCAAGCAAGCTCGACGGCGCGGGGGTTGACTGCGGCCACCGCTGGAGGAGTCGCTTGAGGAAGAGTTGACGAAGCTTGGAGAGTCTCAGGCGCCGCCATCCGCGCGGGCGCTATCTCCTCCATCACCGTCGGAGCGGCGGCCCCGGCCGCGGTCGTCGTCCTCAGGGCAACACCCCGCGTGGCGACCATCTTCCCCAAACACCCTCACATAGAGGGTGGCGTCACCGTCAAACCTGAAGTGCAGGGTGCACCGGCACCCCAAGCCGCGAGCGCGGGCGAACGCCTGCCAGCCACGAGTTAAGGCCAAGCCCCCGTTGGCGGAGACCTCCAGCGCGGCCCATGAGGACCTACTGCAGCAGCCCTCCGCCTGGAGCCAGAGGCCACCAGGAGCACCGGCCGGGAGTTCACCAAGGAGGAAGCGAGGGAGTTGGAGCCGGGCGCTAGGCGGCTCCGCTGACCAGACGATGAACTCCGGCAGCACCTGCGCAGCGCGGCCTGGGGGAGCGCGCAACCCAGGCGCGTCCCTTGGCCACAGCGGCTCACCCGCCGCCGCGCTAGGAGCCGCCACCATGACCACCAAACGCTACTGGGGCGGCCACCGGATGCTTCCGAGGGTGCCCACGACCGCGCTTGGGTGGGGGAGAGGCAGGATCGACCTGGAGGGCCTTCCCCTTCTCCACAGCCAAGTACCTCCTCGATGGAGCCATCACACCAAGGCGGGGCAAGAATTGAGGCAAAGGAGAAAACAAGAAGAGATGGACTGGAAGGGCATGGGCCGTGCCGTACTTATAGCCGGCGAAGGCCAACCGCCGGCCTCCACGATCACAGGTAATCATGACACGATCTGCATGCAGGGACTCGTCCAACTCGCGCGATCATCGAGGCGTCATGGGGAAGTGGAGACGCCCACGTCCCATCAACCGCCACGCGGCGCCTAAGGCCGTAGGCTATTAGGGCCCGCGGTGCTTCGCCCTTGCCCTTTCGCCTCTCGGCACGGCCAAGTCCATGCGCGCCTTGGGCCCGAGGGCTACTGTCGGCGTTCTAGGAACGGAGGTCCCCAGACTTGCCTGCCTGCGGCCTGCGGTGTGGCTCAAAGGAGGCCCAGTGCGGACCATCTTCATCAACACGAGACTCAAGACCCTCGCGAGGGGCCAAGCCTCGCGAGGCAGACGACACGGCGCATCCTCAGGCGCAGCCTCCTCAGGCTGACTCGCGAGGAGGCGGAGAGATCAAGGCAGGGTACCTCGCGAGGTGCCCATGAAGCAAGCCGTGACGATCGAGAGTGCCAAGCGGGCGCCAGCGCGCGCAGCGTCCTTCTTTCCTCTTTGGTGCAAAGGGGGCAAGCGCAGCCGCGGAGTATCGAGGCATCAGGCAAAGGTTGCCATTTCGGTGCAACGAGACCAAGACCAGGCGAACTACGAGACGGAGGTCACCAAGGAGCCCAGCACGGCGTCACCACTAAGCCTTTGGCAGGCGAAGACCAACTTTAGTCAGGATAAGTGTACTAGATGTTCCCCTTCGAATTGGCCAATTGTTGGCGCCCTTCCCGCTCAATATTTGGGAAGAGGCCCAGGGCCTTTGCCTATAAGTAGGACCAGCCACCCGCATAGCAAGGGGGGGTTTCATTCAGACAGTCGACAAGTGAGAGAAAAGCAGAGAGAGTGAGTGAGAGAGAGAGAAGGGTGACTTAACTCCTCCTAGAAGTTCATCGCCCCAGCCAAGAACAGACCCTCGCGAGGCTATTCTTCCTTGTATTGTTCATCATCACCAGCCCCAGGAGGCAATCCACCAACCACACACTGGAGTAGGGTATTACACCACAACGGTGGCCCGAACCAGTATAAACCTTGTGTCTCTTGCGCAGTTCTTTTAGTAGTTTAGACCTTTGTGAGACGGGGAGGTAGAAGGCGTGATCTCCACGCGCGCCCTAGTGTTCGAACCTTAAGGGTCTGCCGAAACCCGTGATCCGACATTTATGACCTGCGTGTCAACATAAACGTCATGTAATTACTTTACTTTATTGCTAACCGTTAGCTGTAGTAGTAGAAGTAATAGTTGGCGAGACAACTTCATGAAGACACGATGATGGAGATCATGGTGCATGCCGGTGACGATGATGATCATGGAGCCCCGAAGATGGAGATCAAAAGGAGCAATATGATATTGGCCATATCATGTCACTTTTTGATTGCATGTGATGTTTATCATGTTTATACATCTTATTTGCTTAGAACGACGTAGTAAATAAGATGATCGCTCATTAAAATTTCAAGAAGGTGTTCCCCCTAACTGTGCACCGTTGCGAAAGTTCGTCGTTTCGAAGCACCACGTGATGATTGGGTGTGATAGATTCTTACGTTTGAATACAACGGGTGTTGACGAGCCTAGCATGTATAGACATGGCCTCGGAACACATGCGAAACACTTAGGTTAACTTGACGAGCCTAGCATGTACAGACATGGCCTCGGAACACAAGAGACCGAAAGGTCGAGCATGAGTCGTATAGAAGATACGATCAACATGAAGGTGTTCACCGATGATGACTAGTCCGTCTCACGTGATGATCGGACATGGCCTAGTTGACTCGGATCATGTAATCACTTAGATGACTAGAGGGATGTCTATCTGAGTGGGAGTTCATAAGATGAACTTAATTATCCTGAACATAGTCAAAAGGTCTTCGCAAATTATGTCGTAGCTCGCGCTTCAGTTCTACTGTTTAGATATGTTCCTAGAGTAAATTTAGTTGAAAGTTGATAGTAGCAATTATGCGGACTAGGTCCGTAAACTGAGGATTGTCCTCATTGCTTCATAGAAGGCTTATGTCCTTAATGCACCGCTCAGTGTGCTGAACCTCGAACGTTGTCTGTGGATGTTGCGAACATCTGACATACACATTTTGATAACTACGTGATAGTTCAGTTAAACGGTTTAGAGTTGAGGCACCGAAGACGTTTTGAAACGTCGCGAAACATATGAGATGTTTCGAGGGCTGAAATTGGGATTTCAGGCTTGTGCCCACGTCAAGAGGTATAAGACCTCTGACGATTTTCTTAGCCTGCAAACTAAGGGAGAAAAGCTCAATTGTTGAGCTTGTGCTCAGATTGTCGGAGTACAACAATCATTTGAATCGAGTGGGAGTTGATCTTCCAGATGAGACAGTGATGTTTCTCCGAAGTCATTGCCACCAAGCTGCTAGAGCTTCGTGATGAACTATAATATATCAGGGACATATATGATGATCCTTGAGATATTCGTGATGTTTGACACCACAAAAGTAGAAATCAAGAAGGAGCATCAATTGTTGATGGTTGGTGAAACCACTAGTTTCAAGAAGGGCAAGGGCAAAAAAAAGGGATACTTCATGAAATGGCAAATCAGCTGCTGCTCTAGTGAAGAAACCCAAGGTTGAACCCAAACCTGAGACTAAGTGCTTCTGTAATGAGGGGAACAGCCACTGGAGCAGAATTACCCTAGATACTTGGTAGATGAGAAGGCAGGCAAGGTCGATAAAAGTTTATTGGATATGCATTGTGTTAATGTGTAATTAACTAGTACTCCTAGTAGCACCATGGTATTAGATACCGGTTCGGTTGCTAAATGTTAGTAAACTCGAAATAAAAGGCTGCGGAGTAAACGGAGACTAGCTAAAGGTGAGCTGGCAATATTTGTTGGATGTTTTTCCAAGCTTGATGTGATCAAGCATCGCACGCTCCCTCTACCATCGAGATTGGTGTTTGCGTTGAGCATAGACATGATTGGATTATGTCTATCACAATACGGTTATTCATTTAAGGAGAATAATGGTTACTCTGTTTATTTGAATAATACCTTCAATGGTCTTGCACCTAAAATGAATGGTTTATTGAATCTCGATCATAGTGATACACATGTTCATGCCAAAAGATATAAGATAGTAATGATAGTACCACCTACTTGTGGCACTGCCACGTAAGTCATATCGGTATAAAACGCATGAAGAAGCTCCATGTTGATGGATCTTTGGGCTCACTCGTTTTGAAAAGTTTGAGACATGCGAACCATGTCTATTGGTGTATATGCATGAAGAAACTCCATGCAAATGGACCGTTTGGACTCACTTGATTTTGAATCACTTGAGACATGCAAATCATACCACATGGGCAAGATGACTGAAAGCCTCGTTTTCAGTAAAATGGAACTAGAAAGCAACTTGTTGGAAGTAATACATTTTGATGTGTGCAGTCCAATGAGTGTTGAGGTGTGTAGTGATGTTCTTACTTCACAGATGATTTGATTAGATGTTGAGTATATTTACTTGATGAATCACGAGTCTGAATTATTGAAAGGTTCAAGTAATTTTAGGGTGAAGTTGAAAGATCGTCATGACAAGAGGATAAAATATCTATGATATGATCATAGAGATGAATATCTGAATTACGAGTTTGGCACAGAATTAAGACATTGTGGAAATTGTTTCACAACTAATACAACGTGGAACACCATAGTGTGATGGTGTGTCCGAACATCATAACTGCACCCTATTGGATATGATGCATACCATGATGTCTCTTATCGAATTACCACGATAGTTTATGGGTTAGGCACTAGAGACAACCACATTCACTTTAAATAGGGCACCACGTAATTTCAATGAGATGACACCGTATGAACTATGGTTTAGAGAAACCTAAGCTGTCATTTCTAAAAAGTTTGGGGCTGCAACGCTTATGTGAAAAAAGTTTCAGGCTGGTAAGCTCGGACCCAAAGCGGATAAATGCATCTTCATAGGACACCCAAAAGAGTTGGGTATACCTCCTGTCTCAGATCCGAAAGCAATAAGGGATTGTTTCTAGAATCGGGTCCTTTCTCGAGGAAAGGTTTCTCTCGAAAGAATTGAGTGGGAGGATGGTGGAGACTTGATGAGGTTATTGAACCGTCTCTTCAACTAGTGTGTGGTAGGGCACAGGAAGTTGTTCCTGTGGCACCTACACCAATTGAAGTGGAAGCCTATGATAGTGATCATGAAACTTCGGATCAAGTCACTACCAAACCTCGTGGGATGACAAGGATGCGTACTACTTCAGAGTGGTACGTAATACTGTCTTGGAAGTCATGTTGCTAGACAACAATGAACCTACGAACTATGGAGAAGCGATGGTGGGCCTGGATTCCAAAATGGCTCGAGGCCATATAATCCGAGAGAGGATCCATATATAAAAACAAAGTGTAGACTTTGGAAGAACTACTTGATGGTCGTAAGGCTGTTAGGTACATATGGATTTTAAAAGGAAGACGGACAATGATGGTAAGTATCACCATTAAGAAAGCTCGACTTGTCGTTCAGATGTTTTCTGACGAGTTCAAGGAGTTGACTACAATGAGACTTTCTCACTCGTAGCGATGCTAAGAGTCTGTTGGAATTATATTAGCGATTACTGCATTATTTATGAAATCTTGTAGATAGGATGTCAAAACATTGTTTCCTCGACGATTTTCTTGAGGAAAGGTTGTATGTGATACAACCGGAAGGTTTTGTCAATCCTGAAAGATGCTAACAAGTATGCAAAGCTCCAACAATCCTTCTAAGGACTGGAGTAAGCATCTCGGAGTTGGAATGTATGCTTTGATGAGATGATCAAAGATTTTGGGTGTATACAAAGTTTATGAGAAACTTGTATTTCCAAAGAAGTGAGTGGGAGCACTATAGAATTTCTGATGAATATATGTTGTTAACATATTGTTGATCAGAAATGACGTAGAATTTCTGGAAAGTATCTAGGGTTATTTGGAAAGTGTTTTTCAATGGAAAGCCTGGATTAAGCTACTTGAACATTGAGCATCAAGATCTATAAGTATAGATCAAAACGCTTAATGGTACTTTCAAATGAGCACATACCTTTGAAGGAAATATGCCCTAGAGGCAATAATAAAGTTATTATTTATTTCCTTATATCATGATAAATGTTTATTATTCATGCTAGAATTGTATTAACCGGAAACATAATACATGTGTGAATACATAGACAAACTTAGTATCACTAGTATGCCTCTACTTGACTAGCTCGTTAATCAAAGATGGTTATGTTTCCTAACCATGAACAAAGTGTTGTTATTTGATTAACGAGGTCACATCATTAGTTGAATGATCTGATTGATATGACCCATTCCATTAGCTTAGCACCCGATCGTTTAGTATGTTGCTATTGCTTTCTTCATGACTTATACATGTTCCTATGACTATGAGATTATGCAACTCCCGTTTACCGGAGGAACACTTTGTGTGCTACCAAATGTCACAACGTAACTGGGTGATTATAAGGAGCTCTACAGGTGTCTCCAAAGGTAGATGTTGGGTTGGCGTATTTCGAGATTAGGATTTTTCACAACGATTGTCGGAGAGGTATCTCTGGGCCCACTCGGTAATGCACATCACATAAGCCTTGCAAGCATTGCAACTAATGAGTTAGTTGCGGGATGATGTATTACAAAACGAGTAAAGAGACTTGCCGGTAACGAGATTGAACTAGGTATTGGATACCGACGATCGAATCTCGGGCAAGTAACATACCGATGACAAAGGGAACAATGTATGTTGTTATGCGGTCTGACCGATAAAGATCTTCGTAGAATATGTAGGAGCCAATATGGACATCCAGGTTCCGCTATTGGTTATTGACCGGAGATTTGTCTCAGTCATGTCTACATTGTTCTCGAACCGTAGGGTCCGCACGCTTAACGTTACGATGACAGTTATTATGAGTTTATGCATTTTGATGTACTGAAGTTAGTTCGGAGTCCCGGATGTGATCACGGACATGACGAGGAGTCTCGAAATGGTCGAGACATAAAAATTGATATATTGGATGACTATATTCGGACACCGGAAGGGTTCCAGAGAAGTATCGGATAAAACCGGAGCACCGGGGGGTTACCGGAACCCCCCGGGGGGGTTAATGGGCCTCATGTGCCTAATGTGGAGAAGAGGAAGGGGCTGCCAGGGTAGGCCGCGCGCCCTCTCTCCCCCTAGTACGAATTGGACAAGGAGGGAGGGGCGGCACCCCCCTTTCCTATTCTCCCTCCACCTCTCCTAGTTGGACAAGGATTGGGGGGGAGTCCTACTCCCGGTAGGAGTAGGACTCCTCCTGCGAGCCACCATAGGGCCGGCCGCACCCCCCCCTTGGATCCTTTATATACGGGGGCATGGGGCACCTCTAGACACACAAGTTGATCCACGTGATCGTTCCTTAGCCGTGTGCGGTGCCCCCTGCCACCATATTCCACCTCGATCCTATCGTTGTAGTGCTTAGGCGAAGCCCTGCGCCGGTAGAACATCATCATCGTCACCACGCCGTTGTGCTGACAGAACTCATCCCCGATGCTTTGCTGGATCGGAGCCCGGGAGCGTCAACGAGTTGTACGTGTGCTAAGAACTCAGAGGTGCCGGAGTAACGGTGCTTGGATCGGTCGGATCGGGAAGACGTACGACTACTTCCTCTACGTTGCATCAACACTTCCGTTGTGGTCTACGAAGGGTACGTAGACAACACTCTCCCCTCTCGTTGCTATATATCACCATGATCTTGTGTGTGCGTAGGAAATTTTTTGAAATTACTGCGGTCCCCAACAGTGGCATCCGAGCCTAGGTTTTATGGTTTGATGTTATATGCACGAGTAGAACACAAGTGAGTTGTGGGCGATATAAGTCATACTACCTACCAGCATGTCATACTTTGGTTCGGCGGTGTTGTTGGATGAAGCGGCCCGGACCGACATTACGCGTACGCTTACGCGAGACCGGTTCTCCCGACGTGCTTTGCACAAAGGTGGCTTGCGGGTGACTGTTTCTCCAACTTTAGTTGAACCAAGTGGCGCTACGCTCGGTCCTTGCGAAGGTTAAAATGGAGTCAAATTGACAAACTATCATTGTGGTTTTGATGCGTAGGTGAGATTGGTTCTTACTTAAGCCCGTAGCAGCCACGTAAAACTTGCAACAACAAAGTAGAGGACGTCTAACTTCTTTTTGCAGGGCATGTTGTGATGTGATATGGCCAAGACATGATGCTAAATTTTATTGTATGAGATGATCATGTTTTGTAACCGAGTTATCGGCAACTGGCAGGAGCCATATGGTTATCGCTTTATTTTATGCAATGCAATCGCGATGTAATGCTTTACTTTATCACTAAGCGGTAGCGATAGTCGTGGAAGCATAAGATTGGCGAGACGACAACGATGCTACGATGCAGATCAAGGTGTCGCGCCGGTGACGATGGTGATCATGACGGTGCTTCGGAGATGGAGATCACAGGCACAAGATGATGATGGCCATATCATATCACTTATATTGGTCGCATGTGATGTTTATCTTTTATGCATCTTATCTTGCTTTGATTGACGGTAGCATTATAAGATGATCTCTCACTAAATTATCAAGAAGTGTTCTCCCTGAGTATGCACCGTTGCGAAAGTTCTTCGTGCTGAGACACCACGTGATGATCGGGTGTGATAGGCTCTACGTTCAAATACAACGGGTGCAAAACAGTTGCACACGCGGAATACTCAGGTTATACTTGACGAGCCAAGCATATACAGATATGGCCTCGGAACACGGAGACCGAAAGGTCGAGCGTGAATCATATAGTAGATATGATCAACATAGTGATGTTCACCAATGAAACTACTCCATCTCACGTGATGATCAGACATGGTTTAGTTGATTTGGATCACGCGATCACTTAGAGGATTAGAGGGATGTCTATCTAAGTGGGAGTTCTTAAGTAATTTGATTAATTGAACTTAAACTTATCATGAACTTAGTACCTGATAGTATCTTGCTTGTTTATGTTTGATTGTAGATAGATGGATCGTGCTGTTGTTCCGTTGAATTTTAATGCGTTCCTGGAGAAAGCAAAGTTGAAAGATGATGGTAGCAATTACACGGACTGGGTCCGTAACTTGAGGATTATCCTCATTACTGCACAGAAGAATTACGTCTTGGAAGCACCGCTGGGTGCCAGGCCTGCTGCTGGAGCAACACCAGATGTTATGAACGTCTGGCAGAGCAAAGCTGATGACTACTCGATAGTTCAGTGTGCCATGCTTTACGGCTTAGAATCGGGACTTCAACAACGTTTTGAACGTCATGGAGCATATGAGATGTTCCAGGAGTTGAAGTTAATATTTCAAGCAGATGCCCGGATTGAGAGATATGAAGTCTCCAATAAGTTCTATAGCTGCAAGATGGAGGAGAACAGTTCTGTCAGTGAGCATATAATCAAAATGTCTGGGTATAATAATCACTTGATTCAGATGGGAGTTAATCTTCCAGATGATTGCGTCATTGACAGAATTGTCCAATCACTGCCACCAAGCTACAAGAGCTTCGTGATGAACTATAATATGCAAGGGATGAACAAGACTATTCCCGAGCTCTTCGCAATGCTCAAAGCTGCGGAGGTAGAAATCAAAAAGGAGCATCAAGTGTTGATGGTCAACAAGACCACTAGTTTCAAGAAAAAGGGCAAAGGGAAGAAGAAGGGGAACTTCAAGAAGAACGGCAAGCAAGTTGCTGCTCAAGAGAAGAAACCCAAGTCTGGACCTAAGCCTGAAACTGAGTGCTTCTACTACAAGCAGACTGGTCACTGGAAGCGGAACTGCCCCAAGTATTTGGCGGATAAGAAGGATGGCAAGGTGAACAAAGGTATATGTGATATACATGTTATTGATGTGTACCTTACTAATGCTCGTAGTAGCACTTGGGTATTTGATACTGGTTCTGTTGCTAATATTTGCAACTCGAAACAGGGACTACGGATTAAGCGAAGATTGGCTAAGGACGAGGTGACGATGCGCATGGGAAACGGTTCCAAACTCGATGTGATCGCAGTCGGCACGCTACCTCTACATCTACCTTCGGGATTACTATTAGACCTAAATATTTGTTATTTGGTGCCAGCGTTAAGCATGAACATTATATCTGGATCTTGTTTAATGCGAGATGTTTATTCATTTAAATCAGAGAATAATGCTTGTTCTATTTATATGAGTAATATCTTTTATGGTCATGCACCCTTGAAGAGTGGTCTATTCTTGTTGAAACTCGATAGTAGTGATACACATATTTATAATGTAGAAGCCAAAAGATGCAGAGTTGATAATGATAGTGCAACTTATTTGTGGCACTGCCGTTTAGGTCATATCGGTGTAAAGCGCATGAAGAAACTCCATACTGATGGACTTTTGGAACCACTTGATTATGAATCACTTGGTACTTGCGAACCGTGCCTCATGGGCAAGATGACTAAAACACCGTTCTCCGGTACTACGGAGAGAGCAACAGATTTGTTGGAAATCATACATACAGATGTATGTGGTCCGATGAATGTTGAGGCTCGTGGCGGATATCGTTATTTTCTCACCTTCACAGATGACTTAAGCAGATATGGGTATATCTACTTAATGAAACATAAGTCTGAAACGTTTGAAAAGTTCAAAGAATTTCAGAGTGAAGTTGAAAATCATCGTAACAAGAAAATAAAGTTTCTACGATCTGAACGTGGAGGAGAATATTTGAGTTACGAGTTTGCTGTACATTTGAAAAATTGTGGAATAGTTTCGCAACTCACGCCACCTGAAACACCACAGCGTAATGGTGAGTCCGAACGTCGTAATCGTACTTTACTAGATATGGTGCGATCTATGATGTCCCTTACTGATTTACCGCTATCGTTTTGGGGATACGCTCTAGAGACGGTCGCATTCACGTTAAATAGGGCACCATCAAAATCCGTTGAGATGACGCCTTATGAACTGTGGTTTGGCAAGAAACCAAAGTTGTCGTTTCTGAAAGTTTGGGGCTGCGATGCTTATGTGAAAAAGCTTCAACCTGATAAAAGCTCGAACCCAAATCGGAGAAATGTGTCTTCATAGGATATCCAAAGGAGACTATTGGATACACCTTCTATCGCAAATCCGAAGGGAAGACTTTTGTTGCTAAATTCGGAAACTTTCTGGAGAAGGAGTTTCTCTCGAAAGAAGTGAGTGGGAGGAAAGTAGAACTTGACGAGGTAACTATACCTGCTCCCTTGTTGGAAAGTAGTACATCACAGAAAACTGTTTCTGCGACACCTACACCAATAAGAGAGGAAGTTAATGATAATGATCATGAAACTTCGGAACAAGATACTACTGAACCTCGTAGATCAACCAGAGTGAGATCCGCGCCAGAGTGGTACGGTAATCCAGTTCTGGAAGTCATGCTACTAGATCATGATGAACCTACGAACTATGAAGAAGCGATGGTGAGCCCAGATTCCGCAAAATGGCTTGAAGCCATGAAATCTGAGATGGGATCCATGTATGAGAACAAAGTATGGACTTTGGTTGACTTGCCCGATGATCGGCAAGCAATTGAGAATAAATGGATCTTCAAGAAGAAGACTGACGCTGACGGTAATATTACTGTCTACAAAGCTCGACTTGTCGCAAAAGGTTTTCGACAAGTTCAAGGGGTTGACTACGATGAGACCTTCTCACCCGTAGCGATGCTTAAGTCAGTTAGAATCATGTTAGCAATTGCCGCATTTTATGACTATGAAATTTGGCAGATGGATGTCAAAACTGCATTCCTGAATGGATTTCTGGAAGCAGAGTTGTATATGATGCAACCGGAAGGTTTTGTCGATCCAAAGGGAGCTAACAAAGTGTGCAAGCTCCAGCGATCTATTTATGGACTGGTGCAAGCCTCTCGGAGTTGGAATAAACGCTTTGATAGTGTGATCAAAGCATTTGGTTTTATACAGACTTTCGGAGAAGCCTGTATTTACAAGAAAGTGAGTGGGAGCTCTGTAGCATTTCTGATATTATATGTGGATGACATATTACTGATCAGAAATGATATAGAATTTCTGGATAGCATAAAGGGATAGTTGAATAAGAGTTTTTCAATGGAAGACCTCGGTGAATCTGCTTACATATTAGGCATAAAGATCTATAGAGATAGATCAAGATGCTTAATTGGACTTTCACAAAGCACATACCTTGACAAGATTTTGAAAAAGTTCAAAATGGATCAGGTGAAGAAAGGGTTCTTGCCTGTGTTACAAGGTGTGAAGTTGAGTCAGACTCAATGCCTGACCACTACAGAAGATAGAGAGAAAATGAAAGATGGTCCCTATGCTTCAGCCATAGGCTCTATCATGTATGCAATGCTGTGTACCAGACCTGATGTGTGCCTTGCTATAAGCTTAGCAGGGAGGTACTAAAGTAATCCAGGAGTGGATCACTGGACAGCGGTCAAGAACATCCTGAAATACCTGAAAAGGACTAAGGATATGTTTCTCATATATGGAGGTGACAAAGAGCTCACCGTAAAAGGTTACGTTGATGCAAGCTTTGACACTGATCCGGACGATTCTAAATCGCAAACCGGATACATGTTTACATTAAACGGTGGAGCTATCAGTTGGTGCAGTTCTAAACAAAGCGTCGTAGCGGGATCTACATGTGAAGCAGAGTACATAGCTGCTTCGGAAGCAGCGAACGAAGGAGTCTGGATGAAGGAGTTCATATCCGATCAGGTTTTATACCTAGTGCATCGGGTCCAATGAAAATCTTTTGTGACAATACTGGTGCAATTGCCTTGGCAAAGGAATCCAGATTTCACAAGAGAACCAAGCACATCAAGTGACGCTTCAATTCCATCCGGGATCTAGTCCAGGTGGGAGACATAGAGATTTGCAAGATACATACGGATCTGAATGTTGCAGACCCGTTGACTAAGCCTCTTCCACGAGCAAAACATGATCAGCACCAAGGCTCCATGGGTGTTAGAATCATTACTATGTAATCTAGATTATTGACTCTAGTGCAAGTGGGAGACTGAAGGAAATATGCCCTAGAGGCAATAACAAAGTTATTCTTTATTTCCTTATATCATGATAAATGTTTATTATTCATGCTAGAATTGTATTAACCGGAAACATAATACATGTGTGAATACATAGACAAACTTAGTGTCACTAGTATGCCTCTACTTGAGTAGCTCGTTAATCAAAGATGGTTATGTTTCCTAACCATGAACAAAGTGTTGTTATTTGATTAGCGAGGTCACATCATTAGTTGAATGATCTGATTGACATGACCCATTCCATTAGCTTAGCACCCGATCGTTTAGTATGTTGCTATTGCTTTCTTCATGACTTATACATGTTCCTATGACTATGAGATTATGCAACTCCCGTTTACCGGAGGAACACTTTGTGTGCTACCAAACGTCACAACGTAACTGGGTGATTATAAAGGAGCTCTTCAGGTGTCTCCAAAGGTAGATGTTGGGTTGGCGTATTTTGAGATTAGGATTTGTCACTCCGATTGTCGGAGAGGTATCTCTGGGCCCTCTCGATAATGCACATCACATAAGCCTTGCAAGCATTGCAACTAATGAGTTAGTTGCGGGATGATGTATTACAGAACGAGTAAAGAGACTTGCCGGTAACGAGATTGAACTAGGTATTGGATACCGACGATCGAATCTCGGGCAAGTAACATACCGATGACAAAGGGAACAACGTATGTTGTTATGCGGTCTGACCGATAAAGATCTTCGTAGAATATGTAGGAGCCAATATGGACATCCAGGTTCCGCTATTGGTTATTGACCGGAGATTTGTCTCAGTCATGTCTACATTGTTCTCGAACCGTAGGGTCCGCACGCTTAATGTTATGATGACAGTTATTATGAGTTTATGCATTTTGATGTACCGAAGTTAGTTCGGAGTCCCGGATGTGATCACGGACATGACGAGGAGTCTCGAAATGGTCAAGACATAAAGATTGATATATTGGATGACTATATTCGGACATCGGAAGGGTTCTGGAGAAGTATCGGATAAAACCGGAGCACCGGGGGGTTACCGGAACCCCCCGGGGGGTTAATGGGCCTCATGGGCCTAATGTGGAGAAGAGGAAGGGACTGCCAGGGCAGGCCGCGTGCCCCCTCTCCCCCTAGTCCGAATTGGACAAGGAGGAAGAGGCGGCGCCCCCCCTTTCCTATTCTCCCTCCACCTCTCCTAGTTGGACAAGGATTGGGGGGGGGGGAGTCCTACTCCCGGTAGGAGTAGGACTCCTCCTGCGCGCCACCATAGGGCCGGCCGCACCCCCCTTGGATCCTTTATATACGGGGGCAGGGGGGCACCTCTAGACACACAAGTTGATCCACGTGATCGTTCCTTAGCCGTGTGCGGTGCCCCCTGCCACCATATTCCACCTCGATCATATCATTGTAGTGCTTAGGCAAAGCCCTGCGTCGGTAGAACGTCATCATCGTCACCACGCCGTTGTGCTGACAGAACTCATCCCCGAAGCTTTGCTGGATCGGAGCCCGGGGAGCGTCATCGAGCTCTACGTGTGCTAAGAACTCGGAGGTGCCGGAGTAACGGTGCTTGGATCGGTCGGATCGGGAAGACGTACGACTACTTCCTCTATGTTGCATCAACGCTTCCTTTGCGGTCTACGAAGGGTACATAGACAACACTCTCCCCTCTCGTTGCTATGCATCACCATGATCTTGCGTGTGCGTAGGAATTTTTTTGAAATTACTGCGTTCCCCAACAACCTTGACATGATCTTGAAGTTGTTCAAGATGGATCAGTCAAAGAAGGAGTTCTTGCCTGAGTTGTAAGGTATGAAATTAAGACTTAAAGCTCGACCATGGCAGAAGAAAGAGGAAGGACGAAGGTCGTCCCCTATGCTTTTGTCATAAGCTCTATACGATATGCCATGCTGAGTACCGCACCTGATGTGTGCCTTGCCACATATCTGGCAAGAGGGTACAAAGGTAATCTAGGAGTAGATCACCAGATAGCAGTCTAAATTATCCTTAGACGAATAAGGATACGTTTCTCGGTTATGGAGGTGATAAAGAGTTCAACGTAAAGAGCTACGTCGATGCAAGCTTAACACCTATCCGGATAGCTCTGAGTAGAGATACCGGATACGTATAATGGAGCAACAATTTAGAATAGCTCCAAGAAGAACAATTATTAGAAATGGCTCCAAATGTAGTGTAGTAGTTGCATCTACAAGATGACATAGAAATTTGCGAAGTACAAACGGATCTGAATGTTGCAGACCCGTTGACTGAAACCTCTCTCACAAGCATAACATGATCAAACCTAGAACTCTTTGGGTGTTAGTCACATGGGGATGTGACCTTGAGTGTTAATCACATACCGATGTGAACTGGATTATTGACTCTAGTGCAAGCGGGAGACTGTTGGAAATATGCCCTAGAGGCAATAATAAATTGGTTATTATTATATTTCCTTGTTCATGATAATCGTTTATTATCCATGCTAGAATTGTATTGATAGGAAACTCATATACATGTGTGGATACATAGACAACACAATGTCCCTAGTAAGCCTCTAGTTGACTAGCTCGTTGATCAATAGATGGTTACGGTTTCCTGACCATGGACATTGGATGTCGTTGATAACGGGATCACATCATTAGGAGAATGATGTGATGGACAAGACCCAATCCTAAGCCTAGCACAAGATCGTGTAGTTCGTATGCTAAAGCTTTTCTAATGTCAAGTATCATTTCCGTAGACCATGAGATTGTGCAACTCCCGGATACCATAGGAATGCTTTGGGTGTGCCAAACGTCACAACGTAACTGGGTGGCTATAAAGGTACACTACAGGTATCTCCGAAAGTGTCTGTTGGGTTGGCACGAATCGAGACTGGGATTTGTCACTCCGTGTGACGGAGAGGTATCTCTGGGCCCACTCGGTAGGACATCATCATAATGTGCACAATGTGATCAAGGAGTTGATCACAGGATGATGTGTTACGGAACGAGTAAAGAGACTTGCCGGTAACGAGATTGAACAAGGTATCGGGATACCGACAATCGAATCTCGGGCAAGTACAATACCGCTAGACAAAGGGAATTGTATACGGGATTGACCGAATCCTCGACATCGTGGTTCATCCGATGAGATCATCGTGGAACATGTGGGAGCCAACATGGGTATCCAGATCCCGCTGTTGGTTATTGACCGGAGAACGTCTCAGTCATGTCTGCATGCTTCCCGAACCCGTAGGGTCTACACACTTAAGGTTCGATGACGCTAGGGTTATAAAGGAAGTTTGTATGTGGTTACTGAATGTTGTTCGGAGTACCGGATGAGACCACGGACATCACAAGAAGTTCCAGAATGGTCCGGAGGAAAAGATTTATATATAGGAAGTCATCATACAGTCACCGGAATAATTCGGGGGGGGGGGGGGTTGCCGGTATTGTACCGGGACCACCGAAGGGGTGCCGGGGGTCCACCAGGAGGGTCCACCTGCCCCGGAGGGCCCTATGGGCTGTATGTAGAGAGGGACCAGCCCCTTAGTGGGCTGGGCGCCTCCCCCCAGGGCCCATGTGCCTAGGGTTTTGGGGGAACCCTAAAGGGGGGTGCCCCCCTTGCCTTGGGGGGCAAGGCAACCCCCCTGGCCGCCGCCCCCTCCTCAGATGGGATCTGAGGGGGCCGGCCCCCTCTCCCTTGCCCCTATATATATGTGGGGGTTGGGAGGGCAGCCGCACCAAGGTTCTGGCGCAGCCCTCCCCCTCTCCCAAGTCCTTCTCCTCTCCCGTGGTGCTTGGCGAAGCCCTGCAGGATTGCCACGCTCCTCCACCACCACCACGCCTTCGTCTTGCTGCTGGATGGAGTCTTCCCCAACCTCTCCTTCTCCCCTTGCTGGATCAAGGCGTAGGAGACGTCACTGGGCTGTACGTGTGTTGAACACGGAGGTGCCGTTCATTCGGCACTAGGATCATCGGTGATTTGGATCACGACGAGTACGACTCCATCAACCCCGTTCACTTGAACGCTTCCGCTTAGCGATTTACAAGGGTATGTAGATGCACTCTCCTTCCCCTCGTTTCTAGGTTACTCCATAGATTGATCTTGGTGATGCGTAGAAAATTTTGAATTTCTGCTACGTTACCCAACAGATCAAACATGCGACCAGGGCCTTCAAGCCGCACGTCAATAGGCAACATACGTAGAACAACAATGTTTGTTGTACCCCCCTTTGTTCATATAATGTTTTTATATTACCACATCCTATTTAATGGATAACATGTAATATTATTTTTAGTACATTAGTGGGACCGGCTCGTTAGCACGTACTATTCGTCTTCACATACTGGTGGGTTCCATGTGTGCTCTCTCTCCTCCCCTTCTCCGTTTAGACGCATGGGAAAACACGAAGAACTCGCGGGCGATGTTGCCATTGACCATATCTCGACGCGTTCACAAATTACGGCACCGGTTTCATGTACTAGTAGTACTAGTCAATGTGTACGTGCAATGCACGTTAATTTTGAAGTATATTAAGTGCATGCAAATATTAAATAGGTTATTATTTGCGTGTTATTATGTGATTAGCACTATTTTTGGCATGAAATTAAATGCACGCTAAACGTGTTGAGCGCTCGACATTGAAGCAGTCTAGGTCGTTGGATGAGAAGGAATACATGTGGCTTGATGATGTTTTATATTTAATTTGATACGGCTCTAGCAGAACATTCAATCGATCAAACCATAGATTTCATTCAGTCTGACTCCGACTTTACATTCATACGACGATCGATCTAAAATAAATGGAAATGATAAATGTTCGGTTTTTAAGCATGGAAATCCGAACATTCTTCATTGCAAATTTAGATTACGCGGCGGGGGGGCGTCTTGCGGTGGGAAGGGGCTCCTCTGCCGTGCTCTGTGTGTCGTCGGGCCAGTGACCGACGGCGACGGCGGCGTCTTGCGCCATTGTTGGCGTACTCCTAGACATTGGCCCTAGTTTCAAGGAACGCCACAATGTTCTGGACTTCGGTCTCCAGGAGCGAGTCAACTGGCGGGAGGAGGCGACTGGCGTTGGTGCAAGAAAGTGGTCGACGACGGCCATCCATGCCGCTGAGGGGGGCACTGCCACCCGCGCAGGGACATGCGCTGGCAACGACGGAGCGGATACATTCGTGTGCACGGGCGCGCATGTCAGTAAACACGCAGGCGCATGCGCTGGCAGGTGCACGGGCTTGCGCGTTAGTGTACGCGCAGGCGCATGCGTTGGCAGCTGCACGGGCGCGTGAAAGTCAGCGGGAACCTCATGGAATCCCGTGGCATCAAGCTCGGTGACAATGTGCGGCTCCCAGCCCATCAATGCCATGGGGATGGGTGCTGGCGCAGTCGGGGCGACGGGAGTCGGAACGGGAGCGGGGACAGGCGCGTTGTCTTCCCGCAAGGCCGGTTAAAGCTCGTCCCAAAGCGCCTTATGTTCTTGAGACCCTGGCTGGGTGTCTTACTCAGGAAACTGGAAGACTATAGGAGACCATCGTGATGCGGCATGGCGTACGTTTAGGTCAGGCTGGTTGGAGGTAGACGACAGGAGAATCTGAGAGGAAGAGAGAAGATTGTAGCGATACCGGGTAGTGCAGGGTTGATTTTAAACTATGGCGCCGACGACATTAAAAGTGGGAGCAGTTGGGACGAAGGTGGGCGGCGGAGCCTGGTCAAAGGGCTCACCTCCCGGTGAGCCTGCGTAGCGGGGTCTGCTTGCACGCCTCTTCCCCCTGTCAGCCGGCGCAGCGGTCTGCTCGCACGCCTCCCGTCGACTCACATGCTTGCTCAGACGGCACATGCCGATGAGAAGCGGGACTCATGGCGGCACGTAAATGCCCACGGTTTCAATAGTGAAAGCTTTCGCCTTAATGTGACAGGTCTTTGTTCCAAAATACCTTGGCTATTCATTTGTGCAAATTATCATAAGCAGCTTGTCTCAAATTGAAGAAAATTTTTTACGAAGGAATATTTGTGCCATATCACGTGACCATGCTCAGTTTCATGAATTTCTGGTCACTTTTGGATTTTCTGAAATTTAAAATCTAGGATTCGAAACAACATCATAACGTGCATCATGCAATAAATTTTCAAGCGATACTACCTCCGTCCTGCTTTATAGGTCACCTTTGTAGTTCGTGCCAAATTTTGACCAAATATTTAGCTAACGAAATGTTAATGCATGTCAACAAAAATTATATCGTTGGATTCGTATTTCAACATAGTTATCAATGATATAATTTTGGTAACATGCATGAACGTTTTGTTAGTTCAATCTATAGTCAAAATTTGACACAATATACAATGGGGACCAATAAACTAGGACGGAGGTAGTACATCTGTCCTGTTGTATTTCTTAAGAAAGGATTTGGTCAAATATTTTGCTTAGTTAGACTTCAGACAAGTTATATATGCGGAGTAAAAGGATAATCCGTTTGTACCAGTGCGTTGCCTGGTATATTAACTCTTTTTTAGGGGTCCCTGATATATTAACTCAAGTAGTACTAGGCACGAACAAACGGGCTCAATTCTGTGCTCATCCTAGTGCAGTAGTAGTACTAGGCAATGCAGTTGACGGGTGACCTTGGGGAGTGGCGGCCGAGGGAATTGAACCGTGCTCGGCACGGTAGGTAACGTTGTCTAGTTACTAAATCATCCCCCCATTGTTCATCGGTAGTCATTATGGATCGAGGACATGCGGGGAATTTCCTAGGGCTGGAATTCTGGCCGCCAGATATTTCGTCTCGAAACGCGAAGGCTCGACTGGTTGGGGTTGGCTAATGTGTGTACCACGCACGCCACGAGAAGGACACGAGCCCGGTTTTTTTAGGATCAACACGAGCCAAGGTCTAGCTGGTATGCTGTTGGGTACAATTCGAGAATATGAAAGGAATCTTTAAATTGCCGAGCGAATCTATGTGTATTACAATGCCCGTATTTTCATTGCAAATAGTAATCTCGATGTGGTAATTGATTTATCACGAGTTCTTGAATTAGAGTGAGTTTGTGATATAGTGATCTCAACGTGGATTTCACATTTCATGGTATCCCTAGTAAGTTTTTCATTGCAAATTCAAATTTAAAAGATGAACAATATGGTGGTGAGAAAACTTTGTAACAAGCATATGCCACCCCCCCACACACGAACACAACAACAATGCAATAAGTATAGTGCATCTATTTTTCCAAACCATGCATGTATGACACGAATTCAAAAATACTTCTTCTGTTCCTAAATATTAGTCTTTTAGAGATTTCAACAAGTGACAACATACGAAGCAAAATGAGTGAATCTACACTCTAAAATATGTCTATACACATCTGTATGTGCCAGTCCATTTGAAATCTATAAAGAGACTAATATTTAGGAACAAAGGGAGTAAAATGTAAGACATGCATGGTCCTCAATTCAATATTTAAAATGAACAGGAAACTGAAACATGAATATTAAGTCTAGTACTACAGTACATGCAAATGTTGTGTTTAGGCAGAGCTATGTAGATTGTCGGGGGTTAACCCCTCGACCTTAGAGAAATTTGTGAAGCTCTGTTTAGGATTGTTTAGATTATATTTGTCCCCACCCTAGCTCCAAAACACCGATTGGTTGTGCACCCCCCTCCTCCCCGAGATAGTATCATCTGCCCCCACACCTTAGATGCTATATGCTGATACGAGTTGCTTGGAGCTTGTAGATATGAGATATAACAGCTCACGTGATGTCTTAATATTTTTACAAGAAACCTTCATGAGTTTGAGAATTGCACACAATTTGTACAGAAACTACTCAGATGCCCTTGGATCCCATATCCAACGACCTGGAAGCTCGTACCACCGTAGCGTCTAAGATGAAGGAGGAAATCATATTCTCCTGTATGTAAGAATATCATGTGCTACCACACCTTAGATGTTTTGGTGATACAAGCTCTTTGGAGCCGTTGGATTTGTGACCCAACAACTCCTTTGTGGTTTGAATGATTTTTTGCAGAAAAGCCCCAAAGAGTTTGGCCACTGCTTACAAGCACAAAGACTGCTCAGATGCCATTGGATCTAAGATCAAATGACCTCGAAGCGCGTACCACCGTAGCATCCAAGCTGCGAGAGCACCTGATGTTTTTTCGCACGGGTGAATATGAGGTGCTCCCGCACCGTAGATTCTATGGTGATACGAGTTCACGGAGATCTAACAGCCCACAGTAGGAGATTTGAATGCTTTTGTAATATACGACTGAGAGATTTTGGGAATTACACAGAAAGTACAAGTACTATGCATGTGCCATCTAATCACAGATCATACGACCTAGATGCTCGTATCACCGTAGCGGCTAATTAAGCTATGGGGAGCACCTAATATGAGCAATGGGGAGCTGTTGGATCCAACATGCAACGGCACACACAAGGCATGAATGTTTTATTTGCAAAAAAACCTTTGGAGAGTTTGGAAATTGCGCATAATTACAAAGACTACTCCCAAGCCATTGGATCTCACTTCCAACGATGTAAGAACTCGTATCCAAGGTTGTTAGAATCGCGATTCTGTTATACGATTCTATGACTTTACGATCCAAACTTACCCATCTGATTCTACAATTTTAGTTCATAAAATCTACGTTTCTACGATTCTGGTAGTGAAGATTCTATGATTTACGATTCTACCATCATAGCTCCGATCGATTCAAAATCGCAATTCTGACAACCTTGCTCGTACCACCACGGCATCTAAGCTGTGGGGTGGATGTGATATTCTATGTCATTGTCATTTTTGTTCGTAAACTTGCAAAATACGTGTAACTCGTGCCGTTATTTGTCTAACCATGCAAAGTGTTTGTTCAAAAAAACCATCCTACACTGAAATATCGGAACAACACACGGGGGTCCCACTCATCATTGTTCAAATTTGGACCTAAAACTAACAAATCTGAAAGACGAGATTCAAACTGGCAACCTGTACTACAAAGCGTAAGTCAATAGCCTCAAAACAACAACGGTTGTTGGCTTTGTCCTATAACTTGATTTTATACAGTATTACGTTGAGTAGAGTAGAGGGAGTGCCTCGTCAACACGTGCATGCCCGTTGACTCACTTACTGGTGGGTCCCAGGTCTGCGATCTCTCTCTCGTTTCCATCGTCTAACATTTAGACGCACGGGCACACACGAAGGCGGCGCTAGCTTGCCGTGGTGTTATTATAACTAAAAAAGATTGGAAAATAGAAGAATCGCCTAGAACAAGAGACGTTGTGGCTGGTCGAGACGGAGCTAACCACACCTATCCTCCGTGCCACATTAGCATGATGAAGTTGTGTGGCTATTGGGGTGTTTTCGACCGACTGGCTGGGTCCCGAGGTCGAACTATAGGTACTACTACGTCTGATATATTTTTACACGCACATTTTTCCTTCGTGCCGAGATGTGGCATACCCTACCGTGCGGTTTCGGGGTCCTCCCGGGTGGTGCATTCATATATTCTTCCTTGCCGAGACGTGGGACGCCCTACCGCGCCTTTTATGGGTCCTCCTCAGTCGTAGCGCCGAAGCAAGTAAATGAGTCGTCAAATCATGAAAGACCACCTTTCCCGGCGAGTACATCAGTGAAGTACGGTGGCTAGCTAGTTGGGCTAGTGCGACCGATTAGCTAGGACGCCGCCACATTTGTTTTTTCACCCTTTTTATCTCCTTTCCGGTAGGTAAATTTAAATATCCACTGCGGAGTTGCTCTAGTCTTTGGGCACGACAGGATTTTTAATTTTTTGATTGACGGGAGCAGGCGCGACAGGATTTTAAATTTTTTGATTGACGGGAGCAGGCGCGGCAGGATTTTTTATTTTTTGATTGACGGGAGCAGGCGCGGCAGTAATTAGTCACGATGACTCCACATGTAAAACCCACTGCTCCCTAATGTGAGAAGTCATCGACTGGTGTTTTCCCATGGTGAAAACCTAAAGATTCCCCGCTCCTCGTCTAGCTCCCTCCGCCTTCCCGTAGATTGCATTGCCTTTCAGCCGTTTCGCCCCCATTGCTTCCTCTCCCCATTGCTTCTACCTGGTGCCATGACGGCGCAACAGATCATGGAGTCTGAGGTGAGGCACCTGACACAGGAGCTCGAGGCCAAGGATGCGGAGCTCAGTGCCAAGGACGTGGAGCTCCGTGAGCTCAAGGAGGAGAGGAGTGCCATGCTCCTCCGTTATGTGCGGGAGTTCATGGAGCTTCAAAAGCGGCAGGCGTCCACCACAAAGAGGCTCGAGGCATCGGCGGTGTTGCTGCAGAAAGCGGGAGATACGATAGGCCGTCAGGGGAGGCGGCTGGAGCGCGAGCGGGCCGATCGTAACAAGGTCCAGGATCGCCTCAACCACTTGGTGGGCCAAGTTGCCATGCATATGTTGCGGCTGCGTGATGCCTACCGTCGTGCCAGGGCGACCATGCCGGCCTTCGGGCTAAACCCGTTCGACCACCCCGTCGACTTCAATGAGTTGCGGCTTCCAGACCTAGTCTCCTTCTTCACCTATATCTCCGAGGAGCTGAGCCGTCTCCGCGCGATGGTGGGGGCGGAGCTGGACAAGGAGGGGTTGCGGGCTGCCATCGCCGTTGATGGGCGAATCCTCTCAGGGCTCCGTCATCGGAATCCATTCGTGCCATTGGACGCCGTCTTTGACGAACTGGCTCCCGTCGATCAAGAGCGGGCTCTGCGGGCCGTCGCACCCTGCATCACCAACGTCGTGTGCCTCGAGAAGCAGAGGGACTTTAGTGGTGTTTAGGCGTCCTTTGCATGGGCATGTCCATGTATCAACGCAACATGACCGTTGGATCAAAATCAGATGGTGCAAATCAGTCACTGTAGCACAAAGCGTGTGGGTGTGTTTGGTTGCATTCTCATCTCAATATAGTTACATTACTATTCATATAGTTGACATGCACACAACATCATTTGTTATCATCATATCTTACTCCTACACTAGCAACAAGATTATGTAGTACTGATGTATGAACCACTGCACGTGCCTAGTAGTAGGAGCACTGTGTATGTTCAAGTGGCTACCGTGTTTCGCACTCCTTCGTCGTAAGAGTGGAAACGCTTGCTGTAATCATTTTTCTTCTTCAGAAAAAATGGTGGACTCGCTCTACCATGTGCATCCTCCTCAACGGTCGTCGGGAACTTTGCTACTCACTTTCGCCGACGTGTGGGATAGCCATCATCAGCCATGCACTAAATTACTCCGTAGTAGAGTGCCCAACTGCATGGTAGACTTCCCCGATCGAAGCGTCATAGTAATGCCCAATGAGCCGTAAAATCACAAAACCCCCTCCTTTCCAGCAGTAAGTTGGACGTACGAAGCAACCATCATTTCACTCTTCTCTCTTAGCTTCCTCTCTACCTAACCCTCACTTCTCCCTCATCCTGTTCCTCATTTCTTCAAGAAAACCCCGACCTGCTTCTGCCATTGTTCTTCTCTCCCAAAGAAGGAAAGGTGAGACCATCAATGGTGTTGATTCTGGCCAAGGCCCGGTCTTGCAACCCCTAGACTGATCCTATAACTCCCTTCTGTTCTTCTTTTGGGTTTGTGATTATGGTTTCTTCTCTTTTATTTCTATTTGACAGTTTCTTGATGGATGTTGGAGCACCGGCCGAAGTGATGTCTATGGCTCTGGCAAAAATCGTCGAGGCTCATGGTACGAATAAGCACAAGCACCCTGCCGAGACTACCGCATACAAGCTCAAAGCCATCGCCCTGTCCAAGCCCCCCTCTCCGGGATCCCTCATTAAGCAAGTCCAGGTAATATCTCTTCTTGATGATATTTTTCTCGATCTTGATCATGTTCTTTTATCTAACACACAGTACTAGTACTAGTAGTACCACTTTCTGGGTGATCTTGCATGTGATTTTTGTGTGCCAAATGGCGGTTCTAAATTCCTCTTTTTACCAAAACATGCGAGAGGTTGACACTGATATCTTATAGATTACTTTCAACTACTTTATGAACATCAATGCTACCTTTGAAGAGGCTATATTTGCATCAGTAACTTGTGTTATGGATATTGCAAGTAATCCCTCTGCTCTCATGCCTTTGAAGACATGTTCTAGTGTCTTTGTTCACTCATTTCTATGCGTATATGTAGTCATATATGGAGTAAAATATCGAAAAACATCTTATATTTCTGAACGTAGGTAGTATTAAATATTTGGTTTCTGTTTGAATTAGAACCAAGTCTGCGGTGGAGATGAAGTTCTCAAAGTCATGCCGTGTGAACTGGAAGACCCGAGGATGAGTTCTACTGCTAAACTATCCAGCTGTTGTGTCCTTGTCGCCACGTGTCCTGGACTAGTGCTTTCCTGTAGCATCATTGTCAGGCATGTTCTCGAGGTTGTACTTGATTACAACAATTTCCTGGTTGTGCCTTCGATTACGAAAGGTGTGGTTCTTGTAAAGCTTCCTGACAAATCTGATGCGGCTTGTCTTCATCGTCATGTTTATGAGTGGAAAGACCACTCTATTAGGTTCTCCAAGGTTGAGGAGATGGTGATGGTGCCGATAGACATCTCTCACAGAGTCCATGGCCTAGTCAG
Organism: Triticum monococcum; assembly: GCA_034509565.1. Classification (NCBI taxonomy): domain Eukaryota; kingdom Viridiplantae; phylum Streptophyta; class Magnoliopsida; order Poales; family Poaceae; genus Triticum; species Triticum monococcum. The sequence goes on along the minus strand of CM067843.1, from coordinate 567,720,783 downwards.
TTATGCGGGTTTCATCTTGTAGGTCGGTGGCAAGAAATAGTCTATAGAGTTTAATTAGTGCAACTTTGCTTGTCTATAGTAAGTACTATTGTTCAGTACTTGATTTGTGTTTGTGAACCCTTTATTGCTTAGTACTGCCGCTTTTGGTGTGTGGTGAATCCTGAGAACAGTCTATGTTAATGTCTGTCCACTCAATTTAGTCTGTATATTTTGAAGTATTCAGATCATCTTTTTTGTGAGGACGGTTTATCAGTTATGGTTACACTCCAACATCTGTATGCATTGCAGGGTTTATCGCACCCACTAGGATTTCCAGTCAGATGGATGTTCGGTGCATACGATTTGTCATGACCTTTGGACTGTCCTACTTGTGGGAGTAGGCGAGGGCCCTGCATGCCACGTGTAGTTGGACGACCAATCTTTTGTTTAGTACTTCGACATAGTGATTTCCTGGTAAGGATTCACTCGTGTCACATCAAGTAAATCTTATTGATTTACTGTCTAGATCTTATTGATTTAATGTCATGTTCTCTTTCTTTTGCTGCAATTTTACGATGCAGGTTTTGTCATGTGACATTCATCACGGAATAAACCATTTGGTTTGCTCTACGATGGATATTTTTGCAGGTTTCACTTATAATGTCATGTCAGTAACGAAGGCACTGTCCATCACTTGTATTACTGGAAAAAATTGGATCAGTCTGTTGTCTGAGTACAAGCTGAATCCCTATGATGAACTACAGTTTGGTTTAACAAACACGCCACAATTAGTCCTTCTCGCATTTAAAATAAATGAAGAAAAAGACTGGATCACGGTCACGGATCCTAGTCAAGTTAGAAAGCTGATCATAGCACATCAGACACGATCGATGTTGTCTCGCACATCGGTACCACCTTCAACAATGGATCGAGCACCGGCGGTTGCTCTTGCACTGGCAGCGGCAGCAGCTCAGTCTGATCCAGCTAAGGATTGGGCACCGACCGCATCAGCGGATCAGGCTGGTCTACCGGAGGATCGACACCGGCACCTGCTCCGATACCGGCACCAGCTCTACAAGGAGCACCATCTCCGGCAGTTGCAGCGACACTACCAGTCGCACCGGCACGGGCACCAGCAATGGCTTCGGCACCTACACCAACACTTGCACTTGCATCTGTTCTAGCCCGTGCAGCGGCAACGGAACCAATAGTTGCACCGGCAACAGACTGGGTTGCAGTTCACACTTCATATACCAAAGTCCTTACAAAAACCGACATGTCCACCTTCTTGGTAACCATTGGCCGCCCAAGTGCTCGTTCTTTTTTCTTTCCATGTTGTTTCACATGATTCACTGTGTTGATCTAACTGTTTGTGTATGTCTTCTTGTTTGCAAACAGAGAATTCCTAGAGCAACGAGGGAGTGTTCAACAATCCGGGCGACCGTGGCCAAGTTTCTCTTACCATGCGCAGCCTTGGTGTGAATGAACCTACTCAATATACCGTAAATACAAAGGATGGTCGCATGATGATTGATGCTAAAGGATGGTCAAGGTTCAAATCTAAATCACATCTTGCGGTGGGGGATGATGTCAAAATCAAACTTTCTCGGCAAGGAGAGCTGGTCCAAATCAACTTTGAAATTCTTCAGTAGCAGCACGCAACTGCCGAACTAATCTATCCTCCAAGAGATTTTGATGTAATACTCTGGCATGGTGAAACAAGTGTCCTATGTGTATAAGTAGTACGGCAGTATCGTTGATAGAATTGCAACTCTAAGTGCTTGTTAGGAACTGTCATATGATTTCATTCCAACAGATGCCGTGCTTTATTCAATTTTGTGTATTCTCCTTGCGACAGCATCTAAAACCAGCGCCATACCAACCGCTTGCAATATGAAAAGCGTTGAGGTAGCACACATGGGCCCCCAACCATGCAGGCCCACCGGCCTATGGCCCAAAGTCCAGAACCGTGAGCCTGTCTGAGTATTTCTCAGCTGAATCCCCATAACATCAAGATGCATTTGTATGAGTATATTTTATCTTGTGAGAGTAAAGGATGAACGAGGGAAGGCCTCATTTGCAAATGTGGAGAGGTGTGTGGGTACCTTTTTGCAAAATTTCCATAGTTTCCTTCCTATCCGTCAGATATAAATCGGACGACCTATATTGCAGGATGGCAGGCACACCATCATCACCAACTCATCTATACCATGTTAAAAAACTCTGTTTTTATAAATATATATGTTATATATATTCCCCTTCATTTTTCTTATGTATAAAGTTTTGATATAAAAGATCTTTATATTTCTTTACAGAGGGAGTATCTCTCTGTCACAAATATATTTATGTGTAACTAGTTACTCCCGTCTTTCTACTTCCTTTCGCTGATATGTGGGGCATCCGGCAACGGAGTCCACGTGCCATATGCACAAAATTAGAGTGCACAACTACACCATAGACACACTCCTGTCATAGCGCCGCAGTAATGCCCAATGAGCCGTCAAATTACAAAAACCTCCACCTTTCTAGCTTTAGCAGTAAACTGGACGGACGAAGTGGCAATATTTCACTGGGCCTGAATCCCCTTCTCCCTCGTCTGCTTGTTCAGAGAAAACCCCCGCTCGGCGATTGCATAGGGCTTTCTCACGGAGAACCTGGTACAAATTCTTCATCCATCCCCGATAAATCCAAGCCCCTTGGTCGTGGGTACTCCTAGGATGGCAGCCGCCGCCGTTGATGCATTTTTCTTCCTACTGAATCTAGTGTGTTTCATTTACAGTGCCCAAAGTGCGAGGACCCTACAAGTTTCTGCGCCCTCGGCGAGATGCCACACTTGTTCCTTCTCATCCTAACACAGGATTTTAAAACGCGCATAGTATGTTCCTAGAATCCTCTTTTCTATCCGGGAGGGTGGGGTTTCTTGAACATGTTGTTGACTAATTTGGAAATTTGGATTGCTATATTTGGATAAAAGGTACTAGTACCATGGTCAACACTGACATTAAGGAGGAAATTATTTCTAGATTTGGATATAGGGAATACAGTGTGTTCTCAATTATTTTTCCTGCAGTGCATTCCTTACTCTGCCAGAACACATGTACTCAAGATGCTCGGCCTTGCCATAACTGAATACACCAGTTTAATGGTCACAGTGAAGACAAGCCATGGATATAAGTTTCGAGTTGGGTTCATGAACAAAGAAGACCGCTGCTTTTTTATGGCCAAACTTGGATAAACTTTCTCAACTGTTACAGACTGAAAGTTGGCGCACGAATGTTGATCGAAATAGCAGAACTTGGTCTCATCTTCACTGCGATCTTCCACCCCGACGCCGTTCCAATTGTCCATCCATGTTAGTTTTGTATCTGGTTCTTGCTTTTTGCCTCGATTACTTCTTAATCCACCTATTCTGTCTAACTAATCACAATTTAACTTTAGAAGTAGCAACGAATCTCTCACGAAGATGCTACTTCTAACTAATATTTTCTTATAATTGGTGGCACGTGTAGGTTTTTTTAGAGTTAAGCAGGCTACTCGTTTGTTATTCTATAAGAACTCAGCTGTTACTCATGGCACTAAAGTTGAGTTGGACGACATCCACATGTTCCTACACTTTATTGATCGTCTTGAGGTCCTTGTGGGGCGTTTCAATGGTGGAAGGCCATGTGGGGTATGTGTGCCACTGCTGTACTCATTGAATAGGTCCAACTATGTTGAGAAACTTATGGTACGAGCTATTTTCTGTTATATATGTTGTTCATAAACTCTTGCTTACGCACAGTTTTACAGCTGTGATCTTCTTGAAGCAGGAACTGCCCGGGTCTATTGTTCCTATACAGATGCCTGACCATGGTCGGGTCAGACTTGCGCTTGGTCACAACATGATGTTTATGTCGACCTACTCCATTCCCCTTGGAGATGAAAAGATACTTTTTCATGGGTGGTCTCAAATAAGGAAGGCCCGTCCATCTTGGAGAATAGGACACAAGATTATGTTCCTGCTTTTCCATGGCTCTAAAGCAAATATCCTGTTTATTGACCACATTGCGAGATGAAGCCGCTTTCAGAAGGTTGTGGATGCGCGGGGTGGTGCCTGGGCCTTGTCCTGGGGCTTGGTGGCCTCACCCTTTGGTTAACTGTAGGCAAAGTATCACTGTTCGAGGCGTGCTTTGTACGGTTGAACATGTATAAGTACTCATACTACTTTCATCTATGGTTGTTAAGTGCCCCTGCTGGTTTCAGTTAAGGTTGTTAAGTACTCTTGCTGCTTTTACAGTCTGTCATGTTTCTTCAGTCCTGCCTTCCTCCAGTCGCCAAAACCAAACTAGCACCGGCGGGGCCGCCTACTTCTGCCTCCCACGGCTGGCTGCGCCTCAGCGCATGCATCGCCGCCCCAACATCTCCAAAATCATTAACGCCGACCTCCGAGGTCTCGCCGTCGTCCTCCGCGCGCTTTGCTGCGCTCGTCGCGGCGCCGCCCTCTCACGTTGTCAACATGGCCAACAAACAAGAGGAATCGGCAGAGGACTGTACGTGGAGAGGATGACAGTAGGGGGCCACCATGTCCATGGCCGACCACAAGGAAGTTCTTCATTTTTTGTTATATATATAAACTCCATTGTCAGCGTATCAAAAAAGAAAATGCTTCCTGCTAGTGGTTTCCTGACATCTGGGACCCATGACATTGTCAGTGTATATAGTCAATAGACAAGAGAACAACACAAGATCAGCTGACACCTGTGTCGTAGCTACTCGAGCAGTATTTTTTTGTTATTGTTGAGACATAGCATTGTTTCAACTGGGTTGTGGCCTGTCTAGCCTAGGGTTATATTTTATGTTCACCACATGACCAGCCCAGCAATTTTTTGTTTGTGAAAATGAGCCCAGTTTATTTTTCTGAAGAATACCCAATCCAGGCCTACTTATTTTTCTACGCCCTGATGGGCTGCAACTCTTTCAAGACGCCTGCAAATCTTGAAATTAATATGAAATGGGCTATAAATATTAAAAAACAGATGACAAATTGGCAATTACTTTATAATTTCTGAATTTTTTTCACATTTCCAGATTCCAATTTCATTGGGCTTTAACCTAATTCAAATATATATTCAAAGTACTTTAAATCCGGCTTGACATTTCGGTATTAAAAATAGTTTGGAATCCACAGAAATGTGCGAAATTTCGTTTAAATTTTTAACCTTGTCCTTGGCCCAAAAAACGGACTGGAATAAATTACATAAGAAGTTGCAATGATCTAAATATAAATTATTAAAAAATAGGGAATGGTCTGACTTGTGGGCCTATTAAGTTAACGCGTATGCAAGATTTTTTTTACTTATTGTATACGATAACAAACGATTCTAGCATACGTAACTGTTGGATGTCAATCCAACGGCCATCGTGTTTCTTCAATCTCTGATCTTCTTGCTCCAGCCGCCAAATCCAGCGCTGGCGGGACCGCCCACGCCCGCCTCCCGTGGCCGGTTGTGCTGCCGCGCAAATGTAACGCCCTCGATGCGGCTATATCTCCTACATGTCGAAGCATGACTTAGAGGCATAACTGCATTGAAAGCAATGTCGCAAGTAAGGTAATCTTCACAACAACCCATGTAATATATAAAAGGGGAAAGGGTACATAGTTGGCTTACACTCGCCACGTCACACAAATACATGAATAACATTACAATCATCGAATACACTCATGGTCCGACTACGGTACCAAAATATAAGATCAACCCCCACATGCGACACGGACCCCGATCGCCCCAACTGGGCACCACTACTGATCATCTGCAAAAGACACATAGTAACGACGAGATTCTTCATCGAACTCCCACTTGAGCTCAAGCGCATCGTCTGGAACGGTATCATCGGTCCCTGCATCTGGTTTGGAAGTTATCTGTGAGTCACGGGGACTCAGCAATCTCGCACCCTCGTGATCAAGACTATTTAAGCTTATAGTTAAGGCAAGCTAATATGTGGAGCTGCAGCAAGTGACTAGCATATATAGTGGCTATCGTGTTCGCAAAAGAGAGCGAGAAGAGAAGGCAAAGCACGAATGAAGAACTATGATCAAGAAGTGATCCTAGAACAACCTACGTCCAGCATTACTCCAACACTATGTTCACTTCTCGGACTCCACCGAGAAGAGACCATCATGGTTACACACGCGGTCGATTCATTTTAATTAAGTTAAGTTTCATGTTATCTATAACCGGACATGAGAAATTCCCATCTGCCCATAACCGCGAGCACGGCTTTCGAAAGTTCAAATCCCCGCAGGGGAGTCCCAACTTAGCCCATCACAAGCTCTCACAGTCAACGAAGGATATTCCTTCTCCCAAGACATTCCGATCAGAATCGGCATCTTGGTTTTACAAGACATCCTCGACAATGGTAAAACAAGTCCAGCAACACCGCCCGAATGTGCCGACAAATCCCGATAGGAGCTGCACATATCTCGTTCTCAGGGCACACTCAGATGAGCGCTCCATACAACTAAAACCAAACCTCGAGTTTCCCCGAGGGGGCGCTGCACAGGGCTCTAGTTTGGACCAACACTCAGAGGAGCACTTGCCCGGGGGGTTTAAATAAAGATGACCCTTGGGCTCCGGAAACCCAAGGGAAAAAGAGCCTAGGTGGCAAATGGTAAAACCAAGGTTGGGCATTGCTGGAGGAGTTTTATTCAAAGCGAACTGTCAAGGGGTTCCCATTATAACCCAACCGCGTAAGGAACGCAAAATCCGGGAACATAACACCGATATGACGGAAACTAGGGCGGCAAGAATGGAACAAAACACTAGGCATAAGGCCGAGCCTTCCACCCTTTACCAAGTATATAGATGCATTAAGATAACAAGATAATATAGTGATATCCCAACAATAAACAAATGTTCCAACAAGGAACGATCTCCAATCTTCACCTGCAACTAGCAACGCTATAAGAGGGGCTGAGCAAAGCGGTAACATAGCCAATCAATGGTTTGCTAGGACATGGCGGGTTAGAGGTTTGACATGGCAATTTGGGAGGCATGATAAGCAAGTGGTAGGTATCGTAGCATAAGCATAGCAAAAGAGCGAGCATCTAGCAAGCAAAGATAGAAGTGATTTCGAGGGTATGATCATCTTACCTGCAAAGTTGTCAGAGTTGACTTGATCCTCGTAAGCAAACTCAACGGGCTCCTCGTTAGCGAACTCGTCTCTCGGCTCTAAAAAACAGGACAAACAAGCAAAAGGAACACAATCAACCACGTGCAATGCTCGAACAACATGATGCAAACATGGTATGCTATGCGGGATGCGATATGTGATGCATATGCAAGATTTGACAAGGAAGGATTGAACCTGGCCTCAACTTGGAAATCCAAGAGTGCCACTGGAAAGGTGAGGTGATTTCGGTGGAAATCGATATAAAGATCATCGGAATCGGATGCACGGTTTGGAAATGGCAAGCAAAACAAATATGGCACCGGTCTGCGATAATCAGCAAGTAGCCATCTAAATGCATCAAGATAATTATGCTACAGCACTCAAACATGACAACAAAATACATGGCAGGGATCCACTCATAATGCTTGACAAAATAAGAACACTGAGCTCCGGCCAATTCATCCATTAACAGGTTCAAACAAGCATGGCAAAAATGCAAATGATAACAGGTTTCAGACTTAGTGAAATTAACACGTCTGGAATTTATCCTCAGGAAGCACACTTTAGAGCATGAAAACTATATGCTAGAGGAACTTAACATGGCAAAGCAAGGCATGGCATGAAGCTACTCAAAGCACTTAACAAAAGTCCCTTAGTGACCTTGAGCCAAAAGGTATCAGAAAATACAATTGCAAGCAAGTGAACATGGCAAAAACATAAACAGATCTTAGACTTAGTGAAAAACTGGAGCATGCAAATCAGTTAACGAGTAGGCGTGTTCACGAGCTCGATGCACTCACTACAGAGCATGGGATGACAAAATAATCATACACCCATCAAGAATACATATCATAGAAGCTATACATGACAAGAACAACAACATAGCATGCACGGATCAATAGCAACATCCTCGGCAAAATCGCTAACGAGTCAACAATCTGCCAGGATTCACGAAATAGCAAAAGTAGAGCTTGATTGACTCAAGCTAGGGTGCACCATAAATGCAAACAAAGACATGGATGGATAGAGCACCACAATGTTCACAAATCGTCCTTACTGATCATCCTCAAAAGAGGCACAGATCACTAGGAAACAACATGAACATATGGCATAACGACAAAAACAGATCAAGGACTTAGTGAAATTCTAAGTCCGTGAGATCAGCATTACCGATTGCACTACTTTGCAAGCTTGTGCTAGTCACCACACATATCATAGAAATACATGGTAAACACCTCTGTTAAGATGGCATGGCATATAACAAAACTCATGTAGAGCTTAGGAGCATAGCATGCACACATTAATCATGGCAAAAATGACAAATTTCTATTTGATGAAATAGATCTGCCAAGTTTATCACATAGCCCTCTTCCAATAGCATTTCGGGCATCAAAATGAATTCAAATGAAAATGATGCAATGACATGAAATGATGTACTCGTTGAGGAGAACATTTTGATATGCTACACATGCAAATCGGAGCTACGGATGCAGAGATACGACATGCCAAAGTTTGCAAAATAATTAGGGTTTGAGGGGAAGAAGTCAACCGAGATCTAGATCCAGATCGGGATCCGGGTATTGTTCATGCACTATAGAAGCTCGAGGTCGCCAGAGCTAAAAGACGTCACCGGACTTGGGGCTCGCCGGAGGAGAGGCGGCCGGAGATGGGGGTCGCCGGAGCTTGGCCGGCCGGATCCGAAGCTTGGGGACGAGGAGGCCGGCCGGTCGGCAAGGTCGCCGCGGTGGGGCGGCTCGGCCCCGGCGGTAGGGCGGCGGCCGGAGTCAAGGCGCGGGTCGGTGGGGCGGCGAAATGGCGAGGTCGCCGGCGATGGCGCGCGGTGGCCGGAGCAGGGAGGCGGGCGGCGCTCGGCGGCGCGCGGGAAGACGAAGGCGGGCGCGGGCGGCGCGGCTTCGGGCCGGGGAGGGCCCCGCCTGGGCCCGGGCGGGCCGGCGCGGGCGAGGCGGCGATGTGGTACCCCGGGACAGGTGGCTACTCCGGGTTGGACTACGGAGGCGGCGAACGTGTACGGTTGCGGCCGAACGTGTCCGATGGCGCGCGCGGTGATTTTCTAGGGTTTTGCCCGGGATTTGGAATGTGGGGATCTATATATATGGGTAGAGGGAGCTAGGAAGCTCCAAATGGAGTGCGGTTTTTGGCCACGCGATCGTGATCGAACGCTCTAGATGATGGAATGATCTTTGGTGGGCTTTGGGCCAAATTGGAAGGGTGTTGGGCTGCAACGCAAACGAGGCCTTCTCGGTCCCTCGGTTAACCGTTGGAGTATCAAACGAAGTCCAAATGGCACGAAACTTGACAGGCGGTCTACCGGTAGTAAACCAAGGTCGCATGACAAGTCTCGGTCCAATCCGGAAATGTTTAACCCCCACACACGAAAAGAGGTAGAAAGGGGCATCGGAGGAGATAGGAGCGCTGGAATGCAAAACGAACAACGGGGAAAATGCTCGGATGCATGAGACGAACACGTATGCAAATGCAATGCACATGATGACATGATATGAGATGCATGAAAAAGGCAACAGCACATGGAGACAAAAACCCGAACTCAAGGAAAATAAAATAACTTTGCGTCGGAAACGGCAAGAGTTGGGATACATATAAGATAAATTACATCCGGGGTGTTACAACACTCCACCACTACGAAAGGATCTCATCCCGAGATCTAGGGTTGGAAAAACGCCGGGTACTCAGAACGGAGGTGATCCTCGCGTTCCCAGATAGCTTCACGGTCGGAATGGTGTGACCACTTGACTTTGAGGAATTTGATTGACGTATTGTGTGTCTTGCGTTCAGTCTCTTCAAGAATAGCAACTGGGTGCTCACGATAAGAGAGGTCTTCTTGGAGATCAATGTCTTCGAAGTTGACGGCGCGGTCAGGAGTCTTGAAGCACTTGCGGAGCGGAGAGACATGGAACACGTCGTGCACATTTGCAAAGTTTGAAGGAAGCTCGAGTTGATAGGCGAGATCGCCTCTCTTGCTGACGATCTTGAAAGGACCCACGTATCTAGGGGCAAGCTTCCCTTTGATACCGAAGCGACGAGTACCTTTCATTGGAGAGACGCGGAGGTAAACATGGTCTCCGATCTCGAAAGCCAAATCATGATGCTTACTATCATAGTAGCTCTTCTGGCGCGATTGCGCTGCTTTGAGGTTATCACAAATGACTTTGCACATTTCCTCTGCCTCAGTGATCAAGTCATTTCCTAGAAGTTGACGTTCACCGGTCTCTGACCAGTTAAGAGCAGTACGGCACTTCCTGCCATAGAGAATTTCAAATGGGGCCTTGCCCGAACTTGCTTGAAAACTGTTGTCGTAGGAAAACTCGGCATATGGAAGACAATCTTCCCACTTCATATCAAAAGAGATAACGCAATCCCTGAGCATATCTTCAAGAATCTGATTGACACGCTCGACTTGACCGCTAGTTTGAGGATGAAAAGCTGTGCTGAAACGGATGTTGGTGCCCATGGCCTTCTGAAAAGAATCCCAAAACTTGGAGGTAAATATGTTGCCACGGTCTGAAGAGATCAACTACGGAATGCTGTGCAGAGAGACAATCCGAGAGGTATAATGCTCCGCCAATTGAGCTGCAGTGATAGTCTCTTTGATAGGCAGAAAGTGAGCCACTTTAGTGAGTTTGTCGATGACAACGAATATAGCATCATTGCCATGCTTGGACTTTGGAAAACCCGTCACGAAGTCCACCTCAATGTGGTCAAACTTCCATTCTGGAATGGCAAGAGGTTGGAGGAGACCAGCTGGTCGTTGGTGTTCTACCTTCACTCTTCTGTAGACATCACATTCATTCACGAACTGAGCAATCTCGCGCTTCATTCGAGTCCACCAATAAATCTGCTTGAGGTCCTGGTACATCTTCGTACTCCCAGGGTGGATGGAGAGGAGAGAATTGTGAGCCTCGTTCATAATGACTTTACGAAGGTCACCTTTAGGCACAACAATGCGGTCCTCGAAGAAGAGAGTATCCTTGTCATCAAGGCGATAGCACTTGTACTTGGATTGACTCTTGGCAATCCCAATCTTCACCTTCTTCACCATAGCATCAAGAAGTTGAGCCTCACGAATCTGATCTTCCAAAGTAGGAGAGACTTGAAGGTTGGCGACGAAACATTGAGGAACAACTTGAAAATTGAGTTTGCAGAAAGCTTAACAAAGCTCGGGTTGGTAGGGCTTGAGAATCAGATTGTTGCAGTAAGCCTTCCTGCTCAAAGCGTCAGCAATTACATTGGCCTTGCCTGGAGTATATTCGATGCTCGGATTATAATCTTGAATCATTTCGACCCAATGAGTCTGCCTGAGGTTGAGATTAGGCTGAGTGAAGATGTAATTGAGACTCTTGTGGTCAGTGAAGATGTCCACTTTTCTTCCCAATAAGAGATGTCTCCAAGTCAAAAGAGCATGCACAACTGCCGCCAACTCGAGGTCATGAGTGGGGTAGTTCTTCTCGTTGGGCCTCAAGTGGCGAGAGGTATAAGCCACAACTTTCTTCTCTTGCATCAACACTGCACCAAGACCTTGAAGAGAGGCATCGCAGAAGACCTCGAACGGTTTGGATTCATCAGGAGGAGTCAGAACTGGAGCAGTGACTAATTTCTCTTTCAAAGTGTTGAAAGCAACGTCACATTCTGGAGACCAAACATACTTCACGTGCTTCTGGAGACGGTTTGAAAGAGGCTTGGCGATCTTTGAAAAGTTCTCAATGAACCTTCGACAATAGCTTGCGAGACCAAGGAAGCTGCGGAGTTGCTTCATGTTCTGAGGTGGTTCCCAATTCACAATTGCAGACACCTTCTCAGGATTCACCGCTATGCCCTTGGCAGAGATGATATGTCTAAGATAGAGAACCTCATCGAGCCAAAACTCACACTTTGAAAACTTGGCGTAGAACTGATGTTCTCTGAGCTTATCGAGCACCAAACGCAAGTGCTTGGCATGATCTTCCTTGTTCTTCGAAAAGACCAGAATGTCATCGAGGTAGACCAAGACGAAGTCATTTGTGTAGGCGTTGAAGATAAAGTTCATCATGCGAGAGAAAGTCAGAGGAGCGTTGTCGAGGCTAAAAGACATGACAGTGTATTCATATGAACCATAGCTTGTTCTGAACGCCGTCTTGGGGATATCTTGCTCACGAATTCGAATCTGGTGATAGCCCATATGGAGATCAAGCTTGGAGAATACTTGAGCACCTTTGAGTTGTTCAAACAGCTCATTGATGTTGGGGAGTGGGTACTTGTTCTTTATAGTCTTCTTGTTCAATGGATGGTAGTCAACACAAAGTCGGTCTGTTCCATCCTTCTTGTTCACAAAAAGAACTCCACACCCCCACGAAGAAGAACTAGGTCGGATGAGACCCATTCGCTCTTGAATATCGAGTTGCTTCTTCAACTCTTTCAACTCTTCAGGTCCAAGCTTGTAAGGACGTTTGCAAACAGGTTCCGTGCCAGGCTCAAGATCGATGACGAATTCGACTGGCCGATGCGGAGGCATTCCTGGAAGCTCTTCTGGAAAGACGTCTTGATATTCACAAACAACTGGAATTTGAGAGATGGCATCCATTTCACCCTTCTCATTGAGAGAAAAGACGGATGGTATCATCACGAGCGGTAAAGACAATTACATCCTTAGACGAATGAGTCAATTGAATCTGCCTGGCAGCACAATCAAGATGAGCCTTGTGCTTAGAAAGCCAATCCATTCCAAGAATAAGATCGATATCCGAGTCGCCCAGAACAATAGGAGAAGCTAGAAATTTGTAGTCGCCCAATGTGATAGTTACATCCGGGACGCAGATATTAGCTGTCATTTGCTTTCCCGGTGACACGATTTGCAAAGATCTTTTGCAAATACTGATAATCGCACTCATACTTTGATGCAAAAGGTTTTGAAATGAAGCAATGCGATGCACTAGTGTCAAAAATAACTTTTGCAGGAACATCGTTAACAGGAAGGTTACCCATGATGACATCTGACGAGTCCTCTGCCTGAGCTGCATTCATCAAGTTGACCTTGGCGTGCTTGGGGTTATGCTTGACCACAACTATACTTGCCGATCTCACAGGAGGAGGAGGAGGGAGACGCCTCTGATTGAAGCATTTGTTGGCATAGTGACCCTTCTGTTGGCACTTGTTGCACGTGACCTCTGAAAGCGGACGGTGATACGGAGCACTCGATCTTGGAGCTTGAGACGAAGTCTTGTTCTGAAAGCCAAGGTGGGTTGGGTGGGAAGATCCACTGCCACCTTTGCTCTTCTGCTGATAAGGCTGACGGAACGGAGCAGGAGGAAGCCAATACTTCTGTTGCTTAGCCACTTGAGTTGAGGAAGAAAGAGTAGCATCTCTGACTCGCTTCTTGGAAGCATCGCACTTCAGTTGAGCAGTCTCTTGCTTCATTGCCATGTTGTAAAACTCATCGTACCTCTTGGGCTCAAAGAGGACAAGAGCTAGCTGGATTTCTTCTCTGAGACCACCCCTGAACTGGTATATCATGCTCTTCTCATCAGGGATGTCTTGCTTAGCAAAACGGGCGAGCTTCTGAAACATCTTGTTGTACTCGTAAACAGACATAGAGCCTTGCTTCAGGTTGCAAAATTCCTCACACTTGCATTCAACCACGCTTTGAGGAATATGATGAGCTTTGAAGTCTTGACGGAATTCATCCCAGGTAATCACACGGCCTCCTCTGGAATCTTTGTACTGCTGAAACCATTCTGCAGCTTGGTCTTTGAGTTGGAAGGAAGCGAACTTGACAAAGTCCTCAGGCCTGACGTTACTGCACTCGAATGCTTGCATATGTCCACGAGCCAATCATCAGCGTCTCTTGCCTCAACACAATTGCTGAAGGTATTTGGCTGGTTAGCAAGGAACTGGTTGAGTGTAGCAAAGTGATTTTGATTGTTGCCTTGGCCGTGGTTCCCTTGGTTGTGCTCTTGAAGAAGTTGCATGATCAGCTGTGTGTTTGCATTGGTAGCGGCCATCACAGCTTGCCATGCCTCTGGAGGTGGAGGTGGTGGTGGTGGATCAGGATTCAGAGTCGTGCGCGTTGGAGGAGCCATCCTGAAGGGGTTGACATCCATTAGCACATTGACAGACAAATATTGAAGCTGAATCAAACGGGTTGAAATTTCAACATATATTCTTCACATCCGAACAAAATGAACGAATGCATTCCAATTGAAATGGTCACATATACATAAATTGAGAAGCCACTTAGAATTGAGGTAGAAGAAAAAACAACAAGGTACGTTACAAGAACGAATACTCGGTAAGGATCACCCAATCTCAAACCAAATATCCTTGGAAGAAGAACTAGAGCTACAAGAATTCCCACCTATGAAACTCCCGAACCTTTCCGGTTATGCAATCAGGTGTTGGGGATACAGGGGAAGCATAATATCTCACCCAAATCTAGCAAATCCTACATCCAGGTGTATCCATCCTTCAACACATAACCGAGAAAAACTTCGAAATCATTTACCTCAACCTTTGAAAAGCATCCGTTATACGAGTTATGGCAATACTCCCGAACTCCCGCCCCAGTACTGGGTGGCCTCGAGCTTATCTCACCAACAACTGCATAAAAGAGATTTTCGATGCCAGCAAAACTCAAGTATTCCAGAATCTCAACGATAAAATTGTGACGACAACACCTCGGAGCTCAACTCCCCGGGACACTGCCACAACCCCTAAATGACATGAGGCACCAAGAATAATGTTCTCGTCACAAATCGATCGGAACGATTCCAAGATACCCACGTGATCCTAAATTTTTTTGTGAAATTTGAGAAGAGAAGAGTCAAAACTCTATGTCAGGATGCCTTACCAGAGCGATGAAGGGACTGGGGAGTAAAAAGAATTCCTAAACTCTCCGATATATAATTCCTAAATGACTCAAAACATTTTTCTAGACTGAACAACGCCAACGATTCGATCAAGTAGGGGGCTCCTAAGGTCAGGGAAGGCTCTGATTACCAACTTGTAACGCCCTCAATGCGGCTATATCTCCTACGTGTCGAAGCATGACTTAGAGGCATAACCGCATTGAAAGCAATGTCGCAAGTAAGGTAATCTTCACAACAACCCATGTAATATATAAAAGGGGAAAGGGTACATAGTTGGCTTACACTCGCCACGTCACACAAATACATGAATGACATTACAATCACCCAATACACTCATGGTCCGACTAAGGTACCAAAATATAAGATCAACCCCCACATGCGACACGGACCCCGATCGCCCCAACTGGGCACCACTACTGATCATCTGGGAAATACACATAGTAACGACGAGAGTCTTCATCGAACTCCCACTTGAGCTCAAGCGCATCGTCTGGAACGGTATCATCGGTCCCTGCATCTGGTTTGGAGGCAATCTGTGAGTCACGGGGACTCAGCAATCTCGCACCCTCGCGATCAAGACTACTTAAGCTTATAGGTAAGGCAAGGTAATATGTGGAGCTGCAGCAAGCGACTAGCATATATGGTGGCTATCATGTTCGCAAAAGAGAGCGAGAAGAGAAGGCAAAGCACGAACGAAGAACTATGATCAAGAAGTGATCCTAGAACAACCTACGTCAAGCATTACTCCAACACCGTGTTCACTTCCCGGACTCCGCCGAGAAGAGACCATCATGGTTGTACACGCGATTGATTCATTTCAATTAAGTTAAGTTTCATGTTATCTACAACCGGACATTAACAAATTCCCATCTGCCCATAACCGCGGGCATGGCTTTCGAAAGTTCAAATCCCTGCAGGGGAGTCCCAACTTAGCCCATCACAAGCTCTCACGATCAACGAAGGATATTCCTTCTCCCGAGACATTCCGATCAGACTCGGCATCTTGGTTTTACAAGACATCCTCGACAATGGTAAAACAAGTCCAGCAACACCGCCCGAATGTGCCGACAAATCCCGATAGGAGCTACACATATCTCGTTCTCAGGGCACACTCAGATGAGCGCTCCATATAACTAAAACCAAACCTCGAGTTTCCCCGAGGGGGCGCTGCACAGGGCTCTAGTTTGGACCAACACTCAGAGGAGCACTGGCCCGGGGGGTTTAAATAAAGATGACCCTTGGGCTCAGGAAACCCAAGGGAAAAAGAGGTTAGGTGGCAAATGGTAAAACCAAGGTTGGGCATTGCTGGAGGAGTTTTATTCAAAGCGAATTGTCAAGGGGTTCCCATTATAACCCAACCGCGTAAGGAACGCAAAATCCGGGAACATAACATCGATATGACGGAAACTAGGGCGGCAAGAGTGGAACAAAACACTAGGCATAAGGCCGAGCCTTCCACCCTTTACCAAGTATATAGATGCATTAAGATAACAAGATAATATAGTGATATCCCAACAATAAACAAATGTTCCAACAAGGAACGATCTCCAATCTTCACCTGCAACTAGCAACGCTATAAGAGGGGCTGAGCAAAGCGGTAACATAGCCAATCAACGGTTTGCTAGGACATGGCGGGTTAGAGGTTTGACATGGCAATTTGGGAGGCATGATAAGAAAGTGGTAGGTATCATAGCATAAGCATAGCAAAAGAGCGAGCATCTAGCAAGCAAAGATAGAAGTGATTTCGAGGGTATGATCATCTTACCTGCAAAGTTGTCAGAGTTGACTTGATCCTCGTAAGCAAACTCAACGGGCTCCTCGTTAGCGAACTCGTCTCCCGGCTCTACCCAAACAAGACAAACAAGCAAAAGGAACACAATCAACCACGTGCAATGCTCGAACAACATGATGCAAACATGGTATGCTATGCGGGATGCGATATGTGATGCATATGCAAGATTTGGCAAGGAATGATTGAACCTGGCCTCAACTTGGAAATCCAAGAGTTCCACTGGAAAGGTGAGGTGATTTCGGTGGAAATCGATATAAAGATCATCGGAATCGGATGCACGGTTTGGAAATGGCAAGCAAAACAAATATGGCACCCGTCTGCGATAATCAGCAAGTAGCCATCTAAATGCATCAAGATAATTATGCTACAGCACTCAAACATGACAACAAAATACATGGCAGGGATCCACTCATAATGATTGACAAAAGATGAACACTGAGCTCCGGCCAATTCATCCATTAACAGGTTCAAACAAGCATGGCAAAAATGCAAATGATAACAGGTTTCAGACTTAGTGAAATTAACACGTCTGGAATTTATCCTCAGGAAGCACACTTTAGAGCATGAAAACTATATGCGACAGGAACTTAACATGGCAAAGCAAGGCATGGCATGAAGCTACTCAAAGCACTTAACAAAAGTCCCTTAGTGACCTTGGGCCAAAAGGTATCAGAAAATACAATTGCAAGCAAGTGAACATGGCAAAAACATAAACAGATCTTAGACTTAGTGAAAAACTGGAGCATGCAAATCAGTTAACGAGTAGGCGTGTTCACGAGCTCGATGCACTCACTACAAAGCATGGCATGACAAAATAATCATACACCCATCAAGAATACATATCATAGAAGCTATACATGACAAGAACAACAACATAGCATGCACGGACCAATAGCAACATCCTCGGCAAAATCGCTAACGAGTCAACAATCTGCCAGGATTCACGAAATAGCAAAAGTAGAGCTCGATTGACTCAAGCTAGGGTGCACCATAAATGCAAACAAAGACATGGATGGATAGAGCACCACAATGTTCACAAATCGTCCTTACTGATCATCCTCAAAAGAGGCACAGATCACTAGGAAACAACATGAACATATGGCATAACGACAAAAACAGATCGAGGACTTAGTGAAATTCTAAGTCCGTGAGATCAGCATTACCGATTGCACTACTTTGCAAGCTTGTGCTAGTCACCACACATATCACAGAAATACATGGTAAACACCTCTGTTAAGATGGCATGGCATATAACAAAACTCATGTAGAGCTCAGGAGCATAGCATGCACACATTAATCATGGCAAAAATGACAAATTTCTATTTGATGAAACAGATCTGCCAAGTTTATCACATAGCCCTCTTCCAATAGCATTTCGGGCATCAAAATGAGCTCAAATGAAAATGATGCAATGAGATGAAATGATGTACTCGTTGAGGCGAACATTTTATTATGCTACACATGCAAATCGGAGCTACGGATGCAGAGATACGACATGCCAAAGTTTGCAAAATAATTAGGGTTTGAGGGGAAGAAGTCAACCGAGATCTAGATCCAGATCGGGATCCGGGTACTTTTCACGCACTGTAGCAGCTCGAGGTCGCCGGAGCTAAAAGACGTCGCCAGACTTGGGGCTCGTCGGAGGAGAGGCGGCCGGAGATGGGGGTCGCTAGAGCTTGGCCGGCCGGATCCGAAGCTTGGGGAGGAGGACGCCGGCCGGTCGGCAAGGTCACCGCGGTGGGGCGGCTCGGCCCCGGCGGCAGGGCGGCGGCCGGAGTCAAGGCGCGGGTCGGCGAAATGGCAAGGTCGCCAGCGATGGCGCGTGGCGGCCGGAGCAGGGAGGCGGGCAGCGCTCGGCGGCGCGCGGGAAGACGAAGGCGGGCGCGGGCGGCACGGCTTCGGGCCGAGGAGGGCCCTGCCTGGGCCCGGGCGGGCCGGCGCGGGCGAGGCAGCGATGTGGTACCCCCGGGATAGGTGGCGGCTCCGGGTTGGACGACGGAGGCGGCGGACGTGTCCGGTTGCGGCCGGACGTGTCCGATGGCGCGCGAGGTGATTTTCTAGGGTTTCGCCTGGGATTTGGAATGTGGGGATCTATATATATGGGTAGAGGAAGCTAGTAAGCTCCAAATGGAGTGTGGTTTTCGGCCACGCGATTGCGATCGAACGCTCTAGATGATGGAAGGGTCTTTGGTGGGTTTTGGGCCAAATTGGAAAGGTGTTGGGCTGCAACACAAACGAGGCCTTCTCGGTCCCTCGGTTAACCGTTGGAGTATCAAACGAAGTCCAAATGGCACGAAACTTGACAGGCGGTCTACCGGTAGTAAACCAAGGCCGCATGACAAGTCTCGGTCCAATCCGGAAATGTTTAACCCCCACACACGAAAAGAGGTAGAAAGGGGCACCGGAGGAGATAGGAGCGCCGGAATGCGAAACGGACAACGGGGAAAATGCTCGGATGCATGAGACGAACACGTATGCAAATGCAATGCACATGATGACATGATATGAGATGCATGACAAAGGCAACAACACACGGAGACAAAAACCTGAACCCGAGGAAAATAAAATAACTTAGCGCCGGAAACGGCAAGAGTTGGGATACATATAAGGTAAATTACATCCGGGGTGTTACAGCAAGCCTCACCGCCCCTACTACTCCCACTGCTGGCCAGGCCATCCCTCTACTGACCCACATCCCTCCACTGCTGTGGCTTCATCGCCTCCGGGTCATTCCCTTTCTGGGTCTCGCCGTCGTCCATCGCGCTGGTGTTCTCGGCACGGCATGGTCAACGTTGTCAACAAACGACAACATCGGAAGGGGGACGTACATGGAGAGGCCTACAGTCGGGACCCACATGGTCCATGGCCACACGCAAGCAAGTACCTCCTTATAACTCCAAAAGGAATGAATATTCCCGCTGACAGCTCGGAACCACCAGCTATATCTTCGCACGCAAGGAAGTGCCTCCTTATTATGCACAAAAAAATGAATACTCCCCCTGCTAGCTGGGACCCACCATAGTGGGAGGCTAACTTGTGGTCCTACTAACTTGACGCGGACGGACGGCTTTGTCAATTTAGTCGACAAACGATTCTATCACCAGTGACCGTTGGATTGTTAACATCCAACGATCGTCCTGCTTCTTCAACCTCTGATTTTCTTGCTCCAGTCGTCCAAACAACCGCGTGCTCTTGCCTCCCGTGGTCGGTTGTGCTGCCGCAGAGGCCTCACCGCCTCCTACTACTCCCCCCCCCCCCCCGCTGGCCAGGCCCTGCGGCGGCGGCAGCCTCACACCGCAGCCGAACCAGTGAACCCTCGTACTCCTCTCCGTGTGGGCATCCACTGCCGCGTCTTCCCTGGCCGGCTCCGCGTCATTCCCTTCCTAGGCCTCGCCATCGTCCACCGCCTTGGTGCTCTCGACGCGGCGTCGTAAATGTGGTCAATGAACGACCATCGGAAGAGTACTCTACGTTGAGAGGCTGACAGCTGGGTCCATGGCCGCAACAAGGAAGTGCCTCCTTATTACGCACAAAATAATTATTCCTCCACCTGACAGCAGGGACCCACTGGACGGGCCACCGTATTTCGTGAAAAAAACATTTCCCCCTGACTGCTGGGACCCACCAGCTACATCTTCGCACGCAAGGAAGTGCGTCCATATTATGGGAAAAAAATTATTCGCCCCCTGACTGCTAGGACCCATCAGCTACATCTTCGCACGCAAGGAAGTGCCTGACAGTCGGGACCCACCTGGTCGAAGCGTACGTAGCTTTGCCATTCTGGTCACGAACGTGTACGTACATATTGGTCGATGTAGAGGAGCGCATGTGTCGTAGTAGAGGCGCGCACGTAGCATGTACATGTACATACAACGGCCAGGGTGCAAGAAAGAAAATACAGCCACGTACGTACATATGGGCGGGGTCTCGAACGCCTACTCGCGCATACGTACGGCCAGGGCTCATGTACATGGCTGGGTCGGAATGGAGAAACTACGTTGTCGTCGTGTTCATGGGGAGCCAACCGGCTGGGTCGGAACGGAATGCGTCGTCGTGTTCATCGGGAGCCAATCGGCTTGGACGAAACAGGCGATGGAAACGAGGCCTGGCATACCGCAGAACGGAGGAAACGGCCTTGTGTTTGACCGGCCACGGTGGAAATGGGATCCTGTTCATCGGTAGGGGTCTGGCGTACCGCAAAACAGAGGAAACAGACCTCCTACGGTGGAAACGGGGTCCTGTTCATCGGGAGGGGTGTGGCATTGTTGGCGTCAAGACCCTCGCGAGGCGCCAAGCCTCGCGTGGCGGACGATGCAGGACCTCCTCGGGGCGGCCTCACCAGGCTGGCTCGCGAGGGGCAGAGAGATCAAGGCAAGGGGTACCTCGCGAGGTTCCTGTGACGCAAGCCATGACGACCAAGGCCAGGCAGGCACCAGGCGGGCGCCAGTGCGCGCAGTGTCTTCGTTTCCCCTTTGGTGCTAAAGAAGCAAGCGCAGCGCGAAGTCTGGAGGCATCAAGCAAAGGTTTCCATATAGGTGCAACGAGACCAAGACCAGCAGGACAGCAGGACAGAAGGTCACTGTGGAGCCCAAAACGGCGTCATCACCAGAGCCTTGGCAGGCGAAGACCATCTTTTGTCAGGATAGCTTGTACTAGTTGTCCTCCTTCAAGCTGGCCGTTGCGGGATCCCTTCCCGCCTAATATTTGGGAAGAGGACCCGGACCTCTATAAATAGGGCTAGCCACCACCTTAGGAGGCAGGGGGAACCTCTACCGCATCAACTCACCAAGCACAAGAGCACCTCTCCTCAGGAGGTTGTTCTTCCCTTGTAACTGTTCATCCCCAGCCCAAGAGGCAATCCACCACACCACACTGGAGTAGGGTATTACACCACAACGGTGGCCCGAAACATTATAAATCTTGTGTCAATTTATTCTGCGAGTTCGACGCGCTAAGCCTTGAGATTGCGGTGAGGGCGTGACCTAGAGGGAGGAGAGATCTTCGTGCACACCCTGCTACCTCTTGAGCACTTGTGTTGGTTTTCCCTTGAAGAGGAAAGGGTGATGCAGCAGCGTAAGTATTTCCCTTAGTTTTTGAGAACCAAGGTATCAATCCAGTAGGAGGCTATGCGCGAGTCCCTCGCACCTACATAAAACAAATAAATCCTCCCAACCAACGCGATAAGGGGTTGTCAATCCCTACATGGTCACTTACGAGAGTGAGATCTGATAGATATGATAAGATAATACTTTTGGTATTTTTATGATAAAGATGCAAAGTAAAATAAAAGCAATGAAAATAACTAAGTATTGGAAGATTAATATGATGAAGATAGACCCGGCGGCCATAGGTTTCACTAGTGGCTTCTCCCAAGAGCATAGATATTTTACGGTGGGTGAATGAATTACTGTTGAGCAATTGATAGAATTGAGCATAGTTATGAGAATATCTAGGTATGATCATGTATATAGGCATCACGTCCAATACAAGTAGACCGACTCCTGCCTGCATCTACTACTATTACTCCACACATCGATCACTATCCAGCATGCATCTAGAGTATTAAGTTCATAAGAACAGAGTGACGCCTTAAGCAAGATGACATGATGTAGAGGGATAAAGTCATGCAATGTGATAAAAAACCCCATCTTGTTATCCTCAATGGCAACAATACAATACGTGCCTTGTTGCGCCAACTGTCACTGGGAAAGGACACTGCAAGACTGAACCCAAAGCTAAGCACGTCTCCCATTGCAAGAAAGATCAATCTAGTGTTGGGGAACGTAGTAATTTCAAAAAAAGTCCTACGCACACGCAAGATCATGGTGATGCATAGCAACGAGAGGGGAGAGTGTGATCTACGTACCCTTGTAGATCAACAACGGAAGCGTTTGGTTGATGTAGTCGTACGTCTCCACGGCCCGACCGATCAAGCACCGAAACTACGGCACCTCCGAGTTCTAGAACACGTTCAGCTCGATGACGATCCCCGGACTCTGATCCAGCAAAGTGTCAGGGAAGAGTTCCGTCAGCACGACAGCGTGGTGACGATCTTGATGTACTACTGTCACAGGGCTTCGCCTAAACACTGCTACAATATTATCGAGGACTATGGTGGCAGGGGGCGCCGCACACGGCTAAGAATATGATCACGTGGATCAACTTGTGTTCCTCTGGGGTGCCCCTGCCTCCGTATATAAAGTCTCAAGGGGGGGTGCGGCCGGCCTAGGAGAGGCGCGCCAGGAGGAGTCCTACTCCCTCCGGGAGTAGGGTCCCCCCCCCCAATCCTAGTTGGAATAGGATTCGCGGAGGGGGGAAAAGAGGAAAGGGGGCCGGCCCCCTCTCCTTGTCCTATTCGGACCAAGGGAGGGGAGGGGCGTGCGGCCCATCTCTGTCTGCCTCTTCTCTTTTCCACTAAGGCCCACTAAGGCCCATATATCTCCCGAGGGGTTCCGGTAACCTCCCGGTACTCCGGTAAAATCCTAATTTCACCCGGAACACTTCC
This sequence comes from Triticum monococcum, assembly GCA_034509565.1. Lineage (NCBI taxonomy): Eukaryota > Viridiplantae > Streptophyta > Magnoliopsida > Poales > Poaceae > Triticum > Triticum monococcum. The sequence continues at coordinate 567,697,481 of CM067843.1, read as the reverse complement.
GATATCCAAACATAGGCTTCCAATATATCAATCTTTATGTCTCGACCATTTCAAGACTCCTCGTCATGTCCGTGATCACATACGGGACTCCGAACAACCTTCGGTACATCAAAACGTATAAACTCATAATATAACTGTCATCGAAACCTTAAGCGTGTGGACCCTACGGGTTCGAGAACAATGTAGACATGACCGAGACACGTCTCTGGTCAATAACCAATAGCGGGATCTGGATGCCCATATTGGCACCTACATATTCTACGAAGATCTTTATCGGTCAGACCGCATAACAACATACGTTGTTCCCTTTGTCATCGGTATGTTACTTGCCCGAGATTCGATCGTCGGTATCCAATACCTAGTTCAATCTCGTTATCGGCAAGTCTCTTTACTCGTTCCGTAATACACCATTCTGCAACTAACTCATTAGTTGCAATGCTTGCAAGGCTTAAGTGATGTGCATTACCAAGAGGGCCCAGAGATACCTCTACGACGATCAGAGCGACAAATCCTAATCTCGAAATACGTCAACCCAACATGTACCTTTGGAGACACCTGTAGGGCACCTTTATAATCACCCAGTTACGTTGTGACGTTTGGTAGCACACAAAGTGTTCCTCCGGCACACGGGAGTTACATAATCTCATAGTTATAGGAACATGTATAAGTCATGAAGAGAGCAATAGCAACATACTAAACGATCGGGTGCTAAGCTAATGGAATGGGTCATGTCAATCAGATCATTCAACTAATGATGTGATCCCGTTAATCAAATCACAACTCTTTGTCCATGGTTAGGAAACATAACCATCTTTGATTAACGAGCTAGTCAAGTAGAGGCATACTAGTGACACTCTGTTTGTCTATGTATTCACACATGTATTATGTTTCCGGATAATACAATTCTAGCATGAATAATAAATATTTATCATGATATAAGGAAATAAATGATAACTTTATTATTGCCTCTAGGGCATATTTCCTTCAGTCTCCCACTTGCACTAGAGTCAATAATCTAGATTACACAGTAATGATTCTAACACCCATGGAGCTTTGGTGCTGATCATGTTTTGCTCGTGGAAGAGGCTTAGTCAACGGGTCTGCTACATTCAGCTACGTATGTATCTTGCAAATTTCTATGTCTCCCACCTGGACTAGATCCCGGATGGAATTGAAGCGTCTCTTGATGTGTTTGGTTCTCTTGTGAAACCTGGATTCCTTTGCCAAGGCAATTGCACCAGTATTGTCACAAAAGATCTTCATTGGACCCGATGCACTAGGTATGACACCTAGATCGGATATGAACTCCTTCATCTAGACTCCTTCATTTGCTACTTCCGAAGCAGCTATGTACTCCACTTCACATGTAGATCCAGCCATGACGCTTTGTTTAGAACTGCACCAACTGACAGCTCCACCATTTAATGTAAACATGTATCCGGTTTGCGATTTAGAATTGTCCGGATCAGTGTCAAAGCTTGCATCAACGTAACCGTTTACGATGAGCTCTTTGTCACCTCCATATACGAGAAACATATCCTTAGTCCTTTTCGGGTATTTCAGGATGTTCTTGACCGCTGTCTAGTGATCCACTCCTGGATTACTTTGGTACCTCCCTGCTAGACTTATAGCAAGGCACACATCAGGTCTGGTACACAGCATTGCATACATGATAGAGCCTATGGCTGAAGCATAGGGAACATATTTCATTTTCTCTCTATCTTCTGCAGTGGTCGGGCATTGAGTCTGACTCAACTTCACACCTTGTAACACAGGCAAGAACCCTTTCTTTCCTTGATCCATTTTGAACTTCTTCAAAATCTTGTCAAGGTATGTGCTTTGTGAAAGTCCAATTAAGCGTCTTGATCTATATCTATAGATCTTTATGCCTAATATGTAAGCAGCTTCACCGAGGTCTTTCATTGAAAAACTCTTATTCAGGTATCCCTTTATGCTATCCAGAAATTCTATATCATTTCCAATCAGTAATATGTCATCCACATATAATATCAGAAATGCTACAAAGCTCCCACTCACTTTTTGTAAATACAGGCTTCTCCGAAAGTCTGTATAAAACCAAATGCTTTGATCACACTATCAAAGCATTTATTCCAACTCCGAGAGGCTTGCACCAGTCCATAAATGGATCACTAGAGCTTGCACACTTTGTTAGCTCCTTTTGGATCGACAAAACCTTCCACATGCATCATATACAACTCTTCTTCCAGAAATCCATTCAGGAATGCAGTTTTGACATCCATCTGCCAAATTTCATAATCATAAAATGCGGCAATTGCTAACATGATTCGGACAGACTTAAGCATCGCTACGGGTGAGAAGGTCTCATCGTAGTCAACCCCTTGAACTTGTCAAAAACCTTTTGCGACAAGTCGAGCTTTGTAGACAGTAATATTACCGTCAGCGTCAGTCTTCTTCTTGAAGATCCATTTATTCTCAATTGCTTGCCGATCATCGGGCAAGTCAACCAAAGTCCATACTTTGTTCTCATACATGGATCCCATCTCGGATTTCATGGCTTCAAGCCATTTTGCGGAATCCGGGCTCACCATCGCTTCTTCATAGTTTGTTGGTTCATCATGATCTAGTAGCATGATTTCCAGAATAGGATTATCGTACCACTCTGGCGCGGATCTTACTCTGGTTGATCTACGAGGTTTAGTAGTATCTTGTTCTGAAGTTTCATGATCATTATCATTAGCTTCCTCACTAATTGGTGTAGGTGTCGCAGAAACAGTTTTCTGTGATGTACTACTTTCCAATAAGGGAGCAGGTACAGTTACCTCGTCAAGTTCTACTTTCCTCCCACTCACTTCTGTCGAGAGAAACTCCTTCTCTAGAAAGGATCCATTCTTAGCAACGAATGTCTTGCCTTCGGATCTGTGATAGAAGGTGTACCCAACAGTCTCCTTTGGGTATCCTATGAAGACACATTTCTCCGATTTGGGTTCGAGCTTATCAGGTTGAAGCTTTTTCACATAAGCATCGCAGCCCCATACTTTAAGAAATGACAACTTTGGTTTGTTGCCAAACCATAGTTCATAAGGCATCGTCTCAACGGATTTTGATGGTGCCCTATTTAACGTAAATGCGGTCGTCTCTAAAGCATAACCCCAAAACGATAGCGGTAAATCAGTAAGAGACATCATAGATCGCACCATATCTAGTAAAGTACGATTACGACGTTCGGACACACCATTACGCTGAGGTGTTCCAGGTGGCGTGAGTTGCGAAACTATTCCGCATTGCTTCAAATGTACACCAAACTCGTAACTCAAATATTCTCCTCCACGATCAGATCGTAGAAACTTTATTTTCTTGTTACGATGATTTTCAACTTCACTCTGAAATTCTTTGAGCTTTTCAAATGTTTCAGACTTATGTTTCATTAAGTAGATATACCCATATCTGCTTAAGTCATCTATGAAGGTGAGAAAATAACGATATCCGCCACGAGCCTCAATATTCATCGAACCACATACATCTGTATGTATGATTTCCAACAAATCTGTTGCTCTCTCCATAGTGCCGGAGAACGGTGTTTTAGTCATCTTGCCCATGAGGCACGGTTCGCAAGTACCAAGTGATTCATAATCAAGTGGTTCCAAAAGCCCATCAGTATGGAGTTTCTTCATGCGCTTTATACCGATATGACCTAAACGGCAGTGCCACAAATAAGTTGCACTATCATTATCAACTCTACATCTTTTGGCTTCAACATTATGAATATGTGTGTTACTACTATCGAGATTCATCAAAAATAGATCACTCTTCAAAGGTGCATGACCATAAAAGATATTACTCATATAAATAGAACAACCATTATTCTCTGATTTAAATGAATAACCGTCTCGCATTAAACAAGATCCAGATATAATGTTCATGCTCAACGCTGGCACCAAATAACAATTATTTAGGTCTAATACTAATCCCGAAGGTAGATGTAGAGGTAGCGTGCCGACCGTGATCACATCGACTTTGGAACCATTTCCCACGCGCATCGTCACCTCGTCCTTTGCTGGTGTTCGCTTAATCCGTAGTCCCTGTTTCGAGTTGCAAATATTAGCAACAGAACCAGTATCAAATACCCAGGTGCTACTGCGAGCTCTAGTAAGGTACACATCAATAACATGTATATCACATATACCTTTGTTCACCTTGCCATCCTTCTTATCCGCCAAATACTTGGGGCAGTTCCGCTTCCAGTGACCAGTCTGCTTGCAGTAGAAGCACTCAGTTTCAGGCTTAGGTCCAGACTTGGGTTTCTTCTCTTGAGCAGCAACTTGCTTGCAGTTCTTCTTGAAGTTCCCCTTCTTCTTCCCTTTGCCCTTTTTCTTGAAACTAGTGGTCTTGTTGACCATCAACACTTGATGCTCCTTTTTGATTTCTACTTCCGCAGCTTTCAGCATTGCAAAGAGCTCGGGGATAGTCTTATTCATCCCTTGCATATTATAGTTCATCACAAAGCTCTTGCAGCTTGGTGGCAGTGATAGGAGAATTCTGTCAATGACGCAATCATCTGGAAGATTAACTCCCATCTGAATCAAGTGATTATTATACACAGACATTTTGAGTATATGCTCACTGACAGAATTGTTCTCCTCCATCTTGCAGCTATAGAACTTATTGGAGACTTCATATCTCTCAATCCGGGCATTTGCTTGAAATATTAACTTCAACTCCTAGAACATCTCATATGCTCCATGACGTTCAAAAACGTCGTTGAAGTCCCGATTCTAAGCCGTAAAGCATGGCACACTGAACTGTCGAGTAGTCATCAGCTTTGCTCTGCCAGACGTTCATAACATCTGGTGTTGCTCTAGCAGCAGGCCTGGCACCCAGCGGTGCTTCCAGGACGTAATTCTTCTGTGCAGCAATGAGGATAATCCTCAAGTTACGGACCCAGTCCGTGTAATTGCTAACATCATCTTTCAACTTTGCTTTCTCAAGGAACGCATTAAAATTCAACGGAACAACAGCACGGGCCATCTATCTACAATCAAACATACATAAGCAAGATACTATCAGGTACTAAGTTCATGATAAATTTAAGTTCAAATAATCATATTACTAAAGAACTCCCACTTAGATAGACATCCCTCTAATCTTCTAAGTGATCACGTGATCCAAATCAACTAAACCATAACCGATCATCACGTGAAATGGAGTAGTTTTCAATGGTGAACATCACTATGTTGATCATATCTACTATATGACTCACGCTCGATCTTTCGCTCTCAGTGTTCCGAGGCCATATCTGCATATGCTAGGCTCATCAAGTTTAACCTGAGTATTCTGCGTGTGCAAAACTGTCTTGCACCCGTTGTAGATGGACGTAGAGCTTATCACACCCGATCATCATGTGGTGTCTGGGCACGATGAACTTTGGCAACGGTGCATACTCAGGGAGAACACTTTTATCTTGATAATTTAGTGAGAGATCATCTTATAATGCTACCGTCAATCAAAGCAAGATAAGATGCATAAAAGATAAACATCACATGCAATCAATATAAGTGATATGATATGGCCATCATCATCTTGTGCTTGTGATCTCCATCTCCGAAGCACCTGTCATGATCACCATCGTCACCGGCGCGACACCTTGATCTCCATCGTAGCATCGTTGTCGTCTCGCCAATCTTATGCTTCCACGACTATCGCTACCGCTTAGTGATAAAGTAAAGCATTACAGCGCGATTGCATTGCATACAATAAAGCGACAACCATATGGCTTCTGCCAGTTGCCGATAACTCGGTTACAAAACATGATCATCTCATACAATAAAATTTAGCATCATGTCTTGACCATATCACATCACAACATGCCCTGCAAAAACAAGTTAGACGTCCTCTACTTTGTTGTTGCAAGTTTTACGTGGCTACTACGGGCTTAAGCAAGAACCAATCTTACCTACGCATCAAAACCACAACGATAGTTTGTCAAGTTGGTGTTGTTTTAACCTTCGCAAGGACCGGGCGTAGCCACACTCGGTTCAACTAAAGTTGGAGAAACTGTCACCCGCAAGCCACCTATGTGCAAAGCACGTCGGGAGAACCGGTCTCGCGTAAGCGTACACATAATGTCGGTCCGGGCCGCTTCATCCAACAATACCGCCGAACCAAAGTATGACATGCTGGTAAGCAGTATGACTCATATCGCCCACAACTCACTTGTGTTCTACTCGTGCATATAACATCAACACATAAAACCTAGGCTCGAATGCCACTGTTGGGGAACGTAGTAATTTCAAAAAAAAATCCTACGCACACGCAAGATCATGGTGATGCATAGCAACGAGAGGGGAGAGTGTGATCTACGTACCCTTGTAGATCAACAACGGAAGCGTTTGGTTGATGTAGTCGTACGTCTCCACGGCCCGACCGATCAAGCACTGAAACTACGGCACCTCCGAGTTCTAGCACACGTTCAGCTCGATGACGATCCCCGGACTCCGATCCAGCAAAGTGTCGGGGAAGAGTTCCGTCAGCACGACGGTGTGGTGACGATCTTGATGTACTACTGTCGCAGGGCTTCGCCTAAACACCGCTACAATATTATCGAGGACTATGGTGGCAGGGGGCGCCGCACACGGCTAAGAATATGATCACGTGGATCAACTTGTGTTCCTATGGGGTGCCCCTGCCTCCATATATAACGGCTCAAGGGGGGTGCGGCCGGCCTAGGAGAAGCGCGCCAGGAGGAGTCCTACTCCCTCCGGGAGTAGGATCCCACCCCCCCCCCCCCAATCCTAGTTGGAATAGGATTCGCGGAGGGGGAAAAAGAGGAAAGGGGGCCGGCCCCCTCTCCTTGTCCTATTCGGACCAAGCGAGGGGAGGGGAGCGCGGCCCATCTCTGGCTGCCTCTTCTCTTTTCCACTAAGGCCCACTAAGTCCCATATATCTCCCGGGGGGTTCCGGTAACCTCCCGGTACTCCGGTAAAATCCCGATTTCACCCGGAACACTTCCGATATCCAAACATAGGCTTCCAATATATCAATATTTATGTCTCGGCCATTTCAAGACTCCTTGTCATGTCCGTGATCACATCCGGGACTCCAAACAACCTTCGGTACATCAAAACGTATAAACTCATAATATAACTGTCATCGAAACCTTAAGCGTGCGGACCCTACGGGTTCGAGAACAATGTAGACATGACCGAGACACGTCTCCGGTCAATAACCAATAGCGGGACCTGTATGCCCATATTGGCTCCTACATATTCTACGAAGATCTTTATCGGTCAGACCGCATAACAACATACGTTGTTCCCTTTGTCATCGGTATGTTACTTGCCCGAGATTCGATCGTCGGTATCCAATACCTAGTTCAATCTCGTTATCGGCAAGTCTCTTTACTCGTTCCGTAATACATCATCCTGCAACTAACTCATTAGTTGCAATGCTAGCAAGGCTTAAGTGATGTGCATTGCCGAGAGGGCCCAGAGATACCTCTCCGACGATCGGAGTGACAAATCCTAATCTCGAAATACGTCAACCCAACATGTACCTTTGGAGACACCTGTAGAGCACCTTTATAATCACCCAGTTACATTGTGACGTTTGGTAGCACACAAAGTGTTCCTCCAGCACACGGGAGTTACATAATCTCATAGTTATAGGAACATGTATAAGTCATGAAGAAAGCAATAGCAACATACTAAACGATCAGGTGCTAAGCTAATGGAATGGGTCATATCAATCAGATCATTCAACTAATGATGTGATCCCGTTAATCAAATGACAACTCTTTGTCCATGGTTAGGAAACATAACCATCTTTGATTAACGAGCTAGTCAAGTAGAGGCACACTAGTGACACTTTGTTTGTCTATGTATTCACACATGTATTATGTTTCCGGTTAATACAATTCTAGCATGAATAATAAACCGTTATCATGATATAAGGAAATAAATAATAACTTTATTATTGCCTCTAGGGCATATTTCCTTCATTTAGTAGGCCAAACCAAACTGATAATTCAAAGAGACTTGCAAAGATAACCAATCATACATAAAAGAATTCAGAGAAGATTCAAATATTGTTCATAGATAAACTTGATCATAAACCCCCAATTCATCGGTCTCAACAAACACACCGCAAAAGAAGATTATATCGAATAGATCTCCACAAGAGAGGGGGAGAACTTTGTATTGAGATCCAAAAAGAGAGAAGAAGCCATCTAGTTAATAACTATGGACCCGTAGGTCTGAGGTAAACTACTCACACTTCATCGGAGAGGCTATGGTGTTGATGTAGAAGCCCTCTGTGATCGGTGCCGCCTCCGGCGGAGCTCCGAAACTGGCCCCAAGTTGGGATCTCCTGGATACAAAAAGTTATGGCGGTGGAATTAGGGTTTTGGCTCTGTATCTGATCGCTTGCGGGTACTAGGTATATATAGGAGGAAGAAGTACGTCGGTGGAGCAACAGGGGGCCCACGAGGGTGGAGGGCGCGTCGGGGGGGTAGGCGCGCCCCCCTACCTCGTGGCCTCCCTGTTGGTTGCTTGACGTAGGGTCCAAGTCTCTTCGATCATGTTCGGTGAGAAAATCATGTTCCCGGAGGTTACATTCCGTTTGGACTCCGTTTGATATTCCTTTTCTTCGAAACCCTAAAATAGGCACAAAAAAACAGTAATTTTGGGCTGGGCCTCCGATTAATAGGTTAGTCCCATTAATAATATAAAAGTGGATAATAAAGCCCAATAATGTCCAAAATAGTAGATAATATAGCATGGAGCAATCAATAATTATAGATACGTTGGAGACATATCAAGCATCCCCAAGCTTAATTCCTGCTCGTCCTCGAGTAGGTAAATGATAAAAACAAAAAAATTTATGTGGAATGCTACTTGGCATATTTTCAATGTAATTCTTCTTAATTGTGGCAAGAATATTCAGATCCGAAAGATTCAAGACAAAAGTTTAATATTGACATAGAAATAGTAATACTTCAAGCATACTAACTAAGCAATTATGTCTTCTCAAAATAACATGGCCAAAGAAAGTTATCCCTACAAAATCATATAGTCTGGCTATGCTCTATCTTCACCACACAAAGTATTTAAATCATGCACAACCCCGATGACAAGCCAAGCAATTGTTTCATACTTTTGACATTCTCAAACCTTTTCAATCTTCACGCAATACATGAGCGTGAGCCATGGACATAGCACTTTAGGTGGAATTGAATATTGGTTGTGGAGGAGACAAAAAGGAGAAGATAGTCTCACATCGACTAGGCGTATCAATGGGCTATGGAGATGCTCATCAATAGATATCAATGTGAGGGAGTAGGGATTTCCATGCAACGGATGCACTAGAGCTATAAATATATGAAAGCTCAAAAAGATATTAAGTGGGTGTGCTTCCAACTTGCTTTCTCATTAAGACCTAGGGCATTTTGAGGAAGCCCATCACTAGAATATACAAGCCAAGTTCTATAATGAAAATTTCCCACTAGTATATGAAAGTGATAACAAAGGAGACTCTCTATCATGAAGATCATGGTGCTACTTTGAAGCACAAGTGTGGTAAATGGATAGTAGCATTGTCCCTTCCCTCTTTTAATCTCATTTTTTTATTTAGGCCTTTTCTCTTTTTATGGCCTCTTTTTTTCGTCTGGAGTCTCATCCCAACTTGTGGGGGAATCATAGTCTCCATCACCCTTTCCTCACTTGGGACAATGCTCTAATACTGATGATCATCACACTTTTATTTTCATACAACTCAAGAATTACAACTCGATACTTAGAACAAGATATGACTCTATATGAATGCCTCCGGCGGTGTACCGGGATATGCAATGACTCATGAGTGACATGTATGAAAGAATTATGAACGGTGGCTTTGCCACAAATACAATGTCAACTACATGATCATGCGAAGCAATATGACAATGATGGAGCGTGTCATAGTAAACAGAACGGTGGAAAGTTGCATGGCAATATATCTTGGAATGGCTATGGAAATGCCATGATAGGTAGGTATGGTGGCTGTTTTGAGGAAGGTATATGGTGGGTGTATGATACCGGCGAAAGGTGCGCGGTATTAGAGAGGCTATCAATGGTGGAAGGGTGAGAATGCATATAATCCATGGACTCAACATTAGTCATAAAGAACTCATATACTTATTGTAAAAATCTACAAGTTATCAAACCAAGTATTACGCGCATGCTCCTAGGGGGATAGATTGGTAGGAAAAGACCATCGCTCGTCCCCGACCGCCACTCATAAGGAAGACAATCAATAAATAAATCATGCTCCGACTTCATCGCATAACGGTTCACCATACGTGCATGCTACGGGAATCACCAACTTTACCACAAGTATTTCTCAAATTCACAACTACTCACCTATCATGACTCTAATATCACCATCTCCATATCTCAAAACAATTATCAAGTTTCAAGCTTCTCATAGTATTCAACACACTCATAAGAGAATTTTATTGTTGATCTTGTATACCTAGCATATAAGGATTATTTAAGCAAATTACCATGCTATTTAAGACTCTCAAAATAATCTAAGTGAAGCATGAGAGATCAATAGTTTCTATAAAACAAATCCACCACCGTGCTCTAAAAGATATAAGTGAAGCACTAGAGCAACAACAAACTACTCTGAAAGATATAAGGTGAAGATCAATGAGTAGTTGAATAATTATGCAACTATGTGAAGACTCTCTTACATTTAAGAATTTCAGATCTTGGTATTTTATTCAAGAATCAAGCAAAACAAAAGAAAATGACATTCTAAGAATAGCAAACATCATGTGAAGAAGCAAAAACTTAGGATCAACCGAAACTAACCGATAGTTGTTGAAGAAGAAAGGTGGGATGCCAACCAGGGCATCCCCAAGCTTAGATGCTTGAGACTTCTTGAAATATTATCTTGGGATGCCTTGGGCATCCCCAAGCTTGATCTTTTGTGTCTCCTTAATTCCTCTCATATCACGGTCTCCCTAAATCTCAAAAGCTTCATCCACACAAAACTCAACAAGGACTCGTGAGATAAGTTAGTATACAAAAACCTTATCATACTCTACTGTAGCAAATAATTAAAATTATTATTCAACATTGCATACTAAATGCCTCTGTATATTTAATAGTCCTATCCTCAAATAGAATCTTTAAAGAAGCAAACATATGCAAACATAACAGCAATCTGCCTAAACAGGATAGTATGTAAATAATGCTGCAACATTCATACTTCCCTAGCTCCAAAAATTATGACAGAAAATTCCCAATGTAGTAAATTTATCAGAGCTTAATATGCAAAGGGTTTCAACATTTTATCGCATTCTTACTTTTCTAGGGAATTATTGCAACAGCGGTAAACTTTCTGTTTTCAAACAGCAACATGTATACTTGTAACATAGGCATAGTAAAGGCTATCAATGCCACTTTTATTGAAATAAAATATGCAAAACATTGTTCTAAATAGCATCATGCAAATACTAACAAAATAAATTGATGCTCCAAGCAAAACACATATCATGTGGTGAATAAAAATATAGCTCCAAGTAAAGTTACCGATGAACGAAGACGAAAGAGGGGACGCCTTCCGGGGCATCCCCAAGCTTAGGATCTTGGCTATCCTTGAATATTAACTTGGGGTGCCTTGGGCATCCCCAAGCTTAGGCTCTTTCCACTCCTTATTCCATAGTCCATCAAATCCTTACCCAAAACTTGAAAACTTCACAACACAAAACTTAACAGAAAACTCGTAAGCTCCGTTAGCGAAGAAAAACAAAACACCACTTCAAGGTACTGTAATGAACTCATTATTTATTTATATTGGTGTTAAACCTACTGTATTCCAACGTCTCTATGGTTTATAAACTATTTTACTAGCCATAGATTCATCAAAATAAGTAAACAACACATGAAAAACAGAATCTGTCAAAAACAGAACAGTCTGTAGTAATCTGGATCAAACGTATACTTCTGGAACCCATAAAATTCTCAAATAAATTGCTGGACCTGAGTAATTTATCTGTTAATCATCATCAAAAATAATTAACTAAATATCACTCTCCAAATAAAAATTGCAGCAATTCTCGTGAGCGCTTAAGTTTCTGTTTTTTTACAGCATGATCATAAAGACTTCACCCAAGTCTTCCCAAAGGTTCTACATGGCACAAACACTAATTAAAAGCATAAAACCACATCTAAACAGATGCTAGGTGAATTATTTATTACTAAACAGGATCAAAAAGCAAGGAAAAAATAAAATTGGGTTGCCTCCCAACAAGCGCTATCGTTTAACGCCCCTAGCTAGGCATGATGATTTCAACGATGCTCACATAAAAGATAAGAATTGAAACATAAAGAGAGCATCATGAAGAATATGAGTAGCACATTTAAGTATTACCCACTTCCTATGCATAGGGATTTTGTGAGCAAACAACTTGTGGGAGCAAGAATCAACTTGCATAGGAAGGTAAAACAAGGATAACTTCAAAACTTTAAGCACATAGAGAGGAAACTTGATATTATTGCAATTCCTACAAGCATATATTCCTCCCTCATAATAATTTTTAGTAGCATCATGAATGAATTAAACAATATAACTATCACACAAAGCATTCTTTTCATGATCTACAAGCATAGAATTTTTATTACTCTCCACATAAGCAAATTTCTTCTCATGAATAATAGTGGGAGCAAACTCAACATAATAATTACCATGTGAGGCATAATCCAATTGAAAAATAAAATCATGATGACAAGTTTCATGGATATCATTATTCTTTATAGCATACAAGTCATCACAATAATCATCATAGATAGCAACTTTGTTCTCATAATCAATTGGAACCTCTTCCGGAATAGTGGATTCATCACAAAATAAAGTCATGACCTCTCCAAATCCACTTTCATCAATATAATCATCATAAATAGGAGGCATGCTTTCATCATAGTAAATTTGCTCATCAAAGCTTGGGGGACAAAAAATATCATCTTCATCAAACATAGCTTCCCCAAGCTTGTGGCTTTGCATATCATTAGCATCATGGATATTCAAGGAATTCATACTAACAACATTGCAATCATGCTCATCATTCAAATATTTAGTGCCAAACATTTTATAGATTTCTTCTTCTAGCACTTGAGCACAATTGTCCTTTCTATCATACTTATGAAAGATATTAAAAAGGTGAAGCGTATGAGACAAACTCAATTCCATTTTTTATAGTTTTCTTTTATAAACTAAACTAGTGATAAAACAAGAAACTAAAAGGCTCGATTGCAAGATCTAAAGATATACCTTCAAGCGCTAACTTCCCCGGCGACGGCGCCAGAAAAGATCTTGATGTCTACTACACAACCTTCTTCTTGTAGATGTTGTTGGGCCTCCAAGTGCAGAGGTTTGTAGGACAGTAGCAAATTTCCCTCAAGTGGATGACCTAAGGTTTATCAATCCGTAGGAGGCGTAGGATGAAGATGGTCTCTCTCAAGCAACCCTGCAACCAAATAACAAAGAGTCTCTTGTGTCCCCAACACACCCAATACAATGGTAAATTGTATAGGTGCACTAGTTCGGCAAAGAGATGGTGATACAAGTGGTATATGGATAGTAGATGTGGGTATTTGTAATCTGAAAATATAAAAACAGCAAGGTAACTAATGATAAAAGTGAGTGTAAATGGTATTGCAATGCGCTGAAACAAGGCCTAGGGTTCATACTTTCGCTAGTGCAAGTTCCCTCAACAATACTAACATAATTGGATCACATAACTATCCCTCAACATGCAACAAAGAGTCACTCCAAAGTCACTAATAGCGGAGAACGAACGAAGAGATTATGGTAGGGTACGAAACCACCTCAAAGTTATTCTTTCCAATCAATCCGTTGGGCTATTCCTATAAGTGTCACAAACAGCCCTAGAGTTCGTACTAGAATAACACCTTAAGACACAAATCAACCAAAACCCTAATGTCACCTAGATACTCCAATGTCACCTCAAGTATCCGTGGGTATGATTATACGATATGCATCACACAATCTCAGATTCATCTATTCAACCAACACATAGAACCTCAAAGAGTGACCCAAAGTTTCTATCGGAGAATCACGATGAAAACATGTGCCAACCCCTATGCATGGGTTCATGGGCAGAACCCGCAAGTTTATCACCAAAACATACATGAAGTGAATCACGTGATATCCCATTGTCACCACAGATACGCACGGCAAGACATACATCAAGTGTTCTCAAATCTTTAAAGACTCAATCCGATAAGATTACTTCAAGGGGAAAACTCAATCCATTACAAGAGAGTAGAGGGGGAGAAACATCATAAGATCCAACTAAAATAGCAAATCTCGCGATACATCAAGATCGTATCACCTCAAGAACACGAGAGAGAGAGAGAGATCAAACACATAGCTACTGGTACATACCCTCAGCCCTGAGGGAGAACTACTCCCTCCTCGTCATGAAGAGCACCGGGACGATGAAGATGGCCACCGGAGAGGGATTTCCCCCTCCAGCAGGGTGCCGAAACGGGTCTAGATTGGTTTTCGGTGGCTACGGAGGCTTCTGGCGGCGGAACTCCCGATCTATTGTCTGTTCTGGAAGTTTTAGGGTACGTGAGTATATATGGGTGCAGGAAGTACGTCGGTGGAGCTTCGGGGGCCCCACGAGGCACGGGGGCGCGCCCTAGGGGGGCGCCCCCACCCTCGTGAGGACCTCCCTTGGCTCCTGACATGGGGTCCAAGTCCATCCGGTAGCTTTCCTTCCAAAAATAACTTCTCTAGTTGATTTCGTTCCGTTTCAACTCCATTTGATATTCCTTTTCTTCGAAACACTGAAATAGGCAAAAACAGCAATTCTGGGTTGGGCCTCCGGTTAATAGATTAGTCCCAAAAATAATATAAAAGTGGATAATAAAGCCCAATATTGGCCAAAACAGTAGATAACATAGCATGGAGCAATCAAAAATTACAGATACATTGGAGACATATCAGTAAACTACTCATACTTCATCGGACAAGCTATGGTGTTGATGTAGAAGCCCTCCGTGATCGATGCCCCCTCCGGTGGAGCTCCGAAACAGGCCCCAAGATGGGATCTCGTGGATACAAAAAGTTACAGCAGTGGAATTAGGGTTTTGGCTCCGTATCTGATCGTTTGGGGGTACGTAGGTATATATAGGAGGAAGAAGTGCGTCTGTGGAGCAACAGGGGGCCCACGAGGGTGGAAGGCGCGCCTGGGGGGGTAGGCGCGCCCCCCTACCTCGTGGCCTCCCTGTTGGTTGCTTGATGTAGGGTCCAAGTCTCCTGGATCATGTTCGGTGAGAAAATCACGTTCCCGAAGGTTTCATTCCGTTTGGACTCCATTTGATATTCCTTTTCTTCGAAACCCTAAAATAGGCAAAAAACCAGCAATTCTGGGCTGGGCCTCCAGTTAATAGGTTAGTCCCAAAAATGATATAAAAGTGGATAATAAAGCCCAATAATGTCCAAAACAGAAGATAATATAGCATGGAGCAATCAAAAATTATAGATACGTTGGAGACGTATCACACCCGAGTGTTCAAACCTCAAGGGTTTTGCCGGAACCCGAAATCTGACATTTGGCGCGCCAGGTAGGGGTGCACCGAAGCCTCTCTTCCATCAGCAGACCTGCCAACACTCTGCAGCACCGATGTCCGGCGACCCGAGGGCCAACGCCGATTGTTGGGCACCCTGGCCAGCCCGGGCGGTGTCGTCCTCCCAAGAAGACCTCAACACTGTGCTCCAGGTGGCACGCGCACCACCAAGCGCCAAGGGGCACGGGCGGCGTGGTCCGACACCTTCCACCCTTACCCCGCGGCGCGCAGGGGCCGCCGCAAGGGCTTCAAGCTACGCCGCAGCAACGGTGTCGCCCTCTCCACGGGAACAAGCGAACATGAGGGTCACGCTCACAGTGGCGCAGGAGCTGCTGCGATGCCGACTGATGGAGAGCGGCCGAGATGCATTGCTGGAGCAAGTTGCCGAGCTGTTGGACGACGCAGCCAGTGGTGCACCGCCTTTCTGCTCCTTGCTTACGCCTCAGGCTGCAGTCGGATTGCACGGTGGGCCTTGTCGCGCCCGCGCGCCCCCATGCGCACCAGGAGGTTTCATCGGCACCGACGCAACCAGTGGCGCCGGACACCAAACCACACATGTGCCTCCCCCAATGGGACGCATGCATAAGCATCGCCACCCACGGTCCCGTTAGGATGCCGCCCTACCATCCTGGCGCTCCGAGCCAAGCGACATGGAGTGTGGGGCACCTCAGCGAGGTCTTCGGGGCGAGGCTCCGGAGGCCTATGTGCCCTGCATTATGTACCAGGAGTACATACCGAAAGACGACTCCGATTCGTTCCTCGAGTCGGGCTGGGAAGAGGAAACGCTGGAAGCCGAGGCCTTCCAGGAGCCGCCTGGGGGCCTCACCGACCACGCCGGCGATAGCAGCAATGGGGTACCACTAATCTCTCAGTAGAAGGCTTACGCTAACCATGGGTCGCGAGTGAATCAAGTCACAGCGATGGACGATGGCCCCAGCACGGCAGCCCCCCTCTCACCAGGGGAAGCACATTGGGGGCTGCGGGGGAGGAGCCGGGAGCAAGGCCCCTCCCTGCATCATATGGAGCAAGGCGTCGCCCGGAGGTAGGTCCTCCACCGGGGAGGCACTGGCGAGCCTTCCCCTTGGCAGAGGGCCCGTGGTCGCCAAGGGCGCCGCTAGCGTCCCCTATGCCCCTTGGTGTCGTCCTGGTTTCCGGACGCCCCAACGGTGGTCGAGGGCTGTGCAAGGCGGGGCCCTCGCCTGGCGATATGAAGTAAGGCTCATGCTTGTGAAGGCGGGGCCCTCGCTTAGCATTTTGAGGGTTCCACTTTCACCATCCATGCCATGCCAATCATTGAGCTTTCCTGAAATGATCATCTTGGAATAGCATTAGCTCAATGAGCTATATGTTGTTATGAATTACCAAAACCACCTAGGGATAGTTGCACTTTCAATCTCCCCCTTTTTGGCAATTGATGACAACATATAGATCAAAGCTTCGACAAATAATAATAAGAATGAAATATATCGTTGCTTTGAGAAGTATGTGATAAGTAAGAGCTCCCCCTAAATTTGTGCATATTTAAAATTTGCTTTGGACTGCAAATGCACAAAGAGTTAGAGTCATGGGTTACTCTTCCATGTCACATACATCTTGGTGGAGCGCTCAAAAAGATAAGAATGAAATACATGCACTCATCACCAAAGAAAGTGATTGATCACATAAGATAGATAAGATATATCAAGCATGCATAAGTGTAGCTCATGATCAAACACATGATCATCAATGTCTCACAAGCATATCAAAGTATCTCAACCAAAAGCAAACAAAGTTTTAAAAAACCAAATAAAGCAAGAGAGAATAAAGGCAACACACTCTCTCTCTCTCGAAGCCTATGATCTATACATTTTTCTCCCCCTTTGGCAACAAGTTACCAAAAAGTTCCTAGAAAATGCATAGTGCTAGATCGACTTTCAGGCTTGATCTTCTGGTGGTGGTGGAGTCTGGATCACTCCAAGGACGAAGGCTTCTGTTGAAGTGGTTGGAGCTGGAGCTGAAGTGGATGCTGGAGCTGGTTGGGCTGGTGCTGTAGCTGGAGCTGAGGTGGTGGCTCTGGTGTCAGGAACTGGCACTGCAGTCAACCTCGGAGCTCGTGGCACTCTGGCAAATGCATCAGTTGTAGTCTTCCCTCTCCTCTCCTGCATGTCATCTTGAAGTTGCTCCACTACAGACTGAATCTCTGTTACTTTGACATCCATGTCATAGAACTTTTGTTCTATGATCCTCTCTAAGCTCACCTGATTCTGAGTGAGGGTGGCCAGTCCTTTCTCAATCAGTGTGGATGCAATCAAGTAACTAAGATGCTCTTGCTTGTTTTTCAGGAAATACTCAGATGCCTCCTCTTGAGTTGGCATCTTGGCAGCTTTCTCCTTCCTTGCCTTCTCCTTCTGTGCTTGAGCATGAACGGATGATGGATCACCCTTGTTCATCACAACTTCATTATCTTCAAAATCTGGATGAATAGGCAAATGTTCCTTGTCCAATAGGTATATGCATGTGCCCATCTTGGAGTTAATTAGCTCCTGGATCTGAGGGGCATAACCACAGCTCCTCTTCTGATCTGCTGCAGTCCTTTTGATAGTTTCTACCATGAGGCTCATGACTTTGAATTTCTGTGGCACATCAAAGATATGAAGCAAGTTGATTGCATGGCCTCTGATCATCTTGTGATCACCTGACTTGGGCAACAGAGTGTGCCTCAAAATCCAATTGATAGTTGGCAACCCTGACAGAAGATAATGTACTGAGCCAAACTTGAAAGTATCAAGTGCCTTGTTTGGAATTTCCCTGTACATGTTGGACATAGAGTTGTGGTCCATCTTCTTCTTGGCATATATGTCTAAGTCATCCTCATGCTCTTCTGGGGCATTGATGAGCTGTGCCCATTCAGCAACTGTTGACTGATACCTTGTACCTTCAGACATCCATGTAATCCTTCCATCTGGGTAGAAGTGTGCTGTGGAGTAGAATTGCATGATCAGCTCTTCATTCCACTTTGTGAGCTTTTGCCCAACAAAGTCAGCTACTCCACAAGCCTTGAAGCTGTCTTGCACTCCAGGATAGTGCTCTTCATTGTCCTTGATGTACTCCCAATCAACCCATCTTATGTCACAAACTATGGGCTTCTTGTCCAACAAAACTGTCTCATAGAAGTCCTGCTGCTCCTTTGTGTGGAACCTGTAATCAATATCAGTTCTTCTCCTTGAAGCATATGGATCTGCTTCTCTCCACTTCCTTAGCCCTGAGTCTCTTCTGATTTTCATGTCCTCAGCCACAGGATGAGCATCATTGTGGTCTGGGATCTTGGGTTTGAGCTTCCTGAGAACTTGGCCTTCCTCTTCTTCTGCAGTGTCAGGCACTAGGGCCTTGTTCTTTTCAGCAGCTGGTATGCTCCTTGTGTTCCTCTTTGGAGCTGCCTTGGCCTTTGATGCAGCCTTGGGTGCTTCCTTGGGCTTGGATGCAGTAGCCCCTGATCTTATAGCATCACCCATTAGCTTTTGTGCCTTGGGTGCTGGTGCAGCAACCTCTTCTTCCACTTCCTCTTCAGAATCTCTCATGATTGAGGATCTCCCAAGCACTCTAGCAGTGGTATTTTTGATCCTCTCCTTCCTCTTCTTCCCTTCTGCAGTAGCCTCTTTGGGTTTAGACTTTTCAGGAATCTGAGGTGAGGCTCTGGCCTTTGGCATAGGCTGCCTACCTGCTGGCCTTTTAATTTTCAATCCTGGCTTTGTGCTCTGAGCTGAGCCATATTCCTTCTTGAGCACAACTTTCTTGGAAGTGACTTCTTCTTCTGCCACATAGTCCTCATCCTCTGATTCTGAGGTTCTTTTCTTCCTTTGTCTGGTGGCAGCTTTTGGCAAGTTACTAGGAGTGCTCCTGCTGCCTTCATCTGAGGAACTGGAGGGACTAGTGCCCTCACTCATGTGCACTTGCTACTCTGACAGGTTTTGGCTATCACTCTGATTTGACATGATGAACAAGCTGACTGCTGACCCTGTGAACAGTTTATAGATGAGGTAGAGTGGATGAGCATCACAGAATGCAGAGATTTTTGCACAAGAATGATTCAAAATCATAGTTTTAGTTTCCCACAGAAATCATTTCGGATCTACCGATTTTTAAACTCGGTGATACCGAAGCAGTTTTGGAACCTAAACTAGTGAACTCGGTCAGACCGAGTCATAGTTCGGTGGCACCGAGACTGCTAGGGTTTCACAAAGTTCCAAAATCGGTCACACCGATTAGTAATTCTCGGTCAGACCGATTCTCACTTGTGTAATGGCATGAGCCAAATCGGTGGGACCGAGTTTTTCAACACTGTGGGTCCGAGATGGTTTCGGCGGAAACTGTAAGTGCATCTAGTGCCACCCCTAGTTGGTTTTGGAGTATTGACGACAAACCTAGTTGAGGGACTAATGTGTTTGTGAGAATTGCAGGATAACACAGGTAGAAGTCCCTCATTGATTCGGTTTTACTACCAGAGATGACCCCTAAAAATGTACGAAGACATTGAAGACAATGGTGGTATATGAAGATATTCACATTGAAGACTATGACAAGAGAAGACACTATGTGAAGCCTATGGAACTCGAAGACTTAGATCCTTCGTAGTTCTATTTCATTTGTGTTGAGTCATAGGAACCACCGTACTGTTAAGTGGGGTCCAAGAGAACCAGTCAGAATGACTGAAGTGATGCCTAATTCAAAACCTATACCTTCGAGCGAAGACTATGAGAGCAAATCTTGTCCAGAGTCGGACAAGTCAGCTTTACTTGTAGCCCAAGTAAAGTTGCCGTGTGAGTTTGAAATCTGACCGTTGGTACACGTGTCAGTTCCTTAGTGACCCAGGGTCATTTCAGACAAATCAGGTCGGGTTGCCCAGTGGCTATAAATAGTCCACCTCCTACAACCATAAATGGTTGGCTGCTCAGATTTCAGTGCACGACTTTTGTCGTTTGAGAGCAACCCACCTCGAAGCCTTTGAGAGAAAATTCCTAGCGAGGAGAAAAGCCCTAACCACCCAGAGCCAGAGTAAATTGGGCATCACTTAAGTCTTCTTGTCTGAGTGATCTGAAGACTTATTACACTTGAGGACTGTGCATCCTCCAGCCGGTTTGGCGTCGCGTTCTGAGCATCCAAGAGAAATTGTGGATTGCCAGTGAACGAAGTCTATGAAGGTTTGGGAGTCTACCTTGAAGACTTACCAGAGTGATTGGGCGAGGTCTGTGTTACCTTAGCTCAAGGAGAAAACGGTGAGGACTGGGTGTCCTAAGCTGCGTGTTCAGGACTGGGTGTCCGGGACTGTGTGTCCTTTGGTTTAAATACCTAGCCGCTCCAACCAAACGTACAGTTGTCACAGCAACTGGAACTGGTCCAACAAATCATTGTCTTCAGCGTGTCACTGGTTTCATCTTCACTTCCTTTTACTTACTGTTACACATTGTGAAGCCATTGCATGCTTGTTGTATCTTCTGTTTCCACATCATAACTGTATGATTTGTTTGGCTTCGTAACTTCTTCCTACCTCATCATTACACTGCAGCTACTTGTCTTGTGCTTTCACTCTATTGAATACTTGACCATGGCTTGGCTAGTGTAATCTAACTTCCGCTGCTTAAGTGATAGGCATATCTGTACTGTTTGTCTTCATAACTTTCACGTTTTGAAGACTTTCATAAAAATCGCCTATTCACCCCCCCTCTAGTCGATATAACACACTTTCAATTGGTATCAGAGCAAGGTGCTCCCATGTTCTGTGTGATTCGGTTTAACCACCTGGAGTTTTAGCTATGTCGACTGCAGGGATAATTAAAGTCTCCGCTGCGTGCCCCGTCTTCGATGGAACTGAATATCCCTACTGGAAGAATAAGATGCGCATGCATCTTGAAGCCATTGACGTCGACCTATGGTATGTCGTCGAAAACGGCATTCCCAAGGCTGGAGAAGGTGTCACTACTGCTGATGTCAAGAAGTTCACTCAACTGGACTCTACTGCCAAGAATATCATCTGTGGTCATCGGACCAAGGGACAGTACAGCCGTGTGAGTGCCTTGAAGACATCCAAGCTAGTCTGGGACTGGCTCTCCAAAGTCAATGAAGGCATCTCAACCCAGAGAGATCAGAGAATCAGTGTTCTTCGCAATCTCTTCAACCGCTTCAAGCGAAATGACAATGAGAATGTCCAGCACACATTTGACCGGCTCACTGACATCACAAATGAGCTTCAAGCCCTCGGCGCCACTGAGATCACCAAACATGAAATCGTCAAGACGCTGCTGAGATCACTTGACAGTTCGTTTGACATCCTAGCCCTGATGATTCAAGAACGTCCAGACTTCAAGACACTCGATCCGTCTGACATACTTGAGAGGCTCAACACACATGAGTTTTAGCTTTCTGAGAAAAGAGATATCTACGGTCGAAACTATGGGCGAACTCGTGCCTTGAAGGCAAAAGCTGTGTCCTCATCTGAAGAAGAATCTGACAGCAGTTCTGATGATCCTGAAGACATTGGAAGGGAACTTGCAATGCTTGTGAAGAAGTTCCAGAAATTCACCAAGAAGAAAGGCTTCAGAAAGTCTTCACGATCAAGCTTAAGGAATGATGAAGCTTCTGCTCATGACTACAAGAAGAAAACATGAGAGCAGAAAACTGGACACTTCATCTCTGAGTGTCCACAATGGGACAATGAGAGCAGAAAGAAGAAGAAGAGCATGGAATATGACTCTGACGACAAGAAGAAGAAGAAATACTCAAAGTCTTCTTCCAAGTCTTCCTCAAAGTCTTCATCACACAAGAAGAGCTCAACTGGCAAGGCTCGTGCGTTTGTTGGCAAGGAAATGGATTCAGAGGAGGAATCCGCTTCTGAGGAGGCAGAGGTGGAGTCTGAGGAATCTGATTCTGGCATTGCGAGTCTGGCTACAGCTTACGTCGCCAAGTCCATCTTCAACACTGAAGACAATGACTTCATCACCAACACCGATGCAAATGACAAGGACAACTCCACTCCTACCTACTGCTTGATGGCACGCGGTGCCAAGGTAAACACACGCACTACTCACTATCAAACATCTAGTGACGATGATTCTAATTGTGATTCAAAACCCAGCTACAAAACACTTGCTAAAATTGCAACTGAACAACAGAAAGCCATGGAACATATTCAAAAACTGTTAGACAGAAGCAATGATCTGTTGGGTGCTGAAATGACTCGGTCTGAATCCTTAATTGAAAACATAAAAAATCTTCACGTTAAGTATCAGGAACTTGAAGATCGTCATGATACTCTCTCAACAACTCATGAAAAGCTCTCCTATGATTATCTTCAAAAGAAGCAAGATCTTGAGAAATTGAGAGCGGCTCATGAAGATCTTCAAAAGGAAAACGAGTCGCTTTGCGCCGAACAGATCAGTTGCGCTCAGGAAGGATTTGAACCACCATGCCTTAAATGCATTGAGCGTGATAATGCTACTTCTGTTGCTGAATGTTCCACTGCTACTGTTGTTGCAATATCTTCAACTGTTGAAGTGGTAACTAACCCCTCTGCTGAGGATACCACTGCTATTGCTGATGAGAATGCTAGGTTGAAGACACTGCTTGAAACAGGGATGTACAAAAGTCTCAAAGGACATCAGACATTATGTGATGTCCTTAAGAAGCAGATTCTGAACCGAAACCCTAGGAAAGAGGGTGTTGGGTTCGTGAGGAAAATTAATGCAGATGGCTCTTACTGGAAACCTGAGCAGTACCCCAAAACCACATGGGTTGCTGCAAAGGAATCCTCAGCAGATCCATCCAATCTATCTGCCTTCACTTGTGCTAATCCTATTATCATTGATGAATCCTTTGATGCAAACTATAAACTGTTTAAGAATCAGAATGGTGAAGTATTTGCCAGGTACATTGGTACTAACTGGAGGAATGGACCGCCTATGAAGAAGATCTGGGTTCCAAAAACGTGTCTGGAGAATCTTCCTGTGAATGTCCTCATGACACCTCACATGAAGAAGACAAACCTCAGACCAAAGGCTTCATATGGTCCAAAGGCTTCATACAGACAGAGGACTCACCTGAGTCGCACTAACACAAATGTTTTGCAGGGAAACCATGCTCAGGCAAATGAGAGCGGTTCTTCAAACCGTCATGTTCATATGACCAAGAACTATTCTGCCTATTCTTATGAGTACTATTGCCCGCCTGCTAGACTGTTTGCTAGGGCTCCAAAGCCTAAATTCTCAGATGCTGCACTTAGACTTATTGCTTCTAAGCCACCCTTGAAGATGTGGGTGGTTAAGAAAGCTTAACTCTCTTTTGCAGGGAAAGGTCTCCAGCAGAAAACCAAAATCTTCTGACGCTATTGCTGGGGACCTTAAAAATCTTGTGGGGCGCAAGATCAAATGCCCGAATGGCATCACTATGTATTTCGTACCTGAATCGCATGCTACTCTTCCTATTAGTCCTAACCTGGATCTAAGTTTTCATAACCCACTGGTTCGTCAAATGTTTTTGCTTCACAATTCTCTTTGTGAAGCCTATCCCCATAACTGCATTGTAGGGTACGACACAAGCACCTTCAGAGTCTTCAGAATGGATTATTGACAGTGGGTGTACAAATCACATGACTGGCAAAAGAAGTCTTTTTATGGACTCAACCTTACGTCCATCCGACAAGAGCCACATCACATTTGCTAACACTGGTAAAAGTAAGGTATTGGGTCTAGGTAGAGTTGCAATCTCAAAGGATCAACACATGGATAAAGTCATGTTTGTTGAATCCCTTGGCTTCAACTTAATGTCTGTCTCAATGCTTTGCGATTTGAACATGATTGTAATTTTTGGAAAATATCGTTGCCTAGTACTAATGGAATTTGACAAGTCTCTAGTGTTTGAAGGGTATCGGAAAGATGATCTGTATGTGGTAGATTTCTCAGCAGGGCCACAGCTTGCAGTATGTCTTCTGGCAAAGGCTTCAGAATGCTGGCTTTGGCATCGGAGGCTTGGGCATGCTGGCATGAGGAACCTCCACACCATTGCGAAGAAGAAGCATGTCATAGGCATCGAGGGTGTCAAGTTTAAGAAAGATCACTTATGCGGTGCCTGTGAAGCAGGGAAGATTGACAAGGGAAAAACATCCTTCGAAGACAATCATGACCACTACTCGACCCTTCGAACTGCTTCACATGGATCTTTTTGGTCCCACTCACTACTCAACTTTTTCCACTACTTCTTGCCTCTATGGCTTTGTCATTGTTGATGATTACTCTAGATATACTTGGGTGCACATAATCCTTTACAAGACTGAAGTGCAGGATGTCTTCAGATGCTTCGCAAATCGGGCTATGAACAATTATGGCGCCAAGATAAAGCACATCAGAAGTGACAATGGCACTGAATTCAAGAACACTGGCCTTGATACATATCTGGATACCTTGGGCATCACACATGAATTCTCAGCTCCGTACACGCCACAGCAGAATGCCATCGTCGAACGCAAGAACAGAACACTCATTGAGATGGCCAGAACAATGCTAGATGAGTAAAAGACTCCAAGAAAATTCTGGCCTGAAGCCATTGACACTTCTTGCCATACAATCAACCGTGTTTATCTTCACAAGCTTCTGAACAAGACATCTTATGAACTTCTAACTGGCAAGAAGCCAAATGTCAGTTACTTCAGAGTATTTGGCTCAAGATGCTGGATCAAGGACCCACACCACACCTCAAAATTTGCACCAAAAGCACATGAGGGCTTTATGCTTGGATATGGAAAGGATTCGCACTCCTACAGAGTCTTCAATCTCTTTCACTACAAAGTGGTTGAAACAGTGGATGTGCGGTTCGATGAGACCAATGGTTCACAAAGAGAGCAATTGCCAGATGTGCTAGATGAAGTTCCAGCCAGTGAATCAATCAAGCTAATGGGAACTGGAGAAATTATACCTTCTCAAGATCATCCTGAAGAAGAACTTATCATCTCAGCACCTGATCCACATGAAGACAATGCTCAGCCTGAAGACATTCCTCCCCACGACAACATAGATCAGCAAGAGCAAAGTCTTCGACCCATACATCCTCGTGTTGCCAATGAAGTGCAGATTGACAGAATAATTGACAGCATCAATGCACCTGGTCCACTGACTCGTTCAAGGGCAACTCAACTGGCAAATTTCCGCGGACACTTCGCATTCGTTTCAATCACAGAACCCAAGAAAGTTGAAGAAGCTTTTATGGAACCTGAGTGGATTCAAGCAATGCAAGAAGAGCTTCATCAGTTTGAGCTGAACAATGTATGGGAATTGGTTAAGCGTCCTGATCCACGGAAGCACAACATAATAGGCACCAAATGGATATACCGCAACAAGCAAGATGAGCATGGTCAAGTTGTCAGAAACAAAGCTCGTCTCGTTGCTCAAGGATATACTCAAGTGGAAGGCATTGGCTTTGATGAAACATTTGCTCCTGTGGCCAGACTTGAAGCCATCCGTATACTGCTGGCCTATGCAAATCATCATAACATACTTTTATATCAAATGGATGTGAAGAGTGCCTTTCTCAATGGCAAGATTGAAGAAGAAGTGTATGTTGCACAACCACCTGGGTTTGAAGATCCAAAACATCCTGACATGGTTTACAAGCTCAATAAGGCACTATATGGCCTCAAACAAGCCCCTCAGGCCTGGTATGACACACTCAAATACTTCCTGAAGAGCAAAGGCTTCATACCTGGCTCCCTAGATCCCACTCTCTTCACGAAGACATATGATGGTGAACTGTTTGTGTGCCAAATATATGTGGATGACATTATCTTCGGCTGCACCAATCAGAAGTACAGTGAGGAGTTTGGATATATGATGCAAGAGCAATATCAGATGTCTATGATGGGGGAGCTGAAATTCTTCCTCGGTCTTCAGATACGGCAACAACGCAATGGCATCTTCATATCTCAAGAGAAGTATCTCAAAGATTGCCTGAAGAAGTTCGGTATGCAAGACTGCAAAGGCTTCACAACACCAATGCCAGCCAAACATCATCTGGGTCCTGACGACAATGGTAAAGAGTTCGATCAAAACGTATACCGCTCCATGATTGGTTCTTTGCTTTATTTATGTGCTTCTAGGCCAAATATTATGCTTAGTGTTTGCATGTGTGCTCGATTTCAAGCGGCACCAAAGGAGTCGCATCACTTAGCAGTGAAGCGAATTCTTCGATATTTGGCTCACACCCCAACTCTAGGATTGTGGTATCCAAAGGACTCAGAGTTTGATCTGGTTGGTTCTCGGATGCTGATTATGCTGGTGACAAGATTGATCGGAAGTCCACATCAGGCACATGTCACTTTCTGGGACGATCACTTGTATGTTGGTCTTCAAAGAAACAGAACTGTGTATCCCTCTCCACTGCTGAATCTGAATACATTGTTGCTGGATCTTGCTGCGCTCAGCTTCTGTGGATGAAGCAAACCCTCAAGGACTATGGCATTCAACTGAAGCAAGTGCCTCTTTACTGCAACAACGAAAGCGCCATCAAGATCGCCAACAACCCAGTTTAGCACTCGAAGACAAAGCACATTGAAATTCGTCATCACTTTCTCAGAGATCATGTTGTAAAGGAAGATATTGATATCATACACGTCAACACTGAAGAGCAATTGGCAGATATCTTCACCAAGCCCTTGGATGAGAAGAGATTTTGCAAGTTACGGTGTGAGCTAAATATCTTGGAATCCTCAAATGTCCTGTGATCAGGCACACATCCTAACACTTATGCATATTGATGACTTAGATGTGCAACACACAAAGTAACGTATATCTTCAATCAATGAAGACATATATTCTAAGTGTGAATACATTAATGTGGAAATTGACTTCGGAGCGCCACGATAATTGTGCGCCGTGTCTGAGTCTAATACTTCCTATACAGTGGGTAACGCCACCACCAAATGTTCTATTTTGAAGTGCTTCACTCATGGCGTTACCTTGCAATGTCTTCACATTTGGTCTGGTTTCACTTCTAACATGTCTTCATGATTATCTTCACTACGTGGATCATATAGACATATATATATACTAGTGTTCTGTCCTCTACAGCATTCACTTATAGCTATGTCTTCTTGTTTTGAATCTTTTGAACTAAGTGAATGTGATCGGACCCTAATCTCTCTATGCTTTCTATCTCAAATTCTATCTCTCCAAGTCATATGCATCCTACTGAAACTGTCGAATGTCTTCTCTGCGTCCTTGTCAGCAGAAGACACAGAGACAAACTTTAAAACCGTTTTCAATGCTCATTCATCCACAAGAAATCCGGAGAAGTAGGAACGACCACCCGACAATCCAGGCGTGCGTGGGATGTGGAACTGCCCCCGAGACTCCGCATGATGGCCACGTGCTGTTCAGATGCGAATCGCCAGGGGCACCTCTGTAATAGCGCAGTGCAGCCCCTATGACTATAAATACACACTCACCGCGGTCATTATCTCCTTCTCCTTCTTCCTCCCTCGCACGAACCCTAGCACCACCGCTAGCTCTCGATGACGCCAGCGACGAAGCGCTTCATTGCTGCAACCTCTCTGACGCCGTTTTCACGCCGACCGCGGACATCACTCTCTCCATCGTCGCCGTAGGTGTCTTCCGTCGCCAAGTTAGGGCACGGAGGATCGAACTGCTCGGCCTCATCTCCCACTCCGTCTAGCAGTTCCAAGTGTGGTAAATAAAACCTCTTTTTACAGCCTCTTTTGATCCTATAGTTCGGTCACTTTCTGCCATAAGAAGTTTCTATTCACACAAGTTAGATCTGTCTCAGTCTGCCTCTCATAACTTGCCTAGTATATTCACTTGTGCTTCATGAAGTAGTTAGATTCCTCACTTGTACTGATCTATGGGTTCGTACAAATCTGGAACCAACTTCTTTTCTATAAGTGAATGTCTTCGCATGATGAGGTCAATATCTTCTAAACTGATTTATCTTCAAAATCTTCTGAGAATGCATATGACCTCTTCCCCTTCCCTCGCACCTTAATGCTGTCACAGGTACATGTCCATGGGAGAATCTTTTGGTTCTCATAGTCTGCATTCATTTGCAGAGTTCTTACAGCGTCACATCAATTCTCCTGAAGCCAGTTCCTGTTGGTCCAGCAAAAGAAAGCCTTTGAAGCCTTTGAACGTATTGAAGCTTTCCAAGTTAAGCTTCATGGCTGCAAAAAAACTAGCAAGGAAGGGTGGCAGAAAGCGTCGAGGGGAAACATCAAGAGATCTGCCCGATGACCTCTTAGAGCTGTACAGTACAGATCCTGAAGAGGATTACAATCAGCGCAAGACACGAATCCAATGGATTCGACGCTATTAGGCGGAGCAATGGTTCCAATACCGCTTCGTCACCAAGCAGTACGCTGAGAAAAGCGCCATCAAGAGACCATGGGGAGACGTGCTATACAAAAATCTCGTGCCCAGGTCCAGAGACGAAGCCATTGCTCAAGGCTTCTATCCATGCATGGTCAGAGGACTGCAACCTGCTGATGCTCATCCGTCGTCACTACTCTGGTGTCGTGACGACAATCTATTCAAGTGCAACTTCCAGTTTGCCCAGAGGTCAGCGAAGCACAACAAGAAGAAATTGGGCTTGGACTTCAACCCTGGTCCCTCCGCACCAAGGGCAGATGGCACGCGTGAGGCAGACCCCAATATCATCGGTCCGTATGCAAATCTTGACGGCCTCATCACCCGCATCTTAGTCCAAGGGACTGCCGTCAATGACCCTCCTGCTGATTCTGAATCGGATGAAGTGCCTGCTGCACCAAAGCCAAAGCAGGCAAAGAAGCCAAAAGCTTCAAAGCAGACCCCTTCACCCAAAATCTCAAGGGCGAAGCCATTGGCAACTGCACCTCCTGAAGCCAGTGTGCAGTCTGAAGACTTATCACGAGTCTCCAAGCCCCGGGAAGCCAAGAAGCCTCAGCCACACACAGGAAAAGAGCTCACAGCTACTGCCATTCTGCGCAGCGAAACCATTGATCTGTCAAGCGATGAAGATCTTGGAGATGACGCTCTTGAGCAGCTCATCAAGAGCAAGGAGGAGGCTGAAAACTTCAACAATCTGCCTCTGTTTGATGTAGCAATCATCCACAACTTCATCGATGAGTGGTTTGCTACACCAAATATCAGCTTCGATGATCTGCAGCTGCCCATTGGCCTCAGCGTCGCCTTCCAAGGCGCTATTGCTTCAGAACTTGCAATTGCCTAGCGCATTGTTGAACTGAAGTAGAAAATTGATTTTGAAAAGGCTCAGTTCAAGCAGAATATGGCCAGGCTCAGCGTCCAAGAAGTCAAGGACTTCAAGATCATGTTGCACGAGTTAAAGGAAAACTTTTTGAAGAAGCGTGCAGAAGCTCAGGGTTCGCGGGAGCGAATGAAGACTCTGGCTGATCGCTGTGTGCAGGCCTACAATGAGGCCGAAAAGCGCAAGGCACTTGGGTGTCCCGGCATCGACCCCAGTATGGCCGCGAAGAAGAAGAAGAAGCCTGCTGTGCCTGAACCAGAGGCACCAAGACAAGAAGCTGCTCCGATTGTCTTCCCCACTGCTACAACTAGCTCGAAGCCGAAGAGTCGGTCAACCGCTTCAGAGCTCAAGAAGACAAGGACAGCCGAAGCTGAAGCAAGGAAGAGGAAACACTCTGAAGCCTCTCCTTCTGACCCCACCAAGAAGAAGCGCAAGATCAAGAAAGCTCGGGCTGCTCCCATAGAGCCCTTGATAGTTGAACCCCTATCTGTCATCTATCCTGACGCAGATCGTCAGCTGACAGTTCATGAGCCTGCTCCCACAGAGGCTCTTGAAGCTGAAGATATTCCAGCAGCCGACCCCATCGTTGCTGAAGACATTGGTCATCACGACAATGTACAAGATGATGCAGCCCTTCCTCAGCTTGAGACAAGCGAACTGATCAGCATTGGTCGTCCTGTGACGCCAATCGCACAAGCTGCATCATGGGCGGATCGCCCACAAGAAGAAGAATCTGAGGCCCAGCCCACTCCAACTCCAAAGGCGTTGTCTGCATTCCGTAGGCTTCGCAAAGGACCACGGCCTCAAGATTCGGCTGAAGACATTCCGGCTGCATCAGCCGAAGACAATGAAGAAGTACCACCAGAACCCACTCCCCCGCTCCACCAAGAAGCAGTTCTCCAGGAGAACGTGCCTGCGTCTGACCCTCCAGCTAGTCAAGTGGAGGCGGAAAATATGGAGGCTGCCACCACCAACCTTGAAGCCAATGTGGAGCCCTCCCCATCAACAGCTTCAGAAGACACTGAAGCTACTGCTCCTGACACTTCTGCGCCTGAGTCTGCTGCTGGTCCACAATTCAACTATCATGTTGCGCACAGGCCTCAGGTTCAGAAGCCGATCCCACGACTGCCAAGGTTCCCAGGTCCTGCATCAGCTCCTGGCTCCTTTAATGTAAATAGCGTCAGGGCAGATAATACATTCTTCAACAGCTCCAAGAACCCTTATTCAAGGGAATGGATTGTATTAGATAGGTTCTGGAGCTATCCACAACGCAGCTATTACTCATGCATCCTATACAACCAAGTCCGCATCTTCCCGCACAAGCGCCTTGAGGTTGAAGCTGTTGCTGGTCTGCCCGGCCTGGAAGAAGCACTAGATTGCTTCAAGCAAGTGGGTTTGCTGCCGTTTATCACAGATGAAGAGCACTGGAATGAAGAGCTTCTGCTTCAATTCTATGCCACTCTTCATATCAAAGGCTACAACAGAGATCCGAAGACTTGGGTCCTGGAGTGAATGACCGGAAATGTCCATCATGAAGCCAATGCATTCAATATCATTGAGCTTACCGGCCTGCCCACTCCTGGCGAATTCTTCGAGGTAGGCTACCAACTACATGCTGGAGCAATTGAGAGCATATTCCAGAGGCCTGAACCAAATATGAGTCAGATGCTCTCAATGATGAAGCCATTGCCCCATGATGCACCCTATCCAACTGAGTTCTTCGTTGAAGACTTAGAGTACCTGCCCAGAACCATACATCACATCATTAGGCGGACTCTCTGGCCCATCAAGGGACACTCTCCACATGCCAAGGTTGAGGGTGCAATGAAGACTCTCCTATTCTACATCCTTCATGGCAAATGCTTCAATGCGCAGGACTTCTTCATATGCCAGCTTGCGGCATCCGTCTCAGATTTATTTGGCTTGAAGTTCTATGCTCCTTGGGTTATGCGGCTGATCAAACTTCATTCTGCGATTTCATATCAGCCCTCAGCCCGCAACCATCGGATCTTCTTGCCAGATGTGGACACCTCTGCTGAAGCTATATATCCTGAGCCTGCCAAGAAACCATTAAGTCTTCAGAATGCAGAACACCAAAGCTTCACTCAGAATGATGAAGGTGTTGCAGCCATCTCCAGAGTGTATCCGTTGGCTGGCACCACACGTACACCTACATCGACTGAAGCCACTGACAGCCCAGCTGATCAGCGACCCAAGAAGCGCGCTCGTGCCCTCAATGACTGAGAGCTTCTTGTGTCTCTTCACCAAAAGCGGGACAGGCATCACGACTGGCTCAAGAGGCAGATGAAAAGCATCATGGAGGACGTCAATCGTATCAGGAATCTTGCAACCAAGAATGCATTTGTTGCACACGAAACCTGTCGCCGCACTTGGAAAGGACTCACGATGATGTGTCCTGAAGCTGAACTTCAAGAGGATGGCTTCATAGAGTGCTTCAAATTTGACTCCACGCCTCCTCAAAGGGCAATGCTTCGCAGAACTCCATCACTTGAAGATTCGGAGTTCTCTTCCTCTGCTGCCACCGTAACTGCAAGGATTATCGAAGAAGAAGACGACGCTACATCACCTCCACCTCCTTCAGCGTGCGTCGAATCTGCACCAAGCTCGTCTGCACCGCCAAACGCCTGCAGCGACCCTGCTGCGCCTGGGAACGCGTAGAAAACTCTATGTCTTCAAACCTTTTTGGTCATCACTGACAAAAGGGGGAGAAGCATATGATGTTTATAGTCTTCAAGCGGGTCACTATGGGCGGGTGCCTTTATATTTTGCTACATTTTGCTTCGTGCTTACAACTCTCATTTTGCTACACTTGGTTCTTTGAGTTGTAACACTTAAACTCGATGGTCGTCTGCTACTTGTTTGCCACTATGTTTTTGCGAAGATAAATTCCGCATGTACGACGATAATTTCCGCACTTATATCATTCCGCAAACGTCCATTTTTCATTATGCATGTCATTCTCTTCATATACTTTTACATGCATGGTGGATTGTCATCATAAGTTGAAGTGGATTTCCACAAGTACAACCTGCCATGTGCATTTGCGTTCCAGAAGCAAATTACTTATATGCACATCTTCAGGGGGAGCCCTTGCAGCTTATGAAGACAATTCCTTTACAATTTCACAAATTGTATTCCCCGTTGAAAACTTCAACTAGTTTCTCATCAATCACCAAAAAGGGGGAGATTGTAAGTGCATCTAGTGCCACCCCTAGTTGGTTTTGGAGTATTGACGACAAATCTAGTTGAGGGACTAATGTGTTTGTGAGAATTGCAGGATAACACAGGTAGAAGTCCCTCATTGATTCGGTTTTACTACCAGAGATAACCCCTAAAAATGTACGAAGACATTGAAGACAATGGTGGTATATGAAGGTATTCACATTGAAGACTATGACAAGAGAAGACACTATGTGAAGCCTATGGAACTCGAAGACTTAGATCCTTCGTAGTTCTATTTCATTTGTGTTGAGTCATAGGAACCACCGTACTGTTAAGTGGGGTCCAAGAGAGCCAGTCAGAATGACTGAAGTGATGCCTAATTCAAAACCTATACCTTCGAGCGAAGACTATGAGAGCAAATCTTGTCCAGAGTCGGACAAGTCAGCTTTACTTGTAGCCCAAGTAAAGTTACCGTGTGAGTTTGAAATCTGACCGTTGGTACACGTGTCAGTTCCTTGGTGACCCAGGGTCATTTCGGACAAATCAGGTCGGGTTGCCCAGTGGCTATAAATAGTCCACCCCCTACAACCATAAACGGTTGGCTGCTCAGATTTCAGTGCACGGCTTTTGTCGTTTGAGAGAAACCCACCTCGAAGCCTTTGAGAGAAAATTCCTAGCAAGGAGAAAAGCCCTAACCACCCAGAGCCAGAGTAAATTGGGCATCACTTAAGTCTTCTTGTCTGAGTGATCTGAAGACTTATTACACTTGAGGACTGTGCATCCTCCAGCCGGTTAGGCGTCGCGTTCTGAGCATCCAAGAGAAATTGTGGATTGCCAGTGAACGAAGTCTGTGAAGGTTTGGGAGTCTACCTTGAAGACTTACTAGAGTGATTGGGCGAGGTCTGTGTGACCTTAGCTCAAGGAGAAAACGGTGAGGATTGGGTGTCCTGAGCTGCGTGTTCAGGACTGGGTGTCCTGAGCTGCGTGTTCAGGACTGGGTGTCCGGGACTGTGTGTCCTTTGGTTTAAATACCTAGCCACTCCAACCAGACGTACAGTTGTCACAGCAACTGGAACTGGTCCAACAAATCATTGTCTTCAGCGTGTCACTGGTTTCATCTTCACTTCCTTTTACTTACTGTTACACATTGTGAAGCCATTGCATGCTTGCTGTATCTTCTGTTTCCACATCATAACTGTATGATTTGTTTGGCTTCGTAACTTCTTCCTACCTGATCCTTATTACAGTGCAGCTACTTGTCTTGTGCTTTCACTCTATTGAATACTTTACCATGGCTTGCCTAGTGTAATCTAACTTCCGCTGCTTAAGTGATAGGCATATCTGTACTGTTTGTCTTCATAACTTTCACGTTTTGAAGACTTTCATAAAAATCGCCTATTCACCCCCCTCTAGTCGATATAACGCACTTTCAGAAACCTAACCCTAAAGTTTTCGAATCAATCCTATTCTATGAATGCATTGACTGGATAGTAGTGTTTCAATCGTGGCTAGAAACAATGAGATCACAATGTTCTAGGAATCAGATTGGGGATAGAACAAAGATCGAGTCCATACCCTAGTTCGGCGGAGACTCGCTACTGCGGCAACAGCGGGGTTGAATTCCGTTGACGATGATGGAGACCAGCGACTGGAGGCGGCTGGCGGCGAGGAGACGATCCGGAGACCACGTTGGCAGAGCGAGCTATCGCGCGGGCCTATATATAGCCCGACCCTGTCGGTGTGACCGAGTGGAACAACTCGGTGGCACCGAGATGCAAAACTGTATACAGTTATTGCAACTCGGTGTGACCGAATGATTGAAATCGGTTGCACCGAGATCGAAAATTCAGATCAACTTAATGATCTCGGTAGGACCGAAAGTAGGATATCGGTCAGACCGAGAATCACAAAGAGGTTTTGGAAGTATAAGTCTATGACGAATCGGGGACTCCGAGTGCTCCTCACACAGAGTGGTTCGAATCTGACTTGATCAAATTTTGTGATGTAGCATGAATAGAGTTTGAGACGAGAAAAGCATAGATAGCTAGAGAAGGTTCTTAGGCATTCTTGTCCATCCACTTGGCAAAAGGAAATAAAACCAAACAATCAAAACAACAAGTGGATGTCCTCGAATGAGTAAACTATGCAACCAACATGCTCACACAATAAAATGGCAATTGAAATATGTGACAAAGCATGCACAACCAATTCTAGCATCTATCAAGCAATTGGCGATGACTAGGTCATCTATATATGATTATATTGACTTAGGAGTCAAGTGAGAACACTTGATCATAGGTCATACTCATCGTTTAAGCTCAAGTGGGGTTACCACTTTTACATAAAGCATTGTTGTGTTCACATCTTTAGAGTTGCTTTAGCTCAAGTCTTAGAGTAAAGCTCCCCCTAGATGTAATATCCCCCCTAAGAGGGATGAACTAACCTTGGGTTTTGTCGATGATGACTTCATGTAGATGTTGAAGATGTGGATGCTCAATGTTGATGTAGATCACTTGGAGCTATCCATTTGAGTGAATTGCACTTTCAATACCTACATGGGTTAGTCCCGCAAGGAACAAACAAGGATATCCATAGACATAGAGTGATGCACACACAAGATGATGTCCATGAAAACTTTTAGGTTACCTTGTCCCTTGTCTTACCAACAAGAGGGTTTGTGACTCCTTGAACTAGTGCAAGATGTGGAAGTTGATTGCACTTGTTCTTGCCAAAATGATAAGAGTGAAGTATGTTGGCGGAGTCACCCTCAAGAACTCTCTAGTTCTTCTTCTTTTGGATCCACACCATCTTGATGGGAATCCTTGGAGTTGTAGTCGTACTTGATGAAGTGGAACTTGAAGTGGTCTTGGGAATCCACTTGACTAAGGTCTTAGGAGCTTCTTTAAATGCATCAATTTCCTCTTGAAGCTTGTCCTTGCCTTTTTGCTTGCAGTCTTGTGGTGGAAGATCATCTTGAGCTTGTGTCCCCTTGAAGGAAGTAGGATCATACTTCTCTTGTTGAGGAACAAAATTTGTCTTGGGGTATTGATCTTCTTCCCACTCAACTCCATTGGCATTGAACTTTCGTTCAAAACCAACACCTTGATTCTTCCGATGCCTTCCTTGCTTGCACACAATTTCCTCGAGTTGCTTACTCCCGGCAAGGATTTTGTACACTCCTTTCTCTATAATTCCCTTCAATAAGCTATTTTCTTGCTCAAGTGTAACTTGGCTAAGAGAATCATTAGTGGAATCAAGAGAACTACTAGAAGCAACAATATTGGATTTAGATGATCATTGTTACTACTAGAGGAAGAATCTTTCTTGTTCTTGTTACTAGACTTGACTTGAGGAATGTAAGTGTATAAGAGTAAACGCTTGGCAATGTAAGAAGAACTTTTCTTGTGGAGATCATTATTGATTGCCTTTAAAAACTCATGCTCTTGCTCAAGATTGAGCTTTTCAAAGTGTAACTTCTCATGAGCTCTTAAAAGTTCTCGATGATCTTCGAAGATAGTTTCATGAGCTAACTTAAGAGTGTTTAGTTCTTTAGTTAGAGCCTCAATCTTCTCCTTATCATTGTCATTCATTTTATCTTGATTAGCATGATTAACTGACGTTTCATCATAGTATTCATCACTAGAGTTGTCAACAAGTAAATCATCATCACCTAACAAGTCATCTTCATCACTATTAAAATCAACATACTCAGGGTGTGTTACCTTAGGACCTTTGGCCATGAAGCATCTTCCAATTCCTTCATTTGGTGAGTCAAATATGTCATAGGAGTTGGTTGACACAAGTGCTAGACCGGCAACACCTTCATCTTGAGTATATTCGGAATCGGAGTGATAACTTCTCTCGGAGTGGTTGTCGGAGTCGGAGCCGGATACCCATTCACCAACATGAGCTTGATGTCTTCGTTTTGTGTAGCTCCTTGATGATTTTTCCTTCCTTTCTGAATCCTTGCTTATCCGTGAGTGTCTTCGTTCATAACGATCATCTCTACTCCTTCTCTCTCTTGGTGGTGATTCTTCTCTTTTGCTTCTTCTTTTTGGAGAGTCTTCTCTTCTCTTGTAGGGAGCCGTACACTCATTGGAATAGTGTCCGGGTCTTCCACAATTGTAGCAGTTTCGCTCTCGACTAGAAGATCTTTTGTCATTGTAGGACCTTGACTTGGAGCTTCTATCTTTGCTTCTACTCTTGTAGAACTTGTTGAAGTTTTTCACCATTAAGCTCAATTCTTCATTGATGTTTTGTTTCTCACTTGATGATGTAGGGGCTTCACATGAGGCTTTGTAGGCACCACTTGATTTGTTGTGAAGTTCCTCTTCATCCTTAAGTGACATCTCATGAGCAACAATTCTTCCAATTATCTCCGTTGGCTTGAGATCTTTGTAATTGGGCATCATTTGGATCAATGTGCACACGGTATCATATTTTCCATCCAAGGCTCTTAGAATCTTGTTGATGATGAATCTATCGGTCATCTCTTCACTTCCTAAGCCGGCAATCTCATTTGTGATCAGAGCAAACCTAGAGTACATTTCAACGACACCTTCACCATCCTTCATTTTGAACTTGTCAAGTTGACTTTGAAGCACATCCAATTTGGATTCCTTGATGGAGTCGGTACCTTCGTGCATATCAATCAAAGTGTCCCAAATTTCCTTTGCATTCTCAAGACGGCTGATTTTGTTGAATTCTTTAGGGCACAATCCGTTGAAGAGAATATCACAAGCTTGAGCATTGTATTGCAACATCTTCAACTCATCCGCGGTAGCTTCACGGTTTGGTTCTCTCCCATCAAAGAAGTCACCTTGCAAACCAACACACACAATAGCCCAAACGGCGGGGTTATGTCCAAGAATATGCATTTTCATTTTATGCTTCCAACTAGCAAAATTAGTACCATCAAAGTAAGGACCTCTATGGTGATAATTTCCCTCACTAGACGCCATACTCTCCTAGGTTGTGAAACCAAGGCTATGACCACCAAAAGCTATGGAAATCAAAGCAAATGGAGACCAAAGCTCTGATACCACTTGCAGGATCGAAAGTATGTCTAGAGGGGGGGTGATTAGACTACTTGACCAAATAAAAACTTAACCTTTTCCCAATTTTAGTTCTTGACAGATTTTAGCTATTCTAGGACAAGTCAAGCAATCATCACACAATTCAAGCAAGCATGCAAAGAGTATATTGGCAGTGGAAAGTAAAGCGTGCAACTTGCAAGAATGTAAAGGGAAGGGTTTGGAGAATTCAAACGCAATTGGAGACACGGATGTTTTTCCCGTGGTTCGGATAGGTGGTGCTATCCTACATCCACGTTGATGGAGACTTCAACCCACGAAGGGTAACGGTTGCGCGAGTCCACAGAGGGCTCCACCCACGAAGGGTCCACGAAGAAGCAACCTTGTCTATCCCACCATGGCCATCGCCCACGAAGGACTTGCCTCACTAGCGGTAGATCTTCACGAAATAGGTGATCTCCTTGCCCTTACAAACTCCGTGGTTCAACTCCACAATCTTCTCGGAGGCGCCCAAGTGACACCTAGCCAATCTAGGAGACACCACTCTCCAAGAAGTAACAAATGGTGTGTTGATGATGAACTCCTTTCTCTTGTGCTTCAAATGATAGTCTCCCCAACACTCAACTCTCTCTCACAGGATTTGGATTTGGTGGAAAGAAGATTTGAGTGGAAAGCAACTTGGGGAGGGCTAGAGATCAAGATTCATGTGGTAGGAATGGAATATCTTGGCCTCAACACATGAGTAGGTGGTTCTCTCTCAGAACATATGAGTTGGAAGTGTAGATGTGTTATGATGGCTCTCTCCACGAGTGAAGAGGAGGTGGAGGGGTATATATAGCCTCCACACAAAATCCAACCGTTACACACAATTTACCAATCTCGGTGGACCGAATCAACAAACTCGGTCGGACCGAAATAGTAAACCTAGTGACCGTTAGAGATTTTCGGTGGGACTGACATGCAACTCGGTAGGACCGATATGGTTAGGGTTAGGGCATAACGTAATCTCGGTGAGACCGATTACACAAACTCGGTGAGACCGATTTGGTAATAAGCTAACCAGAGGGTTGGTCAGGCAAACTCGGTGGGACCGATCCGCTCTTCTCGGTGAAACCGAAATGTTACGAAAAGGAAACAGTGAGTTTACATTGCAATCTCGGTGGGACCGATCCGCTCTTTCGGTGAGACCGAAAAGTTACGAAAAGGAAACAGAGAAGTTGCAATCCCATCTCGGTGAGACCGAGATCCCTATCGGTAGAACCGATTTGCTTAGGGTTTGGCAATGGCTATGACAAGTGAAACTCGGTGGCGCCGGGTTGAAAGAATCGGTAGGGCCGAGTTTGGCTTTGGGTTTAGGTCAAATGTGGATATGGGAAAGTAGCTGAGGATTTTGGAGCATATCATTAAGCACATGAAGCAATAGGCTCATTAAGCAACACCTCATCCCTCCTTGATAGTATTGGCTTTTCCTATGGACTCAATGTGATATTGGACCACTAAAATGTAAAGTGGAGAGTCTTGAGCATATGAGCTAGAGCCAATCCTTTGTCCTTAGCATTTTGAGGGTTCCACTTTCACCATCCATGCCATGCCAATCATTGAGCTTTCCTGAAATGATCATCTTGGAATAGCATTAGCTCAATGAGCTATATGTTGTTATGAATTACCAAAACCACCTAGGGATAGTTGCACTTTCACTAGCCTAAGGAATGAAGTGGTAGTCTATTTACATAAGGGGCTCCCCCTCTCCAAAATGCTCTTACATCGTGAGGGGTCGTACCCAAGCTTTTTGCGTGCAGGTTCAAAATAAAGGAGCAAGGTCTCAGCCGGACATATCGCTCCCCTCATCCTCTGAATCGCTCCCGAACAGGCCGCTGGCGCCGTCGCTGTCTCCACCGCCAGCAGCCGCGCCGCCATCGACCACGTCACCCTCATCCGCCGCGACCACCACCGCGTCATCATCAGAAGCAAAGGCCCTAACCAGAGCGTCCACATTGTCGTCCACCCAGTGCGCGAGGTTGCCCCGGACGACCGCGGGCACTGGGGCAATGGCGGCGGCCAAATCAAAGTCAGGATTGGTGTTCAGGAGATGGCTGAAGACGTGGGAGAATGCACGCCCGAGCAGGCCTCGGCTCTTTTCGTCCACAAGCTCGTGATCCCTCTCAGCACGGCTCTCCAGGCGCATCACAACATCAGTGAAGAAGCGAAGATGGCTAGCGTAATCCACGGCGTGGGGATGAGGGGCGTGCTCATCGCAGATGGCACCAAACGCCTGGTTGGCCCTCGTCCTGAGGTCCCGAAGCATGGGAGCATGCTCGCACAGCAGCGTCTGCTGGCAAAGTGCCTCCTCCCTGCTTTGCTGCGCGAGGGACTCGGCGCTGGTAACCCGCTGCTGAAGGGAGAGCATCTCGGCACGGGCGGAGGCCAGCTCGGCCTGCCCCAAGATCAGGGCAGCTACGGCGGCTTTCTCGCGCTGTTCCGCCTCAGCTAGCCCTGACCTGAGGGCAGCGGCCCTGCCCACACCTTCGGCTTTCACGAGCTTCAGCTTCAAGTCGTACCTGCCGGCAAGATCCGTGCGAGCCTTGGCCACCCTGCGGTCGACCTCCTCCTGGGCCCTGGCATCGCGCACGCCGACATCATCCTCTACTTGGGCGACTTGGCACTCCCTCGTCTCCAACCGCTCGAGCTCAAGGTTGCGCTCCGCGGCCTCCAGCAAAAGTGCTTCCTCGCGCCTCAAGATCTCCTCCTCATTGGACGGGGCGCCCTTCATCGACGCCAGGGCAACTCTGCGCACCTCCACCTGCTGCTCCAGGGAGGTGTTCAAGGCCTGAAGCTCCCGCCTGCGCTCCTCAGCGACAGCGCGGCGATTGTCCGCCTCCCTGGCCTCCTCCAAGGCCCGGGCGCTGGCCTCTCGCGAGGTTGCCAGGGATGCCTCGGCCTTCGCATCAGCGTGCTCGCGCTGGAGGCGCCCGAGGTTGATAGCCACCTTCAGGAGATGCCACTCCTCCACCAGCCGGAGGCCTTCGGGTTCAAGGCGAGCGTCGACGTTTGCGAGTTCTCCGCCGCGTCGGCTCATCCCGCCCATTGCCTCTTGAAAAAGCTTTTGGCGGATGACACTCCGCTCATGCGCAAGCTTAAGCGCGCAACCAGGTCTGTCCCTCGCAGCGGGGGTGATCGACGGGCTCCGAAGTGACTCACCACCCTTTGGCAGGGGGTGATACGTCTCCAACGTATCTATACTTTTTGATTGATACATGCTATATTATCTACTGTTTTGGACTATATTGGGCTTTATTTTCCACTTTTATATTATTTTCGGGACTAACCTACTAACCGGAGGCCCAGCCAAGAATTGTTGTTTTTTGCCTATTTCAGTGTTTCGAAGAAACGGAATATCAAACGGAGTCCAAATGGAATGAAACCTTCGGGAACGTGATTTTCTCAACGAACGTGATCCAGGAGACTTGGACCCTACGCCAAGGCATCAGAGAGGTGGTCACGAGGGTGGCGGGCGCCCCCTCCTTAGGGCGCGCCCCCTACCTCGTGGGCCCCTCGGTGCTCCACTGACGTACTCCTTCCTCCTATATATACCTACGTACCCCCAAACGATCAGATACGGAGCCAAAAACCTAACTCCACCACCGCAACTTTCTGTGTCCACGAGATCCCATCTTGGGGCCTGTTCCGGAGCTCCGCTGGAGAGGGTCGTCATCACGGAGGGCTTCTACATCATCATAGCCTCTCCGATGAAGTGTGAGTAGTTTACCTCAGACCTTCGGGTCCATAGTTAGTAGCTAGATGGCTTCTTCTCTCTTTTTGGATCTCAATACAAAGTTCTCCCCCTCTCTCGTGGAGATCTATTCGATGTAATCTTCTTTTTGCGGTGTGTTTGTTGAGACCGATGAATTGTGGGTTTATGATCAAGTCTATCTATGAATAATATTTGAATCTTCTCTGAATTCTTTTATGTATGATTGGTTATCTTTTCAAGTCTCTTCGAATTATCCATTTGGTTTGGCCAACTAGATTGATATGCTCTCATCATATCAATCTCCATCACTTTAATCTTGCTTTGCCTTTTACTTTGCCTTTTACTTTTTACTTTGCACCTCTATACCAAAAATACCAAAAATATTATATCTATCAGATCTCACTCTCATAAGTGACCGTGAAGGGATTGACAACCCCTAATCGCGTTGGTTGCGAGTAGCTATCGTTTGTGTAGGTATGAGGGACTTGAGCGTGGCCTCCTACTGGATTGATACATTGATTCTCAAAAACTGAGGGAAATACTTACGCTACTCTACTGCATCATCCCTTCCTCTTCGGGGAAATCCAACGCAAGCTCAAGAGGTAGCAGGGGGCTGGGGGCTAGCGCCTCCCGGGTCATCGACCGGGCTTCGGCAGGGGCCCGGATGGGTTGAGGCCCGCTACTCGAAGAAGGAGCCAGGATCGAGGTCATCCAGCCGCCGTCCATAACCAGAGAAGGAGCCCTTGGCACACTTGCCGCACCCCAGGCGAGGCCACGAAGGAAAGACGGCAAAGGCGCGGGCTCCAGGCGCCAAGCTAGCGTGTTTGCCCCTCCAGTTGACCTCGCACTAGGCGCGGCATGCTGGCTTGGGGCGCTCAAGGCCAGCGAGGGATTCAAGGTAGGAGGAGGTTGCTTCCCCAAAGGCTTCGCAGCCTTAGCAGAAGGGACCCCGAGGAGTCACTGTCAGGAGGGGAAGCAACACTTGAGAAATCACAAAGATAAGGTACTCACTCGTCTATGGCGATATACTTTCTTTGCTTCAACGGCTGGAAGGCATCGCTGCTGCAGCTTGGGGACCCTTTCCTCTTGCGGAGCGCATCGAAGTCTAGACGGAGCCGGCCGACGCGTTGGACGCGGCCACCAGCCCCGTAAGCTTTGGCCTTAGGAGCAGCAGATTGCGTCGCCCCCTCAGTTGTCACCCCAAGGCAAGAGTCACAGGCTCCTGAGGATCGCACCTCGAGAGCGTCGAGCGGTGCCGACGCCTCGGCGCCCACGCCTCCGGCCTCCAGCGGAGCTCGCCCCCTGCATCCACACTTGGGGTGAGTTCGGCGCTGGCGGCAAGGATGGGAATCACGGGGACGGGGTTCTCGTGGGGCCCTTCAAGGCCAATTGGACGCAGCCCCCATTCATCAAAGGGGGGCATCTGCCCCGCGAACTCCACCATGTTCGAGCAGCAATACAGAAGACAGCCCTCCTGTGGCATGTCAGCTGGCGAGGGGTCGCTCGTCAAGACCTCGAGCACCGTTCTTCATGCCTCGAGCGGAAGCCCCGCTTCCTGAAGCCTCATGCGATCTTGGCTGCCAGACAGGGCCCACATCGGCCAGGAATGGCGCTGGAGGGGGCGACGCGGCGCCGGAGGAACTCCTTCATCACCATGGGTACAGTCACGCCGAGATCTTTCAGCCTTTTCAACCGGAGCCAGACAAAGGCAAGGCGGGGGTCTGCAAGCTTCTCATGACCCCAGCCGGAGCTGGGGACGGCGGGCGCCAAAGGGGGCAAGAGCAGGGGGCTGAGCACACCGACGTCCACGAACACCCATCATGTCCGAAACTCGCTCGCAGATGGTGAGAGCTCAAAGTCAATCCCCGAGTTTGCCGTCGCAACCATGGCCTGGAAGCTCAGGCATCCTGAGCATTGTCGGGGATCGGTTAAGTGCAGCGAGAA
Source organism: Triticum monococcum (assembly GCA_034509565.1). Classification (NCBI taxonomy): domain Eukaryota; kingdom Viridiplantae; phylum Streptophyta; class Magnoliopsida; order Poales; family Poaceae; genus Triticum; species Triticum monococcum. Next base: position 567,653,682 of record CM067843.1, on the reverse strand, counting down.
GAAATGGCGCAGTAGGGCCATGGAAGGGGGAATGCCCACCATGGCCTCGCAGACAAAAGCAAAGACGGCGAGAAGGGAGATTGATTTGGGATCCAGGTGCAACATATGGATCTGATAGTGGGAGATAACGGCGTTGAAGAAGGCAGAGAAAGGAGGAACCACGCCAGCCCACAAGGCGTCGATGAAGAATGGAACCTCGATGGCTGTCCTGTCGACGGAGGCGCGAGATGCGGGCTAGGCCGCCATCCTCCACCATTCATTGGAGTCAGTGGTGAGTGCAGGGCGAACCTTGTCCATGGCTTCCTGGTTGAGCACCAGTGACCGGCCAACGGCGGGTTCAACGGCCGGGGGTGACCCAGCTGAAGACTGAGACTTCTTCTTTTCCTTCTCCATTCTCCGAGGCGCCATGGCAACTAGGTGGGCTGAGCTCGGAACCGATTGGAAGAGGAGTTTATTGTTTCGAAAAGGCAGGAGAGTTGGAGGGGCGCGTTACTAGCAATAGGGGGTAACTGTGTAAGTCACGGTGGCCGCCTAGCCAGGTGGATATCAAGGCTGCGTGGGGAAGCGGAGACGCCCACGTCCAATCGACCGCCATGCGTCAAACGAGGCCGCATGCTATTGGGGCCCGCGGCGCTCCACACTTGCCCCTTGGCTTCGCCTTGACACCAAGCCCGAGCGCGCCTTGGGCCCGGGGGCTACTGTCGGCGTCCTGGGAACAGGGGTTCGCAGACGTGCATGCCTGCAGCCCACGGCGTGGCTCCACCAGCGACCCTATACGTCCCATCTTCACAAGCAAGCACTCAAGACCCACGCGAGGGGCCAAGCCTCGCGAGGCGGATGACGCAAGACCTCCTTGGCGGCGGCCTCACCAGGCTGGCTCACGAGGGGTGGAGAGATCAAGGCAAGGGGTACCTAGCAAGGTTCCTATGACGCAAGCCATGATGACCAAGGCCAGGCAGGCACCAGGCGGGCGCCAGCGCGCATAGTGTCCTCGTTTCCCCTTTGGTGCTAAAGAAGCAAGCGCATGCGCGGAGTCCTGAGGCATCAAGCAAAGGTTTCCATATCGATGCAACGAGACCAAGACTAGCAGGACAGCAGGACGGAAGGTGACCGTGGAGCCCAAGACGGCGTCATCACCAGAGCCTTTGGCGGGCGAAGACCATCTTTGTCAGGATAGCTTGTACTAGTTGTCCCCCTTCAAACTGGCCGTTGCGGGATCCCTTCCCGCCTAATATTTGGGAAGAGGACCCGGGCCTCTATAAATAGGGCTAGCCACCACTTAGGAGGCAGGGGGAACCTCTACCGCATCAACTCACCAAGCACAAGAGCACCTCTCCTCAGGAGGCTATTCTTCCCTTGTAACTGTTCATCCCCAGCCCAAGAGGCAATCCACCACACCACACTGGAGTAGGGTATTACACCACATCGGTGGCCCGAACTAGTATAAATCTTGTGTCCCTTAGTTCTACGAGTTCGATGCGCTAAGCCTTGAGATTGCGGTGAGAGCGTGAGGTAGAGGGAGGAGAGATCTTCGTGTGCACCCTAGTGTTTGAACCTCAAGGGTTTTGCCGGAACCCGAAATCCAACAGGCGTACTGCAAAAGGGAGGAAACGGACTTGTGTTGGAGCGCTACGGTCAAAACGGGGGTCCTGTTCATTAGGAGGGGTGTGGCATACCGCAAAACGGGACTCCATGGGATACTATTCATCCCACCGTCGACTGCCTCCATGGGCTACTGTTCATCCACTGTCGACCTCCTCCAACCTCCACCTGCGATTGTTCATCCACGGGCTCCTGTTCATCTAGCCTCCACCGCGCGCTCCTCCACCGGCTACTGTTCAACTAGCCCTCTCCACGGAGGTCCTATTCAACCACCCCTCCATGGGCTATTGTTTATCCAGCCCTCCACCGACTACTGTTCAACCATCCCTCCACTAGCTACTATTCAACCAGCCCTCCATGGGGTCCTGTTCATCCAGCCCTCCACGGGGTCCTGTTCATCCACCGGCTCGATCGATCGGGGTACTGTTCATCCAGTGGCAACAGCCTCTACTACCACGGTTCCTATTCATCCAACCCCCCACCAGGAACTGTTCATCCAAACCCCCTCAACAATGTTCACTGTTCATCCCGGGAAGGAGGCAGTAGTGTTCGATCGGCTTCAGTTAGCAGCAGTAGCGAAGGAATCACTCGGGTTCAGTTAACAGCAAGGGATCGATCGACCGCTCGTGTTCAGTAACTCATAGCCTATAGTGCAATCGCTCGGGTTCAGTTAGATCCCAACGCCTCGCTCGGGTTTAGTTAGAGTGCAATGCCTCGCACACACGCGCGTATGTATGAGAGAAACGCGCATCGCTCGGCCCCCGACCACCCACCGTAACCGGGAACTCCCCCGATATTTTCCTCACCCTTGCTTGTACCACGGTTTTCTCCATCATGGATGGCCCAAAGAATGTCATGCAACTGCGTCTCTGGCCTGCCCAGGACGAAAAGCCCATTTTCTATCATGATTTTTTGTCATAGAAGTAGGACCCCACCACATCTATGATGATACCAGATTTGGTCACAAATATCATCATAGAAATGTCATAAGTATGAGAGGAAAATTTTCATTTGGCCCAAAATGTCACGGATGTGTCTTTTTTTGTAGTGCACGTTGTGGTTTTTATGCCATAGGTAGAACGGTTCTTGCTAAGCCCGTAGCAGCCACGTAAAACTTGCAACAACAAAGTAGAGGACATCTAACTTGTTTTTGAAGGGCATGTTGTGATGTGATCTAGTCAAGATGTGATGAGATGTAAATTGTTGTATGAGATGATCATGTTTTGTTAAAGTTATCAGCAACTGGAAGGAGCCTTATGGTTGTCTCTTTATTGCATAAGATGCAAGCGCCATATAATTGCTTTACTTTATCGCTATGCGATAGCAATAGTTGCAAAAGCAATAGTTGGCGAGACGACTGTGTGACGACACATTGATAAAGATCAAGATGATGGAGATCATGGTGTCATGCCGGTGATGATGGAGATCATGACGGTACTTTGGAGATGGAGATCAAAGGCACAAGATGATGATGGACATATCATGTCACATATTTTGATTGCATGTGATGTTTATCCTTTATGCATCTTATTTTGCTTAGTACGATGGTAGCATTATGAGATGATCCCTTACTAAAATTTCATGGTATAAGTGTTCTCCCTGAGTATGCACCGTTGCGACAGTTCTTCATGCTAAGACACCACATGATGATCGGGTGTGATAAGCTCTATGTTCACATACAACGGGTGCAAGCCAGTTTTGCACATGCAGAATACTCGGGTTAAACTTGACGAGCCTAGCATATGTAGATATGGCCTCGGAACACTGAGACCGAAAGGTCGAGTGTGAATCATATAGTAGATATGATCAACATAGTGATGTTCACCATTGAAAACTTCTCCGTCTCACGTGATGATCGGACATGGTTTAGTTGATATGGATCACGTGATCATTTAGATGACTAGAGGGATGTCTATATAAGTGTGAGTTCTTAAGTAATATGATTAATTGAACTTAAATTTATCATGAACTTAGTCCTGATAGTAATTGCATATCTATGTTGTAGATCAATTGCTCGTGTATAGCTTCCCCGTTTTATTTATGATATGTTCCTAGAGAACTATGTTGAAAGATATTAGTAGCAATGATGCGGACTAGCTCCGTGATCTGAGGATTATCCTCATTGTTGCATAGAAGAATTATGTCCTCGAAGTACTGCTAGGTGACAGAACTATTGCAGGAGCAAATGCAAACATTATGAATGTTTGACAAGCTCGGTATGATGACTACTTGATAGTTTAGTGCACCATGCTTTACGGCTTATAACCGGGACCTCAAAAATGTTTGAAACGCCATGGAGCATATGAGATGTTCCAAGAGTTGAAATTGGTATTTCAGACTCATGCCCAAGTCGAGAGGTGTGAGACCTCTGACAAGTATTTTTGTTCCTACAAGATGGAGGAGAATAGCTCAACCAGTGAGCATGTGCTCAGAATGTCTGAGTACTACAATCACGTGAATCAAGTGGGAGTTAATCTTCCAGATAAGATAGTGATTGATAGAGTTCTCTAGTCACTATCACCAAGTTACTAGAACTTCGTGATGAACTATAATATGCAAGGGATGACAAAAACGATTCCCCGAGCTCTTCGCGATACTGAAATCGGCGAAGGTGGAAATCGAGAAAAGCATCAAGTGTTGATGGTTGACAAGACCACTAGTTTCAAGTAAAAGGGTAAGGGAAAGAAAGGGAACTTCAAGAAGAATGGAAATCAAGTTGCCACTCCCATGAAGAAACCCAAAGCTAGACCCAAGCCTGAAACTGAGTGCTTCTACTGCAAAGGAAATGGTCACTAGAAGCAGAACTGCCCTAAATACTTGGCAGATTAGAAGGATGGCAAAGTGAACAAAAGTATATATGATATACATGTTATTGATGTGTACTTTACTAGTGTTCATAGTAGCCCCTGGGTATTTGATACTAGTTCAGTTGCTATGATTAGTAACTTGAAATAGGAGTTACAAAATGAAGATAGGCTAGTTGAGGGCAAGCTGACGATGTGTGTTGATAAGATCACCATCGCACACTTCCTTTACCTTCGGGATTAGTGTTAAACCTAAAATAAATGTTATTTGGTGTTTGCGTTGAGCATAATATGATTGGATCATGTTTATTGCAATACGATTATTCATTTAAGTCAAAGAATAATTGTTGTTCTATTTACATGAATAAAACCTTCTATGGTTATACACTCAATATAAATGGTTTATTGTATCTCGATCATAGTGATACACATACTCATAATATTGAAGCCAAAAGATGCAAAGTTAATAATGATAGTGCAACTCAAATAGTCTAAAGCGCATGAAGAAACTTCATGCTGATGGACTTTTGGAATCACTTGATGCTTGGGAACCATGCCTCGTGGACAAGATGACTAAGACTCCGTTCTTCGGAACAATGGAGCGAGCAACAAACTTGTTGGAAATAATACATACTGATGTGTGCGGTCCAATGAGTGTTGAGGCTCGCGGCGGGTATCATTATTTTCTGACCTTCACAGATGATTTGAGCAGTTATGGGTATATCTACTTCATGAAACATAAGTCTGATCGCGGAAACAAATATTTGAGTTACGAGTTTGGTCTTCATTTGAAACAATGTGGAATAGTTTCGCAACTCACGCCACCTGTAACACCACAATGTAATGGTGTATCCGACCGTCATAACCGTACTTTATTAGATATGGTACGATCTATGATGTCTCTTACCGATTTACCACTATCGTTTTGGGGTTATGCATTAGAGACAGTTGCATTCATGTTAAATAGGGCACCATCTAAATCCGTTGAGATGACACTGCATGAACTATGGTTTGGCAAGAAACATAAGCTGTCGTTTCTTAAAAGTTTGGGGTTCCGATGCTTATGTGAGAAATTTTCAACCTGATAAACTCAAACCCAAATCGGAGAAGTACGTCTTCGTAGGATACCCAAAAGAAACTGTTGGGTACACCTTCTATCACAGATCCGAAGGCAAGATCTTTGTTGCTAAGAGTGGATCCTTTCTAGAGAAGGAGTTTCTCTCGAAAGAAGTGAGTGGGAGGAAAGCAGAACTTGGTGAGGTAACTATACCTGCTCCCTTATTGGAAAGTAGTTCATCACAGAAATCAGGTCCACTGATTCCTACACCAATTAGTGAGGAAGTTAATGATGATGATCATGTAAACTTTTGATCAAGTTACCACCGAACCTCGTTGGTCAACCAGAGTAAGATCCACACCAGAGTGGTACGGTAATCCCTTTCTGGAGGTCATGTTACTTGACCATGACGAACCTACGAACTATGAGGAAGCGATGATGAGCCTAGATTCTGCAAAATGGATTGAGGCAATGAAATCTGAGATAGAATCCATGTATGAGAACAAAGTGTGGACTTTGGTGGACTTGCCCGTTGAACGCCAAGCCATTGAGAATAAATGGATATTCAAGAGGAAGACGGACGCTGATAGTAGTGTTACTATCTACAAAGCTCGACTTGTCAAAAAGGTTTTTTGACAAATTCAAGATGTTTACTACGATGAGATTTTCTCACTCGTATCGATGCTTAAAGTCTGTCCGAATCATGTTAGCAATTGCCACATTTTATGAAATCTGGCAAATGAATGTCAAAACTACATTCCTTAAGGGATTTCTTAAAAAAAGAGTTGTATATGATGCAACAAGAAGGTTTTGTGAATCCTAAAGGTGCTAACAACGTGTGCAAGCTCCAGCGATCCATCTATGGACTGGTGCAAGCATCTCGAAGTTGGAATATATGCTTTGATAAAGTGATCAAAGCATATGGTTTTATACAGACTTGCGATGAAGCCTGTATTTACTAGAAAGTGAGTGGGAGCACTACAACATTTCTGATAAGTATATGTGAATGACATATTGTTGATCGAAAATAATGTAGAATTTTCTAGAAAGCATAAAGAAGTGTTTGAAAGGAGTTTTTCAAAGAAAGACCTCGATGAAGCTGCTTACATATTGAAGAAGGAGTTCTTGCATGTGTTGCAAGGTGCGAAGTTGAGTAAAGACTCAAAACCTGACCATGGCAGAAAATAGAAAGAGAATGAAAAATCATTCCCTGTGCCTTAGGCATAGGTTCTATAAAGTATGTTATGTTGTGTACCAAACCTATTGTGTACTGTCGGATTTCGGGTTCTGGCAAAACCCTTGAGGTTCGAACACTGGGGTGCGCATGAAGATCTCTCCTCCCTCTAGCTCACGCCCTCACCACGATCTCAAGGCTCAGCGTGTCGAACTCACAGAACAAAGGGACACAAGATTTATACTGCTTCGGACCACCGATGTAGTGTAATACCCTACTCCAGTGTGGTGTGGTGGATTGCCTCTTGAGCTGGGGATGGACAGTTACAAGGGAAGAACAGCCTCTTGAGGAGAGGTGCTCTTGTGCTCGGTGAGTCTGTGTGGTGGCCTTGGTGGAATGGATCTGGTCCAAGATGAAACCCCCCCACTACGGTGGTGGCTAGTCCTATATATAAAGGCCCGGGTCCTCTTCCCAAATATTAAGCGGGAAGGGATCCCACAATGGCCAATTCGAAGGGGGCAGCTAGTACAAGCTATCCTGAAAAAAGATGGTCTTCGCCTGCCAAAGGCTCTGGTGGTGACGCCGTCACGGGCTCCATGGTGACCTCCATCCTGTCGTCCTGCTGGTCTTGGTCTCGTTGCACCGACATGGGAACCTTTGCCTGATGCCTCGGGACTCCTCGCCTGCGCTTGCCTCTTTAGCACCAAAGAGGAAACATGGACACTTTGTGCGCTGGCGCCCGCCTGGCCTTGGTCGTCATGGCTTGCGTCACAGGAACCTCGCGAGGTGTCCCTTGCCTTGATCTCTCCGCCCCTCGCGAGCCTGCCTGGTGAGGCCGCTCCCGAGGAGGTCTTGTGTCGTCCGCCTCATGAGTCTCGATCCCTCGCGAGGGTCTTGAGTGTTTGCTGGTGAATATGGGCCGTACGGGGCCGCTGACAGAGCCACGCCGTGGGCCGCAGGCATGCAAGTCTGGGGACCCCCGTTCCCAGGACGCCGACAGTAGCCCCTGGGCCCAAGGTGCGCTCGGACTTGGCTTCAAGGCGAAGACAAGGGGCAAGTGCGGAGCGCCGCGGGCCCCAACAGCCCGCGGCCTCGGTTGACGCATGGTGATTGATGGGACGTGGGCGCCTCCGCTTCCCCATGCTGCCTCAGCAACTACCCGACTGACAAAAGGCTGGTGCAGGCCATATTTGCCTTCATTGCATTCCTTCGCCTAGCTCCAATTCCCCTTTCCTGCTCCTTGCTTCCAGAGACTCCAGATCCGCCTAGATCATCCTTCGAGCTTGCCGTAGATGGCGCTCAAGAAAGCTCGGGCTACTCCCTCATCGTCTTGGTACGAGCCGGCGCTCGATGCGCCGAGCGTTTCGGAGAAGAACCTTGCTGTTGTGCTCCTGATGACAGCAGAGGGTGATAAGAAGAGGAAGACCATGCTCCGGGCTGGCTCCAACAAGCCGGAGACCTCAGGCAGCACCTTCTACCCCTTCTTCATGAGCAGCATCGTCGCCGGGCTGGTTCCCACTTTCTCTGACTTCTTCTACTCCGTCCTTAGTCATTACAAGATCCACGCTCTCTATATTCATCCCAACTCCGTCCTCCTCCTGTAGATCTTCGCCTTCTACTGCGAGGCGTATGTCGGGGTGATGCCGTGCGTGGCGCTGTTGTGCTACTTCTTCTTCCTGCGGATCAAAGAGGGCCACTGCTCTAGGTGCGTCAACTTCGTCACAGCCAACAAGACCAACGCCATCTCGAAGGCCGGGAAGAAGGCCAAGGGCTTCAGGGGCAAGTGGGTCTTGATGGACGCCAAGCGCGTCCACCCCTGGCTAGTGCTGCCGACGGAGATGCCGGTGTCCCATGAGGGATGGCTTCGCGTGAAGCTCACCAACGCCCGGGCGGCGTAGATGTTGGAGAGGATGACATCCGACCTGAGGCCTGGTGATTCAAGGGCGGCGAAGTTGACGGGGGCACGTGGCTCCCCTCCAATCGCGCATGCGCCCCTTGTGGAAGCTTGGATACGAAGGGGACAACCTTCACCGGCGCCCGGAGGCCCTTTCTGACGAGGATCTGTGCTCGGCTCGCCGCTCCTTGGTTGGGGACAACCAAGGGTACCCGCCGGACTCCTTCGTTCCCTTGTACCGCCGTCCGGATGGGGCAAAGGTTGTCGCTGCTCTGCATGTCTTTGATGAGCGTGGGCTCGTGCCACTTGCGCCCTCGAGCGTCCCAGTGACGACGAGTCCGGTGGACGTGTCTTCCGACGAGTCTCAGGCGGGGGAAGAGGACGAAGAAGGGGAGGAGGAGGAGCGCGACTCGGAGGCGACCCATGAAGGGGAGGGGAGACCCCCCTTTGTGCAAGGCTGACATCCTCCGCACCCTGCCTGATGACGATAATGAGGATGGTGTCCTCCTGGAAAGGAGGGAGCCGCATGCGGCCGGTGGCTCCTCGAGGTCCAAGACAAGTCCTCGGAGGAGGTCCCCAACTGTGATTCCGACGAGAGTGAGGTCGGCGTTGATTTCTCAAGATGATGTCCCTGTTCTGACGCTTCCCAGAGCTGCCTCCAACCCGCATACTGCTTCTTCTTCTGTTCCTGGTGCTTGCGAGCCTGTGCCTCAGGCGAAGCTTTTAGGCTTCAAGCTTAGGAGGTAGAGAGATTACACTAGGGTGGACCAGTAAGTGCTCTTATCCGGTCTTGTTTCTGCTTCTGCTGCTCGTTCTTGACACTCCTCCGTTGTGTAATTAGGCTGACGCCCATGGCAAAGAAGAGGAAGGAGGAAGCGGCGGTGCCGCTCGGGACCAAATCGCCTGCAGCGGCTGCACCCTCCTCCGCGGGGAAGGGTAGTGAGAGTACTCGCACTTCCCCTGCCCGATCGTCCTCGCGAGACTTGGGGGAGCGACCTCCGAAGGAGGCAGCCCCCGTAGCCCCGCCGGCTCCGGAGGTGCCGACATCCGGCTCGGTTTTTGGGGTCCCCCAAGTTCAGGAGCTCCTAGCCTCTCAGGCCATGGTGACAATGTTGCCTCCTCTTCCTTCCGCCGCACTGCCGACCTTGGATCCTTCCACCTCCCCTGACGTCCTAGAGCGCGCTCTCTCCACGTTGACCTTGCTACAAGAGGATCTTCAAGGCACCGACCGTCACCTGGCGACCGGGCGCCTAGAGCTGGTCTTTGGCTGGCTTCACTCAGACGTGTCCGTTCGAGCGGCGCTGAGCCAGGCGGCAGCAACCTCCGAGAAGGACAAGCAGGCCGCCGCCCAGGCCGCCGCCTCTCGTGAGGTGGCGCTGAAAGATACCGGGGCCGCCCAGGATCGCTCTCAGTCGCTGGAGGCCGATCTGGAGACAATGTGCAACGAGCGTGCGGTCGAGGCGCGAGGCGGGGGAGGAGAAGATGAAGGCCCGGGAGGATGCCGTCAGGGGTCGCGATGCCGAGCTGGAGCAGTTGGGGAAGGCGCACGCCGCGGAGCGCGGCCGGCTGGAGAAGCTGGAGCGGAAGATGGAAGTGGAGAAGGCCGAGCTTGACGCCAAGGCGAAGGTCCTAGCCGAGGACCGCGCGGCCTTCAAGTCCCTTGAGGAGAGGTCCCGCGTGGCACCGCGGTCACTCTACAAGAAGGGCTTGGAGGAGCCGCTAGCCACCGTCGATGAGGGCCACACCCAACTGCTTCCTCATCTGGTCGGGGGACTTGAGGAGGTTGTGGACGGAATCAGCCCCTTGGTGGAAGGAGAAGCCCGCGCACTTTCCTCGGACATGCTGACACGCGTCCTCAGCCACCTCCATCTTCATGACCCTGCCGCCAACATTGACGACCTGCTGGAGCCTGTGGACAACGAGCGCTGTGCCGATGTTGCCGAAGCTGTGAAGGGCCAGGTGGAGGCCCTGCTAAATAAGTTCCGCGCCTTCGACCATGTGCCCCCAACTGGTGACGTTGTTGAGCCTGCAACTCTAGCTGGTGGCTCAGGTGAGGGTGGCCTCACCATCAAAGGGGTGCCTCTTGCAAGCGACGGCGGCGTCCAGGGATGATGGGATGCCTTGTCAGCGGCTCCTTTTCCTGCTTTGCTTCTGCAACATGAACCATGCCTCGTGGAGGCGTTTAAACTTGCGCTTGGTATTCGAGAAACAATATGTCTTGTAATATTTGATTGAAATTCCACGATTTCCTTTCCGTTTGCTTTGGTGTTCTGCGTCGGCAGGGCCCGACCCCGCGCATACCTCAGCTACCATTGGGCCGTCCGGATTACTAGGATGGACCAAGGAGTGAGGGGCTACGTGGCCAGTTAGGCTCCTGAGTCGCGATGCTCAGGAGTCCCCCTTGACGCCCAAACAGCTTATAGAAAGGAGATGCGAGAGTAGGCCTAGTGTTCTACATCGGCAGGGCCCGACCCCGCGCATACCTCAGCCGCTGTTGGACCGTCCGGATCACCAGGACGGACCAAGGAGTGAGGGGCTACGTGGCCAGTTAGGCTCCTGAGTCGCGATGCTCAGGTGTCCCCCTTGACGTCCAAACAACCTTCATACCTTGGCTCCGCTTGGGAGGGCGCACGGCGACCATGTCCGAGGGACCTGGCAGGGTGGCGTACGCTCGGATGTGACCCGAGCGCAGCCCCCGTGCCCAGCCCCCACGCGCGACTCTCCCGAGGGGAGGTGTTGCGATGAGGCCAGACACTGAGCTCGGAGGCTCCCTGAGGTTGATACAGCCATGGGCCGCCCTCAGTTGTTTATCACCAGCACGGAGCATAGCGCTTCCGCACTTGCACGGGCATAGCCGCTCCACAACAGTGTCGACTACCAGCGCGGAGCATGGTGCTTCCACTTGTGCGTGGGTGAGGACTCCCTCTAAGTGGAGCCCCCGGGGCGTGTACAGCCCCGCCCTGACATGTGGCTTGCACGGCAGGGCTAGACGAGGTGTGTCTGGGAACTCGTGAGCCAGCACGAGACTCATGAGGCCCTACCTCAAGGCGGGTTGCGCCTGGTCTTGGCTCTTGATGGCTATGGTGGTCCTACGAGATGGTTAGGCAACCTATGCCGAGCGGATCTCCTGAGGCAATCGCATGAGGAGGCCAAGCACCAACGACCCCAGGAGGTGACGTGAACGGGGTCGGCCGGCCAGATAGAGCTCAGCCGTTGGGTTTATCAACACTGCAGGGACGGACCCGAGCATAGGCGTCGTGCATAGTCTTCTCATGTGAAGGATCCTAAAGAAAAATGATCGGCGTGTGGCTCTCGTGGTGGGTGGCAACCAAGAAGGTGATGAATATAAATAACTCATGCATGGGAATCAAATAGCTTAGATAGATGCGAGAACGATACATGCCGCTGGGACGGACCCGAGCGGCCTGGGGATGATGCAGTCCGAGGGGCGCCCCTAGTAAAGTAAGCTAAAGACGTAAAAAGGATACATACCGCAGGGGCAGGCCCACGCGACCTGGGAATAATGCAGCCCGAGGGGCGCTCCCAGCTGAATGAACTTGCAAAATGTCACCTGGTTTGGTTGTCAAAGGAGCATTGGGGTAGTTGAAGGCGCGCGCTGAAGAAGTAGCTCCTCATGATCCACCAAGGCCCTGAGCCTCGTGAGGCTCTGGTTGCGCTGGAAGGCGGCTGCCATGCTCAGCAGGCCAAATGGCATGCGAACATATCTATGAGGTGGGCCCTCGCAACATCCCATGTGCGAAGGCCAGAAGCGCTCCTGAGATGCGGCCCTGTTGAGCCCTGGGATGTCGATGCAGATGTGTAGCTCGCCACCCTCGCCCGGATAGGGAGCTACACCAGGTGGGCGGCAGTCACCGCGTATTCCCTTGCTTCCTGAAGCTCCTGGGTGGCCTTGTCGATGAACTCCTGAGCACCGGGCGCTCCTCGCCTGGTGCCCTCCTGAGGGAAACGTGTCGCAAAGCACGCCTCCATGTGGTGCCCGAGTGCCTCCCTCGTGACGTTGGCCAGGTCTGAGGCCCTCCAGAAGAGAGCCCCCGAGCCCTACCCGAGGAGGGCGCCGGGCGCGCCTTCCTATGCAAGGGAGGGAGGCGCCCCAGGTGCGGGCGCCGATCCTGATGTGGCACTGCTAGAGGCGCCGCTCCCCTGAGGCCCTGTGCGAAGTAGTTGCTTCTTCTTCTTGGGGTGGCCTCAAAAGGGTACGCGCCCTTGCTGTCAGGGTCTTCGATTACTGTGGCTTGGAAGGCGCGCTCGAGGGAGCACACCGCATCTCTTTCTTTGCAGGGGACTGTGATGATTCCGTCGCTTCCTGGCATCTTGAGGATGTTGTAGCCATGGTGGGTCACTGCCATGAACTTGGCCAGGGCCGGATACCCGAGGATGCGTTGTACGACACACGGGTGTGGGAGACATCGAAGTCGACGAGCTCGGTGTGGTAGTTGTTGCGCTGACCGAAGGTGACAGGGAGACGAACTTGCCCTGTCGGGGTGGTGGAGCCGTCAGTCACTCTTGAGAAAGGCTTGGTGGGTTGAAGCTGATTGTATGGCACTTGGAGGCTGTCAAACATCTTGACGGATAGGACACTGAGCCCCGTGCCGCCGTCGATGAGGGTCTTGATGACTTGGACATTGCTGATGACGGGTGAACAGAGCATCGGGAGGACGCCGACGGTTGCCGGGCACTTGAGCTGGTCCGCTAAGCTGAAGGTGATGGCGTATTTGGACCACCTGAGCCGACACATGGCCTCGAGCCTGGGGAGGGTTGCATTCACCTCATGAGAGAACTGCTTGAAGATGCATTGGGAAGCCGGGGCCTGAGGACCACCCAAGATGCAAGCGATGGCGCACGGTTCTTGGAAGCCCCCAGCCCCCTCATCCTGATGGTGGTCGTCGTTCCTTCTTGGTGGTGGCGGCAGTGGAGGGAGGCCGGCATTGCCCTGAGGATAGTCCTCACGAGGCTGGTCGCGCTAGGCGCCCTCACAAGGCTTCTTTTGCCAGTGGTCCTCACGAGGCCGGTCGCGCCACTCCTGGCGGGGGTCGTGGTCATCCCAGCGTCCTCCACCTCGCCCTCCTCCTTGGTCGTAGCCCCGGTCGTTGAACTTGGGGCGTCAACCGAAGCGTCCATCTCGGATGGCCCTGAGCTCTTGACAATCATTGGTGTTGTGGCTGCTTACGTTGTGGAAGGCGCAGAACGGATGGCTGTCCTTGGACGACTCGGGGTGGTCCCGGCCGCGCTTCTTGTCCGGCTCTGCCGTGAGTACGGCCATTCCAATGCGCTTCACGTCCTTGATCTTGGCCTTCTTCTCCTCTGGGTCGGTAGCGGGGAGCTCGAGGAGCGAGAGACGCCCCTCCTCGGCTCTTGCACACTTGGTTGCTATGTTGAACAGCTCCAGAGTCGTGCATAGCTCTTCGTGGATGGTGAGCTCCTCCTTCATCTTGACATCGCGGACACCATCGGAGAACGCTGAGATGATGGCCCCGTCCATCACCTTGGGGATCTTGAGATGAATGTTGTTGAAGCGCTGGATGTACTTCTGCAGGGTCTCTCCCGGCTGTTGCTTGATGCGGCGCAGGTCACCCGCGGCCGGAGGACGGTCTCGAGTACCCTGGAAGTTGGCGATGAAGCGGTTGCGCATATCTCCCCAGGAGGAGATTGTTCCCGCGGGCAGGTTGAGGAGCCATGAGCGGGCGCCATCCTTGAGAGCCATGGGAAACTAGTTCGCCATGACTTTTTCGTCGCTGTTGGCTGCCCCAATGCTCAGCTCGTATAGCTGCAGGAACTCCGCAGGATTGGGGGTGCCGTCATAGCGCGGAGGCAGATCCGGCTTGAACTTGCATAGCCAAATGATGGTGTGTAGCTCGGGAGCGAAGGTGCGGTAGCCTGCGGTGGCCACCGGGGCCCTCTGCTGGGGCGGAGCCTGCCCTTGATGTTCGCGCACCACTGGCGCAGGCGGCACACGGTCTCGTCATGGCGCCGGGAGCGTTGGAGCATTTTCTTGCGGCCGAGGAACCTCTTGGCAGCTCCCTTCTTCGTGCACGGGCACACAGCGTGGCGTATCACGCCGCAGGACCACACGTCTTGTGGTGAGGACACCGTCTTGACGCAAGGGGGCAGTGGCACTCCGTGAGCTGCGCGTCTTGGCGCAAGGGCTCCATCTTGATGCGGAGGCGGCGGAGGTGCTCCATGAGCAACATCGCCCGCGGCTGGAGGTGGGCGAGGCGGTGAGAGGGATGGTGCAGGAGAGCCCCCAGTGGCGCTGACGAGCTCAGCGATGCGGTCTAACCAGTCCTCGTAGAGGTCGTCAACCGGGTGGTAGCGCAAGAGCTCGTGTGGCATGAGCAGCACAGCCTACGCGTCCGTGGGTGCGCGGAGAGCGTGAGACGATGAGCCGGCCGGAGTTAGCAACGGGGTGGCGGTGCATCGTCCCGCCGCACGAACGGGTGCAGTGATGATGCTTGCTGCTCATTCATTGTCGGGCCGGTAGCGGCGTTGGCAACAGGAGACGGAGAACGACAGGGAGGCCTGCCGACAGGGGCTGTCTGAGCGACACGGGCGGCGCGGGCTCGATACGCGTCTGACATGGATGCGGTGGACGGTGGAACGTGGATCAACCGAAGGAAGGCTTCAGCGCACCCCTACATGGCAGCCTCCTGAGGAGAGGTGCTCTTGTGCTTGGTGAGTCTGTGTGGTGACCTTGGTGGAATGGATCCGGTCCAAGATGAGATCCCCCACTACGGTGGTGGCTGGTCCTATATATAAAGGCATGACTCCTCTTCCCAAATATTAGGCGGGAAGGGATCCCACAACGGCCAATTTGAAGGGGGCAACTAGTACAAGCTATCCTGACAAAAGATGGTCTTCGTCTGCCAAAGGCTCTGGTGGTGACGTCGTCCCGGGCTCCATGGTGACCTCCGTCCTACCGTCCAGCTGGTCTTGGTCTCGTTGCACCGATATGGAAACCTTTGGCTGATTCCTGGGGACTCCTCGCCTGCGCTTGCCTCTTTTGCACCAAAGAGGAAACGCGGACACTGTGCGTGCTGGCGCCCGCCTGGTGCCCTCCTGGCCTTTGTCGTCATGGCTTGCGTCATAGGAACCTCGCGAGGTGTCCCTTGCCTTGATCTCTCCACCCCTCGCGAGCCTGCCTGGTGAGGCCACCCCCGAGGAGGTCTTGTGTCGTCCGCCTCACGAGGCTCGGCCCCTCGCGAGGGTCTTGAGTGTTTGCTGGTGAAGATGGGTCGTACGGGGCCGCTGACGGAGCCACGCCGTGGGCTGCAGGCAGGCAAGTCTGGGGACCCCCGTTCCCAGGATGCCGACGTGTACCTCACCATCAGTTTGGCAAGAGGGTATAGTAGTGATCTAGGAGTGGATCACCGAATAGCGGTCAAAATTATCCTTAGTGGAATAAGGAAATGTTTCTCGGTTACGGAGGTGACAAAGAGTTTGTCGTAGAAAGTTACATCGATGCAAGCTTTGACACCGATCTGGATAACTCTAATTCTCAATCTAGATACATATTGAAAATGGGAGCGATTAGCTAGAGTAGCTCCGTGTAGAGCATTGTAGACATAGAAAATTTGCAAAATACATACGGCTCTGAATGTGGCAGACCCGTTGACTAAACTTCTCTCATAAGCAAAACATAATCACTCTTTAGGTGTTAATCACATAGCGATGTGAACTAGATTATTGACTCTAATAAACCCTTTGGGTATTAGTCACATGGAGATGTGAACTAATCACATAAAGATGTGAACTATTGGTGTTAAATCACATGATGATGTGAACTAGATTATTGACTCTAGTGCAAGTGGGAGACTGAAGGAAATATGCCCTAGAGGCAATGATAAAGTTGTTATTTACATTTGCTTATATCATGATAAATGTTTATTATTCATGCTAAAATTGTATTAACCGGAAACTTAGTACATGTGTGAATACATAGACAAAACAAAGTGTCCCTAGTATGCCTCTACTTGACTAGCTCGTTAATCAAAGATGGTTAAGTTTCCTGACCATAGACATGTGTTGTCATTTGATGAACGGGGTCATCATTAGAGAATGATGTGATGGACAAGACCCATCTGTTAGCTTAGCATAAATGATCGTTTAGTTTTACTGCTATTGCTTTCATCATGACTTATACATGTTCCTGCGACTATGAGGTTATGCAACTCCTGAATACTGGAGGAACACCTTGTGTGCTATCAAACATCACAACGTAACTGGGTGATTATAAATATTCTCTACAGGTGTCTCCGATGGTGTTTGTTGAGTTGGCATAGATCGAGATTAGGATTTGTCACTCCGTGTATCGGAGAGGTATCTCTGGGCCCTCTCGGTAATGCACATCACTATAAGCCTTGCAAGCAATGTGAATAATGGGTTAGTTGCGGGATGATGCATTATAGAACGAGTAAAGAGACTTGCCGGTAACAAGATTGAACTAGGTATGATGATACCGACGATCGAATCTCGGGCAAGTAACATACCGATGACAAAGGGAACAATGTATATTGTTGTGCGGTTTGACCGATAAAGATCTTCGTAGAATATGTCGGAGCCAATATGAGCATCCAGGTTCTGCTATTAGTTGTTGACCGAAGATGTGTCTCGGTCATGTCTACATAGTTCTCGAACCCGTAGGTCCGCACGCTTAAAGTTCGATGACGATTTGTATTATGAGTTATGTGATTTGATGACCAAAGTTTGTTCGGAGTCCCGGATGAGATCACGGACATGACGAGGAGTCTTGAAATGATTGAGACGTAAAGATCAATATATTGAAAGGCTATATTCGGACATCGGAAAGGTTCTGAGTGGTTCGGGTATTTTTCGGAGTACCTTAGAGTTACGGGAATTCGTCGGGGGAAGTATTGGGCCTTCATGGGCCTTAGAGGAAAGGAGAGAAGGGCCACAAAGGGAGCCCCCCCCCATGGGCTGGTCCGAATTGGACTAGGGAGGGGGTGGTGCCCCCCCTATTTCCTTCTCCCTCTCCTCTCCTTCCTTCTTTTCCTACTTGGACTAGGAAAGGGGGAAACCTACTCCTACTAGGAGTAGGAATCCCCCCTTTGGGTGTGCCCCTTGTGGCCGGCCCTCCTCCTCCTCCCCTCCTTTATATACGGGGGAGGGGGCATCCCATAGACACACAAGTTGATCTTTAGCCATGTGCGGTGCTCCCCCACCACAGTTTTCCACCTCAGTCATATTGTCGTAGTGCTTAGGCGAAGCCCTGCGTCGATAACTTCATCATCACCGTCAACACGTCGTCGTGCTGACGAAACTCACCCTCGGCCTCAACTGGATCAAGAGTACGAGTGATGTCACCGAGCTGAACGTGTCCAAATCACGGAGGTGCCATGCGTTCGGTACTTGATCGGTTGGATCGTGAAGACGTTCGACTACATCAACCGCGTTACTCAACGCTTCCGATTTCGGTCTATGAGGGTACGTAGGCACACTCTCCTCTCTCGTTGCTATGCATCTCCTATATAGATCTTGTGTGATCGTAGGATTTTTTTGAAATACTACGTTCCCCAACAGTTTTATTCAGAAATATGGTTTTGACACCGGTGGAAAATGGAGCTAGAGCTAGTAAGGATAATGGGGGTGCCAATGTTAACTGCCTGCCTTGTAACAAGCTTGGTTCTCCTACTCGATTAATAACCTTCGTTTCATAACTAAGGGAAATACTTATCTCTACTGTACTGCATCATCCTCTCCTCTTCAGGGTAATCCCAACACAGATCACAAGTAGCAGGAAGAATTTCCGGCGCCGTTACATGGGTGACATCATCAACATCTATCAAGTACCTACACATAAACTTTCATCTCCTTGCATTAACTTTATTTGGCATTTGCCTCTTGTTTTCATCTCCCCCACTTCTAAAAAGTTTTTGTCGGATTGCGGGTTCCAGCAAAACCCTTGAGGTTCGAACACCGGGGTGCGCACAAAGATCTCTCCTCCCCCAAGCTCTCACCCTCGCCACGATCTCAAGGCTCAGCGCATCGAACTCGCAGAACAAAGGGACACAAGATTTATACTAGTTCAGGCCACCTGTCGACGTTCTGGGAATGGGGGTCCCCAGACTTGCCTGCCTGCGGCCTACGGTGTGGCTCGAGTGGGGGCCCAACGTGGCCCATCTTCACCAACACAAGACTCAAGACCCTCGCGAGGGGCCAAGCCTCGCGAGGCGGACGACACGGCGCATCCTCAGCCGCAGCCTCCTCAGGCTGGCTCGCGAGGAGACGGAGATATCAAGGCGGGGTGCCTCGCGAGGTGCCGGTGACGCAAGCCATGACGATCGAGGGTGCCAGGCGGGCACCAGCGCGCGCAGCGTCCTCCTTTCCTCTTTGGTGCAAAGAGGGCAAGCGCATCCGTGGAGTACCGAGGCGTCAGGCAAAGGTTGCCATTTCGGTGCAACAAGACCAGGACCAAGCGGACTACGAGACGGAGGTCACCATGGAGCCCAGCACGGCGTCACCGCAGAGTCTTTCGCAGGCGAAGACCACCTTTAGTCAGGATAAGAGTACTTGCTATCCCCCTTCAAATTAGCCCGCCATTGTTGGCTCCCTTCCCGCTCAATATTTGGGGAGAGGACCAGGGCCTCTATAAATAGGACCAGCCGCCCACATAGCAAGGGGTTCGTTTTTAGGTGGAGGGGGATCGAAATCAGAGAGAGAGAAGGGCGGCTGAACTCCTCAGTTCACCGCCTCAGCCAAGAACAGACCCTCGCGATGCAGTTCTTCCTTGTATTGTCCATCATCATTAGCCCCAAGAGGCAATCCATCCACCACACACTGGAGTAGGGTATTACACCGCACTGGTGGCCCGAACCAGTATAAATCTTGTGTCTCTTGTGTGATTCCTTTAGTAGTTTAGATCTTTGTGAGACGGGGAGGTTGAGGACGTGATCTTCGCACCACCCCAGTGTTCGAACCTTAAGGGTCTGCCGGAACCCGAAATCCGACATTTGGCGCGCCAAGTAGGGGTGCGCCGGAATTCGTCTTCCACCACTCCGCTCTCCTCCGACCGTCACATCCATGTCTGACGCTCGTCGGGCCCGCGCTCGGCCGCCACCGTCTCTCGCGTCGCCCGGATGGCCCCCGTCGGTAGGCGTCCTCGTCGTTCCCCGTCGCCCGCCGTCGACACCGCCACCGGCCCGGCGGGAAACGAGCGGCGAGTGCCACTCCGGCATCCACCCGCGCGACAGACTGACTGCACCATGATGTCAACGCCTCCGGTCGTTGCGGCCCTCCTGGGCGGCTCGCAGGCCCCGCCCACAGGTCGCCACGTCAAGCCCTTTGCCCACCGGGTTAACACCATCTCCGCATGGCAGGGGGCTACCCCGGACCGGGCGGCGCCCGAGGCCGGCATGACCTTCAGCTCGGAGGACCACCCCACCAACCCGGTCGGCTCGGGCGCACTCCCGCTGTTGTGCACCCCCACTATCTGCTAGGTGGCCGTCACCAGGACCCTCGTTGACGGCGGCGCGGGCCTCAGTGTGCTTTCGGTCGAGACTTTCAGCCTCCTATGCATACCTTGGGAGCGGCTGCGACCCAGCCGATCTTTCTCGGGTGTCGGGGGCGGATCATCCGACTCCTTGGGACAGATCCGGCTCCCGGTAACCTTCGGCACCTACGACAACTTCCGCACGGAGATGGTCGACTTCGACATCGCCCCCATCGGCCTCCCTTACAACGCCATCCTCGGCTACCCAGCTCTGGCTCAATTCATGGCCGCCACGCACCCAGCGTACAACCTCATGAAGATGCCCGGGAGCAGCGGCACCCTCGCCGTGCACGGGGACACCGGGGACGCCTTGCAAGTACTCAAGCTCGCCTTCAAAACGGCGGCACCTGCACGGCCCGTTGACGCGGAGACCCCTGAGCCCAAGGGGGCTGCGCCCACCAAGAAGAAGCAGTTGTTCACCCAGGACAAATCAGAAACCAAGCAGATACCCGTCGACGAGGACGGGTCCTCCGGTGCCACTTTCACCATAGGCGCCAACCTAGAGCCTGAGCAGGAGGAGGCCTTGGTCAAGTTCCTGCGCTTGAATAAGAAGGTATTTGCTTGGGAGCCAGATCAGCTGGCGGGGATCCCCAGAAGTGTCATCGAGCATCACCTCAACGTGTGCCCAAACGTACGCCCCGTGAAGCAGAAGGCCAGGCGGCAGTCCACGGAGAAGCAGGCTTTCATTGCCCAAGAGACCCGCAAACTAGAGGCCGTCGGGGTCATTCTCGAGGTCCGATACCCGGATTGGTTGGCCAACCCTGTCATTGTGCCCAAGAAGGGGGGGGAGAACACATGTGTGTCGACTTCACCAACCTCAACAAGGCATGCCTGCAAGATCCGTTCCCGCTCCCCCGCATCGACCAGATTGTCGATTCCACTGCGGAGTGCGACCTGCTATGTTTCCTGGATGCCTTCTCCGGGTATCACCAGATCAAGATGGCCGTGGAAGACGTTGAGAAGACCGCCTTCTTGACCCCGTGCGGGGTATACTACTATACATGCATGCCGTTCGGGCTGCGTAACGTAGGGGCAACCTTTCAGCGACTGATGCACATCACCTTGGGCCAGCAGCTCGGAAAGAATGTCGAAGCCTATGTTGATGACATTGTGGTAAAATCTCGGGAGGCCAAGACCCTGATACAAGACCTGGAGGAGACCTTCGCGAGCCTCGACGCGGTAAACCTGCGGCTCAACCCGAAGAAATGTGTGTTTGGCGTCCCCTCGGGCAAGCTCTTGGGATTCCTCATGTCCCATCGTGGCATTGAGGCCAACCCCGAGAAGGTCAAGGCGATCGAAGACATGAGTCCACCAAAGACCCTCAGAGAAATGCAGAAGCTCACTGGGCGCGTGACCTCGCTAGGGCGCTTCATCTCCAAACTGGGGGAGCGAGCGCTGCCTTTCTTCCAGCTGATGAAGAAAAAGGGGCCCTTTGAATGGACTGCAGAGGCAGATAAGGCGTTTCAAGATCTCAAGAGGTACCTGACCAGTCCCCCAGTCATGGTGGCTCTGCACCCTCAGGAGCCCCTGCTGCTGTACCTCGCCGCCACACCCTACTCCGTCAGCGCAGCCCTGGTGGCGGTTAGGGAGGAGCGCCAAGTCAAGGCCGCAGCGGCAGCACGAGGCAGGACAAAACGGGAACAAGGAAAGCCTGCAGAAGCCACAACCGCAGCTGAGGAGGGTCAGCCGCCGAGGAATGCACCGGGGGCAGGAGAGGCCGCCCGACCAGATGGTCCACCTCCCGAGGCCACGTCGCCCCGTGAGGCGCCCTTACCTCCCGAGGGCGCGGCAACCCCAGATGCTCCCAGCCTTGTCGAGCACCCAATTTACTTTGTTAGCACGGTGCTACGGGATGCGAGGGCACGGTACCCAATGCCTCAGAAGCTCCTCCTCGCGCTACTGGTAGCTTCGCGCAAGCTGCGTCACTACTTCCAAGCTCATCCCATCAAAGTCGTCTCGTCATACCCCCTGGAGAGAGTGCTCAGAAGCCCTAACTCAGCCGGAAGGGTCGCTGAGTGGAACATAGAGCTGCAGGCGTTTCAGCTCGAGTTCAGCACAACCAGGGTCATCAAAGGAGCAGCGTTGGCGGATTTTGTGGCAGAATGGACGGAGGCACCAGGCCTCAATGCCGACGAGGATCGGTCCCTCTTCCCGGGGAGCGAGGCGCCAGAAGGCTGGGTCATGCACTTCGATGGGGCGTTCTCCAGACATGGTGCTGGGGCTAGGGCGGTGCTTATATCGCCCACTCAGGACAAGCTCTACTACGCCGTACAGCTCTGTTTCCAGCAAGGTGAAAAGGTCTCCAACAACATAGCGGAGTATGAAGGTTTGATAGCGGGTTTGAAGGCCGCAGCAGCCCTGGGGGTGAAACGCCTCACCATTAAGGGCGATTCGCAGCTCCTTGTTAATTTCTCCAACAAGGTGTACGAGCCGGAAGATGAGCACATTGAAGCCTACCTTGCGGAGGTCTGCCGGATGGAGAAGCAGTTCTGGGGGGTGGAGTTGCAGAATGTGCCCCGTGGCACCAATCAGGAGGCCGGCGACATCGCCAAACGGGCGTCCAGGCGGTTACCTCAGGAGCCTGGTGTCTTCGAGGAGCGGCTCTTCAAGCCCTCAGCCTTGCCATCATTGTCAAACATGGCTCAGCCTCGGGAGGAGCTCCCCAGCCACCTGCCTCAGGAGCCCCGGTCTATGGCCCGGCCTCAGGAGCACGCCTGCTCCTGACGATGGAACCTCAGGAGGGATGCTGGATCACGGAGCTCCGGAGTTACTTAACACAAGGGACCTTGCCGGAGAAGGAGGAGGAAGCGGAGCGTGTGGCACGGCAGGCCACGGCGTACTGCATCAAGGATGGAGAGCTCTACCGGAAGCGACCAAACGACGTATCCCTGCGCTGCATCTCCAGGAAGCAAGGAAAGGAACTGCTGGAAGACATACACTGCGGAGACTGTGGACATCATTCATCATCACGGACCCTCGTCGGCAAGGCGTTCCGCAGTGGGTTTTATTGGCCCACCGCACTCAATGACGTCGTCGAACTGGTGAAAGCTTGTGAGGCCTGCCAGTTCCACGCCAAGCAAATCCATCAGCCAGCGGGAGGCCTGCAGACTATACCCCTTTCGTGGCCATTCGCAGTCTGGGGGCTGGACATCCTGGGCCCGTTTCCTCGGGCGCCAGGGGGCTACCGCTACCTCTACGTCGCCGTGGACAAGTTCACCAAGTGGGCTGAAGTGGAGGCCGTCCGCACCATCCCCGTGGGCTCTGCGGTCAAGTTCATCAGGGGCATCGTGAGCCGGTTCGGAGTGCCGAACCGCATCATCACAGACAATGGTTCGCAGTTCACCAGTAACCTCTTCAAAACATATTGTGCTAACCTTGGAACGCAGATATGCTACGCTTCAGTGGCGCACCCCCGAAGCAACGGCCAGGCCGAGCGAGCCAACGCGGAGGTCCTGAGGGGCCTCAAGACCAGGACATTCAAGAAGAAGCTGGAGGCATGTGGCCGAGGTTGGTACGACGAGCTTCAGTCCGTGCTGTGGTCCATCCGCACCACCGCGACCAAACCGACTGGAGAAACCCCATTCTTCCTGGTCTACGGAGCGGAGGTAGTCCTCCCTCACGAGGTCAGACGTCGCTCCGCGCGGGTCCTGGCGTTCGATGAGGCGCAGCAGGACGCCATGCGGGGGACGGACCTCATGTTGGGGGAGGAACGTCGTCGGGAGGCCGTGCTGCGAGCGGCGAGGTATCAGCAAGCGCTGCGGCGGTACCACTGCCGCAACATCCGCTCCAGGACCCTTGAGGTAGGAGACCTCGTGCTCAGGCGGGTCCTCTCCATGGAGGGATTGTACAAGCTCTCTCCCATGTGGGAGGGCCCGTTCAAGGTTGTTCATGTTTCCAGGCCCGGCTCCGCGTGCTTGGAGACTCAGAAGGGAGTGCCGGTCCAGAACGCGTGGAACATCCAGCACCTCCGGAGGTTCTACCCCTAAAAAGGCCCAGAGCCTGTGAAGAAAGGCGAGTGCCTGTGAAGATCATCGCTTCGGAAAAAGGCCCGGAGCCTGTGAAGCAAGGCGAGTGCCTGTGAAGATCATCTCTTTTTGAAAAGGCCCGGAGCCTGTGAAGCAAGGCGAGTGCCTTTGAAGATCATCTCTTTTTGAAAAGGCCCGAAGCCTGTGAAGCAAGGCGAGTGCCTGTGAAGATCATCTCTTTTTGAAAAGGCCCAGAGCCTGTGAAGCAAGGCGAGCGCCTGTGAAGCTATCGCTTTGGAAAAGGCCCGGAGCCTGTGAAGCAAGGCCAATGCCTGTGAAGCTCGCCGCCCTGTGACACTCTCATGTAATAATGAGTGGGGCTGTACACGCCCCGGAGTCTCAGGAGCGCCGGCCTCAGGCCCTGGGGCTCCCTCCCACGCCCAGTGGCAGCACTTAGCTCCGCGCTGGTGAGAAGACGTCAAAGACTAGATTAGGTGCCGGACGCGGCTTTTTCATTTGCTTTCCGCAGTTGACGTGTTTGTTTGCATTTGGAGTCTTATTGAAGTTGTCACTGTTGCTGATTTTTGGTTCGTCGATTTTCGCTCCTCGCTTTGGTTTCTCTCGTAAACAACCTCGCGAGGGATGGTGCTCAGACGTCCTCGCGAGGGTTTCTGCCCTAGCCGCGGGAAGTTTTCATGGCCCTGGCACATTACAGGAGCACCCCTTCTAGTCCGTGCCCCTTGGGCACCGCGACGCGCACACAGGGCCTGGGTCGATCGCCCCACCCCCCGGCAGGGGTCAAAAACTATCTACGCACAGGCGAGAAATCAAGAGGTGCAAAAAATGAGGTCAAGGTAATAGCTAAAACGGCAACATTTCCCAACACGCCCCAAGGGGGCTCCATGCAGTTGTTCTGTTTTACACAAGGAACAAAAGAGAAAGGAAAAAGACGAGCCCGGCGCAGCCCCTCCTCACATTGGCCTGCGGAGGCGACACGGGCTGCCTCAGGGCCTCAGGCGGACTCCCTCTCGCGCTTCACCGGGGCACGACGGCGGGCGGACGAACCGCCACCTCCCAAGCAAGCTCGACGGCGCGAGGGAGGACTGCTGCCACCGCTGGAGGAGTCGCTTGAGGAAGAGCTGACAAAGCTTGGAGAGTCGCGGACGCCGCCATCCGCGCGGGCGCTATCTCCTCCATCGCCATCGGAGCGGGGCCCGCGGACACGGTCGTCGTCCTCAGGGCAGCACCCCGCGCGGCGACCATCTTCCCCAAACACCCTCACATAGAGGGTGGCGTCGCCGTCGAACCTGAAGTGCAGAGTGCACCGACGCTCCAGGCCACGAGCGCAGGCGAACGCCTGCCAGCCACGAGTGAAGGCCAAGCACCCGCTGGCGGAGACCTCCAGCGCGACCCACAAGGACCTGCTGCAGCAGCCCTCCGCCTGGAGCCAGAGGCCACCAGGAGCGCCGGCCGGGAGTTCACCAAGGAGGAAGCAAGGGAGCGGGAGCCGGGCGCGAGTCGGCTTCGCCGACTAGACGACGAACTCCGGCAACGCCTGCACAGCGCGAAAACGCGGCCTGGGAGAACGCGCGACCCAGGCGCATCCTTCGGCTATGGTGGCTCGCCCGCCGCCGCGCATGGAGCCGCCCCCATGGCCACCGAACGCGGCCAGGGCGGCCACCGGATGCTTCCGAGGGCGACCACGACCACGCTTGGGCAGGGGAGAGGCAGGACCAACCTGGAGGGCCTTCCCCTTCTCCGCAGCCAAGTACCTCCTCGATGGAGCCATCGAACCAAGACGGAGCGAGAACTGAGGCGAATGAGAGAGCAAGAAGAGATGGATTGGAAGGGCACGCGCGGTGCCGTACTTATAGCCGGCGAAGGCCAACCGCCGGCCTCCATGATCGCTTTAATCTTGCTTTGCTTTTTTACTTTTTAATTTGCATCTTTATACCAAAAATACCAAAAATATTATATCTATCAGATCTCACTCTCATAAGTGACCGTGAAGGGATTGACAACCCCTAATCGCGTTGGTTGCGAGTAGCTATCGTTTTGTGCAGGTACGAGGGACTTGAGCGTGGCCTCCTACTAGATTGATACCTTGGTTCTCAAAAACTGAGGGAACCCTTAGGTGGAGGGGGATCCCCTAGGATTTCAACAGGAAAGTTGTGTTTCAAAATAGGTCCCTGTTTAAAGAATACTTCATCTATTTCCCTTCTTTCATTCATAAACATATCATTCTCATGGTCTAGCAAATATTGTTCTGAAGGATCAGCAGGAGGCACATCAATAGAAGCAAGACCAATAATTTCATCTTTACTAGGAAATTCTTTATCATGGGGTTGTCTACGAAATTTAGCAAAATTAAACTCATGACACATATCCCCTAAACCAACAGAAACAATATCCTTATTGCAGTCTATCTTAGCATTAACAGTATTCAAGAAGGGTCTACCAAATATAATGGGACAAAAGGCATCTTGTGGGGAACCAAGAACAAGAAAATCAGTATGATATTTAACTTTCCCACACAAGACTTCAACATCTCTAACAATCCCAACTAGTGAAATAGTATCTCTATTGGTAAGCTTAATTGTAACATCTATCTCTTCTATCTCAGCAGGTGCAATATCATGCATAATTTCTTTGTATAAGGAATGAGGTATTGCACTTGCACTAGAACCCATATCACATAAGCCATGATAGCAATGATCTCCTATTTTAACAGAAATAACAGGCATGCCTACAACAGGTCTATGTTTATTTTTAGCATCAGGTCTAGCAATTCTAGCAGCTTCATTGCAGAAGTAAATAACATGCCCATCAATATTATCGGCCAAGAGATCTTTAACCATAGCAACACTAGGTTCAACTTTAATTTGCTCAGGGGATTTGGGTGTATTAATATTGCTTTTGTTAACCATAGTTGAAGCTTTAGCATGATCCTTTATTCTAACAGGGAAAGGTGGTTTCTCAATATAAGCAGTAGGAACAACAGGATCATTATAAGTGATAGTCTTTTCTTCAACTTTAATAGGAGCAACTACTTTTACCTCAGTGGGAGGATTATATTTAATCCACTTCTCCTTTGGGAGATCAACATGAGTAGCAAAGGATTCACAGAAACAAGCTACTATCTCAGAGTCAAGTCCATACTTAGTGCTAAATTCACGGAAAACACCGGTATCCATAAAAGATTTAACACAATCAAACTTAGGTGTTATACCTGACTCCTTACCTTCGTCGAGGTCCCAATCTTCAGAGTTGCATTTAGTTATTTCCAATAAATCCCATTTGAATTCAATAGTCTTCATCATAGAAGATCCAATACAAGAAGTATCGAGCATGGAGCGATTACTGAGAGAAAGTGATACGTCTCCAACGTATCTATAATTTTTTATTGCTCCATGCTATATTATCTACTGTTTTGGACTATATTGGGCTTTATTTTCCACTTTTATATTATTTTTGGGACTAACCTATTAACCGAAGGCCCAGCCCAGAATTGCTGTTTTTGCCTATTTCAGTGTTTCGAAGAAACGGAATATCAAACGGAGTCCAAACGGAATGAAACCTTCGGGAACGTGATTTTCTCACCGAACGTGATCCAAGAGACTTGGACCCTACACCAAGGCATCAGAGAGGCGGTCATGAGGGTGGGGGGTGCCCCCCCTAGGGCGCGCCCCCTGCCTCGTGGGCCCCTCGGAGCTCCACCGACGTACTTCTTCCTCCTATATATACATACGTACCCCCAAACAATCAGAACAGGAGCCAAAAACCTAATTCCACCGCCGCAACTTTCTGTATCCATGAGATCCCATCTTGGGGCCTGTTCTGGAGCTCCACCGGAGAGGACCGTCATCACGGAGGGCTTCTACATCATCATAGCCTCTCCGATGAAGTGTGAGTAGTTTACGTCAGACCTTCGGGTCCATAGTTAGTAGCTAGATGGCTTCTTCTCTCTTTTTGGATCTCAATACAAAGTTCTCCCCCTCTCTTGTGGAGATCTATTCGATGTAATCTTCTTTTTGCGGTGTGTTTGTTGAGACCGATGAATTGTGGGTTTATGATCAAGTCTATCTATGAATAATATTTGAATCTTCTCTGAATTCTTTTATGTATGATTGGTTATCTTTGCAAGTCTCTTCGAATTATCCGTTTGGTTTGGACAACTAGATTGGTAGTTCTTGCCATGGGAAAAGTGCTTAGCTTTGGGTTCGATCTTGCGGTGTCCTTTCCCAGTGACAGAAGGGGCAGCAAGGCACGTATTGTATCGTTGCCATCGAGGATAACAAGATGGGGTTTATTTCATATTGCATGAATTTATCTCTCTACATCATGTCATCTTGCTTAAGGTGTTACTCTGTTTTTAACTTAATACTCTAGATGCATGCTGGATAGCGGTCGATGAGTGGAGTAATAGTAGTAGATGCAGAATCGTTTCGGTCTACTTGTCACGGATGTGATGCCTATATACATGATCATACCTAGATATTCTCATAACTATGCTCAATTCTGTCAATTGCTCAACAGTAATTTGTTCACCCACCGTAGAATACTTATGCTCTTGAGAGAAGCCACTTGTGAAACCTATGGCTCCCGGGTCTATTCTCATCATATCAATCTCCATCACTTTAATCTTGCTTTGCTTTTTTACTTTTTAATTTGCATCTTTATACCAAAAATACCAAAAATATTATATCTATCAGATCTCACTCTCATAAGTGACCGTGAAGGGATTGACAACCCCTAATCGCGTTGGTTGCGAGTAGCTATTGTTTTGTGCAGGTACGAGGGACTTGAGCGTGGCCTCCTACTGGATTGATACCTTGGTTCTCAAAAACTGAGGGAAATACTTACGCTACTCTTCTGCATCATCCCTTCCTCTTCGGGGAAAACCAACGCAAGCTCAAGACGTAGCAGAAAGCCGAGCATAAAAAATTGAATAATCATTTCTTTTGAGAGCTCATGATTGGGGCATGAATATAACATTGACTTGAGCCTCCCCCAAGCTTGAGCGATGCTTTCTCCTTCGCGAGGCCAAAAATTATATATATAATTGCGATCACGATGAATAAGATGCATAGGATAAAACTTCTGATGAAATTCCAATTTCAATCGTTTGTAGTTCCATCATCCCATATCATCACATAGCCTATACCATGTCAATGCCTCTCCCTTCAAAGATAAAGGGAAGACCTTCTTCTTGATAACATCATCGGGCATACCTGCAAGCTTAAATAATCCACAAACTTCATCCACATAGATTAAGTGTAAATCGGGATGCAATGTTCCATCTCCCGCAAAAGGATTAGCTAGCAGTTTCTCTATCATACACGAAGGAATTTCAAAGTAAACATTTTCAGTAGGTTCAGTAGGTTGAGGAGCAACTCTTTGCTCTACTGGTCAAGGTGAAGATACCCCAAACAAGCCCCTCAAAGGATTATGTTCCATAGTAACAAGTGGCAGTAAATTTCAGCACACTATATAAATTTTTCCTTACCAAATTCCACCTACCAAAGGCGCTTCACTCCCTGGCAACGGCGCCAGAAAAGAGTCTCGATGACCCACAAGTGTAGGGGATCTATTGTAGCCTTTTCAATAAGTAAGAGTGTCGAACCCAACGAGGGAAGAAGGAAATGATAAGCAGTTTTCAGTAAGGTATTCTCTACAAACACTGAAATTATCGGTAACAGATAGTTTTGTGATAAGGTAATTTGTAACGAGTAGCAAGTAATAAAATTAAATAAGATGCAGCAAGATGGCCCAATCCTTTTTGTAGCAAAGTACAAGCCTGGACAAACTCTTATATGAAGGAAAGCGCTCCCGAGGACACATGGGAATTATCGTCAAGCTAGTTTTCATCACGTTCATATGATTCGCGTTCGGTACTTTGATAATTTGATATGTGGGTGGACCGGTGCTTGGGTACTATCCTTACTTGGACAAGCATCCCACTTATGATTAACCCCCATTGCAAGCATCCGCTACTACAACAGAAGTATTAAGGTAAACCTAACCATAGCATGAAACATATGGATCCAAATCAGCCCCTTACGAAGCAACGCATAAACTAGGGTTTAAGCTTCTGTCACCTTAGCAACCCATCATCTACTTATTACTTCCCAATGCCTCCCTCTAGGCCCAAACAATGGTGAAGTGTCATGTAGTCGATGTTCACATGACACCACTAGAGGGATGACAACATACATGTCATCAAAATATCGAACGAATACCAAATTCAAATGACTACTTATAGCAAGACTTCTCCCATGTCCTCAGGAACAAACGTAACTACTCACAAAGCATATTCATGTTCATAATCAGAGGGGTATTAATATGCATAATGGATCTGAACATATGATCTTCCACCAAGTAAACCAACTAGCATCAACTACAAGGAGTAATCAACACTACTAGCAACCCATAGGTACCAATCTGAGGTTTGGATACAAAGATTGGATACAAGAGATGAACTAGGGTTTGAGATGAGATGGTGCTGGTGAAGATGTTGATGGAGATTGACCCCCTCCCGATGAGAGGATCGTTGGTGATGACGATGGTGATGATTTCCCCCTCCCAGAGCGAAGTTTCCCCAGCAGAACAGCTCTACCGCAGCCCTAGATTGGTTCCGCCAAGGTTCCGACTCGTGGCGGCGGAGTTTCTTCCCAAAAGCTTGTTTATGGTTTTTTTCCTCAACGAAAGACTCCATATAGCCAAAGATGGGCATCGGAGGGCCACCAGGGGGCCCACGAGGCAGGGGGCGCGCCCAGGGGGGTAGGGCACGCCCCCACCCTCATGGCCAGGGTGTGCTCCCCTCTGGTATTTTCTTCTCTCAGTATTTTTATTAATTCCAAAAATGACTTCCGTGAAGTTTCAGGACTTTTGGAGCTGTGCGGAATAGGTCTCTAATATTTGCTCCTTTTCCAGCCCAGAATTCCAGCTGCCGGCATTCTCCCTCTTCATGTACACCTTGTAAAATAAGAGAGAATAGGCATAAGTATTGTGACATAACGTGTAATGACAGTCCATAATGTAATAAATATCGATATAAAAGCATGATGCAAAGTGGACGTATCAACGGTCACTTACGAGAGTGAGATCTGATAGAGGTAGTAATAATATGATAAATATTTTTGGTATTTTTATGATATAGATTGAAAGTAAAGATTGCAAAATAAAAAAGATTGGAAACTTATATGATAAAAGATAGACCCGGGGGCCATAGGTTTCACTAGTGGCTTCTCTCAAGATAGCATAAGTATTACGGTGGGTGAACAAATTACTGTCGAGCAATTGATAGAAAAGTGCATAATTATGAGAATATCTAGGCATGATCATGTATATAGGCATCACGTCTGTGACAAGTAGACCGAAATGATTCTGCATCTACTACTATTACTCCACACATCGACCGCTATCCAGCATGCATCTAGAGTATTAAGTTCATAAGAACAGAGTAACGCATTAGGCAAGATGACATGATGTAGAGGGATAAACTCAAGCAATATGATATAAACCCCATCTTTTTATCCTCTATGGCAACAATACAATACGTGCCTTGCTACTCCTGCTGTTACTGGGAAAGGACACCGCAAGATTGAACCCAAAGCTAAGCACTTCTCCCATTGCAAGAAAGATCAATCTAGTAGGCCAAACCAAACTGGTAATTTGAAGAGACTTGCAAAGATAACCAATCATACATAAAAGATTTCAGAGAAGAATCAAATATTGTTCATAGATAAACTTGATCATAAACCCACAACTCATCGGATCTCGACAAACACACCGCAAAAAGAGTTACATCGAATAGATCTCCAAGAAGATCGAGGAGAACTTTGTATTGAGATCCAAAGAGAGAGAAGAAGCCATCTAGATAATAACTATGGGCCCAAAGGTCTGTGGTAAGCTACTCACACATCTTCGGAGAGGCTATGGTGTTGATGTAGAAGCCCTCCGTGATCGATTCCCCCTCCGGCGGAGCGCCGAAAAAGGCTCCAAGATGGGATCTCACGGCTACAGAAGGTTGCGGCGGTGGAAATAGGGTTTCGTGGTGCTCCTGGATGTTTTCGGGGTATATGGATATATATAGGAGGAAAAAGTAGGTCGGTGGAGTTGCGAGGGGCCCACGAGGGTGGGGGCGCGCTCAGGTGGCAGGCGCGCCCTCCTGCCTCGTGGCCACCTCGTTTCTTTCTTGACGTCTACTCCAAGTCCCCTGGATCACGTTTGTTCCAAAAATAACTCTCCCGGAGGTTTCATTCCATTTGGATTCCGTTTGATATTCCATTTCTGCGAAACACTGAAATAGGCAAAAAACAGCAATTTGCACTGGGCCTTGGGTTAGTAGGTTAGTCCCAAAAATAATATAAAAGTGTATAAATAAGCCCATTAACATCCAAGACAGATAATATAATAGCATGGAACAATCAAAAATTATAGATACGTTGGAGACGTATCAGTGCAGAGCGCCGCGGGCCCCAACAGCCTGCGGCTACGCTTGACGCGTGGCGATTGATTGGATGTGGGCATCTCCGCTTCCCCACGCTGCCTCGGCAACTGCCCGACTGACAAGAGACTGGCACGGGCTG
The DNA here is from genome assembly GCA_034509565.1 of Triticum monococcum. Classification (NCBI taxonomy): domain Eukaryota; kingdom Viridiplantae; phylum Streptophyta; class Magnoliopsida; order Poales; family Poaceae; genus Triticum; species Triticum monococcum. The sequence continues at coordinate 567,621,071 of CM067843.1, read as the reverse complement.
TATTTTCCTTCATTACCTTCCTTCGTTTTGCTCCAGATCCCCTTTCTTGCCCTTTGCTTCCAGAGACTCCAGATCCACCCAGGTCCTCCTTCGAGCTTGTCATCGATGGCGCCCGAGAAAGCCCGGGCTACTCCTTCGCCATCCTGGTACGAGCCCGCGCTCAACGCACCGAGCGTGTCGAAGAAGAACCTTGTTGTCATGCGCTTGATGACGGCGGAGGGTGACGAGAAGAGGAAGACTATGCTCCGGGTCGGTTCCGCCGAGCCTAAGGCCCCTGGCAGCACTTTCTACCCCTTCTTCACGAGTAGCATCATCGCCGGGTTGGTTCCCCCCTTCTCCGACTTCTTCTACTCCGTCCTCAGCCATTATAAGATCCACGCCCTCCATCTTCATCCCAACTCCGTCCTTCTCATGTCAATCTTCGCCTTCTACTGCGAGGCGTACGTCGGAGTGATGCCATCCGTGGCACTACTGCGCCACTTCTTCTTTCTTCGGCTTAAGGAGGGCCCCTGCTTAGGGTGTGTTGGCTTCGTCACGGCCAACAAGACCAATGCCATCTCGAAGGCCGGGAAAAGGTCGAGGGTTTCAGGAGCAAGTGGGTCCTGATGGACGCCAAGCGCGTCCACCCCCAGCAGGTCCTGCCGACGGAGATGCATGTGTCCCACAAGGGATGGCTTCGCGTGAAGCTCACCGACCCGCGGGCGACGCAGGTGCTGGAGAGGATGATTGCCGACCTGAAGCCCGGCAACTCAATAACCGCGAAGCTGACGGGGGCCATGATCGCCAAAGAATTCATGGCGCAGCGCGTGGCTCCCCTCCAAGCGCACCCGCGCCCACTGTGGAAGCTTGGAGACGAAGGGGACGACCTCCGCCTGCGCCCGGAGACCCTTTCCGATGTGGAATTGCGCTCGACTCTTTGTTCCTTGGTCGGGGACGACCAAGGGTACCCTCCTGATGGCCTTGTTCCCTTGTACCGCCGCCCGGATGGGGCGAAGGTTGTCGCCGCTCTGCCTGTCTTCGAAGCGTGGGCTCGTGCCGCCTGCGCCCACAAACATCCCGGTGATTACAACTCCGGTGGTCGTGTCTTCCGGCGAGTCTCGCAAGGAGGGAAAGGAGGAAGAAGAGGGAGAGGAGGAGCACGACTTGGAGGCAACCCGCGAAGGGGCAGGGGAGTCTTCCCCCTTGCGCAAGGCGAAGACCCGCCTGATGATGATGATGAGGCCGATGTCCCCCTGGAAAGGGAGAAGCTGCGTACTGCAGGGGGCTCCTCGAGGTCCAAGGTCAGTCCCTGGAGGAAGTCACCGGTCGGGATTCCGACGAGAGGAAGGTCGGCGCTGGTCTCCCGAGACGACGCCCCTATTCTATCGCTGCCTGAAGCTGCTTCCAACTTGCCTGATGCCCCCTCTTCTACGCCTAGAGCCCTTGCGCCCATGCCTCAGGCTTGGAAGCTCTCGGGCTTCAAGCTCAGGAAGCAGAGGGACTACGTCGCGGTGGACCAGTAAGTATCCTTTTCTTGCCTTGTTCCTGCTTCTGCTGCTGATTCTTGACACCTTCCGTTGCTTGACTAGGCCGACGCCAGCGGCGAAGAAGAGGAAGGAGGACACGGCGGTACTGCTCGGGACCAAATCACCTACAGCGGCCGCACCCTCCTCCACAAGGAAGGATGGTGGCGGTGCTCACGCTTCCCCGACCCGATCGTCCTCACGATATTGGGGGAGCACCCTCTGGAGGAGGAAGCCCCCATGGCCTCGCTGGCACCGAAGGCACCGGCGTCCGGCTCGGCTGCTGAGGTCCCCAAAGCTCAGGAGCCCTCAGCCTCCCATGCCATCGTGATGATGTTGCCTCTTCCTTCCTCCACCGCTCTGCTGACCCCGGATTCTTCCGCCTCCCCCGACATCCTGGAGCGCGCTCTTTCTGCACTAACCTTGTTGCGGGAGGATCTTCAAGGCATCGACCGTCGCCTGGTGGTCGGGCGCCTGAAGCTGATCTCTGGCTGGCTCCACTTCGACGTGGTCGTCCGGGCGGCGCTGAGCCAGGCTGCGGTGGACTCCGAGAAGGACAAGCAGGCCGTCGCCCAAGCTATGGCTGCCCGCGAGGCGGCGCTGAAGGATGCCGGAGCCGCCCAAGGTCGCTGCCAGCTGCTGGAGGCCGAACTGAAGACCCTGCGCAGTGAGCGTGCGGACGAAGCTCGGGGCCGTAGGGCGGAGGAGGAGAAGATGAAGGCCCGGGAGGACGACGTCAAGGTTCAAGACGCCGAGCTTGAGCAGTTGGCAGAGGCGCAGGCTGCGGAGCGCGGCCGGCTGGAGAAGCTGGAGCAGAAGATGGAGGCAGAGAAGGCCGAGCTGGAAGCCAAGGCACAGGTCCTGGCCGAAGTCCGCATGGCCTTCAAGTCCCTCGAGGAGAGGTCTCGCGCGCTGCTATGGTCACTCTACGAGAAGGGCTTGGAGGAGCCATTGGCTACCGACAACGAGGGGCCCACCTAGCTGCTTCCTTATCTGGTCGAGGCGCTTGAGGAAGTCGTGAGCAGTATCGGCCCCTTGGCAGAGGCAGAAGCCCGCATCCTTTCCTCAGCCGCGTTGACGCGCGTCTTCAGCCACCTCCATCTTCGCGATCCTGCCGCCCACCTCGACGAGCTGCTAGAGCCCGTGGGCCACAAGCAGGCAAGTCTGGGTACCCCCGTTCCCAGGATGCCGACACGACCGATAAAGATCTTCGTAGAATATGTAGGAGCCAATATGGGCATCCAGGTTCCGCTATTGGTTATTGACCGAAGAGATGTCTCGATCATGTCTACATAGTTCTCGAACCCATAGGGTCTGCATGTTTAACGTTCGATGTCGATTTGGTATTATATGAGTTATGTGTTTTGGTGACCGAATATTGTTCGGAGTCCCGGATGTGATCACGGACATGACAAGGAGCTCCGGAGTGGTTCAGAGGTAAAGATCAATATATAGGACGATGCTATTTGGTCTCCGGGGTGGTTTTGGAATGCACCGAAAAGTTATGGAATACCGGAAGGGGTTTCGGAGGCACCGGGAGAGTATTGGGCCTTAGTGGGCCAAGTAGAGGGGAACACACCAGCCCACATGGGCTGGTGCACCCCCTTATGGCAGCCACACCCAATTAGATGGAAGGGGGGTGCCACCTCCTCTTACCATATCCGGGAGAGGGGAGGAAGGAAAGAAGGGGGCGCCTCCTCCCTTTCCTTCCCCCTTGTGCCAATTTTTGGCAGGGGGCGCACCAAAGGGAGGAGCACTAGGGCTGCTGCCGCACCACTTGGGGTGCCCTAGGGGCTTCCTCCTCCCCTCCCACACCTATATATATGTGGGGAGGGGTGCCACACAATACACAGCTTATTCCAAGTCTTGTTTCAGCACCCATCTGCCTCTAGTTTACTCCTCCGCTCTAGATCGTCGCAATGCTTAGGCGAAGCCCTACGGGATTACTTCACCACCACCGTCACCACGCCGTTATGCTGACGGAACTCATCTACTACCTCGCTCTGCTTGCTGGATCAAGATGGCGAGGACGACATCGAGCTGAACGTGTGTAGAACACGGAGGTGACGTGCGTTCGGTACTTGATCGGGTAGATCGAGAAGGTGTACGACTACATAAATCGCGTTGTGAAATGCTTCCGCTTACAGTCTACGAGGGTACGTAGACACACTCTCCCCCTTGTTGCTATGCATCTCCATGGATACATCATTGCGTGTGCGTAAAAAAGTTGTTTTCCATGCAATGTTTCCCAACAGTGGCATCATGAGCCAGGTCTATGCGTAGATGATATGTACGAGTAGAACACAAAACTGTTGTGGGCGGTGATAGTCATACTGCTTACCACCAACGTCTTATTTTGATTCGGCGGTATTGTGGGATGAAGCAGTCCAGACCAACCTTACATGTCCACGCACATGAGACCGGTTCCACCGACTAACATGCAACTAGTTTTGCATAAAGGTGGTTGGCGGGTGTCTATTTCTCCTAATTTAGTTGAATCGAATTTTACTGCGGCCGGTCCTTGAAGAAAGTTAAAATAGCAAATTTGACGAAACACCATTGTGGTTTTATGCGTAGGTAAGAACGGTTCTTACTAGAAGCCTGTAGCAGCCACGTAAAACTTGCAACAACAAAGTAGAGGATGTCTAACTTGTTTTTGCAGGGCATGTTGTGATGTGATAAATGTTATTGTATGAGATGATCATGTTTTGTAAGATATCTAACAACTAACAGGAGCCTTATGGTTGTCTCTTTATTGTATGAAATGCATACGCCATGTAATTGCTTTACTTTATCGCTATGAGTTAGCAATAATTGTAGAAGCAATAGTTGGCGAGACGACCACGACGCTACGATGGAGACCAAGGTGTCAAGCCGGTGAGGATGGAGATCATGACGATGCTTTGGAGATGGAGATCAAAAGCACGAGATGATGATGGCCATATCATGTCACATATTTTGATTGCATGTGATGTTTACCTTTTATGCATCTTATTTTTTTTAGTACGGCGGTAGCATTATAAGATGATCCCTTCACTAAATTTCAAGGTAAAAGTGTTCTCTCTGAGTATGCACCGTTGCTACAGTTCGTCGTGTTGAGACACCACGTGATGATCGGGTGTGATAGACTCTAAGTTCACATACAACGGGTGCAAGACAGTTTTGCACATGCGGAATACTTGGGTTAAACTTGATGAGCCTAGCTATACAGACATGGCCTCAGAACACTAGAGACCAAAAGTTCGAATGTGAACCATATAATAGATATGATCAACATAGAGATGTTCACCATTGATGACTACACCATCTCACGTGATGATCGGACATAGGTTAGTTGATTTGGATCACGTATCACTAAGAATTAATCAAGTTTATTTTGTCCAATGATCTTCATAAAAGTTTTTATTATATACTTCTTAGATATCTATCACTTTGGAACTAATTTTCATGTGTTTCTTTTGAAAAGCTCAAACAAATATAAGTGAATATCATGAGGATAATTTTTCTTTCTTTCTCTCAAATTAATTTAAGTGAAGCAAGAGAGAATTTCTTGAAAATTTTACTAACTCTCAAATAAATCTAAGTGAAGCAAGAGAGAATTTCTTCAAAAATACTAAAGCACACCGTGCTCAAAAAGATATAAGTGAAGCACTAGAGCAAGTCCATAGCTCATAAAAAATTTAAGTGAAGCATAGAGAGCAATTCTAACAAGTCATGACATAATTTTGGCTCTCTCAAATAGGTGTGTCCAGCAAGGAATCAAGACTTAAAACACAAAATAAAACAAGAAAAGACTCATATCATGCAAGATGCTCCAAGCAAAACACATAGTATGTGACGAATAAAAATATAGCTTCGAGTAAAATACCGATGGTCGTTAGAAGAAAGTGGGGATGCCACTCGGGGCATCCCCAAGCTTAGTTGCTTGCTCTCTTTTGGATAATAGCTTGGGATGCCGGGCCATCCCCAACCTTAGGCTCTTCTTACTCCTTATTCCTTCATCCATCGTAAGATAACCCAAAACTTGAAAACTTCAATCACACAAAACTCAACAAAACCTTCGTGAGATCCGCTAGTAAAAGAAAGCAAATCACTACTATAAGTACTGTATCAAACCAATTCATATTTTGTTTTTGCATTATATCTACTGTATTCCAACTTTTCTATGGCAAAAACTCATTAAATAAAACCATAGAGCCATCAAAACAAGCACACAACGCAAAGAAAACAGAATCTGTCAACACAGAACAGTCTGTAGCAATCTGACTATTTCAAATACTTCTGAAATTCAAAAAATTCTGAAAAATTAGGACAACCTGAGAAATTTGTATATTGATCTACTGCAAAAGTAATGGGTATTTTATCGCTCCCTGATTAAAAATGAGAATTACTTTCATGAGCGCAAAAGTTTCTGTTTTTTTCAGCAAGATCGAACAACTATCACCCAAGAAGATCCTAACGGCTTTACTTGGCACAAACACTGATTAAAACACAAAAAATACAATCATAACAGTAGCATAATTGTGCTAACACTAAAAAAACAGGAAGCAAAAATAAATTGTATTCATTGGGTTGCCCCCAACAAGCGCTATAGTTTTACGCCCTTAGCTGGGCATAAAGCAAGGATCTACGTTTTGTCATCTCCGGTCTTGGCTACTTTGGTAATGGTTTTCTCAAACCCGGGAGACTCTTTGTGCTTCCCTAAATTTTCAGGAAAATAAACCATTTTTAGATCCAAAATATCCAATTGCTTGTTGCAAAGAGTAATCAAGGTATTCATGCGATTGATACTACCATTGAGATGTTTGAGGGGTTCGTTATATTTCTGTAATTCAACCATGGGTTTATGCAAATCACCAAGTTTGTCTAACATTTGAACTCCCTCTGGGGTAAAACAAAACCCCTTCTTTTGAGGTAGAACACCCAAAATTCCCTCTAAAATTTCATAGGCAGCACTGGCATCAAGCTCAATAAAATTCCCTTTAGCGGCAAAATCTAGGAGTTGTCTATGATGCAAAGCCAGTCCTATGTAAAAATTACGAAGCAAGATCTTAGCATTACCCCTTTAAATTGCAAATACGATAAGATTCCATAAGCCTATACCAAGCATCTTTCAAATTTTCTCCTTGTCTTTGCTTGAAGTAAAGAACTTCAAAATCTGGTGACAAAAGAGGGGTAAGCACACTAGCCATTTAGACTAGAGGGCAAGAGCACGGATAAATCCAATGATAAAACGGCGAACGAAAAAGAGGGGCGAATAAAACGGCAATTTTTTGTGAAGTGAGGGAGAGGAAAACAAGATGCAAATGGCAAATAATGTAAATTGCGAGGAGATGAGATTTATGATTAGGAACCTAGTATATGTTGAAGATCCTCCCTGGCAACGGCGCAGAAATTCCTTTTGATGCGGCTTGAAGCTACGTCAGTATTTCACCAAAGAGGAAGGGATGATGCAGCACAGCGGTGGTAGGTATTTCCCTCAGATGTGAAACCAAGGTTATCGAACCAGTAGGAGAACCAAGCAACACAACATAAACAACACCTGCACACAAATAACAACTACTCGCAACCCGACGTGTAAAAGGGGTTGTCAATCACTTTCGGGTAGCGGCGCCAGAAATTGGCAAACGGGCGCGAGAGAGTTGTAAATATTGATAGATTGAACGCCAAATAAAATAAATTGCAGCAAGGTATTTTTGGTTTAGTAGATCTGAAAATAAAAGGCAAATAAAATAGATCGCGAAGGCAAATAATATGAGAAAGAGACCAGGGGCGTAGGTTTCACTAGTGGCTTCTCTCAAGAAAAATAGCAAACGGTGGGTAAACAAATTACTATTTGGCAATTGATAGAACTTCAAATACTCATGACGATATCCAGGCAATGATCATTATATAGGCATCACGTACAAGATTAGTAGACCGACTCCTGCCTGCATCTACTACTATTACTCCACACATCGACCGCTATCCAGCATGCATCTAGTGTATTAAGTTCATGAAGAAACAGAGTAATGCAATAAGAACAATGACATGATGTAGACAAGATCTATCTATGTAGAGATAGACCCCATCGTTTTATCCTTAGTAGCAACGATACATACGTGTCGGTTCCCCTTCTGTCACTGGGATCAAGCACCGTAAGATCGAACCCACTACAAAGCACCTCTTCCCATTGCAAGATAAATAGATGAAGTTGGCCAAAACAAAACCCAAATATCGGAGAAGAAATACGAGGCTATAAGCAATCATGCATAAAAGAGATCAAAGAAACTAAAATACTTTCATGGATATAAAAAGATAGATCTGATCATAAACTCAAAGTTCATCCGATCCCAACAAACACACCGCAAAAAGAGTTACATCATATGGATCTCCAAGAGACCATTGTATTGAGAATCAAACGAGAGAGAGGAAGCCATCTAGCTACTAACTACGGACCGAAGGTCTACAAAGAACTACTCAGGCATCATCGGAGAGGCACCAATGGAGGTGGTGAACCCCATCCGTGATGGTGTCTAGATTGGATCTGGTGGTTCTGGACTCTGCGGCGGCTAGAATTGATTTTCGTCGACTCCCCTAGGGTTTTTGGAATATTGGGGGTATTTATAGAGCAAAGAGGCGGTCCGGGGGGCACCCGAGGTGGGCACAACCCACCAGGGCGCACTTGGGCCTCTTGGCGCGCCCGGGTGGGTTGTGCTCTCCTCTGAGCACCCCCCCCCCCCAGACGCAGCCTTGGCCCATTAGGTGTCTTCTGGTCCAAAAAAAAACTCCGTAAAGTTTTGTTGCATTTGGACTCCATTTGGTATTGATTTCTTATGATGTAAAAAACATACAAAAAACAGCAACTGGCACTTGGCACTATGTCAATAGGTTAGTACCAAAAAATGATATAAAATGACTATAAAATGATTATAAAATATCCAAGATTGATAATATAACAGCATGGAACAATCAAAAATTATAGATACGTTGGAGACGTATCATTGACAAACTTGTTGTAGGAGGAGATGCAGACATTATGAACGTTTTGCAAGCTCGATATGATGGCTACTTGATAGTTTAGTGCGCCCTGTTTTACGGCTTAGAACTGGGATTTCAAAAATGTTTTGAATGCCATAGAGCATATGAGATGTTCCAAGAGCTGAAAATTGGTATCCCAGATTCATGCCCGTGTCGAGAGGTATGAGACCTCTGACAAGTACTTTGCCTACAAGATGGAGGAGAATAGCTCAGCCAGTGAGCATGTACTCAGAATGTCTAGATACTACAATCAGTTGAATCAAGTGGGAGTTAATCTTCCAGATAAGATAGTGATTGACAGAGTTCTCTAGTCACTATCACCAAGTTACTAGAACTTCGTGATGAACTATAATACGCAAGGGATGGCAAAAAAAATCTCAAGCTCTTCGCGATGCTGAAATCGGTGAAGGTAGAAATCAAGAAAGAGCATCAAGTGTTGATGGTTAACAAGACCACTAGTTTCAAGAAAAAGGGTGAGGGAAAGAAATGGAACTTCAAGAAGAATGGCAAGCAAGTTGCCACTCGTGAAGAATCCCAAAGCTGGACCCAAGCCTGAAACTAAGTGCTTCTACTGTAAAGGAAATGGTCACTGGAAGTAGAACTGCCCCCAAATACTTGGTAGATAAGAAGGATGGCAAAGTGAACAAACGTATATTTGATTTACATATCATTGATGTGTATTTTACTAGTGTTCGTAGTAACCCTAGGTATTTTATATCGGTTCAGTTGCTAAGATCAGTAACTCGAAACATGAGTTGCAAAGACTAGTTAAAAGCGAGGTGATGATGTGTGTTGGAAATGATTCCAAGGTTGATATGATCACCATCACACTCCCTCTACCTTCGGGATTAGTGTTGAACCTAAATAAATATTATTTGGTGTTTGCGTTGAGCATGAATATGATTAGATCATGTTTATTGCAATATGTTTATTCATTTAAGTCAGAGAATAATTATTGTTCTACTTACATGAATAAAACCTTCTATGGTCATACACCCAATGTGAATGGTTTACTGAATCTCGATCGTAGTGATACACATATTCATAATATTGATGCCAAAAGATGCAAAGTTGATAATGGTAGTGTAACATACTTGTGGCACTGTCGTTTAGGTCATATTGGTGTAAAGCGCATGAAGATACTCCATGCAGATGGAATTTTGGAATCACTTGATTATGAATCATTTGACACTTGCTAACCATGCCTCATGGGCAAGATGACTAAAACTCCGTTCTCCAGAACAATTGAGCAAGCTAATGACTTACTGGAAATAATACATACCGATGTATGCGGTCCGATGAGTGTTGAGGCACGCGGCAGGTATCGTTATTTTCTGACCTTCACAGATGATTTGAGCAGATATGGGTATATCTACTTAATGAAACACAAGTCTGAAACATTTCAAAAGTTCAAAGAATTTTAGAGTGAAGTGGAGAATCATCGTAATAAGAAAATAAAGTTTCTATGATCTGATCGTGGAGGCGACTATTTGAGTTACGAGTCTGGCCTTCGTTTAAAACAATGTGGAATAGTTTCACAACTCACGCCACCTGGAACACCACAGCGTAATGGTGTGTTCGAACGTCGTAACCGTACTTTATTAGATATGGTGCGATCTATGATGTCTCTTACCGATTTACCACTATCATTTTGGGGTCATGCATTAGAGACAGCTGCATTCACTTTAAACAGGGCACCATCTAAATCCGTTGAGACGACACCGTATGAACTATGGTTTGGCAAGAAACCTAAGCTATCGTTTCTTAAAGTTTGGGTTGCGACACCTATGTCAAAAGGCTTCAGCCTGATAAGCTCGAACCCAGGTCGGAGAAGTGCGTCTTCGTAGGATACCCTAAGGAAACAATTGGGTACACCTTCCACCACAGATCCAAAGGCAAGATCTTTGTTGCCAAGAATGGAACATTTCTAGAGAAGGAGTTTCTCTCGAAAGAAGTGAGTGGGAGGAAAGTAGAACTTGATTAGGTAATTGTACCTTCTCCCAATTTGGAAAGTAGCACATCAGAGAAATCCGTTCCTGTGATGACTACACCAACTAGAGAGGAAGCTAATGTTGATGATCATGATCATGAAACTTCATATCAAGTTACTACTGGACCTCGTAGGTCGAACGGAGCATGTTCCGCACCAAAGTGGTACGGTAATCCTGTCCTGGAAGTCATGTTACTAGACCATGGCGAACCTACGAACTATGAAGAAGCTATGATGAGCCCAGATTCTGATAAATGGCTTCAGGCCATGAAATCTGAGATATGATCCATGTATGAGAACAAAGTATGGACTTTGGTGGACTTGCCTGATGATCGGCAAGCCATTGAGAATAAATGGATCTTCAAGAAGAAGACTGATGCTGATGGTAATGTCACCGTCTGCAAAGCTCGACATGTCACGAAAGGTTTTCGACAAGTTCAAGGGGTTGACTACAATGAGACCTTGTCACCTGTAGCGATGCTTAAGTCAGTCCGAATCATGTTAGCAATTGCTGCATTTTATGATTATGAAATTTGGCAAATGGATGTCAAAACTGCATTCCTTAATGGATTTCTTAAAGAAGAGTTGTATATGATGCAACCAGAAGTTTTTGTCGATCCTAAAGGTGCTAACAAAGTGTGCAAGCTCCAGTGTTCCATCTATGGACTGGTGCAAGCATCTCGAAGTTGGAATATACGCTTTGATGAGGTGATCAAAGCATATGGTTTTATACAGACTTTCGGTGAAGCCTGTATTTACAAGAAAGTAAGTGGGAGCTTTGTAGCGTTTCTGATATTATATGTAGATGACATATTATTGATTGGAAATGATATAGAATTTCTGGATAGCATAAAAGAATACTTGAATAAGTTTTTCAATAAAAGACCTCGGTGAAGCTACTTATATATTGGGCATCAAGATCTATAGAGATAGATCAAGACGCTTGATAGGAATTTCACAAAGCACATACCTTGATAAAGTTTTGAAGAACTTCAAAATGGATCAGTCAAAGAAAGGGTTCTTGCCTATGTCACAAGGTATGAAGTTGAGTTAGACTCAAAACCCGACCACGGTAGAATATATAGAGAGAATGAAAGTCATTCCCTATGCCTCAATCATGGGTTCTATAAAGTATGCCATGCTATGTACCAGACATGTTGTGTGCCTTGCCCTGAGTTTGGCAAGGGGGTACAATGGTGATCTAGGAGTAGATCACTGGACAACGGTCAAAATTATCCTTAGGTACTTAAAGAGGACTAAGGAAATGGTTCTCGATTATGGAGGTGACAAAGAGTTCGTCATAAAGGGTTAAGTCGATGCAAGCTTTGACACTAATTTGTATGACTCTGAGTCTCAATCTGGATACATATTGAAAGTGGGAGCAATTAGCTAGAGTAGCTCCATGCAAAGCATTGTAGACATAGAAATTTGCAAAATACATACAGATCTGAATGTGGCAGACCCTTGACTAAACCTCTCTCATGAGCAAAACATGATCACACCTTAGTACTCCTTGGGTGTTAATCACATGGCGATGTGAACTAGATTATTGACTCTAGTAAACTTTTTGGGTGTTGGTCACATGGTGATGTGAACTAGATTATTGACTCTAGTGCAAGTGGGAGACTGAAGGAAATATAACCTAGAGGCAATAATAAAGTTGTTATTTTATAATTTCTTATTCATGATAAAGGTTTATAATTCATGCTAGAATTGTATTGATCGGAAACCTTAATACATGTGTGAATACATAAACAAATAATGTGTCCCTAGTTAGCCTCTACTAGACTAGCTCGTTGATCAAAGATGGTTAAGGTTTCCTATCCATTGAAATGAGTTGTCATTTGATAACGGGATCACATCATTAGGAGAATGATGTGATGGACAAGACCCATCCGTTAGCTTAGCATAATGATCATTCAGTTTTATTACTATTGCTTTCTTCATGTCAAATACACATTCCTTCGACTATGAGATTATGCAACTCCCGGATACCGGAGGAATGCCTTGTGTGCTATCAAATGTCACAATATAACTTGGTGATTATAAAGATGCTCTATAGGTATCTCCGAAGGTGTTTGTTGAGTTGGCATAGATCGAGATTAGGATTTGTCACTCCGAGTATCGGAGAGGTATCTTTGGGCCCTCTCGGTAATACACATCATAAGCTTGCAAGCAAACGACTAAGGAATTAGTCACGAGGTGATGTATTAAAGAACAAGTAAAGAGACTTGCCAGTAACGAGATTGAACTAGGTATGAGGATACCAACGATCGAATCTTGGGAAAGTAACATACCAATGGACAAAGGGAATTACGTATGTTGTTATTTCGGTTCAACCGATAAAGATCTTTGTAGAATATGTTGGAGCCAATATGGCCATCTAGGTTCCGCTATTGGTTATTGACCGGAGTGATGTCTCGGTCATGTCTACATAGTTCTCGAACCCGTATGGTCCGCACGCTTAACGTTCGATGTCAATTTGGTGTTATATGAGTTATGTGTTTTGGTGACCGAATGTTGTTTAGAGTCTCGGATGTGATCACGAACATGACGAGGAGCTCCGTAATGGTTCGGAGGTAAATATTTATATATAAGACGATGCTATTTGGTTTGAGGAATGGTTTCAGAATGCACCGGAAAGTTATCGGAATGCCGGAAGGGGTTTCGGAGGCACCGGGAGAGTATTGGGCCTTAGTGGGCCAAGTAGAGGGGAACACACTAGCCCACATGGGCTGGTGCACCCCCGTTATGGCAGCCACACCCAATTAGATGGAAGGGGGAGGCGCCACCTCCTCTTACCATATCCCGGAGAGGGGAGGAAGGAAAGAAGGGGGTGCCTCCCTTTCCTTCCCCCTTGTGCCAATTTTTGGCAGGGGGCGCACCAAAGGGAGGAGCCCTAGGGCTGCCGCCGCACCACTTGGGGCGCCCTAGGATGTGCCTCCTCCCTTCCCACGCCTATATATATGTTGGGAGGGGTGACACACAATACACACCTTATTCCAAGCCATGTGTTGGCACCCCTCCACCTCTACTTTACTCCTCCGCTCTAGATCGTTGCAGTGCTTAGGCGAAGCCCTGCGGGATTACTTCACCACCACCATCACCACGCCGTTATGCTGACGGAACTCATCTACTACCTCACCCTGCTTGCTGGATCAAGATGGCAAGGACGACACCGAGCTGAATGTGTGCAGAAGGCGGAGGTGCCATGCGTTCGGTACTTGATTGGGCGGATCGAGAAGGTGTAAGACTACATCAACCGCGTTGTGAAATGATTCCACTTACGGTCTATGAGGGTACGTAGACACACTCCCCCCTTGTTGCTATGCATCTCCATGGATACATCGTTGCGTGTGCGTAAAAAAATTTGTTTTCCATGCAACATTTCCCAACATGACCGACCTCCGCCTCTAATACCCTAAAATCCTAAAACCTACAGGGGATTCCACAAAATACTTTTTCCATCGCCGCAAGTTACAGAACCATGAGATCCAATCTAGAGGCCTTTTCCGGCACTGTGCCGGAGGGGGAAACAATCACAGAGGGGTTCTTCATCATCATTGCTGCCCCTCCGATGATGCGTGAGTAGTTTATCACAGACCTATGGGTCCGTAGTTAGTTGCTAGGTGGCTTCTGCTCTCTTTTTGATCTCCAATACAATGTTCTCCTTCATGTTCTTGGAGATCTATTTGATGTAATGACTTTTTGCAATGTGTTTGTTGAGATCCGATGAATTGTGAGTTTATGATCAGATCTATCCATGAATATTATTTGAATTTTCTTTGAACTCTTTTATGCATAATTATTATAGCCTCGTATTTCTTCTATGATTTATTGGTTTGGTTTGGCCAACTAGATTGATTTATCTTGCCATGGGAAGGAGCGCTTTGTGATGGGTTCGATCTTGCGGTGCTCAATCTCGGTGACAGAAGGAGACATGACACACATGTATCGTTGCTATTAAGGATAACAATATGGGATTTATTTCATATGTGAGTTTATCTTGTCTACATTATGTCATCTTGCTTAAGACATTACTCCGTTCTTTCATGAACTTAATACACTAGATGCATGCTGGATAGTGGTCGATGTGTGGGGTAATAGTAGTAGATGCAGAATCGTTTTGGTCTACTAATCTAGAACGTGATGGCTATATACATGATCCTTGCCTTGGATATCGTCATAATTATTTGCTTTTCTATCAATTGCCCAACAGTAATTTTTCTATCCACTGTATGATATTTTCTCGAGAGAAGCCTCTAGTGAAAACTATGGCCCCCGGTCTATTTTCTATCGTATATTAAAACCAAAAATACCTTGCTACAATTTTCTTTTATTTAATTTATTTTGTATTTTTGTCAGATCTATGTATCAAAACCTATACAATTTAATCTTGCTCATAACCGTTGAGGGATTGACAACCCCTCTACACGTTGGGTTACAAGTATTTGTTGTTTGTGTGCAGATACTATTTACATAGTGTTGCTTGGTTCTCCTACTCGATTGATGTAACGCCCCATATGTAACCTTCCCGAATTGTACTCCGACTCTTGCCGTTTCCGGCATTAAGTTATATTTAATTCTCGGGTTCGGGTCTTTGTCTCCATGTGTTGTTTTGTTTTCGTGCATCTCATATCATGTCATCTCGTGCATTGCATTTGCATACATGTTCATCTCATGCATTCGAGCATTTTCCCCGTTGTCCGTTTTGCATTCCGGCGCTTCGTTCTCCTCCGATGGCCATTTCTAGCTTTCTTTCGTGTGTGGGGATTAAACATTTCCGGATTGGACCGAGACTTGCCATGCGGCCTTGGTTTACTACCGGTAGACCGCCAGTCAAGTTTCGGGTCATTTGAACTTCGTTTGATACTCCAACGGTTAACCGAGGGACCGAAAAGGCCTCGTGTGTGTGCAGCCCAACACCCCTCCATTTTGGCCCAAAACCCACCAAACTCTGCTCCATCGTCTCGGTCGTTCGATCACGATCGTGTGGGCGAAAACCACACCTCATTTGGACTCTCCTAGCTCCACTTATGCCTATTTAAACACCCCCCGTTTCGGATCTCGTCTTCCTCCCCGTCCTCCTCCTAAAAAAACAGATCAACCCCCCCCCCCCACCGACGGACGTGTCCGGATCCGACCGGACAACGTCCGCCCGCGCCGCCTCCGCCTACCCGCAGCCGCCACGTGGCCCGCCGCAGCCGCACCGACAGCCCGGCGCGGGGCCCGAGGCCGCCGCCCGCGCCGACCCCCGCCGCCCCGTCGCTGTTCCCCGCCGCCGGCGCCGCCTCACGCCGCCACCACCGCCGCCGCACGCCGCCTCCTCCGCCGGCTGCCGCCGTCGCCCCCGCACCGCCGGCCCCGCCGCCCCGCCGCTGTCCGCCGCCGCCCCGGCCACGCCCCGCCTCGCCGGCCTCCTCTCCTCCACCGGCTCCGGCGAGCTGCCACAGTGCCGCCTCGGGTTCCGTGCGATTCAGATCTCAGATCCAACCCCCCCCCCCCCCCCGTTGACTTTTGTCCAGAAACCCTAGATTTTTGTGCTTACTTTGACTACTCGTATCTCCGCAACCGTAGCTCCGATTTGGGCATATGATATGTCAAAATCTTCGTCTCGACGAGTACATCATTTCATTCCATTGCATCATTTGCATTTGAGGTCATCTTGGTGCCCAAAATTCTGTTGGAAGGAGGCATCATGAGTTAATTTGCAGATCCGTTAGTTCATCATGCACCTTTGTCATTTTTGCCATGTTTAATCCGTGCATGATATGCCTGTGCCCCTTTGGGATGAATTGTTAAGCATGTTGTCTTCTTTCCAGAGGTGCCTCCCATGCATTTTTAGGATGTGTGTGTTGTCTTGTGCAAGCTTGTGAAGAGGGCTACCTGAGTTTACTGATTTCAGGGACTTAGTGAAAATCACTAAGTCTGGGATGTTTTAGTTCACGATGCTATATGTCCAGCTTGTTTCCTAGTGATCCGTGCCTCTTTTGAGGATGATCAGTAAGAGTGATTTGTTATGCTTGTTGTGCTTAATCCATCCATGTCTTTACTTGTTATGTTGGAGTAGCCTAGGTTGACTCAATCGAGCTCAACTTTTGCATAGTTGTTGTTTTGGGCAGATCGTGATCTCTTTTGCGATTTTGCCGGAGCTATTGCTAGTGATCCATGCATACTATGCCATTGTTCTTGCCATGTCTAGCTAGAATTTTGTGCCTTATTAATGGATATATGCTTGCCTTGCCATGACTTGCACCGTAGTGAGTGCATCGAGCTCGTTTACATGCCTCCGTGAGTTATATTTTAGCATGTCCCAGTTTTCACTAAGTCTGAAAACTGATTGTGTTTCATCGATGTTCGTGTGCTCGGTAGAGTATTTTGTGAACCCTTTTGGCCCAGGTCATTTTGGGTGTTTTGTTAAGCTTGTTGAGTAGCTCCATGCCACGCTCTTACTTGCCATGTTTAGGTTCTGCTTCATGTTTTTTTGCTGCTCCGAAGAGAGCATCATGGTCTGAAATTTCAGACTAGCGTTAACTTCGCTAAGTCTGAAATCTGTTTTGCTTATTCAGTTTTGCCATGCTTGTTTGAAGCCCTTAATGGATGAATTTGCCTATGCCTCAGTCCTGGTGATTTGTTAAGCTTATTGTGTACATCTCTGGCATGCAATTTGTTTTCATGTTTGGTGGCTGTAGCATGTTCATTTCATTGCATTTAGGAGCCTACTTGCTGTAAATCGCAGATCGGTTCGTTTAGTAAATCGCTTGCCATTTCTAAACCATAGCTCCGATTGCCATGATCTTTATATCGTTTTCAGGGGATTTCTTCCCCTCTATCCAGTGGCACACTTGGTTTTCCAAGTTGAGGCCAGGTTCATGCATTTCCTGTCACATCTTGCATTTTGCATCCCGCATCGCATCCCGCATAGCATATCATCTTTGCATATTATTGGTTGCCCTTGCACGTGGTTGATTGTATCCTTGTTGCTTGTTTGTGTTGTTGGGTAGAGCCGGGAGACGAGTTCGCTAACGAGGAGCCCGTTGAGTTTGCTTTTGAGGATCCAGTCAACTCTGACAACTGTGCAGGCAAGATGATCACACCCTTGAAATCACTACTATCTTTGCTATGCTAGATTGCTCGCTCTTTTGCTTTGCTAATGCTACAATGCCTACCACTTGCTTGTCAGCCTCCCAATTGCCATGATTGAGCCTCTAACCCACCTTTGTCCTAGCAAACCATTGATTGGCTATGTTACCGCTTTGATCAAGCCCCTTCTTATAGCGTTGCTAGTTGCATGTGAAGATTGGAGCCGTTCCTTGTTGGAACATTTATTTACTTGTTGGGATATCATTATATATTGCTATGTTATCTTTACTCATCTATATACTTGGTAAAGGGTGGAAGGCTCGGCCTCTCGCCTAGTGTTTTGTTCCACTCTTGCCGCCCTAGTTTCCGTCATATCGGTGTTATGTTCCCGGATTGTTGCGTCCCTTACGCGGTTGGGCTATAATGGGAACCCCTTGATAGTTCGCCTTGATTAAAGCTTTTCCAGCAATGCCCAACATTGGTTTTACCATTTGCCACCTACCCTTTTCTTTCCCTTGGGTTTCCGAAGCCCGAGGGTCATCTTTATTTTAGCCCCCCACGGGCCAGTGCTCCTCTGAGTGTTGGTCCGAACTAGAGCCCCTTGCAGCGCCACCTCGGGGGAACCCGAGGGCTGGTTTAAGTTGTACGGATTGCTTATCTGAGTGTGCCTTGAGAAAGAGATATGTGCAGCTCCTATCGGGATTTGTCGGCGCATTCGGGCGGTGTTGTTGGACTAGTTTTGACCTATCGAATCATCTTGTTGTACCGGGATACCGAGTCTGATCGGTGGGTCCTGGGTGGAGGTCTATTCCTTCGTTGACCGTGAGAGCTTGTTATGGGCTAAGTTGGGACCCCCTGTAGGGATTGATCTTTCGAAAGCCGTGCCCGCGGTTATGGGCAGATGGGAATTTGTTAATGTCCGGTTGTAGATAACTTGAACCTGAATTAATTAAAATGAATCAACTGAGTGTGTTGACGTGACGGCCTCTTCTCGGCGGAGTCCGGGAAGTGGACACGGCGTTGGAGTTATGTTTGCGTAGGCTGCTCTATATAGTTTTCCGCTCGTGCTTTGCCTCCTCTTCTCGCTCTCCTTTGCGAATAAGTTAGCCACCATATATGCTAGTCGCTTGCTGCAGCTCCACTTACATTACCCCCTTTCCTACCTATTAAGCTTAAATAGTCTTGATCGCGAGGGTGCGAGATTGCTGAGTCCTTTGTGGCTCACAGATTACTATTACACCAGATGCAGGGACCGATGATACCTCTCCGGATGGCGCGCTCAAGCTGAAGTGGGAGTACGACGAGGACTCTCAGCGTTACTATGTGTCGTTTCCTGATGATCAGTAGGGATGCCTATTCGGGGTTAGATCCAGGGCCTAGTCGCTTGTTGGGGGTCTTTTCTATTTTGGCGCCGTAGTCGGGCCATGAGTGATTGTATGATGGATGTTATTTATGTACTTTGATGTGACGTGGCGAGTGTAAGCCAACTATGCTATTATTCCCCTTTATATTATATATGTACATGGGTTGTGTAATGATTCCCGACTTGCGACATTGCTTTCAATGCGCCTATGTCTCTAAGTCGTGCCTCGACGCGTGGGAGACATAGCCGCATCGAGGGCGTTACAAGTTGGTAATCAGAGCCTTCCCCGACCTTAGGAGCCCCATTGCTTGATTGTTTTTAGCAGCCGAGTTGTGTCTAGAAAAATGTTTTGAGTCCTTAGGAATTATATATTGGAGAGCTTAGGAATTCTTTTTACTTCCCAGTCTCTTCATCGCTCTGGTAAGGCATCCTGACGTAGAGTTTTGACTCTTCTCTTCTCAAATTTCACTAAAAAAAAATTTAGGATCACGCGAGTATCTTAGTTTTGTTCCGATGGCTTATGATGAGAATACTGTCTTGGTGCCTCCTGTCAGGGGTTTAGTGGAAGTGTCCCGGGGAGTTGAGCTCTGAGGTGTTGTCATCATAATTCTATCGTTGCAGTTCTGGTATACTTGAGATATGTGCGCGACATCGAAAATCTCCTTTATGCAGTTCATTGGTGAGATAACCTCGACGTCACCCAGTACTGGGGCGGGAGTTTGGGAGTATCGCCATAACTTGTATAACGGATGCTTTTCGAAGGTTGAGATAGATGGTTTCCGAAGGTTTCTTGGTTATGTGTTGAAGGATGGATGCAGCTGGATGTAGGATTTGCTAGCTTGGGTGAGATATTATGCTTCCCCTGTATCCCCAACACCTGATTGCATAACCGGAAAGTTTCGGGAGTTTCATAGGTGGGAATTCAAGTAGCCTTAGGATATCTTTCCAACAGATGTGTGATATGAAATTGGGGTTCGACGTCTAGTGGTTCGCCTATTCACGGTCGATTTTACAGTGGCCGCATTGTGTCTTAAAGAGTCCTTGGCTATGCTGACTCAGGGACGCTTCGTATGTCATGTGCACTGCCTTGTACATGATGGTGTTGTACGGTCGAGCCCGTGTAGGTCCTACCACGAACACTTCGGACGAAATTTCTATCATGTGTTTGTTCCGGCTTATTCCGCAAGCCAACCCTTGGTTTTATTTCAAGTTGTGGTATTCGTTCTTCTTCGACGTCATATGTTGATTCCATCCCTCGTTGATGTACCTCTTCTACCTGATTCTTCGTGGCTTCGCAATTTAGGAATATGTGACCACTTCAAGAGAAGTGCATTCATTCATTTTGTTCGGATGTGAAGACTTTATGTTGCAATTTTTCATTCCGTTGGATTCAGCTTCAATATTTTCTCTATTTGTGTGCTAACGGTGGTCAACCTCTTCAGGATGGCTCCCACTAAGAGCACCAGTCAGAACCAGAATCAAGATCCTCCGCCACCTCCGCCTCCTCCGGAAGCATGGCAAGCTGTGATGGCCGCTACTAATGCAAATACACAGCTGATCATGCAAATCATCCAAGAGCGGAATCAAAGCAGTCAAGGAAATCAAGGCAACAACCAGAACCATTTTGCAACTCTGAATCAGTTCCTCGCAAATGGTCCAAAGACGTACAGCAACTGCGTCGAGGCTACCGATGCTGATGATTGGTTAGTCGATCTGGGCAAGCATTTTGAATGTAGCAACGTCAGACCTGAAGATTTCATCAAGTTCGCGTCTTTCCAGCTCAAGGATCAGGCCGCAGAGTGGTTTCAGCAGTACCGGGATTCCAGAGGTGGACGTTTGATCACTTGGGATGATTTCCGTCGTGATTTCCGAGCTCATCACATCCCTCAAAGTGTGACTGAAAGCAAACGTGAAGAATTCCGCAATCTGAAGCAAGGCTCTTTGTCTGTCTATGACTACAACAAGTTGTTCCAGAAGCTCACCCGTTTTCCCAAGCAGGATGTTCCTGATGAGAAGAGCATGATCTATCAGTTCAGGGGTGGTCTTCGTGAAGAAATTCAGCTCGCTCTTGTCCTCTTCGAGCCGCTGAGATGCGATGAGTTCTACAACATGGCACTGAAGCAAGAGGCTGCTCAGCTAAGGTGTGATGCTTCCAGGAAGCGAGTCAGAGACACTACGTCTTCTTCCTCTACTCAAGTGGCCAAGCAGCAGAAGTATTGGCTTCCTCCTCCTCCATTCCGTCAGCCGTATCAGCAGAAGAGCAAAGGTGGCAGTGGTTCATCCCACCCACCCAACCCAGGCTTTCAGAACAAGACTTCGTCTCAAGCTCCAAGATCAAGTGCTCCGTACCACCGTCCGCTCTCAGAGGTCACGTGCAACAAGTGCCAACAGAAGGGTCACTATGCCAACAAGTGTTTCAACCAGAGGCGTCTTCCTCCTCCTCCTCCTCCTGTCAGATCGGCAAGTACAGCTGTGGTCAAGCATAATCCCAAGCACGCCAAGGTCAATATGGTGAATGCAGCTCAGGCAGAGGATTCGTCAGATGTGATCATGGGTAACCTTCCTGTTAATGATATTCCTGCAAGGGTTCTTTTTGACACTGGTGCATCGCATTGTTTTATGTCGAGACCTTTTGCATCTAAGCATGATTTTGTTACTCAAGTGTTGTCGAAACCGTTGGCTATTGTTTCTCCGGCCCGTCAAATGACATCTCGAGTATGTGTTCCGGATGTCACTGTCACTTTGGGCGATCATAAGTTCTTGGCTTCTCCAAATGTTCTTGGCGATTCTGATATCGATCTTATTCTTGGGATGGACTGGCTCTCTAAACACAAGGCTCACCTCGATTGTGCAGCCAGGCAGATTCAACTGACTCATTCGTCTGAAGATGTCATTGTCTTTGCTGCTCGGGATAATACCATCCGGTTGTTCTCTCTTAATGAAAAGGGTGAATTGGATGCTATTTTGCAGATTCCGGTTGTTTGTGGGTATCAAGATGTCTTCCCTGAAGAACTCCCAGGCATGCCTCCAAACCGGCCGGTTGAATTTGTTATTGAACTTGAGCCCGGTACGGAACCTGTGTGCAAACGTCCCTACAAGCTCGGCCCCGAAGAGTTGAAGGAGTTGAAGAAACAACTCGATGTGCAAGAAAGAATGGGTCTCATTCGGCCTAGTACTTCTCCGTGGGGTTGTGGTGTTCTTTTTGTGAAGAAGAAGGATGGAACGGACCGACTTTGTGTTGATTATCGTCCATTGAACAAGAAGACCATCAAGAACAAATACCCACTTCCCAACATTAATGAGCTGTTTGAACAACTCAAGGGTGCCCAAGTATTCTCCAAGCTTGACCTCTGTATGGGTTATCACCAAATTCGCATTCGTGAGCAAGATATTCCAAAGACGGCGTTCAGAACAAGCTATGGGTCATATGAATACACTGTTATGTCTTTTGGCCTCGCCAACGCTCCTCCGACGTTCTCTCGCATGATGAACTTCATCTTCAACCCCTACACCAATGACTTCGTTTTGGTCTATCTCGACGACATCCTGGTTTTCTCGAAGAACAAGGAAGATCATGCCAAACACTTGCGTTTGGTTCTTGACAAGCTAAGGGAACATCAGTTCTATGCCAAGTTCTCCAAGTGTGAGTTTTGGCTCGATGAGGTTCTTTATCTTGGCCATATTATCTCTGCCAAGGGCATTTCCGTGGATCCTGAGAAGGTATCTGCAATCGTTAATTGGGAACCTCCTCAGAATGTGAAGCAACTCCGTAGCTTCCTCGGTCTTGCAAGTTATTGCCGAAGATTCGTTGAAAACTTTTCCAAGATCGCGAAGCCTCTCTCAAATCTTCTTCAGAAGCACATCAAGTACGTTTGGTCTCCGGAGTGTGATGTTGCTTTCAATGCTTTGAAAGAGAAATTGATCACTGCTCCAGTTCTGACTCCGCCCGATGAAACCAAGCCGTACGAGGTCTTTTGTGATGCCTCTCTCCAAGGTCTAGGTGTTGTACTGATGCAAGAGAAGAAAGTTGTTGCTTATACCTCTCGCCAGTTGAAGCCTAATGAGAAGAACTACCCCACTCATGATCTCGAGTTGGCGGCAGTTGTGCACGCATTATTGACATCTTCTATTGGGAAGGAAAGTGGACATCTTCACTGATCACAAGAGTCTCAAGTACATCTTCACTCAGCCTAATCTCAACCTCAGGCAGACTCGATGGGTCAAAATGATTCAAGAGTACAATCCGAGTATCGAGTATAGTCCAGGCAAGGCTAATGTGATTGCTGACGCTTTGAGCAGAAAAGCATATTGCAACAGTCTGATTCTCAAGCCTTATCAACCCGAGCTTTGTGAAGCTTTCCGCAAACTTAATCTGCAAGTTGTTCCTCAAGGTTTCCTCGCCAACCTTCAAGTTTCTCCTACCTTGGAAGACCAGATTCGCCAAGCCCAGCTTCTTGATGCTATGGTGAAAAAGGTGAAGATTGGTATTGCAAAGAGTCAGTCCAAGTACAAGTGCTACCGACTTGATGACAAGGACACTCTCTTCTTCAAGGATCGAATTGTTGTGCCCAAAGGTGAACTTCGTAAAGTGATCATGAATGAGGCTCACAACTCTCTCCTCTCCATCCACCCCGGGAGCACGAAGATGTATCAAGATCTGAAGCAAACTTATTGGTGGACTCGAATGAAGCGCGAGATCACTCAATTCGTGAATGAATGTGATGTCTGCAGAAGAGTGAAAGCAGAACACCAAAGGCCAGCAGGTCTCCTCCAACCTCTTGCCATTCCAGAATGGAAGTTTGACCACATTGAAATGGACTTCGTGACTGGGTTTCCAAAGTCCAAGCGTGGCAATGATGCTATATTCGTTGTCATCGACAAGCTCACCAAAGTGGCTCATTTCCTACCTATCAAAGAGTCAATCACTACAGCTCAATTGGCGGAGCTCCACACCTCTCGAATTGTCTCTCTGCACGGTATTCCTCAAGTGATATCTTCAGATCGTGGCAGCATCTTTACCTCCAAGTTTTGGGATTCTTTTCAGAAGGCCATGGGCACCAACATTCGCTTCAGCACTGCTTTCCATCCTCAAACAAGCGGTCAAGTCGAGCGTGTCAACCAGATTCTTGAAGATATGCTCAGGGCTTGTGTTATCTCCTTCGGCATGAAGTGGGAGGATTGTCTTCCTTATGCTGAATTCTCGTACAACAACAGTTTCCAAGCAAGTTCCGGCAAGGCCCCATTTGAAATTCTGTATGGTAGGAAGTGTCGTACACCTCTCAACTGGTCTGAAACCGGTGAACGTCAGTTGCTGGTTAATGACCTAATCACAGAGGCAGAAGAAATGTGCAAGGTCATTCGCGATAACCTCAAAGCAGCCCAATCTCGTCAGAAGAGCTACTATGACAGCAAGCACCGTGATTTGGCCTTCGAGATCGGAGATCATGTCTACCTCCGCATCTCTCCTATGAAAGGGACTCGTCGCTTCGGTATCAAAGGGAAGCTTGCCCCCAGATACGTCGGGCCTTTCAAGATCGTCAGCAAGAGAGGCGACCTCGCCTATCAACTCGAGCTTCCTGCAACCTTTGCCAATGTTCATGATGTGTTCCACGTCTCGCAACTCCGAAAGTGCCTCAAGACGCCTGAGCGCACCGTCAACTTCGAGGACATTGAGCTCCAAGAAGATCTCTCTTACCGTGAGCACCCAGTTGCAATCCTTGAAGAGACTGAACGCAAAACTCGCAACAAGTCAATCAAATTTCTCAAAGTCAAGTGGTCACACCATTCCGACCGTGAAGCTACCTGGGAACGCGAGGATCACCTCCGTTCTGAGTACCCGGAGTTCTTTCAATCCTAGATCTCGGGACGAGATCTTTTCGTAGTGGTGCAGTGTTGTAACGCCCCATATGTAACCTTCCCGAATTGTACTCCGACTCTTGCCGTTTCCGGCATTAAGTTATATTTAATTCTCGGGTTCGGGTCTTTGTCTCTGTGTGTTGTTTTGTTTTCGTGCATCTCATATCATGTCATCTCGTGCATTGCATTTGCATACATGTTCATCTCATGCATTCGAGCATTTTCCCCGTTGTCTGTTTTGCATTCCGGCGCTTCGTTCTCCTCCAGTGGCCATTTCTAGCTTTCTTTCGTGTGTGGGGATTAAACATTCCCAGATTGGACCGAGACTTGCCATGCGGCCTTGGTTTACTACCGGTAGACCGCCTGTCAAGTTTCGGGTCATTTGGACTTCGTTTGATACTCCAACGGTTAACCGAGGGACCGAAAAGGCCTCGTGTGTGTGCAGCCCAACACCCCTCCATTTTGGCCCAAAACCCACCAAACTCTGCTCCATCGTCTCGGTCGTTCGATCATGATCGTGTGGGCGAAAACCGCACCTCATTTGGACTCTCCTAGCTCCACTTATGCCTATTTAAACACCCCCCGTTTCGGATCTCGTCTTCCTCCACGTCCTCCTCCTAAAAAAACAGATCAACCCCCCCCCCCCACCGACGGACGTGTCCGGATCCGACCGGACAACGTCCGCCCGTGCCGCCTCCGCCTACCCGCAGCTGCCACGTGGCCCACCGCCGCCGCACCGACAGCCCGGCGCGGGGCCCGAGGCCGCCGCCCGCGCCGACCCCCGCCGCCCCGTCGTCGTTCCCCACCGCCGACGCCGCCTCACGCCGCCACCACCGCCTCCTCCGCCGGCTGCGCCGTCGCCCCCGCACCGCCGGCCCCGCCGCCGTCCGCCGCCGCCCCGGCCACGCCCCGCCTCGCCGGCCTCCTCTCCTCCACCGGCTCCGGCGAGCTGCCACAGTGCCGCCTCGGGTTCCGTGCGATTCAGATCTCAGATCCAATCCCCCCCCCCCCCCGTTGACTTTTGTCCAGAAACCCTAGATTTTTTTGCTTACTTTGACTGCTCGTATCTCCGCAACCGTAGCTCCGATTTGGGCATATGATATGTCAAATTCTTCGTCTCGACGAGTACACCATTTCATTCCATTGCATCATTTGCATTTGAGGTCATCTTGGTGCCCAAAATGCTGTTGGAAGGAGGCATCATGAGTTAATTTGCAGATCCGTTAGTTCATCATGCACTTTTGTCATTTTTGCCATGTTTAATCCGTGCATGATATGCCTGTGCCCCTTTGGGATGAATTGTTAAGCATGTTATCTTCTTTCCAGAGGTGCCTCCCATGCATTTTTAGGATGTGTGTGTTGTCTTGTGCAAGCTTGTGAAGAGGGCTACCTGAGTTTACTGATTTCAGGGACTTAGTGAAATCCACTAAGTCTGGGATGTTTTAGTTCACGATGCTATATGTCTAGCTTGTTTCCTAGTGATCCGTGCCTCTTTTGAGGATGATCAGTAAGAGTGATTTGTTATGCTTGTTGTTCTTAATCCATCCATGTCTTTACTTGTTATGTTGGAGCAGCCTAGGTTGACTCAATCGAGCTCAACTTTTGCATAGTTGTTGTTTTGGGCAGATCGTGATCTCTTTTGCGATTTTGCCGGAGCTATTGCTAGTGATCCATGCATGCTATGCCATTGTTCTTGCCATGTCTAGCTAGCATTTTGTGCCTTCTTAATGTATATATGCTTTCCTTTCCATGACTTGCACCGTAGTGAGTGCATCGAGCTCGTTTACATGCCTTTGTGAGTTATATTTTAGCATGTCCCAGTTTTCACTAAGTCTGAAAACTGATTGTGTTTCATCGATGTTCGTGTGCTCGGTAGAGTATTTTGTGAACCCTTTTGGCCCCAGGTCATTTTGGGTGTTTTGTTAAGCTTGTTGAGTAGCTACATGCCATGCTCTTAGTTGCCATGTTCAGGTTTTGCTTCATGTTGTTTTGCTGCTCCGAAGAGAGCATCGTGGTCTGAAATTTCAGACTAGCGTTAACTTCGCTAAGTCTGAAATCTGTTTTGCTTATTCAGTTTTGCCATGCTTGTTTGAAGCCCTCAATGGATGAATTTGCCTATGCCTCAGTCCTGGTGATTTGTTAAGCTTCTTGAGTACATCACTGCCATGCAATTTGTTTTCATGTTTGGTGGCTGTAGCATGTTCATTTCATTGTATTTAGGAGCCTACTTGCTGTAAATCGCAGATCGGTTCGTTTAGTAAATCGCTTGCCATTTCTAAACCGTAGCTCCGATTGCCATGATCTTTATATCGTTTTCAGGGGATTTCTTCTCCTCTATCCAGTGGCACACTTGGTTTTCCAAGTTGAGGCCAGGTTCATGCATTTCCTGTCACATCTTGCATTTTGCATCCCGCATCGCATCCCGCATAGCATATCATCTTTGCATATTATTGGTTGCCCTTGCACGTGGTTGATTGTATCCTTGTTGCTTGTTTGTGTTGTTGGGTAGAGCCGGGAGACGAGTTCGCTAATGAGGAGCCCGTTGAGTTTGCTTTTGAGGATCCAGTCAACTCTGACAACTGTGCAGGCAAGATGATCACACCCTTGAAATCACTACTATCTTTGCTATGCTAGATTGCTCGCTCTTTTGCTTTGCCAATGCTACGATGCCTACCACTTGCTTGTCAGCCTCCCAATTGCCATGATTGAGCCTCTAACCCACCTTTGTCCTAGCAAACCATTGATTGGCTATGTTACCGCTTTGCTCAAGCCCCTTCTTATAGTGTTGCTAGTTGCATGTGAAGATTGGAGCCGTTCCTTGTTGGAACATTTATTTACTTGTTGGGATATCATTATATATTGCTATGTTATCTTTACTCATCTATATACTTGGTAAAGGGTGGAAGGCTCGGCCTCTCGCCTAGTGTTTTGTTCCACTCTTGCCGCCCTAGTTTCCGTCATATCGATGTTATGTTCCCGGATTGTTGCGTCCCTTACGCGGTTGGGCTATAATGGGAACCCCTTGATAGTTCGCCTTGATTAAAGCTTTTCCAGCAATGCCCAATATTGGTTTTACCATTTGCCACCTACCCTTTTCTTTCCCTTGGGTTTCCGAAGCCCGAGGGTCATCTTTATTTTAGCCCCCCACGGGCCAGTGCTCCTCTGAGTGTTGGTCCGAACTAGAGCCCCTTGCAGCGCCACCTCGGGGGAACCCGAGGGCTGGTTTAAGTTGTACGGATTGCTTATCTGAGTGTGCCCTGAGAAAGAGATATGTGCAGCTCCTATCGGGATTTGTCGGCGCATTCGGGCGGTGTTGCTGGACTAGTTTTGACCTGTCGAATCATCTTGTTGTACCGGGATACCGAGTCTGATCGGTGGGTCCTGGGTGGAGGTCTATTCCTTCGTTGACCGTGAGAGCTTGTTATCGGCTAAGTTGGGACCCCCCTGCAGGGATTGATCTTTCGAAAGCCGTGCCCGCAGTTATGGGCAGATGGGAATTTGTTAATGTCCGGTTGTAGATAACTTGAACCTGAATTAATTAAAATGAATCAACTGAGTGTGTTGCCGTGATGGCCTCTTCTCGGCGGAGTCCGGGAAGTGGACACGGCGTTGGAGTTATGTTTGCGTAGGCTGCTCTATATAGTTTTCCGCTCGTGCTTTGCCTCCTCTTCTCGCTCTCCTTTGCGAATAAGTTAGCCACCATATATGCTAGTCGCTTGTTGCAGCTCCACTTACATTACCCCCTTTCCTACCTATTAAGCTTAAATAGTCTTGATCGCGAGGGTGCGAGATTGCTGAGTCCTTTGTGGCTCACAGATTACTATTACACCAGATGCAGGGACCGATGATACCTCTCCGGATGGCGCGCTCGAGCTGAAGTGGGAGTACGACGAGGACTCTCAGCGTTACTATGTGTCGTTTCCTGATGATCAGTAGGGATGCCTATTCGGGGTTAGATCCAGGGCCTAGTCACTTGTTGGGGGTCTTTTCTATTTTGGCGCCGTAGTCGGGCCATGAGTGATTGTATGATGTATGTTATTTATGTACTTTGATGTGACGTGGCGAGTGTAAGCCAACTATGCTATTATTCCCCTTTATATTATATATGTACATGGGTTGTGTAATGATTCCCGACTTGCGACATTGCTTTCAATGCGCCTATGTCTCTAAGTCGTGCCTCGACACGTGGGAGACATAGCCGCATCGAGGGCGTTACAATTGATAACCTTGGTTTCATAACTGAGGGAAATACACATCTCTACTGTACTGCATCATCCTCTCCTCTTCGGGGAAATCCCAACGCATATCACAAATAGCATCTGTTCTTTGGAACCACGGGGGGGCAAATGAGCTCGTGGGCACTGAGTTCGACGACAGCAATGGGCATCGGAGCTTGGCCAAGCGGAGTGAGGTCCCTGAGGACGCATGGCTTGATATCAATGTGTTGGTCAGCTTCCGAGGAGCACCAAGGTGGTCGGGAAGCAAAGGAGGATAAGCGGGGGTCACCGGAGGAAGAGACTGAGGTGGTGACGCTCTCGACGTACAGGAGGAGACATGGGTTGCGGCTGGCGAGGGGGGCCTGCTGGTCAAATACCTCTTTAACCTCATCCACGTCAGCAAATTGCCGAAGTAAACCCACCCATGATGGTTTTTGAACTGTATTGGATAGTTCAGGGGGTCAAGAGAGCAGAAAAGTAGTTCGGGGGGTTATGTGAACCAGCCCACTTTGTTCATGGTAGTAAAATGGACTTTTTTCCTTAAAAACGAATGTATGGTCGACGTCATTTTGATGGTAACCCATAGAGCATACTTCCATTCTAAATCTCCCAATCCATGCTCTAGGTGATTGCTTTAATCGGTATAGTGATTTTTTAGCTTGCACACTTTCCTACCGTCGCTTGACTAGTGAAACCATGGCTATTTACATATACATTTCCTCTTGTAGATCTCCATGAAGAAAAGCATTTTGACATCCATCTGGTGCAATTTCAAATTTTTATTTGCAACTATGGAGATCAAGGCTCTAATTTTATTCATCTTTGCTACCGGGGTAAATGTCTCATCATAATCTATTGCATAGGGTTGACTATACCCCTTAGCTATCAAATATGCCTTATATCTTTCTATCTTCCCCTCGAAGTTTTGCTTAACAAAAAAAACACTTACATCCCACTACCTTTTATCTTGAGGAAGAGAAGTGACTACCTTGGTATTGTTTTTATCCAACGCCGTCATTCCTCAAGCATAGTAGCTCTCCATTCTTGGCATCTTTTAGACTCAAGTGCGGTTATGAAGGATCTGTATTGCAGACTAATAGATTCATATGAAATGAAGTGAGAGACATTATAAGTGTCTAATTTAGCATGTAGCTTACAAGTTGTACTTCTGGTTGTCTTCCTTCTAGCGATTGGCAGATCCAAGTCAACATCACGTGCCACTTCAGCTTCATCATTAGAGAGAGCCATAAGTTGTACTAGTGGCAACGGAGGTTCTAAGACCAAATCATGTGTTTCTCCTTCATGCACATTCTAAATTTCTAAATCAGATTTGGTGCGATCATTTCCTCCCCCCCCCCCTGTTTATGATACTCCTCCCCATCACCTTGTGGCTCCTCTCCCTCTTATGTTGTTATGCTTATACGCCATGTCCCAATAATCAGATTTATTGCACATTTTGAATCATTAATCTTTTCATTCTCCTCTCTAGGAGTATTGCACACATCATTATTGTCATATGCATATAAGTCAAGAAAAACATTAGATAAATCAACTGGATTCCCATAAAATGACTCATTTTTAAGCACTCCATCCATGCTAGTGAACATCCTCCTTCTAGAAGGACACCAACAATTATAGCCCTTTTGACTCTCAGAATAGCCCACTAGAATACATTTTAGGGATCTAGAGTCCAATTTGCTTATTGATGGTATGTAATATTTTGCGAAGCGCACACAGCTTAGGTGGAACCACATATGTGTTCTTCCCAGTTAAACTCTCTATGAGAGTTTTGAAATTCAGCACTCTATAGGGAATTCTATTAATCAAATATGCAGTTGTCCTCGGGATTTCTTGGTTGCAACCAAGCTGGTGGAGAAGAAGAGAGGAGAGTTCAGGTAAGTTCTACTTTCTTTCTCATTCATTCTTCTTCTTGCATATACACTGCATATATCCACAACACACGCACCTCCGTTTCCCATTTTAGCCCTTACTACACCTAACAATAGCGCATAGCCCTCCAATACTGCTCCCTTCTTTATTAGTTGCACAAATACCATTAGTGGACAAATAATTTCAGGCGGGCAGCCTGTTCGTCCATGATACATGGATAGAATTGCATATTCACAACTCTTTTACAGAATACCAAAAACCATATGTTAAATAAATTTAGTTATTACAAAAACGTTTTTTATAAAGAAAGAAACTATTGGTAAGTCCTTGAATAAATCAGCATCGTCTTCCTTCTGCATTCATGAATGGTGCGTCGTGAGCAAAGCTCATTGCCACCTTTAGTCCTCTATCTCATTGGAGTAATCTTGTTGAAACTCAAAAACATAGAAGTAGAGGTTCGAAAGTGGTCGATGCAGACTAGAAAAGGCCAATGATTGTGAACTGGATAGATTGTCGCTCCAGTGAAGCCGTCACTGGGAAGGGCTAGAACATAATCTTAACTCCAACCTGACAGAGGAGGGACCACAAACCTCACAAGTTCCCCGATGGAGCCATATCTAGCTAAGCTTCATCACACAGAGATGGAACTGGAGAATAAAAACACAACCCAGTGTCATGCTATGAACAAACGATAATCATGCCAAACTGAGTACCCAATGTTCGGCACCGTCCTCTGATTCGTCAACGCCACTACGAGAAAGGACATCAACATGAGAAAAGTCGAGGAGCAATATTCACATCGTCACTACTGTCTCAACTCCATCGAAGGGAAAGAACTCCCATGAGAAATGGATTGCGACACTCAGATCTGAGATTCTCCCGTCCTCCCACCGTCGCTGCGACCGACAGATGCCAGGAAACCCACCATGGCGCCGCTGGCTCGTGGGGAAGAGGAAGCCGCCTCCTAATCGCCCTTACAAGAAAACCCAGCATATCTGCAACTCAATACCTTAACATAACATTTCAGGTAGAAAAAAAATAAACTCTTGCAGCCCACACAGAGTCAGCTTTTTCAACGGTATGAAAAAAAATTCGGGTACATTAATTCTGGGGTTGCTTCTAACATCAATATGGTCACGTGAAATGCAGTACACCAAGATGACATTATTGATTTTCTTTCTTTGAGACTATGGCATCATTGTTTTTTCAAAAAGGTTTCGAGCGCCATGCTACCGACCGAGACCATCCTGACGTCTTTGGTCTGGAGACGTGTCCTGCTCGCGCAGCGAAGACTCCGGCAGAGGGCAGAGCAACACCCACGTCCCGGGGCCATTCCGTGCTTCCACGTACGCACCACGTATGGGTGTACCGACGCCCGTTCGATATGAATCGTTCGGACATGTCGTGCCTATGGAAAACTGGCCCGCCGTCAAGATCGAAGGCAGAAATGCAGCTGACGGATCAGAGAAGCAAAGCTATTTTCTCATACGCACACGCCCGATTTGTGATGTCTGTCCATGGTCTGCCATCATCGATGCCAACGGCGCCAGAACTTGCACATGCATGTATACGCTCGTACCATTCTGGTATAAACCGCATCCTCTCCTACACAATACAGATCAAGCACGCTGCAGCTTGCTTGTATATGGGAACTTTGTGTGATGCACGTAAGAGCAACTACGGTGCTGCTCGCACGAGCAGCCCGGGCGCCCAACCTCCGCTGCCGCCAGCAACCCCCCCCCCCCCCCCCCCCCCCTGCCCCGCCGCCGTCGTGCGAAGCCCGCGTGGCGGCGGCGGCGGCGGGGCCTCCTCGCGTCCTTGGGGCCGTGGTGCCCCTCTGCGCTCGCGTCGATGTGTCGCCTCCTTCGTCCAAGCCCAGGGGTGGGCTGGTCGGGTCCTGCCAGATCCGGCCATGCAGGTGATGCCGCCGATCTGAGGGCTCGGGTCCATGGTTGTACTTGTAGGACATGGTCGACGGGAGGGGCGAGGTCGTCCAAGGGCGTAAAGGTGGTCCCTTTCATCTTGTTTCTTCGGTGGGCGGTAACCGATGGCTAGGCTGGGCTTGGAGGCGGCGAGATCTGGGATGCGGGGCGGCTGCCCTGGAAGCTGGACTGCGCGTCGGCTCTTTGACGAGCGGTGTTGCGGTGGTGGTGGTGTTTCTCCTTGGCTGTGCGGGCAGCGAGGAGCGAGGCGGCGGGGATTCTGACGATGGCATTGCTTCGGCAGGGGAATCGTCCAGATCGTGGTGTGGAGGCCTGTTTTGGTGGCGGTGGACTTGGACTGTGGTACTTCGATGTGGCTCAAGAGTGTCTTCGGGCGAAAGCTCAGCGCTTTGGCGCCGACGGCGGCGATGCCTGTGGGTGTCGTGTCCATCTTAAGGGCGTCGTTGTGGTATCTCTCCCTGCGTCGGGGCTCCGGGTTAAAACCCTTGACCGTGACTTCGGTCTCGATGGCAGCGGCCTGTTGTGTCGTCACCCTCTTGGGGGCGTTGTCGTCGAGCGCATGTGCCCTCCGGATGTGTTTCTTCGCCATCGGCGGGCGAGCTCGGATCCTATCTCGGTACTCCTTCAGCTCTGGCTTGGGGCGGTGCCGACAGCTTCCTATCTCCCTTTACACGTGACGTCGAAGGCATCGCTCTCGGTCCTTGTTGTGTGCATGCATGATTGGTGCTCCACGGTCGGGAGCTAGAGGGCATGGGTGCCCTCTCCAGCGACAAATTGGTGTGTGTGTGTGTGTGTGTGTGTGTGTGTGTGTTGCATCGACGTCCGGTGGTTTCTCATGGAGGCGTGGTCTCTCTTCTAGTTAGTAGCCTCGGGTGTGTCTTGATGGAGTGTGGGCACTCTTGTAAACTTGTTCTATCTTTGATATGCTTTGTAAGAGGTTTCCCTCATCACTTTGTATCGGTTCGTCCGTGGGCTTCATATATAAAGCGGGGCGAAAGCCTTTTTCGGTTAGAGCATCTACAACCGTACTTGACAAATCCGGCCCCTTAAACGCCCGCGGACATGTCCGTGCACCCCCGCGGGTGCATCCGGACGGACCCTCATATTTTCTTCCGTGCATCCACATATCTCAAATCTGGCCTCTCAAATCCATGCAAATACATGGACGTCGATCGTGCACCACAATGTCGCACGTAAATAACAAATGTTGGTATCAAGCATACATAGTGTTTACATAAAATTTATTTGAAGTGTCAAACTCAAGCATTGCCTCCTTGGTTGTCATTGTGCATCCACGTGTGCACCTGCTGATTTCAAAGATTCTGATGCATCTGCAGAAAGTTCATAAGCTGAGCCGCATCTTGATCTTCCACACAATTCCCCAACGAGTCTGAAGCACACCAAATGCCCTCTCCACGTCCTTCCTAGCCGCTTCCTGCATTGTTGCAAAGTGGCTCTGTTTATTGTGCAGTAGCTTTGCTCCGGACACTCTGTCCCGGTTGATCACTATTCTCCCTTTGATTGAGCCCTTGAAGTTGAGAATATGCTCCACTTGTCGGTCCATTTTCTCTTGCATGCTCATGAGCATGATCATGTCCACTTCTTCGTCTGAATCCAACGAATCGAAGAACTCATCTTGAATCATTTGGTCAAGCTCCGTCAGGCCATACTCCTCATCCAATGAAGTATCGGAATCCATCATGTACCTAACAAAATCACAATAATTCTGGTCGATCAATGTGTCGAACACATCAAGCGTAAGGCGGAGCCGGATAGTTGCCGGACGTACCACGGTGGCGTCCGAGCCGGCGAAAACGTCCCCCACGGCGAGGATGGAAGCGCTCTTCCGGAGCTGGCGGCGGAGAGCCTGGGAACAGCTGCGGAGCGTGCGCGGCGGCGGAGATACGAGCCAGACGGCGCGAAGGAAAAAGAATAGAGAACAAATGGATCCGGCAGCTCGGGGTGGCTTTGGTGCAGGTCAGGCTGTTGGGTCCGACATGGGAAACGTGTCCGGGGCCCCATATCCCCCCCCCCCCCCCCCCTCACACACACACACACATTTAGGTTGGATATGGGGTGCTGGTCAGCCCAGACGTTTGAGGGCCGGTCAAGAGAACCGTCTAGATCAAAAAATCGTGACCGGGCGGCCTGCCCGAACGTTTAAGACGGATTTGAGAGGTCCGGTTATAAATGCTCTAACGCACATGCATAGCTTAACTCATGTGCACCACATAAGTGGATGGTGTATACTTATATAACAGAAACTTGAGAGACAAAAGCATGTGAATTACTGGATCGAGCGGTCCAAGACTCCAAGTGGTGCTGCGTCTTCCTCATCACGCCGGACCGTACTCATTTTGATCTCGCGTAGCTGGGGGCCGGCGCACAGTGCAGTAGCGTGCCTACCCGAAACGAGGAAGACCCTACTGCCTCTCCTAGCTGCGTACGTGTGTGATTCATAAATATCAAACACATTCCGGATGCCTCCACGCCGCGCACGTATTGGTGCTGTTGCACATGGCGTCTGTCCTTTTTTGGTGACACGCCGTGCATATCGACTACCGTGCTAACAAGTGATGCTCACGCGCATGTTCTTGCCCTAGCCGGCTGGCAATGGCTACACCGACCACAACCACAATGCCGTACTAGCCAAGCTTTAGGATTGCTGAAGCAACACAAGATAATTTCGTTGGACCGGAAACGTACGTGTTATAGTGTTGATACTTTCTTTCGACAAAATGTAGACGTGGCCAGTTCTACACTGGTTTTGGATAAGCAAAGTTGCTCGGTTTTTAAACAAATGTCCATTTAGAAAGTCGGAAACCACAGGTTGGTTGGATGCACATGCTACAAAGAGATTTTTCATTCGTTTTATCATATCATTCCATAATACTAACACTTACTACATGCTTGTTAGAAAATAAAGGTTTAAATTGTACTATACCGAATGTTGTGCAGAATCAATAGGACACGGACATCTATGCGAGTTCCGTTTGGTTAATTAGGTTTGTTGTCGTGGAACCTGTCCCGTGGATTCAAGTTCCTAGCACTTAGCATGACTGTTCTTACTTATTTATTTATTTTTTTATTTAATTTAGACTTTTCAACTTTGTTGTTTTAGTTGGAGACAACATGCCTGCCGACTATGAGGTGTCAGCGCTGACAAATTTATCGGATCAGTCTCCTCAAGATGATCATAAAAGTAGGACATACATGCATGCGCTTATATGGACGAGCACATGTGTGTGTATGCAAACATTTGTATTGTGTTTATGATAAAGGACATCTATGTTGAAATGAAGGAAACATATCGATAATTCAATCCGGAATCCGAGCTCAGATGCACCCGGTGAACGGTAAAATAAAATAAAATAAAACAGTTTTTCTTTTGTGGTGAACGATGCATGAGTGTGTGATGTTTGTGCCAAATTCCAGAGCATTTGAGCAGCTCTCGGCAAAAAAGACAAAATCAGGTCTAAACAGTACAAAATAGTAAACTTTTTCACATACCCTATTTTTGTCGTTTTTTCTTAGAGCTTCTCGGATGTCCAAATGTTCTCAAATTTGGCACGAACATCACGCATTCAATCATCTTTCACCATAAAAAAATCATTTTTTAATCTTTTCTAGTATTTTAAATGATTTTGTTGTTCATGTCCGGGCTAATCTGAGCCCAGGAGCCAAATCGCTGCTTCCAAAATATACATCTAACTTGGCTTTAAGACGCACTGAATATATGTCAACCATGATCTTGGCATGCATACATCATCTCCTTCTTCGCAGTTCGTATCTAAAGACAGATGTCCTAACAAGCCATTAAGTCTTCCATTCCCATTGTCCACTAAGTATGCTCTGAATAACCCTCTTAGTGTATATATAGCTAGCTCTTGAATCCGAAGAAATCAATACAGTTAATGTGAAATGTGGATCGACATTGTTGGATGTAAATGGGCTTAGTAAGTAAAGGAAGTCACTAAGTATGACATAGAGCGGAAACATGATGAAAAAGACTTGTTCATAAGGGGTTTCATGAGAGGGTGTGCATGCTGGGCAGACATGTAGAAGAGGACACAATGCACGAACGTAATGATAAGACCGACTCCAACCGCGTCAATGCCACTACTACAAAAGCAATTACAACTGATGGTCACCTATGACAGGCATGTAAACAGCTGTTCATAGTTGCTGATACATGCATTATGCATCATAAATTTAGCAGATAAGCATGCCAATTTCACTCATTATTTAATCTACATTGAATATATCTTGTCAACAATCAATTTCTTATTTAAGAGCTACATCGGCCGATCGATGTGATCCTGCGTTTTTGAAAAGGAGCGGCAATTAGGAGATTTATGTATGTTATAACAGTGTGTTAAAAATGCGACAAAGTTTATCTATGAAAACAAAACCATAACTAAAAGAGTGTCGACCATGGGGGCTCGTGAAAACCAATAAAATAGGTCGGCATACTATAGGGCAGCCCACCCTAATGTGTGGGCCTTGTAGGGCGCCTTTGCGACCCCTCCTTTTTACAAGATATCTTGCATACCCTAAGTAGATACTAGATACTTAGTGAAGGTAAAAAGAAAAGGTGGAGACAAAATGAAGAAGTCATTTCATCACAACGAAGGGATGTATTCTACCTCCCATGTGGCCTCGAGAGGCTTTCGTCATCATCCGCATCGAAGCAACATGGGAAGCACCATTTTAACCCACAACAACACCTCCATCTTTAATGTCTTTCATATGTAGTGTTTATCGATTGAAGCTCATAACCCGCTATCAGTGTTGTCTCTTCATTGTTGATTGATGTTGTGTGGTTGACGTAGAATTTATAATTTAAGATTGTAGACAATATCCATTTTAATTTTGATTTTGCGTACTCGGCGGAATTTCCACAACCGTTGTACATGTCGATATGGGCTGGGGTGGGGGGCTATGTATTTTCCTCCTTTGTCTTTCTTGAATGGGCCCCTTATCGAGACATAGCTCCGGCTCGCCTCTTGCACGAGGTTAGTGGGTTAGCCCGGTATTGTAGCCGCCTTTGCGTGAGTTTGTTTCTTTATGTTCATTGTGTTTTTCATTTTTGGTTTTCACTATTTACAATTAGTTTTATTCAATTTTTTATTTTGATTTTTCCTTTTTTCTATTTTTCTTTGGGTTTCTTTGTTGTTTTCGCCAATTTTCTTTGGTTTTTTATTTTAGTTTTTTCCATTTTTATTCAACATGTGTCTACTTACACATTGTGCATTTTTCATATACATTGGGAACTTTTTTCTATACATGTTTAATATATTTTCAAATACAGGATTAACATTTGTTCATTATATGTTTTGATTTCTTTTTTCATACACATTATAATTTTTTGTATACATCTAAAGCATTTTTATAAAAATTTAACATTTTTCCAATACATGATTAATATTTATCAAATATAACTTTTGGGAAAATACATGTTAAATATTCTTAAAATACACATTCATATTTTTTAATAAAATGGAAAACATTAAACTAAGGTCACATTTTTTACATGTCACAAACTTACTTTTGAAACGTGTGAACATTTTTGAAAATGCATTCAAGAAATGCACATAAAAAGACATTCACGTGTTTCAAGAAAATGTTTGTGAAATATTAAAAATTATTATACAATGAAAAAAGTATTTTCTTAATAAAAAATATATATGAAATTTTTTAAATGTACAATCATTTCAAAAAATATGTTCGTGACATTTACAAAAAAAATACAATGTAAAAATAATGATCACATAGTTAAAATGATTTGTATCATTCACAACGTGTATTTGAAAATGTATAAAAATATATTCAAATAATGTATTTAGGAAAATATAAATCATGTATTTAAAAATGTTCAATGTGTATTAGGAAAATATACAATGTGTACTGAAAAAGTAGACATGTGTTGATAAAATAAAAAAGGAAAAAAATAAAGAAACCATTGATGAAACAACGAAAACCGAAGAAATACAGAAACAAACAGGAAAAACACCACAGGCAAAACCGGTCAAAACTCGAAAGAAAAAACACACGAAAAACTGGTCAAAACCTCCTTATAGGCAAAAACAGGAAAGCCATACGGTAAAAAGGTCAAAAACTTTCATGAAAATTCACTCCACAGAACCTGTATTGGGCCGGCCCATCTGCCAGATATAGCTCCCACTCGCTCTAACTCGCTAAAAGGTAGACAAAGCAGCGCCCTTGAATATGGGCCTGGCTGAAGGTGCTCTAACTTGGGCGAGCCAAATAAATTTTAGCCTTTTCCTAGAACTAGCAAGATGCTCATACGTTGCACGAAACATCAAGATGCATCTGTAAGAATAGTTTATTTTATGAGAGAAAAGGATGAACGAGGGAAGGCCTTAGTTACAAATGTGAAGAGGGGTGTAGATATCTTTTTGCAAAATTGTCATAGTTTCCTTCCTATTCGTCAGATATAAATCGAACGGCGTATATTACAGGATGGGAGGCACATCATCATCACCAACTCTATTTTTTTATAAGAGTAGAAAATAACTTGGGAGAAATGTACATGCAAAAATGTCAATAGAACTTCCATGAACTCTTGCATCTTGACAGAAATCCAATAAAAAAATTAAATGTGATAAGTTTTTTTTGTAATTTCGATAACCTTCTTCTGATCTGAAGGGTCTTCGTGTATATCTAAATAGCTAGCCTAACATATTTCTCTCAACATACAAGTATACCACCTCATCATTTAATATAAATGAATAAAGGTCCATCACAACATGCAACCATGCATAATAAAAAGGCAGCTCAACATGCAAACTTGCATGAGAATTAACATATTATTATGAAATTTATATTATACAATAACCAATCACCATAAATCATTTTTTTAGTTTTAATTCCCATATTATTACTCAACATATTCATATTTCATACAACCATTCCTGCCTCAATATATTGCCAAACATTCCCGCAACAACGTGCGAGTATCATTTAGTATACTTCAATAGTTGATCCTCATAACTTGTATTTATCTTAACATGCACATGTGCCACATCATTATCTCCACTACTTTATTTCTCTTACTATGCATGCATGCCTATACAAATTCACTCAACATGCACATATTTCTTCATCAACCATAATACTTTATTTCTCTCAACATGCATAAGAAATATTACTTGAATTTTTTTTACAACTATATAATAATTATAAAATACAACATGTCATGTGTATTTTTAATCTTTAGTCTCATTTCAAAATGAAGACAATCAAATCTCATCAGAAATAATATTATTGCAACTTTCTTCCACGTATTCCCGAAGCAAGGCGCGGGGGATCATCTACTTTTTTTTAATGCGAAATGCCCCGGAACCGAAGCAAAGGTGACCAAACGAGCGGTCCTGGTGTGTTGTCTTGATGGCCTGCGTGCCCCATCCATGATGGGCCTGGCCAAGCATGTTTATAATCAGGTCATGTCAACATGTATTTCATAAACAAAAAGGAAAAGCAACTAGTTAACAAGCACTCCTCACAACGATCAGCATCACTTAGCGCATTCTCAACCGCCCGTCACGTATCGCGTTCTGGGCGTTTCTTCGTATTTTTTTATTTTTCCGCACACGGTTTCGGCTTTTTAAACGATTTTTTTATTTCTTTATGTTTTGGGTTTTCACCGGTATTCTTTAGCTCTTAGATCAAAAACAAATTAAAAAAACTATTTTTGTGCAAAAAAATGTGTTTCTTTTGCGAGAGTCACGATTTTGCATCCGTGAGAGACACGGTTTTCCTTTCGCGAGAGGCACGCCGTGCCTCTCGAAAACGAAAAAACGTATTTTCTATTTTTTTTCTTTCACGAGAGGCACGATTTTGCTTCCGCGAGAGGCACGGTTGTGCTTTCACGAGAAGCACGACCGTGCCTCTCAGAAACGAAAAGAACATGATTTCTTTTTTTTTTCTACCGCGAGAGGCACGGCATGGTTGTGATTTCACGAGAGGCATGGCCGTGCCTTCTTGAAAACGAAAAAAATCGCGTTTTCTCTTCTTTTTTTTTCTTCCACGAGAGGCACGGTTTTACTTCCGCGAGAGGGCATGTTTGTGATTTCGCGAGAGGTACAACCGTGCCTCTTTCGGAAAGGAAAAAAATCCATGCTTCCGGTTTGGTTTTTTGTTTAGTTTTTTTGTCTGTTTTTTTTGAAAAAAAGTTCATCAAAAGCTATTATCATGGGATCTAGTTGTGAAGATCTCGACGCGATCCAACGATGAAAATGGTTCGAGATTTGGACGCATGGTTTAAGAGATAAAATGTTTTGAATAAACAAATCTAGAAAAAACGAAAAACTGTCAGGTTGCGACAAGTGGCACATCTAGAAAGATGAGAGTCATCTTTGCAATGAGTACTCTGATTTCGAGAAAAAGACCATTTGACACGTAGCCTGCCTAGGGCCGTGTCTGGGCCGCGAGGCTAGGCACGGCCGTTTACTTTATTTATTTATTTTTATATATTAACTCTTCAAAACAGGCCAAATAGGCCGAAAACCGCCCAAACTCAGCGGGCCCGGCGGGCTAGTTCATCTCCTTGTTGTGCCGTGAGGAGCGCGGCATGCACGGCCCGTGTATTAGGCGTACCTGGCCCGTTTAGGCCAGGTCAGGCCCTGCCGGCCCATCTGGCCAGGTCTGAACTGAAATATACTACAGTACGGACCCCTCAAATCAAAACCCAGATACAAAACCCTGTCGCGCTCTGACGGACCGTCGTACCGCCTACCATGGCCTCCCCCTCGCCGTCCCCGCCCCGCCGCACACCCACCACCGGCGGGAGGCAGTCCCCCTTCTTCCGCGACCTCGCCCGTGCCATCCCTTCCCACCGGGCCTCCGGGTCCCTCGACCCCTCATCCACGCCGCCGCCGCCGCCGCCGCCCCTTTTCACCCTCGACGACCGCCTATACGCACAGGATTTCTCCCCTGATCGATCCGCCTCCAGCCTCCTCCCCGTCGCTCCATCCCCATCCCCACCCACGCGCGCTTCCTCCGCCAGCCGCCCGCCCTCATGGGACCGGTCCCGCGGCATCCCCCCCGGTCCGTGCTCGCTGGGTGACTGGCTCGTGGAGCCGGCCCGTAAAGAGGTCCTCGCGCTGCCCCCGCCATCGCCGCCTCCTACTCGTGCGGCGAACGAGGAGGTGCGATCGCCGGTGATCCCGTTGCCTGCGCCGCCCAGGACGACTCCATCAGCGAGCGTCACGGGGGCCGACGGGGAGGAGTGGGTCACCGTGTTCGGGTAAGTGGAGGGTGTGTGACGCTTCACGAGATGGACTAAACAGCCATGAAAGTTTGATAGTGGTATGTAATTTTTCGCTTCGTTTGCAGATTCACCGCGAGGGAGACCAACCTTGTCCTGCGAGAGTTCGGGAAGTGCGGAGTGATAATGAGACACTGCTCTGGCCCAAGAGATGGCAATTGGCTTCACATATTGTATCAGGTAGCCCCTTTTCACTAGCTCCCTGCTACTGCCGCGAGCTGCCTGTATTCATAACTCATAAGTCAACCTTTTGTAACTGCATCGACCATAACAAGTTATGGTTATTTGATTCAAAGCCTAATTGTCTTTCTAGCCTTTATTTTTTGTCTTAAGATGCTCTGGGCATGCTTGGTTTGATGCCAAAACACCGGCTAGCCAATTTTTGGTAGCAGACAAATCATGCCCCAATATTGCAGTGTCCTATCAGTTTCAGTTAGTACGATATGGTTTTTGATCTACTTAGTCACATCTTTAGACATGAATGTAGTACTAAACTTACGAGAGTCGGGCTGTTTTACTTGGATCATCACTAAGCATGTATCATAATCATGATACAGTATCTTATAGTCTTTCCTTTCCTCTGAAACGCAGCGGTTTATTTCTAGACGGAAAGAAATCATAAAACAGCAGCAAATAGTTATAATAAGTTCAAAAAGCTCTTCCCTAGCTGAGAATTTTGTACCATTGGCGTTATTTAGAAAATTAAATGAATACATCCCTAGACTTCTGTATATCTCTCTCTTCATTCTGTGCGGTTACTTTGGAACATTGACTTGATTAGGAACCAATGCAGCCATACTTCTGTGTAGATTTTCTTGTGGCTGTTTTGTTTTTCTAGTACCTACAGAACATCTTAACATTTTTCTTGCTGTCGACTAATATATTGTTTTTGCTCGTGAAGCACCAATACGATGCTTGAAGGGCCCTTGAAAAGAATGGAATCCAGCTGTTTAGTGGCGTTGCAATTGGGGTTAAAATTACTGATCCAGCGCAGCTGCAAATGGATGAGAAGATGAGTGAGAGCAATTATAAGGGTTTCATGGTTTCCTTGCCTTCGAAATCATCTATCCAGAATGCAGGGGCATCAAGCAATTTAGGAGATCTCCCACGTCCCTATGACCCAAAAGCTGGCAGAAATATTAACAGAGACATGGGTTGTTCAACAGGAAGTGTTGCCATGCCAGCAAAATCAGTGTTGGTGAAAACTATGGACTTGATTTTTGGCATTTGATATGCAGTGCTGGAGATTCTACAATCTTTTTCCACCCTTGCTCGTCACTTCTGTGGAGTAATTTTTTATCACTGCATGCGCTGATCTGCGAGTTCCTTATTTCTGGTGTCCGAAGATGGTGTTGTTTTTCACTGCAGATGGAGTAGTTCTTTTCCCCAGCATCTGCGCATATCTATTCCTGGGTTTTGTTGTGTAGCATTTGCAATGTGAAACATTTGCACTGGCTATGTAAATGTTGGATTGGCTATGTAATACCTTTCTAAAGTGGCGAAGTGTAAAGAGTCTTGATTATACAT
This sequence comes from Triticum monococcum, assembly GCA_034509565.1. Classification (NCBI taxonomy): domain Eukaryota; kingdom Viridiplantae; phylum Streptophyta; class Magnoliopsida; order Poales; family Poaceae; genus Triticum; species Triticum monococcum. The sequence continues at coordinate 567,577,391 of CM067843.1, read as the reverse complement.
GGTGTTCTACTCAGACCAGAAATGATGGCCAGTCATTTTTCATTGCTTCATGCTGTTTTATTCGTTGTGCTGAACAAGATAGCAAAGTTAGCACTTGCTTTTGGTTCATGCAGTTATTCTGTGTCATCACATTACTACTCAGTCCAAAATTCCAGTTTATGTACATGTCCTTGGACCAGTTTACGCTGTCCAAATTTCTGCATTTTCTGCAACATTATATGTTGTCCGGATTTAAACTTCCTGTTCTAGATTTCAAATATAGCAGTGCACGCTTTTTATGCAGCTACTTATTTTATAATAGTATGATCAATGGTGATATCATAAATTCATGGTTCCTTGGTATGAATAATCATTTTGGTATGCATATATTTATGAATATGTAAACAATTTCTTTGCTAGCTCTCACAATTAATAGGTGGCGTGGATAATCAAATGTCATGGGACCTTATGTCAGTAAATGTTGCTGGTAATATGTCACATATACTATTGAAAAGTGTACATAAATACCTCACCAATCTCATGTCTTGTCCTCTGGCTCCTTGGCGTCATCTGGGAGCGCCGAAGCTTATGTCCCATGGACCTGGCCAGACCTGGGGTTGTCGTCCAACTCTCTTCATTGCCTGCTTCTCCGGAGCGGCGATTTGTTTTTCAGATTGTTATCATCGACTGTGATTTGTTTTTCAGATTGTTATCTTCCAGCTCTGACTAGCGACCTCTCGGCTGTTGCGTCAACAATGTTTTTCTGGCTTCGATATCGGAGGTCCATAGAAGGCGTTGAGCCTGCCTCACGATGCGCCGCCCGCGGGTGCATGAGGAAGACAACGCCAATTTTCTCAAAAACTGGTGTGTAATTGGTTTTTTTTAAAGGATGGCCTTGTAGGGTTGATTGACTTCAATATATGGCCTTTTGCCGTTTTGATCTTTTATATTAATAAAGCATACATATTTCTGTGAACACATAGGCTACCGAGAATACTCAATGGAGGCGGTACCTTCCTAAAAACCCTAGCCACCAAGCACTCCCCATGTGCATCACTGATTTCCCCTTGGGGGGGGGGGGTGCGGATCTGGTGGTAGTAGTAGTTTGGGGCTCTTCCCCGTAATTAGGGTCACAGATTCACCGACATTTTCCGTCATGGCTGCAGTGGTGACAGCGCTATATGTATTGGTCAAGTCGATGAGGGGGTGGTGATGTCAATAATGTCCTATGTACCTACTTCGATGAATCTGTTTGGGTCCAATCAACTTTGGTTTCTGGCCGATCTCTGAAAGTGCTAGTGATCGACTAGAGGGGGGGTGAATATGCGATTTTTATGAAAGTCTTCAAAACATGGAAGTTTCGAAGACAAACGATAGAAATAAACCTATTACCATGCAGCGGAAGGTAGACTACACTAGGCAAACCATAGTCAAGTATTCAATGGAGTGAAAGCACAATGACTAATAGCAGCTAGGCAGTAAAGATCAGGTAGGAAGATATTGTGAAGCCAATCAGAACAAGCAGTCATTCAGTGAAGACAAATGATAAAGCAATTATACAATGACTTCACAAGGATCAACAGTAAGTAAAGGGAAGGGAAGGATGAAACCAGTTACTCGTTGGAGACAATGATTTGTTGGACCAGTTCCAGTTGCTGTGACAACTGTACGTCTGGTTGGCTGAGATTCAACTCAGAAGACCTCGTCTTCACCTTATTCCCCTTGAGCTAAGGACACCCAGTCCTCGCTCAATCACTCTGGTAAGTCTTCAAGGTAGACTTCCAAACCTTCACAGACTTTATTCACCGGCGATCCACAATGACTCTTGGATGCTCAGAACGTGACGCCTAACCGGCTGGAGGATTCACAGTCCTCAAGTGTAATAAGTCTTCAGATCACACAGATAGGAAGACTTAAGTGATGCCTAACACTCTTTGGCTCTGGGTGTTTAGGGCTTTATCCTCGCAAGGAATTCTCTCTTAAAGGCTTCGAGGTGAATTGCTCTCAAACGACAAAAGCCGTGCACTAACTCTAAGCAGCCAACCGTTTATGGTTGTAGGGGTGGGCTATTTATAGCCACTAGGCAACCCGGCCTGATTTGTCCGAAATGACCCTTGGTCACTAAGGAACTAACACGTGTTCCAACGGTCAGATTTCAAACACACACGGCAACTTTACTTGGGCTACAAGCAAAGCTGACTTATCCAACTCTAGACAAGATTTGCTCTCATAGTCTTCGTTCGAAGACATAGGATTTTGGTTAAGCATCACTTCGATCATTCTGACTGGTTCACTTGGACCCCACTTAACAGTACGGTGGTTCCTATGACTCAACAAAGAAGAAAAGGAACGACAAAACAACTAAGTCTTCGCGCTCCATAGTCTTCATGCGATGTCTTCTCTTGTCATAGTATTTAATGTGAATGTCTTCACGTACCACCTTTGACTTCAATGTCTTCATTCATTTTTAGGGGTCATCTCTGGTAGGAAAACCGAATCAATGAGAGACTTCTACCTGTGTTATCCTGCAATTCTCACAAACACATTAGTCTCTCAACTAGGTTTGTCGTCAATACTCCAAAACTAACTAGGGGTGGCACTAGATGCACTTACAATCTCCCCCTTTTTGGTGATTGATGACAAACTGGTTGAAGTTTTCAATGGGGAATAAAATATGTGAAATTGTAAAGGATAGGGTATTGTCTTCATAAGTTGCAAGGGCTCCCCCTGAAGATGTGCATATAAGTAATTTGCTTTTGGAATGCAAATGCACATGGCAGGTTGTACTTGTGGAGATCCTCTTCAACTTATGATGACAAGTCATTATGCAAGGTATGATGTAACGAAGATAATGACATGCATAATGAAAAATGGACGTCTGCAAAATGATCTAAGTGCGGAATTTATCGTCGCACATGCGGAATTTATCATTGCATCACAGAAAAGCAAATAAGTAGCAGACGAGCATCGAGTTTAAGTGTTACAACTCAAAGAACCAAATGTATCGAAAACGAGAGTTGTAAGCACTTGGCAAAAGTAGCAAAAAGTAAATTAACCACCCATATGGACCCTCTTGAAGACTATCAACTCATATGCTTCTCCCCCTTTTGTCAGTGAGGACCAAAAAGGTTTGAAGACATAAAGCGCCTACTCGTTCCCATGAGGTGCAGGCGAGGCAGCATGGTCGTCGTTGAGATCCGGTGGTGCAGAGGAACTTGGTGCAGTGTCGACACGCGCTGAAGTTGGAGGAGGTGAAGTTGCATCATCTTGGTCATCGATGACTCTGGCATTTACGGTCGCAGCTGAGGACGAGTATTCAGAGTCTTCAAGTGAGGGAGTCCGACGCAAGTGAGCATTTCTGGGAGGAGTTGAGTCAAACTTGAAGCGTTCGGTGAAGCCATCGTCATGCAGATCAGCTTCAGCACTGAGTAGGGTCAAACTCTTCCACGACCTCCGACAGGTTTCATGAGTGACAAAGGCATTCTTGGTGGCAAGATTGCGAATGCGGTTGACATCCACCAAGAGGCTTTGCATCTGATGCTTAAGCCAGTTGTGATGTTTGTCATGTTTCTGATGCAACGCGACTAGAAGCTCTCGGTCATTTAGGACACGAGATCGTCGGCGAGGCCTTTGCGCAATGGTGCTACCAGTGGCATCAGTTTGAGCACGAGGGGCACGTGTGTTTCCAGCAAGAGGATAAACACGAGACACTGCTGGAATTCCTTTAATGGGTTGGGTGAAGCTTTGGTGATCAGCATTGTGAAGATAAATGGGATCCTTAGCAGGCTATGGGTAAATGGCTTCAACTGACAGATCAACCTCGGGTAAGAATATAAGATGATTGCGTGCAGATGGCTGATAGTTGAAGGCTGAGTGACGCTTGATCAGACGCATTACCCATGGAGCATAGAATTTCAACCCAAAGATGTCGGAGCCAGATGCAGCCAACTGCCAGATGAAGAAGTCTTGAGCATTGAAACTGATGCCATTGAAGATATATAAAACCAAAGTCTTTATTGCTCCTTCAAGCTTCGCTGCAGATGAGTGTCCTTTGACAGGCCATAGAGTCTTCCTGATGATGTGGTAAATGGTGCGAGGCAGGTACTCTAGGTCTTCAACAAAGAACTCAGATGGGTATTCAGCGTCGTCAGGCAAAGGCTTCATCATGCTTGGCATTTGACTCATGTTGGGTTCTGACTTCTGAAAGATGCTTTCCAAGGCATTTTGATGTTGTTGACAACCTGGTTCATAGTATTCACCAGGAGTGTGCAGGCCTGTGAGCTCAATGATATCAAGAGCTTTAGCTTGATGTGAAGGAAATATGCCCTAGAGGCAATAATAAAGTTATTATTTATTTCCTTATATCATGATAAATGTTTATTATTCATGCTAGAATTGTATTAACCGGAAACATAATACATGTGTGAATACATAGACAAACAGAGTGTCACTAGTATGCCTCTACTTGACTAGCTCGTTAATCAAAGATGGTTATGTTTCCTAACATGGACAAAAGAGTTGTTATTTGATTAACGAGGTCACATCATTAGTTGAATGATCTGATTGACATGACCCATTCCATTAGCTTAGCACCCGATCGTTTAGTATGTTGCTATTGCTTTCTTCATGACTTATACATGTTCCTATGACTATGAGATTATGCAACTCCCGTTTGCCGGAGGAACACTTTGGGTGCTACCAAACGTCACAACGTAACTGGGTGATTATAAAGGAGTACTACAGGTGTCTCCAAAGGTATATGTTGGGTTGGCGTATTTCGAGATTAGGATTTGTCACTCCGATTGTCGGAGAGGTATCTCTGGGCCCTCTCGGTAATGCACATCACATAAGCCTTGCAAGCACTGCAACTAATATGTTAGTTGTGAGATGATGTATTACGGAACGAGTAAAGAGACTTGCCAGTAACGAGATTGAACTAGGTATTGGATACCGACGATCGAATCTCGGGCAAGTAACATACCGATGACAAAGGGAACAACGTATGTTGTTATGCGGTCTGACCGATAAAGATCTTCGTAGAATATGTAGGAGCCAATATGGGCATCCAGGTCCCGCTATTGGTTATTGACCGGAGACGTGTCTCGGTCATGTCTACATTGTTCTCGAACCGTAGGGTCCGCACGCTTAACGTTACGATGACAGTTATTATGAGTTTATGCATTTTGATGTACCGAAGGTTGTTCGGAATCCCGGATGTGATCACGGACATGACGAGGAGTCTCGAAATGGTCGAGACATAAAGATTGATATATTGGAAGCCTATGTTTGGACAACGGAAGTGTTCCGGGTGAAATCGGGATTTTACCGGATTACCGGGAGGGTTACCGGAACCCCCCGGGAGCCAAATGGGCCTACATGGGCCTTAGTGGAAAGGTGAAAGGGGCTGCCATGGAGGGCTGCGCGCCTCCCCCTCCCCTAGTCCTATTAGGACTAGGAGAGGTGGCCGGCCACCTCTCTCTCTCTTTCCCCCTTGGAGTCCTAGTTGGAATAGGATTGGAGGGGGGAGTCCTACTCCCGGTAGGAGTAGGACTCCTCCTGCGCCTCCCTTGCTTGGCCGGCCAGCCCTCCCCCTCTCATCCTTTATATACGGGGGCAGGGGGCACCTCTAGACACACAAGTTGATCATTGAGATCGTTCCTTAGCCGTGTGCGGTGCCCCCTGCCACCAAATTCCACCTCGATCATACCGTTGTAGTGCTTAGGCGAAGCCCTGCGTCGGTAGTACATCAAGATCGTCACCACGCCGTCGTGCTGACGGAACTCTTCCTCGACGCTTTGCTGGATCGGAGCCCGAGGATCGTCATCGAGCTGAACGTGTGCTAAGAACTCGGAGGTGCCGGAGTAACGGTGCTTGGATCGGTCGGATCGGGAAGACGTACGACTACTTCCTCTACGTTGTGTGATCGCTTCCGCAGTCGGTCTGCGTTGGTACGTAGACAACACTCTCCCCTCTCGTTGCTATGCATCACCATGATCTTGCGTGTGCGTAGGAATTTTTTTGAAATTACTACGTTCCCCAACAGTGGCATCCGAGCCTAGGTTTTATGGTTTGATGTTATTTGCACGAGTAGAACACAAGTGGGTTGTGGGCGATACAAGTCATACTGCCTACCAGCATGTCATACTTTGGTTCGGCGGTATTGTTGGACGAGACGACCCGAACCAACCTTACGCGTACGCTTACACGAGACCGGTTCCCTCGACGTGCTTTGCACATAGATGGCTTGCGGGCGACTGTCCCTCCAACTTTAGTTGAACCGAGTGTGGCTACGCCCGGTCCTTGCGAAGGTTAAAATGGAGTCTATTTGACAAACTATCGTTGTGGTTTTGATGCGTAGGTAAGATTGGTTCTTGCTTAAGCCCGTAGCAGCCACGTAAAACTTGCAACAACAAAGTAGAGGACGTCTAACTTGTTTTTGCAGGGCATGTTGTGATGTGATATGGTCAAGGCATGATGCTGATTTTATTGTATGAGATGATCATGTTTTGTAACCAAGTTATCGGCAACTGGCAGGAGCCATATGGTTGTCGCTTTATTGTATGCAATGCAATCGCGATGTAATGCTTTACTTTATTACTAAGCGGTAGTGATAGTCGTGGAAGCATAAGATTGGCGAGACGACAACGATGCTACGATGGAGATCAAGGTGTCGTGCCGGTGACGATGGTGATCATGACGGTGCTTCGGAGATGGAGATCATAAGCACAAGATGATGATGGCCATATCATATCACTTATATTGATTGCATGTGATGTTTATCTTTTATGCATCTTATCTTGCTTTGATTGACGGTAGCATTATAAGATGATCTCTCACTAAATTATCAAGAAGTGTTCTCCCTGAGTATGCACCGTTGCCAAAGTTCGTCGTGCCCAGACACCACGTGATGATCGGGTGTGATAAGCTCTACGTCCATCTACAACGGGTGCAAGCCAGTTTTGCACACGCAGAATACTCAGGTTAAACTTGACGAGCCTAGCATATGCAGATATGGCCTCGGAACACGGAGACCGAAAGGTCGAGCGTGAATCATATAGTAGATATGATCAACATAATGATGTTCACCATTGAAAACTACTCCATCTCACGTGATGATCGGTTATGGTTTAGTTGATTTGGATCACGTGATCACTTAGAGGATTAGAGGGATGTCTATCTATGTGGGAGTTCTTAAGTAATATGATTAACTGAACTTAAATTTATCATGAACTTAGTCCTGGTAGTATTTTGTAAATCATGTTGTAGATCAATAGCTCGCGTTGTTGCTTCCCTGTGTTTATTTTGATATGTTCCTAGAGAAAATTGTGTTGAAAGATGTTAGTAGCAAAGATGCGGATTGGATCCGTGATCTGCGGTTTATCCTCATTGCTGCACAGAAGAATTATGTCCTTGATGCACCGCTAGGTGACAGACCTATTGCAGGAGCATATGCGAACGTTATGAACGTTTGGCTAGCTCAATATGATGACTACTTGATAGTTTAGTGCACCATGCTTAACGGCTTAGAATCGGGACTTCAAAGACGTTTTGAACGTCATGGACCATATAAGATGTTCCAGGAGTTGAAGTTAATATTTCAAGCAAATACCCGAGTTGAGAGATATGAAGTCTCCAACAAGTTCTATAGCTAAAAGATGGAGGAGAATCGCTCAACTAGTGAGCATGTGCTCAGATTGTCTGGGTACTACAATCGCTTGAATCAAGTGGGAGTTAATCTTCCAGATAAGATAGTGATTGACAGAATTCTCTAGTCACCATCACCAAGTTAGTAGAACTTTGTGATGAACTATAGTATGCAAGGGATAACGGAAACGATTCCCAAGCTCTTCGTGATGCTAAAATCAACGAAGGTAGAAATCAAGAAAAACATCAAGTGTTGATGGTTGACAAGATCACTAGTTTCAAGAAAAGGGCAAAAGGGAAGAAGGGGAACTTCAAGAAGAACGGCAAGCAAGTTGCTGCTCAAGTGAAGAAGCCCAAGTCTGGTCCTAAGCCTGAGACTAAGTGCTTCTACTACAAAGGGACTGGTCACTGAAAGCGGAACTGCCCCAAGTATTTGGCGGATAAGAAGGATGGCAAAGTGAACAAAAGTATATTTGATATACATGTTATTGATGTGTGCTTTACTAGTGTTTATAGCAACCCCTCAGTATTTGATATTGGTTCAGTTGCTAAGAGTAGTAACTCGAAACAGGAGTTGCAGAATAAACAGAGACTAGTTAAGGGTGAAGTGACAATGTGTGTTGGAAGTAGTTCCAAGATTGATATGATCATCATCGCACACTCCCCTATACTTTCGGGATTAGTGTTGAACTTAAATAAGTGTTATTTGGTTTTTGCGTTGAGCATGAATATGATTTGATCATGTTTATTGCAATACGGTTATTCATTAAAGTCAGAGAATAATTGTTGTTCTGTTTACATGAATAAAACCTTCGATGGTCATACACCCAATGAAACAAGTTCGTTGGATCTCGATCGTAGTGATACACATATTCATAATATTGAAACCGAAAGATGCAAAGTTAATAATGATAGCGCAACTTATTTGTGGCACTGCCATTTAGGTCATATTGGTATAAAGCGCATGAAGAAACTCCATGCTGATGGGCTTTCGGAATCACTTGATTATGAATCACTTGATGCTTGCGAACCATGCCTTTTGGGCAAGATGACTAAAACACCGTTCTCCGGAACAATGGAGCAAGCAACAGATTTGTTGGAAATCATACATACTGATGTATGTGGTCCGATGAATATTTAAGGCTTGCAGCGGGTATCATTATTTTCTGACCTTCACAGATGATTTGAGCAGATATGGGTATATCTACTTAATGAAATAGAAGTCTGATACATTTGAAAAGTTCATATAATTTCAGAGTGAAGTGGAAAATCATCGTAACAAGAAAATAAAGTTTCTACTATCTGATCGTGGAAAAGAGTATTTGAGTTACGAGTTTGGTCTTCAGTTAAAACAATATGAAATAGTTTCACTACTCACGCCACCTGGAACACCACAGCATAATGGTGTGTCCGAACGTCATAACCGTACTTTATTGGATATAGTGCAATCTATGATGTTTCTTACCGATCTACCACTATCTTTTTTGGGTCATGCATTAGAGACAGCTGCATTCACGTTAAAAAGGGGCACCATCTATATCCGTCAAAACGACGCCTTATGAACTATGGTTTGGCAAGAAACCAAAGTTGTCGTTTCTTGAAGTTTGGGGTTGCGATGCTTATGAGAAAAAGTTTCATCCTGATAAGCTCAAACCCAAATCGGAGAAATATGTCTTCATAGGATACCCAAAGGAGACTGTTGGGTACACCTTCTATCACAGATCCTAAGGCAAGACATTCGTTGCTTATAATGGATCCTTTCTAGAGAAGGAGTTTCTCTTGAAAGAAGTGAGTGGGAGGAAAGTAGAAAACTTGATAAGGTAATTGTACCTTCTACCTTATTGGAAAGTAGTTCATCACAAAAATCTGTTCTTGTGACTACTACACCAATTAGTGAGGAAGCTAATGATGATGATCATGTAACTTCAGATCAAGTTACTACCAAATCTCGTAGGTAAACCAGAGTGAGATCCGCACCAGAGTGGTACGGTAATCCTGTTCTGGAGGTCATGTTACTTGACCATGACGAACCTACGAACTATGAGGAAACGATGATGAGCCCGGATTCCGCGAAATGGTTTGAGGCCATGAAATCTGAGATATGATCCATGTATGAGAACAAAGTTTGGACTTTGGTTGACTTGCCCGATGATCGGCAAGCAATTGAGAATAAATGGATCTTCAAGAGGAAGACGGACGCTGATAGTAGTGTTACTATCTACAAAACTAGAATTGTCGCAAAAGGTTTTCGACAAGTTCAAGGTGTTGACTACGATGAGAGCTTCTCACTCGTATCTATGCTTGAGTCTGTCCGAATCATGTTAGTAATTGCCGCATTTTATGAAATCTGGCAGACGGATAAACAAAACTGCATTCCTTAATGGATTTATTAAAGAAGAGTTGTATATGATGCAACCAGAAGGTTTTGTCAATCCTAAAGGTGCTAACAAAATGTGCAAGCTCCAGCGATCCATCTATGGACTGGTGCAAGCATCTCGGAGTCGGAATATACGCTTTGATAAGTTGATCAAAGGATATAGTTTTATACAGACTTGCGGTGAAGCCTGTATTTACAAGAAAGTGAGTGGGAGCACTACAACATTTCTGATAAGTATATGTGAATGACATATTGTTGATCAGAAATAATGTAGAATTATTCTGTAAAGCATAAAGGAGTGTTTGAAAGGAGTTTTTCAAAGAAAGACTTCGGTGAAGCTGCTTACATATTGAGCTTCAAGATCTATAGAGATAGATAAAGACGCTTGATAAGTTTTTTCAATGAGTACATACCTTGACAAGATTTTGAAGTAGTTCAAAATGGAGCAGTCAAAGAAAGAGTTCTTGCCTGTATTACAAGGTGTGAAGTTGAGTAAGACTCAAAGCCCGACCACGGCAGAAGATAGAAAGAGAATGAAAGTCATTCCCTATGCCTTGGCCATAGGTTCTATAAAGTATGTCATGCTGTATACCAGATCTATTGTATACCCTGCATTGATTTGGCAAGGGAGTACAATAGTGATCTAGGAGTAGATCACTGGACAGCGGTCAGAATTATCCTTAGTGAAATAAGGATATGTTTCTCGATTATGGACGTGACAAAAAGGTTCGTCGTAAAGGGTTACGTCGATGCAAGTTTTTGACACTGATCCAGATGATTCTAAGTCTCAATCTGGATACATATTGAAAGTGGGAGCAATTAGCTAGAGTAGCTCCGTGTAGAGCATTGTAGACATAGAACTTGCAAAATACTTACGGATCTGAATGTGACAGACCCGTTGACTAAAATTATCTCACAAGCAAAACATGATCACACCTTAGTACTCTTTGGGTGTTAATCACATAGATATGTGAACTAGATTACTGACTCTAGTAAACCCTTTGAGTGTTGGTCACATGACGATGTGAACTATGGGTGTTAATCCCATGGTGATGTGAACTATTGCTGTTAAATCACATGGCGATGTGAACTAGATTATTGACTCTAGTGCAAGTGGGAGACTGAAGGAAATATGCCCTAGAGGCAATAATAAAGTTATTATTTATTTCCTTATATCATGATAAATGTTTATTATTCATGCTAGAATTGTATTAACCGGAAACATAATACATGTGTGAATACATAGACAAACAGAGTGTCACTAGTATGCCTCTACTTGACTAGCTCGTTAATCAAAGATGGTTATGTTTCCTAACATGGACAAAAGAGTTGTTATTTGATTAACGAGGTCACATCATTAGTTGAATGATCTGATTGACATGACCCATTCCATTAGCTTAGCACCCGATCGTTTAGTATGTTGCTATTGCTTTCTTCATGACTTATACATGTTCCTATGACTATGAGATTATGCAACTCCCGTTTGCCGGAGGAACACTTTGGGTGCTACCAAACGTCACAACGTAACTGGGTGATTATAAAGGAGTACTACAGGTGTCTCCAAAGGTATATGTTGGGTTGGCGTATTTCGAGATTAGGATTTGTCACTCCGATTGTCGGAGAGGTATCTCTGGGCCCTCTCGGTAATGCACATCACATAAGCCTTGCAAGCACTGCAACTAATATGTTAGTTGTGAGATGATGTATTACGGAACGAGTAAAGAGACTTGCCAGTAACGAGATTGAACTAGGTATTGGATACCGACGATCGAATCTCGGGCAAGTAACATACCGATGACAAAGGGAACAACGTATGTTGTTATGCGGTCTGACCGATAAAGATCTTCGTAGAATATGTAGGAGCCAATATGGGCATCCAGGTCCCGCTATTGGTTATTGAACGGAGACGTGTCTCAGTCATGTCTACATTGTTCTCGAACCGTAGGGTCCGCACGCTTAACGTTACGATGACAGTTATTATGAGTTTATGCATTTTGATGTACCGAAGGTTGTTCGGAGTCCCGGATGTGATCACGGACATGACGAGGAGTCTCGAAATGGTCGAGACATAAAGATTGATATATTGGAAGCCTATGTTTGGACATCGGAAGTGTTCCGGGTGAAATCGGGATTTTACTGGATTACCGGGAGGGTTACCGGAACCCCCCGGGAGCCAAATGGGCCTACATGGGCCTTAGTGGAAAGGTGAAAGGGGCTGCCATGGAGGGCTGCGCGCCTCCCCCCCTCCCCTAGTCCTATTAGGACTAGGAGAGGTGGCCGGCCACCTCTCTCTCTCTCTTTCCCCCTTGGAGTCCTAGTTGGAATAGGATTGGAGGGGGGAGTCCTACTCCCGGTAGGAGTAGGACTCCTCCTGCGCCTCCCTTGCTTGGCCGGCCATCCCTCCCCCTCTCATCCTTTATATACGGGGGCAGGGGGCACCTCTAGACACACAAGTTGATCATTGAGATCGTTCCTTAGCCGTGTGCGGTGCCCCCTGCCACCAAATTCCACCTCGATCATACCGTTGTAGTGCTTAGGCGAAGCCCTGCGTCGGTAGTACATCAAGATCGTCACCACGCCGTCGTGCTGACGGAACTCTTCCTCGATGCTTTGCTGCATCGGAGCCCGAGGATCGTCATCGAGCTGAACGTGTGCTAAGAACTCGGAGGTGCCCGAGTAACGGTGCTTGGATCGGTCGGATCGGGAAGACGTACGACTACTTCCTCTATGTTGTGTGATCGCTTCCGCAGTCGGTCTGCGTTGGTATGTAGACAACACTCTCCCCTCTCGTTGCTATGCATCACCATGATCTTGCGTGTGCGTAGGAAATTTTTTGAAATTACTACGTTCCCCAACATGATGATGGACATTGCCTGTCATCCACTCAAGGACCCAAGTCTTCGGATCCCTGTTGTAGCCTTGAATATGAAGAGTGGCATAGAATTGAAGCAGCAGTTCTTCATTCCAGTGCTCCTTGTCAGTGACGAACTGCAACAGACCAGCGTCTCGGAAACAGTCCAATGCTTCTTCGAGGCAGGGCATACCAGCTATAGCTTCAGAGTCGAGACGCATATGTGGAAATATGCGCCCTTGATTGTATAGGACACAGGAATAGTAGCTGCGCTGCTGATAGCTCCAGAACCGATCTGAGGAAATGTGTGGTCTTGTATAGGGGTTCTTGGAGCTGTTGAAGAAGGTATTATGTGCCATGAAGCCATTTGCGTTGAAGACCCCAGGTGAAGTGGCAGTGCTTGGGAATCGTGGAAGTCTTGGCTTGGGCTTTTGAACTTGAGGCCTGTGCTCGACGTGGTACTCAAATTGTGGACCAGCAGCAGGCGGAGGAGTCAGAATGAGCCATCGAACCATAACTGGCTGACCACGATCAAATGCCAGCTCCATTGTGTGAGGTCTTGGAGGGGGAACAGGGGCATTGGCATTGTCTTCATGGGCTTCAGGGACCACATGTGCTTCAGGTACTTGGACCTCAGGTGCTGCAGCATTGACTTCAGGTGTTGTAGCATTGACTTCTGGTGCCTCATTGGCTTCTGGCGCCTCATTAGCTTCCGGCACCGTATTGGCGTCAACCATGACAACATCATTAGCGTCAGTAGTGATGTTGGTGGTTACTTCAGGGTTATTAACCTCCACTTCAGAAGCTGGAGGGTCGGTCAGGTTCTCCTCGAGAACAACATCTTGGTGGTACGGGGGTGTAACAACTCTTGAAACTCTTGGGGCTTCTTCTTCATCGGCTGATGCAATCGGAACATCTTCAACCATTTTGGCTTCGGATTCAGACACATGCATTGTGGGAGTGACTTGGGGCCTTGGTCCTTTGCGAAGCCTGCGTAATGCGGGCGACGCTTGTGGAGATGGAGTGTGCTGGGCCACAAAGTCATCATCATCTTGCACTGTTGGGGTAGCTTGCGGTTGGGGAGAGCTTGGAGTGTCTTGTCTTTGTGGGTGATCAGCCCACGATGCATCCTGAGCAGTTGGCGTCAGAGGACGACCAATGCTGATGAGTTCGTTGTGCGTGAGCACAGGCGATGATACCAATTGGTGCTCGATCTGAGGAAGGACTTCATCATATTCAACATTGTCATGGTGACAAATGTCTTCAGCAGCGGTGAGGTCAACTACTGGAATGTCTTCAACTTCAAGAGCCTTTGTGGAAGCAGGCTCATGAACTATCATCCGTCGTTCTTGATGCGAAGAGGCAGGACGAGCAACCGAGATGGGGTCGAAAACAAGGGGCTCTGTGGGAGCAGCCCGATCTTTCTTGGTTTTGCACTTCTTCTTGGAGGGAGCGGCATCAGAAGGTTCAGCATTTTTCCTCTTTCTGGCTTCAGCCTCGGCAGCCCTTATCTTCTTTAGGCTTCGAACCTGTCATACTGGCAGGAAAGACAATGGGATGTACTTCCTGTTGGGGAACGTAGTAATTTCAAAAATTCTCCTACGCACACGCAAGATCATGGTGATGCATAGCAACGAGAGGGGAGAGTGTTGTCTACGTACCCTCGTAGACCGCAACGGAAGCGTTGACGCAACATAGAGGAAGTAGTCGTACATCTTCCTGATCCGACCGATCCAAGCACCGTTACTCCGGCACCTCCGAGTTCTTAGCACACATACAGCTCGATGACGCTCCCCGGGCTCCGATCCAGCAAAGCTTCGGGGATGAGTTCCGTCAGTACAACGGCGTGGTGACGATGATGATGTTCTACCGACGCAGGGCTTCGCCTAAGCACTACAACGATATGACCGAGGTGGAATATGGTGGCAGGGGGCACCGCACACGGCTAAGGAACGATCACGTGGATCAACTTGTTTTTGTCCTAGGGTGCCCCCCTGCCCCCGTATATAAAGGAGCAAGGGGGAGGCCGGCCGGCCCTATGGGGCGCGCCAAGGGGAGGGGGAGTCCTCCTCCTAGTGGGAGTAGGACTCCCCTTTCCTAGTCCAACTAGAAGACTTGAGGGGGAAGGAAAGAGAGGGAGAGGGAGAGGGAAAAGGGGGCCGCGCCCCCCTCCTAGTCCAATTCGGACTCCCCATGAGGGGGGGCGCGCCACCTCTTGGGCTGCTGCCCTCTCTCTCCCCTCAGGCCCAATAAGGCCCATTACTTCCCTGGGGGGTTCCGGTAACCCCTCCGGCACTCCGGTTTTATCTGAAATCACCCGGAACACTTCCGGTGTCCGAATATAGCCGTCCAATATATCAATCTTTATGTCTCGACCATTTTGAGACTCCTCGTCGTGTCCGTGATCACATCCGGGACTCCGAACTAACTTCGGTACATCAAAATGCATAAACTCATAATAACTGTCATCGTAATGTTAAGCGTGCGGACCCTACGGTTCGAGAACAATGTAGACATGACTGAGACAAATCTCCGGTCAATAACCAACAGCGGGACCTAGACGCCCATATTGGCTCCTACATATTCTACGAAGATCTTTATCGGTCAGACCGCATAACAACATACGTTGTTCCCTTTGTCATCGGTATGTTACTTGCCCGAGATTCGATCTTCGGTATCCAATACCTAGTTCAATCTCGTTACCGGCAAGTCTCTTTACTCGTTTCGTAATACACCATCTCTCAACTAACTCATTAGTTGTAATGCTTGCAAGGCTTATGTGATGTGCATTACCGAGAGGGCCTAGAGATACCTCTCCGACAATCGGAGTGACAAATCCTAATCTCGAAATACGCCAACCCAACATCTACCTTTGGAGACACCTGTAGAGCACCTTTATAATCACCCAGTTACGTTGTGACGTTTGGTAGCACACAAAGTGTTCCTTCGGTAAACGGGAGTTGCATAATCTCATAGTCATAGGAACATGTATAAGTCATGAAGAAAGCAACAGCAACATACTAAACGATCGGGTGCTAAGCTAATGGAATGGGTCATGTCAATCAGATCATTCAACTAATGATGTGACCTCTTTAATCAAATAACAACTCTTTGTTCACGGTTAGGAAACATAACCATCTTTGATTAACGAGCTAGTCAAGTAGAGGCATACTAGTGACACTTTGTTTGTCTATGTATTCACACATGTATTATGTTTCCGGTTAATACAATTCTAGCATGAATAATAAACACTTATCATGATGTAAGGAAATAAATAATAACTTTATTATTGCCTCTAGGGCATATTTCCTTCAGTCTCCCACTTGCACTAGAGTCAATAATCTAGATTACACTGTAATGATTCTAACACCCATGGAGCCTTGGTGCTGATCATGTTTTGCTCGTGGAAGAGGCTTAGTCAACGGGTCTGCAACATTCAGATCCGTATGTATCTTGCAAATCTCTGTGTCTCCCACCTGGACTAGATCCCGGATGGAATTGAAGCGTCTCTTGATGTGCTTGGTTCTCTTGTGAAATCTGGATTCCTTTGCCAAAGCAATTGCACCAGTATTGTCACAAAAGATTTTCATTGGACCCGATGCACTAGGTATGACACCTAGATCGGATATGAACTCCTACATCCAGACTCCTTCGTTCGCTGCTTCCGAAGCAGCTATGTACTCCGTTCACATGTAGATCCCGCCACAATGCTTTATTTAGAACTACACCAACTGACAGCTCTACCATTTAATGTAAACACGTATCCGGTTTGCGATTTAGAATCGTCCGGATCAGTGTCAAAGCTTGCATCAGCGTAACCGTTTACGATGAGTTCTTTGTCACCTCCATATATGAGAAACATATCCTTAGTCCTTTTCAGGTATTTCAGGATGTTCTTGACCGCTGTCCATTGATCCACTCCTGGATTACTTTGGTACCTCCCTACTAAACTTATAGCAAGGCACACATCAGGTCTGGTACACAACATTGCATACATGATAGAGCCTATGGCTGAAGCATAGGGAACATCTTTCATTTTCTCTCTATCTTCTGCAGTGGTCGGGCATTGAGTCTGACTCAACTTCACACCTTGTAACACAGGCAAGAACCCTTTCTTTGCTTGATCCATTTTGAACTTCTTCAAAATCTTGTCAAGGTATGTGCTTTGTGAAAGTCCAATTAAGCGTCTTGATCTATCTCTATAGATCTTCATGCCCAATATGTAAGCAGCTTCACCGAGGTCTTTCATTGAAAAACTCTTATTCAAGTATCCCTTTATGCTATCCAGAAATTCTATATCATTTCCAATCAGTAATATGTCATCCACATATAATATCAGAAATGTTACAGAGCTCCCACTCACTTTCTTGTAAATATAGGCTTCTTCGAAAGTCTGTACAAAACCAAATGCTTTGATCACACTATCAGAGCGTTTATTCCAACTCCTAGAGGCTTGCACCAGTCCATAAATGGATCACTGGAGCTTGCATACTTTGTTAGCTCCTTTTGGATCGACAAAACCTTCTGGTTGCATCATATACAACTCTTCTTCTATAAATCCATTCAGGAATGCAGTTTTGACATCCATCTGCCAAATTTCATAATCATAAAATGCGGCAATTGCTAACATGATTCGGACAGACTTAAGCATCGCTACGGGTGAGAAGGTCTCATCGTAGTCAACCCCTTGAACTTGTCGAAAACCTTTTGCAACAAGTCGAGCTTTGTAGACAGTAACATTACCGTCTGTGTCAGTCTTCTTCTTGAAGATCCATTTATTCTCAATTGCTCGCTGACCATCGGGCAAGTCAACCAAAGTCCATACTTTGTTCTCATACATGGATCCCATCTCAGATTTCATGGCTTCAAGCCACTTTGCGGAATCTGGGCTCACCATCGCTTCTTCATAGTTCGTAGGTTCATCATGATCTAGTAGCATAATTTCCAGAACAGGATTACCGTACCACTCTGGTGTGGATCTCACTCTGGTTGATCTACGAGGTTCAATAGTATCTTGTCCTGAAGTTTCATGATCATTATCATTAGCTTCCACACTTGTTGGTGTAGGTGTCGCAGAAACAGTTTTCTGTGATGTACTACTTTCCAATAAGGGAGCAGGTACAGTTACCTCGTCAAGTTCTACTTTCCTCTCACTCACTTCTTTTGAGAGAAACTCCTTCTCTAGAAAGGATCCATTCTTAGCAACGAATGTCTTGCCTTCGGATCTGTGATAGAAGGTGTACCCAACAGTCTCCTTTGGGTAACCTATGAAGACACATTTCTCCGATTTGGGTTCGAGCTTATCAGGTTGAAGCTTTTTCACATAAGCATCGCAACCCCAAACTTTAAGAAACGACAACTTTGGTTTCTTGCCAAACCATAGTTCATAAGGTGTCGTCTCAACGGATTTTGATGGTGCCCTATTTAACATGAATGTGGCCGTCTCTAAAGCATAACCCCAAAACGATAGCGGTAAATCAGTAAGAGACATCATAGATCGCACCATATCTAGTAAAGTACGGTTACGACGTTCGGACACACCATTACGCTGTGGTGTTCCGGGTGGCGTGAGTTGTGAAACTATTCCGCATTGTTTCAAATGTACACCAAACTCGTAACTCAAATATTCTCCTCCACGATCAAATCGCAGAAAGTTTATTTTCTTGTTACGACGATTTTCAACTTCACTCTGAAATTCTTTGAACTTTTCAAATGTTTCAGACTTGTGTTTCATTAAGTAGATATACCCATATCTGCTTAAATCATCTGTGAAGGTGAGAAAATAACGATATCCGCCACGAGCCTCAATATTCATCGGACCACATACATCGGTATGTATGATTTCCAACAAATCTGTTGCTCTCTCCATAGTACCGGAGAACGGTGTTTTAGTCATCTTGCCCATGAGGCACGGTTCGCAAGTACCAAGTGATTCATAATCAAGTGGTTCCAAAAGTCCATCAGTATGGAGTTTCTTCATGCACTTTACACCGATATGACCTAAACGGCAGTGCCACAAATAAGTTGCACTATCATTATCAACTCTGCATCTTTTGGTTTCAACATTATGGATATGTGTATCACTACTGTCGAGATTCATCAGAAATAGACCACTCCTCAAGGGTGCATGACCATAAAAGATATTACTCATATAAATAGAACAACCATTATTCTCTGATTTAAATGAATAACCGTCTCGCATCAAACAAGATCCAGATATAATGTTCATGCTTAACGCTGGCACCAAATAACAATTATTTAGGTCTAATACTAATCCCGAAGGTAGATGTAGAGGTAGCGTGCCGCCGCGATCACATCGACTTTGGAACCGTTTCCCACGCGCATCGTTACCTCGTCCTTTGCTAGTGTTCGCCTAATCCGTAGTCCCTGTTTCAAGGTGCAAATATTAGCAACAGAACCAGTATCAAATACCCAGGTGCTACTGCGAGCTCTAGTAAGGTACACATCAATAACATGTATATCACATATACCTTTGTTCACCTTGCCATCCTTCTTATCCGCCAAATACTTGGGGCAGTTCCATTTCCAGTGACCAGTCTGCTTGTAGTAGAAGCACTCAGTTTCAGGCTTAGGTCCAGACTTGGGTTTCTTCTCTTGAGCAGCAACTTGCTTGCCGTTCTTCTTGAAGTTCCCCTTCTTCTTCCCTTTGCCCTTTTTCTTGAAACTAGTGGTCTTGCTGACCATCAACACTTGATGCTCCTTCTTGATTTCTACCTCCGCAGCTTTCAGCATTGCGAAGAGCTCGGGAATAGTCTTATTCATCCCTTGCATATTATAGTTCATCACGAAGCTCTTGTAGCTTGGTGGCAGTGATTGGAGAATTCTGTCAATGACGCAATCATCAGCGTCAGTCTTTGTCTTGAAGATCCATTTATTCTCAATTGCTTGCCGATCATCGGGCAAGTCAACCAAAGTCCATACTTTGTTGTCATACATGGATCCCATCTCAGATTTCATGGCTTCAAGCCACTTTGCGGAATCTGGGCTCACCATCGCTTCTTCATAGTTCGTAGGTTCATCATGATCTAGCAGCATGACTTCCAGAACTGGATTACCGTACCACTCTGGCGCGGATCTTGCTCTGGTTGATCTACGAGGTTCAGTAGTATCTTGTTCTGAAGTTTCATGATCATTATCATTAACTTCCTCACTTATTGGTGTAGGTGTCGCAGAGACAGTTTTCTGTGATGTACTACTTTCTAATAAGGGAGCGAGTACAGTTACCTCGTCAAGTTCTACTTTCCTCCCACTTACTTCTTTTGAGAGAAACTCCTTCTCAAGAAAGTTTCCGAATTTAGCAACAAAAGTCTTGCCTTCGGATCTGTGATAGAAGGTGTATCCAATAGTTTCCTTTGGATATCCTATGAAGACACATTTCTCTGATTTGGGTTCGAGCTTATCAGGTTGAAGCTTTTTCACATAAGCATCGCAACCCCAAACTTTAAGAAACGACAACTTTGGTTTCTTGCCAAACCATAGTTCATAAGGCGTCGTCTCAACGGATTTTGATGGTGCCCTATTTAACGTGAATGCGGCCGTCTCTAAAGCGTATCCCCAAAATGATAGCGGTAAATCAGTAAGAGACATCATAGATCGTACCATATCTAGTAAAGTACGATTACGACGTTCGGACACACCATTACGCTGTGGTGTTCCGGGTGGCGTGAGTTGCGAAACTATTCCACAATTTTTCAAATGTATACCAAACTCGTAACTCAAATATTCTCCTCCACGATCAGATCGTAGAAACTTTATTTTCTTGTTACGATGATTTTCAACTTCACTCTGAAATTCCTTGAACTTTTCAAATGTTTCAGACTTGTGTTTCATTAAGTAGATATACCCATATCTGCTTAAATCATCTGTGAAGGTGAGAAAATAACGATATCCGCCACGAGCCTCAATATTCATCGGACCACATACATCGGTATGTATGATTTCCAATAAATCTGTTGCTCTCTCCATAGTACCGGAGAACGGTGTTTTAGTCATCTTGCCCATGAGGCACGGTTCGCAAGTACCAAGTGATTCATAATCAAGTGGTTCCAAAAGTCCATCAGTATGGAGTTTCTTCATGCGCTTTACACCGATATGACCTAAACGGCAGTGCCACAAATAAGTTGCACTATCATTATCAACTCTGCATCTTTTGGCTTCTACATTATGAATATGTGTATCACTACTATCGAGATTTAACAAGAATAGACCACTCTTCAAGGGTGCATGACCATAAAAGATATTACTCATATAAATAGAACAACCATTATTCTCCGGGCATTGAGTCTGGCAGAGCAAAGCTCTTGTAGCTTGGTGGCAGTGATTGGAGAATTCTGTCAATGACGCAATCATCTGGAAGATTAACTCCCATCTGAATCAAGTGATTGTTATACCCAGACATCTTGAGTATATGCTCACTGACAGAACTGTTCTCCTCCATCTTGCAGCTATAGAACTTATTGGAGACTTCATATCTCTCAATCCGGGCATTTGCTTGAAATATTAACTTCAACTCCTGGAACATCTCATATGCTCCATGATGTACAAAACGTTGTTGAAGTCCCGATTCTAAGCCGTAAAGCATGGCACACTGAACTATCGAGTAGTCATCAGCTTTGCTCTGCCAGACGTTCATAACATCTGGTGTTGCTCCAGCAACAGGCCTGGCACCCAGCGGTGCTTCCAGGACGTAATTCTTCTGTGCAGCAATGAGGATAATCCTCAAGTTACGGACCCAGTCCGTGTAATTGCTACCATCATCTTTCAACTTTGCTTTCTCAAGGAACGCATTAAAATTCAACGAAACAACAGCACGAGCCATCTATCTACAATCAACATAAACAAGCAAGATACTATCAGGTACTAAGTTCATGATAAATTGAAGTTCAATTAATCATATTACTTAAGAAATCCCACTTAGATAGACATCCCTCTAATCCTCTAAGTGATCACGTGATCCAAATCAACTAAACCATAACCGATCATCACGTGAGATGGAGTAGTTTTCAATGGTGAACATCATTATGTTGATCATATCTACTATATGATTCACGCTCGACCTTTCGGTCTCTGTGTTCCGAGGCCATATCTGCATATGCTAGGCTCGTCAAGTTTAACCTGAGTATTCTGCGTGTGCAAAACTGGCTTGCACCCGTTGTAGATGGACGTAGAGCTTATCACACCCGATCATCATGTGGTGTCTGGGCACGACGAACTTTGGCAACGGTGCATACTCAAGGAGAACACTTCTTGATAATTTAGTGAGAGATCATCTTATAATGCTACCGTCAATCAAAGCAAGATAAGATGCATAAAAGATAAACATCACATGCAATCGATATAAGTGATATGATATGGCCATCATCATCTTATGGTTGTGATCTCCATATCCGAAGCACCGTCATGATCACCATCGTCACCGGCGCGACACCTTGATCTCCATCGTAGCATCGTTGTCGTCTCGCCAATCTTATGCTTCCACGACTATCACTACCGCTTAGCAATAAAGTAAAGCATTACATCGCGATTGCATTGCATACAATAAAGCGACAACCATATGGATCCTGCCAGTTGCCGATAACTTGGTTACAAAACATGATCATCTCATACAATAAAAATCAGCATCATGCTTTGACCATATGACATCACAACATGCCCTGCAAAAACAAGTTAGACGTCCTCTACTTTGTTGTTGCAAGTTTTACGTGGCTGCTACGGGCTTAAGCAAGAACTCATCTCACCTACGCATCAAAAACCACAACGATAGTTTGTCAAATAGACTCTGTTTTAACCTTCTCAAGGACCGGGCGTAGCCATACTCGGTTCAACTAAAGTTGGAGAGACAGTCGCCCGCAAGCCATCTATGTGCAAAGCACGTCGAGGGAACCGGTCTCGCGTAAGCGTACGCGTAAGGTTGGTCCGGGTCGTCTCGTCCAACAATACCGCCGAACCAAAGTATGACATGCTGGTAGGCAGTATGACTTGTATCGCCCACAACTCACTTGTGTTCTACTCGTGCAAATAACATCAAACCATAAAACCTAGGCTCTAATACCACTGTTGGGGAACGTAGTAATTTCAAAATTTTCCTACGCACATGAAAGATCATGGTGATGCATAGCAACGAGGGGGAGAGTCTGATCTACATACCCTTGTAGATCGCAACGGAAGCGTTGACACAACGTAGAGGAAGTAGTCGTACGTCTTCTTCCCGATCCGACCGATCCAAGCACCGTTACTCCGGCACCTTCGAGTTCTTAGCACACGTTCAGCTCGATGACGATCCCCGGGCTCCGATCAAGCAAAGCTTCGGGGAGGAGTTCCGTCAGCACGACGGCGTGGTGATGATCTTGATGTACTACCGACGCAGGGCTTCGCCTAAGCACTACAACGATATGATCGAGGTGGAATTTGGTGGCAGGGGGCACCGCACACGGCTAAGGAACGATCTCAATGATCAACTTGTGTGTCTAGAGGTGCCCCCTGCCCCTGTATATAAAGGTTGCCAGGGGGAGGGCTGGCCGTCCAAGCCTATGGTGGCGCAGGAGGAGTCCTACTCCTACCGGGGGTAGGACTCCCCCCCCCCCAATCCTATTCCTAATAGGACTCCCAAGGGGAAAGAGAGGGAGAGAGGTGGCCGGCCACCTCTCCTAGTCCTAATAGGACTAGGGGAGGGGGGGAGGCGCGCAGCCCACTATGGGCAGCCCCTTTCACCTTTCCACTAAAGCCCAATAAGGCCCATATGACTCCCGGGGGGTTCCGGTAACCTCCCGGTGATCCGGTAAAATCCCAATTTCACCCGGAACACTTCCGATGTCCAAACATAGGCTTCCAATATATCAATCTTTATGTCTCGACCATTTCGAGACTCCTCGTCATGTCTGTGATCACATCCGGGACTCCGAACAACATTCGGTACATCAAAAATGCATAAACTCATAATAACTGTCATCATAACGTTAAGCGTGCAGACCCTACGGTTCGAGAACAATGTAGACATGACCGAGACACGTCTCTGGTCAATAATCAATAGCGGGACCTGGATGCCCATATTGGCTCCTACATATTCTACGAAGATCTTTATCGGTCAGACCGCATAACAACATACGTTGTTCCCTTTGTCATCGGTATGTTACTTGCCCGAGATTCGATCGTCGGTATCCAATACCTAGTTCAATCTCGTTACCGGCAAGTCTCTTTACTCGTTCTGTAATACATCATCCCGCAACTAACTCATTAGTTGCAATGCTTGCAAGGCTTTTGTAATGTGTATTACCGAGAGGGCCCAGAGATACCTCTCCGACAATCGGAGTGACAAATCCTAATCTCGAAATATGCCAACCCAACATCTACCATTGGAGACACATGTAGTACTCCTTTATAATCACCCAGTTACGTTGTGACGTTTGGTAGCACCCAAAGTGTTCCTCCGGCAAACGGGAGTTGCATAATCTCATAGTCATAGGAACATGTATAAGTCATGAAGAAAGCAATAGCAACATACTAAACGATCGGGTGCTAAGCTAATGAAATGGGTCATGTCAATCAGATCATTCAACTAATGATGTGACCTCGTTAATCAAATAACAACACATTGTTCATGGTTAGGAAACTTAACCATCTTTGATTAACGAGCTATTCAAGTAGAGGCATACTAGTGACACTCTGTTTGTCTATGTATTCACACATGTATTATGTTTCCGGTTAATACAATTCTAGCATGAATAATAAACATTTATCATGATATAAGGAAATAAATAATAACTTTATTATTGCCTCTAGGGAATATTTCCTTCACAAGGGTATCCAGATCCCGCTGTTGGTTATTGACCGGAGAACGTCTCAGTCATGTCTGCATGTCTCCCGAACCCGTAGGGTCTACACACTTAAGGTTCAGTGACGCTAGGGTTATAGAGATATTTGTATGCGGTAACCCGAATGTTGTTCAGAGTCCTGGATGAGATCCCGGACGTCACGAGGAGTTCCGGAATGGTCCAGAGGTAAAGAATTATATATAGGAAGTGCTATTTCGGCCATTGGGACAAGTTTCGGGGTCACCGGTATTGTACCGGGACCACCGGAAGGGTCCCGGGGGTCCACCGGGTGGGGCCACCTGCCCCGGGGGGGCAAATGGGCTGTAGGGGTGTGTACCTAGGCCTATATGGGCCAAGGGCACCAGCCCCAAGAGGCCCATGCGCCAAGAGATAAGGAAAGGAAGAGTCCTAAAGGGGGAAGGCACCTCCTAGGTGCCTTGGGGAGGAGGGACTCCTCCCTAGCCGCACCCTTCCTTGGAGGAAGGGCCAAGGCTGCGCCCCTCCCTCTCCCTTGGCCCTATATATAGTGGGGGGAAGGGAGGGCAGCCGCATCCAAGCCCTGGTGCCTCCCTCTCCCTCCCGTGACACATCTCCCTCCTCCCGCAGCGCTTGGCGAAGCCCTGTTGGAATCCTGCTACTTCAACCACCACGCCGTCGTGCTGCTGGATCTCCATCAACCTCTCCTTCCCCCTTGCTGGATCAAGAAGGAGGAGACGTGGCTGCTCCGTACGTGTGTTGAACGCTGAAAGATCATGGATGTCGCCTAGAGGGGGGGTGAATAGGCGTTTTAAAATAATTACGGTTTAGGCTTGAACAAATGCGGAATAAACCTAGCGGTTAATTTGTCAAGCACAAAACCTAAAACAACTAGGCTCACCTATGTGCACCAACAAATTATGCTAAGCAAGATAAGCAACTATGTGATAGCAAGATATATGACAAGAAACAATATGGCTATCACAAAGTAAAGTGCATAAGTAAAGGGCTCGGGTAAGAGATAACCGAGGCACGAGGAGACGATGATGTATCCCGAAGTTCACACCCTTGCGGATGCTAATCTCCGTTTGGAGCGGTGTGGAGGCACAATGCTCCCCAAGAAGCCACTAGGGCCACCGTAATCTCCTCATGCCCTCGCACAATGCAAGATGCCGTGATTCCACTAAGGGACCCTTGAGGGCGGTCACCGAACCTGTACAAATGGCAACCCTTGGGGGCGGTCACCGAACCCGTACACTTTGGCAACCCTTGGGGGCGGTCACCGGTACCCGTCAAATTGCTCGGGGCGATCTCCACAACCTAATTGGAGACCCCGACGCTTGCCCGGAGCTTTGCACCACAATGATTGAGCTCCGAACACCAACAACCGTCTAGGGCACCCAAGCACCCAAGAGGAACAAGCTCAAGGGTACCAAGCACCCAAGAGTAATAAGCTTCTCAACTTGTAACTTCCACGTATCACGTGGAGAACTCAAACCGATGCACCAAATGCAATGGCAAGGGCACACGGAGTGCCCAAGTCCTTCTCTCTCAAATCCCACCGAAGCAACTAATGCTAGGGAGGAAAATGAGAGGAAGAACAAGAAAGAGAACACCAAGAACTCCAAGATCTAGATCCAAGGGGTTCCCCTCACATAGAGGAGAAAGTGATTGGTGGAAATGTGGATCTAGATCTCCTCTCTCTTTTCCCTCAAAAACTAGCAAGAATCCATGGAGGGATTGAGAGTTAGCAAGCTCGAAGAAGGTCAACAATGGGGGAAGAACACGAGCTCAAAAGATTGGGTTCAATGGGGAAGAATACCCCCTTTTATAGGAGGGGGAAAATCCAACCGTTATCCCCCACACAGCCCCGCAGAGAGCGGTACTACCGCTGAGGTAGAGCGGTACTGCCGCCCTCAAGCGGTACTACCGCTCCCCCTCGGCGGTACTACCGCGCCAGAAGAGAAGGGCTGGGGCAGGGGCCCAGGGCGGTACTACCGCGGAGGTAGAGCGGTACTACCGCTCTCAAGCAGTACTACCGCCACTACTGCCGCAGCTAGTACCGCAAAACCCGACACGAGAAAATGCGCGCAAGAATCGAAGCGGAAGGAGCACCATGCCACCACGGTACTGCGGCTGAGCCCAGCAAGCGGTACTACCGCTCCGAGGAGCGGTACTACCGCTATAGACGCAGTGACAGGACGGTAGTAGCACGGAACCGCAGAGGTACTGCCGCTGAGGCCACCCAGCGGTACTACCGCTCCGGGAGCGGTACTACCGCTTAGGGAGTCTCAGCCGCACTACCGCTGTGGACCGCGGTACTACCGCTGGGTCCAGGAGAAAAACCATACTCCAGAAAACCAGAACTGCCATAACTTCTGCATATGAGCTCCAAATTGAGCAAACTCAAGCTTGTTGAAAACAAGACGACGAGTAGCATCAAAACAGCGACTGGTTATAGTAAGAAGAGGCAGGGGAGGTATGCCAACAAATAGAGGAGAGAAACCTCCAACCGAGAAGAACCGGCAAAACCTCCAACATCGAAAACATCATAGAAGATGCATGCGAACTCCGTTTTCGATGAACTCAAGCTTGTCATCAAGATGACCATAAGCTCTAAGACTCACAAAGAGAACCAAACAAGAACCAAGAAAGATGATGCAAGGATGCAAAGGTTTGAGCTCTCAACGAACGATACGATCAAGCTACTCATCGAGGGCCCCCCTTGATAGTACGGCAATCGATCCTATAACCCGGTCTCCCAACTACCATCATGAGACCGGTAAAATAGAAAACCTATCAAGGGCAAACCTTTGCCTTGCACATGGTCCACTTGAGCTAGGTGATGACGATCTTGATTCCCTCAAGTTGGACCACCTTTCTTGATTGGGTTGACTCGATGAAGACTAGTTGATTGCTCCCCCATACTCCACTATGGGTGAGCCACTCTTCCGCACATCTTCACAAGTCCATTGTCACCACAAAGGACGGCAAGCTTCAAGCATTTGATCTCTTCGTGATACTCCACTTGAACTTGCACACCGCAACCTAACCCCACAAAGAACTCTCACGAAGACCATGGGTTAGTACACAAAGCGTAATTAACAATTCTTACCATACCATGGGGTCACTTGATCCCTCTCGGTACATCTTCTGTGCTTTGTGAGTTGATCAACTTGATTCACTCTTGACTTAGTCTTGATCAACCTTGAACCTTTCCAATTCTCTTCATTTGGATGATGTCTTGAAGGTAGACATGAATGATCACACAATCTTCTTCTTCAAGACATGCTTGCAATAAGCTCAACTCTCACATGACCAATCTTTGGATAATTCCTTGAATAACACCTTGGTCGACACAAAATCTCCTTGAAATCAACACATGTACTCCAAGAAAAGCATATGGACAAAACCTTCAAATATAACTCAAGGCAACCATTAGTCCATAGAGATTGTCATCAATTACCAAAACCAAACATGGGGGCACCGCATGTTCTTTCAAACGCGGAGGTGTCGTCCGTTCGGCGCTAGGATCATCGGTGATTTGGATCACGATGAGTACGACTCCATCAACCCCGTTCTCTTGAACGCTTTCGCTTAGCGATCTACAAGGGTATGTAGATGCACTCTCCTTCCCCTTGTTGCTGGTTTCTCCATAGATAGATCTTGGTGATACGTAGAAAAATTTTGAATTTCTGCTACGTTCCACAACAAACATGCCCTGCAAAAACAAGTTAGACGTCCTCTACTTTGTTGTTGCATGTTTTACGTGGCTGCTACGGGCTTAAGCAAGAACCAATCTTACCTACGCATCAAAACCACAACGATAGTTTGTCAAGTTGATGTCGTTTTAACCTTCGCAAGGATCGGGCGTAGCCACACTCGGTTCAACTAAAGTTGGAGAAACAGTCACCCGCAAGCCACCTTTGTGCAAAGCACGTCGGGAGAACCGGTCTCGCGTAAGCGTACGCGTAATGTTGGTCCGGGCCGCTTCATCCAACAATACCGCCGAACCAAAGTATGACATGCTGGTAGGCAGTATGACTTATATCACCCACAACTCACTTGTGTTCTACTCGTGCATATAA
Source organism: Triticum monococcum (assembly GCA_034509565.1). NCBI lineage: Eukaryota > Viridiplantae > Streptophyta > Magnoliopsida > Poales > Poaceae > Triticum > Triticum monococcum. The sequence continues at coordinate 567,548,645 of CM067843.1, read as the reverse complement.
CATCAAACCATAAAACCTAGGCTCGGATGCCACTGTTGGGGAACGTAGTAATTTCAAAAATTCTCCTACGCACATGCAAGATCATGGTGATGCATAGCAACGAGAGGGGAGAGTGTTGTCTACGTACCCTCGTAGACCGCAACGGAAGCGTTGACACAACATAGAGGAAGTAGTCGTACGTCTTCCTGATCTGACCAATCCAAGCACCGTTACTCCGGCACCTCCGAGTTCTTAGCACATGTACAGCTCGATGACGCTCCCCGGGCTCCGATCCAGCAAAGCTTCGGGGATGAGTTCCGTCAGTACAATGGCGTGGTGACGATGATGATGTTCTACCAACGCAGGGCTTCGCCTAAGCACTACAACGATATGACCGAGGTGGAATATGGTGGCAGGGGGCACCGCACACGGCTAAGGAACGATCACGTGGATCAACTTGTTTTTGTCCTAGGGTGCCCCCCTGCCCCCGTATATAAAGGAGCAAGGGGGAGGCCGGCCGGCCCTATGGGGCACGCCAAGGGGAGGGGGAGTCCTCCTCCTAGTGGGAGTAGGACTCCCCTTTCCTAGTCCAACTAGGAGACTTGAGGGGGAAGGAAAGAGAGGGAGAGGGAGAGGGAAAAGGGGGCCGCCCCCCCCCCTCCTAGTCCAATTCGGACTCCCCATGAGGGGGGGCGCGCCACCTCTTGGGCTGCTGCCCTCTCTCTCCCCTCAGGTCCAATAAGGCCCATTACTTCCCCGGGGGGTTCCGGTAACCCCTCCGGCACTCCGGTTTTATCCGAAATCACCCGGAACACTTCCGGTGTCCGAATATAGACGTCCAATATATCAATCTTTATGTCTTGACCATTTTGAGACTCCTCGTCATGTCCGTGATCACATCCGGGACTCCGAACTAACTTCGATACATCAAAATGCATAAACTCATAATAACTGTCATCGTAACATTAAGCGTGCGGACCCTACGGTTCGAGAACAATGTAGACATGACTGAGACAAATCTCCGGTCAATAACCAACAGCGGGACCTGGATGCCCATATTGGCTCCTACATATTCTACGAAGATCTTTATCGGTCAGACCGCATAACAACATACGTTGTTCCCTTTGTCATCGGTATGTTACTTGCCCGAGATTCGATCGTCGGTATCCAATACCTAGTTCAATCTCGTTACCGGCAAGTCTCTTTACTCGTTCTGTAATACATCATCTCTCAACTAACTCATTAGTTGTAATTCTTGCAAGGCTTATGTGATGTGCATTACCGAGAGGGCCCAGAGATACCTCTCCGACAATCGGAGTGACAAATCCTAATCTCGAAATACGCCAACCCAACATCTACCTTTGGAGACACTTGTAGAGCACCTTTATAATCACCCAGTTACGTTGTGACGTTTGGTAGCACACAAAGTGTTCCTCCGGTAAACGGGAGTTGCATAATCTCATAGTCATAGGAACATGTATAAGTCATGAAGAAAGCAACAACAACATACTAAACGATCGTGTGCTAAGCTAATGGAATGGGTCATGTCAATCAGATCATTCAACTAATGATGTGACCTCGTTAATCAAATAACAACTCTTTGTTCATGGTTAGGAAACATAACCATCTTTGATTAACGAGCTAGCCAAGTAGAGGCATACTAGTGATACTCTGTTTGTCTATGTATTCACACATGTATTATGTTTCCGGTTAATAAAATTCTAGCATGAATAATAAACACTTATCATGATGTAAGGAAATAAATAATAACTTTATTATTGCCTCTAGGGCATATTTCCTTCACTTCCTGCCTTGTTGCTTCGGGTTCGGCCACAGCTGGCTTCTTCTTCTTTGGCTTGGCCGCCATTCTGGGGTCGATGCCAGGACGCCCAAGAGCCTTGCGCTTCTCAGCTTCATTGTAGGCTTGCACGCACTTGTCAGCCAGACTCTTCATGCGCTCACGAGACCCTTTAGCTTCTTCAGGCTTCCTTGAGCTCGTGCAGCATAATCTTGAAGTTTTTCACATCTTGCACGCTGAGCTTGGCCATGTGCTTCTTGAACTGAGCTTTCTTATAGTCGATCTTTTGCTTCAGTTCAATGATGTGCTGAGCTAGAGCTAGCTCAGAAGCAATGGCGCCAATGAAAGCGACGTTGAGGCCAATTGGAAGTTGCAGATCATCAAAGCTGAGATTGGGGGTTTCAAACCACTCATCAATGAAGTTGTGAAGGATTGCTACGTCAAGGAGAGGCAAATCATTGAAGATTTCTGCTTCTTCTTTGCTCTTGATCAGTTGCTCAAGAGCGTCATCTGCAAGATCTTCATTGCTGGACAGATCAATGGCGTCATTGCGTAGAATAGTAGCAGCAGTCAGTTCTTGGCTGGTGGGTTGCAAGGGCATCTTCACTCTCGAGGGCTTGGAGATGCGTGACAAATCTTCAGACTGTACACTGTCTTCAGGAGGTGAAGTGGCCAGAGGCTTCGCCTGTAAGACCTTTGGTGCCGGAGCAGGCTTTGAAGCTTTAGGCTTCTTCAGTTTCTTTGGCTTCGGCGGTGCAGGCGCTTCATCAGATTCAGCGTCATCTGCAGACTCATCCACGACTGTCCCTTGAAGCATGATGTGAGTGATGAGACCTTCCAGGTTGTAGAAGGTGAAGGAAATATGCCCTAGAGGCAATAATAAAGTTATTATTTATTTCCTTATATCATGATAAATGATTATTATTCATGCTAGAATTGTATTAACCGGAAACATAATACATGTGTGAATACATAGACAAACTTAGTGTCACTAGTATGCCTCTACTTGACTAGCTCGTTAATCAAAGATGGTTATGTTTCCTAACCATGAACAAGGTCTTGTTATTTGATTAACGAGGTCACATCATTAGTTGAGTGATCTGATTGACATGACCCATTTCATTAGCTTAGCACCCGATCGTTTAGTATGTTGCTGTTGCTATTCTTCATGACTTATACATGTTCCTATGAATATGAGATTATGCAACTCCTGTTTACCGGAGGAACACTTTGGGTACTACCAAACGTCACAATGTAACTGGGTGATTATAAAGGAGTACTACAGGTGTCTCCAAAGGTAGATGTTGGGTTGGCGTATTTCGAGATTAGGATTTGTCACTCCGATTGTCGGAGAGGTATCTCTGGGCCCTCTCGGTAATGCACATCACATAAGCCTTGCAAGCATTGTGACTAATGAGTTAGTTGCGAGATGATGTATTACGGAACGAGTAAAGAGACTTGCCGGTAACGAGATTGAACTAGGTATTGGATACCGACGATCGAATCTCGGGCAAGTAACATACCGATGACAAAGGGAACAACGTATGTTGTTATGCGCTGACCGATAAAGATCTTCGTAGAATATGTAGGAGCCAATATGGGCATCCAGGTCCCGCTATTGGTTATTGACCGGAGATGTGTCTCAGTCATGTCTACATTGTTCTCAAACTGTAGGGTCCGCACGCTTAACGTTACGATGACAGTTATTATGAGTTTATGCATTTTGATGTACCGAAGTTAGTTCGGAGTCCCGGATGTGATCACGGACATGACGAGGAGTCTCGAAATGGTCGAGACATAAAGATTGATATATTGGATGACTATATTCGGACACCGGAACTGTTCCGGGTGAATTCGGAGAAAACCGGAGAGCCGGAGGGTTACCGGAACCCTACCGGGAGAAGTTATGGGCCTTATGGGCTTTAGTGGAGAGAGAGAAGGGCTGCCAGAGGTGGGACGCGCGCCACCTCCTCCCTGGTCCGAATTGGACTAGGGGAGGGGGGCGGCGCCCCCCCTTTCCTTCTCCCACTCCACCTCTTTCCCCCTCCTAGTAGGAGTCCTACTCCTACTAGGAGGAGGACTCCTCCTTGGCGCGCCACACCTGGCCGGCCGGCCTCCTCCCCTTGCTCCTTTATATACGGGGGCAGGGGGCACCACAAGACACACAAGTTGATCCACGTGATCGTTCCTTAGCCGTGTGCGGTGCCCCCTGCCACCATATTCCACCTCGATCATATCGTTGTAGTGCTTAGGCGAAGCCCTGCGTCGGTAGAACATCAAGATCGTCATCACGCCATCGTGCTGACGGAACTCCTCCCCGAAGCTTTGCTGGATCGGAGCCCGGGGATCGTCATCGAGCTGTACGTGTGCTAAGAACTCGGAGGTGCCGGAGTAACGGTGCTTGGATCGGTCGGATCGGGAAGAAGACGTACGACTACTTCCTCTACGTTGTGTCAACGCTTCCGTTGCGATCTACAAGGGTACGTAGATCAGACTCTCCCCCTCGTTGCTATGCATCACCATGATCTTGCGTGTGCGTAGGAAAATTTTGAAATTACTACGTTCCCCAACAGAAGGGCCCAACAAGATTGGGTTCAGCTTCGCGTGTGCCATCGGCACGAGGAGCAGAGGGGCCTGGATTGAAGTATAAGCCTCGTGACTTCTTGTTCTCTTTGGCCGAGTTCCTGGCAAACTGAAGGTTGTGCTTGAACAGATTATCATCGCGGCACCATAGTAATGAAGATGGGTCTGCATCCGCAGGCTGCGGTCCACGAACCATGCAAGGATAGAAGCCTTGTTCAATGGCTTCAGCTCTGGACTTGGGTTGAAGATTTCTATATAGAATGTCTCCCCATGATCGTTTGATGGCATTCTTCTCAGCATACGCCTGGGTCACGAACCTGTACTTGAACCACTGTTCTGCCCAATATCTTCGAATCCATTGGATTCGAGTTTTTCGCTGATTGTAGTCCTCCTCTGGATCTGTCTTGTACAGCTCATAGAGGTCACGAGGCAAATCTCTTGAGGTGTTGCCACGACGTTGTCTGCCACCCTTTCTTGTAGGTTTCTCTGGTGCCATGAAGCTTAAACTGAAGGGGTTCAACACGTTTAAAGGCTTCAAAGGCTTCCACTTTCTGGTCAAACAGGAACTGGCTTCGGGAGAGTTAATGTGATGCTGTAAGAATTCTGCAAATGAATGCAGACTATGAGAACCAAGGGATTCTCCCACGAACATGTACCTGTGACAGCGTTAAGGTGCGAGGGAAGGGGAAGAGGTCATATGCATTCTCAGAAGATTTTGAAGATAAATCAGTTTAGAAGACATTGACCTCATAGTGCGAAGACATTCACTCATAGATAGAGAGTTGGTTCCAGATTTGTACGAATCCACGAATAAGTACAAGTGAGAAATCTAACTACTTTGTGAAGCATAAGTGAACATACTAGGCATATTATGAGATGCAGTATGAAATAGATCCAACTTGTGTGAACAGAAACTGCTTGTGGTAGAAAGTAATGAATCTATAGGATCAAAGGGGCCGTAAAAAGGAAGTTTTATTTACCACACGAAGAACTGCTAGACGGAGTGGAAGAGGAGGCCGAGCAGTTCGATCGTCCGTGCCCTAACTTGGCGACGGAGGACACCTACGGCGACAGCGGAGAAGACGATGTCCGCGGTCGGCGTGAAGACGGCGTCGGTGAGGTCGCGTCAGCTAAGCGCTTCGTCGCCGGCGTCGTCGAGGGCTAGCGGTGGCGCTAGAGTTTGTGCGAGAGTGGAAGAAGGGATAATGACTGTGGTGAGGCATGTATTTATAGGGATAGGGACGTCACAATGTTATTACACAGGTGCCCCTGGCGATTCACATCTGAAGGACACGTGGCTATCATGCAACATATCGGAGGTTGTTCCACGTTCCCACGCACGCCTGGATTGTCGGTGGTCGTTCCCACTTCTCCGGGTTTCAGGTGAAGGAATTAGCATTGAAAACGGACTTAATGTTTGTCTCTGTATCTTCTGCTGACAAGGACGTAAAGAAGACATTCGACAGTTTCAATAGAATGCATATGATTTGGACAGATAGAGTTTGAGATAGAAAGCATAGAGAGATTAGGGTCCGATCACATTCACTTAGTTTAAAAGATTCATCAAGAAGCCATAACTATAAGTGAATGCTGTAGAGGACAGAAACCAAACCAAATCAGTATATACCAGAAGACAATCATATCAACATAGTGAAGATAATCATTAAGACAAGTTGAAAATGAAGACAAACCAAATGTGAAGACATAGCAAATGTAACGCCATGGGTAAAACACTTCAAACAGAAGAATTTGGTGGTGGCGTTGCCCACCGTATAGGAAGTATTAGACCCAGACACGGCGCACAATTATCGTGGCGCTCCGAAGTCAAATTCCACGTTAATGTATTCACACTCAGAATGTAAGTCTTCATTGATTGAAGATATACTTTACTTCGTGTGTTGCACATCTAAGTCATCAACATGCATACGTGTTAGGATGTGTGCCTGATCACATGACATTTGAGGATTCCAAGATATTTAGCTCACATCATAACTTGCAAAACCTCTTCTCATCCAAGGGCTTGGTGAAGATATCTGCCAATTGCTCTTCAGTGTTGGCGTGTATGATATCAATATCTTCCTTCACAACATGATCTTTGAGAAAGTGATGACGAATTTCAATGTGCTTTGTCTTCGAGTGCTGAACTGGGTTGTTGGCAATCTTGATGGCGCTTTCATTGTCGTAGTAGAGTGGCACTTGCTTCAGGTGAATGCCATAGTCTTTGAGTGTTTGCTTCATCCATAGAAGCTGAGCGCAGCAAGATCCAGTAGCAATGTATTCAGATTCAGCAGTGGAGAGAGATACACAGTTCTGCTTTTTTGAAGACCAACATACAAGTGATCATCCCAGAAAATGACATGTGCCTGATATAGACTTGCGATCCACCTTGTCACCAGCATAATCAGCATCCGAGAATCCAACTAGATCAAACTCTGAGCCCTTTGGATACCATAATCCTAGTGTTGGGGTGTGAGCCAAATATCTGAGAATTTGCTTCACAGCTAAGGGATGCGATTCCTTTGGTGCCGCTTGGAACCGGGCACACATGCAAACACTAAGCATGATATCTGGCCTAGATGCACATAAATAAAGCAAGGAACCAATCATGAAGCGGTATACCTTTTGATCAAACTCTTTACCATTGTCATCGGGACCCAGATGATGTTTGGCTGGCATTGGCGTCGTGTAGCCTTTGCAATCTTGCATTCCAAATTTCTTAAGGCAATCTTTGAGGTATTTCTCTTGAGATATAAAGATGCCATTGCGTTGCTGACATATTTGAAGACCAAGGAAGAACTTCAGCTCACCCATCATGGACATCTGATATTGCTCTTGCATTATATATCCAAACTCGTCAGTGTATTTCTGATTGGTGCAGCCAAAGATAATGTCATCCACATATATTTGGCATACAAACAGTTCACCATCATATGTCTTCGTGTAGAGAGTGGGGTCGAGGGAACCAGGTTTGAAGCCTTTGCTCTTCAGAAAGTCTTTGAGTGTGTCATACCAAGCCCTAGGGTCTTGTTTGAGGCCATATAGTGCCTTGTTGAGCTTGTACACCATGTCAGGATGTTTTGGATCTTCAAAGCCAGGCGGTTGTGCAATATACACTTCTTCGTCAATCTTGCCATTGAGAAAAGCGCTCTTCACATCCATTTGATGCAAAAGAATGTTCTGATGATTTGCATAGGCCAACAATATGTGTATGGCTTCAAGTCTAGCCACAGGAGCAAATGTCTCATCGAAGTCAATCCCTTCAACTTGAGTGTATCCTTGAGCAACGAGACAAGCTTTGTTTCTGACAACTTGACCATGCCCATCTTACTTGTTGCGATACATCCATTTGGTGCCTATTATATTGTGCTTGCGGGGATCAGGACGCTTAACCAGTTCCCATATATTATTCAGCTCAAACTGTTGAAGCTCTTCTTGCATAGCTTGAATCCATTCAGGTTCCATGAAGGCTTCATCAACTTTCTTGGGTTCAGATATTGAGACAAATGCGAAGTGCCCACAGGAATTTGCTAGCTGTGTTGCCCTTGAACGAGTGAGTGGACCTGGTGCATTGATGCTATCAATTATTCTCTCAATGTGTACTTCATTTGCAACACAAGGATGTACATGACTAAGATTTTGCTCTTGCTGATCATTGTCATCGTTAGAAGGATTGTCTTCAGGCTGAGCATTGTCTTCAGGTTGATCGGGTGCGGAGATGATAAGTTCCTCTTCAGGCTGAGCTTCAGAAGGTATGATTTCTCCAGTTCCCATAAGTTTGATCGATTCACTGGATGGAACTTCATCTAGCACATTTGGCAGGTGCTCTCTTTGCGAGCCGTTAGTCTCATCGAACCGCACATCCACAGTTTCAACCACTTTATAGTGAAAGAGGTTGAAGACTCTGTAGGAGTGCGAATCCTTTCCATATCCAAGCATAAAACCTTCATGTGCTTTTGGTGCAAATTTTAAAGTGTGATGTGGATCCTTGATCCAGCACCTGGCACCAAATACTCCGAAGTAACTGACATTTGGCTTCTTGCCAGTAAGGAGCTCATAGGATGTCTTGTTCAGAAGCTTGTGAAGATAAACACAATTGATGATATGGCATGCAGTATCAATGGCTTCAGGCCAGAATTTTCTTGGAGTCTTGTATTCATCAAGCATCGTTCGAGCCATCTCAATAAGTGTTCTGTTCTTGCGTTCGACGACGCCATTCTGCTGTGGCGTGTACGGAGCTGAGAATTCATGTGTGATGCCCAAAGTATCAAGATATGTATCTAGCCCATTGTTCTTGAATTCAGTGCCATTGTCACTTCTGATGTGCTTTATCTTGATGCCATAGTTGTTCATGGCTCGATTGGCGAAGCGTCTGAAGACATCGTGCACTTCAGTCTTGTAGAGGATTATATGCACCCAAGTATATCTTGAATAATCATCAACAATGACAAAGCCATAGAGACAAGCAGTAGTAGTAAGAGTTGAGTAATGAGTGGGACCGAAAAGGGCAGTTCGAAGGGTTGAGTCGTTGTCATGATTGTCTTCGAGGGATGCTTGGCCCTCGTCATCTTTCCTGCTTCACAGGCACCGCATAAGTGATCCTTCTTGAACTTGACGCCCTCGATGCCTATGACATGCTTCTTTTTTGCAAGAGTGTGCAAGTTCCTCATGCCAGCATGCCCTAGCCTCCGATGCCAGAGCCAGCATTCTGAAGCTTTTGCGAGAAGACATACGGCAAGTTGTGGTCCTACTGAGAAATCTACCATGTACAAATCATCGTTCCGATACCCTTCAAACACTAGAGACTTGTCAGATTCCATTAGAACAAGGCAACAATATTTTCCAAACATCACAATCATGTTTAAATCGTAAAGCATTGAGACAGACATTAAGTTGAAACCAAGGGATTCAACAAGCATGACTTTATCCATGTGTTGATCCTTTGAGATTGCAACTCTACCTAGACCCAATACCTTACTTTTACTAGTGTCAGCAAATGTGATGTGACTTTTGTCAGATGGACGTAAGGTTGAGTCCATAAGAAGGCTTCGCTTGCCAGTCATGTGATTGGTACACCCACTATCAATAATCCATTCTGAAGCAGCTGGTGTCGTACCCTACAGTGCAGTTAGGGGGATAGGCTTCACGAAGAGAATTGTGAAGCAAAAACATTTGACAAGCCAGTGGATTATGAAAGCTTACATCGAGATTAGGACTGATAGGGCAAGTAGCAAGCGACTCAGAAACAAAGTACATAATAAGACCATTTGGGCATTTGATCTTGCGCCCTACAAGATGTTTAAGGTCCCCAGCAATAGCTTCAGACGATTTTGGTTTTCGGCTGGAGACCTTTCGCTGCAAAAGAGAGTTAAGCTTTCTTAGCCACCCACATCTTCAAGGGTGGCTTCGAAGCAATGAGTCTAAGTGCAGCATCTGAGAACTTTGGCTTTGGAGCCCTAGCAAAAAGTCTTGCAGGTGGACAATAGTACTCATAAGAATGAGCAGAATAATTCTTGGTCTTATGAACATGGCGGTTTGATGAACCGCGCTCATATTCATAGGCCTGAGTATGGCTTCCCTGCAAAACATTTGCGTTAGTGCAACTCAGGTGAGTCCTCTATCTATATGAAGCCTTTGGACCGTATGAAGCCTGTGGTTTGCGGTTTGTCTTCTTCACCTGTGGTGTCATGATGACATTCACAGGAAGATTCTCCAAACACCTTTTCGGCACCCAGACTTTCTTCATAGGTGGTCCATTCCTGCAATTAGTACCAATATACCTGGCAAACACTTCACCCTTCTGATTCTTAAACAGTTTATAGTTTGCATCAAAGGATTCATCAATAACAATGGGATTAGCACAAGTAAAACCAGATAGGGTGGATGGATCCACTGAAGGTCCCTTTGCAGCAACCCATGTGGTTTTGGGGTACTGCTCAGGTTTCCAGTAAGAGCCATCAACATTCATTTTCCTTTCGAACCCAATGAAGGAAATTTGCCCTAGAGGCAATAATAAAGTTATTATTTATTTCCTTATATCATGATAAATGTTTATTATTCATGCTAGAATTGTATTAACCGGAAACATAATACATGTGTGAATACATAGACAAACAGAGTGTCACTAGTATGCCTCTACTTGACTAGCTCGTTAATCAAAGATGGTTATGTTTCCTAACCATGAACAAAAGAGTTGTTATTTGATTAATGAGGTCACATCATTAGTTGAATGATCTGATTGACATGACCCATTCCATTAGCTTAGCACCCGATCGTTTAGTATGTTGCTATTGCTTTCTTCATGACTTATACATGTTCCTATGACTATGAGATTATGCAACTCCCGTTTGTCGTAGGAACACTTTGGGTGCTACCAAACGTCACAACGTAACTGGGTGATTATAAAGGAGTACTACAGGTGTTTCCAATGGTAGATGTTGGGTTGGCGTATTTCGAGAATAGGATTTGTCACTCCGATTGTCGGAGAGGTATCTCTGGGCCCTCTCGGTAATACACATTACACAAGCCTTGCAAGCATTGCAACTAATGAGTTAGTTGCGGATGATGTATTACAGAACGAGTAAAGAGACTTGCCAGTAACGAGATTGAACTAGGTATTGGATACCGACGATCGAATCTCGGGCAAGTAACATACCGATGACAAAGGGAACAACATATGTTGTTATGCGGTCTGACCGATAAAGATCTTTGTAGAATATGTAGGAGCCAATATGGGCATCCAGGTCCCGCTATTGGTTATTGACCGGAGACGTGTCTCGGTCATGTCTACATTGTTCTCGAACCGTAGGGTCCGCACGCTTAACGTTACGATGACAGTAATTATGAGTTTATGCATTTTGATGTACCGAAGTTAGTTCGGAGTCCCGGATGTGATCACGGACATGACGAGGAATCTCGAAATGGTCGAGACATAAAGATTGATATATTGGAAGCCTATGTTTGGACATCGGAAGTGTTCCGGGTGAAATCGGGATTTTACCAGAGTACCGGGAGGTTATCGGAACCCCCCCGGGAACCAAATGGGCCTTATTGGGCCTTAGTGGAAAGGTGAAAGGGGCAGCCCAAGGTGGGCTGCGCGCCTCCCCCCTCCCCTAGTCCTATTAGGACTAGGAGAGGTGGTCGGCCCCCTTCTCCCCCTCTCTCTCTCGAGGAGTCCTATTAGGAATAGGATTGGGGGGGGGGAGTCCTACTCCCGGTAGGAGTAGGACTCCTCCTGCGCCCTCCTCCTTTGGCCGGCCAGCCCTCCCCCTGGCAACCTTTATATACGGGGGCAGGGGGCACCTCTAGACACACAAGTTGATCATTGAGATCGTTCCTTAGCCGTGTGCGGTGCCCCCTGCCACCAAATTCCACCTCGATCATACCGTTGTAGTGCTTAGGCGAAGCCCTGCGTCGGTAGTACATCAAGATCGTCACCACGCCGTCGTGCTGACGGAACTCTTCCTCGACGCTTTGCTGGATCGGAGCCCGAGGATCGTCATCGAGCTGAACATGTGCTAAGAACTCGGAGGTGCCGGAGTAACGGTGCTTGGATCGGTCGGATCGGGAAGAAGACGTACGACTACTTCCTCTACGTTGTGTCAACGCTTCCGTTGCGATCTACAAGGGTACGTAGATCAGACTCTCCCCCTCGTTGCTATGCATCACCATGATCTTGCATGTGCGTAGGAATTTTTTTGAAATTACTACGTTCCCCAACAGTGGCATCCGAGCCTAGGTTTTATGGTTTGATGTTATTTGCACGAGTAGAACACAAGTGAGTTGTGGGCAATACAAGTCATACTGCCTACCAGCATGTCATACTTTGGTTCGGCGATATTGTTGGACGAGACGACCCGGACCAACCTTACGCGTACGCTTACGCGAGACCGGTTCCCTCGACGTGCTTTGCACATAGATGGCTTGCGGGCGACTGTCTCACCAACTTTAGTTGAACCGAGTATGGCTACGCCCGGTCCTTGAGAAGGTTAAAACGGAGTCTATTTGACAAACTATCGTTGTGGTTTTGATGCGTAGGTGAGATGAGTTCTTGCTTAAAGCCCGTAGCAGCCACGTAAAACTTGCAACAACAAAGTAGAGGACGTCTAACTTGTTTTTGCAGGGCATGTTGTGATATGATATGGTCAAGGCATGATGCTGATTTTATTGTATGAGATGATCATGTTTTGTAACCAAGTTATCGGCAACTGGCAGGAGCCATATGGTTGTCGCTTTATTGTATGCAATGCAATCGCGATGTAATGCTTTACTTTATTACTAAGCGGTAGTGATAGTCGTGGAAGCATAAGATTGGCGAGACGACAACGATGCTACGATGGAGATCAAGGTGTCGCGCCGGTGACGATGGTGATCATGACGGTGCTTCGGAGATGGAGATCACAAGCACAAGATGATGATGGCCATATCATATCACTTATATTGATTGCATGTGATGTTTATCTTTTATGCATCTTATCTTGCTTTGATTGATGGTAGCATTATAAGATGATCTCTCACTAAATTATCAAGAAGTGTTCTCCCTGAGTATGCACCGTTGCCAAAGTTTGTCGTGCCCAGACACCACGTGATGATCGGGTGTGATAAGCTCTACGTCCATCTACAACGGGTGCAAGCCAGTTTTGCACACGCAGAATACTCAGGTTAAACTTGACGAGCCTAGCATATGCAGATATGGCCTCGGAACACAGAGACCGAAAGGTCGAGCGTGAATCATATAGTAGATATGATCAACATAACGATGTTCACCATTGAAAACTACTCCATCTCACGTGATGATCGGTTATGGTTTAGTTGATTTGGCTCACGGGATCACTTAGAGGATTAGAGGGATGTCTATCTAAGTGGGAGTTCTTAAGTAATTTGATTAACTGAACTTAAACTTATCATGAACTTAGTACCTAATAGTATCTTGCTTGTTTATGTTGATTGTAGATAGATGGCTCGTGCTGTTGTTCCGTTGAATTTTAATGCGTTCCTTAAGAAAGCAAAGTTGAAAGATGATGGTAGCAATTACACGGACTGGGTCCGTAACCTGAGGATTATCCTCATTGCTGCATAGAAGAATTACGTCCTGGAAGCACCGCTGGGTGCCAGGCCTGCTGCTGGAGCAACACCAGAAGTTATGAACGTCTGGCAGAGCAAAGCTGATGACTACTCGATAGTTCAGTGTGCCATGCTTTACGGCTTAGAATCGGGACTTCAACGACGTTTTGAACGTCATGGAGCATATGAGATGTTCCAGGAGTTGAAGTTAATATTTCAAGCAAATGCCCGAATTGAGAGATATGAAGTCTCCAATAAGTTCTATAGCTGCAAGATGGAGGAGAACAGTTCTGTCAGTGAGCATATACTCAAAATGTCTGGGTATAATAATCACTTGATTCAGATGGGAGTTAATCTTCCAGATGATTGCGTCATTGACAGAATTCTCCAATCACTGCCACCAAGCTACAAGAGCTTCGTGATGAACTATAATATGCAAGGGATGAACAAGACTATTCCCGAGCTCTTCGCAATGCTGAAAGCTGCGGAGGTAGAAATCAAGAAGGAGCATCAAGTGTTGATGGTCAACAAGACCACTAGTTTCAAGAAAAAGGGCAAAGGGAAGAAGAAAGGGAACTTCAAGAAGAACAGCAAGCAAGTTGCTGCTCAGGAGAAGAAACCCAAGTCTGGACCTAAGCCTGAAACTGAGTGCTTCTACTGCAAGCAGACTGGTCACTGGAAGCGGAACTGCCCCAAGTATTTGGCGGATAAGAAGGATGGCAAGGTGAACAAAGGTATATGTGATATACATGTTATTGATGTGTACCTTACTAGAGCTCGCAGTAGCACCTGGGTATTTGATACTGGTTCTGTTGCTAATATTTGCAACTCAAAACAGGGACTACGGAATAAGCGGACACTAGCAAAGGACGAGGTGACGATGCGCGTGGGAAACGGTTCGAAAGTCGATGTGATCGCGGTCGGCACGCTACCTCTACATCTACCTTCGGGATTAATATTAGACCTAAATAATTGTTATTTGGTGCCAGCATTGAGCATGAACATTATATCTGGATCTTGTTTAATGCGAGACGGTTATTCATTTAAATCAGAGAATAATGGTTGTTCTATTTATATGAGTAATATCTTTTATGGTCATGCACCTTTGAAGAGTGGTCTATTTTTGATGAATCTCGATAGTAGTGATACACATATTCATAATATTGAAACCAAAAGATGCAGAGTTGATAATGATAGTGTAACTTATTTATGGCACTGCCGTTTAGGTCATATCGGTGTAAAGCGCATGAAGAAACTCCATACTGATGGGCTTTTGGAACCACTTGATTATGAATCACTTGGTACTTGCGAACCGTGCCTCATAGGCAAGATGACTAAAACACCGTTCTCCGGTACTATGGAGAGAGCAAAAGATCTGTTGGAAATCATACATACCGATGTATGTGGTCCGATGAATATTGAGGCTCGTGGCGGATATCATTATTTTCTCACCTTCACAGATGATTTAAGCAGATATGGGTATATCTACTTAATGAAACACAAGTCTGAAACATTTGAAAGGTTCAAAGAATTTCAGAGTGAAGTTGAAAATCATCGTAACAAGAAAATAAAGTTTCTACGATCTGATCGTGGAGGAGAATATTTGAGTTACGAGTTTGGTGTACATTTGAAAAATTGTGGAATAGTTTCGCAACTCACGCCACCTGGAACACCACAGCGTAATGGTGTGTCCGAACGTCGTAATCGTACTTTACTAGATATGGTGCGATCTATGATGTCTCTTACTGATTTACCGCTATCATTTTGGGGTTATGCTTTAGAAACGGCCGCATTCACGTTAAATAGGGCACCATCAAAATCCGTTGAGACGACGCCTTATGAACTATGGTTTGGCAAGAAACCAAACTTGTCGTTTCTTAAAGTTTGGGGCTGCGATGCTTATGTGAAAAAGCTTCAACCTGATAAGCTCGAACCCAAAGCGGAGAAATGTGTCTTCATAGGATACCCAAAGGATACTGTTGGGTACACCTTCTATCACAGATCCGAAGGCAAGACATTCGTTGCTAAGAATGGATCATTTCTAGAGAAGGAGTTTCTCTCAAAAGAAGTGAGTGGGAGGAAAGTAGAACTTGACGAGGTAACTGTACATGCTCCCTTATTGGAAAATAGTACATCGCAGAAAACTGTTTCTGCGACACCTACACCAATAAGTGAGGGTGTTGATGATAATGATCATGAAACTTCAGAACAAGATACTACTGAACCTCGTAGATCAACCAGAGCAAGATCCGCACCAGAGTGGTACTGTAATACAGTTCTGGAAGTCATGCTACTAGATCATGATGAACCTACGAACTATGAAGAAGCGATGGTGAGCCCAGATTCCGCAAAGTGGCTTGAGGCCATGAAATCTGAGATGGGATCCATGTATGAGAACAAAGTATGGACTTTGGTTGACTTGCCCGATGATCGGCAAGCAATTGAGAATAAATGGATCTTCAAGAAAAAGACTGACGTTGACGGTAATGTTACTGTCTATAAAGCTCGACTTGTCGCAAAAGGTTTTCGACAAGTTCAAGGGGTTGACTACGATGAGACCTTCTCACCCGTAGCGATGCTTAAGTCTGTCAGAATCATGTTAGCAATTGCCGCATTTTATGATTATGAAATTTGGCAGATGGATGTCCAAACTGCATTCCTGAATGGATTTCTGGAAGAAGAGTTGTATATGATGCAACCGGAAGGTTTTGTCGATCCAAAGGGAGCTAACAAAGTGTGCAAACTCCAGCGATCCATTTATGGACTGGTGCAAGTATCTCGGAGTTGGAATAAACGCTTTGATAGTGTGATCAAAGCATTTGGCTTTATACAGACTTTTGGAGAAACCTGTATTTACAAGAAAGTGAGTGGGAGCTCTGTAGCATTTCTGATATTATATGTGGATGACATATTACTGATTGGAAATGATATAGAATTTCTGGATAGCATAAAGGGATACTTGAATAAAAGTTTTTCAATGAAAGACCTCGGTGAAGCTGCTTACATATTGGGCATTAAGATCTATAGAGATAGATCAAGACGCTTAATTGGACTTTCACAAAGCACATACCTTGACAAGATTTTGAAGAATTTCAAAATGGATCAAGCAAAGAAAGGGTTCTTGCCTGCGTTACAAGGTGTGAAGTTGAGTCAGACTCAATGCCCGACCACTGCAGAAGATAGAGAGAAAATGAAAGATGTTCCCTATGCTTCAGCCATAGGCTCTATCATGTATGCAATGCTGTGTACCAGACCTGATGTGTGCCTTGCTATAAGTTTAGCAGGGAGGTACCAAAGTAATCCAGGAGTGGGTCACTGGACAGCGGTCAAGAACATCCTGAAATACCTGAAAAGGACTAAGGATATGTTTCTCGTATATAGAGGTGACAAAGAGCTCACCGTAAGAGGTTACGTTGATGCAAGCTTTGACACTGATCCAGACGATTCTAAATCACAAACCGGATACGTGTTTACTTTAAACGGTGGAGCTGTCAGTTGGTGCAGTTCTAAACAAAGCGTCGTAGCAGGATCTACATGTGAAGCGGAGTACATAGCTGCTTCGGAAGCAGCAAACGAAGGAGTCTGGATGAAGGAGTTCATATCCGATCTAGGTGTCATACCTAGTGCATCGGGTCCAATGAAAATCTTTTGTGACAATACTGGTGCAATTGCCTTAGCAAAGGAATCCAGATTTCACAAAAGGACCAAACACATCAAGAGACGCTTCAACTCCATCCGGGATCTAGTCCAGGTGGCAGACACAGAGATTTGCAAGATACGTACGGATCTGAATGTTGCAGACCCGTTGACTAAGCCTCTTCCACGAGCAAAACATGATCAGCACCAAGGCTCCATGGGTGTTAGAATCATTACTGTGTAATCTAGATTATTGACTCTAGTGCAAGTGGGAGACTGAAGGAAATATGCCCTAGAGGCAATAATAAAGTTATTATTTATTTCCTTATATCATGATAAATGTTTATTATTCATGCTAGAATTGTATTAACCGGAAACATAATACATGTGTGAATACATAGACAAACAGAGTGTCACTAGTATGCCTCTACTTGACTAGCTCGTTAATCAAAGATGGTTATGTTTCCTAACCATGAACAAAAGAGTTGTTATTTGATTAACGAGGTCACATCATTAGTTGAATGATCTGATTGACATGACCCATTCCATTAGCTTAGCACCCGATCGTTTAGTATGTTGCTATTGCTTTCTTCATGACTTATACATGTTCCTATGACTATGAGATTATGCGACTCCTGTTTGCCGTAGGAACACTTTGGGTGCTACCAAACGTCACAACGTAACTGGGTGATTATAAAGGAGTACTACAGGTGTTTCCAATGGTAGATGTTGGGTTGGCGTATTTCGAGAATAGGATTTGTCACTCCGATTGTCGGAGAGGTATCTCTGGGCCCTCTCGGTAATACACATTACACAAGCCTTGCAAGCATTGCAACTAATGAGTTAGTTGCGGATGATGTATTACAGAACGAGTAAAGAGACTTGCCGGTAACGAGATTGAACTAGGTATTGGATACCGACGATCGAATCTCGGGCAAGTAACATACCGATGACAAAGGGAACAACGTATGTTGTTATGCGGTCTGACCGATAAAGATCTTCGTAGAATATGTAGGAGCCAATATGGGCATCCATGTCCCGCTATTGGTTATTGACCGAAGACGTGTCTCGGTCATGTCTACATTGTTCTCGAACCGTAGGGTCCGCACGCTTAACGTTACGATGACAGTTATTATGAGTTTATGCATTTTGATGTACCGAAGGTTGTTCGGAGTCCCGGATGTGATCACGGACATGACGAGGAGTCTCGAAATGGTCGAGACATAAAGATTGATATATTGGAAGCCTATGTTTGGACATCGGAAGTGTTCCGGGTGAAATCGGGATTTTACCGGAGTACCGGGAGGTTACCGGACCCCCCCCCCCCCCGGGAACCAAATGGGCCTTATTGGGCCTTAGTGGAAAGGTGAAAGGGGCAGCCCAAGGTGGGCTGCGCGCTTCCCCCCTCCCCTAGTCCTATTAGGACTAGGAGAGGTGGCCGGCCCCCTTCTCCCTTTCTCTCTCGAGGAGTCCTATTAGGAATAGGATTGGGGGGGGGGAGTCCTACTACCGATAGGAGTAGGACTCCTCCTGCGCCCTCCTCCTTTGGCCGGCCAGCCCTCCCCCTGGCAACCTTTATATACGGGGGCAGGGGGCACCTCTAGACACACAAGTTGATCATTGAGATCGTTCCTTAGCCGTGTGCGGTGCCCCCTGCCACCAAATTCCACCTCGATCATACCGTTGTAGTGCTTAGGCGAAGCCCTGCGTCGGTAGTACATCAAGATCGTCACCACGCCGTCGTGCTGACGGAACTCTTCCTCGACGCTTTGCTGGATCGGAGCCCGAGGATCGTCATCGAGCTGAACGTGTGCTAAGAACTCGGAGGTGCCGGAGTAACGGTGCTTGGATCGGTCGGATCGGGAAGAAGACGTACGACTACTTCCTCTACGTTGTGTCAACGCTTCCGTTGCGATCTACAAGGGTACGTAGATCAGACTCTCCCCCTCGTTGCTATGCATCACCATGATCTTGCGTGTGCGTAGGAATTTTTTTGAAATTACTATGTTCCCCAACACCCAACACCCTCTTTCCTAGGGTTTCGGTTCAGGATCTGCCTTTTGAGGACATCACATAGTGTCTGATGCCCTTTGAGGCTTTTGAACATCCCCGTTTCAAGCAATGTCTTCAACCTAGCATTCTCATCAGCAATAGCAGTGGCATCCTCAACAGAGGGGTTAGTTGGCACATCAGCAGTTGAAGATATTGCAATAGTAGCAGTAGTAGAACAACCAGCAACAGAAGTAGCGGTGTCACGCTCAATACATTTAAGACATGGTGGTTCAAATCCTTCCTGAACGGAACTGATCTGTTTGGCGCGAAGTGACTCGTTTTCCTTTTGAAGATCTTCATGAGCCGCTCTCAATTTCTCAAGATCTTGCTTCCTTTGAAGATAATCATAGGAAAGCTTTTCATGAGTTGTTGAGAGTGTTTCATGACGACTTTCAAGTTCCTCATACTTAACATGAAGATTTTTCATGTCTTCAATTAAGGACTGAGATCGAGTCATTTCAGCGTCTAACAGGTCATCGCTTTTGTCTAACAATTTTTGAATATGTTCCATAGCTTTCTATTGTTCAGTTGCAATTTTAGCAAGTGTTTTGTAGCTGGGTTTGGAACCACAATCAGAGTCATCTTCACTGGAAGTTTGATAGTGAGTAGTGTGTGTGTTTACCTTGGCATCGCGTGCCATGAAGTAGTAGGTAGGAGCGGAGTAGTCCTTGTCATTTGCATCGGTGTCGGTGACGGAGTCATTGTCTTCAGTGTTGAAGATGGACTTGGCAACGTATGCTGTAGCCAGACTTGCAACGCCAGAATCGGACTCCTCCTCAGACTCCACCTCCGCCTCCTCAGAAGCGGACTCCTCCTCTGAATCCATTTCCTTGCCAACAAACGCACGTGCCTTGCCAAATGAGCTCTTCTTGTGTGATGAAGACTTTGAGGAGGACTTGGAAGAAGACTTTGAGTATTTCTTCTTCTTCTTGTCGTCAGAATCATACTCCTTGCTCTTCTTTTTCTTCTTGTTCTTATTGTCCCACTGCGGACACTCAGAGATGTAGTGGCCAGGTTTCTTGCACTTGTGGCATGTTCTTTTCTTGTAGTCATGAGCAGAAACTTCATCATTCCTTGAGCTTGATCGTGAGGACTTTCTGAAGCCTTTCTTCTTGGTGAATTTTTGGAACTTCTTCACAAGCATAGCAAGCTCCTTTCCAATGTCTTTAGGATCATCAGATCAGCTGTCAGACTCTTCTTCAGATGAGGAGACAGTTTTTGCCTTTAAGGCACGAGTTCGCCCATAGTTGGGACCATAGATGTCTCTTTTCTCAGAAAGCTGAAACTCGTGTGTGTTGAGCCTCTCAAGTATGTCAGACGGATCGAGTGTTTTGAAGTCAGGACGTTCTTGAATCATCAGGGCTAGGGTGTCAAACGAGCTGTCAAGTGATCTCAGGAGTGTCTTGATGACTTCATGCTTGGTGATCTCAGTGGCGCCGAGGGCTTGAAGCTCATTTGTGATGTTAGTGAGTCGATCAAACGTGAGCTGAACATTCTCATTGTCATTTCTCTTGAAGCGGTTGAAGAGGTTGCGAAGGACACTGATTCTCTGATCTCTCTGGGTTGAGATGCCTTCGTTGACCTTGGAGAGCCAGTCCCAGACTAGCTTAGATGTTTCCAAAGCACTCACACGGCCATACTGTTGTAAGTGCATCTAGTGCCACCCCTAGTTGGTTTTGGAGTATTGACGACAAACCTAGTTGAGGGACTAATGTGTTTGTGAGAATTGCAGGATAACACAGGTAGAAGTCCCTCAATGATTCGGTTTTACTACCAGAGATGACCCCTAAAAATGTACGAAGACATTGAAGACAATGGTGGTATTTGAAGATATTCACATTGAAGACTATGACAGGAGAAGACACCACGTGAAGCCTATGGAACTCGAAGACTTAGATTCTTTGTAGTTTTATTCCATTTGTGTTGAGTCATAGGAACCACCATACTGTTAAGTCGGGTCCAAGAGAACCAGTCAGAATGACTGAAGTGATGCCTAATTCAAAACTTATATCTTCGAGCGAAGACTATGAGAACAAATCTTGTCCAGAGTCGGACAAGTCAGCTTTACTTGTAGCCCAAGTAAAGTTGTCGTGTGAGTTTGAAATCTGACCGTTGGTACACGTGTCAGTTCCTTAGCGACCCAGGGTCATTTCGGACAAATCAGGTCGGGTTGCCCAGTGGCTATAAATAGTCCATCCCCTACAACCATAAACGGTTGGCTGCTCAGATTTCAGTGCACGGCTTTTGTCGTTTGAGAGCAACCCACCTCGAAGCCTTTGAGAGAAAATTCCTAGCGAGGAGAAAAGCCCTAACCACCCAGAGCCAGAGTAAATTGGGTATCACTTAAGTCTTCGTGTCTGAGTGATCTGAAGACTTATTACACTTGAGGACTGTGCATCCTCCAGCCGGTTAGGCGTCGCATTCTGAGCATCCAAGAGAAATTGTGGATTGCCAGTGAACGAAGTCTGTGAAGGTTTGGGAGTCTACCTTGAAGACTTACCAGAGTGATTGGGCGAGGTCTGTGTGACCTTAGCTCAAGGAGAAAACGGTGAGGACTAGGTGTCCTGAGCTGCGTGTTCAGGACTGGGTGTCCGGGACTGTGTGTCCTTTGGTTTAAATACCTAGCCGCTCCAACCAGACGTACAGTTGTCACAGCAACTGGAACTGGTCCAGCAAATCATTGTCTTCAGCATGTCACTGGTTTCATCTTCACTTCCTTTTACTTTCTGTTACACACTGTGAAGCCATTGCAAGCTTGCTTTATCTTCTGTCTTCACAACATAACTGTATGATTTGTTTGGCTTCATAACTTCTTTCTACCTGATCCTTATTACACCGCAGCTACTTGTCTTGTGCTTTTACTCTATTGAATACTTGACCATGGCTTGCCTAGTGTAATCTAACTTCCGCTGCTTAAGTGATTGGCATATCTGTACTGTTTGTCTTCATAACCTTCACGTTTTGAAGACTTTCATAAAAATCGCCTATTCACCCCCCCTCTAGTTGATATAACGCACTTTCAACTGTCCTTTGGTTAGATGACCACAGATGATGTTCTTGGCAGTGAAGTCCGGTTTAACGAACTTTTTGACATCAGCAGCGATGACACCTTCACCAGCCTTGGGAACGCCATTCTTGACGATATACCATAGGTCGACATCAATGGCTTCAAGATGCATGCGCATCTTATTCTTCCAGTAGGGATATTCAGTTCCATCGAAGACTGGGCATGCAGCGGAGACTTTGATTATCCCTGCAGTCGACATAGCTGAAACTCCAGGTGGTTAAACCAAATCACACAGAACAAGGGAGTACCTTGCTCTGATACCAACTGAAAGTGCTAGTGATCGACTAGAGGGGAGGGGGGTGAATAGGCGATTTTTATGAAAGTCTTCAAAACATGAAAGTTTCGAAGACAAATGATAAAAATAAACCTATTACCATGCAGCGAAAGGTAGACTACACTAGGCAACCCATAGTCAAGTATTCAATGGAGTGAAAGCACAATGACTAATAGCAGCTAGACAGTAAAGATCAGGTAGGAAGATATTGTGAAGCCAATCAGAACAAGCAGTCATTCAGTGAAGACAAATGATAAAGCAATCATACAATGACTTCACAAGGACCAACAGTAAGTAAAGAGAATGGAAGGATGAAACCAGTGACTCATTGAAGACAATGATTTGTTGGACCAGTTCCAGTTGTTGTGACAACTGTACGTCTGGTTAGGGAGGCTGAGATTCAACTCAGAAGACCTCGTCTTCACCTTATTCTCCTTGAGCTAAGGACACCCAGTCCTCGATCACTCTGGTAAGTCTTCAATGTAGACTTCCAAACCTTCACAGACTTTGTTCACCGACGATCCACAATGACTCTTGGATGCTCAGAACGCGACGCCTAACCGGTTGGAGGATTCACAGTCCTCAAGTGTAATAAGTCTTCAGATCACACAGACATGAAGACTTAAGTGATGCCTAACACTCTTTGGCTCTGGGTGTTTAGGGCTTTATCCTCGCAAGGAATTCTCTCTCAAAGGCTTCGAGGTGGGTTTCTCTCAAACGACAAAAGCCGTGCACTAACTCTGAGCAGCCAACCGTTTATGGTTGTAGGGGGTGTGCTATTTATAGCCACTAGGCAACCCAACCTGATTTGTCCGAAATGACTCTTGGTCACTAAGGAACTGACACGTGTTCCAACGGTCAGATTTCAAACACACACGATAACTTTACTTGGGCTATGAGCAAATCTGACTTATCCAACTCTGGACAAGATTTGCTCTCATAATCTTTGCTCGAAGACATAGGATTTTGGTTAAGCATCACTTCAGTCATTCTGACTGGTTCACTTGGACCCCACTTAACAGTACGGTGGTTCCTATGACTCAACAAAGAAGAAAAAGAACGACGAAACAACTAAGTCTTCGCGCTCCATAGTCTTCATGCGATGTCTTCTCTTGTCATAGTCTTCAATGTGAATGTCTTCACATACCACCTTTGACTTCAATGTCTTCATTCATTTTTAGGGGTCATCTCTGGTAGGAAAATTGAATCAATGAGAGACTTCTACCTGTGTTATCCTGCAATTCTCACAAACACATTAGTCCCTCAACTAGGTTTGTCGTCAATACTCTAAAACCAACTAGGGGTGGCACTAGATGCACTTACAATCTCTTTGGACCAGGTCTGACGTTGGTCTGTGGTAGATCCATCTGGATTTGGACGACACTCATGGTTGTTGGTTGTTTGCAGGTACAACTTTTTCAAATTACCTTTTTCTTCGTCAGCGACGGTTGCTGCTCTGGTGTGCTGGCTGTTTGTGGCTTTAGCACGATGACTTCTTGACTATCAGCTACAATAATGTTTGTCCGCTTCAATGAGGTAGGGGTGATGACGGTGACGCGCTTTCACTTTGCTTTTTGTAGTCATTGCTAGGTGATCCATGGACCTGGTTGCAATCTTTTTTTTCTTTTATGGATATGTGTATTGCTGTCATTAAACATTAACATGGAAACAATGAAAAAATATCTTATGATGTGAACTAAATGACATCTATTTTTCTATTCTTATTAATAGAATTTGAGATACAAATTATCTTATTCCCATAAGTTTCCTATTCATATGATAATTCTGTCCAATGAACGAAAAGAGGCCTAAGTGTAATTCAAGGTCTATGTATCCATGCGGTCAATGCGGCAGGACACATTTTTTGTTGTTGTTGATAACGACAGCAGACGGGAGCTTGTTCAGATGGCATATCCGGAGACATGTTGCTCCGGGCTGATTTTTTTAGTGATAATGGTTTTGCTTCAGGCAAACTATTTGGGAGGTCTGTAAAGCTGCTGAACAACGATGATGCCTCGTCAAGATCGGATGAAGAGGTGATATGTCTCTTTTTCTTTAGTAGAAAGGAGAGGTGATGTTTTTTTTGCATATGATTATCCTGTCTTTTCAGTCATGTAATGTCGATGTTTACGTGACTTGTAAGTAAATCTTTATTAATAAATCTTTATTTTATTAATGAGACACGTATTATTATGAAAAAAAAGACGGAAGTTTTTTTTTTTTACTGGGGCAGGAGACGGAGCTTTGGTTGTGCGTCGCGACTTTCCCCGAGCGGCCGAGCCTTCGACTTCGAGCTCCTAAAACCTTTTCCTCCCCACGCCGCCCCAAATCCTCCCCGCCGTGCCCCTCCCCCAAAACCCTAGCTCCTCCTCGCCGACGATGCCGGGCATGCCGGCCGACAGCGGGAGCGCCATAGTCCCATTCTCGGGGGAGCCAAAGCACGCGGCGTCGGCACCGCCTGTGCGTCCCATCCGCCACGGCGTGCCGCCGCCCATCTCCCGCGTCTACATCTCCTGGTCAAGCGGCAACCTCCTGCAGGTCGCCTGCCTCCGACCTCCGAGTCCGGAGGAAGGCGCCGGCCGCGGCGCGGAAGAGGTTGGTGGGAGGGTGGTGGAAGTGAACCTCGGCGTCGGCGCTGGCAATGGCAGCACGGAGGTCGAGGAGGAGGTCGATGAGGCGGAGATGCGGCGGATCGAGTACGGTTCGGTACCGGCCTTCGCGCTGCTGCAGAGCAGGAAGAACGCCCTCGCAGAAGCTGCTGCTATGCAGCACATGCACTCAGTCTCAGAGCACGCAGAATGGTGAGCATTTTGGTTTACATGTGTTCGCTGCTTAATGCATTTTGGTTTTGATTAGGGATTGATTTGAGTACCAATTGTAACAGTGAGCTCTATTTCACATTTCTTACGGTTCAGAGGTCCAAATTGCGCGAGTTTGTTTCACAACTTATGCTTATATAGGAAATGGGCATTACATGTCTATTCAAAATCTTTAACTTTCGCAACCTATGTTATAATTGTAATGACTTTGGCAGCTATCCATGTGCTATAGAAGCCATAGTTGTACCTCTCAGACGTCCATTCTGAATTCTGATGCATATATTCATCATGCCTGCAAAAATAGACCTTACTGGGCAGTTGTATCACAGGAAGAACCTTACCAGTTACTGTAAAATCTGCTCTCGTTCTTATTGATTTTTTTATTAGGTGGCAATATGTGCTCGAATACAGCAAAACCATCGGTAATCTTCTTGGCAACCAAGATTCTCTTCCTGCTCTCATGATTGAAGATCCGAGGGCAATTCTTAAGGTGACCGTCTATATGTGTTACAAATTTACAATGCTTTCTTATCATTTAAGTTCACTTATATTTTTATTGTTTCCAGTAAGGAGTAACTGCTATAATTTAATTTTTGTTTCCAGTAAGGAGTAACTGCTATAATTTAATTTACAGGTTAGAGAGAAGCCTACTAGTTTAAAGGCTGCCTGGGAATTGTTAGAAATATTCTATGTTGACAAAGAGTTACACAGCTGGCTTCCGGAGCGACTCGTTGATTGGTTAGCCGTAATGCTCTTTCTGTCAACAATTGCCTTGTTATATCTTATTAAGTCCTATTTACTGTCAGAATGCCTGGGCTTATATCTCTCTTATTATTCCTCTTGGTATTATTAGGATTATGACAGCCTCTTGACCAAGACGGATGGCACGGTGTACTGCAAGCTCAACAATTTCCAGAAAAAGCTAATCAACCTGCAGGTTGATTCTTCTATTCTTTATGATAGCATATAGGGGCCAGTCTGGTATACAAACTTTAATAACTGACCGCACTGTTGAGTTGATGCTCTGTTGTATTTTATCTATTTACTTCTGTTATTAATATGTATTACTTCCATGGTCCAACCCTTGTACCTTAATATTGGTGAGAGTGAACTTATAATAAGAGGTATTTTTGTAGATTGTTGAAAATGACGATGATTACTGGAATGGATTATCGGCAGCACTGTCAGTTGGATGGCTTGATGTCGTGGTATGTCTATATGTTTTGCACGTTTTTCATAGGTTTATACTCTTGTGTGTAGCTTACCATCTGAAGTTTTTCTTGCAGGTGAATATGCTACGTTTTCATGGATCATACCAATTGGATCAGATGGACAACCGTGAGGTACTTAGGTTGTTGCTACTTTCAGGCCATTCATGATTTCTTTGTCACTTTGTCAGTGATGTTGATCTTGCAAATAAAATATGATTCTGGTTTGAATTAAGGGCCTAGATCATCGATAATTATATTGCCCTATTTGCCTTCTCCTTTTACCAAATTAGAATTTAAAACTACCCAGATTTTCAAATGCAGAATTGCAATGAAAAATGCACACTCAGTTTGTCCCTTTTTTTCTGTGAAGTTCATGTGGTTCAGCTATTGCAGCAAGTGCAGTTATGTTATATTGTTGGCCGTATACATTTAAAAGTTTAATCCTATTTAAAATATTGAACAGTAGCCTAGAAATAGTATGCTCCCACCACCTTCCTGTCGATACAGCTATGAAGAGAACAATTAGGTGGCAATGATGAATGGATCCATTCTAATGCATAATTTTGTTAACATGATTGTGGGAAGAGAGTGGCCTGTAATGCAAGGACTCATAATTTCTCTGGTCTGTTTTGGGATTTGACTTACCTTCATATTTTGCTTGAATAATTTTGATTCACGAATAAGATACAACAAAAAAGTTATTCTGCTATATTTTCCTGATTCATTCTTTGATTTTGATATCACTTGTGCTAATTTACTTGCGGTTATCACTTGGACATTGTATTTTATTTATACTTTTGCAAGTTATTTCTATATGGGGCATGTATTTCCTTGTAGCTTTGCCCATATAATATGAAATTGTCTGCTGTCAGTATGTTTTATGTACAACTAAACCTAACAGAAATGGCTTTCGTCCTTTGGTCCATCAGACAGAAAACGGGTTGGTTGAGGCTGTTGCAGTTCTTGTCTCAACCATGCCGCGCATGAGACCGGATTTACCAAAGAGTAAATTAGGCCAGTGCTGTAAAACAAGACCTGATTTCATCAAGGTATGCTTTATAATTTTGCCATCTTTTTGAGCACTTTACCATTTCTTCTGTACCCCCTATGAAAGTTGGATAGATCTAAGCCACTAATGACATGATCATTTTCCCCTTACCCTTGCAAAATCATAACAATGTTAATTATCCTGTTTTCACCCTCATTGCTGCTGCACAGTACAAGCTATGCCTTGCATGACCACCATGATGACCAGTTACTGCAGCTCATGAGAGTGCCTCCGTACCACAATGTTATAGTTATACTTCTGCCTCCTCATGTTCAATTTGCACATGATGGCGCTGCTTGTACTGTTAGGTAGCACCCTCGCTACTTGCCATGCTGCCAAACTTATTTTGCATTTTTTTATTCTACTGTTTGCAAATGATTGCTGGTGCTTTTGGCTCCCTCTTAATACTTGCTGCTGCTTCCTTGGGCTGGAACCTGCTTTGTGCCCACTGTTGAAATATGAGTGCATTACCACCTTTCCTCAATATCTAAATGTCTGGCGAACTGTTTTGTGCATGAAAGTTTGTAGTATCAGAAATAAAAGCGAGCTGGCGAGCACTGGATATAAAAAATTCCAGCCCATGTCGAGTCCATGTCATAGGCCCAAGGGAGCCTATATGTGGGGGTTGAGTATTAAGTATGAGTATATATTCCTCACTGTTTGTCACTACCTTTAAGTTTTGGGAGAACTTAGTGCTGCTCGAAACTCATTATCCACCGAGGTTCAAGGAGAATTATTTAGGGACAACTCTATAAATGGTCTAAAAAACACAAATACTTGCTGGGGGTGGCGTGTCCGTATCGGATACCATATCGCACATGGATTTGTCCCCGATACATATCAAGGGAGTATCAGCTGATTAAGCATTAAAAGTAACGAATTTTAATCTCGATACCTCACAGGTATGTTTCCGATACGGCCCAGCCCAATAACTAGCGTATGTCTCAACCCTACCTGTAGCGAAACCCATCCCTGATCCCTCTCTCTCCCAGATCCAAAATGCCACAACCTAACAAGTAACAACCAGAACAACTATCCAAAACACACTACCATAGCTCGGACAGCCCCGAAAACAAAACACAAGGGAAAACGAACACAGCTGTCTCTCATAGCCCTGTCTTCAAAATGCTATCTTGCATCCATCCTCTGAAGCTGAACAATGAGGCTCTGGATCTTATCTTGCATGCCCCACACCTCTCCCGTCGTCCTTCTGGCGAAAGACAACGCCCTGCATGGAGGCGATGCGGATTGGTTAGGGTACATCTTTTAGTGTGGCACATATGCTCTGTTATTGGAATTTCGTGCATGCTTTTGGTACCCTGAGATGCAAATCTTGACTTTAATGGTAATATGACACATGGTTAAAATCAAAGTGAAACATGTGATTCCTTGGTAATACTTCTAATTGAAACGGTTTTACCTTGTTACTCACCTGTGAAACTGGGTAGTGTACTGGTTGGGCTTGGTGAAATTGTTATGTCAATCTTCCATAGTCATTCTTTCTGCCTTCATAAGCTTTAAACTTATGTGTTAAAAAAAAGTTGTCCCAGTTGAAGTTCACGGAAAGATTTGATGAGCTACTTGTATTTGCAGGCATGGGAAAAATGGCGAGGTCAAGTAAGTAAACTGGAGTGCAGTGCATTTTGGATTCAGTGCAGTCACCAAAAAACTCGTGATGGTTTGAAGAATCTGCTTCACATCATGATGGGAAACATAAAGGACCTCACTGCTGCTACTTCCCATTGGCTGGAGCTATTCGCTTCTCATTTTCTTTACATAAGGCCATTTACAGTGGTTCGTCTCATACCCATGCACTTGCTCTTGTATTGTCAGTTCCAATGCTTTGTGGTTCATTTGCTTGAGTAACTCTCAGTTTTCCTAAATACTTCTGTGACATTCCTTGATTCCCAATTCTTGCGTAAAGATGTGCCAGATGCCCTTATTTCCCTATTACCTAAGGTTTTGCGTGCAGTTTCCTCCCATGGTCTCCAGTTTCATGATTGCTATTAGAGCAACCCCTTGTCGACAAGATCATTTTACAATTGAATGTTTGCTCTAATCTGTTGCATGACCCCAGGACCCATTGTATGAATGCCACCACCCCCTCTAAACAATGACCAGCTATCATGGTTACTTAGAGCTCTCACTGTCACAGTTCTACTGGCTAGGGCCTAGGGCACAACAACTGCATCTAGCCAACATGGGCTCAAGTCCTCATCTTCTTTGGAATGAAAAGCTGGGAATGTGGTCACACCTCTTGGTCTCATTCTTTTATTATGGCAATTGATTTTGAATTGTCTTTGTGCAATAATTTGTGCTTTTAAGATGGCTAAATATTTACCCTGACTGAATTTCCTGAAACCTCTTATCACTCGTATGATGCAACAGTTAGCTTTTAATTTAATATATACATGTGAACAGTTCATCAAGGAGTCTTTGTGCAACAGTTTAGCCTTTTCTCTCCATTATTTTAGGGCTTTGAAGGGATGCATCACTTAGCACAGAAATGCATACAGCTTAAGCCGTCTTTCGACGCTAATGGATTAACAGGCCTCCTGAACGGCATCCTTTCAGAAAATCCAGAGGTTGGCATGCAACATTATCCTGGCAGACTCCATATAACCCTTGTCTTTCCTTTCTTGGTGATGTAACATTTCTTTTTCATGGTTAGGTTGTCTTGGCAGAATGCACAAAAAAATTTGGGCCTTGGTAAATGGACAATCTGTTACTCGGAGTATTTGATTATTTACCTACTGTCAACATTGAAACACTGTGGCCTAATAGATTTTGCCATCTGTGACCACAGGATGGTTACACACTGTATGGAACTGTTGGCAGCTGATAATGACTATGCAGATATTATGTTGCATGAAGAACGACCTAACTTTGGTGGCATAAGCATAGAAGAACTACACCGGCTAGTCTACGCTCAAGTTTTGTGTTCTCATTCTTTAACTTGGCAGGTGAGTTTTATGTACTCAATGCACTACCAAATGACTAGAGCAGCTTCTGTTCTGTTCTGTGGTTTTAAATATTGAGAAAAGTCCATTTTGAACCTTGAACTATTGTGCTTGGTGTGACTTGAATCCCAAACTTTTGAACTGTCTATTAAATCCTGAACTTTCTAAAACCATTGAAATCAAACCCTAGAACGATTTTGAAAAATGGTTTTGTGTTAGTCTTCTAAAAAAGTATGAAAACAATTCATGGATGTCATAAGAAAATCATAAAAATGACTATCTATGTGATGTGCAAGATGCGAGAGAAATTCATTTATCTTATCCAGTGAGTATCCCCACTGTACCCCTATTTTTTTCGAAGTCAGAAAAAGAGAATAATCGGGGATACGTGTAGCCGAGTGTATCCCTGTGTCGCCTGCTTACTGCATGGATTTACAGCTGACCCAGTCGTATTGGTGCTTTCTAGTTTTCACATTTTTTGTAAACAGCAAAATGCAAAACTACTATCTAAAACCAGGGTAGGGTTTGTTGAAGTGTATATGTGGATTGCCTAGCCCTTTCCATCAGTTCGGACTTTTGGTTGCGTTGTCTAGTGCATGAAGCTTAACAGGGTTGAAGTTAAATGGCGTTTAATATGGACAGTTTCATAGTTCAGGGCTTTATCGGACTTTCAGCCATGGTTCAGGGTTTACAATAGACTTTTCTTGAATAATATTCTGATGTATGTGGGTCTGAATGTTCTAGTGCATGTATGCGTATTGTGTAGTTTGCTACCATCCGTTGTCCACTTTGTTGTATCAGACCTATAGAACCTATGTTGTCTATCTATGCTAGGCGAATGTCTTATTTTGATGTTGTTGGTAATGGTCATCTTGCATGTTTGGTACTCAGATCGCACCGACTTATCTGTCCTCATGTCTAAACCAAGGCCTAGGGCTGCTGGAGATTCTACTTCTCAAGCAACCCATACAAGATAACCGTCTAGTGCTGAAGGTACGCTTATTCAACTTGATATTTAGTTGTGGTGTTTCTGTATTTTTGTTTGTCACCTAAAACTTGTTTCTGTGAGCAGACTTTGGAACTTTGTCGTTTGTATGAACTGGAGAATGTTGGTACAAATATCATGAAGGTAAAATGTGGTTGGTAATACACGCATAATTTTATTTTTAAGATAAACACAATTTTTCATGATCATCTTGGGTTTTAAAATGCCTTATTCTTCAACTAAATTATCGAACTTAACTTTGAATTCTGTATTTAACTGGCTCAACGCTCAAGATGTCCTATCTAATAACTTTTTTTTGTTTTAGATTGCAGGCATTTACCATTGGAAGCATGGTAGAAAAGGAACTGGGGTTTATTGGTTTCAGCAAGCTCATGATAAAGTACGACTTGATAGAATTGCTCAACAATTGTTTGAACGCATTGGGAAGTCAGTCGCAGATGATAATTTTAAGGTGTCAAATTCTACCCTTGTTCCTCCCCTACAGTTAGTTTAGTCTTCAGTATTAACCAAGTAAAATGGATCAAAATATGCAGACAATTTAGCAGCTATATTATTCATGATAGTATCTAATAGTGATTTTGCTTGGTCAGCAATGGGAAGGGTTGCTCGAGTTACTAGGTTCAGACATTGGTAGTGCAGGTGGTCTTGAGTTCCTTCACAGGTATTTATTTCTTTTTTGATTTTTTCATCAAATTATTGTTTCTTTTCTCTCCACAAGTGTGACATCAGCTTAACATATGCTTTTGCAAAGGTACCGGGATTTCAAGAGATCCCTTCAACAGGCACTAGAAGGAAGGACTGGCGAGGCTGCTCGGCAGACCGTGGAGTTTCTTATACAGGTAAAAATGTTCCCGCAGTTCAATGCTTCAATTCAAGACCACTGGCAGAAGACGTGCAAAAGAGCATGCACCTTGTAGGAATAGTTATCTTGTGTCCAGGTTTTAGATCTATGGCATTAGTTTTTTTTTCCTTATACACATGTAATTTTTCTTTTGCAGCTAATGAGAAATCCTTCTACACCACAACGTTTCTGGCTGCCCCTTCTACATGACTCGGTAAGCTCCTGCTGGTTTTGATTACTATAGCACCAAGAATCTTCATTCAGCGAAATAGCTTAGCTAAATCATATTTCTTCATCTTATCTCAATCCGAATTAACATTTAAGAAGTTTGAAGTTTTGATTCCATTTTCTGTCGCCACCTTTT
Organism: Triticum monococcum; assembly: GCA_034509565.1. Classification (NCBI taxonomy): domain Eukaryota; kingdom Viridiplantae; phylum Streptophyta; class Magnoliopsida; order Poales; family Poaceae; genus Triticum; species Triticum monococcum. Next base: position 567,515,947 of record CM067843.1, on the reverse strand, counting down.
CTACAGGTGAAACTACTCAACTGCAAACCCCGCCCTTTACTGAATGTTGCCGAGACGACCTTGTTGCTCAATAAACTACAAGAACTGTCCATGGCCAAGCTGCGTCCTGACTTCTGCAGTAATCACCTACCAAGCCATGCACTGAGCTCTGTCAGATTGGCTTTGGGATCAAATCTTGCCCGTGCCATTCTTGAAGAAGCTTGAACTCTGGTTGTATCTGGTGGTGTGTCAGCTCCAGTTTGGTGGAGTTACTCCGCAGTTGCATTATCAGGCTCCCTATTTTGTTGTTGAGAAAGTTTGAATTCGTTCGCTCTGGTTCAGCGGCTCTGCCATAGATGTATCATATATTGTTTTTAGCTTTGGTGATCTCATCTGTCTGTTGTTTTTTATACGAATTGATGCTTGTAACTGTATTCCTGGGTAAAAAAACAAGCATGTTGTTGCATAAAATCTAGTGTGCTTATTTCTAAAATGCAGTGGACCTGTGGAAAAGAAAGTACTCCGTCCGTTCCATAATTTTTGTAGTGGTTCTAGTTCAAAGGAGTATATCTGCTCAAAAGAAAATAAAAAAATCTGAAAGATTTGGCCCATTGTCACTGGGAGAATGTTCCTTCCTCCATAATTGTTTTTATAATTGGATAGAGCAAATCTTCTGAATTTGACCCTTTTGAATAAGGATGTCCACGTTGACTGGTCAGGTGTGATTGTGAATACCATTTTTGTTTGTGTAGACAAAATACCAACCAATTCACTGGACTGAAGGCAATGCATTAGCCGTTTTTTGGTGAGCTTTAGCAACTCGTAGCCAGCATGTAATCGGATTGGCGTTTTCTTTTCTTTCTAGAATATACTCTGCCCTAAAATAAAATAAGTGTCTCAAGCTTAATATAAGTATTAAAATTAGTATACAAAGTTGAGATACTTATTTTAGGACGGAGGGAGTAGTAATCATGATCACCACTGGAAACTTGGTAGCGCCAAATCGCCCAAACAAGTTCAGCCCTTCACTGCTACGGTACGCAGCGGCTACTCCAACAGCCTTTCTTCGCCTGCTCCCCCAACTCCACTGCTCTGCTGAGCCGCCATGGCGGAGCTCGAGGCCGGGTCCATCTCCATGGCGGCCGGCGGCGGCGGCCGACTCCGGAACGCCCTGAGCGGCGTGCTGTGTGCTTTCACCCTCCTCCTCATCGGCGTCCTCGCCTTCTCCATCCGCCTCTTCTCCGTAAGATCCACGCCAACGTTCTCTAGATCCTATGGCGAACTCCATGCCCGCCTCACATGTCCCCTCGTGGTGCGCCGCAGGTGATCAAGTACGAGAGCGTGATCCACGAGTTCGATCCCTACTTCAACTACCGCGTCACTCAGGTCAGTTTCGGCGGCGTCACATTGTTGGCCACTGACCACTGTCCGCTGTACAGGTGCCTGTGGATTTTGGATGTGTTCTTTTTGTGTAATTTGCTGCTTATCACATTAGAGCAACTCCAATGGGGCGACCCAATTCGTCTGCGGCCGTTCGTTTGGATCGGCGTGGACAAAAAAGCTGGCCCAACGCGCCGACCCAAACGGACGCGCGTCCGCTTTCGTCCGCCTGCCGACCCATTTCCGGTCCATTTTTGAGCCTGATTTGCGTCGACGCGGACACGCGATGGACGCGCGCGCGCTCGCCCTCTTTCCTCACCGGGCCTGCTGGTCGGTGGCACATTGGATTCACACCCTCGCCCGCCTGCTTCGTCGCCGACGCCGCGCCATTTTTTTAGATAAAAATGGATACATAGATAGTTCTAGCGTACACAGATAAAAGAAAAGACCACTAGTCGTCGCTTTCTGACTCCGACTCGGTAATGTCCTCCTCCGACGTCTGAATGTAGGCGTCAGCATGCTGCTCGTCTTCAAAGTCCCAACCCGACGTTTCTCGTAGCTTCAGTTTCAATTGAGCGGCCTGCTTCCGCGAACGCTTGTCCTCCCGATAGGCGGCTCGCTCCCTCCTCCTCGCGTCCCTCTCCAACCTTCTTTGCTTGTAGAACTGGCGCTCATCGACGATGTCCTGCGGGAAGCGTCTGCGCCACACCACCAAGGCTTCCACGTCCATCTCGGCGATGGCGAGGCGACGCTGCCGCCTCCGATGGACACGACGATCCTCGTCGGTGAAAAGCCGCGGGAGAGGCGCCAGATCCTGCGCCCGCTGGCTCGACACGTCGGGAAAATTCATATCCCGACAAGGCCTCAGGAGGCGCCACGCCGCCGCGTCGTGCGCGCGGGCCGCCTCCTCTGCGGTGTCGAAGGTGCCAAGGATGAGGCGTTTCTCGTGAAACCAGATCTCGGAGGAGAAGGCGCCGGAGCGGCGCTCGCGGACTCCGCGAAAATCCGAAGCGCCCAGGCGGCGGATCGACATGGTGGCGCAGAGGCGGCGAGGCTAGGGAAAGGGGGCGTGACGAGTGGGCGGCTGACAGAGTGTGGAGGAGCGCCTTCTTATAACGAGCGCCGGCCGCGGCGCACGCGCGAACCTTTCCCGCGCGCTGGAGCGCCAAAACCAGCGCGCGCTAGGCCGCTTTCCCCCCCGCGTGCGAAACTTTTCCGCGCGCTGGAGCGCCAAAACCAGGGCGACGGCATGGACGCTGGCATGATCTAAAACGCGCGCGGTCATGAAATGGGTCGGCCGGTTGGGCGCACTGCCGACCCAAAACTAAAAAAAGGCGGACGGCGGGCGGGAGGCCGACCCAAACGGATAAAAAACGGACGAAAACGCCGTTCGTTTAGGTCGGCCCGTTGGAGTTGCTCTTATCGTACAAGTATCAGTGTTCCGAAATGCGTATATATTTTTACTCGCGATGTTCCCCTGCCTTGTCTCAGTTTTTGTCAAAGAGCGGAATCTACAAGTTTTGGAACTGGTTTGACGACCGAACATGGTATGGTTGCCACTTTCCGGGACACATGAATCATTCAATATGCGTTATGAATGTCCGTCGTTTCATACCGTTATTTGTATGTTAGGTACCCCCTCGGACGTGTTATTGGTGGCACTGTCTATCCTGGTTTGACACTGACGGCCGGCACGATATGGTGGTATGTAAAATGTTTCATTCCATAATCCGTAGCATAGAGCAATGCATTGTTGGATAGCTTTGAAAAACTGCGATCGCGCCTCAAGTGTTTGGTTGGTACAGGTTGCTCAACTCCCTCAACATCCCATTGTCGGTGGAGACTGTCTGCGTGTTCACCGCTCCAATTTTTTCGGCAAATGCTTCCTGGGCAACTTATCTGTTGACAAAGGTTGTTTTCCTGATATAAGAATCACATGTGCTTACACTAGTTCTACAACCACAGAAGTTCTGTAGTAACTATGTACTTTACCTTCCAGGAAGCGAAGGGTCATGGGGCTGGTTTAATGGCAGCAACTATTTTAGCGATGGTATGCTCTGTTTCTTTTTGTCTTTTCTTTTATGGAGGGACTAATTAAGTTTTTTTATGTGCTTACCTGATTTATATTTCTCATTTTATACCTTGCTGTTTACCCTTGCATATGGATACTTTGCTGTGAATTCCATTGGAAAGTGTCTGGTCTTCCATTCATTTGTGGGTAAAATAGAGAATGGGGATAGTTTGGTGCGATATTTCTCTTAGCTTTGTAATAATTGGTTTCCTATCTCCAACAGTGCCAGCTAAAGCTTTTGCGAAATATATATATATATTCATTCTTCCTAGCCCTAGCCGAATAAGTTGTTTATATCCCAGTTGTCAAATCACTTCTCAGCTAGCTGGTCACTGTTTAGGAGTTGAATTTGCCGTTTCCAAACCAAACAGTCATATTTTGGTCCTCTGATTTGAGCTCCGGATGATTTTTCATCCTAATCATTTCAGGTGAGCTTATTTGGTTCTTCAACTTTGCCATTCATCCAAAAATCCTTGTGTAGCCGAGAAGGTTCATTTCTTACATGTCAAGAACATGAAAAGTCAGAGAGCTGAGTGATCTACAAAGCTCCATTTAAAAGCTTAGGTCCTAAAATGGCCTGGGAAATCTGGAAAATAGAGACTGGGGCGCAAAGCTGGGAACTAAAGTATTTCTGAATTATGGAAGATGAGATTTCCTGTCAATGAAAAGCCTAATGGTCATTGCTTTTGTAGACCATGGGGTAAAATTCTCATTTATTTGGGATCTGCGACCATGAGACCATCGTTACATCTTTTAAATATGCCTACCTACTACTACTACTGTGCCCTGAGACCCAATATTGTACTCCCTCCGTTCCATAATTCTTGTTTTGGTTTTAGTTTAGTACTTGATCGAAAACCTACTTATCATGACTCCCACTTGTTAGGTCCCCTCATACATCTCAAGATCTGTTGCAGGCAGCTACGACAACGAAGCTGTAGCAATATTTGCTTTAATATTCACATTTTATCTATATGTAAAGGTTAGGTTCTGAAAATGCCCTCAGAATTTTAGGCCTAGTTTTTTCCTCCCTTTTCTTTGCGCCTTCAAGAAGATAACATAATGATGACTGTGCAGACACTAAACACAGGATCACTCTTTTATGCAACGCTTAATGCTCTCTCCTACTTTTACATGGTAAGTTTTTTCTTCGAAAATCCATAGAATAGCTACAAGTTCCAGTGAATTCTTCACATTATGCCGCATTTCCGCTTTTCAGGTCTGTTCCTGGGGAGGCTACACATTCATCATCAACCTTATCCCAATGCATGTTCTCCTGTGTATTGTAACTGGTCGTTATTCTTCACGACTTTACATTGCATATGCTCCCCTTGTAAGTCCATAAGCCTAGTGCCTTACCAATTGGTTATGCACAAATGAGGAGCACAGATTCTCATTATTATGATTAGCACCATGCAGGTTGTACTGGGAACACTTCTGGCAGCATTGGTACCTGTGGTTGGTTTTAATGCAGCATTGACATCGGAGCACTTTGCATCATTTCTGGTACACCAACTACCTATGCTTGTGCTCCTTTTTTCCCTTAACTTTTCTGATCTCACCCAATTTTTGTATATCTGTTTAAAACATGGCTAATCGCTTTCTCTAAAAAAAATAAATGATGTTTGGACTACAGGTGTTTATAATCGTCCATGTGGTTGCTCTTGTGTATTACATCAAAGGACTTTTAACTCCTCGGCTGTTCAAAGTGGCCATGTCATTTGTACTGATGGTTGGCTTGTAAGTTTCTGATGTTAAAAACCAGTTAAAGTGCGTTGAAAGCTGTGTTATAATGTTGACAGATTAAACATTTGTTTCTCATAAGTCAAAATAAAGTAGATGTTCTGTACACATTCTAATATCAAGGATTCCTGCAGAGCCATTTGTTTTGCTGTAGTAGCAATACTTGTTACATTGGTCGCATCTAGCCCAACAAAAGGTTGGAGTGGGCGCAGTTTGAGTCTACTTGACCCGTAAGTTCTCATAAAATATTTCTTTGGCGCAAGACTTGTTGTTTTTGTTTCATTGATAACAAAGCCTTGACTCTGCTTAACAATAAACATGACAAGTTAAACTGGAACCACCTTTCTCTGGATTTCGAGTTGCTAAAGAGATATACTACCTTCAAGGTTTCCGCATTGGTACAAAAGAACTGTGGTTTCTATTCCCACATATGTACTGATACCTTGAAATTTTTTCTGTATGCGGGACGGACATAATTCTGATTCCTGTTTATGATGAATTCTTCTGTTTCTATATTAGCTGATGCCTTGTATTCTTTTGCTTTGTTCCTTTCTGACAGAACGTATGCAAGCAAGTACATCCCTATCATTGCTAGTGTGAGCGAACATCAACCACCTACCTGGCCTTCTTACTTCATGGCTATCAATGTGCTAGCCTTCTTAGTTCCTGCTGGGATCATAGTAAGCATTCATGTTTTGTTGAAAAACAGATTTTACTTAGTGTTTAGCATGGTTTTAATTGATTTGTTGCAACACAACCTGCAGTCATGCTTCTTACCTTTATCCGATGCAAGCTCATTTTTGGTTTTGTACTTGGTAACTTCAGTATATTTCTCTGGGGTAATGGTAAGTCATCACTGCTAAGACATTTACAGTACCGTATTGCTTTATTTATCAGTTGATAGTGATGCTAGTGCAATGTTAGGTACGACTGATGCTTGTTCTTGCCCCTGCTGTGTGCATTTTGTCTGGGATTGCTCTGTCAGAAGCTTTTAACATCCTCACACGATCAATGAAATTTCAGCGCCCAATATCAGATGATACCCTTCCTACTGTATGATTATTTCATTAGTACTATTTTTCTAATTTTCTTATCCAGATTTAGTTTCTACAAAAGGTTTACTGATGTACTGTCCTGTCAAATTTAAGGCAGGAGATAGTACCCCAGGGAGTTCCAGTACAGCCACTATCACAACTTCCACGAAAAATGCGAACATAAAAAAAGAAAAAATGGGGACTATTTCAAAGGAAAGATCATCAAAGAAGAGTCGGAAGGAAACAGAATTGGTGGGAAGTTCTCCTGTTAGGCCCGAAAAGGAGGAGAAGCTTTGTGTACTGCCTTCTGAAGCATCTGCCATGGGTATACTGTTCCTGATCATGCTTTGTGGACTTTATGTGGTAAGGTATCTGTTCTCACTGGAAGCAGCATTCTCATTAAATGCGACGCTAGTACTTAACGATGCCATTTTTGCAGATCCATTGTGTATGGGCAGCTGCAGAAGCATACTCTGCACCCTCAATTGTGCTGACATCACGTTCACACGACGGATTGCATGTTTATGATGATTTCCGTGAATCTTATGCATGGCTGCGCCATAACACAGAAGTAGACGATAAGGTATGCCTTCGAATGGACCTACTCTGATCACTTGAATTGCATCATTCTGATAGAAAGATGGCAATGATTGCTGTAGGTTGCGTCATGGTGGGATTATGGTTATCAGACAACTGCAATGGCCAACAGGACTGTGATTGTAGACAATAATACCTGGAATAACACGCACATAGCGACAGTTGGGACAGCAATGTCATCCCCAGAAAAAGGAGCATGGGAGATCTTCAATTCCTTAGATGTCAAATATGTGCTTGTGGTCTTTGGAGGTTGATGTGTTTTGGACTTGCAGAAATAACAATATTCTAAACAAACTGCTTCCTGAATCCTGACCCCATAACACCTGACGATTTTATTTTCAGGGCTTATTGGCTACCCGAGTGATGATATTAATAAGTTCCTCTGGATGGTTCGAATCGGAGGTGGTGAATTCCCTCACATCAAGGAACAGGATTACCTTGTGAGTGGTGAACTTGTGTTCTGCAACTATTGTGCATATCATTCAATCGTGTCGTGGTAGAAAACTAAAAAAATCAGTTTGCATTCTAGTATAACATGTGGAAGAAAAGCACCATCAACTGTGTGAAATTTCAAACTTCTTCTGAGTTATTATGTTATATTACTTCTATAGAGGGACGGCAACTACCGTGTTGATGCTCAGGGCACTCCAACGATGCTGAATTGCCTCATGTACAAGCTTTGTTATTACAGGTCTGTCAGTGCAAGGAAGTTACCATGCTGATGTATCAGAGTCATGGATTTTCTTTTGACATTTGTTCTCCTTTGCATCTTAGATTCGCTGAGACTGATGGTAAGGGATTTGACAGAGCGAGAAGATATGAAATAGGAAGGAAGCATTTTAAGCTGACCCATTTTGAGGAGGTACAGTGCTACTACTCTTCCCTCCAATCATTTAGAAACCAGAACCCCCCTCACAGCTTTGCTTGACTGCACCTGCAACGTGTTCATGTACCATGTTGCTTAATGCAGGTTTTTACAACCCAGCACTGGATGGTTAGGATTTACAAACTGAAACCACAAAAGAACAGGGTCCGAGGAAAGTTGAAACTGAAATTGAAATCTGTAAGTCAGACAACACTACAGCTTGCCTACAATCATGTATCCGTCATTAATTGACGCAGCTTTAGTACAACTTTGAATCTTTAACATCTTTTCCTTTCTTGTTGACTGCTTCTTCTTGACTGCAGAGTTCGAAAACAAGTTTAATGCGCAAAGTGGCTGGAAAGAAGAACCCATGGCGATAGTCGAATAGAGAACACAAGCCCACTATTACCCTTATTAAAGAACACAAACTCACTATTTGGCTTGCTCAAAGTTCCCGAACTCGGGAAAATTACACACTGACGAGAAGAAGAACTTGGTTAGAGATATCCACATTTTTGTATACTTTGCCGCACGTCACATTTTCCCCCTCTTAACACCTCCAGTATGTGTCTGTGGTGCAAGGAGTGGAAAGCGCTATCCCGGATGCAGGAGATTCCATTTCCCATGTAGCAACTGAGTGAGAACCGTGTGAACAGTGAAAAATTTGAATTATGTGAACGAGTGAACTACTGACAAGTGGCACAACTTGCTATGTGCTGTATACAAGGTTGCACCTTGCAGTCATCGTCACCACTTCTCCCCGAGCAAGTGCCTATGATACCTTGAAATGGTATGATTGACACGGTTAGAAAAAGTACTGTTGGCACTCAGTTTTTTTAACTTTGACTGATAATCATTCGTATCTGACCTTTTCAATTCTTCAAACTTTTACCTGCAGTTACATTTTAAGCGGTGAGGTCTAAAAATATACACTTTGGGAAAGAGTTGTTCTGTATGCAGCATCCTACTGAAAGAGATTGAATTAGTTTTTGTTGGGGTGTGCCAGGCCAGGGCAATAGTGCAACGCCCAAACAACACATGTGGGCCCCAGTAGCAAGCTACTATTATGGACCCACCCCCACAAAAAATAAATTTAATATCATTGTGAACACATGGCCCACATATCAGATATTAAACTGATAAGAACAGATACTACACTTGATCTTAGCCAAAAGGCCGAGAAAGGTACGAGTTCTCTTGTTGGCCTGCCTCTCATTTTATACACCTCTCGCGGCTCGCTCCGCTCAGCGCAGGCAAGGTGGGACTAAACTAGCATCACGCGCATGCTCTGTGTGTGAAGCAGTTTCCATTTTTTTTTAGGGCTGGGACAGCGTAGCTGGGCTCTTCTTAACTCAATCCCCCAAGACCAGGCCCAGACCGTAACGCAACGACCTCGCTGCGAGTAAACGATAAAGCCCAGACTACACGCTTTGCGTGGCCCTAAAACAAAGCTACAAAAAAAAAGATACACGCTTCGCGTCGGAGGAAACGGACTGAAAGATGGCTCAACCGGTGGGTACCATCGAGACCCAGGTATTGTGCGTCTCGTTTCTAAAAAAAAAAGGTATTATGCGTCTCTGTGTGTTTTTGTGGTGTTTCATTCATATATGTGTGCATTAGCTATCCAATGCCGTTATCCCTTAAAAGAAAAAGAAAAACTACCGATGCTGTTTAGGTAGTTGAAAAAAGAACTATCCATGCTGTTTAGGTAGTTCAAAGTGAACTCTACGTGTTGCACAGCTCAGAAAAAAAAAACTCTACGTGTTGCAAACATATATGCTGTTTCATGAGGAATCAACTTGTCAAAGGATGCTTGTAGTTTATGTACTGCAAAGTTCGCTGGTGCATGGCAAGTATCCAATGTGGCTACTTGCAAATTCTAGCTTTGTGCAGCCCCGCCTTCTTCTTGATTCTTTTTTTTTGCATGGTAAAACATGTCTTATCCATATATCTCTTCCTAATAATAAAGCACGAATTAACTTTGTCGGGTTCATCGTCACAATACGTTTTCTTCTCATGTCATAATACGCTTTTACAATTTATATGGACAAAAATCATAATATAAACGAGGCGGTTTCGGTGAGGCTCAGGATGGCGTCTCGCATGTAACTACGCCGCTCCTGCATCTCTATGCTAATCCGAGTGCAGTACTCTACACAATGCTCTACTTCTTCCTCAAAAATATTTGTTGAATGCCCCATGACTGGTTTGCACTTATGGTGTTCGACATTATGTCTAAGCAGTGACCGCATCCACGTTGATATCCAGTTCTTTGTCTCATGTATGAGTATTATGATATATGAGATGCTTGAATGAAGGGATCCTTGATTAATTTGTCCACAAGCAGCCCAAGGATTTGGGAGTTTAGGGTTTGTTATGAGTAGTTAGCTATGTGCAGTGGCGGAGGCAGGGGGGTGCTAGCAGGGGCCCCGACCCAGGTCAACATGCAGATTTTGCCACTACATGAGGGATTATCTGCTGCTAATATCGTGTATTATGATGATTTTGCTGGCTTTGGCCCTCCCTAACATGATTTAACATCAGTTGGCCCCCCTGATTAAGTTTTCCTGGCTCCGCCACTGGCTGTGTGGGATGTGTGCCCAAACAAATGGTCTTGTTTGTGGTAAATCATTATGAACAGTTGTTTTTCCTGTGGTGCCGTCCAAGTGGGCCGAGGCCAGCCGCTGCCACCACGGTGTTATCCTTCTCCCAAAACCTTCATCGCGGGCTCGGATTCACAATGACGCCATCGCATCTAGCTACGACGCGAGCTCATGTGGGCACCGCAACTTCCGAGGACATGGGAGTCTCCGTGGCCAGCGAGTACGTGAGCCCACTCACACACCAGAGCTCTCAAGGATGCGGGAGCCACCTCAGCCGGCGAGGACTCGTGAACCATGCTCAGGTATAACAGTTGTTCTTTATGTAGCCTGCTCACCCGGACGTGAAATTCCTGTATGATCTCTAGCATTCTTTTGCTCTCCTATTTTGAGGTTGGATTGTGTGCAACAGTGACGGAGCTACACGGAAATAGTTGGGCGGGCCAGGCGAATGAGTGCACTTTTTTTTTTTTGAAATTATCAGGTGGTCAACAGTTTTTGTTACAAGATCAGCAAATATATGCATACATAACACTGAAGAAGTCATGCAAAAATTTAATTAGAACTTGTAGCATCGATTGCATATATAAATTCAAAATATTATTTTGAAGAAAAATAATGTTCAGAAGGAGCATTGGCAAGAAAATCTATAACAACAGTGGCTCAACTAGAAACAACAAACCATGGTTGGAGTCAGCCATTAAGCAACCCAACTAAGTTGCCACATGCAGGAAACTAAGGATGTGGATTAAATGAAAAAATGTCTACAACAACATTCTTCAGGACACATGAGGAATAAGCTGGAGTCAGCTCCAACGAAACATATATCTAAATCGGTCTATAATACTCTACATGTGAGGACCTCCAGCTGGTGCTCGCACGATGAGCAAGAAGCCGGAGTCAATTTGCTAACTAAGAATTTGGGAAAAGGAAGAAAATTACTTGCCACTTGACATCCAGACGGTGCTCATACGATGGATGACCATTGTTAAAAAAATGTTTGGAAATTATGAAAAACATTGGTGGATTACGAAAAACAAATTATAGTGACGCATAGTTGCATAGTCTTTCCGTAATAATAGTAAAGCTGATATTGTTTCTGGTCGTACGTCATCCAAATTACCTTTAGAGTTAGCAAAAATTATCCATCAATGCCATCTGTAAGCGGAAAAAACATTCGTTTTTCCCTTAAGTCGTTGCCCGTCGTATTTAGTTCAAATAAAATACTGCCGTACTGTATCACAAATCTACAATAGCCGGACTGGTTGGTGCCATGCTCTTCTACTTAGGCCACTCAAGTTTGAATCCCAGTTCTTCCCTTTTTTGCCTTTTATCATTCTCTGAATTCCTGTTGGCGTAAGATAGAACTATCTTGCTCAAGGGCTGCATAGTGTTGTAATACGGTCCAGCTACTCTAACTTTTTTTTTGCAGATTCAAGTACTTTTTAAAATATTCATATATTTTAAATATTAACATAAAACTTAACATGTTATAAATGGAAAACGCTTAGAAAAATGTTTAGATTCCAAATATGCTATTACCCTGCATGTTAATCATTAAAAAATACTTTTATTTATATGGGGTATTTCAAAAATGTCTATTATATATGTTTTAAAAGATCTATTACTGGTTCAATAGGGGAAGTTCATTTCTACCAATTTAGAATTCCTAATCAACCTTTTTTTAAAGAAAAAAACTACTAGCCATCTTTTGTTCTTTTTCAAAGAAAAACTACTAGCTAGCTTAGTGCTATATATGTACGTGTAAAAACATATGTCTACACGTTGTTGTGTACAGTGGGTTGGCTGCCACCTTTGCATCCAGCGCCCACTAATATGAAGCAGTTGATGGTCGGCTACAAATGACGTGGACTGAAAAGGAGCAATTTGGATCGGGGGGCAAGGGAGCTATGGTCTGGAATTCGCATGAATCGCCATATTAGGCGGCGATTGGGAGGGGAGGAGGTCTCGACCAGACTATCCTGACCTCACCTAACACAAACAAGCATGTTTTACAGATTAATCTAATTGATGTTATTATTATTTCTAAATTTGTTCATAATAGTATTTCTTTCCATTTTTCTATTAAATTTAGCTCATGACATCAGGTCCAAATTTATTAATAATGTTATTCCTTTAAATTTTATTTTAAATTTCAGAAGGAACTAATAAGTTGAATTAATTTGACTCGGGACCACATTTCATGTTTCAAATAGACATCCTGAAAAACCATACCCTCAATTGATTCATTGTTTGACGTGTTGTTTGTTGTTTTGAAGCTGTCCGTTCATGTCAAATGACTATTGGCTGTGATTTTAAAATAGAGGGAGTGGACTTATACATGAAGGATCATGGGAATACTTATCACATTAGAGACTTGTGTTATTGTTTGATCTTCCGTTGTAATGCACGGGCATGTTTGCTAGTCATAAAAAACATAGTACAACTCACGTAAAGACCGATATGACAAAACTGAAAAGATTGCAAAATGTCTCTAAACTTGACACCAACGCACGCACCTACCTCCGACACCACTACAACAACACCAAAGGAAAAAAATAACAGATCACTTCCTCACTAAAAAATTGTGAAGCCATTGTTTTTGAGCGAATTAGACAAAGACAACACCCCAGACACGCCATCAAACTTCAGATCTTGCACCCCACCGTGATTATGACGCCGAATGAGGAAATCATACCTACCATCCATCAACCACGAACCCAACACACATTCCTTCTTCTAGATGTCGTCGATGCAGACCATAATCTGCACCCACTCCTGGACTACCTCCCAAGCTCCGTGCCGGCGTTGGAGTAAACACCGACGCAACGGCGAAGCCTGAGGACACAGGTCCACCACGAGGATGCCGCCGCCGCCACACCATCCTTACTTGAACAAACTTATTTCCAAATCCGTCCCCCAAATATAGGACCGATTCCCTCGTTGGGGACAGATCTGAAGCTTCTTTATTCAGCACCGCCATCACCGTCACCGATACGAAGACGATGAACAACCAAAAAACCTAAGCTACTAGGGCCTAGCCTAAAGCCGCATGATCTACACGCGTAGATCCGGCGACCCCCCTCACCACCGACGACCGAGGTCGCTGACGTAGGGCAGCCACCGGAGGAATGAGGCGGAGGGACTCTACTAGCGGCGACTAGGGTTTCTAGTCACCTGCCCGAAAGAAAGTATTCGACAACCAATCCCCACTTGCAATACTCGCCTTCTTCTGATTTCAAAAGGAAAACAATGCGCTAGAATTTTGTATATGGGAGGCTACTTGGGTTGGTACCAATATTTGGCATCTGTAGGCAAGTCTAAAATATAGACTACCAGATTTGCTTGCAATTCTCTACAGAAGTTGCCAGCTTTTTGCAACTTTTGATTTTGCTAAATGTTGGATTCCTAAAAATTAACATTGCCAAGTGTTGACAACAAACCAAGTAGAGGCTCATAGTTTTGTTAGTTCTCACTCGCCTCAACAACAACAACAACAACAAAAGCCTCCCAAACAAGTTGGAGTAGGCTAAAGTTGAAACACATAAGATATTAATATCAAGTCATGATTCTAACACGTGAATAACTTCCACGCATTCATGTTCATGGCTAATTCTTTGATAATATTCTAGTCCATCGGATCTCTCTTCATGGACTCCTTCCATGTCAAGTTTTGATCTATCATGGCCTCCCTTATATAATATATTACCAACATGCTTCATTCTTCTCACCCGCCTCAGATTTTCGTAAATCCAAGTCATTGATCATGGTATAGAAAGCGTACAATTTTAGCAAAATCTCACTGCAATTTAATCATACGAGAGTGGTTAGATGTAGATTTTAAAGGCATGTAGTTGTGATTGAGATGTAATGAAATTATTCTCAAACAACTTATAAAACGGACGACCCCCTTTTCTATAATTATTCTCAAACACATAAAATATTAATATCAAGTCATGATTCTAACACGTGAATAACTTCCACGCATTCATGCCCATAGCTAATTTTTTGATAATATTCTAGTCTTTCAGATCTCTCTTCAGAGCATCTCCAACAGCCACGCCAAACTAGCGCCGCGCCGCAAAATTCCCCGTTTTAGCGCGTGCGCAACCGGAATAGTTGCTCCAGCGGGCACGCGAAAACAGCGCGCGACATATGTAGTTCAGCGCGCGGGCCAAAACTCAATCGCGCGCCGCTTATTTGCTGCGCCCGCTCCCGCGCGCTCGCTCGCACCTCCCACCCCCCATCCAGCCGCGCCGCCGCCGCCGACCGCGCCACCCGGCGATCGTTCTGGCGCTTCCCCGGCCTATCCCCGTCCCGCGGCGGCTTCTCCGGCCCCCCTCTAGTCCCGCCGCCCCTCGCGCGCGCTGGTCCTCCGACGAACAGCGCCCGCACGCTCCCTGCCGCTCGGCGCCCGCAAGGTGTTCGACAAAACGCCTAGAAGGTATGTATTGCTCAAAAGCCATGAATTTCGTGCATGTTGATTGTAGTTTTTTATAGCAAAGTATTGAACATTGTAGATGAGTTCGTCGTATGATTCTTCCGAAGAAGAATTTGCTATGGAAGAGGAGGAGGATCTTGCAATTATCCTAGCTATGCATATCAATAAAAAACCGAAGCACGGTGGTTCGGTTATGGGTCGGCAGAAAATTTGGAGGGATAGGATCGATGCCCACAACAGATTGATCAGGCATTATTTTGCGGAGAATCCCACATACCCCGAGTCGTATTTTCGTCGCCGGTTTAGGATGAGCACCGAGTTGTTCGGGCGCATTGTAGAGAAGCTAGCGAGCCATGACCGCTTTTTTCAGCAAAGGAGGAATGCCGCCGGAGAGCTCGGGCATAGCACTTTTCAGAAGGTGACAGCCGCTTTGCATATGTTGGCATACGGTATACCGGCTGATCTAGTTGATGATCACTGTAACGCCCTCGATGCGGCTATACCTCCCACGTGTCGAAGCACGACTTAGATGCATAACCGCATTGAAAGCAATGTCGCAAGTGAGGTAATCTTCGCAAACAACCCATGTAATACATAAAGGGAAAGAGATACATAGTTGGCTTACAATGACCACTTCACACAATTACATGAATAAAGCATTACATCATCCAGATACAATCAAGGTCCGACTACGGAACCAAAATAAAAGAAGACTACCCCAAAAGCTACACAGATCCCCGATCGACCCCAACTGGGCTCCACTACTTATCAACTAGTACGAAACAACATAAAGGACAAGATCTTCAACGAGCTCCTCCTTGAGCTTGGTTGCGTCATCTGCACGGTATCATCGGCACCTGCAAACTGGTTTTGGAAGTATCTGTGAGTCACGGGGACTCAGCAATCTCGCACCCTCGCGATCAAGACTATTTAAGCTTATAGGTAGGGAAAAGGTATGAGGTGGAGCTGCAGCAAGCGACTAGCATATTTGGTGGCTAACATATTCGCAGCACGGTCGAGAAACTATGATCAAGAAGTGATCCTAGAACAACCTACGTCAAGCATAACTCCAACACCATATTCACTTCCCGGACTCCGCCGAGAAGAGACCATCACAGTTACACACGCGGTTGGTGTATTTTAATTAAGATCAACTTCAGGTTTTCTACAACTGGGCATTAACAAATTCCCATCTGCCCATAACCGCAAGCACGGCTTTCGAAAGTTCAAATCTCTGCAGGGGTGTCCCAACTTAGCCCATCACAAGCTCTCACGGTCAACGCAGGATATTCCTTCTCCCAAGACAGACCGATCAGACTCGGCATCCCGGTTACAAGACATCCTCGACAATGGTAAAATAAGTCCAGCAACACCGCCGGAATGTGCCGACAAATTCCGATAGGAGCTGCACATATCTCGTTCCCAGGGCACACTCAGATAGGTTAAGATACTAGTAAAACCAACCCTCGAGTTGCCCCGAGGTGGCCCCGCAGGCTGCCCATTTCGGATCAACACTCAGAGGAGCACTGGCCGGGGGGGGGGGGGTAAATATAAAGATGACTCTTGAGTCTGCAGAACCCAAGGAAAAAAAGACTAGGTGGCGAATGGTAAAACCAATGTTGGGCATTGCTGGAGGAGTTTTATTCAAGGTGAACTGTCAAGGGGTTCCCATTATAACCCAACCGCGTAAGGAACGCAAAATCCGGGAACATAACACCGATATGACGGAAACTAGGACGACAAGAGTGGAACAAAACACCAGGCATAAGGCCGAGCCTTCCACCCTTTACCAAGTATATAGATCATTAATTAAATGAGAGATATTGTGATATCCCAACAAATATCCATGTTCCAAACACGGAACAAGCTCCAATCTTCACCTGCAACTAACAACGCTATAAGAGGGGCTGAGCAAAGCGGTAACATAGCCAAACAACGGTTTGCTAGGATAAGGTGGGTTAGAGGCTTGGCTTAACAATATGGGAGGCATGATAAGCAAGGAAGAAGAATGAGTCCATGAAGAAGACAAACGGATGTAGACGAACGGATCCTCACAAACGCGACATTATCGGAACCAATCCGAAGAAGCAACACCGGAAAGAAACACACAACATAGTAAACAACCATCACATAAACATGGCACGATGCGCAAACAAGTATGATGCATGTCCGGTTTAATGAGGCATGGCATGGCAAAGTGCTCAAACAATCCTACAAATTAAGTGGAGCTCATTATGCAACTTCGTTGCATATTGACGAAACACCACATTCAAGTTATTTAGTTTCGATCTTGTTTATGTACCCAACAATATTAAATGTTGTTAAACATGGCAAGAGATGAAGCAAAGTAAAACTATCTATCTAGTCAAGTTTAAATGAGGCCGGAAGCAACGAACAACAATTTCGGTAAATCCCCATATGCATATTTTAGGTTTGGTACTGTTCTGCCCTAAACACAATTTTAGGTTGTTAAACATGCAAAGTGATGCCACCATGTTAAACTAGACATTTTTCTACCCCATTTACATATAAAGTTTGTTTAAAATGGAGCTACAGTTATTTAGTTATGAAATAAAGCATTTTAACATGGCATAGGAGCAAATTTAAACAAACAGCATTTTAAATATTTTAAACATGGATGAAAACGACATATTATTAAACTAGATGAAAAACTAAGCAAGTTTCATATTAAGTTTGTTTTAATCCGATGCACGGTTTGTGAGATATTAAATGCATGAAGGCTAAGGGGTTTTCTGTAAATATGCAAATCCCTGGAAATTAGCTAAATTCGCAGAACCAAAAAAAACATCCACTGGGCCGAAACTGAACTGGCCCAACAGTAAGAAAAAAAAGGAGGGGGCGCTTGGGGTGGCCTCACCCATGGGCTTCGGCCCGTTTGAGGAGGAGGGGTAGGTCGGCAGGGCGCGCAGGCCTCTGGACTGGCTGGATCGACGAGGAGGTGGAAGGGGGCGCAGTCAATGCGAGCGGTGGCTACGTGCTTTCGCTGTTCGTTCTCTGCTCGACAGAGACAAAGCAGCGGCAACGACAGGGACTTGACGAACGCAGCGGCGATGAGAAGACTCCGGCGAGGGACTTGGCGCGATCCCGACGATGCGAACAAGGTGAGGAGGAGCGGATCCAGGCGGGGGCGTCCGGGAAAAGGGGCACGGGCGCGGACCAGACGGAGACAACGGGGACGTGGCGGCGCTTGACGGCGAGCTTGAGGCGTCAGCCACGGGAGCTCTGGCGAGCCCCTGAGGAGAAGGAGAGCGGGTGGAGATGCAGGAACAACTGACGACGGCGGCTCGATCCTGCAGGTCGACAGCGTGATTGGCGCGGGAGGAGTCCGGCGAGGCGTCCGTCCGGGTGAGAAGACGAGCGCGGGGTTCATGCAGGCGAAGCAGAGGACGGCGTCGAGCTCGTTCCCGGAGGTGCAGCACGGGCTTGAGCGCCGGGCCTCGTCCTCGAAGCGGAGGAAGCAGGGGCGATGGGAACGACCCTGGATGTTCCTGTCGAAGAAAAAGGAGAGGGTTCAGAGAAAGCAGAGACAGGGAAGAGATAGAGGGGAGAGAGGAGGAGCGACGGCGGGGAGATGGTACCTGGCGTCCACGGCGGCGTCCTCCTAGACGGCTGGATCGAGGGGCGTGGGCGCTCAGGCGCGAGGTGGTGTAGGAGTGGCCGCTGGAGCAGGCTTGGGGAGGAGCAGGGCACGCGACTCGGCGCTCCTCTCGATCCAGATCGAGGCAGGGAGGAGCTTCGCTCTTGATTGGCCAGGCACGAAAAACCGAGTGGAGTTAGGTGGGGGGTGGCGGCGCTGCGAGGGGATTGATGGGACAAACTCCCTAAAAGTTAGGGTTGGTCATTATATATGGCATATGGATTTTTGGGTAGGGTCTACCTCATCCCTACGATCGCAATCGGACGATTGCGGATAAAATAGCTAGGGAGCCCAATTAACAAAACGGAGATGTTTTGCAGATGTTTGGGGACGATCTGGACACAACGGTGGCAACTGCTCGGGTCGGGTCCGGGACAGCTTTTCGGACGCGCGCGCGAGGGGGGGGGGGGGGTTGATGCACTGAGCAGAGAGGGTTTCGGACCGTGCGATCGCATCGGACAACTCCGGAAGCGAAGAGGGGAAGGAGGATGGACTAGGAGGGCTGTGGCGAGACTGCGAGGGGGAGAAGAGAGAAAGAGGGCCCGGCATCTGTTTCGGGAGACCGAAAACGTCTGACGTTAGACCGGTTATACTGCCGCTATAGTTATCCGCTGGGGCATCAAACGAGCTCCGAATGCGATGAAACTTGACAGGCGGTCTATCTACACTATAATAAGACCACACGTCAACTCTCATCCCATTCCGAGAACATTTTCCGGTCACTTATAAAATACTATTTCGGACATGCCGCGGGCGCGTGCAAGTGTGGTTGGGCTTAGAACGGACAACGGAGAGAACTCGAAGAACCCGGATGAATGCAAGTTTTAAAACATGATGATGCAATGCGGATGATGACATGGCATGATGCAACACGCAAGCAAATGAAAAGGCAACAACAACGAATAACTGGAAGACACCTGGCGCAACGGTCTCGGGGCGTTACAATCACTTGGCTATGGGTGAGAGCCAAGCCATCATGTGTGTCAAGCGCTTCGCAGTCGGAATTGTGCAAGTGTTTGGCAAGGAGTATTTGAGATCTCCCAATGCTGAAGACGTCGCAAGGCTATTGGCGATGAACAAAGCTTGCGGCTTTCCTGGCATGCTTGACTTAATAGATTGCATGCATTGGAGTTGGAAGAATTGTCCAAAGGCATGGCATGGACAATTCCACGGCCAAAAAAATGGTTCCACTATAATCCTTGAAGCGGTGGCCGATCAAGAGACTTGGATTTGGCATGCATTCTTTGGAATGTCTGGATCTTTGAATGCCATCAATGTTGTGAACCGGTCACCACTGATGAATAAGATTGCAAATGGTGAGTTGCCACCGGTGTAGTTTGTAGCAAATGGCCGTACATACAACTATGGCTATTATCTAGCGGATGTCATCTATCCAAAGTGGCAAACCTTTGTCAAGCCGTTGAAAAAGCCAGAAGGTAAGAAAGAATTTGATTTCCACAATGCTCAGGCGGCGACTAGAAAAGATGTGGAGAGAGCTTCTGAGATTTTGCAAGCCCAATTTACTATTGTGAGAGGACCGACTATATTTTGGGATCAGAAAATGCTTTGATACATCATGCACGCTTGTGTGATCATGCATAACATGATCATCAAGAATGAGCGTGTCCAAGATGTAGACTACTCTCAGTATGAGCTCTTGGGATATCCCGTGCGAGTGCGATGGAGGGCTGAAAGGGTGGCCCGTTTTGTTGCCTCCTATCATGCCATTCGACGTCCCGCAGCGCATAATGATCTTCAGAAG
Source organism: Triticum monococcum (assembly GCA_034509565.1). Taxonomy (NCBI): domain Eukaryota; kingdom Viridiplantae; phylum Streptophyta; class Magnoliopsida; order Poales; family Poaceae; genus Triticum; species Triticum monococcum. Next base: position 567,495,817 of record CM067843.1, on the reverse strand, counting down.
GATCTCATTGAGGAGTGGTGGGCATGGAATGGACGACAAAGAGCATCATGATTTGTGCGTTTGATATTGTATTGTTGAACTATTTGTTATGTTTAATTGCACTATTTATTGTATTGAACGATAAACTGTTTGTTTGAGTTGTAATAACAAAATTAAACTATTTATTTTGATTTATTTTTGTTTGTGTTTGCTCTTTTTGCTTCTATTTTCGAATGCATATGTTGTTTGTGCGAGAGTCGCGCACGCTGAATTTTTGCGCGCTACTGGAGCGGCGCGCGCGTTGCATTTTAGCGCGGCTGCTGGAGCCAGCGCTGCGCGCCGCGTCAAACCAGGCGATGGGCGCGCGGCAAAGCTGTTTTTTGCGCGCGGCGCATTCGGCGCCTGCTGGAGATGCTCTTATAGACTCTTCTTATGTCAAATTTGGTCTATCACGACCTTTCTTATATAATATATTACCAACATGCTTCATCCTTCTCACTCGCCTCAGATTTTCGTAAATCCTAATCATTGATCGTGGTATAGAAAGCGTACAATTTTAGCAAAATCTCGCTGCAAAATTCAAATCATATGAGAACGGTTAGATGTAGATTTTAAAGGCATGTAATTGTGATTGAGATGCAATGAAATCATTCTCAAACAACTTAGAAAACGGACAACCCTCTTTTCTATAAGTATTTTCCGCACGATGCTATGAATTACTGTAGCAATAATAGTGGCTAGTTTTCCAGCTGTAAATGGGGAGCTATGCGGCTTGTTGTGCATCTGGAATCATCATTTTTGCCAGGATAAATCATACAAGAAACTCAAAGCAATCCCGGTATAAGAATAGCCAAAGCTCATCCCACACGCGGAAGAAGATCTCGGGTCCAGAGTAAAAACACTAGGTTTGACCTTTACTATTGGCGGTCTACGCTTTTTTGGTCGAAGACATTGTCTAGAGTTTGCTCAGACTTTCTTTATTGGATGAAAATCCATAATTTGACATTAGTGGTTGAATCCAGCGACATCGATGCCCATGCACCATTTCCTTGGTGAGGGCATTGCTGTAGGGAATCTTATCATATTATGGGTGTGGTAACAGGCAGTGAGTAATTCTTGATATTTTACTGCAGTGGATCATTTGTCGCGCCTTTATAGATCATTTTTTATGCTGTTAGCTCTGTACATCCTAGACGTAAAGAGGCCGAGCGTGTTCTGTTTATATTCCTTTTATGCGACATTACAAGTGAATAAAACACTCTTTATAAGAAACAATTATTTATTTATATTGTCGAAAAGAAAGAGAAGAATAAGGTATTTCATATTTTTTCAAGTCATTACGTTTTTGCGAGCTGAGGGTAGCTAAGATGCTTAGATTTCTTGTGGTGAAACCAGCCATGAGAGTTTAAGTTCTGGATCTGGCACTGATTAGATTTCTAGAGATGTTCGTTCAGTCGTAGTGATTGTGGTGACTTTATCAATCTTAACATGTTGCGCTGACTCAGTACAACGAAGGCATGCATGCATTAACAAGGTTAGTATATGTGCGTGTTTGTGAGCATCCGTGATTGTAATGTGTTAAAAAAAGTTCCAATACACTTTTTCCTTTAGAAATGGCTATGCGTCGGCCGACTGATATTTAGAAAACATCCGCTGCCTCGGTAACTGTAGGATCACGAGCTCGACAACCGTCCGATCTTCTTCCCTGATATTTTTTCCGTGCATCAATCTTTTCAACAAGGCCCGATTCTTGTTGTGCTCTTGCTGAACTGTTTTTTCTTTGAAACAAGGCCTATGTTTCAGAAACAAGACCCCTGTTACAGAAAAAAAAACTTCGTTGTTGCCTCCTTTGTGTTGTGCTCTCCCTCTACAACAAGAAGCATGTTGTAGAAAAAAAATCCCCTTGCAATTAGTGGTTGTTCGCCACCACCATTTGCAACAAAGTCGTTGTTGCGGGAACTCGTCTCGCAGCACCGCACTAGCGGTGAGGGCCGCGGTGAACGGCGCACGGTAGCTGGGTAAGGTCCCCGGTGTGACGTGGGGATGGGGCAGCGAGCGAGGGCGCGATAAACAGCATAAGCTTCACCCCTCTCCCTAAGCTCGCATGAGTTTTACAACAGCTAGGTTTCGCCACGGGTGCTCTCTCTTCTCACGAATGGCAGATGATTTGGATGCGTGCTTGGGGGATTTACATCCATGAAAGGGACCTAGAGGTAGGAGACGAGGTTCAAGGGAAAAAATGTGGTTTTGCTCTTTTCGTCTGGCATAAGAAGATAAGAATGGGAGAGTGGCTGCGGGTTCTATGTAGGCACGTGCATAATCAGATTGGATTTTGCAACACGGTCCCTGTTGCAGAAGCAACCTCCACAACATGGTTCGTGTTTTTTTTTTGCCTTGAAAAAAAAGCCATGTTGCAAAGCTCATGCGTATAATAAAAATTATGTGCCGCATAATTAATGATACCAAGCATTTTCCTTTAGAAATTGTATTCAACGTCCACAGTTTTTTTAGGGAATTTCATGTCCATAGTTGCAGGGCACAGAGAAAAAAACTAATTCGGGGAAGGCATGAAATCGGAACCAACGGTCAGGATACTGTCTCGTGCGATAGATGCGCACGGTTTCGGGTTTTCCAAATAAAACGGTTCCACACTGGAGTAGAATGTTCTGGGACATTCTTGTTCCCCCTAACTCGCCGCCTTCCCGCCGCTTCCACGCCGTTCTAGACCTCCGGCGAATCCTCCCCTCCCGCCTCTTATTACCCGTCTCATCTCCGATCCCCCCAGCAATTTCCGACGAGAAGAAGACACCAAGGCGAATCATCATCCAACCAACGAATCCCCACATCGCCATTGCCAGTTTCGTTGCAGTTAATCCGTAGCTCGCAGAAGCGGAAGCCATGAATCCCGACAAGTTCACGCACAAGACCAATGAGGCGCTCGCGGCGGCGCACGAGATGGCGTCCGAGGCCGGGCACGCGCAGCTCACGCCGCTGCACCTCGCCGCGGCGCTCGCGGCGGACAGGTCGGGCATCCTCCGCCAGGCCATCGCCCACGCGTCCGGCGGCAACGACGCCGCGGCCGATTCGTTCGAGCGCGTCGCGTCCGCCGCGCTCAAGCGGCTGCCCTCGCAGTCCCCGCCGCCCGACACCGTCCCGGCCTCCACCTCGCTGGTCAAGGCCGTCCGCCGCGCGCAGTCGGCGCAGAAGTCGCGCGGCGACTCGCACCTCGCCGTGGACCAGCTGCTCATGGGCCTCCTCGAGGACGCGCAGATCTCCGACGCGCTCAAGGAGGCCGGTATCTCCGCCGCGCGGGTGAAGGCCGAGGTGGAGAAGCTCCGGGGAGGCGACAACCGGCGCGTGGAGTCGGCGTCGGGGGACACCAATTTCCAGGCCCTCAAGACGTACGGCCGCGACCTGGTGGAGGTGGCCGGCAAGCTGGACCCGGTCATCGGCCGCGACGAGGAGATCCGGCGCGTGGTGCGGATCCTGTCGCGGCGCACCAAGAACAACCCCGTCCTCATCGGCGAGCCCGGCGTGGGCAAGACCGCCGTCGTGGAGGGGCTCGCGCAGCGCGTCGTGCGCGGCGACGTGCCCAGCAACCTCCTGGACGTGCGCCTGGTGGCGCTGGACATGGGCGCGCTCGTGGCCGGCGCCAAGTACCGCGGCGAGTTCGAGGAGCGGCTCAAGGCCGTGCTCAAGGAGGTGGAGGAGGCCGACGGGAAGGTGATCCTGTTCATCGACGAGATACACCTGGTGCTCGGCGCCGGGCGGACGGAGGGGTCCATGGACGCGGCCAACCTGTTCAAGCCGATGCTGGCGAGGGGCCAGCTGAGGTGCATTGGCGCCACGACCCTCGAGGAGTACAGGAAGTACGTGGAGAAGGACGCGGCGTTCGAGAGGCGGTTCCAGCAGGTGTTCGTGGCGGAGCCCAGCGTCCCCGACACCGTCAGCATACTGAGAGGGCTCAAGGAGAAGTACGAGGGACACCATGGTGTGAGGATCCAGGACCGCGCGCTCGTCATTGCCGCGCAGCTCTCGTCGAGGTACATCATGGGTAAGTGCTCTGTTCTTGCCAAGCCAATTTTCTGACATGACATTATCATTTCTGCGTGGTCAAATTTGCAGAGTTTTTGCCTTCGTTGGTCTTAAATCGCTGTTTTGTTTTCGTTTTGTTACAGGTCGTCATTTGCCTGATAAGGCAATCGATTTGGTCGACGAGGCCTGTGCAAATGTGAGGGTGCAGCTTGACAGCCAGCCTGAAGAGATTGACAACCTCGAGAGGAAGAGAATCCAGTTGGAAGTCGAGCTCCATGCCCTCGAGAAGGAGAAGGACAAGGCTAGCAAAGCTCGGTTAGTTGATGTGAGTAACTGATGAATTGGTGATCTTGATTTTATCAGTCTAGTTGCTTCGTTCTGACAATGTGCAAAAACTGCACTGTACCTGCTCTGTTCTGACGATGTTCAAAAACTGGAACTGTTTCAGGTGAGGAAAGAGTTGGACGATCTGCGAGACAAGCTGCAGCCGCTGCAGATGAAGTACCGCAAGGAGAAAGAGAGGATCGACGAGATCAGGAGCCTGAAGCAGCGCCGCGAAGAGCTGCAGTTCACTCTGCAGGAGGCCGAGCGCCGGATGGACTTGGCCCGCGTGGCTGATCTCAGATACGGTGCTCTGCAGGAGGTTGACGCTGCCATTGCTAAGCTGGAGGGTGAGACCGGCGAGAACCTGATGCTAACAGAGACCGTTGGCCCGGACCAGATTGCCGAGGTAAGTTCGTTGTTGCAAACAATTTTATGGTGTTCTTCACTTCAGGTATGAACGATGTTGTATTGAGACGATCTCTTTGCATATGCAGGTGGTGAGCCGCTGGACTGGCATTCCTGTCACCAGGCTCGGGCAGAATGAGAAGGCGAGGCTGATCGGGCTGGCTGACAGACTGCATCAGAGGGTCGTTGGACAGTATGAGGCCGTGAATGCAGTCGGAGAGGCTGTTTTACGGTCGAGGGCTGGCCTTGGACGGCCGCAGCAGCCTACTGGTTCATTCCTCTTCCTCGGGCCGACCGGTGTGGGTAAAACCGAGCTCGCAAAGGCTCTAGCTGAGCAGCTGTTTGATGATGAGAACCTGCTCGTCCGCATCGACATGTCTGAATACATGGAGCAGCATTCGGTTGCCCGGCTAATCGGAGCCCCACCTGGGTAAGTACTAAGCACAATTCTGTATGCTCACCACCATGGATGTGCATCATATGCAATTTCTGACTTGTGAACTTGCTGTGAATTTGCAGTTACGTTGGTCATGAGGAAGGAGGGCAGCTGACGGAGCAAGTGAGGAGGAGGCCATACAGTGTCATCCTCTTCGACGAGGTTGAGAAGGCGCATGTGGCGGTATTCAACACTCTGCTCCAGGTCCTGGACGACGGGCGGTTGACCGACGGGCAAGGCAGGACGGTGGACTTCAGGAACACCGTGATCATCATGACCTCGAACCTTGGCGCGGAGCACCTGCTCGCCGGAATGGTGGGCAACTCGATGAAGGTTGCTCGCGATCTCGTCATGCAGGAGGTATTTACTGAAAAATTTGCACCCATCTATTTTTTGTTCTGTATGTATCAATCAGTTTTGCAATATGTGATGCCTAATGTGAGCGAGAATGTTGACCTGCAGGTGAGGAGGCATTTCCGGCCGGAGCTGCTGAACCGTCTGGACGAGATCGTCATCTTCGACCCTCTGTCGCACGAGCAGCTGCGGAAGGTCGCCCGGCTTCAGATGAAAGATGTGGCAGTCCGTCTTGCCGAGAGGGGCGTCGCTCTGGCCGTCACCGACGCCGCCCTGGACGTCATCCTCTCACTCTCTTACGATCCGGTACGTGGAGGCATCAAATCTCATTCACACATCAACAGACTACTGTTCTGACATACTAGATTCTAACTGGGTGCCATTTCAATATGCGGCAACAGGTGTATGGCGCCAGGCCAATCAGGAGATGGATCGAGAAGAGGATAGTGACGGAGCTGTCCAAGATGTTGATCCGCGAGGAGATCGACGAGAACTCCACGGTGTACATCGACGCCGCGCCCAGCAAGGACGAGCTGACCTATGGCGTCGACAAGCACGGGGGGCTGGTGAACGCGCGCACGGGCCACAAGTCCGATATCCTCATCCAGGTCCCTAACGGAGCTGTCGGGGGCGATGCGGCGCACGCCGTGAAGAAGATGAAGATCATGCAGGACGGCGGAGATGTGGACGACATGGAGGAAGAGTAGATGGAAACCGCATCGATTCATCCCCTTCTGACTGTAGTTCCAAGTGTCTGCACCAGGCAGTTGTATGTATGAGCTGTGTTTTTGTTTTTGGACCGTGCTGATTTAGATAGCTCGGGGTCGTATCTGTTGAATTGGGGGTGGAATGAATTGTACTAGACGAGGATGAAGTGAAATCAGGATTGTGATTATCTTCTTTATAGCCCCAGTTTAGCTCTCTTTTGTCGTTCGTGAATCAGACAGTCGCTTTGTATTTGGGTGTTAGACTCTATAGTTCTTCGTATATGTGTACGTGCACGTAATGTTGTATCATATACCAACTCATTATATATATGTGATTGTCTCACATGGTATCAGACTAGCTCAAATCGCTTCCGCCTAAAACCCTACCCACCCGACACCGTCACCGACTCTTCCTTTGCCGATCGCGCCGCCACCTCCGGCTCATCCACGGCCTCTCCCGTCCCCTCGACTTCGCTGCGGCTCAGTCGTTCCCGATCGAGACGAGGAGCGTCGGCTCCTTTTTCTCATCGACGGGCCACGCGTTGGTGGTTCACACCTCCGGCGCTATGACGGGTGCCTCGTCGCCCGCCTCCATCGGCGAAGCCGCGGTCGCCCCGTCGGGTGCCGCTGCCGTCCAGCCCTTCGCGCTGCCGGTGTCCGCGTCGGCCATGATGGTCGGCCTCTCTGCATCAGGCCCTACTACTGCGGCGTCCGTCCCCGCGACTGCACCCGCGTTGTCTGCCCCTATGGCATACATGCCCCCGGCAGCCTACTCCATGGGCTCCCTGCCGCCGTCGCTGTTTCACTCCGGCAACCTCATCACCATCAAGTTGACGTCGGACAACTACATCTTCTGGCGTGCGCATGTCCTTCCGCTCCTTGGGAGCCACTACCTGCTTGGCTACGTCGACGGCTCCCTTCCCTGTCCCCCACGCTGGTTGATAGCGTGCACGACCCGGTATACAATCCGGCGCACCGTGTTTGGACAGGGCAGGATCAGGCGAACCTCTCTTCCATCCAGGGGTCGCTCACTCCAGCTGTTGCCGGACTCGTTGTCTTCGCCAAGACGTCTCATGAGGCATGGACCATCCTCGAGCGCTCGTTTGCGGCGCAGTCGCAGGCCCGTGTCTCTGCGCTCCGTCGTCAACTTGGGGAGTGTGAAAAGCTTGACTCCACGGCCACTGAGTTCTATAACAAGGTCAAGGGCCTTGTCAACACGTTGGCCTCCATCGGACAGCCGCTCACCGACTCTGAGTTCAACTCCTTCATTGTCAATGTCCTTGACGAGGAGTACGATGCCTTGGTCGAGATCATCAACGAGCGGGGCAACTCGACCCCCATGATGGCGCATGAGGTCTTCTCCCGCCTTCTCCTCACTGAGCAGCGGGTCGAGTCGTGCCGCTCCAAGAGCAACGGGTCCCTCTCGGCCAACGCCTCCACCCCTCGGCGTCCAAGTCTCCCTCGGGGCTGCCACCGCCTCCCGCCTCGCCCCCCTGCGTCCGCGACCTTACCGGGGGCTGGTGGTAGGCGTGTGTGTGTGTGTGTGTGTCAATTTTGTGGCATTGAGGGGCACTAGGCCTCCAAGTGTCACAAACGCTTCCAGAAGAGCTTCCTTGGCCTCGGCAATGATGGCAAGGACACGCGCAACTTTGCGCGTCAGGTTGCCATGGCAGATCGCCCGACGTCAACAAAGCAGCAAGGGCAACAAGGGCACACTCAGTCCTACTCTATTGACTCGCACTGGTATATGGATTCTGGAGCAACGGAGCATCTGACGAGTGAGATGGGGAAGCTCCGTACTCGTGAACCTTATCATGGCTCCGACAAGATCCACATCGTAAATGGAGCAGGTATGCATATATCTCATATTGGTCAAGCATCTCTTCTCACTAGGCATGCAAATAGGAGTCTTCAGCTTCACAATGTTCTTAGAGTTCCATCTGTGACACGTAATCTTCTTTCTGTTCCTAAACTCACACGTGATAATAATGTGCTTTGTGAATTTCATCCTTTTGATCTTTTTATTAAGGATAGGGGCACGAGGGACATTCTTCTTAGCGGACGTCTGTGCCAGGGCCTCGATCGTTTGGAGCATCCTGGCGTTGCTCGTGTTTTCAATGGAGTTCGGGTCTCTCCGTCACAGTGGCATGCTCGTCTCGGTCATCCAGCCACACCTATCGTTATCCATGTTTTGCGTCGTCATGAACTTCCTAGCATGTCTAGTAATAAAGACGTAGCAGTGTGTGATGCTTGTCAGCAAGGGAAGAGCCATCAACTTCCTTTTTCAGAGTCTAGTCGTGAAGTGAAACATCCTCTAGAACTTGTGTTTTCAGATGTATGGGGTCCTGCTTAGACTTCTGTTAGTTGTCATAATTATTATATCAGTTTCGTTGATGCTTACAATCACTTTACTTGGCTTTATCTTATTAAGCGTAAATCTGATGTGTTCGATATCTTTGTTCAGTTTCAAAAACATGTTGAACGCCTTCTCAACCATAAAATTGTTCATGTTCGGTCAGACTGGGGGGGGGGGGGGGGGGGCGAGTACCGCAACCTCAACTCCTTTCAGTCGCTTGGGATCGCTCACCGTTTAGCATGTGCACATACACATCAGCAGAACGGTTCTGTGGAACATAAGCATCGTCATATCGTCGAAACTGGTCTTACTCTTTTGGCCCATGCATTGATTCCTTTTCAGTTTTGGAGTGATGCTTTCACCATTGCATGTTTTCTTATCAACCGTACTCCCACTCGTGTTTTGAACATGAAGACTCACATTGAATGTCTCCTCAATGAACAACCTGATTATACCTTTCTCAAGGTTTTTGGGTGTGCTTGCTGGCCGCACCTTCGTCCATATAACAAACGCAAGCTGGAGTCCGATCCAAAAAGTGTGTCTTTCTTGGTTATAGCTCCCTTCATAAAGGTTACAAATGTCTTCATGTTCCCACTAATCGAGTTTATATATCTCGGGATGTTGTGTTTGATGAGCATGTTTTTCCCTTCACCAAATTTCCTGTGTCCACTACTGAACCACCATCCATGCATTTATCCTCCATTGCCTCTGACCAATTTGATGATGTTGCATACTCTCCTATTTTGTTGCCTAACTATGGTGCAGGCACCGGACGCGGAGCTCGTTTGGAAATTTTAGAGGCACCGGAGTGTCCTTCGTCAGCCTCCCTAGTGGCTCACATCGATCTGCATGGCCTTGACTCCCGCGCCAATGCATGTGAGCCCGACCACCCAGTGACGCCGCTCGTCTCAGCGCCCCTGGCCTTTGGGCTGCCTGCCTCGGCGCCCCTGGTCTCTGGGTCATCCGCCACGGCGTCCCTGGCCTTTGGGCCGACCTCGCCGCTACGACCTACCACACCGGCCTCGCCACTACGGCCCGTCACGCCGGCCTCGTTGCCTCTTCGGCCTCCCACGCCGGCCTCGCCTGTTCGGCCTGCGTCGCCGGTTTCGCTTGGGCCGGGCTCACCTGGGTCGGTGGCGACCCCTGGCTCGGGCTCATTGTCGCCGGTCCTGGCTGGGGCATCTTCCCCAGTGGCTGCGGCGTCTCCTTTGTCGTCGCCATCATCGGCTGAGCCTTCCTCGACTCCTGTAGCGCCTGCGGCTCCTCAATGACCACATACACGGAGTCGCAGTGGCCTTCTTCAGCCCAAGCAGCGTCATGATGGGACTGTTGCTTGGTTGACTGCATGTCTGGCTGCTGCTCGTGCGGATCCGGCCTCTAAGCCTCACACGTATCAAGCTTCTTTGAGTATACCTCATTGGAGAGAGGCTATGGAGCAGGAGTACCATGCTCTTCTTCGTAACAAGACATGGACTCTTGTTCCGCCACCACCCCGTGTTAACGTCATTGACTCTAAATGGGTTTTCAAAGTGAAGAAACATTCTGATGGGTCCATTGAGCGCTACAAGGCACGTCTGGTTGCCAGAGGTTTTCGGCAGTGCTATGGTCTTGATTAGGAAGACACCTTCAGTCCAGTGGTTAAACCTACTACCATCAGGCTTCTTCTCTCTCTTGCAGTCACTCGAGGTTGGTTTCTTCGTCATCTTGATGTACATAATGCTTTCCTCCATGGTGTACTGGAGGAGGAGGTTTACATGCGGCAGCTACCTGGTTTCTCTGATCCCGATCATCCTGATTATCTGTGTCGTCTCACAAAAGCACTCTATGGTTTGAAGCAGGCTCCTCGTGCTTGGCATGCCCGTCTTGCGACAGCTCTTCATGCTCATGGTTTTGCATCATCAACTGCTGACTCTTCATTATTTATTCTATAGAGGCCTGAAGTTACTATGTATCTGCTGGTCTATGTGGATGATATTATTCATGTTAGTTCTTCTCAGTCGGCTGCTACTGCTCTTGTTCGGTCTCTTGGTGCTGAATTTGCTGTCAAAGACCTTGGGAAGCTTCACTACTTCCTTGCCGTGGAAGTTGCTTCTTGTTCTGATGGTCTTCTTATGATGCAAAAGAAGTACCCTTTGGATTTGTTGCAGCGAGCTGGGATGCTTAAGTGCAAACCGATGACTACACCTATGTCTACCACTGACAAGATCACTACTGTGGATGGTGAGCTTCTGACATATGCTGATGCGACACAATATAGGAGCATTGTTGGTGGCCTTCGGTACTTGATGATCACACACCCAGCTATTTCCTTTGTTGTCAACAGAGTCTGTCAGTATCTACAGGCACCTCATGACACTCATTGGTCGGTGAAAGTGCAACTATCCCTAGGTGGTTTTGGTAATTCATAACAACATATAGCTCATTGAGCTAATGCTATTTCAAGATAAATATTTCAGGAAAGCTCAATGATTGGCATGGCATGGATTAGAAAAGTGGACCCCTCAAAATGCCAAGGACAAAAGGATTGGCTCAAGCTCAAAGCACAAGACTCTACATTTTTCATTTTAGTGATCCAAGATCACATTGAGTCCATAGGAAAAGCCAATACTATCAAGAGGGGGTGAGGTGCTGCTTAATGAGGTTCTTGCTCAAAATGCTTAGTGATATGCTCCAGAGCCCTCAACTACTTTCTCATATCCACATATGTCCCAAACTAAAAGTTAAACTCGGCGCCACCGAGTTCTCTTGACATAGCCACTGCCAGAAACCCTAGTCTTTTCGGTCTCACCGATAGGGATCTCGATCTCACCGAGATGGGATTGTAATCTCTCTGTTTCCCTTCATAACATTTCAGTCAAACCGAGATGAGAGATTGGTCCCACTGAGATTGCAATGCAAACTCTCTGTTTCTCTTTTGTAAGGTTTCGATCCAACCGAGATGAGCGAATCGGTCCCACCGAGTTTTCCTGACCAACTCTCTGGTTAGTCTATTACCAAAATCGGTCTCACCGAGATTAAGTTATGCCCTAACCCTAATGACATCGGTCCCACCGAGTTGACACGTCGGTCCCATCGAAAACCCTAACGGTCACATTATGAACCAAATCGGCCTGACCGAGTTTCATGATGCGGTCCCATCGAGTTTGGTAAATTGTGTGTAACAGTTAGATTTTGTGTGGAGGCTATATATACCCCTCCACCCACTCTTCATTCATGGAGAGAGCCATCAGAACATGCCTACACTTCGAACATACATTTTCTGAGAGAGAACCACCTACAGTTGTGTTGAGGTCAAGATATTCCAATCCAACCACATAAATCTTGATCTCTAGCCTTCCTCAAGTTGCTTTCCACTCAAATCATCTTTCTACCAAATCAAATCCTATGAGAGAGAGTTAAGTGTTGAGGAGACTATCATTTGAAGCACAAGAGCAAGGAGTTCATCATCAACACACCATCTATTACCTTTTGGAGAGTGGTGTCTCCTAGATTGGCTAGGTGTCACTTGGGAGCCTCCGTCAAGATTGTGGAGTTGAACCAAGGAGTTTGTACGGGCAAGGAGATCGCCTACTTCGTGAAGATCTACCCTAGTGAGGCAAGTCCTTCATGGGCGATGGCCATGGTGGGATAGACAAGGTTGCTTCTTCGTGGACCCTTCGTGGGTGGAGCCCTCCGTGGACTCGCGCAACCGTTACCCTTTGTGGGTTGAAGTCTCCATCAACATGGATGTACGATAGCACCACCTATCGGAACCACACCAAAAATCTCCGTGTCTACATTGCGTTTGCTCCCTCAAACTCCTCCCTTCACCTTCATATGCAATTGTTTTACATTACGCTGCTATACTCTTAGAATTGCATGTGTAGGTTGATTACTTGTTTGTGCTAAGTTGCTAAAATCTGCCAAGACTTAAAATTGGGAAAAGGCTAGATTTTTATTTGGTCAAGTAGTCTAATCACCCCCCTCTAGACATACTTTCGATCCTACAAGTGGTATTAGAGCTTTGGTCTCCATTTGCTTTGATTTCCATAGCTTTTGGTGGTCATAGCCTTGGTTTCACAACCTAGGAGAGTATGGCGTCTAGTGAGGGAAATTACCACCGTAGAGGTCCTTACTTTGATGGTACAAATTTTGCTAGTTGGAAGCATAAGATGAAAATGCATATTATTGGACATAACCCCGCCGTTTGGGCTATTGTGTGTATTGGCTTACAAGGTGAATTCTTTGATGGGAGAGAACTAAACCGTGAAGCTACCGCGGAAGAGTTGAAGATGCTGCAATATAATGCTCAAGCTTGTGATATTCTCTTCAACGGATTGTGCCCCGAAGAATTCAACAAAATCAGCCGTCTTGAGAATGCAAAGGAAATTTGGGATACTTTGGTTGATATGCATGAAGGTACCGACTCCATCAAGGAATCCAAATTGGATGTGCTTCAAAGTCAACTTGACAAGTTCAAATGAAGGATGGTGAAGGTGTCGCTGAAATGTACTCTAGGATTGCTCTCATCACAAATGAGATTGCCGGCTTAGGAAGTGAAGAGATGACCGATAGATTCATCATCAAGAAGATCCTAAGAGCCTTGGATGGAAAATATGATACCGTGTGCACATTGATCCAAATGATGCCCAACTACAAAGGTCTCAAGCCAACGGAAGTCATTGGAAGAATTGTTGCTCATGATATGTCACTTAAGGATAAGGAAGAGCTTCACAACAAGTCAAGTGGTGCTTACAAAGCCTCATGTGATGCCCCCACATCATCAAATGAGAAGCAAACCTTCAATGAAGAATTGAGCCTAATGGTGAAGAACTTCAACAAGTTCTACAAGAGTAGAAGCAAGGAAAAAAGTTCCAAGTCAAGGTCCTACAATGACAAAAGATCTTCTAGTCGTGAGCGTAACTGCTACAATTGTGGAAGACCCGGACACTATTCTAATGAGTGTACGGCTCCCTACAAAAGAAGAGAAGATTCTCCCAAGAGAAGAAGTAGGAGAGAAGAATCACCATCAAGAGAGAGGAGGAGCAGAGATGATCGTTATGAACGAAGATCCTCTCGGAGAAACAAGGATTCGGAGAGGAAGACAAGTAATCAAGGAGCTACACAAAATGAAGACATCAAGCTCATGTTGGTGAATGGGTATTTGACTCTGACTCCGACCATCACTCCGAAAGAAGTTATCACTCCGACTCCGAATATACTCAAGATGAAGGTGTTGCCGGACTAGCACTTGTGACAACCAACTCCTACGACATATTTGACTCACCAAATGAAGGAATTGGAAGATGCTTCATGGCTAAAGGTCCAAAGGTAACACACGCCGAGTATGTTGATTTCAATAGTGATGAAGATGATTTGCTAGGAGATGATGATTTACTTGTTGACAACTCTAGTTATGAAAACTATGATGAACTTGCTATTAATCATGCTAATCAAGATAAAATGAATGACGATGATAAGAAGGAGATTGAGCGTCTAACTAAAGAACTAAACACTCTTAAGTTAGCTCATGAAACTACCTTGAAAGATCATCGATAACTTTTAAAGACTCATGAGAAGCTACGCTTTGAAAAGCTCAACCTTGAGCAAGAGCATGAGTTCTTAAAAGCAACCAATGATGATCTTCGCAAGAAAAGTTCTTCTTACATTGCCAAGCATTTACTCTTGTCTACTTACATGCCACAAGTTAAATCTAGCAACAAGAAAAAGAAAGATTCTTCATCTAGTAGTAACAACAATCATGCTAAATCCAATGTTGTTGCTTCTACTAGTTCTCTTGATTCCACTAATGACTCTCTTAGCCAAGTTACACTTGAGCAAGAAAATAGCTTATTGAAGGGAATTATAGAGAAAGGTGCTTACAAGAGCCTTGCCAGAAGTAAGCAATTTGAGGAAATTGTACGCAAGTAAGGAAGGCACCGAAAGAATCAAGGTGTTGGTTTCGAATGAAAGTTAAATGCCAATGGAGAGTGGGAAGAAGATCAATACCCCAAGACGAAGTTTGTTCCTCAACAAGAGAAGTATGATCCTACTTCTTTCAAAGGAACACAAGCTCAAGATGATCTTCCACCACAAGACCACAAGCAAAAAAGGCAAGGACAAGCTTCAAGAGGAGATTGATGCATTTAAAGAAGCTCCTAAGGCCTTGGTCAAGTGGGTTCCCAAGACTACATCAAGTTCTACCTCATCAAGTACGACTACAACTCCAAGGATTCCCATCAAGATGGTGTGGATCCTGAAGAAGAAGAACTAGAAAGTTCTTGAGAGTGACTCCGCCAACATACATCACTCTTATCATTTGGCAATAACAAGTGCAAACAACTTCCATATCTTGCACTAGTTCAAGGAGTCACAAAGCCTCTTGTTGGTAAGACAAGGGACAAGGTAACCTAATGCTTTCATGGACATCATCTTGTGTATACATCAGTCTATGTCTATGGATATCCTTGCTTGTTCCTTGTGGGACTAACTCGTGTAGGTATTGAAAGTGCAACTCACTCCAATGGAATGCACTACAAAAAAAGACACATCCGTGACATTTTGGGCCGGACGAATTTTTTTTGTCATACTTATGACACTTCTATGACGATAATTGTGACAAAACCCGGTATCATCATAGATGTGGTGGGGTCCTGCTTCTATGACAAAAAATCATGACAGGAAATGGGCTTTTCGTCCTGGGCGGGCCGGAGATGCAGCTGCATGAT
Source organism: Triticum monococcum (assembly GCA_034509565.1). Lineage (NCBI taxonomy): Eukaryota > Viridiplantae > Streptophyta > Magnoliopsida > Poales > Poaceae > Triticum > Triticum monococcum. The sequence goes on along the minus strand of CM067843.1, from coordinate 567,480,514 downwards.
ATTCTTTGGGCCGTCCATGACGGAAAAAACCGTGGTAGAAGCGAGGGCGAGGAAAATATCAGGGTGTTCCCGGTTACGGTGGGTGGTCGGGGCCGAGCGGTGCGTGTTTCTCTCGTACACGCATGCACGTGGGTGCGAGGCATTGGGCTCTAACTGAACCCGAGCAAGGCGCTGGGCTCTAACTGAACCCGAGCGATTGCACTGCAGGCTACGCGTTATTGAACCTGAGCAATCGATCGATGGCTGTTAACTGAACCCGATCGAGCGATTCCTTCGCTACTGCTGCTAACTGAAGCCGATCGATGTTGCCTCTTGATGAACAGTGAGCGTTGCTAGGGGGATTGGATGAACAGTTCCTGATGGGGGTGGATGAACAGGCCCCCATGGTGTTGGCTCTGGATGAACAGGACCCCGATCGATCGGGCCGGTTGGGGCTGGATGAACAGGACTCCATGGAGGGCAGGATGAACAGGACCACCCCATGGAGGGCTGGATGAACAGTAGATGGTGGAGGGCTGGATGAACAGTAGCCCGTGGAGGGGTGGTTGAACAGGAGCCCGTGGAGAGGGCTGGTTGAACAGTATCTGGTGGAGTAGCACGCGGTGGAGGCTGGATGAACAGGGGCCCGTGGATGAACAATCGCAGGTGGGGGCTGGAGGAGGTCGACGGTGGATGAATAGTAGCCTGTGGAGGCTGGAGGGGGTCGACGGTGGAGATGAACAATATCCCGTGGAGTCCCGTTTTGCGGTACGCAACACCCCTCCCGATGAACAGGACCCCTGTTTCGACCGTAGCGCTCCAACACAAGTCCGTTTCCTCCGTTTTGCGGTAGGCCACACCCTCCCGATCAACAGGAACCCCGTTCCGACCGTAGGAGGTCCGTTTCCTCCATTTTGAGGTACGCCCGACCCCTCCCGATGAACAGGATCCCGTTTCGACCATGGCCGGTCAAACAAGGCCGTTTCCTCCATTCTGCGGTACGCCAGGCCTCGTTTCCATCGGTTGTTCCATCCAAGCCCTCCCGATGAACACGACGATGCATTCCGTTCCGACCCAGCCGGTTGGCTCCCCATAAACACGACGATGACGATGCAGTTTCTCCGTTCCGACCCCGCCATGTACACGAGCCCTGGCCGTACGTATGTGCGAGTAGGCGTTCGAGACCCTACCCGTATGTACGTACATGGCCGTATTTTCTTTCTTGCACACTGGCCGCTGTACGTACATGTACATGCTACGTGCGCGCCTCTACTACGACATGTGCGTGCCTCTACATCGACCATTATGTACGTACACGTTCGCGACCAGAATGAGAACGCTACGTACACTTCGACCAGGTGGGTCCCGACTGTCAGGCACTTCCTTGCGTGCGAAGATGTAACTGGTGGGTCCCAGCAGTCAGGGGGCGTATCGTTTTTTGCCCGGACGCACTTCCTTGCGTGCGAAGATGTAGCTGGTGGGTCCCAGCAGTCAAGGGGAAACGTTTTTTCGCAAAATACGGTGGCCTGTCCGGTGGGTCCCAGCTGTCAGGTGGAGGAATAATTATTTTGCGCGTAATAAGGAGGCACTTCCTTGCTGCGGCGGTGGACCCAGCTGTCAGCCTCTCCACGTACAGTCCATGTCCGATGGAAGCCGTTCCTTGACCACGTTGACCACGCTGCGACGAGAGCACCAGGGCGGTGGACGACGGCGAGGCCTAGGAAGGGGACGACGCGGAGCCGGGGAAGACGCGGCAGTGGAAGCCCGCGCGGAGAGGAGTACGAGGGTTCACTGGTTCAGCTGTGGTGTGAGGCTGCCGTCGCCGCAGGGCCTGGCCAGCGGTGGGAATAGTAGGGGGCGGTGAGGCCTCCGCGGCAACACAGCCGGCCACGGGAGGCAGGAGCATGCGGCACGACCGGCGCTGCTTTGGGCGGCTGGAGCAAGAAGACCAGAGGTTGAAGAAGCACTACGGCCGTTGGTTGGACATCGTATGGTCACTGGAGCTAGAATCGTTCATATTGACTAAGTTGACAAAGCACTCCATCCCCATCAACTTAGTAGGCCCACAAGTCAGCCTCCCACCAAGGTGGGTCCCGACCAGCAGGTCATTTTTTTGTGCGTAATAAGGAGGCACTTCCGGTGGGTCCGAGCTGCCAGCGAGGGGAACATTTTTTTCGCGCAATACGGTGGCCCGTCCGGTGGGTCCCAGTAGTCAAGGGGGAAACATTTTTTTCGTGAAATACGGTGGCCCGTCCGGTGGGTCCCTGCTGTCAGGTGGAGGAATCATTATTTTCCGCGTAATAAGGAGGCACTTCCTTGCTGCCGTCGTGGACCCAGCTGTTAGCCTCTCCATGTACAGTCCACGTCCGATGGAAGCCGTTCCTTGACCACGTTGACCACGCCGCGCCGAGAGCACCAGGGCAGTGGACGACGGCAAGGCCTAGGAACGGGACGACGCGGAGCCGGGGAAGACGCGACAGTGGAAGCCCGCGTGGAGAGGAGTACGAGGGTTCACTGGTTCGGCTGCAGTGTGAGGCTGCTGCCGCCGCAGAATAATAGGGGGTGTGGGTGAGTAGAGGGATGGCCTGGCCATCGATGGGAGTAGTAGGGGGCGGTGAGGCCTCCGAGGCATCACAACCAGCCACGGGAGGTAGGAGCACGCGGCACGACCGGCGCTGCTTTGGGCGGCTGGAGTAAGAAGACCAGAGGTTGAAGAAGCACTACGGCCATTGGATGGACATCGTACGGTCACTACAGCTAGAATCAATTATATTGACTAAGTTGACAAAGCCCTTGGTATGCATCAACTTAGTAGGCCCACAGGTTAGCCTCTGAAACGATGCACCCAGATGTCTGGGGGAGGAATCATTTTTTGGGCGGCTGAAGCAAGAATATCCGAGATTGAAGAAGAAGCACGACATCCGTTGGATGGACATCCAACGGCCACAGCTGCCAGAACCGTGTGTTGTTGACAAAGCCTTGCATACGCGTCAACTTAGTTTTTTTAGGGGACGCGTCAACTTAGAAGGCCCACAAGTGTGTGGCAGAGAACATATAGCCCATTTGCGATTTGTAAGAATGTACAACCCATTTTTTAATTCTAACAGAATTTACTACAGCCCATCTATAGTTTGTTAAAACTACAACCCATTTTCTAGTTAGGACAACGATTAATAGTTTTAACCAACCGCTCAAAACAGAATTCAAAAAAAATTCCTACATTTTTATGGGATCCGAAATATTTTTATCAGAAATTTCTAGTTAGATTAAATATAATTTCAAAATAAAGTTGTATTACGTTAAAATCCAACGAAATATTGCGTGCGCAACAAGTAATGAAATTAAAATTTTCAAAATTCAAAAATAATATATTTTTAAAACTAATTACGCGTTTGGTGCATTCTTTATAGTTACTGCCGAGTTATTATAATTACATCCCATTTATTATTTCTTAAAGTCCATTTTCTTGTTAAGCCTAATGCATACCTCTTAGGATAGTTTGCAGCCCAGCGGAGCGGAGAATAACAAGTTGACCCGGATATTGTGTACAACTGACGGCCCAGTTGCATTGCTGATGTTGAAAAAAGGCCTGTGTAGTACAGTACAACCTAACATGGCTACTCAGCCCATATTCAGCGACGCCGGAAATGCCCAAACAAGGTTTTTGTACAACTTTTTGAAGTCACTGAGCTCAATTAATAACTTAAGAAAAAAGTTAGATTACAGTGGAACCTAATTAAAAGCTGTCACGAGCAAAGAAATAATTCAACCGGTCCCACTTGTGCATGTGTGTGTGTGTGAGAGAGAGACCCATCGGTCGATGCTCGTAAATACATCTTTCAGCCATATGCATTGCTGATGCTCAGTAAAAACTTATATAGTTGACACAATCATATAGAACATCATAGCACACTAAACTTGCATACAAAAATTTCACGCAGGCGGCACAATCAGGATGGAAGCAGTGGATCGCTACGGGTAGGGCTATGTTGAAACCAACAGTTCATCCCTTGAATGCTGTGCAAAGAAAATAGACAGACAACACAATAAGTTCTGCTAGCACATTAAGTTGACGTACAACCCCTTTCTAAAAAAAGTTCATGTACAAAATTAGAACATGTCACAATCAAATGTACTGGCACATCAGTGCTTCACACCCATAGGTCGGATTTAACTAGTATCTGACAAGATTCAGTTGTTACCTCAAATTAGAGCACATCCATGAAGCCAGCCCTGCCTCTTCTCCCAAAGAAGCAGTGGCCTCCGCCGCGCGATGGAGTAGGCCCTGTGCCATCCATCGTTCCGAGCAACACAAGGAAAGTCTGACGTTGACTCCTGTAATGGACGTCGTCGACGGACCCTGGCACCAGCGGTGGTGGCCGGACTTCGATTGATGGATTGACCACTTCTTCGACATGCACGAACACTCAATACAGGTACATCCCTAACGTGGTCCGCGGAGGCTGTCGATGTCAAAACCGGCGGATCTCGGGTAGGGGGTCCCGAACTGTGCGTCTAAGGATCGATGTAAACAGGAGACAGGGAACACGATGTTTACCCAGCTTCGGGCCCTCTTGATGGAGGTAATACCCTACTTCCTGCTTGATTGACTTTGATGAATATATGGGTTACAAGAGTTGATCTACCTCGAGATCGTATGTTGTGGTCTAAACCCTATAGGTATGATGAGTAATGTCATGATCATCTATCAACTAGCCTGGCCTTGGCTTATAGAACATACCAGAGGCCTAGGATAACAAGAGTCCTAGTCGAGTACGCCAATGGGGAGGAGTCCTTGTCTTGATCACCAAGTCTTGAGGAATGTTCCTTGTATATGTCATCGGCTGTCCGAACTGGCACATGAGTATTCGGCCCTGGGGGTCCTCAGCCGAATCTAACTGATCGGGAGACGGCGTGGTGAGTACCCCCTAGTCCAGGACACCGTCAGTAGCCCCTTGAACCGGTCTTCAAGTTGGGGGCGCTCCTCGATTCTTCCGAACTGTTCTTCGTCTTCAGTTGTCGGTCTTGAAAACTGGTTCAACAAATCTTCCCATCTTCTATCTTGAGGATTACCGAGCTAAATCTGAAGATCTCACATGTCGGGTATCCGAGGAGCCCTTTAAGTCTTCGACCTTTATCAATACCTTGTTATTTTTATGCCACACCTCGGATTTGCAGTTATTCCCGGGCGGCAGCATCCTCTTGCGTCTGAGCTCCAACTCCGGACTGCATTCGAGGTATCTTTTGCAGCCGAGCACCAACGCTGGACCGCTTCCGAGCTCTAACGCCGGAATGTATCCGAGCTCCAACGCCGGACTATGTATCCGAGCTCCAACGCCAGACTGCATACGAGCTCCAATGCCGGACTGTGTCTGAGGTGTCATAAACCACCTTGGTTCAAAGAAGTTGAAGGAATTTAGCCGAGCTTTAATGCCGGAAATGCCCTCTATGGAGCCAGCCACTAGCGCCCGAGCTTTATGCCGGACTGCTTCCGAGGTGGTGCACCACCCCGAATGTGGGCCGATTTTTTGTCAATATTTTTGATTGGTGCAATTTATTCTTTGCCGAGATATATAGCCAGTAGCCCTCAAGGTGTGTATCGGTCTAAAACCTGAGATGCACCTGAAGGATGACATAAGTCCGTTGATCCCAGTAGCCGCCGAGACTCAGGTTGATTTGCAAAATCAGTCTGAGGATCAACTCCTAGCTCGCCAGAATACTTCGGGACACTAAAAGCGGTGTGCAGAGTCCTCGAGACTCAGGTTGGGTGTGGCCGACCAACCTGAGGATCAAAATCTCCTCGGAAATTGTATTGCACTTAAAATTTTCTGCATTGGACAGGCAATGCAGTAGCCCCCGAGACACCGGTCGGGTGGCAACACCAGATCAAGGAATCTATGTGCCCCTTTAATATTTGTAAATAATAAGCCCGAAGCCCAGTAGCCCCCGAGCCTTAATGCGGGCACGGGTGGCCGAATTAAGGATCGATACCCATAGTAAAATCACAAATTATGTGTAATGACTCTATGTATCCAAGTACTTAACGTCATTAATGCTCGGATCCGCATTGTACAAAACTTTGTTGACCGACCATCGTCTTCCACCTCCTCGGCCAGTAGCCGAGGAGTGTTTGTCCTACTTTATAAAACCTTTATGAGGGCAAAGATTTACGACAAACAAGGCAATCTGGCCATACGGCTTTATAAACAAAGGTACGCAGAGAGATATGTTATATTACTGTTTAACATAAGAAATGTCTTCCAAAGAAAATAGTCCCGCTATCGGTTCCTTTCTTTGGGTTGTCATGGTAAGCATGATCATGAAACCTTAGTTCTAATGTAAGAGTGAAATATTGAGGATTTAGTTTGGGAGGCCAGTTACTAGCCCCCGGTAGTGTTCGGCGACAGTCAAGGTCAAGCCGTAAACACTTCGGCCAATGTTATGACTGGCCCATCATTTAACACAGTCATCGGATCGCTGACCAGTTTATGCTTATTCTGACAGTTAGTTTTTGGCTTTCTCCACTAAGGTGCTTAACCATGTGAGCTGGAAGCACAATCGCAGTGGTTCTCCCTTTGCACACCTAGCCGAACAAAGCGGAATGTAGGAGGCAAGCACAGGAGCCGGGAAACCCAACTATTGACCGAAGACACAATTCAAAACCGATGCATATATAGCAATATCCGAGAATGTTTTTGCCGAATCTCTAAAGGTGTCCGGCGTTGCACTGCGAGACTTGTGCTGAAAACACACAAATAGTTTAAAAGTGCCAAAAGCTTGGAAAACCAAAAAACGTCAGTAAAAACATGACGTCCGAACAAGATCAAGTGTTTGGTGCCAATCCGAAAATTGGAAGAGAAAAAAAATTGTGCTTCTGTCGTGTTTTGACAACGACCAAGAAGAAAACACATTTACAACTCATATATAAATTTTAAGAGCCCCCAAGTGACTTGGGTAAAAGAATTTTATGTATAATGATTGTATGTACCGAAGTACTTATATCATATGTGTGTTCACCCGAACTTTAAACGCGTCTTAACTGACCGTCGACTTCTCCCTCTTCGGCCAAGGGCCGAAGAGTGTCATGAACTGCGCCTGTTGAGAGTATTGATGGTGTTTCCGATGACCAAGCAATCAGGCCATAAGGCTGTAACAGACAAAGCGTGCTCAGGGAACTTATGCTATATTACTAACGAAGTGTAAGAAGCATCTTCGAAGAAAATAGTACCCCCACCGATACCTTCCTTCGGTGCTCATTATTATTATGGGACTTGTGCAATAGATTTTTTGTACTCATGAGTTCCGTTGTGTGCCGACCATGATTGAAAACAATAAGAGCGCTAGCTTTCGGCTTCACCCAGTCTGAGGTCAGAGCTCGGATGACCCGGTCGTGACAATCGCAGAGATGCTCCCTTTACTCCCTAGCCGAACAATCGGTAACGTAGGGGTAAACACAGGAGCGAGGCAACCCAGCTTGCAAATCGCTTAGGTCAATATGGTGCATATTGTGGCGTAATACACAAACAAGGAACGGGGTCGTAGAAGTATAATCATATGCAAGAGGAAAAGCTCCATCAAGGGAGCCCCAAATAAACGGGGTATTTGAATATGCGAGTCACAAACAAAGTTTTGACAAGGAACTTTGTCACAAACAACTTCGTGCTGAAAAGTATAATGCTTGGTCGAATCGAACAAAATTTAAAACTGAAAGTTTTTGAGCATGAAAGCGACTTAGCTGGTTAATGTGCTCGATGTTGATGACGCATGCCGAGATTGTGGCGGGACAAGATCCCAGCCCCTAAGTCGGTCCTGAGATGTCCGAGTAAAGAACTCGGCTTGATGAAGTGGTGACGCAACATAGTCGATGGGCGAGGTGAAAACCCCAGTCCGACCGCGGCGACGGAGCAGTCCGGCAGTGTGACGCCGAAGCCCCCATCGTGTGTTAATGAAGTGATGACGAAGCCCCCGGTCAGCCGAGGTGACGTGATACGTCGGTACGCCGCGGTGACAGTGTTGCCCGGATTATCTACCTGTGCACAAAAAATAGTGCAAGCCGGAGATAATAGGAATTATAATAATAATAAATTGTTGCACAATCAATAATTTATGCAAAATGAGTAATAAAAGAAATATGGCCTGTGCGCCGAACACTCGATGAGGTAGAGCTCTCTCGGTGATGCCGAAGTCCTCGGGGCAACCGAACACGTCGGTATGGCAACACGACCAACAAGGTGATCACGCGAGACGATTTACGCCGATTGGGATGACGACATCGGCTTGTCGAAAAGACTACGTGGCACAGTCGGAGTCGATCACCTACACACATAAAATAGTGCGGTCCAAAAATGATAATTGCTTTTCGTAAAAATAATTTATTGAAAGAGATGTGACTTGGCACCGAAGTCGTGTCGATGCAGGGCGTCGGCGTGACGCGGTGAAGGCATGGCGAAGCCCGAATTCGCAGGCCGGTCTGAGTTCCAGATGCGGTATTCGCCGAACTGTATACGAAAACTGACCGAACCACCACACGGCCGTTGTTAATGCGGGCACCATTTGATAGACATGTGTATAGATGATGAAACAAACCGGAGTAATAATTCTTTGGGAAAAATAAACCCAAGCAAGAAAAAAAATAATAGGATTGATAGCACCTGGTTTATCTGTTGTAGCAATCTGGAGAAAGGTTACTCTCAAAATTGGGGCTCGATCCGCACACCCATTGCCTGATGCATGATGAAGCGGTGGCATGGCGATGCTAGCAAAGGTTGGCCCGCCGAGGAAAAGCCCGTGGTCCAGCTAATGTGATGAAGCTGGTCGGCTGGTGACGCCGAAGTCTCCGAAGTAAGTTGATGAAGAGATGGTGAAGCCCTCGGTCTAGCCGAGGAGACGAGCAGGTCGGTAAGGAGACGTTACAGCTGCCGTGTCAGCCGAGGTGTCGAAGCAGTTCGGCGTGATCGACATCGGCTTGAATAAGCAACAGTGCGGCCATGCCGACGCAGTTCGTAACTTGTGACGCGGTCAATGTCGGTTTGATGAAGTGATCATGCGGCGATGCCTGTGTTCCCGCTCCGTGTATTCCGTGGGGCGGTGATGTTGGTGATGATTTATCCTTGTTGATTCCGAACTCTTGTTCGCTCGCCGAGATGATGATCCGAAGAAGTTGAGTTTTGCTCAAAAGGCGACGACGTGTCTAGCGCAGGTCGGTAGCGGTGGAGCAGTATTGCCGGACTGATTTGACACCAGCATGATAGTGAAGATTACCTCAGAGGAGGCTTGAAATTTTATGTGCACGTGTTTAAGAACAACGCACAATACCCTAGGAAAAAAATTCCTTTAAGAAGGTTGTCCCATATCATGTTCATAAAGAAACATGAATTTGGGTCGGATCCGTATTCGCGTAGAAAACAGACCCGAAAAGTGATGCACTGATCGGAAGGTTATCGGAGTTTGGACGGTCGGATCGAGCTGAAATTTTGAGAGGTGTTAGATATAGGAATTCCGCAGCCGATCAACGGTTGGATCTTCCAAAGGACGCCCGAGCTAAGTGCTGGAGACCACGCCCTAAACTCGTTCAGATTCCCGTCCAGATTTGACAGGGCTCCGGTATATCGTAGATTGCCGGAGATTCCTCCATCAGAACTCGACATAATTTTTCATGGTTGTTGTAGACTCAATTCCGCACAATTCCACCAAAGGGATCGTCAAAGCGACGCTCTAAGAGGCGATGACAGAGGATACAAGTTCACTGTTCGGAAAAACAGCACGGTCGCCCGAGGGCAATGTTGACGTTGAGCCCCCGAGCTCCATGGATGATTCCTCCATGATCTTGATAGAGATCGGAGTTGATGTTGATGAAGGCCCTCGTCTGAACATGACGATCGGAGATGGAGCATGGTCCTTGGTCGAGCTAAGGTGACCAGTCGAGCCGGCGACGAAGATGCCGGCATCGCAGTTGACCTGCAGACGAGCCATTGATCCTTTTACCGATCACACCGCGGAACTCTCAATGAAAGCACCAATGTCGGTGTCAAAACCGGCGGATCTCGGGTAGGGGGTCCCGAACTGTGCGTCTAAGGATCGATGGAAACAGGAGACAGGTAACACGATGTTTACCCAGGTTCGGGCCCTCTTGATGGAGGTAATACCATACTTCCTGCTTCATTGACTTTGATGATATATGGGTTATAAGAGTTGATCTACCTCGAGATCGTATGTTTTGGTCTAAACCCTATAGGTATGATGAGTAATGTCATAATCATTTATCAACTAGCCTGGCCTCGGCTTATATAACAAACCAGAGGCCTAGTATAACAAGAGTCCTAGTCAAATACGCCAATGGGAAGGAGTCCTTGTCTTGATCACCAAGTCTTGAGGAATCTTCCTTGTATATGTCATCGGCTGTCCGAACTGGCCCATGAGTATTTGGCCCTGGGGGTCCTCGGCCCAATCTAACTGATCGGGAGACGACGTGGTGAGTACCCCCTTGTCCAGGACACCGTCAGCGGCCTTGGTGATGACGAATAGTACAACCCCAGGTCATGCACCGGTATCTCAACACCAATCACCTTCGGTATGGTGGACGACTTCTTCATCCATGCCATAACCGTCAGAGCCCAGCTGTTTGGAGGAAGAAACATACTTACGAGCTCACCTCCAAGGTCGTTGATAAGCTCATTCATGGACTCGCTATTCCAAGCACGTCGAGGCATGCCATGGAAGGTAAGCTTTGTTAAAAACTCAAGCTCAGAGGGCACCGAGCCCCATCCTGGGTGCCACCGATTAAAGCTCACCAACGCGCCATCGCAGAACAAACGCCGGGAAGATTCAAACACACGACTGCAGTCGAAAGTTGTTCGGAACCTGATGAAGAAATCAGCCGGTGGCGGACAGACTTCGACGAGCAAGTCACTTATTTGGATGCCGTGCGCAATGCCAAGAGCTTTGACAAGGTCGTCCGGCGAGACGGGGGGCCGGTCGGTTACCATTAGCACTTTGCCGACAAACTGGTCGTCAAGCGCCGCCATGTCACTGTTGAGCGACAACACGCAGCGACCGAAGGCAGGACGGACCTCAGGATCTCCGGCTCGGAGATCCACGTTGACCGACGACATGATAGTGAGCTTGGGTATAGGGAGTATGGGAGGGGGATTTGGGGAAACTAGAGTAAGAATCGAGATTCCAGAGGTGGGGGAGGGGCGGGAGATTGGGGATGAAAAGGAAGCTTGAATTTCAAACACACACCAATATGCTCTCGGCGCGCAAGCGCACGAAAACACCAGTGGCGCCCACATGTCGGCCTAAGAGTCCTTATTCTTTGTTTTTTGGAGAGCTTGGCCTTATTTTTGAGGATCTTTTGAGAGCCCGGCCTGAGAGTCATAATTGACCTGTTTGGCATTGCGTTACTACTCGGTCCATATTCAACGACACCTCACTGGCCCAAACAAGTGTACATCATCGAAAGGACACCGAGCTCAAATTATATAACTTGAAAAAAGGAGATACACTCTGAACACTGGAGAATGGTGATGCCCTCATTTAGCCCACCAGTAGTTCGAGACAATAAACAGTTCTAAACAATGATATATACAACATGCAAACACTGACTAGTGACTACTACTGACATAAACAACAAGACATGATAGTTCATAAGAAGTCTTGCTACACCACCAAAATGCACCCATCTGCAGCGCTCAGAATCTCGTGATCCAGACGAGAATGACATTCTAAACAGAGGCAACTATTACATAGTAAGAGTGACATAGACGAGGATGAACAAATGACAAGGAATATGCATAACAAAAGAAAGAACTATCCATCCAGAACAAGCAGCAAAGACAACAAAGTCATTCGAAGAGATGATTCAACACCATCATAATTTGCAGCCCCGCTTTAGCGACCAATGATATGGAGACACTGGTACTCCACCCTTTCGACGCAATAGCCCAATTACCTATCAACCTGAAGGCTTGAACCACATCACCGCTTGTCGTAATTGAGACATCCAATGATCAAAGTTAATCTGGATGCCTTTGTCATTCTCACCTTCTTTTGGCTGCAGGCTATATCGTTGACAATCAGGGGAGTTTGCTCCCGAACTCCTAGGGCTCGCTGTGTAGACACAGTTTTCCATAGCGAACAGAGCCTCTCTGCCATGAAGGTCCTTGCCAACGGTGATCTCCTAGTTAATCGGATAATTGAGTCCGAGAAATAGAGAGTGTGAACCAAGGCTATTTACCCGCCTCAGGGAGTCCTGGATTAGGGGGTCTCCGGACAGTCGGACTATATCCTTTGGCCGGACTGTTGGACTATGAAGATACAAGATTGAAGACTTCGTCTCATGTCCGGATGGGACTCTACTTGGCGTGGAAGGCAAGCTAGGCAGTACGGATATGGATATCTCCTCCTTTGTAACCGACCTTGTGTAACCCTAGCCCCCTCCGGTGTCTATATAAACTAGAGGGTTTCCGTCTGTAGGACAACATGCAATCGTACCATAGGCTAGCTTCTAGGGTTTAGCCTCTCCGATCTCGTGGTAGATCAACTCTTGTAATACTCATATCATCAAGAATAAATCAAGCAGGACGTAGGGTTTTACCTCCATCAAGAGGGCCCGAACCTGGGTAAAACATTGTGTCCCCTGCCTCCTGTTACCATCCTCCTTAGACACACAGTTCGGGACCCCCTACCCGAGATCCTCCGGTTTTGACACCGACATTGGTGCTTTCATTGAGAGTTCCTCTGTGTCGTCATCATCAGGCTTGATGCCTCCTTCGATCATCGTTAGCAATGCGGTCCAGGGTGAGACTTTTCTCCCTGGATAGATCTTCGTATTTGGCGGCTTTGCACCGCGGGCCAATTCGCTTGGCCATCTGGAGCAGATTGAAAGTTACGCCCCTGGCCATCAGGTCAGGTTTGGAAGTTTAAACTACACGGCCGACATCCGCGGAGACTTAATCTTCGATGGATTCGAGCCATTGCCAAGTGCGCCGCACTGTCACGATGGGCATGATTTAGCTCTGCCGCCGGACAATGTTCAGGAGATCGCACCTGCAATCGCTCCGACCTTCAATTCGGAGCCAACTGCGCCATCCAGGGACGGGTGGTTGAACCCCGCCATGAAGGCCGCAGCCTCGACGACGATCGAGCTGAACACAAACCTTATCCTTCGCGAGGCCTGTGACTCCACATTGCCGGGCTCTTCTCCAGACTCTGAACCATCCGCGCCCCTGCCAATCGAATCCGATTGGGCGCCGATCATGGAGTTCACCGCCACGGATATCTCTCAGCACTCGCTCTTCGGCGACATACTAAACTCACTAAGGTCTCCCTCCTTATCAAGAGAGTCCTGGCCGGATTATGACCGACAGGATTGGGATGCGGACGATGAAGAAATTCGACGCCCACCCACCACCCACTTCATAGCCACTGTCGATGATTTGACCGACATGCTCGACTTCGACTCCGAAGACATCGACGGTATGGACGACGATGTAGGAGACGATCAGGAACCAACGCCTACAGGGCACTGGACAGCCACCTCATCTCACAATGTATATATGGTGGACACACCCAAAGGAAACGACGACGAGGAATGAGAGGACACAACAAAGGATCGTTCCCTCGAAAAGCAGTCAAAGTGGCAGCGCAAGCGCCGCTCCAAACCCCGCTTCGACAGAAACAGCGGTCATACAGACCCAGCCACAGAGCAGGGCGAGCCGGCGGACGACGAACATGGCATTGAGCAACCGTCCGAACAAGGCAATTTGGATAATCAAACCGAACAACCCGTCCCCAGCAAAGATAACAGTCCGGATGACCTCATGCCGGACAAGTTCCTGGAGCAGAAGAACCTCCATAAAAGGCTCATCGCCACGGCACGTAGCCTGAAAAAGCAGAAGAGGAAGCTAAAGACTGCGGAAGATGCACTCAGAATTAGATGGAGCAAAGTACTCAACACCGCAGACAAATATGGCGGCAGTCGCCACACAAAGAGCTACCCGAAGCGAAAGCTACTGCCCGAATTTGATGAGGAGGCCTTAGAGGCCCCCAATCAAAAAACAAAGCAGCCATCCGATCGGATAGACGACCTCACGGCCAACATAGAGCGGCACACGGCGCCGCACACAAGCCAGCACGTGATCCACACGAGGACTCGCGTCAAAGAGATGGCCCAACCAGATCTATCTACGGGCCAAGAAAGCACGCTCTTGCAAGCAATGCAACACAACAAATATCCGAACACCACGGCACACCCAAATACAAGGGTGCCGCACACCCCCTATGTTTCACTGATGAGGTGCTGGACCATGAATTTCTAGCGGGATTCAAACCCGTAAACATAGAGGCATACGACGGAACAACAGACCCTGGGGTCTGGATTGAGGACTACATCCTCCACATCCACATGGCTTGAGGAGATGATCTCCATGCCATCAAATACCTACCCCTCAAGCTCAAAGGGCCAGCCAGGCATTGGCTCAAAAGCCTCCCCGAAAACACTATTGGAAGTTGGAAAGAGCTCGAGGACGCCTTTCGCGCCAATTTTCAAGGGACCTATGTCCAACCACCGGATGCAGATGATTTAAGTCATATAACTCAACAACCCGGAGAGTCAGCCCGAAAACTATGGAACAGGTTCCTTACTAAAAAGAACCAAATAGTCGACTGTCCGGACGCTGAAGCCTTGGCAGCTTTTAAACACAGCGTTCGAGACGAATGGCTCGCGAGACACCTCGGCCAGGAAAAGCCAAGAACAATGGCCGCATTAACAAGCCTCATGACCCGCTTTTGCGCGGGCGAGGATAGCTGGTTGGCAAGATGTAGCACCAGCGACCCAAGTACATCCGAAGTTAGGGATGGAAACGGGAAGCCATGACGCAGCAAAGACCAACGCCGGAATAAGGAAACCAGCCTGAAAAGCACGACAGTTAACGCCGGATTCAAAAGTTCTCGGCGGGGTCAGTAAAAGCTGCCTCTCAAGGATAACAAGGATGAACTGTCCAGCTTAAACAAAATCCTGGACAAGATATGTCAAATCCACAGCACCCCTGGTAAGCCTGCAAATCATACCCACAGAGAATGTTGGGGCTTCAAGCAATCCAGCAGACTCAATGCCGAATGCAAGGGGCTGGATACACCAAGTGAACACGATGATGAACCTCACAAGCAAAGCACTGGGGAACAGAAGAAATTCCCACTAGAAGTCAAAACAGTAAACGTATTACACGTGTCAAAAGGGAGAAACAAAGTGGCGCCCACAGAGATACGTGCCATGCGGCCTATGACATCGGAGTTTCGCCACTGGTTGTCCAAACCAATCACCTTCGACCATCAGGATTACTCCGGAAGTATCCGGCACGCAGGCTGGGCTGCCTTGGTATTAGACCCGATGATTGACGGATACCACTTTACGCGAGTCCTGATGGACGGCGGCAGCAGTGTGAACCTGATATATCAGGACATGGTCCGCAAAATGGGGGTAGACCCAACAAAAATTAGCCATAGCAATATTTCCTTTAAAGGAGTAACACCAGGCCGAGGGGCTCGTTGTTCGGGCTCCCTCCTACTAGAAGTAATATTCGGCTCTCCCAATAACTTCAGTAGCGAAAAGCTAACCTTCTACATTGCTCTGTTCCAAAAGTGGCTATCAAGCACTACTTGGACGCGAAGCTTTCGCTCGCTTTAATGCAATACCGCATTACGCTTCCCTCACGCTTAAGATGCCCGGTCCACGTGGCATCATCACAGTAAATGGAAATATTGAGCGATCCCTACGCGCCGAAGAGAGTGCGGCTGCCTTGGCAGCCGCACACTGAAACAACCTCACCAACTAAAGCATTCGATAGGTCGTGGTCAAGACCACGGACACGGTTAGACGAGTCCGGCATAGCTATATGTAATTCATACCGGTTTGATGGCCACGCCCCTATTACAATTACAAGGGGCTCAACAAGCGTAGACAAGTGGCAATTTTTACTCATCTTGAATTATACATGGTTTCTTTAAACCTACCTTTTTGGACGACAACTTTTCACCTAAGTTCCTCTCTTTTACAGATGACCATCGTGCTACACCCGTCCAGGATACGGCACAACGGAGACACAGGCGCAGACGTGCAGCAGGGACCCGTTCCAAGGATTCCTTTTAGATTAAGACCCTGCATCAACCTTTTTTACTGTCTCTTGTTGATACACATCCCTCGGATTCTCGGTACAATTGAGAAGGATGCTGACGTCTTGGCATGTGGCCACGTCAGAATAATGCATGTACCTGGACACCAGGGGCTTCTTACAAAGGGCACTGTTTAGGCCCAGTTTACACCATAAAGACCGAATACCTTAGGGAGTGTTCGGCGTCGCGAGTTTGGCCTTATATGCTTCAGCTCCGAATCATGTCTTTGGTCAAATGTTGGGTTTGCTCGGCTCCTGTGTTTTGCTGCCTTACGTTCCGCTCTATCAACTAAGGCGGCACCAGGAGAACTACTGCAATTGTGCCCTGGTTCATCCGGACGAGCACCTCAGTAGAGAAAGCCGAAAACTGACTGTCATGATATAGCATGAGACTGGTCAACCACTCGATGACTTATTGGAATCTCCGGGATTCCTCTGCCTTAACGAAGGGCCGTTTCCTGGCCAGGCATGTACGCACCCCGAATCCGGACGAGTGCAGAGCCACCAGGGGCTATATAGTAGCCCCACTATCAAACTCCTATGGCTAAGTGAAAGTGTTAAAGCATTATAGTCCGGTTGCCTAGTTCGCTATGTTATCACCTCCTTATTAGGACCAAGACGTTGGATTAAGTATGAATATGCGTCTTTTGCGAACACCCCTGCATTATATGCGTGGGGGCTGAAGCCGACGACTGCAATCTTTCAGGTTATATACAAGTATACATAAACGGCCGCACAGGAGGCATCACAATACTTTCGGGCAAAAGTATAAATACAGCCTTGATAAATTCAATAAAACGTTGTTTTTACAATGGGAATACATGTCACTCAAACATAACATTCTTCGAGCACTGGGCCTCTATCGACCGAGCGCCCTCAAGAACTTCTTCAAAATAGTGCTCGGCTACCACTCGACCTATGGCCGAACCCTGCGCCGTGATAGTGGTGGCATCCATCTCCGCCCAGTATGTTTTGACACGGGCAAGGGCCATCCGTGAGCCTTCTATGCATGCCGACCTCTTCATCGCATTAATGCGTGGCACCGCACTAAGGAACTACTGCACCAACCTAAAATAGCTGTTCGGCTTTGGCCTTTCCGGCCACAGATGATCCATGACAGACCTCATGGCGAGTCCGGACAATCTATTGAGTTCGGCCCATTCGGCAAGCTGATTAGTCAATGGAAGCGGATGCTCTGGAACGTTAAATTGTGACCAGAACAACTTGTCCACTTCACGATCTGTTTGATCTTAGAAGTATTCGGCCGTATCGACATCGCTCGCCGCTAAGTCCATATATGCGTCGGCCGAACTCCACAGCCGATCCAGAGGGGCATACCGCAGATCGCCGAACTTCCTCCGCAGCATAAAGGGCCTCCTAGGCACAATGTCCCCGGCTTCACGCAGTTCCTCTTTCTTCGTTCTCATTGTAGAGCGGGTGTCTTTGGTCGCCATTGTGGCCTTTTCAAGGTCCGTATCATTCGCCTGATTTTCTTCTTCAAGAAACTGGCAGTGGTCGGCAGTGTATTTTAACTTCACAGCCATTTTGGTCATTTTCTCTTTGCTCTCGCTATGAGCGGCCTTCTCGGCTCTCAACTCTTCGGCCACCTTCAAAGCGGCTGCATTACTACTCCTTGCTTGCTCCTTGGCTCGGGCAAGCTTCACCCACAAGGCCTCCACGGTGGCAGCTCCATCTGCAGTCACAACAAAATAAAGATGCTGGCATCACGCTGCTCTTACTATGTGACATCCACTATAAATATCACCTACCCTGGGCCTCGTCAAGCCGTTGTTAAAAAGCTCAATGTCGGCATCCGCCGCATCCAGTTGTCGCTTTAGTTCGGCAACCTCATCCGTCCGGCTAGCCACCGGAGCTCCAGACACCTGCACATAAAGGCGGTCTGGTTATTACCTGGGACTACGCTCCTCTGTTCGCCGCCGTTTTCGTTGACAACCAGAGTCTCAGGGGCTACTATCTACATAGGGCACACCTAAAAATGTGCGGTTCTACCACTAATGCATATCATTTCACGTACCTCAAAGCCCGTCAGTAGACTCATAAAGGCTTCATGCAACCTGCTTTCAGCGGACGAAATCCTTTCAATCACCATACCCATCAATGTACGGTGCTCTTCTGAGATAGTGGCTCGCCCTAGCAGATCCCTCAGTGCGTCCGACCGCATACCAGACGGCGCCGGATTCTTTTGGTTGCTCTCTTCAAGAGCCGGATATGGAGGGCTTCGGGTGACCATGGGATTACCTTCTGGCCTTGCTGGATCCGGAGAAACTCTCCGTGATGACACTTCAAGGTCGCCCACTTCTTGAGCCGGGGAGTCTAGGGGAGGCGTTTCGCTCTCCATCATCTCCGAAAGAAGATCCCCCGAAGACGAGCTCTGCTGAGAAGGGCTCGGATCCGAACTGCAAGATAGATGCTTTAGTTATCTTCCGCAGAAGTAAGGTAGAATATCTTCACTATTAAGTACCTTTTGATTACTTACAGCTCGTTAGAGGGCTGATCCCCGCACGGACTTTGTGCGTCAAGAGCACCCTCCAAGGCAGGACCCTCTGGTGGAGTTTTCTTCTCCCGTTTGGAAACCTTGGTTTTCGGATCATCAGAGGTAGTCCTCTTCCTCCCCCGGGGCGAGGGAATGTCAGATTCCTTCCCTTGGTTATCCTTCCTCATGGAGGCGCTCGTTCCCTCGGTTGGAATAGGTAGCGGTGGGGGCCCGCTTTCGCCCTCTTTATTCCCCCCTTCATCTTCCTTTGAGGGCACCAGGCAAGGTGCTGGCTTGAGCATCTTTTCCAGCACCGGATTGTCCAAGCCTTCGGGAAGGGGGGCCGAACATCGGATCATCTTCGCCTTTGTTATCCAGTCCTGGTCAAAAAGCGATTCTTCAGAATGACGTCATGATAAATGAAAGACAGTGTGTTTGGCTAGAGAATTACTTACTTGGGCCGCGGTGCGGTTGCTGCTCAGGCCCACGTCCTCATTAGTGTCTGGACGCTCTATTTGAGGTCCGAAGAATGATTTATACATCTCCTTGTGCGTCAGGCCGAGGAAATTTTGAATAGTACGCGGTCCTTCTGGGTTGAACTCCCACATGCGGAGGGGCCGGCGTTTGCAAGGCTGGACTTGACGAACTAGCATGACTTGCACTACCATAACCAAACTAAAATCTCCCTCGAAGAGATCCCGGATGTGGCTCTGCAGTATGGGCACATCCTTGGCTGGACCCCAACTCAACCCCTGCTGATCCATGACATCAGTTGTGGTGGAGGGCCCGAGCGAAAGGCGGGGGAAGCTACCCACTTGGCACTTCTGGGAGCGGTGACGTAGAACCACTCCCGTTGCCATAATCCAGACACCTCTGGAAAGGAACCTTTTGGCCATGGAGCTCCATCAATCTTGCTTATTAATGCACCCTCGCACGCTGCATACTGCCCCTCGACCGTCTTCGGCTTCACATCAAAGGTCTTGAGCCACAGGCCGAAGTGAGGGGTAATGCAGAGGAAGGCCTCACATACGACAATAAATGTCGAGATGTGGAGAAAGGAATCCGGGGCTAGATCGTGGAAATCAAGCCTGTAATAGAACATCAAACCCCTAACGAAAGGATCCATAGTAAGGCCTAGTCCTCGGAGGAAGTGGGAGATGAACACGACGTCTTCATTGGGTTCAGGAGTAGGGACGACCTACCCTCGGGCGGGCAGCCGATGTGAGACTTCCGCGGTCAAGTATCTTGCCTCCCTCAACTTCTTGATATCCTCTTCCATGACGGAGGAGGGCATCCACCGGCCCTGGAGGCTGGATCCGGACATGATTGAAGGTCTGAAGCACCTGACCTGGGCTTAGGGTGTTAGAACTCGAGGCAGGGGAAGGATTCGATTGAGCATGGGAGGAAAAAAGTAAAAGCCTTGACCCTTTATAAAGAGGGTGAATATCAAGCGTCCTCCTCGTGGCCATTTGGGACTTGCCTAAAATCTAGGAGTCCTAGGCGCGCTTGGGTTACCCACGACCGTATTGATGAGAATCCTGTAATAAGGGGGACATGATCTCTGCTTTGACAAGACGTGTCAAGAAACTGCCTCACGTTATGTGCGGGGCTAGTTAAAGAAAAACAGTTCGAATAATCACCGAGCCATGGCGTGATGTCATGTTACCAAAATGTGTCAGCAGATTAGATTTGTGGAAATATTATTCTCTCTACAGTGGTATGTGGAACTTATTTTGCAGGATCGGACACCATCCTGTTATTCAAACTCTTCTGTGGTGTATCCGGAGGAGGAACCCACCTTGCAATGCCGAAGACAACACTGCGCACCGGACTCATCTTCATTGAAGCCTGGTTCATGGGCTACTGAGGGAGTCCTGGATTAGGGGGTCTCCAGACAGCCGGACTATATCCTTTGGCCGGACTGTTGGACTATGAAAATACAAGATTGAAGACTTCGTCTCGTGTCCGGATGGGACTCTACTTGGCGTGGAAGGCAAGCTAGGCAGTACGGATATGGATATCTCCTCCTTTGTAACCGACCTTGTGTAACCCTAGCCCCCTCCGGTGTCTATATAAACTGGAGGGTTTTAGTCCGTAGGACAACATGCAATCATACCATAGGCTAGCTTCTAGGGTTTAACCTCTCTGATCTCGTGGTAGATCAACTCTTGTAATACTCATGTCATCAAGAATAAATCAAGCAGGACATAGGGTTTTACCTCCATCAAGAGGGCCCGACCCTGGGTAAAACATCGTGTCCCCTGCCTCCTGTTACCATCCGCCTTAGACGCACAGTTCGGGACCCCTTACCCGAGATCCGCCGGTTTTGACACCGACACTGCCTCCAACTAAAAAATCCTGAAGGCCCCAACAAGCTGGTATCCTGCTCATAGACGTAACAGCCACTGTCCGGATACTCATGTATTTCACAGTGCTTGTATACTGTAGGGTTTTTGCAATATAACTTTTCCGGCTCATGTGTCCAAATGATCATCAGTCTTTTGCCATCGTCTGATCGAGCGAGGAACCAGTTCTACTTCCCTGTTTTTGGCAAAGGTGGTGTGATTACAAAGGGCAGTAAATGTAGGGACACTGCATCATATAAAAAAGGACAGGCATTGTTAATGTAAGATCAGCATTGTTCAGAGCATGAGTAGGATAATGCAAGAAAGAGCATTGATATGTCCCTGTTGGAACTGGGAGGAAAATATAGGGAACTGTATACTGGGTTCGAAAATATAGAAGTGCCATGCATGGTTATACTCATGTTATCTCGCAATTGATTCTTCACAGGAAACTACCATGTCATGCATGTTATGGAATCATGTTCTGTCCTCACAAACAAATTCTTCAAGGTAACTAACAGACCATGCATTGTTATATACTCATGTTCTATGGGCAAATTTTTTGTGAGGATATTATTCTAGCCATTGATTGCTGAAGGGCGAATATAGGTATGTACACATGGTAAGCATTACAGGATTTCACTACTTCCAAATATAGAGTTTTCCATATACACATTTACTTCCCTAATGTATGGTTAGATGAAACCAGCAGTGTGGTGCATGTTTCTATATCACGAAAATGAGAAAACCAACATGGCCATTGATACACACTCATATTTAGTAGTAGTATATAGATTACTATAAAATAAGGAGAATATCCATATATTCCTAACCGTTTGATTATTCAGGGGTACAAATTGGCTGTAATGACATGATCACAATCGCATGAATTAACTCATTCCAAATATAACTGATTTTCGGCGTCTCTAATACATTGCCATAGTTCTACTCAAATTCTGCTCAAACAGGGATATGCCAATCATCACAAAAAGTTCAAGTAGTGTCATGGCATCATCATTAACATGAGACGGAAACGACTTACACATGCCGTCCCAGTAATACGTGGTGTCATCTGCTTTGTCGATCGCGTAGATGATGCCATTGTGTTCAATAGCATCACATAAGTGTGTATCAGCTTTGACGATGATCCACTGCGAGTTGAGTTGTCTGCAGCTAAAGAAGGCACCGGCGTAAAGATAGGCGAGTCCGCGGTCGAACAAGGCAATTAGCTTCAAGTCTGCATAGTTCGCATGTCGTGTGGGCACTTGGCAGATTACAATCTTCTGCAAAACAAGGTCCGTCCAACTGACGTGGTAAGCTAGATGACTAGGACCGCGATGGTAAAACTCTATAATCCAACGGAGGAAGGATAATCTCATGGGAGGTCTGGAAGTTCACGAGCACCAACTTTTTACCGTCTTCTCTAAAGGCAGCCATCCTGGGAGTTCATGCCGACCGAGTACATACCTGCCAAGAAGTTTCAGGCGATGGTGATCGGATCGAAGTCGAGGGAAATAATGTACGGCGACCCACTACATACCTGCAAAGAAGTTTCGGCTAATCGAGATCGAATTGAAGTCGAGGGGCATCATATACGCCTCCGTATCATGGTGAGCCAATCTCGCAAGACTAGATAGCAGCAAGCAGGGTGTCTTGAAAAGCTTTGGCCTCGCTTTGATGATGGCCGTGTGCATGCCCCTCGAGCATGCAGCTAGCCATAGGGCGCTCAACATATCCATATACGAACAACAGAGGTTGAGGACGTCACTGGGGAGATTGCTCCAATCGCGGCTCATATGGATCCTGCGCGGTTTGCGTTCGACCATGGTGGAGTTTGGAAGGTGGGGTTTTGGGGGGCTTGACTTATGGGGGAGAAGGCTGTTGGTGCTGGAGCGGCTAGCGAGGGAATAGTGGTACTGGGGGAGGCGAGTGAGGCGAGGGTATGCGGGGGCACAGTGAGATAATGAAGAGTGACCTCAGGATCTCCGGCGAGACGGAGATGGAGATGGAGTGGTTCTAGGGGAGAGGGAGACGAGGTGAGGCATGCTATACAGCGGCGGTGACAGTGGCTGCATAGTGCATAAGGTGAGGCTAACTTTGGTAACCCGGACACGCCGCCTGGACCGGTGTCACCTCGGGCGCAGGGTCTTGTCACTTCACTATGAGGACCGGATGAATAATAGTATTTTGACCATCAAGTGTACCACAGTTGTACTACTACTACTACTACTAGTATGAGCAGTAGGAACATGAGTACACTCCCGTGCTAGCATGCCTCTGGGTTCACTTCATCCTCCAGCTATCATCCATATTGCGAGCAGAACCAAATTCTCGTGCATGCGGAAGCGCGAAGGACTTTTATTTTTTGAGGATAACCGCATATTCCTTTAACCGTAGTAGGAACATGAGTAGTACTCCCTTCGGTCCTCTTTTGTCTGCGCATAACTTTTTCAGTATTTCTCTAATTAGTTTGCTATATACCCTTTTGCATGCGCCCATTTCCCTCCATGCCCCGCATTCACATCATTAATTAGCGTACGCATGAGCAGCTGCAGCTAGACTCCAGCCAATAAACTGCAGCATACGAGTGGGCCATTCTGTGTACGTGGGAGAGAGAAAAGGCAACCGAAGAGCCCATCCAATCCATTGCATGCAGCAGCCAAACCACTGCAGCTCTGCTCATGCATGTGCATAACTTCCCCCAAGTACTTCTCCATCGGGAACCGATTTTCCTCGGCTTTTTCACTACTCCTTGATCTTCATTTGCATCCGAACCACACTGCATTTACATTGTTTTAACCTCTTCACATCCTCCTGGAGTAATTCTGAAGCCCCTATAAATAATCATCTTCTTCAGTTAGACTAGCCATCTAATCCTAATTCTCCAAACCATAGCCCTCCGGTCCAGCGGTTCCAAATGGCGAAAGAGATCGAGATGCGGGTTTTTGGCGTCCAACATGTCCTCGTCTAAGGCTCGTTGAGCATAGTTGCCAAAGTCACCAACCACCCAAGGGTTGTTCGGAAGTGGATCAACAATGTATCCAACTCCCTCCAAAAGGTGGAGATGAATGTCATCGGTCTCGATGCAGAGTACACGGAGCGTGCCACTGGGAAGATCCAACGCGCCGCTGTCCTTCAGCTGTGCCTCAAAGATGATGTTTTGGTGTACCACATCATACACGCGCCCTCCATACCAGGTGAGCTTCACGATTTCTTGTCTCGGGAGGACATATACTTCTGTGGGGCAGCCATCGCAGGGGACAAACAGAAGTTGGAGCCTTACAACCTTGACTTGAAAAGCATCGCTGACCTACAAACCAGAATAAAAATTCCCGTAGAAGATTGTGATAAACCGACACCATCCATATTCTATGTAGCAAATTTTGTGCTCGGAACAAATCTTCAGAAGGGTGATGAGACGCTAGCATTAAGGTCGTCTAGATGGGAGAATTATCCCTTGACGTACGAGCGGATAAAATATGTTGCCCTCGATGCCCGTGTGAGTTTCGAGATAGCTGCAAGGTCCAGAGAGCTTGTTGCGAAGCCATCTCCCACAGAAAATGAGAACAACAACAATAATAAGATGTTGCACCAGCAGCAGGGCATTATGGATGGATGAACTATTTCCTCTCTTGTAAATTTTTTCCCTCTCTATGTATATTGATATAGATGGACTATTTCGATGTTGTGCACATGTCTTTGGAACAAGTAGTAGCATGGGTACGCTTGACTATAAGGAACTATTTATTCGCCTAGCTTTCTCTACTACTCCTTCAAGTGATCGGTATGCAATGCATGTGTCTGTAGACATGACAGCTTGTCCATGGAAGTTCAACTATGGCGACCATCACGTTTCATCCACTGCCACTCGCGATTCCCACGACGCCGCTCCAACCCACGGCACCACGTCCCCCGACGTGCGCCTCACCCCTCTCGGCCGCACCACCCCTCTGCCTTTGTGTGCATGACATGTGGGCCACCTTAAATGTGGCGAGCATCAAGTTTCTACCACAGCCACACGCGATTCCCACGACGCCGCACGAACCCATGACACCACACGTCCCCCAACCTGCGGCCCACCCCTCTCGGCCTCACTACCCCTCTAAATTTGAATTTGAAACTTATAAAACGAAAAGATTCAAAACAAATAAACTGGGAGAGAGGGAGTATATCGTAGGATGTGTCCCATATGAAACAAGTCCCCTGGTTTGTCACCATGGAACATCAAGATGCATTTGTATGAGTAGTTTATCTTGTGAGAGAAAAGGATGAACGTGGGAAAGCCTCTAGAGATAGATATAGACACTACTACTACTAATGTGCTAGCCCGTGCGTTGCAATGGATCCAAAGTAGTAGAATAATACTTGTTCACGTGCTTGAAATATAAACACTCTATTTTTGATATACATGTGTCAACAGACATGACAACTTGTCCATGGAAGTTGAACCACGGCGACCATCGCGTTTCTTGTTTCTACCACTGCCACACCCACACGCGATTCCCACGATGCCGCTCCAACCCTACCTGTAAGCACGATGTCCCCCGACGTGGACATGAATCCTCTAACGTGGCTATCACTGCCTTACCCTGCCTTTCCTTCGTTGACTGGTGGCACCCACACTTGCGGGTCCCACATGTCAGTGATAGAATGGTAGGATTGTTCACGTCAGGGGATCCTCATCCCCTCGATATGCGCCTCATCCCTCTCGGCCCCACCGCTCCTCTACCTTTGTGTGCATGACATGCGGGCCAGCTGAACTGCGGCGACCATCAACTTTCTACCACAACCACACCCGATTGGACGTGGTTTGCCCGCTCCGCTGTTGTGCTCCGATCCGTACTCCCGCACCATCGAACTTTCATCCAGCGGCTGTGACACATTTCGTCCTGGGCATCAATCCTCAGCTAGAGTACTTCTGTACTACAGGTAGTACCCGCCAGTGTGGCCATCTACGCCTCGTAATGCCCCGATGCCCAGCTGTGGCACCCTCGCCACGGCCACGCCACCACCGGCCGGTTCATCTCAAACGAGTGAGTCACGAACCACACCACCACCATGAGAATGACATGTGGGCCAGCCGCATTTAAGGTCCGCATGTCATTGACTCATAGGCCGGGCACTAAGCCACTGAAGTTCGGTCCCGTGGGCCTCGAGAGGGAAATGTAACTCCTGCGGCAGGCCTTGTGGTGCTCCCGCAGTACGAGCTCGTGCCAAACCCGGATTTTGTTTCTTACTAGTACCAACTACTAGTAAGGTACACGTGCATTTCACGCATGAGATTCTGGTGGTTTGTGCATTATGCTTCTACATGTGGAGTCTTGTAGATTCTACATGTGGCAAAATCTTGTGGAATGTACATGATATCCAACGGCCAGTAGTGCTCGGATTTGCCATCTTTGTACCGTCAAATTGGCTTCATCCAACGACCAACTTTCAAAATTATGGTTTTGTTTGCAGCCTAAGGTTTCCATGCTTAAGCTTAGGCATGCCACAAGTGTGTTTGGTTGCGTTCTCGTCTCAGCATAGTTGTTCCCTCTTCATGCATGCTCAACTCAACACCCCTCTTCATGTATGCTCTCTTCATGCATGCTTCTAGTGTATTTGTGCTAATCTAGTGTGGACTCATGCACCCTCCATACACTCTACCAAACACCCAAAAGTGGGTCGAGAAGGGAACTCTTGGGATCATGCACCCTTCATACACCCTACCAAACACACCAGGCATGTGTTTGGTTCATTGCTACACTTGTGGCTTGCCACACTTTTCTAGCTACATGGTCCACATGTCATAGACTCAACTTCTTGCCAAATCTTGCCACACTTGTGGTGGCCATTTTGTTAGCCACATTTTTTGTGGCAGACACACTTTGCCTAAGCTTAGTTGTGGCAAAGTTAGTCATGAATGAAGTTCAACCATGGAGTCTTCTAGATTCTACATGTGGCAGAATCTGGTGGAATGTAGATGATATCCAACGGCCAGTAGTGCTCGGGTTTGCCATCTTTGTACCGTCGGATTGGCTTCATCCAACGACCAACTTTCAAAGTTATTCACACACTATATAGGGGGTATAGATATAGATGTGTCGGCCCGTTGCAATGGATCCAAAGTATATCTTTTAGTGGAGTGCACTCTAAACACATTATCTATTTATTTTTGTCTAACCTTTCATAGCCATGCAACCAAGCCACATAAGCTTCATGGGTGCCGCCCACATCATATTATTCATACTACGGTGACTGAAAAAAGATAAATCACCCAAAACAAGATCTTCCCTTTTTTGTTCCTACGATGCTGTGTCGTGCACGTACCTACTAGTTGTATAGTGGTAGTACTAGTTGTATAGTACTAAAAACTTGGTACTAGTAGGAGTAGAGTAGTACGGAATGCCCATGCTCTATCAACGAGCCCCATCTGACACCAAATTTCTTGGCTTCCGTGCTACAACTAGATCTTCCCCTCGTTTCTGTTTTCCAACCCGGCGGCGGGCGAGGTGCGGTTTGCCAATAGTCGGTTTGCTCAACGGCAGTCCCACATGAAAGTGAAAATGCTAGGAAACACGCCTTCCCTAAGCTATGTGTCATGCCGGACGGGCTGTGGAGTACTCCCGATTCCCGGGCGTGTGTGGGGGGAGTGCGACGCGAACGCGGCAGGCCTTCTCCTTTTACTAGCAATGTGCCCGTGCGTTGCGACGGATCCAAAGTAGTAGAATAGTAGTACTTGTTCACAAACTTGAAAGAAATCACTCTTGTTTTGATATACTCCTAATATATTACTCCCTCCGTTCGTAAATATTTGTCTTTTTAGAGATTTCAAATGGACTATCACATATGGATTATATAGACATATTTTGAAGTGTAGATTCACTCATTTTGCTCCGTATGTAGTCACTTATTGAAATATCTAGAAAGACAAATATTTAGGAACGGAGGGAGTACTTTTCACTCAAAATATATTTCTCAGGCTGTTTTGATGAGGCGAGGGAGGAATGTGGTTGCTTTCAAGATAATAAGGGGTTTTCTGCAAATTGGAGTAGAGAAGTGGGCTATTGTTGCAAAAGTGCCACAACTTACCTCATAGCCGTTAGATGCAGATCTAATGGTCAGAAACGACGGATGGCATACACACCACCATCACCAACTGAGTCTTTTATAGGAGTATATATATATATATATATTTCTCAGGCTGTTTTGATGAGGTGAGGGAGGGATGCGGTTGCTTTCAAGATCATAAGGGGTTTTCTGCAAATTGGAGCAAAGAAGTGGGCTATTGTTGCAAAAATGCCACAACTTACCTCACAGCCATTAGATGCAGATCTAATGTTCAGAAAGACGGATGGCAGACACACCACCATCACCAACTGAGTCTTTTATAGGAGTAGGAGTAGAGAAACATGTATAAATTGTAACATTTTTGTTATGCTCCTTGGCACGATCGATAGATATAAATAACAATTGGAAATGCTAGGGCGGGGCTATTTTCACCAGATAAGCAGGGTACGTAGTACCTAGGTTGGCGCATCGTCGGTTTGGTCACACGCGGTCCGACATGTTCTAGTGTTTCTAGCAAGATGCCCGCGCGTTGCACGAAGTTGATGGAAAAGGTAAGCACAACCTATAAATTGACGGATGGAGTACTAGTTAATGTGATGCATATAATCAAGCAAAGGGATCGCACATGTCAGTATTGACTGGAACGAGAAGGCAACAACACAATAAGCATTAAGGCCACGATGATGATGCAATTGCAGTGGTGGTTACAGAAGGCAAGAAGAAAGACACATCCATCAACATACGACCTCCTCCTCCTCAACTTAGTGCGCCGGGCCACCAACCGGCGGCTAAGGAGCGGCGGCTTTTGTGGCGAGGTCGAGGTGCTTCTCAGCAAAGGCATCCAAGGCTTCCAGCCGGTTGAGGAAGGCCAACGTCGTAGCGTCCTCACTGGCCTTGTAGATACCTATGTACACGATTTGCTCGGACACATGGATGTGTAGGTCGATGAATTCTTGCAGGGCGAGGTGCCTCACGGCGAGCGCGACCTCCAGGTGGACATTCTTCATGGCGTCGACGGGCAGTCGCAGGGCCACCAGTGCTTGAAAGAGGTTCCAGCCATGGAGGCCGATTAGGGTGGCATGCAATGAGGAGCCCGAGCGCGCGGGCTGGAGGAGTACGGCAATGTCGTTCGCAAGCTTCTTGAGGACGGTGAACTTGTTGGTGGTGGCAACGATCATCTGGTCCAACTAAGAGTCGTAGTTGGCGTCGACAGTGGCCATCCACCAACCGGTCTCCAACACCGTCTGGAGACGATCCTCGGTGCCATGCCGCAGGCTGACATCGTGGACCATCTGGCATAGCCGCTGGCCGCTCGCGCGCATCGCCGCCATGGGTCTGGAGTGAGCTCTTTTGCGCTTAGTGTAGGTGCTTAGGCAAATGCTTAGGTGCGTACGATGTGGTAGATGCATTGGAATGGAGGCACGCCTTTATATGAGAGCAAACTACGTTGCATTCACATCGTGCAGCCTCTTTTCCCGGTCCTCCTCCCATTACTTCCCTCATGCATTAATTGAAGGAGGATCCATTCGCCGTTCAACATTTCGGGAACCTCTACTCCCTCCCTCATCTGCATTAAAGTCGTATCGGGAACTATGCCACCCGCTGTCAAATCAAATAGTACCGTGCCGCCCCCTGAACGCCCGGCTGAACATGCCTCCTCGCCTCCATCAAACCCCTCCATTAAACCCGCATGCAAACCGAGAAACCTACTCTGGCCACACGTCCGTTCATGAGCGGGCCGGAATTAAACACAACACCGGACGAGCTCCTCCCGTCCGCCCTCAGTTTAAACGAGGCCATACGTCGGCCAAGCTCCTACCGTCCGCCCTCTATTTACACGAGGCCAAACAGACAACGGGCAAGAATCGCACCCCTCCGCCGCTTCCCCATCTCCTCCTTAACCATTTTCTCCACTCTTCCGATGGCTTCTGAGGATCCGTTCTCCGGCATATTACCCGGCTGGGTGGCCTGCCGAGCCCTCCGAATACGGGCGAGGCCGCTCGGTTCTTCACCAACCTCCCTTGGCCCGACGAAGCCAGTTGCTACCCCAAGCAGGCGCGTGGTTCAGCAACTCGCCGCTCCAGTTCATCTCGATGAGGAGTGGCGAGTTGCTCCACGCCGGCACGACGGCGAGCACACCGGTACAGGTGTCGTCGCTGCCGCGTCGTACCGCGCCACCAGTGTCTGCGGTGCCACGCCTCCCGTGTCTATGGGTGCACCTCCCGTGCCTGCGGCAGCGCCATGCAGGCAGAGGCAGAAGCCGGGTGCATGGAGAGCGACGAGTCGGTGGCCAACTTCTCCGTGTCTGCCGCCATCATCGAGGAGAAGTAGAACACGGGAGGCCGCTGCCACTCGGGTCCCATGACGGCCACCGCCGAGGCGACGACTGCGCATTCAGGTGGTTTCTTTGCTTCTTCGTCTCTTCCGAGGACCTTCGTCGACCCCGCAAAGTGTCTGCCGGACATGAGGAAGACAAAGGGATCCGCGACCGGCCATTTAGATTATGTACTCCCTCTCCAGCTGGCGGAAATTTTTTGTTCTAAGAATGGATAAATTGTAAGTATCTATAACTAAAATAAGTCTAGATACATCCATTTCTAGGACAAGTATTTTCGGACGGAGGGAGTATTAATTATACCAAAAGAGCCGGATTGGCACTGCTTAGTGCATGTAAATGTAATGAAATTCATCATGTTTATATGAAGATCCGGCTATTTTATACGAAATCCTTCATGCTTATATGAAATCAGTCTGTGTTTGCACGAATTTCATCTGGTTGGTTAGAGTTGTGAAAATGTATGCCGCTGGCGTTTGATGTCGTCCTCCGCGGAAGGAAGCGGGAGGAAATTTGCCGGCTGCCGTTGGAGATGCTCTTATGCTGGAAATAATAGAGTGACATCCAATCCATTTGAGTTAATTGTGTGTATGATTGTCCCTCTATAAAAAGTTAATTGCATGTACAGTGTACACGTGACTTGCAGGGTGCCTACAGCTTCGTATAGAAAGTTAAGAAGAAACAAGTCCATCCTTAATCTTCTATTCTAAGTACTCTGTGGGTTCCACTGTCAGTACAGTAGCGAAATAAGTATATATTAAATAAGTAATATATAATATTAAAATCTAAAGTTAAAGACAGAATTCGAACTCATGTCATCGTGTTGCGAGCATCCGGCGCTAACCAGTCCAGCACGTTTTTGTTGTAGGCCATGCTGGAGATATATCTCCATGTCCACTCTTATACTCCATCTGTTCCTAAATATTTCTCTTTTTCAGATTTCAAATGGACTACCACATACGTATGTGTATGTAGACATATTTTAGAGTGTAGATTCACTCATTTTGCTCCATATGTAGTCACTTGTTGAAATCTCTAAAAAGACAAATATTTAGGAACGGAGGGAGTAACAGAGTTGGTGATGATGGTGCGCGTGCCATCCTGCAATATAGGTCATCAGATTTATGTCTAACGGATAGGAAGAAAACTATGGCAATTTTGCAAAAATATACCCACACCCCTCTCCACGTTCGCAAATACGGCCTTCCCTCGTTCATCCTTTTCTCTCACAAGATAAACTACTCATACAAATGCATCTTGATGTTCCGTGCAACGCACGGGCATCTAGCTAGTTTCTTTTAAAATAGTTACTACGATAATTGGGTTGAAGTGATATATTTTATGTCTGCCCCAAATGATTTCAGATTCACTAGTAGTAACAAAGAAAAGGTTGTCTTGTTAACTAACAGAAAACAGGGTGAAAACTATCACATGAGGCCGGTAAAAATGAGGCACACTGGGTTCAGTGTCATCATCACTACAGCTGTGTGTGCGTGAGAAGTCTACATATCGAGGGGGCTACTGAGCGAGGCACAGAGGCACAATGTTCGAGAGAGAAACCAATTGACAGATTACGATTAGATCGAGTTGTCACCCTTCTAATGTCATTGTTGGGGTGGGGGGAGGGGAAGGGAGAGAAAGACGTATCGAGAGTGTGCGCGGTAGGCAGAGAGGCACAACTAGCGAGTGTGTGTGTTTGAAAGAGGAGTAGATAGATTACTATCAAGATCGAGGTGCCACCCTACTCCTTCGGTGTCGGGTATTGTGTGTGTTTGAGAGAGAAGCCAGTCGATAGATTAGTATCAAGATTGAGGTGTCACCCTACTCCTTCGGTGTTGGGAAGTGTGTGTGTGTGGTTGTGTGGGTGTGGGTGTGTGTGTCGGGGGGGGGGGGCAGTGACACTTACATATCCCTACTTTTATAAAAAAACAGAGTTGGTGAGGATGGTGTTCCTGCCATCCTGCAATATAGGCCATCTGATTTATACCCGACGGATGGGAAGAAAACCGTGGAAATTTTACAAAAAGATACCCACACCCCTCTCCACATTTGCAAATAAGGCATTCCCTCGTTCATCCTTCTCTCCCACAAGATAAACTACTCATACAAATGCATCTTGATGTTCGGTGCAACGCATGAGCATCTTGCTAGTAGGGAGAAGGAGTTTGTGTGACACATATCTGGCTATATTAAGGGATATGTAGATAACATTTGTGCGAGGAATACTTAAAGCATCACGAAGATAAACAAAATTGTGTGCATGCAAGTGCCAGAAAAATGAAGCGAGAAACAATGTGTGTGTGTGCGCGCGCTTGTGTGTGTGAGAGAGAGAGAGGGAGAGAGAGAGAGAGAGAGCAAAATCTCAAAACAAAAGGTGCTCTGCTGGAATCCCATTGTATGTATTCATAGGGTTCCATAACTCGAGTTAATCTTAGGCATATGTGTGAGAGACATTATTATACTTTGAGACATTAGTGTCTCGGGTGGGCGGAATTAAAGGGGTGGGTGTGTTTGATAGAGAGAGCGTGTGTGTTTCTGTGTGAGAGACTTGTAGGACGGGGTAGAAAGACGAATTCTAACCTTGACGGAGGGAGAGAAATACACGAAGTGCGCGTGTGTGATTCCGATGCCCACAGGGAAATGAGATATGTATGCGTGTGAGAGAGATTGCACAATTCATTCACGTATCACTATCTAGCGATCGTGGATATGCATCGCTTGCACATAAATCAATATGTACTTCGTATCGTGGCCAAAGGTACAATATCGATTCAACGCTATAAAGATTGGACACTCACATATCACATTTTTTTTTCTATTTAAATAAATCTTTTCAGTTGTGCATGCCAAAGTTACAGTGATGTTTCTTCAAACAACCAATGTAGCTATCATGTACATGCACCATTGTTACTCTTGCATTCAAAATCATTAGTCTTGGATGATTTAAGGTTCTATTATGAAGTAATATATGTAATATTCATATATGAATTCAACGGGTACACAATTTATGAAATGGAGGCTATGTAATCATATGAGGTAACACTTTTAAGTAGCGGACTAAAATATCTATTTTTTGTGCGCCTCTACACTAACACGTCAATGCATTATGTTTAAAGTAAATAACCAATTGCACTAAATTATCTATTTACACGAGAAATACATAGGCTGAGCGTTTGATCCCTTTTTTGTGAACGCGCCACTACACCCGTACGATTGGCCGCGCCCATGTGAACGTCCAAGTTATCAGCGCATCATCCCGAGTTATTGTATTTTTTTCTGGGGTGGACTTCACACCAGTTATTAACTGCTGACGTGTGCCCTATGTACACAGTCTCGCATGACCTTCCCGCTAGCACGGTCCAAAATTAGTTGAAACTGGATACGAACGATCCCGCGGGCGGCAAAATCTCCCGCCTCCTTCTAAAATTTCCGCCACCTTAGTCTTTAGCATGCGAAATTCCCCTTTTGTCCTTGGTGCATGGAAATCAATAGTTACAATACCGCCCTCATCTACATAATAGGTCGGGGCTGCTTTGGTAACTTCCATTCCCCCCACTACACGGCACCCCCATTTCCTCTCCCCCTCCCGCAAAAAAATGACTACACAGCACCAGAGCATCTCACATCACGCCGTCCGTACTTCATCGGCCTTTCTCCCCTCCCCTCTCGAAACCCTAGACTGCTCATCCACCGGCGTACTAGAGCCCATTCACTGCCAGCGGCGTCCACCTCGCCGGATTTGCTTCTGCGGCCGCATCTAACCCTCCCACCTCCCCTAGAAACAAGTAGACCGCTCATCCACCACTGTACCACAACCCATTCAGTGCTGGCCTTGTCCACAGCGTCGGATTTGCTTCGCGGGTACTCTCGTCAACCGCAACGCATCTGCAACGGCTCATTCGTACTCCCCACCGGGGATGCTTCGTCCACCCCCAGAGCCGCCCCACTGACGCCCCCATCGATGCCCTCTGATCCTCTTCGCCGACACCTTCCTCAACCCTACCGGAGCCGCTTCGCCAACACCATCGTCAACCCCACCGGAGTAGCTTTGCCTATACCATTTTCAACCCTACCGGGGCCGCTTTGCTAACTCACAAGTCCACGGCCTCAGATCCGCTTCCTCGCACCCTCATCGAACCTACCGGAGCAGCTTCTGACGCCTCGTCCACGGCCGCAGATCCGCATCGTCGACACCATCCTTAACCCAACCACCGGAGCAGATTCACCTACGCCCTCGTCGATCCACTTCGCCCACACTGTAGTCCACCCTACCGGAGCCGCTCCACAAACACCCTACTCCACGGTTCTATATCTCCTTACTGGACCCCGACAGCTAGTGCAGCGTCATCACCCTTGATGTTTCTAACCTGATTCCCACCGTCTGGCAAGATGCCAAGCACCCGCCACGGCCTAGGTACTTGTCACCTTTAAACCCGTCCAGCATCACCTGCCCGATGTACTTCAAATATACTAACAGGTTAATGTTACCTGTTATGCAGCTGGCAAAAACTACAAGGATGGATGATGTTTCTTCTGGATCTAACAGCTTGGCCAACCAAGATCTTGGACCGAGGCATTGCTATGATCTTGTAAGCGTGTCCCTCTCTTGTATTGTTCTGTGCCTGCCAGCATGCTTTGCTAGGATTTTCGACCAGTAATCCCTTTGTGCAGACAATGCTTTCTACTACTGGCTGCTAAATTAGATATGTAGATGTCATACATGATACTACCTCGTACATCCGTTCCTAAATATAAGTCTTTCTAGAGATTCCACTATAGGCTACATACGGAGCAAAATGAGTGAATCTACACTCGAAAATGCATCTATGTACATCTGTATGTGGTCCATACTTGAATCTCTACATAGACACATATTTAGGAACGGAGGCAATACATTACACAAAATCATAGGTGGCATGTAGAATTCCAGTACACTACATTAGGCTCCCTTAGAGTGGCTGCTAGTCCAGCACACAGAGTCATGGCTAGTTTATGCTACGCACACAAGCATTAATTGGTGGTTTAAATATGCGCAAGGGATATGCAATGTATTATCATGTAGAGATGTCTGAAATTAGCCGTGTCAACTTGCAGATAGGGTTACACAATGAAAAAGTACAAGATGTATGTGGCAATTTCATGAAACATTGCAAAAAACGGAGAGCCAGCGGTGAGCCTATACAGTGTGCTATGGTACGTCACTCCTGCATTGCAATCATCGTGACATGTTATTTGTATGTCAGATCTATTGGCCAAGTTTCTTAGGGACAGTTATTACGAGTTATCCTAAGAAAATAAGCACATGTGAATATAAGCTCCATGTAATAAGCCAACCAGTTCTTTTCATTGCGTTTTTAGCTTATCTTTGGTATGATTAGTGAAAAGTCTAGATTGCATTATATTTTTTCATTTTGCTACCCATATGAAAATTAATTTGACTTGCAAACATCACAAATTGAACCCAGTGCAGTAATTAATATGATAGGAAAAAAACCTTCACTATTTTCTCAAAATGCAAATACAAAGATACCATCTACTTGGCACAATCTACATTGGTCAATGTTTTCCATAGAGATCTCATTGCCTAATTTAAACGAAAAACACATGACCCACATTTAAATGAAGAACAATTATTTATTGAAATTCGATGGTCCAAGTGGTTGGTTATTATCATATAGCAGCACCACCTGAAAGCATCATATAGCAGCAGCAGCAACTCATAGCAACTCATCATACAGCAGCAGCAATGTGCAATTCATCATATACTAGCAGCAGCTCATAGGAATTCATCATATAGCAGCAGCAAGAGCAGCTCACAGCAATTCATCATATAGCAGCAGCAGGAGTAGCTCATAGCAATTCATCATATAGCATCAGCAGGAGCAGCTCATAGCAATTCATCATACAACAGCAGCAAGAGCAGCTTATAGCAACTCATCATATAGCAGCAGCAGATCAGAGCAATTCATCATATAGCAGCAACAGCTCATAGCAATTCATCATATAGCAGCAGCTCATAGCAATTCATCATATAGCAGTAGCAGGAGCAGCTCATAGCAATGCATCATATAGCAGCAGCAGAAGCAGCTCATAGCAATTCATCGTATAGTGGATCAGAATGAAAATTTGGTAAAAAAATCAGAGGAGATCCTCACCTTGTTGGATGAGCTCATCCTTCAACAGCACCTCAAGGCCTCGGCCTGGGAGGTGGGGAGGGGGAATAAGGCGCCTTCTGTCGTAGTGTGGCATCAGCTGTAGTTGTGCAGCGCCTGCCGGAGTAGTGCGTTGGACAAACCACAGTGGAGCAGCTGCTGGAGACCATGAGAATGAGGGGCGACACCAGAGGGAGGAGCAGTCGGGGAGATTTTCCCCTACCCGCCGACCATGTAGCCTAGCTGGACAGAGCATCGTCGAGGACCAGGCCAGATGGGACCAGTGGCGACGGCTTGCTGGACGAACCCTAGTGCTGCAGGCAGGGTATCGAGGTAGACGGAAAGGGGAGAGGAGATGCAAGCGGGCAGGGCAATGAACGCCTGTGTGTTTGTTTTTACTTAAGGATTGATACGTCTCCAACGTATCTATAATTTTTGATTGCTCCATGCTATATTATCTACTGTTTTGGACTATATTGGGCTTTATTTTCCACTTTTATATTATTTTTGGGACTAACCTATTAACCGGAGGCCCAGCCCAGAATTGCTGTTTTTTTTGCCTATTTTAGTGTTTCGGATAAACGGAATATCAAACGGAGTCCAAACGGAATAAAATCTTCGGGAACATGATTTTCTCACCGAACGTGATCCAGGAGACTTGGACCCTGCTCCAAGGAACAAAAGAGGCGGTCACGAGGTGGGGGCGCCCCCCTAGGGCGCACCCCCTACCTCGTGGGCCCCTCATTGCTCCTCCGGCGTACTTCTTCCTCCTATATATACACACGTACCCCCAAACGATCAAAACAGTAGCCAAAAACCTAATTCCACCGCCGCAACTTTCTGTATCCACGAGATCCCATCTTGGGGCCTGTTCCGGAGCTCCGCTGGAAGAGGGCCGTCATCACGGAGGGCTTCTACATCATCATAGCCTCTCCGATGAAGTGTGAGTAGTTTACCTCAGACCTTCGGGTCCATAGTTAGTAGCTAGACGGCTTCCTCTCTCTCTTTGAATCTCAACACAAAGTTCTCCCCCTCTCTTGTGGAGATCTATTCGATGTAATCTTCTTTTTGCGGTGTGTTTGTTGAGACCGATGAATTGTGGGTTTATGATCAAGTCTATCTATGAATAATATTTAAATCTTCTCTAAATTCTTTTATGCATGATTGGTTATCTTTGCAAATCTCTTCAAATTATCCGTTTGGATTGGCCAACTAGATTGGTAGTTCTTGCCATGGGAGAAGTGCTTAGCTTTGGGTTCGATCTTGCGGTGTCCTTACCCAGTGACAGAAGGGGCAGCAAGGCACGTATTGTATCGTTGCCATCGAGGATAACAAGATGGGGTTTATTTCATATTGCATGAATTTATCTCTCTACATCATGTCATCTTGCTTAAGGCGTTACTCTGTTTTTTAACTTAATACTCTAGATGCATGCTGGATAGCGGTCGATGAGTGGAGTAATAGTAGTAGATGTGGAATCGTTTCGATCTACTTGCCATGGACGTGATGCCTATACACATGATCATGCCTAGATATTGTCATAACTATGCTCAATTCTGTCAATTGCTCAACAGTAATTTGTTCACCCACCGTAGAATACTTATGCTCTTGAGAGAAGCCACTAGTGAAACCTATGGCCCCCGGGTCTATTCTCATCATATCAATCTCCATTACTTTAATCTTGCTTTGCTTTTTTACTTTGCCTTTACTTTTTTACTTTGCATCTTTATACCAAAAATATTATATCTATCAGATCTCACTCTCGTAAGTGACCGTGAAGGGCTTGACAACCCCTAATCGTGTTGGTTGCGAGTAGCTATCGCTTTGTGCAGGTACGAGGGACTTGAGCGTGGGCTCCTACTGGATTGATACCTTGGTTCTCAAAAGCTGAGGGAAATACTTACACTACTCTGCTGCATCATCCCTTCCTCTTCGGAGAAAACCAACGCAAGCTCAAGACGTAGCAAGAAGGATTTCTGGCACCGTTGCCGGGGAGTCTACGCAAAAAGTCAACATACGAAGTACCCATCACAATCCCTATCTCTCGCATTACATTATTTGCCATTTGCCTCTCGTTTTCCTCTCCCCCCAATTCACCCTTGCCGTTTTATTCGCCCTCTCTCTCTATCCTCCCTCTCTATTTGCCTCTTTTCCCTCGCCATGTCAGAACCAAAAAGAGTTGGGGTTCTCTCCCAAGTTCTAGTGCTTTAGACAATCCTGCTATCTTATCTAAACTCATAAATCAGTGGGTATTCTACGGACGTGATGCCTATATACATGATCATGCCTAGATATTCTCATAACTATGCTCAATTCTGTCAATTGCTCAACAGTAATTTGTTCACCCACCGTAGAATACTTATGCTCTTGAGAGAAGCCACTAGTGAAACCTATGGCCCCCGGGTCTATTCTCATCATATCAATCTCCATCACTTTAATCTTGCTTTGCTTTTTTACTTTGCCTTTACTTTTTTACTTTGCATCTTTATACCAAAAATACCAAAAATATTATATCTATCAGATCTCACTCTTGTAAGTGACCGTGAAGGGCTTGACAACCCCTAATCGCGTTGGTTGCGAGTAGCTATCGCTTTGTGCAGGTACGAGGGACTTGAGCGTGGGCTCCTACTGGATTGATACCTTGGTTCTCAAAAACTGAGGGAAATACTTACACTACTCTGCTGCATCATCCCTTCCTCTTCGGAGAAAACCAACGCAAGCTCAAGATGTAGGAAGAAGGATTTCTGGCACCATTGCCGTGGAGTCTACGCAAAAAAGTCAACATACCAAGTACCCATCACAATCCCTATCTCTAGCATTACATTATTTGCCATTTGCCTCTCGTTTTCCTCTCCCCCAATTCACCCTTGCCGTTTTATTCGCCCTCTCTCTCTATCCTCCCTCTCTATTTGCCTCTTTTCCCTCGCCATGTCAGAACCAAAAGGAGTTGGAGGTTCTCTCCCAAGTTCTAGTGCTTTAGACAATCCTGCTATCTTATCTAAACTCATAAATCAGAATGCTATAGAACAACTTGCCGGAGTTATCAATGAGAACCTTAGTAATTTTGATGAAGATGATTCTGGAATTTTTCGTTATTTACTTGATGAATCATTGAAAGATTCTTGGGATAGGCTGTTAAGGATCCGGGCTAGCTATGTACCCCAATATCAAATTGAGGTTTACTTGAAAAGCTTTTATGTTGGGCTACCCGCTTCATTCAAACAAGTCTTAGATTCTATTTTCGAGGGGGGTTTTCTTGAAGGAGACCCCATAGATACCTATGAGAGGATGAAAACTATATTTGGGCACCCCATTAATGAGAAAACTGAAATTACATCTCTCTTGCTTTTTTACCAAAACGAATCTATTAAAGAGATAAAAGCTAGCCTAGATGCCAATTTCCGCAATATTCTTAATCTTTCTTCTACCATTAATGGACATGTGCTCTGTCAAAATAGGAAGATTAATTCCATAGATAACAATTTTGCTCTCTTTTCCCCCAAAACCAAATATGGCAATAGCTAGATCTATCCTCGCTTTTATGCCTAGCTAGGGGCGTTAAACGATAGCGCTTGTTGGGAGGCAACCCAATTTTATTTTTATTCCTTGCTTCTTGCTCCTGTTTAGTAATAAATAAATTACTTAGCCTATGTTTTGGTTGTGTTTTTGTGATTAATTAGTGTTTGTGCCAAGTAGAACCGTTGGGAAGACTTGGGGAAAGTCTTGTTGAACTTGCTGTAAAAAACAGAAACTTTAGCACTCACGAGAACTGCTGTCATTTTTATTTGAAGAGTGATATTTAGTTAATTATTTTTGAAGATGATTAATAGATAAATTCCTCACGTCCAGCAATTTATTTTAGAATTTTTGGGGTTCCAGATCTTGCGCTAGCTACAGATTACTACAGACTGTTCTGTTTTTGACAGATTCTGTTTTTTGTGTGTTGTTTGCTTATTTTGATGAAGCTATGACTAGTAAAATAGTTTATAATCCATAGAGAAGTTGGAATACAGTAGGTTTAACACCAATATAAATAAATAATGAGTTCATTATAGTACCTTGAAGTGGTCTTTTTTTTCTTTCGCTAACGGAGCTCACGAGTTTTCTATTTTGAGTTTTGTGTTGTGAAGTTTTCAAGTTTTGGGTGAATTCTTTTGATGGATCATGGAACAAGGAGTGGAAAAAGCCTAAGCTTGGGGATGCCCATGGCACCCCCAAGATAATATAAGGACACCAAAAAGTCAAAGCTTGGGGATGCCCCGGAAGGCATCCCCTCTTTCGTCCACTTCCATCGGTAATTTACTTGGAGCTATATTTTTATTCACCAACATGATATGTGTTTTGCTTGGAGTGTCTTGTATTATTTGTGTCTTTGTGTCTTAGTATACCACAATGATCCTTGCTGTACACACCTTTTGATAGAGCCATACATGAATTAAAATTTGATAGAATACTCTATGTGCTTCACTTATATCTTTTGAGCTAGATAATTTTGCTCTGTGTGCCTCACTTATATCTTTTGAGCGTTATAATTTTGCTCTATGTGCTTCACTTAGATCTTTTAGAGCACAGTGGGGGATTCTTTTTAAATAAAATATTGATCTCTCATGCTTCACTTAAATTATTTTGAGAGTCTCTTAATAGCATGTTAATTTTCTTAATAATAATATGCTTGGTATTCAAGATTTGTGAAACTTTCTTTTGAGTGTGTTGAATACTAAGATAAGATTGAAGCATGATAATTGTTTTGAGATATGGAGGTGATAATATTAAAGTCATGCTAGTTGAGTAGTTGTGAATTTAAAGAATACTTGTGTTAAGGTTTGTGATTCCCGTAGCATGCATGTATGGTGAACCGTTATGTAACGAAGTCGGAGCATGATTTATTTATTGATTGTCTTCCTTATGAGTGGCGGTCGGGGACGAGCGATGGTCTTTTCCTACCAATCTACCCCCCTAGGAGCATGCGCGTAATACTTTGCTTTGATAACTTCTAGATTTTTGCAATAAGTATATGAGTTCTTTATGACTAATGTTGAGTCCGTGGATTATACGCACTCTCACCCTTCCACCTTTGCTAGCCTCTCTACTACCGCGCACCTTTCGCCGGTATCATACACCTACCATATACCTTCCTCAAAACAGCCACCATACCTACCTATTATGGCATTTCCATAGCCATTCCGAGATATATTGCCATGCAACTTTCCACCATCTAGTTCATCATGACACATTCATCATTGTCATATTGCTTAGCATGATCATGTAGTTGACATAAGTATTTGTGGCAAAGCCACCGTTCATAATTTCTTCATACTTGTCACTCCTGATTCATTGCATATCCCGGTACACCACTGGAGGCATCCATATAGAGTCATACTTTGTTTTAGAATCGAGTTGTAATCATTGAGTTGTAAATAAATAAAAGTGTGATGATCATCATTCAATAGAGCATTGTCCCAATAAAAAAAGGGGAGAAAAGCCAAAGAAAAAAAGAAGGCCCCAAAAAAGGAAAATAAATAAAAAGGGGCAATGCTACTATCCTTTTACCACACTTGTGCTTCAAAGTAGCACCATGATATAGCGAGTCTCATATATTGTGCTTCAAAGTAGCACCATGTTCTTCATATAGAGAGTCTCTATGTTGTCACTTTCATATACTAGTGGGAATTTTACATTATAGAACTTGGTTTGTATATTCCAATAATGGGCTTCCTCAAATTGCCCTAGGTCTTCGTGAGCAAGCAAGTTGGATGCACACCCACTAGTTTCTTTTGTTGAGCTTTCATACACTTATAGCTCTAGTGCATCTGTTGCATGGCAATCCCTACTCACTCACATTGATATCTATTGATGGGCATCTCCATAGCCCGTTGATATGCCTAGTTGATGTGAGACTATCTTCCCCTCCTTTTTGTCTTCTCCACAACCACCATTCTATTCCACCTATAGTGCTATATCCATGGCTCACGCTCATGTATTGCGTGAAGATTGAAAAAGTTTTGAAAAAGTTAGAGTATGAAACAATTGCTTAGCTTGTCATCGGGGTTGTGCATGATTTAAATACTTTGTGTGGTGAAGATGGAGCATAGCCAGACTATATGATTTTGTAGGGATAACTTTCTTTGGCCATGTTATTTTGAGAAGACATAATTGCTTTGTTAGTATGCTTGAAGTATTATTATTTTCATGTCAATATAAACCTTTGTCTTGAATCTTTCTAATCTGAATATTCATACCACAATTAAGAAGATTTGCATTGAAATTATGCCAAGTAGCACTCCGCATCAAAAATTCTCTTTTTATCATTTACCTACTCGAGGACGAGCAGGAATTAAGCTTGGGGATGCCTGATACGTCTCCAACGTATCTATAATTTTTGATTGCTCCATGCTATATTATCTACTGTTTTGGACTATATTGGGCTTTATTTTCTACTTTTATATTATTTTTGGGACTAACCTATTAACCGGAGGCCTAGCCCAGAATTGCTGTTTGTTTTGCCTATTTCAGTGTTTCGGATAAACGGAATATCAAACGGAGTCCAAACGGAGTCCAAACGGAATAAAATCTTCGGGAATGTGATTTTCTCACCGAACGTGATCCAGGAGACTTGGACCCTGCTCCAAGGAACAAAAGAGGCGGTCACGAGGGTGGGGGCGCCCCCCCCCCTAGTGCGCGCCCCTGCCTCGTGAGCCCCTCGTTGCTCCTCCGGCGTACTTCTTCCTCCTATATATACACACGTACCCCCAAACAATCAGAACAGGAGCCAAAAACCTAATTCCACCGCCGCAACTTTCTGTATCCACAAGATCCCATCTTGG
Organism: Triticum monococcum; assembly: GCA_034509565.1. Taxonomy (NCBI): domain Eukaryota; kingdom Viridiplantae; phylum Streptophyta; class Magnoliopsida; order Poales; family Poaceae; genus Triticum; species Triticum monococcum. The sequence continues at coordinate 567,437,163 of CM067843.1, read as the reverse complement.
GGCCTGTTCCGGATCTCCGCTGGAAGAGGGCCGTCATCACGGAGGGCTTCTACATCATCATAGCCTCTCCGATGAAGTGTGAGTAGTTTACCTCAGACCTTCGGGTCCATAGTTAGTAGCCAGATGGCTTCTTCTCTCTCTTTGAATCTCAATACAAAGTTCTCCCCCTCTCTTGTGGAGATCTATTCGATGTAATCTTCTTTTTGCGGTGTGTTTGTTGAGACCGATGAATTGTGGGTTTATGATCAAGTCTATCTATGAATAATATTTGAATCTTCTCTGAATTCTTTTATGCATGATTGGTTATCTTTGCAAGTCTCTTCGAATTATCCGTTTGGTTTGGCCAACTAGATTGGTAGTTCTTGCCATGGGAGAAGTGCTTAGCTTTTTTTTTGATCTTGCGGTGTCCTTACCTAGTGACAGAAGGGGCAGCAAGGCACGTATTGTATCATTGCCATCGAGGATAACAAGATGGGGTTTATTTCATATTGCATGAATTTATCTCTCTACATCATGTCATCTTGCTTAAGGCGTTACTCTGTTTTTTAACTTAATACTCTAGATGCATGCTGGATAGCGGTCGATGAGTGGAGTAATAGTAGTAGATGCGGAATCGTTTCTATCTACCTGTCACGGACGTGATGCCTATATACATGATCATGCCTAGATATTCTCATAACTATGCTCAGTTCTGTCAATTGTGCAGCTGTAATTTGTTCACCCACCGTAGAATACTTATGCTCTTGAGAGAAGCCACTAGTGAAACCTATGGCCCCCGGGTCTATTCTCATCATATCAATCTCCATTACTTTAATCTTCCTTTGCTCTTTTACTTTGCCTTTACTTTTCACTTTGCATCTTTATACCAAAAATACCAAAAATATTATATCTATCAGATCTCACTCTCATAAGTGACCGTGAAGAGCTTGACAACCCCTAATCGCGTTGGTTGCGAGTAGCTATCGCTTTGTGCAGGTACGAGGGACTTGAGCATGGGCTCCTACTGGATTGATACCTTGGTTCTCAAAAACTGAGGGAAATACTTACACTACTCTGCTGCATCATCCTTCCTCTTCGGGGAAAACCAATGCAAGCTCAAGACGTAGCAAGAAGGATTTCTGGCACCGTTGCCGGGGAGTCTACGCAAAAGTCAACATACTAAGTACCCATCACAATCCCTATCTCTCGCATTACATTATTTGCCATTTACCTCTCGTTTTCCTCTCCCCCCAATTCACCCTTGCCGTTTTATTCGCCCTCTCTCTCTATCCTCCCTCTCTATTTGCCTCTTTTCCCTCGCGATGTCAGAACCAAAAAGAGTTGGGGGTTCTCTCCCAAGTTCTAGTGCTTTAGACAATCCTGCTATCTTATCTAAACTCATAAATCGGTGGGTATTCTACGGACGTGATGCCTATATACATGATCATGCCTAGATATTCTCATAACTATGCTCAATTCTATCAGTTGCTCAACAGTAATTTGTTCACCCACCGTAGAATACTTATGCTCTTGAGAGAAGCCACTAGTGAAACCTATGGCCCCCGGGTCTATTCTCATCATATCAATCTCCATCACTTTAATCTTGCTTTGCTTTTTTACTTTTCCTTTACTTTTTACTTTGCATCTTTATACCAAAAATAGCAAAAATATTATATCTATCAGATCTTACTCTCGTAAGTGACCGTGAAGGGCTTGACAACCCCTAATCGCGTTGGTTGCGAGTAGCTATCGCTTTGTGCAGGTACGAGGGACTTGAGCGTGGGTTCCTACTGGATTGATACCTTGGTTCTTAAAAACTGAGGGAAATACTTACACTACTCTGCTGCATCATCCCTTCCTCTTCGGGGAAAACCAACGCAAGCTCAAGACGTAGCAAGGGTGAGGTGTGACACGGGAGTCACCAGTTGCATTTTGAGTGTAATATAGGCAAGCAACAGAGTCATTTCACCATTCCCTTTCCCTTCAATTTTTAGTGAGGTTCTACCCGAAACACCCCCCTCCAAAGCAAAATTAGTTAAGCCCAAGCCCATAACTAAAAAATGACTTCTTTACATCTTTTATGGCTTATTTTGACAATAAGCCCTGAAAAGGCGGAATAGAACTGGCCCTTAACCTGCAATTCAATTGTGTGTGGAATGATGAATCACTCATGCCTGCTATAGTGTACATTTAGGCATCATCATAGATGGCATAACCTAATACATGTGCATTCCATTGTAGAATCTGGAATATGCAATGTTTATGTTAGTTCATACGTTGCACATGATATTTAAATGCCCCTTAAATCTGGTCAGTCAAGTGATGGTCTTTAAGCCTCCTTCTTTGCTTCTTTTCTTGATATGTAAGATTTGCTCACACATCTGTTCAATTGCTTGTTTGCATCAGCCAGCCATACTAGGACTGTTTGCTTTGATTACTTGCTGTTCTTGACCTAACACTCTAACAGAGCTTGTCAATGATTTAAACACTAAGGGCTGCTATAGTGGGGCCTTTTCTAACTCATAGGTGACATAAAGGTTTGGTTGTACACTAAAGTAGGCTGTCCAAGAGTACCTGGAGATCCAGTTTGATGGTATGCCTAGTTTTTACATAGTGCACACATAGTAAAAGCTCATTTCATTGTGTTCAAGTGCAAGAGATGCGGCATGTTTCATTATGTGTTGTTGTTTTGTTATAATCTCATCCTTTTGTGTTCACAGACTGGAAAGTATGCATATTTATCTTCCAAGGAGACGAGTAACTAGTTTGTGTCACCTTGCAGAGGGGGTGCAATGAATATAAGATTGAGGATTTCCAAGTACAAGATGTTAGGAAGGAGCCTTGCAACAGAAGTAGGAGCTGCGCTAAGCCTCTTCAACCTGTTAAGGTAAGTCACTATGTCCAACTCAATAGTTTAATTCCTTATTTGTTTTAGGCATAATTAATTTGCTCTTTTCAATTGCTTTATTTGTCCTTAATTAATGAGATGCCCAAAGAATGATACCTGATGTTGGGTACTTGTATAACTATTAGTTGACATAATTAAAGACCTTACCATTTAGTTACTCTGCCGAAGTGTGCCTGAAGCTTTGAAGTCTATTAACCAACTATTATTGAATGAGGCTCACAATCTAGTTTATACTAGGCTAATGATTGCATAGTTTTGCTTGTTGTAGTATGTTCGTATGAAATCCTCTACTGTTCATTATGCTCCCTAATACTTTAATTGAGCTACAGAATGGCCAACTACTTGCTTACTTCTACACAACGTGCTGTCTAAATTTGTAACTTGTCTGTGTTTTGGATTGGGCCCCAACATAATGCTCCTCTGGTGAGCTAAGAGAGATTTCTGTATGCAGGATGCACAGAATACCTTTTTATAATTTTAAAATATCACTTGCTTATGCTTCATGACGTGTAACATTATTGTTAGTCCTGTTTTGCCATGTACAAAATAGTCTGTCTTGCTCGCTTCACTGTTGTAACTATATTTTTGCCCTAGTCATGTGTACTTACAGAAACATTTCAGGATGAAGTGACATCAACATAAAGATCCACGAGCAGTGCGGCATGGCCGTTACCGAATGATTATGGATTGGAATTGGAATGTGTTGATGTTCTCGAGCATCAACTAGAGGTGGCAAGACAACGTGTACATGATTCTGAACGTACAATCAACAAGTTGAGACTGGACATGCAGGTATTAGATGCAGGAGTCAAAAAATGAAACAACACAATGAGGTAACAACGAAGGAATTGGAGATTTTGCAGACTGAAATTTGTGCTATCTAAATCCGGCCAATCCCATTTTCTGAAGAGATCATAGTTCAAATGGTAAGTTATGTTGATGCGCGTCCATGATGTATGAGCTGTATTTTCCCAATGTATGTAATTTGCTGTTTGTGTATGCTTTATTATCACTGGTGCCGAACCATAATGCCCAGTGGGTATAATCGGCTGTAATTTCTTTATTGTATAGTGTAGGATTATTCTACGTTTCTATGCCTTAGTCTCTTTATTGTATAATGTATGTTTTTAGAGGTGATAGTATAGAGTAGGATAATTCTTTGAATATTCTATGTCGTTCAAATGGGGGCCAACTCGCCCAAACGTTGTAGTGAACATGGCCGTCCATAGGCCGCACGATCCATGGGCCATCTATGTGACGGACGATCCATGGACTTCTATGGGCTGTCGGATCCGTGGGCCTTCTATGGGCTGTCGGATCCGTGGGCCTTCTATGGGCCATCGGATCCATGGGCCTTCTATGGTCCATCGGATCCATGTGCCTTCTATGGGCCGTCGGGTCAATGGGCCTTCTACGTCCCATAGGATCCATGGGCCTTCTACAGGCCGTCTTATCTATGGGCCTTGTACGGGCCGTATAAGGGGCCATAAACGGGCTAGAGTGAAAATCGTACGTTTTATGGCTTGACCATAACAGGCCGTTAATAGGCCGTATTTGATGATGCTATGAAAATGGACCAACAGATTAATGGGCCACAAACGGGCCGACTATATCCATGGGCTGAATTTGGCCCACAAGCAGAAAAGGCCAGTAACAGGCCGTAAGTAACCGAATGCTGGAAATGAGCCCAAGAATAAATGGGCCCTCAGAAGGCCGAAAGGTAACACGGGCTGGAAACGACCCAATGGAATAATGGGCCGCTAATGGGTATAAAGCGATACATTGTTCATTACGGGCCGTTTTCACCACGGGCCATTAATGGGCCAAGAGTTACAAAGGGACTCATATGGGCCGAAATACGTCATGGCCCACACATGGGCCAGAAGTTAAAACGGACTGGAATTATATTGGACGGCCCAGATGATGCTACTGGGCCTAATTCGGATAGGCCGTAAACGGGCCCTGAGTTAGCGGGCTGTAAATGGACTATATGCGAACATGCCGTTAACAGGTTTGTCATGGGCCGGCCCACCACCTTTTGACCAAGATGTACCGACCTTTTCACCGGAATGGGCCTCTATTGGGCCGTGCCATGTGTCGACGTATCATAGGCGCTTTGGGTCCAATGAGTGGATGACATCTGTCCCAACGGTGAGCCGATGCATGTTTCCTCCAGCCAATGATGATTTTACACGTGGAAAATCCCTATTGGTCGGGGCTGTTAACGGGTTATAGGATCCAAAACCGGACCCGATAGCTTAACGGCGTTCCGTTACGGAGGATGCCATGTGTCGGTCACCCTTGACGAAAGCACTTCTGTGACGCGCGATTTGTTGTCATGGAAGTGGACACTTCCGTGATGATACTTTTGGTAATGTCATGTAACACTTCTATGACAGCACATGTATGACTATCTTGATTCTGTCATAAAATTGTCATGGATGTACATGCATGACAGAAAACGTGACCTACTGTGACAAACACGTATCATCATGGAAGTGTATTTTTTTGTAGTGATGCTCCTAATGATCTACATCAACATTGAGCATCCACATCTTCATTACCTACAAGAGGTCATCATCGACAAAACCCAAGGTTAGTTCATCCCTCTTAGGGGGGATATCACATCTAGGGGGAGCTTTACTCTAAAAATTGAGCTAAAGCAACTCTAATGTGTGAGCACAACAATGCTTTATGTAAAAGTGGTAAACCCACTTGTGCTTAAACGATGAGTATGACCTACGATCAAATGTTCTCATTTGACTCCTAAGTCAATATACTCATATATAGATGACCTAGTCATCGCCAATTGCTTGATAGAAGCTAGAGTGTTTGTGCATGCTTTGTCACATATTTCTTTTGCCATATTATTGTGTGAGCATGTTGAATGCATATTTTTCTCATTCGAGGACATCCATTTGTTGCTTTGATTGTTTGGCCTTTTCTCTTTTGCCAAATGGATGGACAAGAATGCCTAAGAACTCCCTCTAGGTATCTATGCTTTCCTCATCTCAAACTCTATTTATGCTACATCACACGGTTTGATCAAGTCAGATTCGAACCACTCTGTGTGAGGAGCACTCGGAGTCCCCGATTCGTCATAGACTTAAACTTCCAAAACCTCTTTGTGCATTTCGGTCTGACCGATTCATCCTTTTCGGTCCTACCGAGATCACTTAGTTGATCTAGGTTTTCAATCTCGGTGCAACCAATTAGAACCTTTCGGTCACACCGAGTTGCAGTAACTGCCTACAGTTTTGCATCTCGGTGCCACCGAGTTGTTCCACTCGGTCACACCGATAGGGTCAGGTTATATATACCGACGGGTCAAATTTTGGAAATTTTTCCGAAACCCTTCACCCGCACGTAACCTGCTCTGCCTCTTCGGGTCTCCGGATCGTCCTCTCGCCGCCAATGACCTCCCGCCGCTGGTCTCTGCCGCCGTTAATGGCAATCTGCTCCGCCCTTGCTGCCGTAGCGAACACTCGCCGCTCTAGGGTAAGTGTTTGACCCCTTGTGTTGTCTTTTTCATTCCGATTCCTAGCACAAGGACAATGCCATGTTTCTTGCCACGATTGAGATTGATCCATCCAGCTAAAACTTTCTTAGCTCTAGATTGATTCGAAAATTTTAGGGTTAGCTCTCCGCAGAACTCATCTCGGACCGACCGAAATGTAGAAATCGGTCTCACCGATTCGGCCTTGGCCATTGCACATGCGCTTTTCGGTCCAACTGAAACATGCAAATCGGTGTGACCGAGTTCAAGATTCTGTGAAACCCTAGCAATCTCGGTACCATCGAACAGTGACTCGGCCCAACCGAGTTCACTAGTTTAGGTTCCAAGTGTTGCTTCGGTATCACCGAGTTTGTCAATTCAGTAGCTCCGAGATCACTTCTGTAGAGAACTAAAACTAAGCTTTTTAACTCAATTGCTTTGCAAAACCTCTGTACTTTGTGATGCTCATCTACTCTACCTCATCTACAACCTATTCACAGGGTCGGCTGACAGTTTGCCTAAAGATGTCTAATCAAAGTGACAGTTAGAACAAGTCTGAAGAGCAGGTTCAGTTGAGTGAGGGCACTAGTCCCTCCAGCAGCTATGATGAGGGCAGCAGGAGCACACCTAGTAACTTGCCAAAGGCAGCTACCAGGACAAGGAAGAAGAAAACGTCAGATTGAAGATGAGGATTATGTGGCTATTGAGGATGAGGACACTTCAAGGAAAAATATGCTGAAAAAGGAGTATGGCACAACTACTGCAAGTAAGCCTGGAATGAAGACAAAGGCTCCAGAAATAAGAGTTCCAATGTCAAAAGCCAGAGCCTCCACTCAAGAAACAATGGAGTTCACTCTTGAACCCAAAGAAGGAGGTGAAGGAAAGAAGAGGAAAGAAAGGGTCAAGAAGACCATTGCCAGAGTTATTGGAAAACCATCAATGATGAGAGATGATGAAGAAGAAGAGGAGGATGCTGCACCGGCACCCAAAGCTTAGAAGCTTATGGGAGATGCAATCAGATCAGGGGCTGATCCATCTAAGCCCAAGTCTGCTCCCAAAGCTCCAGCTCAAAAGTTTGCACCCAAGAGAAGCACCAGAAACATTCCAGCTGCAGAAAAGAACAAGGCCCCGGTGCCTGAGACTGTTGATGAAGAAGATGATGAAGCCCAAGTGCTAAGGAAGCTCAAGCCCAAGATCCCTGACCACAATGATGCACATCCCGTTGCAGAAAATATGAAGATCGGGAAGGATTCAGGACTGAGATTGTGAAGACAGTCTGATCCATATGCTGTCAGGAGGAGAACTACTGTGGACTACAGGTTCCACACAAAGGAACAACAAGACTTTTATGAGACTGTCCTGCTTGACAAGAAGCCCATAGTGTGTGACATGAGATGGGTTTACTGGGAGTACATCAAGGAAAATGAAGATCACTATCCAGGAGTCTATGATAGCTTCAAGGCTTGTGGAGTAGATACATTTGTTGGACAGAAGCTCACCAAGTGGAATGATGAGCTGATTATGCAATTCTATTCTACAGCCCATTTCTATCCAGATGGGAGGATTATATGGATGTCTAAGGGTACTAGGTACCAATCCACAGTAGAAGAATGGGCCAAGCTGATCAATGCCCCTGAGGAAGATGAAGATGACTTGGATGTTTATGCTGAGAATAAGAAATACCACAACACTATGGCACACATGTACAGAGAGATCCCATATGATGCTTTAGAGACTCATAGGTTTGGATCTGTCCACTTCTTGTTGTTTGGTCTGCCTACCATCAACTGGATCATAAGGCACATATTGCTACCCAAGTCAGGTGATCACAAGATGATCAGAGAACATGCTATCAATTTGCTACATTTGTTTGATGTGCCTCAAAAGTTCAAAGTCAAGAGTTTGATTGTAGAGACAATCAAAAGGACAACAGCTGATCAGAAGAGAAGTTGTGGGTATGCCCCACAAATTCAAGAGCTCATCAACTCCAAGATGGGCACATGCAAATATCTATTGGATAAGGAGCATCTGGCCATATACCCTGAATTTGAAGACAACACAGTTGTGATGGATGAGAATGAACCATCATCAGTTCAAGCACAGGAGAAGAAAGCCAAAGCTAAAGCTAAGAAAGCCGCAAGAATGCCAACTATTGAAGATGCATCTCAAGTGTTCTTGAAATCCAAGCAAGATCAGCTTGGATATCTGATACAATCCACCTTGAGGATTGAGAAGGGCTTGGCTACCCTGACTTAAAACCAGGAGATCTTGGAGAGGATCATTGAGCAAAAATTTTATGATCTTGATGTCAAAGTAACTGAGATTCAGTCAACAGTTAAGCAACTTCAGGAGGAAGTGGAGGAGAAGAAGGGCAAGTCAACTACAGATGCTTTTGCTGGAGTGCCCCGAAGCCAGAGGTCTACTGTAGTGCCATACTAGAGCTACAGCATCAGCTCCAGCAGCTATAGCTCTAGTGCCACCTCCAGCAGCCACTCCACCAGCTCCAGCTACATCAACAAAAGCTTTCATCCTTGGAGTCATCTCTACACCACCTCCCGAAGATCAAGCCTAAGAGACGTGTAGCACTATGCATTTTTGAACTTTTTGGTAACTTGTTGCCAAAGGGGGAGAAAAATGTATAGATCATAGGCTTCGAGAGAGAGTGTTGCTTTTTATCTCTCTTGTTTTTGGTTTGGTTGAACTTTTTGATGTGTGCTTGTGTGAGATACTTTATGTTCTTGTGAAATACTTGTTTGATCATGTGTTTGATCATATGCTACCCTTAATGCTTGTTGGATGATATTATCTCTTATATCCTTATATGATCATTCACTTGCTTGGTGATGAGTGCATGCTTTTAATTTCTATCATTTTGAGTGCTCCACCAAGATGTATGTGACATGGAAGAGTAACCCATGATCCTAATCGATTGTGCATTTGCATTCAAAAGAAAATTTTAAATAATGCACAAATTTAGGGGGAGCTCTTGCTTATCACATACTTCTCAAAGCGACGATGTTTTTCAATCTTATTATCATTTGTCGAAGCTTTGATCTATATGTTTTCATCAATTACCAAAAGGGGGAGATTGAAAGTGCAACTATCCCTGGGTGGTTTTGGTAATTCCTAACAACATATATCTCATTGAGCTAATGCTATTTCTAGAGAAATATTTCAGGAAAGCTCAATGATTGGCATGGCATGGATTAGAAAAGTGGACCCCTCAAAATGCCAAGGACAAAAGGATTGGCTTAAGCTCAAAGCACAAGACTCTACATTTTTCATTTTAGTGATCGAAGATCACATTGAGTCCATAGGAAAAGCCAGTACTATCAAGAGGGGGTGAGGTGCTTCTTAATGAGGTTCTTGCTCAAAATGATTAGTGATATGCTCCAGAGCCCTCAACTACTTTCTCATATCCACATATGTCCCAAACCAAAAGTTAAACTCGGCCCCACCAAAATTTTCTATCCGGCGCCACCGAGTTCTCTTGACATAGCCACTGCCAGAAACCCTAGTCTTTTCGGTCTCACCGATAGGGATCTCGGTCTCACCGAGATGGGATTGTAATCTCTCCGTTTCCCTTCGTAACGTTTCAGTCAAACCGAGATGAGCGATCGGTCCCACCGAGATTGCAATGCAAACTCTCTGTTTCTCTTTCGTAACGTTTTGGTCCAACCGAGATGAGTGAATCGGTCCCACCGAGTTTGCATGACCAACTCTCTGGTTAGTCTATTACCAAAATCGGTCTCACTAAGTTTGTGTAATCGGTCTCACCGAGATTAAGTTATGCCCTAACCCTAATGACATCGGTCCCACCGAGTTGACATGTAGGTCCCACCGAAAACCCTAATGGTCACATTATGAACCAAATCGGCCCGACCGAGTTTCATGATTCGGCCCCATCGAGTTTGGTAAATTGTGTATAACGGTTAGATTTTGTGTGGAGGCTATATATACCCCTCCACCCACTCTTCATTCGTGGAGAGAGCCATCAGAACATGCCTACACTTCCAACATACATTTTCTAAGAGAGAACCACCCACACTTGTGTTGAGGTCAAGATATTCCAATCCAACCACATAAATCTTGATCTCTAGCCTTCCTCAAGTTTCTTTCCACTCAAATCATCTTTCTACCAAAAAAAATCCCATGAGAGAGAGTTGAGTGCCGAGGAGACTATCATTTGAAGCACAAGAGCAAGGAGTTCATCATCAACACACCATCTGTTACCTTTTGGGGAGTGGTGTCTCCTAGATTGGCTAGGTGTCACTTGGGAGCCTCCGTCAAGATTGTGGAGTTGAACCAAGGAGTTTGTACGGTCAAGGAGATCGCCTACTTCGTGAATATCTACCCTAGTGAGGCAAGTCGTTCGTGGGCGATGGCCATGGTGGGATAGACAAGGTTGCTTCTTCATGGACCCTTCGGGGGTGGAGCCCTCCGTGGACTCGCGCAACCGTTACCCTTTGTGGGTTGAAGTCTCCATCAACGTGGATGTATGACACCACCTATCGGAACCACGCCAAAAATATCCGTGTCTACATTGCATTTGCTCCCTCAAACTCCTCCCTTTACCTTCATATGCAATTGTTTTACATTCCGCTGCTATACTCTTAGAATTGCATGTGTAGGTTGATTACATGTTTGTGCTAAGTTGCTAAAATCTGCCAAGACTTAAAATTGGGAAATGGCTAGATTTTTATTTGGTCAAGTAGTCTAATCACCCCCCTCTAGACATACTTTCGATCCTACAGTCGGCTGTCAAGCGCATATTGCGCTATATTTAGTTCACATTGTCCTATGGTCTGCACATTCGACCGACTCCCTCTAGGGTCATCTCGGCGTACTCTGATGCAGATTGGGCAGGCAGTCCCGATGACAGGCGATCCACGGGGGGCTATGTCGTGTTCTTTGGTTCTACCTTGATCGCCTGGAGTGCTCGGAAACAAGCTACTGTTTCGCGTAGCAGTACTGAAGCTGAGTATAAGGCTGTGGCTAATGCAACTGCAGAGATTATCTAGATACAATCTTTGCTTCAGGAATTGGGTATAGCTCAGTCACAGTCTCCTATTCTTTGGTGTAATAACATCGGTGCTACATACCTTTCCTCAAATCCGGTATTCCATGCCCGAACAAAACACATTGAAGTTGACTATCATTTTGTACGGGAACGTGTCTCTCAGAAGTAGCTACAGATCAAGTTCATCTCTTCCAAGGATCAACTTGCAGACATCTTTACCAAGCCATTGTCTCTACCATAGTTCAAGGCCTGTCGGCGCAATCTTGCCCTTCTAGACTCTTTAGAAAGTGGCTAACATTGAGGAAGGGTGTTAGACTGTATAGTTCTCCGTATATGTGTACGTGTCATGTAACGTTGTATCATGTACCAACTCATTATATATATGTGATAGGCCACCCCTAGAGGGTTGTGTCAGTTTCCCCCAAACCTATTGTCTCACATTGGGATGATCCCCGTTTTCTTGCAAATTTAGCAGAAGAGCTGCTATTCTGCTATTGATCAGTGGTTAAAAGGTCGTCGCTGCTTTGGGACAGCTCGATGATGCCCCGCGCGTTCCCGTCGGACTTCATAAGCATACAGTGTAAAATTATAAAGTTAAGTTCCAGATGTGGTCATACAATGAAAATAAATTAGAATGATAGACAAAGTAATCGAGTACAGTTGTAATGATAACCAACAAAAACCACCTAAGCCAACAGTATGAAAGCAAGTTTGTTATGTGGGACAGAGTTAGGAGTACTAGAGCTAATATGATGATCAAAATTAGAGTGGAGGAACTTAGAGATATTCCAGCCAGTATTTTCTTTGGCGAAGGGGACGATTTCCAAACAGAGTCGCTTACTGTTCCTATAGTCATCTTGCAACAGCAGATTTTGGGGATTGAAGCTCTAGATGAGGACCCTGTTATTGAGAATGGTAATCCACATCCTGTCCCTCAGCCAGGAAACTTTCATCCTAATCAACATAATCACTTTGGGCCCTATTCAGCAACATGAGCGTGAAGGCCATCAGGGCAATGTTGAGCAGCAACAGCAGCTCCTACAACTTAACCTTCAGCTAGCCCTAAATCCAATTGGTAACAATGGTAGTAACCAAGATGATGAGATGGAGGATATCCCTGGGTGGGGTTATTGGGCCATGGCACGTGACCCACTCATTGATCAGGAACTACACCCTGGAGAATTTCTGGCTCTTAATGATTTAGAGGCCGTTCGATACCTCTCTGCTCCTAACTCCTCTGCGGAGCGGAGCGGCACTCAGTGCAATTTTGACGAGCGGACAGATGGGTGCTTCGCCCGCTCCGCTCCCTGACAAAGGAGCAGACTATTGCCGAACACAGCCTTAATGGCTCCCATGGAAGAAGAGTTTCCTCCAGATGATGATGCCAATGCCAATAACATCATTACTGTGTCAATGGAACCATCAAATAACAATGCAAATTCTGCTGCTTCTGCCAATGGCCCCTTGGCACCATATCTACCTGATTTAAATATGCAGCCGGACCAAGTGGAACCTGAGGCCTAGTTGGCTGTTGATGGGCCTCCACTGAAAAAACATTCAACCCATTATGGACCAGAGCTTGGAGGTTATTTTTCATCAGGCTCACACTGCTGACAAAGTTTTGCTTGTAGACCCTATGCAATATGAAGCTTTTATCAACCCCTTACTATTGCTCAGAACAACATGACCTCACCTACTCTTAATACTAGCACTGTTCTTGACACTCAGGATGATATCCAGGATACTGGTGACAACCAACTGATCATTGGGACAGAAAATAATGACACGCTCCAGGTCTCTGAAACCAGTGATGCAGCTCTCCCATTTGAGGAACAACATAATATCAAGAATTCGATGGATGGTAGCTCTACTTCACTACTTCCGTTGCAAACCACTTCTACAGGTGAAACATCTTCTTTAGACATGACAACACCCCCTGGTTTATAATTTCAAATAGTAACTAAATCAAAATAGCCACAAAAAACAATACTAACTAAATCAAAATTGAATTATTTAAATTTTATAAGGAACAATGAATTAGTGGCATTGGTATTACCCTCTAAGAAGAAAGAAAATGAAGAAAAAACGAAAAAAATGCACACAACTTTGCACTGAACAATCATATAATAGTGCAAATTTTCCATATACTCACCCAATATTGCAAAAATACCCACAAAAGAAGACGAAAATGGCTAATAAAGAAAAAAAAACAAAAAACCAGAAAAGAACAAAGGGGGAGAGGGGATGGCTGGATCGCACAGGTAACAAGGTTCAACCCGTTAAAAAATTGACTAGCCCAAATGTGTGGTTAGTTAAAAGACACGGTCTAAAACAACTCACAAAACAGAAATTAAAAAATAGGACCACAAATATCAAAGAAGAAATCAACGGTTAAAAAAACGAATAAGAAAATCATTTCTCAGGCAACATACATATAGCTAAACTGATGCCAAAATACCCATTTAAAATAGAAAAACTGACTAAAAATATAAGGAAAATAAAAATAAAAAATGCCTGCAGACAAAACAACATGCAATGTCTAATGGGTCTCAAGCCCAATAGAAAAACCGTCTTACGTCAACCAAGGACAATTCAAAAATTCAGCATAAGAAAAACCACTTACCCCAAACAAGGACAAGTCAAAATTCCAACCTTAGAAAAAAGATCGAGGGTAAGTCAAAAATCAGCCTAAGAAGCCATGAAACAACACACACACAAAAATAGCATGAATCTCGACAAAGGAATCAACGGTCAAAAAATCGACTTACCCAAATCTGAAATTCAGACGACTTACATATAGCTAAAGTGATAAAAATAAAGTCAAAACCAGACATCAGATCAAGAATATAAGAACTTACATGATAGGATAAGCACAAGAGGTATGCTTAAGGGGAGGTCCTTGTATTTGGAATCCTATGATTGTGTCCTCTACAACGATACTGCTGAGGACTTTGTCATGCATTTGCTCTAGGATTGCAATTTTGCCCAGTCCTGCTAGGCCTCCATATCTCCTAACAGGCACAAAGCTATCTCCTTCTTTGACGAGTTGCTTCTACTTCATCAAACTCTCCGTAAACAAATTGCAATGAACATTATTATCATGGGCTGCTGAAACATATGGATACAAAGGAAGAGAAAAATCTTCAGAACCGAAGTCCCTGGACTGATTTCTTGGGAAGCATAGACTTAAGCATGATCTGAAGCTAGTCAGGCACAAAACCAAAGAAAAGAACATCCAGTATCTCCATCAGTGGATTGGGTCCCTGATTTATTCTACCCAAATGATAAGTGCCACACGTGTGGCACAAAGTAACACCGCTCTCACGTTTTTTACACTAAAGTTAGCATCCAACCCCCCCCCCCCCCCCCCCCCCCCCCCAAAAAAAAACCCTAAAATTTACCATCCAAACATATAGTTGCCATGCTTCACAACTAAAGTTGTCATCCTTGGATAACTAAACTTGCCATCAAAAAAGTCAGGGCGGAATTGCTTTTTGCCACATGTGTGACACTTATCAGGGTCCTTATTCTAAGACAGTTTCTTAAATTTGTTTCTATGTTAGAAAAAACAGGAGTGGGAGCAGTCTTTTCATAGCTTGTACATAAATTTTTAATTATAAATATAATGTACCGTAGAACAATTGTTCTACGATTTTTATATCTAAAAAAGAATATAAGAACCTACCGCTTCCTTACCAACGCCTCTGCAATTCCGAATAACACCCAACATGTAAGACAGTCAAGTGGTTTTCTCAACCCGGGGCTGCAGCGACAACTCGTGTCGTGCATCCCCTGTAGCTCGAGTTCAAGCTGGACTAGAATGGTGTTACGGCGTTCTGAATTCAGAGACACCAAGATGTGGCTCTTTGATTTTCTATCAAGGTCTTCAAGATTCGATGCTATGGCTCTGGCTGTTACTATGTGGCATTTGTGGGAAGCTCGAAATGATGCTCGACACTCTCCTAAAGCACCATTGATTCACACTATAGTGGAGAAGATTCGAGCGTATTCAGACTTGATCTTGAAGCACCTTTTCAGCTCTGAACCTGTCAAGAGGCGTGAGTCGACTTCACCCAATCCTCCTTGGACTCTGCCGCCGACATGTAAGGTCTTGATTCATTCGGATGCTGCCGTTTTCTCTGACCTGAACAAGTCTGGAGCTGGTGTGGTAGCGTTGAACCATGATGGGTATTGTAGTGTTGCTATTTCTGAACCCCTTCGTGGTGCACTTGCCTGAACTAGCAGAGGCTTTGGCATTACGTAGAGCTGTGCAATTAGCTAGTGATGAAGGCTATTCTGATGTTATCTTTGCTTCGGGTTGCCTTTCGCTGGTGCAAAAGATGAATTCGAGATCTTGCAATCGCTCCAGCATTGGTACTGTTGTTAAAGACATCAAGTTTGCTTCTCAAAGCTTTGTTTCTGTAGTGTTTAAGCATGTTCATCGGCAAGCTAATGTAGCGGCTCATTTGTTAGCTAAATCTTATAAGAATTTGTCTAGCTTTGTGGTTTTTCATTCTGCTTCGGATTATATTCGGGAGACTCTTTGTAACTTTGTTAAGTGATCAATAAAGCCGATGTTTCTCTCTGGAAAAAAAAGCTCGAGTTCAAGCACAGAACTTGCACCAAACAAGACATCCTTTTATTTCCAATGGAATATTAACTATACTACATATACTCGTAAACAACACTATGAACCTGGCAGCAACGAATTATGTACACATTACACGTTGTGCATTACTTCAGCACTGATAATCGGACCGGGCTACGTACACAATTCCCTGTAGTTTCACCTCCCGTATACAACATCACACATCTGTCTATACATCACTACGTGTATACCTTTTTCCTACAGAAAACTACTACTAGCGGTCTGACTATCTTTGTAGCGACACAAACATCCACGTAGGCAACCACCGACCTGAATTCATTTCTCTTTCTTTTAGCGACCACCGACTTGGATTCGCTGACCCTGTACGCGAGAAGCTAGCAGAGAAACAATGGCACCGGTTGGTTCTCTGGCTGGTCTGTGTTACTTGTCCCTGGGCACCCAGCAGCAGTGCAAGCCGTAGGGCAGCCCGTAGGGGAACTTGGCCCGGGCAATCTCCTTGAAGCTCTTGGCGTCCAGCACCAGCGCGTAGCCGGACCCGTCCTTGGCGCTCACCATGGATATCGCCACGCCTGCATCACAATTCGGCAACCCAAAGTCAGACACGAACAACGAGGGGCGCGCGCACGAGGACAGAAATGGAAGGAGAAGAAGGAACTGACCGTCGTCTTCCTCGACGGCGCCGGGGCGCGCCACGAAGTAGGGCTCGGACGGCACGGCGCCCTCCTCGTGCCAGTTCTTGGCCGTCTTCTCCACCAGGTCGATCTTGGTGAGCGTGTTGGGGAAGTTGCACGGCCGGCGCGCGCCGCAGGCGTAGGCGTAGCGGTACTCCTTGCCGAGGTGGGCGGGGTTGATGCTGCACATGTCCATGCCGCGGCCGTGCTCCTCCGGGTCCAGCGCCGCCTCCAGCTCGCCAAACGGGCTGCCGTCCAGCGGTATCCTGAACCGCCCCACCCTGCACGTCCATGACCAGACAGGATGTACTTTTAGTATTAGCCCATGCGTCAAGATTCGTGCTCTGATAGAAAAATGATGTAGTATCGTACTAGTACGTATACGTACCTGGCATCGGTGAGGACATCCTCGCCTGTAAATGCCCGGAGATTGTGGAGACGGAGGTTGTCGAGGATGGAGGTGTCGGCGTTGTGCTCGCAGCAGTCGGCGATGATCGCCGTCACACGCCCCTCCTCGTCCTTCTCCTCGTACGCGTTGATGAAGTGGAACGTCACGAACGGCGGCACCTCCACGCTCGCCACCTTTTGGTAAAATACAATTCCAGCCCAAAATATGTCAGAAACCCAGATCAAACGGCTATGGCTAGTACGTATACGACGGATCGATCGTAATAATATAGTAGTAGTAGAACTTACGATCTTGCCGCTGGCCTTGCACATGACGTGCATGTAGCTCCCGGACTCGAGGTGCCACTGGAACTTGTACAGCGGCGTGGGCTCGGCGCGGAGGAGGTTCGCGGCGCAGTACCGGAGCGGCATCTCCGGCACGACCACGTAGTTCTCCGTGACGGGGAAGGAGTGCACCCACCCGGGCGCCGGCCCGCCGCGGCAGTCCACCCTGCCCACGAACTGCCTCTCGTTGCTCCCGGCGTCCATCCTCGCCACCACGTAGCCGGGCCGGATCAGGTCCGGGATGAGCGTCCAGAACTCGGTGTCGGTGACGATGGGGTGCGCCGAGTGGATCAGGCCGCCCAGCTTGTCCTCGTACTCGAACTTGCTCACCGTGTCCAGCGTGTCCGGGTCGACGACGATGGAGCCCTTGACAGTCTCCGTGAGGCATAGCACGCGGCCGTCCCCGAGCCTGACGACGCCGGTGTTGGAGTTGTCGGTGAGGGAGTTGCCGGAGAAGAGGCTGGCGAGCTGGCCGACGAAGGACTTGAAGCTGTCCGGCTTGGGCACCTCGGAGAACTCGCGGTAGCACACCTTGCCGTGCCGGCGCGCCGCCTTGTAGGCCTCCGACTCGATCTGCCGGTGCGCGCCCACGGCGCGGCCGTCGCGGAACGAGACGCGCACCAGCGTGGCGTAGCCGTCGAACAGGTGGCGGAAGCCGTAGTCCCCGAGGTCCCAGAGGCCCGGGCCGTTCCTCAGGTACGTGCCATCCTGCAACAGAGCGCATACAATAAACACCCGATCAATTATTGCGGCGCAGCGAACAAATCCGTGGAGGTAGTAGATGATTGCAAAGATGATTAGCTGGACGATTACAATCACAGCTTAGTCACGAGCCTAACCGTATTATACTCCAACATACATCTGCAGATTTAATTCCTCCAAGTCACTGTCCAAGTGGCACGCACGCACACAGTCTAATGCCACAGTGAGCTCATCACTGGGGGAGTGGAGGGAGGGACAGGAAGGTTTTAGGCTTTGTCTGGAATTTGCGGGGAACAAAGCTAGCTTCGTCAAAAAAAGGTTGCAGGAAGCAACAAAACTATCATCATGAGACAGCGACGCCATTGTCGCCGTCGTGAGGGCTCAAGAGTGGAGCGGCAGAGAATCTTGGGATATATGTTGTCTTCCCCGGTCGCGAGCATGCATCGTGAGTGCCGAGATGCCATCTCGTTATCGCTCGCTAGCTAGGCCTTCTGTTCTATTCGTTCTATACTAGTGTAAATTAGTACATCGGTGTGGCCTTCTTCGCTGTCGATCACAACTAAAGATGCGCGCCAAGTGCTTCCCCAACTGACAGTTACAGTGAGAGATAAAAGTTGGCAACTCTATGCAATATACCCCTCCTCGTTAGGCTAGCTATTAGATCGATAGGCTGATGAGCATGCCACGGACGTGTCCAACGCTGGCCCAAACTTTTCTTTGTTAATTGCTTATACGAGTATAATATATGCTTTCCTGGCAAAAAAGAGAGACAAGAGTATCATATATGCTTGTTTTAATTCACCTTTTGTGAGTGTGGATGCTTGGCGTTGCCGACACCTTGATGAAAGCAGTTAGGTTAATGGAAAGAATGTGTTACGCTGTGTGGCCTGGTCTAAAAGTGCTTATATGCATATGCCTTCCAAATTTTCTTTTCGGCTTTTGTGAGCAAGAGGAAGATATGCATGCTTTTATCAAGCATTTTTTTAGAAAAAACATGCATGCATACGGTCAAGGCTTGAATCGGAGTAACGGAAAAGATTCACATTCTCGAAGAGAGAACGCACGGCTAACCTTCGCCTGGGCCACCGGCAGGCAGACGGTATAAGATGTTTCAGGTTAGTACGTCAGTTCAGGAATGAAGAATCTTCTACGAAGGAAGGAAGAGAAAACAAGACGAAAACCATGCATAGATGGACAGATTTGTGCAAGCAAAGCAATTCACCCACCAGCCACGTAGGGAGCTTGCCCTCCACTTCCAGCGCGCCCTCCCACCTCTCCTGCCGGATGCTCTTCCACGCCACGAGCTCGTCGGCGCCACCGTCCACGCCGCGCCCACCGCGGCGCCGCGGAGCGCCGACGACGGGGCGTGGCGGCGGG
Source organism: Triticum monococcum (assembly GCA_034509565.1). Lineage (NCBI taxonomy): Eukaryota > Viridiplantae > Streptophyta > Magnoliopsida > Poales > Poaceae > Triticum > Triticum monococcum. Next base: position 567,417,669 of record CM067843.1, on the reverse strand, counting down.
GCTATGACCGCCGGCGGCGCCTCCGTGACGGCGGCAGCCGCGAGAGGCTGCGCCACCGCCCGCTTGTTGCCTCCCGGCTGGCCGGCACGACGGCCGGGCCGGCCGGACAGGGCGGCGACGGTGCAGAGCGAAGATGAGATCGTGGGAGACATGGCGGTTGTCTGGCAATCTAGCAAGATCAAGCTTGGTTGGTGTGCTGTGGCGCCACCCAAGTCGAGTGCCGTGAGCAGAGCTTGGCAGGTGTACTGCTGCTAAGATTTGGTCTGGAATGGTACCCCGGTGAAGGGATGTATATATAGCCCGCCCGGCCCGAGGATGCCCAGGGGTGCGTGTGTGGCGCACATCCGATCTGCGGACGTAATGAGACGGATCGATGGGCGAGGCAATGAGATTCGGCATCTCCACTGCTCGAAACCAATGGATGCCGGGCTTGTTTGCACCCCGCTTGTCATGTTGCAGCCCGGCTCGCTCCGGTTGGTCCAGCGACCACGTAGTAGTAGTGCCTCTTCCTAACTTACGTAACAACGTGTACTTTTTTTTTACCGAGCGCCTTCGAAAGAAGGAGGCGGCATATTATTGTGAGATTTACAAAATCATTGTAGACGTCTCGTCATCAACGAAAACGCCTTTTTTCATTCAAATGTCGAGAATCCTGAAATAAATTCTGAAATAATGCCGAATCTCATTTGAACCCTGATGGACTGAGGATATCACTATTTCTCTAAACATTCAACCACAGTTTGGTTCGTACGTATGTACGTGTGTGTGCATTCATAGGGATGAATGTATGTGCGTATATATAAACGCTCGTGTGTTAAAAAAAATGTGTGCGTACGTGGAGCGTCGCGGTCGCGGTCCGGGAAAGTTAAACGCTGGTTTTTTGCGGGGCGAGGCGGAAGATCGTTGTCGGGGGGAGACGACTTTCTGCGCGACGAACCGGACGCATGTACGCACGTACATACGTACCGACGTTTTCAGCGGGTTAACCTCATCGCTGGGTCCTTCGCTTGCCTCGGCTCTCTCGGTTTTAACCATTCGATGTGGACAAACGGGCATGGTACATATTTGTCACTCCAACGGAGCTTGCGTGGGGAAACGCGATGCGGATATGGGAAAATTCCAAACCGATTCTTCAAAGCTAGCGTTCTGTAAAATAGCATAGATACAACTATAACGGTGTCGTGTTCTGGCCGAGTCGACCTAGTACCAGTTGCGATTGCTCCGTTTGGTGCTCAGCTAAACCACATATGTGAGTACTTGGCACTATTACCAAAACCTTGTTCCCGTGACAGTGGCCTAATTGTTCTTTACTACAGTACTAACTAATAATCCAATTGACCGTTGGCTCATACTCCTGCAGAGTGACTCGTCGCTAGTACCTCGCCACGGATAACCAAATATCTGTCTTGAACGGCCTGCTCGTCACTAGTACTAGAAAAATGCCCCAGAGGCTAGATTTAGAAAAATAATTAAGATCCAATGTTAAACCAATATTAACATAGGAACTACGGGCCACATATGGGTAAAAAAATATCTGGAACCATGTCGAATAGGCTAAATTCACACAGGTCCTAATGGGCCGGGTGGACCCAGACCTTTTATGGCCAGATCTGCTAAATTTTTTACTAAGTCAGGTGGACCTAGTAGCCATCAACAGGGATAGCCATTTTAACAAAACGGGCCACTGTTGGGGCATGCCACATGTCTATAATTAATAGGCGCATGTGGCCCATTGGATGAGCGACACTTGTTCCAATGAAAAGATGGTGCGTGACTTTGTTCACGAGTGAGAAGCCGACATGTGGAGGATCGCCAAGCTCTACGTCTTTAACGGGTATCAGATCCGGACCCGCACCTGATAGCTTATCGGCGACCCGTTACAGTGGCTGCCACGTGTCGACTATCCTTGATGAAACACTTGCATGATAGATCATTTTTGTCATGGAATGAAAGTGGACACGTGATTATTGTCATGGAACACATCGACGACAACACATCTATGACTATCTTGATTCTATCATAAAACCGTGAGGGATGTACATGGGTGACAGAAAACATGACCCACTATGGCAAAGACGTATCATCACAGATGCGTCTTTTTTAGTGAAATTGGGCATTTCTTATCCTATATACCTAAGATGGTCATCCCCACTAACTTATTTATCTTAGCATGCAAGCATGTCACCTCACCAAGTCACCATACAACTATGAATGGGAAATTCCATCTCAATATGCAATCATGCATGGGGAAAAAATACACCAAAACATTCAACCATGCATGGGAAAATGTTTTTCATCCAATTATTCTACTTATATTCAATAAAAAATTTATAGCTATACATTATCAAATATAATAAGTCATATGCATTTTAAATGTTGGTTCTCATGTTATCAACACAGATTTTCATCATCCAATTCGCGCTGCAACGCACGGGTATCCTCTAGTATATATATTATTCTCCCCACATGGCCTTTAGGGATCCCTTCTTCTGCTTCAGGTCCGCCCTCCTTCAGTTGTTTCATATGTATTTTAGTTTGGAGACTAGCTTCTATTCTGAGGTATCTTTAGGGTCCAACTTTCAAAATTAGGTGTCGGATTTTTAACCACTTAAGAAGTAAAGGTGGTGGTTCAATAGTACAAGCCAAGCTATTCCCATCTAGACATATCTTGCGCTTAAAGCATTTGTTTAGAGTTTGCAATATGTAAAATCTTCTTAACTTTGTTTTCAGAAGGGGAGATTTATTCTTCATTTTCTTGTTCAGTGGATGGTGTTGGTGGTTGAAGCATGCCCATCGGCTAGGTCATCTGGAGTGATTAGATTTTCTCTGTGGGTGGAGAAAATGGTTTAGCACTCCAACAAGTTCCTGAAGGGATGACTGAAGTTGACATTTTGGCTTATGAACATTAGCACAAATATCGGGAATTGTAAATTAATGTACTCCCTCCATTCCTTGATATAATGTATATAGATTTTTGAGAAAAAATTTTCCAAAATATAAGGTGTATTGTGTTGCACCACTCGTTTGGACATTTTTTTAGGGATTTGATTGCATTTCCTTATATTAGGCAGGCTTCACTATTTTCTCATGTCAATTAGTCAGGTGTAATCTCGCCCAAAACTTGTGAATTTTTTCCTTCACGTGTGTTCTTTAATTTCCGTGCAAAAAACTATACACCCTATATTTAGGAACGGAGGGAGTAATGTTTATATTCCTGATTTTTGGCTATGATCCCTAGATTTTAGAGTTTAGGAACTTTTTGGCCAGCCAAATTTGTCTGGTGAAAGCAGAGAGATTGAGAGGAAGTTTACTATTCAAAGGGTACTTTGATTACCTTCTCACTGAGGACAGATGTTGTAAAGTCTTGCTAAAATCTACCTCGGATATTTGAAATGTGTGTTGGAAGTATTCATATGCACCTATAATATTTAGAAGGGAGAGAATATCATACTTTTGTGCAACGAAAATTCCAAGTGGGTCTCAGGTCCTATTGCACCTGCTTAAATAATAATTTAAAAGATTGAAAATATTTAAAAATGTATTAAACTTTTCAGAAAAAGAATGGTATGTCATTATACCTGTATAAAAAGCTTCGCACAGGAGTGACTTCCATGATCTCCGGATCGAAAACAATTGTGAGTACAAAAAGTGTGAGTAGTAACTTCTATATAGTGTTGATTTTGTTTCTTTTTTGTCTATAATAGCATGGAAGTCAATCCTTCATGAAACTTTTCACATGAATATTACACTATACCATTCTTGTATCCAAGAAGTTTTAGCAAATTTTGACTAATTTTACAATTTTTTTATGTTCCAATTCAGTGCATTGGCAATCGTCGACAATGCTCTCCCTTGTCGTTGTCTCGAAATGTCTTCCTAGAAACACGGGGAGGACAACAACAAGGAGGACTTGAGCTACACCGGCATGGACATGTACTTATGGATATAATTTTTCCTTGGGTTTGAGTTAGGGTTAGGGTTTCTATTTGGGGTTTCTCCATTTTAGATCCGATTTAAGCTATGTTGATGCTTCTTGTCAATGTAGGAAAACCCCGAGACCACTGTGGTGCTTACTTTTGTGGCTGAGTGGCTGATTCGGCCATCAAATGCAAGCTTCACCAGTTTAGAACCAAGAAATTTGGCGCATTTGATGGCATAGACAATGGGAGGAGATTTTACGGTTGTCGTAAGCACGTAATTTGTCATTGCCTACCTGTTTAAGCTAAGCACTTTGCTCTGTAACTGAATTTCTTTGATTTAAGTGTATTGTTTAATATTTCTACTGAATCTTGTAGGTGATGCCTTGCTATGCAGGTAACTTAATCTGGTAGTTGCTGCCTTGCTAAGCAGCTAGCTCAATCTTGTAGGTGAATTGGTGTTCACCAGTTAACGGACTTTGTGTTTTGACCGAATCTTGTGTTGGTGCTCACTAGTTAACTGAATTTGTGTGTTGATTGAATCTTGTGTTGAGTCTCTTATGTTGGTATTCACAAGTTAACTGAATTTTTGTTCTGACTGAATCTTGTAGGTTGGTGTTCACTAGCTAACTGGATTTGTGTTTTGACTGAAACATGTAGGTTGGTGTTCACTAGTTAAATGAATTTTTGTTTTGGATAAGTATTATCTGTTGGTGCTACTAGCTAATTGAATTTGTATTTTGACTGAATCTTGTAGGTGTGCGCTAGTTAACTGTTGGGGAACGCAGTATTTCAAAAAAAATGCTACGATCACGCAAGATCTATCTAGGAGATGCATAGCAACGAGAGGGGAGAGTGTGTCTACGTACCCTTGTAGACCGAAAGCGGAAGCGTTTAGTAATGCGGTTGATATATTCGAACGTCTTCGCGATCCAACTGAAGGAAATATGCCCTAGTGACAATAATAAAGTTGTTATTTATATTTCCTTATATCATGATAAATGTTTATTATTCATGGTAGAATTATATTAACCGGAAACTTAGTACATGTGTGAATACATAGACAAACAGAGTGTCACTAGTATGCCTTTACTTGACTAGCACGTTAATCAAAGATGGTTAAGTTTCCTAACCATAGACATGAGTTGTCATTTGATAATCAGGATCACATCATTAGAGAATGATGTGATTGACTTGACCCATCCGTTAGCTTAGCATTATGATCGTTTAGTTTATTGCTATTGCTTTCTCTATAACTTATACATGTTCCTATGACTATGAGATTATGCAACTCCCGAATACCGGAGGAACACTTAGTGTGCTATCAAACGTCACAACGTAACCGGGTGATTATAAAGATGCTCTACAGGTGTCTCCGATAGTGTATGTTGAGTTGGCATAGATCAGGATTAGGATTTGTCACTCCGATTGTCGGAGAGGTATCTCTAGGCTCTCTCGGTAATGCACATCACTTTAAGCCTTGCAAGCAATGTGACTAATGAGTTAGTTGCGGGATGTTGCAGAACGAGTAAAGAGACTTCCCGATAACGAGATTGAACTAGGTATGATGATACCAACGATCAAATCTCGGGCAAGTAACATACCGATGACAAAGGGAACAACATATGTTGTTATGCGGTTTGACTGATAAAGATCTTCGTAGAATATGTAGGAATCAATATGAGCATCCAGGTTCCGCTATTCGTTATTGACCAGAGATGAGTCTCGGTCATGTCTACATAGTTCTTGAACCCGTAGGGTCCGCACGCTTAACATTCGATGACGATCGGTATTATGAGTTTATGTGTTTTGATGTACCGAAGGTAGTTCAGAGTCCCGGATGTGATCACGGACATTACGAGGAGTCTTGAAATGGTCAAGACGTGAAGATTGATATATTAGAAGGTTATGTTTGGATACCGGAATGGTTTCAGATGAGTTCGTGTTGGGGAACGTAGTAATTTCAAAAAAATTCCTACGCACACGCAAGATCATGGTGATGCATAGCAACGAGAGGGGAGAGTGTTGTCCACGTACCCTCGTAGACCATAAGCGGAAGTGTTAGCACAACGCGGTTGATGTAGTCGTGCGTCTTCACGATCCGACCGATCAAGTACCGAACGTACGACACCTCCGAGTTCAGCACACGTTCAGCCCGATGATGTCCCTCGAACTCCGATCCAGCCGAGTGTTGAGGGAGAGTTTCGTCAGCATGACGGCGTGGTGACGATGTTGATGTTCTACCGACGCAGGGCTTCGCCTAAGCACCGCTACAGTATTATTGAGGTGGATTATGGTGGAGGGGGGCACCGCACACGGCTAAGAGATCAATGATCAATTGTTGTGTCTATGGGGTGCCCCCTGCCCCCCCTATATAAAGGAGCAAGGGAGGAGGAGGCCGGCCCTAGGAGGGGGCGCGCCAAGTGTGGAGTCCTACTAGGACTCCCTAGTCCTAGTAGGATTCCATCTCCCATATGAAATAGGAAAAGAGGAAGGGAAAAGGAGAAGGAAGGAAGGGGGCGCCCCCCTTCCCTAGTCCAATTCGGACCAGACCAAGGGGAGGGGTGCGGCCACCCTTGAGGCCCTTTTCCTTCTTTCCCGTATGGCCCAATAAGGCCCAATACGTATTCTCGTAACTCTTCGGTACTCCAAAAAATACCCAAATCACTCGGAACCTTTTCGATGTCCGAATATAGTCGTCCAATATATCGATCTTTACGTCTCGACCATTTCGAGACTCCTCGTCATGTCCCCGATCTCATCTGGGACTCCGAACTCCTTCGGTACATCAAAACTCATAAACTCATAATATAACTGTCATCGAAACTTTAAGCGTGCGGACCCTATGGGTTCGAGAACAATGTAGACATGATCGAGACACGTCTCCGGTCAATAACCAATAGCGGTACCTGGATGCTCATATTGGCTCCCACATATTCTACGAAGATCTTTATCGGTCAGACCGCATAACAACATACGTTATTCCCTTTGTAATCGGTATGTTACTTGCCCGAGATTCGATCGTCGGTATCTCAATACCTAGTTCAATCTCGTTACCGGCAAGTCTCTTTACTCGTTCCGTAATACATCATCCCGCAACTAACTCATTAGTTGCAATGCTTGCAAGGCTTATAGTGATGTGCATTACTGAGTGGGCCCAGAGATACCTCTCCGACAATCGGAATGACAAATCCTAATCTCGAAATACGCCAACCCAACAAGTACCTTCAGAGACACCTGTAGAGCACCTTTATAATCACCCAGTTACGTTGTGATGTTTGGTAGCACACAAAGTGTTCGTCCGATAAATGGGAGTTGCATAATCTCATAGTCATAGGAACATGTATAAGTCATGAAGAAAACAATAACAACATACTAAACGATCAAGTGCTAAACTAACGGAATGGGTCAAGTCAATCACATCATTCTCCTAATGATGTGATCTCGTTAATCAAATGACAACTCATGTCTATGGTTAGGAAACACGACCATCTTTGATCAACGAGCTAGTCAAGTAGAGGCATACTAGTGACACTCTGTTTGTCTATGTATTCACACATGTATTATGTTTCCGGTTAATACAATTCTAGCATGAATAATAAACATTTATCATGAAATAAGAAAAAAATAACTTTATTATTGCCTCTAGGGCATATTTCCTTCATTCTCCCACTTGCACTAGAGTCAATAATCTAGTTCACATCACCATGTGATTTAACACCAATAGTTCACATCGTCATGTGAACAACACCCAAAGGGTTTACTAGAGTCAATAATCTAGTTCACATCGCTATGTGATTAACACCCAAGAGTAGTACGGTGTGATCATGTTTTTCTTGTGAGAGAAGTTTAGTCAGTGGGTCTGCCACATTCAGATCCACATGTATTTTGCAAATTTTTATGTCAATAATGCTCTGCATGGAGCTACTCTAGCTAATTGCTCCCACTTTCAATATGTATCCAGATTGAGACTTAGAGTCATCTGGATCAGTGTCAAAACTTGCATCAACGTAACCCTTTACGACGAACCTTTTGTCACCTCCGTAATCGAGAACCACATCCTTATTCCAGTAAGGATAATTTTGACCGCTGTCCATTGATCTACTCCTAGATCACTATTGTACTCCCTTCCTTAACTCAGTGTAGGGTATACAATAGATCTGGTACATAGCCTGGCATACTTTATAGAACCTATGGCTGAGGCATAGGAAATGACTTTCATTCTCTTTCTATCTTCTGCCGTGGTCGGGCTTTGAGTCTTACTGAACTTCACACCTTGTAACACAGGCAAGAACTCTTTCTTTAACTGTTCCATTTTGAACTACTTCAAAATCTTGTCAAGGTATGTACTTATTGAAAAAACTTATCAAGCGTCTTGATCTATCTCTATAGATCTTGATGCTCAATATGTAAGCAGCTTCACCGAGGTCTTTCTTTGAAAAACTCCTTTGAAACACTCCTTTATGCTTTGCAGAATAATTCTACATTATTTCTGATCAACAATATGTCATTCACATATACTTATCAGAAATGCTGTAGTGCTCCCACTCACTTTCTTGTAAATACAGGCTTCACCGCAAGTCTGTATAAAACTATATGCTTTGATCAACTTATCAAAGCATATATTCCAACTCCGATATGCTTGCACCAGTCCATAGATGGATCACTGGAGCTTGCATATTTTGTTAGCACCTTTAGGATTGACAATACCTTCTGGTTGCATCATATACAACTCTTCTTTAATAAATCCATTAAGGAATGTAGTTTTGTTCATCCATTTGCCAGATTTCATAAAATGCGGCAATTGCTAACATGATTCAGACAAACTTAAGCATAGATACGAGTGAGAAACTCTCATCATAGTCAACAACTTGAACTTGTCGAAAACCTTTTGCGACAATTCTAGCTTTGTAGATAGTAACACTACTATCAGCGTCCGTCTTCCTCTTGAAGATCCATTTATTTTCTATGGCTTCCCGGTCATCGGGCAAGTCAACCAAAGTCCACACTTTGTTCTCATACATGGATCCCATCTCAGATTTCATGGCCTCAAGCCATTTCACGGAATCTGGGCTCATCATCGCTTCCTCATAGTTCGTAGGTTTGTCATGGTCAAATAACATGACCTCCAGAACAGGATTACCGTACCACTCTGGCGCGGATCTCACTCTGGTTGACCTACGAGGTTCGGTAGTAACTTGATCTGAAGTTACATGATCATCATCATTAGCTTCCTCACTAATTGGTGTAGTAGTCACATGAACAGATTTCTGCGATGAACTACTTTCCAATAAGGGAGCAGGTACAGTTACCTCATCAAGTTCTACTTTCCTCCCACTCACTTCTTTCGAGAGAAACTCCTTCTCTAGAAAGGATCCATTCTTAGCAACGAATGTCTTGCCTTCGGATCTGTGATAGAAGGTGTACCCAACTGTCTCCTTTGGGTATCCTATGAAGACACATTTCTCCGATTTGGGTTTGAGCTTATCAGGATGAAACTTTTTCACATAAGCATCGCAATCCCAAACTTTAAGAAACGACAACTTTTGGTTTCTTGCCAAACCAAAGTTCATAAGGTGTCGTCTCAACGGATTTAGATGGTGCCCTATTTAATGTGAATGCAGCTGTCTCTAATGCATAACCCCAAAACGATAGTGGTAAGTTGGTAAGAGACATCATAGATCGCACCATATCTAATAAAGTACGGTTACGACGTTCGGACACACCATTACACTGTGGTGTTCCAGGTGGCGTGAGTAGTGAAACTATTTCACGTTGTTTTAACTGAAGACCAAACTCGTAACTCAAATATTTTACCTCTGCGATCATATCGTAGAAACTTTTATTTTCTTATTACGATGATTTTCTACTTCACTCTGAAATTCTTTTGAACTTTTCAAACGTTTCAGACTCATGTTTTATCAAGTAGATATATCCATATATGCTCAAATCATGTGTGAAGGTCAGAAAATAACGATACTTGCCGCAAGCCTTAACACTCATCGGACTGCATACATCAGTATGTATTATTTCCAATAAGTCAGTTGCTCGCTCCATTGTTCCGGAGAACGGCGTTTTAGTCATCTTGCCCATGAGGCATAGTTCGCAAGCATCAAGTGATTCATAATCAAGTGATTCCAAAAGCCCATCAGCATGGAGTTTCTTCATGCGCTTTACATCAATATGACCTAAACGGCAGTGCCACAAATAAGTTGCACTATCATTATTAACTTTGCATCTTTTGGTTTCAATATTATGAATATGTGTATCACTATGATCGATATCCAACGAACCATTTTCGTTCGTGTGTATGACCATAGAAGGTTTTATTCTTGTAAATAGAACAACAATTATTCTCAAATTTAAATGAATAACCGTATTGCAACAAACATGATCAAATCATATTCATGCTCAACACAAACACCAAATAACAATTATTTAGGTTCAACACTAATCCCGAAAGTATAGGGAGTGTGCGATGATGATTATATCAATCTTGGAACTATTTCCAACACACATCGTCACTTCATCCTTGACTAGTTTCTATTCATTCTGCAACTCCTGTTTCGAGTTACTACTCTTAGCAACTGAACCAGTATCAAATACCGAGGGGTTGCTACGAACACTAGTAAAATACACATCAATAATCTGTATATCAAATATACCTTTGTTCACTTTGCCATCCTTCTTATCCACCAAATAATTGGGGCAGTTCCGCTTTCAGTGACCAGTCCCTTTGCAGTAGAAGCACTTAGTCTCAGGCTTGGGTCCAGACTTGGGCTTCTTCACTTGAGCAACAACTTGCTTGCCGTTCTTCTTGAAGTTCCCCTTCTCCCCTTTGCCCCTTTTTCTTGAAACTAGTGGTCTTGTCAACCATCAACACTTGATGTTTTTATTGATTTCTACCTTCGCCGATTTTAGCATTGTGAAGAGCTTGGGAATTGTTTTCGTCATCCCTTGCATACTATAGTTCATCACGAAGTTCTACTAACTTGGTGATGGTGACTAGAGAATTCTGTCAATTACTATTTTATCTGGAAGATTAACTCCCACTTGATTCAAGCGATTGTAGTACCCAGACAATCTGAGCGCATGCTCACTGCTTGAGCTATTCTCCTCCATCTTTTAGCTATAGAACTTGTTGGAGACTTCATATCTCTCAACTCAGGTATTTGCTTGAAATATTAACTTCAACTCCCGGAACATCTCATATGGTCCATGACGTTCAAAACGTCTTTGAAGTCCCGATTCTAAGCCGTTAAGCATGGTGCACTAAACTATCAAGTAGTCATCATATTGAGCTAGCCAAACGTTCATAACGTCTGCATTTGCTCCTGCAATAGGTCTGTCACCTAGCAGTGCATCAAGGACATAATTCTTCTGTGCAGCAACGAGGATAATCCTCAGATCAGGGATCCAATCCGCATCATTGCTACTAACATCTTTCAACATAGTTTTCTCTAGGAACATATCAAAATAAAACAGGGAGCTAAACGCGAGCTATTGATCTACAACATAGATATGCTAATACTACCACGACTAAGTTCATGATAAATTTAAGTTCAATTAATCATATTACTTAAGAACTCCCACTTAGATAGACATCCCTCTAATCCTCTAAGTGATCACGTGATCCAAATCAACTAAACCATGTCCGATCATCATGTGAGATGGAGTAGTTTCAATGGTGAACATCACTATGTTGATCATATCTACTATATGATTCACGCTCGACCTTTCGGTCTCAGTGTTTCGAGGCCATATCTGTTATATGCTAGGCTCGTCAAGTTTAACCTGAGTATTCCGCGTGTGCAACTGTTTTGCACCCGTTGTATTTGAATGTAGAGCCTATCACACCCGATCATCACGTGGTGTCTCAGCACGAAGAACTTTTGCAACGGTGCATACTCAGGGAGAACACTTATACCTTGATAATTTAGTGAGAGATCATCTTATAATTCTACCGTCAGTCAAAGCAAGATAAGATGTATAAAAGATAAACATCACATGCAATCAAAATATGTGACATGATATGGCCATGATCATCTTGCGCCTTTGATCTCCATCTCCAAAGTACCATCATGATCTCCATCATCACCGGCATGACACCATGATCTCCATCATCTTGATCTATATCAATGTGTCGTCACATGGTCGTCTCGCCAACTATTGCTCTTGCAACTATTGCTATCGCATAGCGATAAAGTAAGCAATTATTTGGCGCTTGCGTCTTATGCAATAAAGAGACAACCATAAGGCTTTTACCAGTTGCCGATAACTTCAACAAAACATGATCATCTCATACAACAACTTATATCTTATCACGTCTTGACCATATCACATCACAACATGCCCTGCAAAAACAAGTTAGACGTCCTCTACTTTGTTGTTGCAAGTTTTACGTGGTTGTTACGGGCTTAGCAAGAACCATTCTTACCTACGCATCAAAACCACAACGATAATTTGTCAAGTTGGTGCTATTTTAACCTTCACAAGGACCGGGCGTAGCCACACTCGGTTCAACTAAAGTTGGAGAAACTGACACCCGCCAGCCACATGTGTGCAAAGCACGTCAGTAGAACCAGTCTCGCATAAGCGTATGCGTAATGTCGGTCCGGGCCGCTTCATCCAACAATACCGCCGAACCAAAGTATGACATGCTGGTAAGCAGTATGACTTATATCGCCCACAACTCACTTGTGTTCTACTCGTGCATATGACATCTACGCATAAAATTAGGCTCGGATGCCACGGTTGGGGAACGTAGTAATTTCAAAAAAATTCCTACGCACACGCAAGATCATGGTGATGCATAGCAACGAGAGGGGAGAGTGTTGTCCACGTACCCTCGTAGACCATAAGCGGAAGCGTTAGCACAACGCGGTTGATGTAGTCGTACGTCTTCACGATCCGACCGATCAAGTACCGAACGTACGGCACCTCCGAGGTCAGCACACGTTCAGCCCGATGACGTCCTCGAACTCCGGTCCAGCCGAGTGTTGAGGGAGAGTTTCGTCAACACGACGGCGTGGTGACGATGTTGATGTTCTACCGACGCAGGGCTTCGCCTAAGCACCGCTACAGTATTATTGAGGTGGATTATGGTGGAGGGGGGCACCGCACACGACTAAGAGATCAATGATCAATTGTTGTGTCTATGGGGTGCTCCCTGCCCCCGTATATAAAGGAGCAAGGGAGGAGGAGGCCTGCCCTAGGAGGGGGCGCGCCAAGTGTGGAGTCCTACTAGGACTCCCTAGTCGTAGCAGGATTCCACCTCCCATATGAAATAGGAAAAGAGGAAGGGAAAAGGAGAAGGAAGGAAGGGGGCGCCTCCCTTCCCTAGTCCAATTCGGACCAGACCAAGGGGAGGGGTGCGGCCACCCTTGAGGCCCTTTTCCTTCTTTCCCGTCTGGCCCAATAAGGCCCAATACGTATTCCCGTAACTCTCCGGTACTCCGAAAAATATCCGAATCACTCGGAACCTTTCCGATGTTCGAATATAGTCGTCCAATATATCGATCTTTACGTCTCGACCATTTCGAGACTCCTCGTCATGTCCCCGATCTCATCCGGGACTCCGAACTCCTTCGGTACATCAAAACTCATAATATAACTGTCATCAAAACTTTATGCGTGCGGACCCTACGGGTTCGACAACAATGTAGACATGATCGAGACACGTCTCCGGTCAATAACCAATAGCGGAACCTGGATGCTCATATTGGCTCCCACATATTCTACGAAGATCTTTACCGGTCAGATCGCATAACAACATACGTTATTCCCTTTGTCATCGGTATGTTACTTGCCCGAGATTCGATCGTCAGTATCTCTATACCTAGTTCAATCTCGTTACCGGCAAGTCTCTTTACTCATTCCGTAATACATCATCCCGCAACTTACTCATTAGTTGCAATGATTGCAAGGCTTATAGTGATGTGCATTACTGAGTGACAAATCCTAATCTCGAAATACGCCAACCCAACAAGTACCTTCGGAGACACCTGTAGAGCACCTTTATAATCACCCAGTTACGTTGTGATGTTTGGTAGCACACAAAGTGTTCCTCCGGTAAACGGGAGTTGCAGAATCTCATAGTCATAGGAACATGTATAAGTCATGAAGAAAGCAATAGCAACATACTAAACGATCAAGTGCTAAACTAACGGAATGGGTCAAGTCAATCACATCATTCTCCTAATGATCTGATCCCGTTAATCAAATGACAACTCATGTCTATGGTTAGGAAATATAACCATCTTTGATCAACGAGCTAGTCAAGTAGAGGCATACTAGTGACACTCTGTTTGTCTATGTATTCACACATGTATTATGTTTCCGGTTAATACAATTCTAGCATGAATAATAAACATTTACCATGAAATAAGGAAATAAATAATAACTTTATTATTGCCTCTAGGGCATATTTCCTTCAGTTCGGGCATATACTGGAGTACCGGGGGGTTACCGGAAACCCCCGGGGGCTTAATGGGCCTACATGGGCTTTAGTGGGAGAGAGAGGCGGCCAAGAGGTGGGGGAGGCCCCCCAAGCCCAATCCGAATTGGGAAGGGGGTCGGGCTCCCTTTCCTTCCTCTCCTCTTCCTCTTCCTTCCCCCTCCTATTAGGACTAGGTGTAGCGATCCGACCTCAAACGGCCAAATACCTGTGCATAAGTGTCATCCCTGGATCGGTAATGCCGACACACACAATACTTGAAGTATTTATAATAGAGTGCAATCACACACTTATTACATCGAATATCTCAAAAGAGAGTACTTATTACAATAATATGGCTGAAGGCCATCTAATGAAGATAACATTAGAAGGCTTCGAAGGTAAAATGAGTCCATCAACTCCAACGGCATAGCTGAGTGCAAGACAACGACCTAGCGCACCTTACTCTTCGTCTGAAAAGTCTGCAACATAATACGTTGTAGCCCGAAACGGGCCAGCACATCGAATATGCTGGCAAAATAACACTGTAGAGCAATGAACAAGTAGCAGCTATAACTATATGCATATTTGGCTGGTGGAGGCTCTATGGTTATTTTTGCAGAAAGCTAGTTTTTCCCTACAACAAATGAATATATTTTATTTAACTACAAAGTTTGTTGAAAACATTGAGAATGGTAACCCCATCTCAATCCCAATTAAAGTAATCATTAACCAAACAAGTTAATTAAATAAAGTGATGAGATCAACATAATAATTCAAGCACCAGATACTCAAGATGTCCATAACCGAGGACACGGCTAACCATGATTAGTTTATACACTCTACAGAGGTTTGCACACTTCTCCCCACAAGACTCGATCTCCTCCGTTTATTTCTCGCACTACATGATGTTTGAGAAACGGATGGCCAAGACACAGTTTTTCAGAAGCATTAGCCCTTTCGACGGGTAAACCGTACCACCTACATCCCCTACATCTGCTAGTTTACCACTGAAAGAGGTCACACAACATAATCAACTATGCCAGAACCCATAATGGCTTGTGGCTGCACATGGAAGTTTCCAGAATATGATCCCTTTGAGCCTGGGTGGCAGACCATAGGATGATCACACGGATTCCCCGGGATCTCCTTGGACAACACTGTATTGCCCCAGGTGCCCACAAAGAATCCACCCAGATGTGTGTTATAGCCACCTTAAATAGACCCTTAGTCCATAATAATACGCACAACTGTCATGAATCACTCAAACCAAACCACGCCTACGAGCATAGCATAGCGGTGTAAGCATAACGTAGAAGTAACTCCCAGGGTTTGAATGAAAAGGGCAATAGGTACTACCTCAACAACTACTTCCCAATACCCACATGTTAAAAAGATCCTAAGCATGCAATGTTTGAGGGTTTGAAACTAATGCATGAAAACAGGGTAATAAAGGGATATGATCAAAGTGTTAATTGCCTTGCTGATGATTTGAAAACCCTAGTGACTCGTAGTAGCATGCTTCGCACTCCGGAAACTCTATCGTAAACAAACAATAGCATACATAAGCACTCAAGCATAAGATGCACAGGTAAAACTCAAGAGAAAAGATCCAAACTAAAAGTACAAGAGAAAAGCTTCAGTTTGCAAAAAGAATCAATCAAATCGGAGCTACGAAACTCAAACTGCGATCAAAAGAAGTTCAAAATCAAATCTGCTTGGAACCAAATTTTAAGTTGTCTTCAAGTTGATTATCTGGAAAGAGGGGAACAAGACGAATAGTTTGGCGTTGGTTTCACTAGATTTGGACGAACGGTTATAAAGTAACGAGGGTGTGAAGATCAAGGGCTAATTTGCGATAAAAATAATCATGGATAGGTCCCTGGCCAAAAATAAAATAAAAAAGAAAAGACTAACGAACAAACGTTCATTTTCAAAGACAAACAAACGAACGCGTTCGCGAACAGAGGCGTTCGGGTGAACGGCCGCTAAATAGAACCGATCGGAAAAACCAAGAAAACCCGATCTAGATCTAAAATCGAAAAAAACAAATGAACCAGCGAACCGGGGGGTTTCTATACTGGTCAACGGGCGGCGGTCAATGACGGCAGTGGGCGGGCGGGGCGGCGGCTCTGGCGAGGGCTGCGGGGTGCTGCGGTGTAGGGCGGGTGCTGAGCGACGGCGGCTGCAGCGGGAGGAGGCGGCGGCGGCGCGACAGCAGCTAGCGGCGGGGGTGGGGAGCAAGTGAGGCGGCAGCGCGGCTTGGTGGAGGCGGCGACGACTTGGTGAGGAAGGGCCGGGGTCGGCCGTATATAAAGGGGCCCCAGGAGGTCTGACTTGGGCGAGGGGGCGCTAAGCAGCGGTGATTCGGACTCCTTGTCGGAGTCCGGCGCGGACACGGGCGCGACGCGAGGCGGGGCGGCGCTGGGCCGGCCCAGTTCGACGCGCGATTTTTTTAAAATAAAATTCCGCCAAAAACTAAAAATTGTAA
The DNA here is from genome assembly GCA_034509565.1 of Triticum monococcum. Lineage (NCBI taxonomy): Eukaryota > Viridiplantae > Streptophyta > Magnoliopsida > Poales > Poaceae > Triticum > Triticum monococcum. The sequence continues at coordinate 567,400,826 of CM067843.1, read as the reverse complement.
TAAAATATAAAAAAAATCTAAAAATACCAAAAACAATTTTCACCGTCTAAATAAAATATTTAGAACAAGGTGAACATTTTTGGCCTAAAAATGCATATTTTTTCTAATTCAAATAAAGTGGCAATAAAATTCCAAATAAAATATTTGTTTGATTTTAATATTTTTTCTCCAATATTCCTCTCTTATTTGGAGAAGTCATTTTATCTCTACTCATTTATTTTAATATTGGAAATATTTTGGAGAGAAAAATTATTAAAATCAAAATGATCTTTTTTTTCAAATTTGAGAAAATTCAAATATGAAAATAAAAGAAATCTCCAACTCTCTCCTCGGGTCCTTGAGTTGCTTAAGATTTCTAGGATCACAACCAAAATGCAAATAAAATATGATATGCAAATGATGACCTATGTATAACATCCGAATTGAAAATTGGGATGTTACAGTAGGAATCCCCCCTTGGGGGCGCACCATGAGGGCCGGCCGGCACCCTCCTCCCCTCCTTTATATACGGGGGAGGGGGCACCCCATAGACACACAAGTTGACAATTGTTTTAGTCATGTGCGGTGCCCCCCTCCACAGATACACACCTCGGTCATATCATCGTAGTGCTTAGGCGAAGCCCTGCGCCGGTAACTTCATCATCACCGTCAACACGCCATTGTGCTGACGAAACTCTCCCTCGGCCTCAACTGGATCAAGAGTACGGGGGACGTCACTGAGGTGAATGTGTGCAGATCGCGGAGGTGCCATGCGTTCGGTACTTGATCGGTTGGATCGCAAAGACGTTCGACTACATCAACCGCGTTTCTTAATGCTTCCGCTTTCGGTCTACGATGGTACGTAGACATACTCTCCCCTCTCATTGCTATGCATCCCTAGATAGATCTTGCATGATCGTAGGAGAAATTTTGAAATACTGCATTCCCCAACACCAACCGATCAAGTACCAAACGCACGGCACCTCCGCGATCTGCACACGTTCAGCTAGGTGAGGTCCCTCATACTCTTGATCCAGCTGAGGCCGAGGGTGAGTTCCGTCAGCATGATGGCATGTTGACGGTGATGATGAAGTTACCGACGCATAGCTTCACCTAAGCACTACGACAATATGACCAAGGTGTAAAACCGTGGAGGGGGCACCGCACACAGCTAAAGATCAACTTATGTGTCTATGGGGTGCCCCCCTCCCCCGTATATAAAGGAGGGGAGGAGGAGGAGGGCCGGCCACAAGGGGCGCGCCCAAGGGGGGGAATCCTACTCCTAGTAGGAGTAGGTTCCCCCCTTTCCTAGTCCTAGTAGGAGAAGAAGGAAGGAGAGGAAGAAGAGAAGGAAAAGGGGGGCCCGCCCCCTAGCCCTAGTCCAATTTGGTTTGGGCTAGGGGGGGCGCGCGCCACACCTTGGCATGCCTCCTCTCTTCCATCATTAGGCCCATGATGCCCAATAACTTCCCGGGGGGGGGGGGGGGGTCCGGTAACCCCCGGTACTCCGAAACTTATCCGAAACGACCCGAACCATTCTGGTGTCCGATTGTAGCCTTCCAATATATGAATCTTTATGTCTTGACCATTTCGAGACTCCTCGTCATGTCCGTGATCTAATCCGGGACTCCGAACAACATTCAGTATATCAAATCACATAACTCATAGTACATATCATCGTCAAACGTTAAGCGCGCGGACCCTACGGGTTCGAGAACTATGTAGACATGACCGAGACACATCTCCGGTCAATAACCAATAGCGGAACCTGGATACTCATATTGGTTCCTACATATTCGACGAAGATCTTTATCGGTCAAACCGCACAACAACATACATTGTTCCCTTTGTCATCGGTATGTTACTTGCCCAAGATTCGATCGTCGGTAGCATCATACCTAGTTCAATCTTGTCACTGGCAAGTCTCTTTACTCGTTCCGTAACGCATCATCCTGCAACTAACTCATTAATCGCATTGCTTACAAGGCTTATAGTGATGTGCATTACCGAGAGGGCCCAGAGGTAGCTCTCCGACAATCGGAGTGACAAATCCTAATCTCGATCTATGCCAACTCAACAAACACCATCGGAGACACCTATAGAGCATCTTTATAATCACCCAGTTACGTTGTGACATTTGATAGCACACTAAGTGTTCCTCCGATATTCGGGAGTTGCATAATCTCATAGTCATAGGAACATGTATAAGTCATGAAGAAAGTAATAACAATAAACTAAACAATCATAGTGCTAAGCTAATGGATGGCTCTAGTCCATCACATCATTCTCTAATGATGTGATCCCATTCGTCAAATGACAACACATGTCCATGGCTAGGAAACTTAACCATCTTTGATTAACGAGCTAGTCAAGTAGAGGCATACTAGGGACACTCTGTTTGTCTATGTATTCACAAATGTACTAAGTTTCCGGTTAATACAATTCTAGCATGAATAATAAACATTTATCATGATATAAGGAAATATAAATAACAACTTTATTATTGCCTGTAGGACATATTTCCTTCAGTCTCCCACTTGCACAAGAGTCAATAATCTAGATTACACGGTAATGATTCTAACACCCATGGAGTCTTGGTGCTGATCATGTTTTGATCGTGAGAGAGGCTTAGTCAACGGGTCTGCAACATTTAGATCCATATGTATCTTGCAAATCTCTATGTCTCCCTCCTTGACTTGATCGCGGATGGAATTGAAGCGTGTTTTGATGTGCTTGGTTATCTTGTGAAATCTGGATTCCTTTGCCAACGCAATTGCACCAGTATTGTCACAAAAGATTTTCATTGGACCCGATGCACTAGGTATTACACCTAGATCGGATATGAACTCCTTCATCCAGACTGCTTCATTTGCTGCTTCTGAAGAAGCTATGTATTCCGCTTCACACATAGATCTAGCCACGACGCTCTGCTTAGAACTGCACCAGCTGACAGCTCCGCCCTTCAATGAAAGTACTTATCCGGTTTGTGACTTAGAGTCATCCGGATCAGTGTCAAAGCTTGTATTGACGGACCCGTTTATGACGAGCTCTTTGTCACATCCATAAACGAGAAACATATCCTTAGAACTTTTCAGGTATTTCAGGATGTTCTGGACCGCTGTCCAGTGATCCACTCCTGGATTACTTTGGTACCTCCCTACTAAACTAATAGCAAGGCACACATCAGGTCTGGTACACAGCATTGCATACATGATAGTTCCTATAGCTGAGGCATAGGGAATGACTTTCATTTTCTCTCTATCTTCTGCAGTGGTCGGTCATTGAGTCTCACTCAACTTCACACCTTGTAACACAGGCAAGAACCCTTTCTTTGCTTGATCCATTTTGAACTTCTTTAAAACATTATCAAGGTACATGCTTTGTGAAAGTCCAATTAAGCTTCTTGATCTATATCTATAGATCTTGATGCCCAATATATAAGCAGCTTCACCGTGGTCTTTCATTGAAAAATTCTTATTCAAGTATCCTTTTATGCTATTCAGAAATTCAGTATAATTTCCAATCAAAAATATGTAATCCACATATAATATCATAGATGCTATAGAGCTCCCACTCACTTTCTTGTAAATACAGGCTTCTGCAAAAGTTTGTATAAAACCATATGCTTTGATCACACTATCAAAGCATATATTCCAACTCTGAGATGCTTGCACCAGTCCATAAATGGATCGCTGGAGCTTGCACACTTTGTTAGCACCTTTTGGATCGACAAAACCTTCTGGTTGGATCATATACAACTCTTCTTTAAGATATCCATTAAGGAATGTAGTTTTGAGATCCATCTGCCAAATTTCATAATCATCAAATGCGGCAATTGCTAACATGATTCGGACGGACTTAAGCTACGGGTGAGAAGGTCTCATCGTAGTCAACTCCTTGAACTTGTCAAAAACCTTTTGCAACAAGTCGAGCTTTGTAGACAGTAACATTACCGTCAGCGTTAGTCTTCTTCTTGAAGATCCATTTATTCTCTATGGCTTGGCGATCATCGGGCAAGTCAACCAAAGTCCACACTTTGTTCTCATACATGGATCCCATCTCAGATTTCATGGCCTCAAGCCATTTTGCGGAATCTGGGCTCATCATCGCTTCCTCATAGTTCGTAGGTTCGTCATGGTTAAGTAACATGACCTCCAGAACAGGATTACCGTACCACTCTGGTGCGGATCTTACTTTGGTTGACCTACGAGTTTCGGTTGTAACTTGATCAGAAGTTTCATGATTATTATCATTAGCTTCCTCACTAATTGGTGTAGGAATCACTGGAACTGTTTTTTTGTGATGAACTACTTTCCAATAAGGGAGATGGTACAGTTGCCTCATCAAGTTCTACTATCCTCCCACTCACTTCTTTCGAGAGAAACTCCTTCTCTAGAAAGGATCCATTCTTAGCAATGAATATCTTGTTGGGGAACATAGTAATTTCAAAAGAATCCTACGCACATGCAAGATCATGGTGATGCATAGAAACGAGAGGGGAGAGTGTTGTCTATGTACCCTCGTAGACAGTAAGCGGAAGCGTTATGACAACACGGTTGAAGTAGTCGTATGTCTTCATGATCAACCGATCCTCAGTACCGAACGTACGGCACCTCCGCGTTCAGCACACGTTCAGCTCAGTGATGTCCCGCGAACTCACGATGCAGTAGAGCTTTGGGAAGAGCTTCGTTAGCACGACGGTGTGGTGACGGTGTTGATGAAGCTACCGACATAGGGCTTCGCCTAAGCACCACTACGATATGACCGAGGTGGATTATGGTGGAGGGGGGCACCGCACACGGCTAAGAGATCAATGATCAATTGTTGTGCCTCCAAGGGGTGCCCCCTCCCCATATATAAAGGATTGGAGGAAGGGGAGGGGGTCGGTCTCCTATGGCGCGCCCCATGAGGAGTCCTACTCCCACCGGGAGTAGGACTTCCCCTTCCAAGTAGGAGTAGGAGGGGAGAAGGAAGGGAGAGAAGGAGAGAAGGAAAGGGGGGCGCCCCCCTCTTTGTACAATTCGGACTAGAGGGGGAGGGGCGCGTGGCTGCCCTGGCCGCCCCTCCTCTTCTCCCACTAAGGCCCATTAGGCCCAATATACTCCCCGGGGGGTTCCGGTAATCCCCCGGTACTCCGGTATATGTCCGAAACCTCCCGAAACACTTCCGGTGTACGAACATAGTTGTCCAATATATCGATCTTTACGTCTCGACCATTTTGAGACTCCTCGTCATGTCCGTGATCATATTTGGGACTCTGAAGTAACTTCGGTACATCAAAACACAAAAACTCATAATACCGATCGTCATAGAACTTTAAGCGTGCGGACCCTATGGGTTCGGGAACTATGTAGACATGACCGAGACTCGTCTCCGGTCAATAACCAATAGCGGAACCTGTATGCTCATATTGGTTCCTACATATTGTATGAAGATCTATATTAGTCAAACCACATAACAACATACGTTGTTCCCTTTGTCATCGGTATGTTACTTGCCTGAGATTCGATCGTCGGTATCTCAATACCTAGTTCAATCTCGTTACCGGCAAGTCTCTTTACTTGTTCCGCAATGCATCATCCCATAACAAACTCATTAGTCACATTGGTTGGAAGGATTAAAGTGATGTGCATTACCGAGAGGGCCCAGAGATACCTCTCCGACAATCAGAGTGACAGATCCTATTCTCGATCTATGCCAACTCAACGAACACCATCGGAGACACCTGTAGAGCACCTTGATAATCACCCAGTTACGTTGTGACGGTTGGTAGCACACAAAGTGTTCTTCCGGTAATCGGGAGTTGCATAATCTCATAGTCATAGGAACATGTATAAGTCATGAAGAAAGCAATAGCAGTAAATTAACGATCAAGTGCTAAGCTAACGGAATGGGTCATGTCAATCACATCGTTATCCTAATGATGTGATACCGTTAATCAAATGACAACTCATGTCTATGGCTAGGAAACTCAACTATCTTTGAACAATGAGCTAGTCAAGCAGAGGCATACTAGTGACACTATGTTTGTCGATGTATTCACACATGTATTATGTTTCCGGTTCATACAATTCTAGCATGAATAATAAACATTTATCATGATATGAGGAAAGAAATAATAACTTTATTATTGCCTCTAGGGCATATTTCCTCCAGTCTCCGACTTGCACTAGAGTCAATAATCTAGATTACACAGTAATGATTCTAACACCCATGGAGTCTTGGTGCTGATCATGTTTTGCTCGTGAAAGAGGCTTAGTCAACAGGTCTGCAACATTCAGATCCGTATGTGTCACAACCCTAGAACTGCTTGTATTTAGTTGCATCTGAGATCATCTTTGCATCATGTTTAAATTTCTGAAACTTGAATTGAGGATTGTTGAAACCTCAGAAAACTGATTAAAATAAGGGCAAGCACCCTTTAAATAGCATTCTGTGAATCCAAAATGCCCTAAAAATAGTTTTGTGAATTTTGGCAAGAGTTATATATCAAACCAAAATTCTGGAACATTTTTAAGGAATTATTTTGGCACTGAATTTAAATCATTATTGTATTTGAATTTGGAATTATACTCATAATATATGGGATATATTTTCAAATAACTTTGAAATGTTTTATGTGCTGTTGGAAAAGTCTTAGCAACATAAAATTATTCAAAGGGTTTTGTCACTGTTTTGAAATTCTTTTGAATTTGAATCAGTGGCAAAATGATTAAATAAAAAGAAAACAAAACAGAATTATAAAACATAGTAGAAACTCACCTGACTTACCTGGCAGCCCACCTGGCGGCCCAGTTGGCTGGCCCAGCCCAGCCAGCGCTGCCTGCTTCTTCCACCTTCTGCCAAAAGGAGAAGCAGGTGTGTGGCGAGCGCGCAGCCGAACGCGACCACCTCCTGCTTGCCACCTCCTGCCTCCCCCTCACGCCACGGAGATGCCCGACGCCTCCCCTCACTTTCCCCTTGCTCTCTGGCTCTCCCGCCTCTCCTCTGCTTCCTCACTCGCGCCCGAGCGGAGCCCGTCGCCGCCGTCCACCATTCGCGCGGCCAACGGCCTCCACACGCCCCTCCGACGTGCTATGAGCTTCGCGCCGTCGTCCTCATCACCTCCACCGAGCCAATCAATCCGGGAAGCACCGCAACGACGCCATCGTCATCATCTACACCGACGGGCGCCCGAGATCGCCGTCGTCAATCCGTCACCTTCGACGCTTCCCCGAGCACGCTGGGCTTCTCTGCGAGTCCACCGTGAGCTCCTCTTCGATTCCCCTCTCTCCACGCGTGAATTTGCTCGCTCTAGCCACGCCAATCACCGGAGCTTTGAGCTCCCCGCCGCCGGCCATGTCGCCACCGCAGCCACACCTACGGGGACCCGCAACCGAGCACGCTGTCATGGTCAGTACGTCCCCAGGAGAAGAACACGACCAACCCCGACCTCTACCGTGCACCGCAGCCCCCTAGCCGCTCGAGGCTGAGCTCCGGTCGCCGCCTCGCTCGGCGCCGCCGATGCCACAGCCCACCCGAGCACCTGCCACTGCCACCGTTTGAAGCACCGCAACAGCAGCTCTCCAACGCACCCACCCGCGCAAACTGTAGCTGCCGGAAACGGCCGGCCGGTGATCGCCGCCGTGCACTGCTTAGCGTCGGCGATTAGTCGCTGGCTAAACCCTGTTGTTAGCACTAATTAACCACCCGCTCATTGACATGTGGGCCCCTAGTGCCTAAATTAATTAGTTTAACTTCTCTGTTAGATTAGTACTAATCTCACGGGGCCCCGCCTGTCAGCGTTGACTTGGCCACGTCAGCATTGACCGGACCCACACATCAGCCTCTCTAGTTGACACTGTGTCGCTGACCAGTGGACCCCACTGGTCAGGTTTGACCTGGACGACGCCTGTTGACTTGCTAACGTCATCATGACCTCATGCTGACGCAGTAATACATTTTCTGGATTTTTTTATTATTCAGGAAATTCTAGAAAATTGCTTAAACTTCTAAAATTCATAGAAATTCAACCATAACTCCAAATCAAGAAAATTATATATGAAAAATTATCACAAAAATGCAATCCTTCCATCTGTACCATTTTCATGCATGACAAATTAAGTTATACCTGCTGAATAACTGAAAACATGGTAATGGCATTTAAATAATCACATATGGAGTTTGAATTTGAACCTTGGGTTCAAACCAACTTCATTTAACTTGTTGCTAGTTGCATTAGGCCAATCAACACCATATTGCCATGTCACATTCATGCATCATATTGTCACGTTACATTGATTGTGTTCTTTCTCTCTTGCCAGTGACTGTCCCCTCTCAGTAGACGATGTTCCGACGATTATTCGATGACACCGATGAAGAACTATATTATCTTCAGAAGTGCCAGGGAAGCAAAACCCCCTTGTTCATTCTGATACAATCCCACTCTCTCGCTCCTGCTCTCTTTTACCGCATTAGGACAACAACGATTCAACTGTTACATGCTACGGTAGTTGAACCCCTTTCCTCTGCATGACCTGTCATTGCCACAGTAAATAGATGAAACCCACTAGCATGAGTAGGAGTTGTTTGAGCCCTGATGTGCCTACTCATTCATGCTTGTTTGTCATGCCTTCTATTGCTTAGAGTTGTGTCAGGTCTGATTCATCGGGGTTGAATTGGAAAGTTGTGAACATGTCCTACTGTTGAGAGCTAAGTGTGTGAACACGATTTGGTAAAGGTAGCGGTGAGAGGCCATGTAGGAGTACATGGTGGGTTGTCTCATTGCAGCCGTCCTCAGGAACTGAGTCCTGTGTTTGTGATCCATGAACAGTTACTACCACACATTGGGCTTCGGGCGCTCCAAGCTCTCTCGACTTATTAATCAACCTGATCTCTGTCCAGGAGTTGCAACTAGTTTCTGGTGTTTGTAGGTAGTGTTAGTAGTCTACCAAGTGGCACCCGGTACAGGTGGGCTTGGGACAGACTAGGCACAGTGGCACGGTGTACCAAGTGGCACCCAGATGGTGGGCTTGGGAACCCTGCACACATCGTTTGGGGCCGTGAGTGACACCCCGGCCGGATCTCCTTGCGGATGGAACCCGAATAGGCGATAAACCTGGACTAGAGACTTGTTGGTTAGTCAGATCGTGGCCGACTCCCTCGCCCGGCTTCCGCTTGAAGGTTGCCGAGGTACATGACGTGCACAGGGCGATAAGTGGCGAGAGCGTGTGTGAAGAAGTACACCCCTGCAGGGTTATCATTATCTATTCGAATAGCCGGATTCCTCGGATATGGAAACTTGGACCCCTTGCATAGTTCATAGACAAGTGAAGGTGGATACCCTAAAATGCGCAAGATAAGTGTGAGTGCTATGGATGGCGTTCTCGCAGGGAGACGGGAGCGGATCCATAGTGGTGTATTGATATGGTGAAATTGTGGACTCGTGGCGCCACCTCGAAAGTGTTACTTGCAGTCGTAGTTCAGGTTTGCCACTGAGTCAAAGCTGGCTTGCTGCAGTTAAACTCCACCACCCCCTTTGTGGATACCGATGCATATGTAGATAGTTCTGATGTAAGTCTTGCTGGGTACATTTGTACTCACGTTTGCTTAATTTATGTTTTGCAGAGAGACTTCAGACTCGCTAGTAGTTCCACGTGGACTTCGACGTTTAGCTTGTTACCTCAGCTACGATCTTGTGCCCTCGGCAGGATCTTGTAGATAGTCAGGCTTCTGAGCCTTCTTCATTTGTAGTTGTTTGTACTCAGACAAGTTAAGCTTCCGCATGTGCTTGTTGCTTGTATGCTCTGAATGTTGGGTCATGAGACCCATGTTTGTAATATCTCGCTCCTCGGAGCCTAATGAATAAATACTTTGAGTCGTAGAGTTATGTTGTGATGCCATGTTGTATTTGCACATATCGAGCATATTGTGTGTATGATTGAAATGCTTGGTATGTGTGGGATCCGACAACCTAGTGGTTTATCCTTGGTAGCCTCTCTTATGGGGAAATGTAGTCTTGTGCTTCCATGAGCCATAGTAGTCCGCTACAGCCCGGTTCACCGGAGTCCTGCTAGCCCAGCGCTACTGCTCAGGACACTTGACTGGCCGGCATGTGTTTCACTTCGTTCCTGTGTCTGTCCCTTCGGGGAAATGTCACGCGGTGACATCCGGAGTCCTGCCTAGCCTGCTACAGCCCGGGTTACCGGAGTCCTGTTATCCCAGTGCTACAGCCCGGATTCACACGCTGCTGACCGACATGCTCGAAGTTGATTCATGTATGCCTGTCTCCATGGGTTAGTGCCGCTTTGGGATCACGACTAGCCATGTCGGCCTGGGTTCTCTGTCATATGGATACTAGCGACACTATCATATACGTGAGCCAAAAGGCGCAAACGGTCCCGGGCCATGGTAAGGCGACACCCGTGGGAATACCGTGCGTGAGGCCGCAAAGTGATATGAGGTGTTCCCGGCTAGATCGATGTGACTTGGAATCGGGGTTCTGACAGTTTTGGTATCAGAGCCTGACTGCCTATAGGTTTACCAAGCCAAACTGGTCGAAGTTGAGTCTAGAAATGCTTTAGTTATATAAGGGAATTGATTGTGGAAGGGAACGTAAGGCTCTTTTTACTCCTTTACCTTATGCCCTCTGATCTGAGTCATCCTCTTCTCTTCTACGGGGATTAAGAACTAGGCCTTCTCATCTATCTATTAGGATGACGTGTTACTAATCCGTAGACTTATAGGATTGATGGATTTAAGCCCAGTTCAGTTTCTACTACTTCTGTGTGTTGACAGTTGATCTCAGAACTTCGATATTGTGATGTTGAGTGGTCATGCCACTATTTCGCAGGATGTCTCAAATATTTTTGAGCATTTACAGCTGTTATGCTGTCCGAGTCATCCCAGGTCTCCACATAGTCTGATGCATTTGCAAATCCTTTCTTTCCGTTCCCGATGTCCTTTTGGGCCAGATTAAGCACACTACACGGTCTGTGAGGTACTCCATTGCCTCGACATATATGTTGGAGCTGTTATTATGACCCTAGGTGTTTTAGTGAGTCACCTAGTATTCTAGCAATGCTTTGTATTCCCAGTGTGATGATTCTGGCCACCATTCTCGAAAGCATCATGTGATGCCGTTTAATTAGTAGGCATTCTATTTCTGGGTTTTTGAACCCGAGATTCACCCTACTTACCTCATGTCGATAGTGTTTGCTAGTTCCTTTAGGATATTAGTAACCTTTGCGATAGTCCTCGAGGTTCATGGTACATCCTTCTTCCAATTACCATGAACCATTCTTGGCAGGAGTTCTTTTGAACCAAAAGGTCACGACCAGAGTGCTCTTGATGAGTTCTTCGTTACACATTGTGACTCTGCCAGTTCTGCTTTTCTGCATGAGTTATCCGGAAGATATATGTTGAACTCGTCCGACATGCTAATCCATGCATTCCACCTCAGAAAGTTATATGCTCCTTCGAGTTGTTCCTCCTTAGCTATTTCTGACCTTCGTCTATCAATTGATAGTCGAGGGTATATCATTGCATTCGTTCATCAAAGTCTGATATTCTTGTGGTCTGTCAAGCCGTTCTATTCCGGAATGACTAGGAGAAACAAATTCTAGAACCTCATCCATATCTAGGATTGGGTCAAAGCAATTGTATTCCGTGGATCAAAATGCCAATCCAGCTTTTGCTCTGCTCTACCTTGGAGTGTTACCATCTTTATGTCAAGAGTGTCATGAGAATTGCACCACCTCTTATGAATTCTTGACGCAGTAATACTTCTTGCCATCATTGTTCATTCCTCGGTTCCCGTGTTATTGTAACCGGAATACCGACAAGTGAATTGTGATGTGTGAAATCAATACCCCTAGCAACCCCGTTGCTTGGCAGTTAATGGACAACACTCTCATTCTTAGTGTGATGGTTATTAAATCATCATCCTAAGATTGATCGTGCTACCTAGTCCTTATTTCTGGTGCACTCTTCGATCAAGGAGTGAGGATTATTCAATCCCTTACTCTTCTGATCATGTCGTCTTGCCTTGAAAACAAAGATTGTTCTCGAGCTTAGAGACATATCGGTGATTCGTGATTTTCCGGATATCTTCATGGGAGTATCACCAGGTCGTCCCCTAACCGATATGTTGAGTTCGTGATCAAGTTGGTTTTCCAATAAACCACTCTTTCTCCAAGAATCTGTGTTGGTTACCCTGAGCTAGTTGGTTAAGCTAAACAACAACTTGGAGAGTTGGAAGATAAAGGCTATATCCGACTTAGTTCTTTCCAAAGGGATATCTCTTTGTATATGTGTGTTGAAGAAAGATGATATCTTCATCGACTGATCTCCGTGACCAATTGGTGGAGCTATTATTTTGTCCAAACTTTGACTTAAGTATGGGCCATCGTCAAGTCAAATCAGAACCAACGATGTTCGTAATGTTGTCTTACTCATGGTTGATCCCTCGAGCACACACCATTACATCTTTTGGTCCGACCAATGCTACCATAGTGTTCACATGATGGTGGAAGTCTAGTGATATGGAAATTCCAATGATTTGTTGTTGAGCCCATCAGCAGCATTTTGTCTCGCCCATGATTCATATTGAACATCAACCTAGTGTTGCAAACTTTGTAAGCAATGCCTTTGTGTTCCGTTCATGAAGCTTATGCTTGGATGAAAGTAGTGACTTCCTCTAAGTTCACGTGCATTAGGTGCAAGTTGCCACCGTGAATTCGAGAAAGTTAGTTTTGCTTCCCCTGGAATCATCCCAAGTCAGTCATGCATGTGCGAAGTATTCTGTGGTTTGGTAGATTAATTACCTCCACTCCATGTGTAATTCCTAGCACCCCAAGCCACTGATTGATTTGCTCAAGGAAAAGAAGTCTAGCGCGCGTAAAGACTTCGAAATCCTTGATGATGGATTCTAACCTGAACTCGATAGTGTTTTATTATAAGACTTCTACGTGGTCATGCTTGTCTTGGACAACGTGTTCACATGTATGTAGCAGAACCAGCTCATGTTTTGGAGCTTGCTATCGTAGTTCACTCCCCGAGAATCTCGCAACGTCATCTCGTCGATTTGTGTTGCAACCTTTCTTTTTTTCCAGACATGTTGTCCGAAATGTCCTGTTGCCGACCAGATCTGAATCTCAGGTAGATATGATGGTTGGTACTATTCCAAGATCTATGATGTAGGTCCCGACAAGTTGATGTTGGCCAACACACCCAACCGGAAGACCTATTATTGTAGTATATTGATTGAGGAAGTTGGCCACGTCCCCATAAGGATTTCTTAGGATTTACTCCAGAAGTTGTTCCTTATGGATCTATTGTATTCCGAAGTCCGACCACTACTTGATGGCTATGTTGATGCTTTAAAGCATGACCGTGGTAACCGGTACATCAAGGAGAACATTAGAAGTGGAGTGCTAAATGTCTCTCGGTCGATCATCCAGATTTCATTCCCTTGGCCTCGCTAAGGTGAAATCTAAGAAAGGGTTGTCTTTCTATGCATCTGCATTGTCCATCACTATTCGTCAAGGTAGTAAGATGTGTTGCCAGGATCCTCGACTCGGATGTTGGTAGAACCTTGATGAATATGGAAATGCTCAAGTTCTTGAGAGCACGCGCAAGCAAAATCATCCATTGCGTTGTCTTCAACAAGGTAGTTCACATCATCCATTCTAGTCCGGATATGCCATTCCTTTGTACTCCGCCAAACGATTGTTGTGAATTGCCTTAGGCTAGTATAAAGAGTTTCAATGATCTCTGAATCAAAAGTAATTCTTTTTGCCACTTAAGGGAATAGCTCTACGAGCCACCTCCTCTAAGGTGCCCCGTTCGACATGAAGGGCAACCTAACTCCTCGCTACTTGAAACACATTCACCATCTTCTTAAGCGTGGAAATGTTGCCTACCAAATTGAACCTTTGTTATCAGTTTCTCTCCATCCATCTTGATGTGTGCATTGTGTCCCGGCTTAAGAGACGTTTTATCGTCTCATTCCATGAGTTGATCGTGTATCGCTTGATCTTTGTGAAGATCAAATTCTGTCGAGTTTCCTCTCTTCCGTCATCATAGTTGCAAGAGGATTTCAAAGCAAAGACGTCAAGATCAATTGGAGAAATGAATCAACATCTTTGAGAAGGGCAGTTGGATCATGAAGATCGTGTTGTTAGCTTTGTGTCCCCTCTGTCTTCTTACCTCACAACTGGAATCTCAAGACGAGATTCTTGTTTAGTGGGGGTGAGTTGTCACAACCCTAGAACTGCTTGTATTTAGTTGCATATGAGATCATCTATGCATCATATTTAAATTTCTGAAACTTGAATTAATGATTGGTGAAACCTCAGAAAACTGATTAAAATAAGGGCAAGCACCCTTTAAATAGCATTCTGTGAATCCAAAATGCCCTAAAAATAGTTTTGTGAATTTTGGCAAGAGTTAATATCAAACCAAAATTCTGGAACATTTTTAAGGAATTATTTTGGCACTGAATTTAAATCATTATTGTATTTGAATTTGCAATTATATTCATAATATATGGGATATATTTTCAAATAACTTTGAAATGTTTTACGTGCTGTTGGAAAAGTCCATCTAGCAACATAAAATTATTCAAAGGGTTTTGTCACTGTTTTGAAATTCTTTTGAATTTGAATCAGTGGCAAAATGATTAAATAAAAAGAAAACAAAACAAAATTATAAAACAGAGTAGAAACTCACCTGACTTACCTGGCAGCCCACCTGGCGGCCCAGTTGGCTGGCCCAGCCCAGCCAGCGCTGCCTGCTTCTTCCACCTTCTGCCAGAAGGAGAAGCAGGTGCGTGGCGAGCGCGCAGCCGAATGCGGCCACCTCCTGCTTGCCACCTCCTGCCTCCCCCTCATGCCACGGAGACGCCCGACGCCTCCCCTCACTTTCCCCTCGCTCTCTGGCTCTCCCGCCTCTCCTCTGCTTCCTTACTCGCGCCCGAGTGGAGCCCGTCACCGCCGTCCACCATTCGCGTGGCCAACGGCCTCCACACGCCCCTCCGACGTGCTATGAGCTTCGCGCCGTCGTCCTCGTCACCTCCACCGAGCCAATCAATCCGGGAAGCACCGCAACGATGCCATCATCATCATCTACACCGACGGGCGCCCGAGATCGCTGTCGTCAATCCGTCACCTTCGACGCTTCCCCGAGCACGCTGGGCTTCTCTACGAGTCCACCGTGAGCTCCTCTTCGATTCCCCTCTCTCCCCGCGCGATTTTGCTCGCTCTAGCCACGCCAATCACCGGAGCTTTGAGCTCCCCGCCGCCGGCCATGTTGCCACCGCAGCCACACCTACGGGGACCCGCAACCGAGCACACCGCCGTGGTCAGTGCGTCCCCAGGAGAAGAACACGACCAACTCCGACCTCTACCGTGCACTGCAGCCCCCTAACCGCTCGAGGCCGAGCTCCGGTCAACGCCTCGCTCGCCGCCGCCGACGCCACAGCCCACCCGAGCACCTGCCACTGCCACTGTTCGAAGCGCCGCAATAGCAGCTCTCCAACGCACCCACCCGCGCAAACTGTAGCTGCCAGAAACGGCCGGCCGGTGATCACCGCCGTGCACTGCTTAACGCCGGCGATTAGTCGCCGTCTAAAGCCCATAGTTAGCACTAATTAACCCCCCCTCATTGACATGTGGGCCCCCAGTGCCTAAATTAATTAGTTTAACTTCTCTGTTAGATTAGTACTAATCTCAGGGGGCCCCGCCTGTCAGCGTTGACTTGGCCACGTCAGCATTGATCGGACCCACACATCAGCCTCTCTTGTTGACACTGTGACTGACCAATGGACCCCACTGGTCAGGTTTGACCTGGACGGCACCTGTTGACTTGCTAACGTCATCATGACCTCATGCTGATGCAGTAATACATTTTCTGGATTTTTTTATTATTCAGGAAATTCCAGAAAATTGCTTAAACTTCTAAAATTCATAGAAATTCAACCATAACTCCAAATCAAGCAAATTATATATGAAAAATTATCAGAAAAATGCAATCTATCCATCTGTACCATTTTAATGCATGACAAATTAAGTTATACCTGCTGAATAACTGAAAACATGGTAATGGCATTTAAATAATCACATATGGAGTTTGAATTTGAACCTTGGGTTCAAACCAACTTCATTTAACTTGTTGCTAGTTGCATTAGGCCAATCAACACCATATTGCCATGTCACATTCATGCATCATATTGTCACATTACATTGATTCTGTTCTTTCTCTCTTGCCGGTGACTGTTCCCTCTCAGTAGACGACGTTCCGACGATTATTCGATGACACCGATGAAGAACTATATTATCTTCAGAAGTGCCAGGCAAGCAAAACCCCCTTGTTCATTCCGATACAATCCCACTCTCTCGATCCTGCTCTCTTTTACTGCATTCGGACAACAACGATTCAACTGTTACATGCTGTGGTAGTTGAACCCCTTTCCTCTACACGACCTGTCATTGCCACAGTAAATAGATGAAACCCACTAGCATGAGTAGGAGTTGTTTGAGCCCTGATGTGCCTACTCATTCATGCTTGTTTGTCATGCCTGCTATTGCTTAGAGTTGTGTCAGGTCTGATTCATCGGGGATGAATTGGAAAGTTGTGAACATGTCCTACTGTTGAGAGCTAAGTGTGTGAACATGATTTGGTAAAGGTAGCGGTGAGAGGCCATGTAGGAGTACATGGTGGGTTGTCTCATTGCAGCCGTCCTTAGGAACCGAGTCCCGTGTTTGTGATCCATGAACAGTTACTACCACACATTGGGCTCCGGGCGCTCCAAGCTCTCTCGACTTATTAATCAACCTGATCTCTGTCCAGGAGTTGCAACTAGTTTCTGGTGTTTGTAGGTAGTGTTAGTAGTCTACCAAGTGGCACCCGGTACAGGTGGGCTTGGGACAGACTAGGCACAGTGGCACGGTGTACCAAGTGGAACCCGGATGGTGGGCTTGGGAACCCTGCACACATCGTTTGGGGCCGTGAGCGACACCTCGGCCGGATCTCCTTGCGGATGGAACCCGAATAGGCGATAAACCTGGACTAGAGACTTGTTGGTTAGGCAGGTCGTGGCCGACTCCCTCGCCCGGCTTCCGCTTGAAGGTTGCCGAGGTACACGACGTGTACAGGGCGATAAGTGGTGAGAGCGTGTGTGAAGAAGTACACCCCTGCAGGGTTATCATTATCTATGCGAATAGCCGGATTCCTCGGATATGGAAACTTGGACCCTTGCATAGTTCATAGACAAGTGAAGGTGGATACCCTAAAATGCGCAAGATAAGTGTGAGTGCTATGGATGGCATTCTCGTAGGGAGACGGGAGCGGATCCATAGTGGTGTATTGATATGGTGAAATTGTGGACTCGTGTGCGCCACCTCAAAAGAGTTACTTGCAGTCATAGTTCAGGTTTGCCACTGAGTCAAAGCTGGCTTGCTGCAGTTAAACTCCACCACCCCCTTTGTGGATACCGATGCATATGTAGATAGTTCTGATGTAAGTCTTGCTGGGTACATTTGTACTCACGTTTGCTTAATTTATGTTTTGTAGAGAGACTTCAGACTCGCTAGTAGTTCCACGTGGACTTCGACGTTTAGCTTGTTACCTCAGCTACGATCTTGTGCCCTCGGCAGGATCTTGTAGATAGTCAGGCTTCTGAGCCTTCTTCATTTGTAGTTGTTTGTACTCAGACAAGTTAAGCTTCCGCATGTGCTTATTGCTTGTATGCTCTGAATGTTGGGTCATGAGACCCATGTTTGTAATATCTCGCTCCTCGGAGCCTAATGAATAAATACTTTGAGTCGTAGAGTTATGTTGTGATGCCATGTTGTATTTGCACATATCGAGCATATTGTGTGTATGATTGAAATGCTTGGTATGTGTGGGATCCGACAACCTAGTGGTTTTGTCCTTGGTAGCCTCTCTTATGGGGAAATGTAGTCTTGTGCTTCCATGAGCCATAGTAGTCCGCTACAGCCCGGTTCACCGGAGTCCTGCTAGCCCAGCGCTACTGCTCAGGACACTTGACTGGCTGGCATGTGTTTCACTTTGTTCCTGTGTCTGTCCCTTCGGGGAAATGTCACGCGGTGACATCCGGAGTCCTGCCTAGCCTGCTACAGCCCGGGTTACTGGAGTCCTGTTAGCCCAGTGCTACAGCCCGGATTCACACGCTGCTGACCGACATGCTCGAAGTTGATTCATGTATGCCTGTCTCCATGGGTTAGTGCCGCTTTGGGTTCACGACTAGCCATGTCGGCCCGGGTTCTCTGTCATACGGATGCTAGCGACACTATCATATACGTGAGCCAAAAGGTGCAAACGGTCCCGGGCCATGGTAAGGCGACACCCGTGGGAATACCGTGCATGAGGCCGCAAAGTGATATGAGGTGTTACCGGCTAGATCGATGTGACTTGGAATCGGGGTTCTGACAGTATGTATCTTGCAAATCTCTATGTCTCCCTCCTAGACTTGATCCCGAATGTAATTGAAGCATCTCTTGATGTGCTTGGTTCTCTTGTGAAATCTGGATTCCTTTGCCAAGGCAATTGCACCAGTATTGTCACAAAAGATTTTCATTGGACCCGATGCACTAGGTATGACACCTAGATCGGATATGAACTCCTTCATCCAGACTCCTTCATTTGCTGCTTCCAAAGCAGCTATGTACTCCGCTTCACACATAGATCCCTCCACGATGCTTTGTTTAGAACTGCTCCAACTAACAGCTCCACCGTTCAATATAAACACGTATTCGGTTTGCAATTTAGAATCATCCGGATTAGTGTCAAAGCTTGCATCGAGGTAACCATTTACGATGAACTCTTTGTCACCTCCATAAATGAGAAACATATCCTTAGTCCTTTTCAGGTATTTCAGGATGTTCTTGTCCGCTGTCCAATGATCCACTCCTGGATTACTTTGGTACCTCCCTGCTAAACTAATAGCAAGGCACACATCAGGTCTGGTACACAGCATTGCATACATGATAGAGCCTATGGCTGAAGCATAGGGAACACTTTCCATTTTCTCTCTATCTTTCGCAGTGGTCGGGCATTGAGTCTTACTCAACTTCACACCTTGTAACACAAGCAAGAACCCTTTCTTTGCTTGATACATTTTGAACTTCTTCAGAACTTTATCAAGGTATGTGCTTTGTGAAAGTCCAATTAAGCGTCTTGATCTATCTCTATAGATCTTGATGCCCAATATGTAAGGAGCTTCTTCGAGGTCTTTCATTGAAAAACTCTTATTCAAGTATCCTTTTATGCTATCCAGAAATTCTATATCATTTCCAATCAACAATATGTTATCCACATATAATATTAGAAATGCTACAGAGCTCCCACTCACTTTCTTGTAAATACATGCTTCTCCAAAAGTCTGTATAAAACCATATGCTTTGATCACACTATCAAAACGTTTATTCCAACTCCGAGACGCTTGCACCAGTCCATAAATGGATCGCTGGAGCTTGCACACTTTGTTAGCACCCTTTGGATCGACAAAACCTTCTGGTTGCATCATATGCAACTCTTCTTCTAGAAATCCATTTAGGAATGCAGCTTTGACATCCATTTGCCAAATTTCATAATCATAAAATGCAGCAATTGCTAACATGATTTGGACAGACTTAAGCATCGCTATGGGTGAGAAAGTCTCATCGTAGTCAACCCCTTGAACTTGTCGAAAACCTTTCGCAACAATTTGAGCTTTGTAGATAGTAACATTACCGTCAGCGTCAGTCTGCTTGAAGATCCATTTATTCTCGATGGCTTGCCGATCATTGGGCAAATCAACCAAAGTCTACACTTTGTTCTCATACATGGATCCCATCTCACATTTCATGGCCTTAAGCCTTTTCGCGGAATCTGGGCTCATCGTCGCTTCCTCATAGTTTGTAGGTTCGTCATGGTCAAGTAACAGGACCTCCAGAACAGGATTACCATACCACTCTGGTGCAGATCTTACTCTGGTTGACCTACGAGGTTCGGTAGTAGCTTGATCTGAAGTTACATGATCATCATCATTAGCTTCCTCACTAATTGGTGTAGGAGCCATAGGAACATATTTGTGTGCTGAACTACTTTCCAATAAGGGAGCAGGTACAATTACCTCATAAAGTTCTGGACTTTGGTTCTGGTGTTCTGGGAACGGGGGTCCCCAGACTTGCCTGCCTGCGGCCTGCGGCGTGGCTTGAGTGGGGGCCCAGTGCGGCCCAGCCTCATCAGCTCAAGCTCAAGACCCTCGCAAGGGGCCAAGCCTTGCGGGGCGGATGACAGGAGGCTTCCTCAGGAGCAGCCTCATCAGGCAGGCTCGCGAGGAGGTAGAAAGATCAAGGCAGGGGTGCCTCGCGAGGAGCCGTGACACAAGCCATGACGATCGAGATTAGGTGGGCGCCAGGCGGGCGCCGGCCTGTGCAGTGTCCTTGTTTCCCCTTCGGCGCAAAGGGAGCAAGCACAGGCCAAGGCATCGGGCAAAGGTTACCATTCTGGTGCAACGAGGCCAAGACCAGCAGAGCGGCAGGACGGAGTTCACCGTGGAGCCCAAGACGGCGTCATCACTAGTGCTTTTGGCAGCCGAAGACCACCTTTGGTCAGGATAACTTGTACTAGATGTTCCCCTTCGAAATGGCCAATTGTTGGCGCCCTTCCTGCTCATTTTATGGGAAGAGGACCAGGGCCTCTATAAATAGGACTAGCCCCCAAAAAGAAGGGGGGGAACAAAGGAGAAAAGGAGGGAAGAGAAGAGAAAGAAGAAGAGAGAGGTCCAGAGAGAAAGAAAGAGAGAAGAGAAAGAAAGACAGAAAGGTCCGGACCAAGCAGAGCACACCGCACTAGCTCAAGAACACCTCTCACGAGGCCGTTCTTCCCCTGTATTGTTCATCATCATCCCCTGAGGCAATCCACTACACCACACACTAGAGTAGGGTACTACACCACATCGGTGGCCCGGACCAGTATAAACCTCATGTCCCTTGTGTGTTCTTCTTTCTAGCCTAGATTTCTTGCGAGCCATAGAAGTGCGAGTCGGTAGGGGAAAGATGTCGGGACCCCGATCCAAAGTGACACCGATCTAGCATGTAACACTTCATATCACTTTGCAGCCTCACGCACGGTATTCCCACGGGTGCCACCTTACCTGGCCCGGGACCGTTTGCGCCTTTTGACTCACGTATATGATAGTGTCACTAGCATCCATATGACAGAGAACCCGGGCCGACATGACTAGTCGTGAACCCAAAGTAGCACTAACTTACAGGGACATGCATACATGAATCAACCTCTAGCATGTCGGTCAACAGTGTATGAATCCGGGTTGTAGCACTGGGCTAACAGGACACCGGGAACCCGGGCTGTAGCAGGCTAGGCAGGACTCCGGATGTCACCGCGTGACATTTCCCCGAAGGGACAGACACAGGAACGAAGTGAATCACATGCCGGCCAGTCGAGTGTTCCGGAGCGATAGTGCTGGGCTAGCAGGACTCCGGTGAACCGGGCTGTAGCGGACTACTATGGCACATGGAAGCACAAGACTACATTTCCCCATAAGAGAGGCTATGAGAGGTAAACAACTAGGTTGTCGGATCCCACACATAGCAATACACGTTACACGTACGCATAACATGCAAGTATGTGCTGTACATCATGGCATCACAACATAACTCAAACTCATATGGATAAAGGCCCAGAAGAGCCACATAGCATTCAATACACACAGGGGTCTCATGACCCATCATTCGGAGCATACAAGCAATGGAAGCATTACATGTCTGAGTACAGACAACTACAAAGGAAAAGACTAAGAAGCCTGACTAAACACGACCCTCCCAAGGGTACAAGATCGTAGCTGGGATACAAGCTACTCATCGAAGCCACTAGTGTAACCAACTGCAAAACATAAATAAGCAAACGTGAGTACAAAGGTACTCAGCAAGTCTTACATCAGAACTATCTACATATGCAACATTATCAACAAGGGGGTGGTGGAGTTTAACAGCAGCAAGCCAGCTTTGACTCAGTGGCTAACCTATACTATGAGTATCAGAAACTTCTTTCAGGTGAGAAGACGTACACAAGTCCACATATTCACCATATCAATACTCCACTATGGATCTGTTCCCGTCTCCCTACGAGAAGGCCATCCATAGCACTCACGCTTATCTTGCGGATTTTAGAGTATCCACTTCAAGTTGTCTATGTACTACATAAGTCCTCTAAGTTTCCATATCCAAGGAAAACGGCTATTCGAATAGATAATATTGACCCTGCAGGGGTGTACTTCGTCACACACGCTCTCGCCACATATAGCCCTATACACGTCATGTACCTCGGCAACCTTCAAGCGGAAGCTGGGCGAGGGTGTCAGCCACGACCTGACTAACGACACAAGTCTCTCGTCCAGGTTTATCGCCACTTCGGGTTCCATCCTCAAGGAGATCCGGCCGGGGTGTCGCTCACGGCCCCAAACGATGTGTGCAGGGTTCCCAAGCCCACCATCTGCGTGTCACTTGGTACACCGTGCCATAGTGCCTAGTATGTCCCAAGCCCGTCCCGTCGGACACCACCTGGTAGACAAATAGCACTACCTACAAACGCCAGAGACTAGTTGCAACTCCTGGACAGAGATCAAGCGGATTAATAAGCCGAGAGGGGCCGGATAACCGGAACCCAATGTGTGGTAGTAACTGGACTTGGATAACATACACAGAACGCAGTGCTTAAGGATGGTTCCAATGAGACAGTCCACCAGGTACTCCTACATGGCCTCTCATCGCTACCTTTACAAAAACATGTTCACACACTTAGCCATTACCGGTAGGACATGTTCACCACTCCAATTCATTTTTGATGAATCATACCTGACACAACTCTAAGCATAGCTGGCATAAAGAAGAACAAGCATGGATGAGCAGGCACATCAGGGCTCAAGCAACTCCTACTCATGCTAGTGGGTTTCAACTATTTACTGTGGCAATCACAGGTCAGGCAGAGGAATGGGTTCAGCTACCGCAACAGAAAGTAGCAGTTTGAATCGTTGTTGTCCTAATGCAGTAAAAGGAGCAGGAGCGAGAGAGTGGGATTTGTCGAGATGCTCAAGGGGGTTTGCTTGCCTGATAGATCCACGAAGAAGCACTGCTCCTCTGACAGGTACTCGGGACACCTTCCAGAGTATAACCTATCGAGAGGGAACGGTGCCGGCAATCAATAAACAACCATATGCAACAATATGATTCATGAAGATGACATTTCAAAGATGCTATGATTTGCCCTAATGCATCTAGCATCAATTTGGTTGAAGTCCATATGAACCAAGGGTTCATATGCAAACCCCAAATTAAGTATATAACATGCCATTATTACGTTTTCACTTATACAGCAAGTATAAGTTGGTTTTTCATGCATGAAACTGGCATAAATGGACTCCTTGCATTTTTCTGATAATTTTTCAGATATAATTTATTTGATTTGGAGTTACGGTTGAATTACTATGATTTTTAGAAGTTTTAACTATTTTCTGGAATTTCCTGATTTAAATTAATTCCAGAAATCAATTATTGCGTCAGCTCTACGTCAGCATGACGTAAGCGAGTCAACGGGGCTGACCAGGTAAAACCTGACCAGTGGGTCCCACTGGTCAGTGACCCAGTCAACTAACTAAGTTAGTTAGTCCTAACTAAGTGGGCAGGGCCCACTAGTCAGTGACTCTAGCAGCTAACGTAGTTAGTTAATTAGCGTTAACTATAGTAATTAGTCGAGCAGGGCCCGCAGGTCAGTGAGAGAGAGGGGGGAGGTCAACTGGGCTGTGGGGTTAACCCACGCCGGTCAAAAGTCAGCGGTCACCGGCGTTTAGCCGCCGGCGAGTCCAGACGTGGCTGAGCGCGTCGAGATCGCGCTACAGACCACCGTTTGGAGCGTGGTTGGGTCCTATGGAGAGCTGGGGCTGAGCCGCGTGTGTGGGTGTTGGAGCTGGACCAAATGGTCGCCGGAATCGACGCCGGCGACGAGGTTTGCGGCGGCCGTGGTTCGGCGAGCTTGGGTTTGGTGTTAGGGAGCACGGCTGGAGGAGCTGGTGCATGCGTTTGGCTCCTGGGAGCATGGTGAGAATGGCGACACGCTCAAAAGCGGGCGGAGGCAGCTCTGGCCACGGCAGCGACATGGCACGGCGGCGACGAGGTTCGGGCACGGCGGTGAAGCTAGCTGGGGCGCAAAAAAGCAAAGAGAGGAGGGGGGGAGACGTAGTAGCTCACAGGGAGGACGGGGAGAGGGTCAGCGTGCTTGAGGAAGGCTCGACGGCGTCGGAATCCCGGCTGCGATCTCCCGTGGCCGAGGAAGAAGATGAGGTCGAGGACGACGCGTTGGGGCTCTTCCGGTCGCCTGAGTCGACGGAGAGGCCTACATCGATGATTCGGAGGTCCTGGACTGCTCAAGGGAAGGAGGGAGAGGCGGTGGCTGCGGTGGCGCACGGCGGTGCTCTCCGCTGCACTCGGGACAGAGGGGGAGAGCGAGACAGAGGAGGGAGAGGAGCTCGGGGAGAATGGAGAGAGACCAGGGGGGCTCGGTGGAGCCCTCGGGGGTGGACAACGCCGAGGAGGGAGAGGAGGCAACAAGCAGCTGCCTGGCGGGCATGCATGCTCGCCGTGCTCCCTTTCATCGCTGCCTCCTGGCGAGGGAGACGACTGGCCACGGCCAGTTGGGCCGGGCCACTGCTGGGCCGTGGTGGGGCGCCAGGTAAGCGTCAGGTAAGTGTTTTCCTATATCCTGTTTTCTTTTTCTATTTCTGACATTTGTTCTCTATCCAAAAGAAATGTTAAAACACTTCCATAAATGCTGAAAATAATTGTGGCATCTAGATATAATATTCTAGAGGCCCTCACCAATTCCCAGCATTTTTGGAGCCATTAAAATATTTATATAATTTAAATAGCTCCAAATCAAATATTTATGCATTGATTCAAAAATCCAAAATGAGTAGCAAAAATGTGCATCACCTCTGGTTGTTGTTCCCAACATTATCCAAAGAGCATGAACATTTTTGAATAGCATTTTGGGTTCATTGAAAATCCATTTTAAAGTCGAACCTATTTGAATTTGCTTTGGTGCTAGGGTTTGAAACTTCCCCATTTCAATTTCATTTGAAATATAACCATGATGCGCAAAGCAAGCCTAGGACCATACCAGAACTAGGGATGTGACAGCTCGCCCCCACTCGAAAAAATCTCGTCCCGAGATTCAGGAGTTGGCGGAAAGAAAGCGGGGTACTCAAGTCGAAGACGATCTTCTCGCTCCCAAGTAGCTTCTCTCTCGGAATGATGAGACCATTGAACCTTGAGAAACTTGATGTTATGACGTCGAGTGACACGCTCTGCTTGATCCAGAATGTGAACGGGGTACTCTCGATAAGTAAGGTTATCTTGGAGATCAAGCGTTTCATGGTCCATTCCGCAGATGGGATCCGAGAAGCAACACCTGAGTTGAGAGACGTGGAAGACATCATGAACTCGAGAAAGATGTGGGGGTAGTTCCAACTGGTAGGCAACCTCTCCTCGTTTAGAGAGAATGCGAAAAGGACTAATGTAGCGAGGAGCCAACTTGCCCTTGATAGCGAAACAATGGGTACCCTTCAAAGGAGTAACCCGAAGGTAAGCCTTGTCGCCAACTTCATAAGCCACTTGCTTATGACGACGGTCATACTGGCTCTTTTGACGAGATTGGGCTGTTTTCAAATTCTCATGAATGATGTGAACTTGCTCTTCTGCCTCCTGGATCATATTCGGTCCAAAGAATTGTCTTTCACCGGTTTCTGACCAGTTCAAAGGTGTTCGACATCTTCGTCCACACAGAATTTTGAAGGGTGCTTTCTTAAGACTGGATTGATAGCTATTGTTATCAGCAAACTCGGCAAAGGAAAGACATTTCTCCCAATCCATACCAAATGAGATAACACAAGCTCTAAGCATGTCTTCAAGAATTTGGTTGACTCTTTCCACCTGACCACTTGATTGAGGGTGGAAAGCGGTACTGAAGGAAAGATGGGTGCCTATGGCAGTTTGGAAACTTTCCCAGAAATGAGAGGTGAAGAGACTGCCACGGTCTGAATTGATCTCTAGTGGAACACCATGGAGTGACACTATTCGGGAGATATATAAGTCAGCGAGCTGACTAGCAGTGATACTCTCTCTAACAGGTAGGAAGTGAGCCACTTTAGAAAGACGGTCAATGACTACGAAGATTGCATTGTTTCCTTTCTTGGTCCTGGGAAAGCTGGTGATGAAATCCATACCAACTTTGTCCCATTTCCACTCGGGAATAGCTAAAGGTTGAAGGGTGCCAGCAGGTCTTTGATGCTTTGCCTTAACGCGATGAAAAACGTCACAGTTGACAATATACTGAGCGATTTCTCTCTTCATCCTAGTCCACCAGAACCTCTGGCGAAGGTCCTAATACATCTTAGTACTACCGGGATGAATCGTGAGATGGGATTCATGGGCCTCCTTAAGGATCAGTTGTTGCATCTGTTGACATTTGGGAACCACCAAACGGTTACCAAAGTAAACAACACCTCGTTCATCCATAGAGAAACAGCCAACAACTCCCTTGGAAATATT
This sequence comes from Triticum monococcum, assembly GCA_034509565.1. Lineage (NCBI taxonomy): Eukaryota > Viridiplantae > Streptophyta > Magnoliopsida > Poales > Poaceae > Triticum > Triticum monococcum. Next base: position 567,374,241 of record CM067843.1, on the reverse strand, counting down.
CTTCTTGATCCGGGAGATTCCCGTATCATGCTTCTGAGCCTCTATGATCTGATCCGTAAGGGTAGGTTTCGCCACCAAGGTAGAAACGAAACCATGAGGAGCTATGTGAAGGTTAAGCTTACAAAATTCCTCATGGAGGGGTGGTTGACATTGTTGCAACATGAGGTTGTTGCAATAGGATTTACGACTTAAAGCATCAGCCATGACATTGGCTTTGCCTGGGGTGTAGGTGATTCCTAAGTCATAATCCGAGATCAACTCCAACCAACGTCTCTATCTGAGATTCAGATCCGGTTGGGTGAAGATATACTTGAGACTCTGATGGTCAGTGTAGATTTCGCAATGGTTACCAAGAAGGTAATGTTGCCAAGCCTTAAGTGCGTAGACTACGGCTGCAAGCTCCAGATCATGTGTAGGATAATTTTCCTCATGCTGATGCAACTGTTGAGATGCATAGGCAATCACATGATGATCCTGCATAAGAATGCAACCTAGTCCTTGACGCGAAGCGTCGCAATAGATAACAAAGTCTTTAGTGAAATCCGGTGGCACGAGTATGGGCGCAGAAGTCAGGCGTCTTTTTAGTTCCTGAAAACTGTGCTCACACTGTGGGGTCCACTCAAACCTTTTATCTTTCTTGAGAAGCTCCGTGAGGGGTTTGGCCACTTTGGAGAAGTTTTCCATGAAGTGGCGACAATAACTGGCTAGACCAAGGAAACTCCTAACTTGTTTGACCGTTTCGGGTGGAGTCCAATCGAGAACGGCTTTGACTCTCTCGGGATTGATAGCAATGCCCTTACCAGAGATCACGTGGCCCAGATAGGTCACTTCTGGCAACCAAAATTCACACTTGGAGAACTTGGCATAAAGGCGATGCTCTCTGAGTTTTTCTAACAAAAGCCTAAGATGTTCGGCATGCTCTTCCTCGTTCTTCGAGTAAATAAGAATATCATCGAGATAAACCATGACGAACTTATCTAAGTACTCCATAAAGATCGAGTTCATCAAGCGGGAGAAAGTAGCTGGAGTATTTGTTAGGCCGAAAGACATCACGGTGTACTCGTATTGACCATAACGGGTGACAAAGGCCGTTTTGGGGATGTCCCCGTTTCTGATTTTGATTTGGTGGTAGCCTAACCTCAAATCCATCTTGGAAAAGACTGAGGATCCAGCGGGCTGATCATACAGGTCGTTGATCCTGGGGAGCGGATACTTGTTCTTTATCGTGACCAAATTAACGAGACAATAATCTACAACCATTCGATCGGTACCATCCTTCTTCTTGACGAAGAGGACAGGACAAGCCCAAGGAGAAGAACTGGGATGGATGAAACCCTTTTGCAAGGACTCATCAAGTTGTTTCTTAAGCTCGGCTAACTCCAAAGGTGCCATCTTGTATGGTCTCCTAGAGATTGGAACAGTTCCTGGGATATGTTCTATGACAAACTCTACATCTCTGTCAGGTGGGACACCTGGCAGTTCTTCTGGAAAGACATCCGAGAAGTCACGGACTACTGGAATATCTTCAAGGTCTGGAAGAGGGCTGGCATTAAGAGAATAAAGTTGGCGCCTTGCAACTCTAGTGGAGACAGTGACTATTTTGCCAGATGGATGTGTAAGTTGAACAGATCTGGTGTAACAATCGATCTTGGCATGATGAGCTGTCATCCAGTCCATACCCAAGATGATGTTAATATCTAAGGACTTGAGAGATATCAAAGAAGCAAGGAATACTAGTCTGTCAACAAGGATTTCATTACCATGGCTTACCTTGGAGGTTTGCCATTTGGATCCAGGAGTCTGGATTATTAGTGGAGTCGGCATATCACAAAATGACATGTCATGCAGCCGAGCATAACCTTCGGATATGAAGGAGTGGGATGCTCCAGTATCGAACAGAACTGAAGCTGGGTGACAATTGACAAGAAGCGTACCCAGTACAACGTCGGGATCATCTTGAACTTCTGAAGCTGAGACATGGTGCACACATGCTCGTTCAGTGGAGGCTGGCTTGGTACTGATCATCTTGCCTAATGGCTTTTCACGACCAACAGACCTCTCAGACTGGGGTGGAGTATAACTGGACTAAGGGCAGTCGCGTGCATAGTGCCCTGGTTCTCTGCAGGTGAAGCAAGTTCCTGAGGTAGGACGTGGACCTACATTGGCAAGTGGTCCACTACTAGGCTTGGGTGGAGCACATTGCTGAGTTGGGTGAGGCGCCACATAGGATGGCCTCGGTGCATATCGAGGTGGAAGAGCTGAGTTCGGAATCCAAATCCGTCGCTTTTGAGAGCCAGAGCGGGAGGAAGAACCTAGATCATGGTTGTGCTTTTGAGACTCCTCGTAAGTGACTTGAGCTGTCTCTGCATTAAAGGCCTTGTTCACAAGAGCCTGGAAAGTATCGCAATGATGCAGGTGGAGATCACGACGCAACTTAGGGTTGAGACCCTTCTGGAACCTAGCCTGCTTCTTAGCGTCCGTGGACACTTCTTCTGTAGCATAGCGGGCGAGGTTTCCAAACTCTCTACTATAAGCATGCACAGGCAGCTTACCCTGGGCAAAACTACAGAACTCTTCCTTCTTGCGGTCAATGAGAGCCTGAGGAATGTGGTGCTCACGAAAAGCCTCGGTGAAATCCCTCCAGGTAGGAATCTGACCAGCTGGAAGCATAGCCTCATAGCTCTGCCACCAAATACTAGCAGGACCTTCCAGGTGATAGGTAGCATAGGTGACCTTGTCACCTTCAGCTATGTTCGCAGAATGCAACTTGTGAGTGATGCTCCAGAGCCAATCATCTGCATCGAGTGGCTCAATGGAATGATGGAAGGTGGGTGGTTTCAGACCAATGAAGTCGGTGATGGAAACCAACTTCTTACGCTGATGTGCGGTGTTCTGCTCAATCTGTGCCAGCAAGCGGTTAGTCTCACGCTTGTTCCTCTCGGATGCTAACAAGAACTCTGCCATCAAAGGCTGGTCAGGAGGATCCTCATCCCTACCATCTCCGTGGTTCTTGCTATGAGCAACCGAACCTCGGTTAGCAGACGACATCCTGGCACAGAAACCAAGGAAACAAGGATGGAATTAGCATCGACATAAGGATGCGGAATGTAATGCAAAAGCATTAGAAACTCTTGAAATCCCGGGACAATTTCGGCAGCATAACGGCTGTAAATGCTCAAAAGGATTTTTGAGACATTCATCAAAGGAATAGCATAATCAATCAGCATCATAATATCAAGGTTCTGGGTCAAACTGAGGACACACGGAAGTAGCAGAACTGTAAGGAGACACAACCCAACAATCCTAAGATTTACGGTTTAGTAACATGTCATCCTGAGAGATAGAGGAGAAGCCTAGGCCTTAACCCTCGTAGAAAAGAAGAGGCTGACTCAGAAAGAATGACATGAGGTAAAGGAGTAAAAAGAGCCTTACGTTCCCTTCCACAATCAATTCCCTTATATAACTAAAGCATTTCTAGACTCAACTTCGACCAGTTTGGCTTGGTAATCCTACAGTCCGTCAGGCTCTGATACCAACGCTGTCGGGACCCCGATCCTAAGTCACACCGATCTAGCATGTAACACTTCATATCACTTTGCGGCCTCACGCACGGTATTCCCACGGGTGCCACCTTACCTGGCCCGGGACCGTTTGCGCCTTTTGACTCACGTATATGATAGTGTCGCTAGCATCCATATGACAGAGAACCCGGGCCGACATGACTAGTCGTGAACCCAAAGTAGCACTAACTTATAGGGACATGCATACATGAATCAACCTCGAGCATGTCGGTCAACAGTGTATGAATCCGGGCTGTAGCACTAGGCTAACAGGACTCCGAGAACCCGGGCTGTAGCAGGCTAGGCAGGACTCCGGATGTCACCGCGTGACATTTCCCCGAAGGGACAGACACAGGAACGAAGTGAATCACATGCCGGCCAGTCAAGTGTTCTGGAGCGGTATTGCTGGGCTAGGTGGACTCCGGTGAACCGGGCTGTAGCGGACTACTATGGCACATGGAAGCACAAGACTACATTTCCCCATAAGAGAGGCTATCAGAGGTAAGCAACTAGGTTGTCAGATCCCACACATAGCAATACACGTTACACGTACGCATAACATGCAAGTATGTGCTGTACATCATGGCATCACAACATAACTCAAACTCATATGGATAAAGGCCCAGAAGAGCCACATAGCATTCAATACACACAGGGGTCTCATGACCCATCATTCAGAGCATACAAGAAACGGAAGCATTACATGTCTGAGTACTGACAACTACAAAGGAAAAGACTAAGAAGCCTGACTAAACACGACCCTCCCAAGGGTACAAGATTGTAGCTGGGATACAAGCTACTCGTCGAAGCCACTAGTGTAACCAACTGCAAAACATAAATAAGCAAACGTGAGTACAAAGGTACTCAGCAAGTCTTACATCAGAACTATCTACATATGCAACATTATCAACAAGGGGGTGGTGGAGTTTAACAGCAGCAAGCCAGCTTTGACTCAGTGGCTAACCTATATTACGAGTATCAGAAACTTCTTTCAGGTGAGAAGACGCACACGAGTCCACATATTCACCATATCAATACTCCACTATGGATCCATTCCCGTCTCCCTACGAGAAGGCCATCCATAGCACTCACGCTTATCTTGCGGATTTTAGAGTATCCACTTCAAGTTGTCTATGTACTACATAAGTCCTCCAAGTTTCCATATCCGAGGAATATTGACCCTGCAGGGGTGTACTTCGTCACACACGCTCTCGCCACATATAGCCATGTACACGTCATGTACCTCGGCAACCTTCAAGCGGAAGCCGGGCGAGGGTGTCGGCCACGACCTGACTAACCACACAAGTCTTTCGTCCAGGTTTATCGCCTATTCGGGTTCCATCCGCAAGGAGATCCATCCGGGGTGTCGCTCATGGCCCCAAACGATGTGTGCAGGGTTCCCAAGCCCACCATCCGGGTGCCACTTGGTACACCGTGCCACAGTTCCTAGTCTGTCCCAAGCCCGTCCCGTCGGACACCACCTGGTAGACAAATAGCACTACCTACAAACGCCAGAAACTAGTTGCAACTCCTGGACAGAGATCAAGCGGATTAATAAGCCGAGAGGGGCCGGATAACCGGAACCCAATGTGTGGTAGTAACTGGACTTGGATAACATACACAGAACTCAGTGCTTAAGGACGGTTCCAATGAGACAATCCACCATGTACTCCTACATGGCCTCTCATCGCTACCTTTACCAAAACGTGTTCACACACTTAGCCTTTACCGGCAGGACATGTTCACCACTCCAATTCATTTCCGATGAATCAGACCTGACACAACTCTAAGCATAGCTGGCATAAAGAAGAACAAGCTTGGATGAGCAAGCACATCAGGGCTCAAGCAACTCCTACTCATGCTAGTGGGTTTCAACTATTTACTGTGGCAATGACAGGTCATGCAGAGGAATGGGTTCAGCTACCGCAGCAGAAAGTAGCAGTTTGAATCGTTGTTGTCCTAATGCGGTAAAAGGAGCAGGAGCGAGAGAGTGGGATTTGTCGAGATGCTCAAGGGGGTTTGCTTGCCTGATAGATCCACGAAGAAGCACTGCTCCTTTGACAGGTACTCGGGACACCTTCCAGAGTATAACCTATCGAGAGGGAACGGTGCCGGCAATCAATAAACAACCATATGCAACAATATGATGCATGAATATGACATTTCAAAGATGCTATGATTTGCCCTAATGCATCTAGCATCAATTTGGTTGAAGTCCATACGAACCAAGGGTTCATATGCAAACCCCAAATTAAGTATATAACATGCCATTATTACGTTTTCACTTATACATCAAGTATAAGTTGGTTTTTCATGCATGAAACTGGCATAAATGGATTCCTTGCATTTTTCTGATAATTTTTCATATATAATTTATTTGATTTGGAGTTACGGTTGAATTACTATGATTTTTAGAAGTTTTAACTATTTTCTGGAATTTCCTGATTTAAATTAATTCCAGAAATCAATTATTGCGTTAGCTCTATGTCAGCATGACGTAAGCGAGTCAACGGGGCTGACCAGGTCAAACCTGACCAGTGGGTCCCACTGGTCAGTGACCCACTCAACTAACTAAGTTAGTCAGTCCTAACTAACTGGGCAGGGCCCACTAGTCAGTGACTGTAGCTGCTAACCTAGTTAGTTAATTAGCGTTAACTATAGTAATTAGTCGAGTGGGGCCCGCAGGTCAGTGAGAGAGAGGGGGAGGTCAACTGGGCTGTGGGGGTCAACCCACGCCGGTCAAAAGTCAGCGGTCACTGGCGTTTAGCCGCCGGCGAGTCCAGACGTGGCGGAGCGCGTCGGGATCGCGCTACAGACCACCGTTTGGAGCGTGGTTGGGTCCTATGGAGAGCTGGGGCTGAGCCGCGTGTGTGGGTGTTGGAGCTGGACCAAATGGTCACCGGAATCGACGCCGGCGACGAGGTTTGCGGCGGCCGTGGTTCGACGAGCTTGGGTTCGGTGTTAGGGAGCACGGCAGGAGGAGCTGGTGCATGCGTTTGGCTCCTGGGAGCATGGTGAGAACGACAACACGCTCAAAAGAGGGTGGAGGTAGCTCTGGCCGCGGCAGCGACATGGCACGGCGGCGACGAGGTTCGGGAACGGCGGTGAAGCTAGCTGGGGCGCAAAAAAGCAGAGAGAGGAGGGGGGAGACGCAGTAGCTCGCAGGGAGGACGGGGAGAGGGTCAGCTTGCTTTTGGAAGGCTCGACAGCGTCGGAATCCCGACTGCGATCTCCCGTGGCCGAGGAAGAAGATGAGGTCGAGGAAGACGCGTTGGGGCCCTTCCGGTCGCCTGAGTCGACGGAGTGGCCTACATCGATGATTCGGAGCTCCTGGACTGCTCAAGGGAAGGAGGGAGAGGCGGTGGCTGTGGTGGCGCACGGCGGTGCTCTCCGCTGTGCTCGAGACAGAGGGGAAGAGCGAGACAGAGGAGGGGGAGGAGCTCGGGGAGAATGGAGAGAGACCAGGGGGCTCGGTGGAGCTCTCGGGGGTGGACAACGCCGAGGAGGGAGAGGAGGCAGCAAGCAGCTGCCTGGCGGGCATGCACACTCGCCGTGCTCCCTTTCGTCGCTGCCTCCTGGCGAGGGAGACGACTGGCCACGGCCAGTTGGGCCGGGCCACTGCTGGGCCGTGGTGGGGCGCCAGGTAAGCGTCAGGTAAGTGTTTTCCTATATCCTGTTTTCTTTTTCTATTTCTGACATTTGTTCTCTATCCAAAAGAAATGTTAAAACACTTCCATAAATGCTGAAAATAATTGTGGCATCTAGATATAATATTCTAGAGGCCCTCACCAATTCCCAACATTTTTGGAGCCATTGAAATATTTATATAATTTAAACAGCTCCAAATCAAATATTTATGCATTGATTCAAAAATCCAAAATGAGTAGCAAAAATGTGCATCACCTCTGGTTGTTGTTCCCAACATTATCCAAAGAGCATGAACATTTTTGAATAGCATTTTGGGTTCATTGAAAATCCATTTTAAAGTTGAACCTATTTGAAATTGCTTTGGTGCTAGGGTTTGAAACTTCCCCATTTCAATTTCATTTGAAATATAACCATGATGCGTAAAGCAAGCCTAGGACCATACCAGAACTAGGGATGTGACAAAAGATCTCCATGCGCACCCCAAAGTTCGAACCTTAAGGGTCTGCCGAATCCCGAAATCCGACATTTGGCGCGCCAGGTAGGGGTGCGCCAGAATCTTTCTTCTGCTGTTCGCGTGTGATCTTCCGTCGTGTCCATGGCTGACGCTCGTCAGGCTCGCGCCGAGCGCTGGGCTGCTCTCGCCACCCGCGTCGCCAGACGGCGCCCGTCGGCGGACACCCTCGTCGTTCCTCGTCGCCTGCCGCCAACGCCGCCATCGGCCCGGCGGGGAACGAGCAGCAGGCCTCGTCCCAGCATCCTTCGGTGTGGTGGGAGGGCCGCACCGCAACCCCGTCACTGACTCCAACTGGTTCATCGTCCCACGCCCGTCACGCCGCCACGGACGCGCATGCCGCGCTGCTCCTGGCAAGAGAGCTCCTGCACTACCGCCCCGTCGATGACCTCTACGAGGACTGGCTCGCCCGCATCACCGAGCTTGTCAGCACCGCAGGGGGCTCTCCTTTGCCGTCCATCTCGCTGCCTCGCCCTCCATTCCGCGCAGGGGGCGAGGATCAGGAGGCGCCTCCGCCACCTCCTCCCCAAGAAGGCGCCCTGGCTCCAAGGCGCGCAGCCCCAGGGTGAGACCCTCCACGTACGGCGCCTGCGCGGCAAGAAGGGAGCTGCCAAGAGATCCCTTGTCCCCAAGAAGGTGCTCGCGTGCTCCCAGCACCGGCGTGCCAAGATCGCGTCCCTACGCCTCCACGCCGAGACCCCGCGCTGCTCCAAGCGGCGGCGCGTGGTAATCACCAGGAGCAGACCCAGCACCAGCAAAGGCGCCAATGGCCACAACAGGCTGCCGCGCCTTCACCCCCGAGCTACGCGGCGTCACATGGCCAGGCAAGTTCAAGCCTGATCTGCCCCCTCGCTATGATGGCATGGCGGACACCGTGGAATTCCTGCAGCTCGACGAGCTGGGCATCGAAGCCGCCAACGGAGACGAAAAGGTCATGGCGAAGTGGTTTCCCACGACGCTCAAGGACGGCGCCCACACCTGGCTCCTGAACCCGGCTCCCATCACGATCTCCTCCTGGGACGAGATGCGCACTCGCTTCATCGCCAACTTCCAGGGCACTGGCGACCGACCCCCGGCCATAAGCGACCTGCGCTGCATCAAGAAACAGCCAGGGGAAACCCTGCAGAAATACATGCATCGCTTCAACAACGCTCGCCTCAGGATCCCCAGGGTGACTGAGGAAGCCATTATCTCAGCCTTCTCCGACGGCGTACGCGACATCAAGATGAAGGAGGAGCTGGCAATCCATGAAGACCTGTGCACATCCATGGAGCTGTTCAACTTGGCGACCAAGTGCGCCAGGGCTGAGGAAGGACGCCTCTCCCTCCTCGAGCTCCCGTCTGCCGACCCAGAAGAGAAAAAGGCCAAGGCCAAGGACATGAAGCGTAAGGGAGCTGCCGTGCTCGCAACGGAGCCAGACACCAAGCGAGGCAGGGATCAGCCTGAGTCATCCAAGGGCAGCCGATACTACGTGTACCACGACCTCCACACCCACAACACCAACGAATGCCAAGAGCTCAGGGCCGTGCGAGATGGGCGTATCGGCCGACGCCCCGAGCGCAACGACAGGGGCTATGGCCGAGGAGTAGGAAGAGGTGGAGGACGATGGGAAGACCATGGCCCTCGCCAAGGGTGGCGTGACCGACCTCGCGAGGATCGCTGGCAAGACCAGCCTTGCGAGGGAGGCTGGAGGGATCAGCCTCGTGAGGATCGCCTGCACGGCAACGCAGGCCTCCCTCCTCTACCGCCACCACCAAGAAGGAACGAAGACCAACATCAAGACGAGGGGGCTGGGGGCTTCCAGGAGCCGCGCACAATCGCTTGCATCTTGGGTGGCGCCCAGGCCCCAGCATCACAGCGCATCTTCAAGAAGTTTGCTCGCGAGGTGAATGCAGTCCTCCCCAAGCTTGAGGCCACGCGCCCTCTCAGGTGGTCTGCGTGCGCCATCACGTTCAACTCAGCCGATCAGCTCAAGTGCACGGCAACGGCCGGAGTTCTCCCGATGCTTTGCTCCCCAGTCATCAGCAATGTGCAGGTCACCAGGACCCTCGTGGATGGCGGAGCAGGACTCAACGTCCTATCCGTCGAGATGTTCGAAAATCTCCAAGTGTCGTATGATCAGCTCCAGCCGACCAGGCCTTTCTCAGGAGTCACTGATGGTTCCACTGTTCTGATAGGGCAAGTTCGCCTGCCAGTCACCTTCGGGCAGCGCAACAACTACCGCACCAAGCTCATTGACTTCAACGTCGCCCACATTCGCCTGCCATACAACGCCATCCTCGGGTACCCAGCCCTAGCCAAGTTCATGGCAGTGACTCACCATGGCTACAATGTCCTCAAGATGCCAGGAAGCGATGGAGTCATCACTGTACCCTGTGAGGAAAGGGACGCGGTGTGTTCACTTGAGCATGCGTTCCAAGCCGCAGCAATCGAAGACCCAGATCACAGGAGCGGAAGCCTTCCCGAGGCGACCCTTAAGAAGAAGAAGGCTTCGCCTGGCCCAAGCCATAAGGAGGAAGGCGCCTCCGGAGGCGTTGCGTCAGGATTCGCGCCCGTTCAGGGAGCGCCACCCTCTGTCGCATAGGAAAGCGCGCCCAGCGCCCTCCTCAGGCAGGGCTCGGGGGCTCTTTCTTGGAGAGCCACCGACTTTGCCAAGGTCACGAGGGAGGCGCTCGGGAACCACTTGGAGGGGTGCTTCCAGGCACGTTTCCCTCTGGAAGGTACGAGGGAAGGAAGACCAAACCCTCAGGAGTTCATCGCAGGAAGCACCCAGGAGCTACAGGAGTCGAGAGTCATGTGCGGCAGCCGCCGCTTGCCCGTCGTGGACCCAAATCCAGGCAAGGATGGTGGCCTGCGCGTCTGCATCGACGTGCCAGGGCTCAACCGAGCTGCGTCTCAGGAGCGGCTCTGGCCCTCGCGCGTGGGGCGTTGCGAGGGTCCACCTCATAGCTACTTTCGCATGCCTTTCGGCCCGCCGAACGCAGTCGCCGCTCATGAGCGCCTGCTGAGGAGCATTCTGGAGGCTCAGGAGGTCAGGCATTGTGCGGTCCTGGCGGAGGTGGAGATGGCCCTCGAAGACCTACCCGTGCCCCTGGAGCCTCCCGAGGCTCCTGGGCCTGGGGGCTCGTGAGGGTCGACGTCTTCGCCGTGCGTCGCCCACTTCTGCGGCATCACTTCATCTTCAACGGCATCAGGTGACATCTTTCAAGTTCCATTTTTAGCTGGGAGAGCCCACAGGGCCGCGTCGTTCCCAGGTCGCGTGGGTCCGTCCCTGCGGCACGTATCCGTTTTACTTACGCACTTTACCTACCTTGTTGGGGGCACCCCTCGGGCAGCATCATCCCCAAACTGCTCGGGCCTGGCCCAGCGGTGCTTGCTTTTCTCGCATCTAGTTGAAATGAATCTGCTCCTTCGTACTTAACATACCTAACCTAATCGCCTGCTCGATTGACACCTACCCATGGAGCCGCTCGCTCTGGCACGATGTCTGCGTATGGGTCCGCCCCTGCAACACCGATAAATCTGAGTGGTCGAGCTCTGGCCATGGCAGCCCCGCAAGGCGCCACCTCACTAGGCCCTCAGTGCCCCAATCACTCCCTTGGAGCGACCAATGGTTGGCTGGCAACCGTAGCGACAGGTCTTGTCTCTCCTTGTGATTGGTATGCAGGACCCACTCCAGGAGCAACATTGGGGACGTCGCGGGCTATCTCTGCCTCTCTCCGGCACGGACCGCTTGCACGTTAAAAGGGGGGCGCCTGAGCATCGCGACTCATCGGCTCCTACTGGCTCTCCAGCCCTCACCCCCTGGCCTTGACCCACGGCATCGCGACCTGTCATACCAGTGGTGGTTGAGCTCGCTCGAGGGCCGGGACCTGAGGATGTAGAGCATTAAGGAAAATGTGGGGAAGTGGGAAGAAGCTCGTGAGGACCTAACCCAATAGCACCTCAGCTACCGCCGCTCAAGCCGGGCGCCTCGTCGAAGGACTACCCCAGACTCAAAAGATAAGTCACGCCCCTACAGGAGTTGGACCAACACAGCACCAAACCCTCGCCTAGTGCAGCTCTGTCACGGTGACGTTGCCTTCCTTTTCTCGCCCAACGAGGGCTGCTCGAGCGCTAAACGGGACCTCCCGAGCATCGCGACTCGGGGGCTCTTACCGGACCTCGGGCCGCTCACCTCCTGGCCTTGACCACGGCATCGTGACCTGGCATACCAACGACGGCTGAAGCCTGCCTGGGGACTGGGACTTGTCAGTGTAGAGCGCTAAGTCCTCGCGAGGATAGAAAGGGGGAGCTGAGCCGGGACAGGACAAGCATCTCGCATCGATTCATATTAGGGATATAACATCCGCGAAAGACATGGCAGGCGCCTTACAAACCCCCGCGGGGTGTTGCTTCGATTCCTCGTAGGGAACAAGAGGTGCTAATCCTAAGGAATGCTAATTGCCCGCGCCTCCGCAAGCGACGCCATCATCAACAGTGGACTGCCCGACGCCGGTGCCAACCCCACCCAGATCAGTGGTGTCGGTGGCCTGATGCAGTTGCCCTACTCCGAGCACGGCGCGAGCTTGGAGGCTCGTAGCTGTCGTCGCTCGTCTCCGGAGTCACGAGAAGCTCGGGGGAGCCGCTGGATTCCCCAGCTCCTCCGCTGCCGCCTGAAGAGCTGCTGGAGGGCCGATGGACAGGCCAGGTCCTCGCCAGTCCGATGCCCCTGCCGCTTTCCTTCGGGCAGCACTCCAACCGGCGTCCTTCAGCATCGAAGACCTTGAAGAACATCAGGGAGGCGCCGTCGTATTCAAGATGAATTACGAGGGCACCCTCCGTGTGGCAGATCCGGGCGATCTCACCCCAGCCCCGGGTCATATAGACCTTGCCCGGAGCGACGACCGCGACCTCCGCTCCGGTCGCGAGGGTGCTGCAGTTGGCGTGCTGCAGCCAGAGCTCCAGAGACCCACTCGGCGGCATATCGAAGGCGGAGGAGGGAGGAAGGCGGATCCAAGAGCTTGGGGGCATGGCGGCGTGAAGCATGAGCTCACAGGAGGAGCCCTCGGCGTGGACTCCAGGAGGAACTACGCGCACCGCCGTGACTCGCCGACGTCGACGGCGGCACCGTCAGTGTCGCTCGATGCCCTCTTCCCCAGGGCCCTCGATTCGGGTGTACAAGGGCAGTGGAAACCCAGGCGGCGGCCGCTTGTACTAGGGCCTCGGCGCCTCCTTCCAAGCACCCTCATCTCGGTGGCAGGGGACTAGTCGTTTCTTCGGCGGAAGAGGGTCAGGACCTTCTCGGGGGGCCTTTCCTTTCTCTTCTACAGAAAACCGGCGGATTGGCACCATTGGCGTAAGGAGAAGCAAGGACGAGGAAGGAGAAGGAAAGGAGTAGCAGGAAGGGATACACGAACGAGGCTCGCACAGTCCCGGACTTATAGCTGGAGAAGGCAAACCGCCGACCACCACGATCGCAGGTAATCATGATCCATTTCTCTGCATGCAGGGACTTGCCAAGTCGTGCGATTGCCGAGGCGTCATGGGGAAGCACAGACGCCCACGTCCAATCAATCGCCACACGGCACCCAAGGCCGCAAGCTATTCGGGCCCGCGACCCTTCGCGCTTGCCCCTTAGCTTCTCTGCTAAGCCAAGCCCAGGCGCGCCTTGGGCCCGGGGGCTACTGTTGGCGTTCTAGGAATGGGGGTCCCCAGACTTGCCTGCCTGCGGCCTGCAGCGTGGCTCGAGTGGGGGCCCAGTGCGGCCCAGCCTTATCAGCTCAAGCTCAAGACCCTCGCAAGGGGCCAAGCCTTGCGGGGCGGACGACAGGAGGCTTCCTAAGGTGCAGCCTCATCAGGCAGGCTCGCAAGGAGGCGGAGAGATGAAGGCAGGGGTGCCTCGCAAGGAGCCCATGACGCAAGCCATGACGATCGAGATTAGGCGGGCGCCAGGAGGGCGCCGACCTGTGCAGTGTCCTTGTTTCCCCTTTGGTGCAAAGGTAGCAAGCACAGGCCAAGGCATCGGGAAAACGTTACCATTTCGATGCAACGAGACCAAGACCAGCAGAGCGGTAGGACGGAGGTCACCGTGGATCCCAAGACGGCGTCATCACCAGTGCTTTTGGCAGCCGAAGACCACCTTTGGTCAGGATAACTTGTACTAGATGTTCCCCTTCAAAATGGCCAATTGTTGGCGCCCTTCCCGCTCATTTTTTGGGAAGAGGACCAGGGCCTCTATAAATAGGACTAGCCCCCAAAAAGAAGGGGGAACAGAGGAGAAAAAGGAGGGAAGAGAGGAGAAAGAAGAAGAGAGAGGTCCAGAGAGAAAGAAAGAGAGAAGAGAAAGAAAGAGAGGAAGGTCCAGACCAAGTAGAACACACTGCACCAGCTAAAGAACACCTCTTGCAAGGCCGTTGTTCCCCTGTATTGTTCATCATCAGCACCTGAGGCAATCCACTACACCACACACTGGAGTAGGGTATTACACCACATCGGTGGCCCGAACCAGTATAAACCTCGGATCCCTTGTGTGTTCTTCTTTCTAGCCTAGATATCTTGCGAGCCATAGAAGCGCGAGTCAGTAGGGGAAAGATCTCCGTGCGCACCCCAGAGTTCGAACCTTAAGGGTCTGCCGGAACCCGAAATCCGACACATGGATCCCATCTCAGATTTCATGGCCTCAAGCCATTTTGCGGAATCTGGGCTCACCATCACTTCTTCATAGTTCGTAGGTTCATCATGGTCAAGTAACATGACTTACAGAACAGGATTACCGTACCACTGTGGTGTGGATCTTACTCTGGTTGACCTACGAGGTTCGGTAGTAACTTGATCTGAAGTTTCATGATCATCATCATTAGCTTCCTCACTAATTGGTGCAGGTGTCACAAGAACTGGTTTGTGTGATGAACTACTTTCCAATAAGGGAGCAGGTACAATTACCTCATCAAGTTCTACTTTCCTCCCACTCACTTCTTTCGAGAGAAACTCCTTCTCTAGAAAAGATCCATTCTTAGCAACAAATGTCTTGCCTTCGGATCTGTGATAGAAGGTGTACCCGATAGTTTCATTTGGGTATCCTATGAAGACACATTTCTCTGATTTGGGTTCGAGCTTATCAGGTTGAAGTTTTTTCACATAAGCATCACAACCCCAAACTTTAAGAAATGACAACTTTGGTTTCTTGCCAAACCACAGTTCATAAGGCGTCGTCTCAACGGATTTCGATGGTGCCCTATTTAACGTGAATGCGGCCGTCTCTAAAGCATAACCCCAAAACGATAGCGGTAAATCAGTAAGAGACATCATAGATCGCACCATATCTAGTAAAGTATGATTACGATGTTCGGACACACCATTATGTTGTGGTGTTCCGGGTGGCGTGAGTTGCGAAACTATTCCGCATTGTTTCAAATGTAGGCCAAACTCGTAACTCAAATATTCTCCTCCACGATCAGATTGTAGAAACTTTATTTTCTTGTTACAATGATTTTCCACTTCAGTCTGAAATTCTTTGAACTTATCAAATGTTTCAGACTTATGTTTCATTAAGTAGATATACCCAAATCTGCTCAAATCATCTGTGAAGGTGAGAAAATAATGATACCCGCCGCGAGCCTCAATATCATTGGACCACATACATCAATATGTATGATTTCCAATAAATCTTTTGCTTGCTCCATTGTTCCGGAGAAAGGCGTTTTAGTCATCTTGCCCATGAGGCATGGTTCGCAAGTACCAAGTGATTCATAATAAAGTGATTCCAGAAGTCCATCAGTATGGAGTTTCTTCATGCGCTTTACACCAATATGACAACGGCAGTGCCACAAATAAGTTGCACTATCATTATCAACTCTGCATCTTTTTTGCTTCAACATTATGAATATGTGTATTACTACTATCAAGATTCAACACAAATAGAGCACTCTTCAAGGGTGCATCACCATAAAAGATATTACTCATATAAATAGAACAACCATTATTCTCAGATTTAAATGAATAATCGTCTCGCATCAAACAAGATCCAGATATAATGTTCATGCTTAACGTTGGCACCACATAACAATTATTCAAGCCTAAAATTAATCCCAAAGGTAGATGTAGAGGTAGCGTGCCGACGGCGATCACATTGACTTTGGAACCATTTCCCACACGCATCGTCACCTCATCCTTAGATAATCTTTGCTCAATCAGTAGTCCCTGTTTCAAGTTGCAAATATTAGCAACAGAACCAGTATCAAATATCCAGGTGCTACTGCGAGCTCTAGTAAGGTACATATCAATAACATGTATATCATATATACCTTTGTTCACCTTGCCATCCTTCTTATCCGCCAGATACTTGGGGCAGTTCCGCTTCCATTGACCAGTCTGTTCGCAGTAGAAGCACTCAGTCTCAGGCTTAGGTCCAGATTTGGGTTTCTTCTCCTGAGTAGCAACTTGTTTGCCGTTATTTTTGAAGTTCCCCTTCTTCTTACCTTTACCCTTTTTCTTGAAACTGGTGGTCTTGTTGACCATCAACATTTGATGCTCCTTCTTGATTTCTACCTCCGCAGCTTTTAGCATTGCGAAGAGCTTGGGAATTGTTTTATCCATCCCTTGCATATTATAGTTCATCACGAAGCTCTTGTAGCTTGGTGGCAGTGATTGAAGAATTCTGTCAATGACACTATCTTCCGGAAGATTAACTCCCAGTTGAATCAAGTGATTGCAGTACCCAGACATTCTGAGTATATGTTAACTGACAGAACTATTCTCCTCCATCTTGCAGCTGTAGAACTTATTGGAGACTTCATATCTATCAATCCGGGCATTTGCTTGAAATGTCAACTTCCACTCCTGGAACATCTTATATGCTTCATGACGTTCAAAACATCGTTGAAGTCCCGGTTCTAAGCCGTAAAGCATGGCACACTGAACTATTGAGTAGTCATCAGCTTTGCTCTGCCAGACATTCTTAACATCATCAGTAGCATCTGCAGCAGGCCTGGCACCCAGCGGTGCTTCCAGGACATAATTCTTCTGTGCAGCAATGAGGATAATCCTCAAGTTAAGGACCCAGTCCATGTAATTTCTACCATCATCTTTCAACTTTGCTTTCTCAAGGAACTCATTAAAATTCAACGGAACAACAACACGGGCCATCTATCTACAACAGCATAGACAAGCAAAATACTATCAGGTACTAAGTTCATGATAAATTTAAGTTCAATTAATCATATTACTTAAGAACTCCCACTTAGATAGACATCCCTCTAATCATCTAGGTGATCACGTGATCCAAATCAACTAAACCATAACCGATCATCACGTGAAATGGACTAGTCTTCAATGGTGAACATCACTATGTTGATCATATCTACTATATGATTCACGCTCGACCTTTCGGTCTTAGTGTTCCGAGGCCATATCTGTATATGCTAGGCTCGTCAAGTTTAACCCGAGTATTCTACGTGTGCAAAACTGGCTTGCACCCATTGTATAAGAACGTTGAGCTTATCACACCCGATCATCATATGGTGTCTCGGCACGACGAACTTTTGCAACGGTGCATACTCAGGGAGAACACTTGTACCTTGAAATTTTAGTGAGAGATCATCTTATAATGCTACCGTCAATCAAAGTAGAATAAGATGCATAAAGGATAAACATCACATGCAATCAATATAAGTGATATGATATGGCCATCATCATCTTGTGCCTTTGATCCCCATCTCCAAAGCACCGTCATGATCACCATCGTCACCGGCGCGACACCTTGTTCTCCATCGTAGCATCATTGTCGTCTTGCCAACTATTGCTTCTACAACTATCGCTACCGCTTAGTGATAAAGTAAAGCAAATACATGGTGATTGTATTTCATACAATAAAGCGACAACCATTTGGCTCCTACCAGTTGCCGATTACTCCATTACAAAACATGATCATCTCATACAATAAAATATAGCTTCATGCCTTGACCATATCACATCACAACATGTCCTGCAAAAACAAGTTACACGTCATCTACTTTGTTGTTGCAAGTTTTACGTGGCTGCTACGAGCTGATCAAGAACTGTTCTTTACTACGCATCAAAACCACAACGATAGTTCGTCAAGTTAGCGCAGTTTAAACCTTCAATAAGGACCGGGCGTAGTCACACTCGGTTCAACTAACGTTGGAGAAACTGACACCTGCCAGCCACCTGTGTGCAAAGCACGTCGGTAGAACCAGTCTCGCATAAGCATACACGTAATGTCGGTCCAGGCCGCTTCATCCAACAATACCGCCGAACCAAAGTATGACATGCTGGTAAGCAGTATGACTTGTATCGCCCACAACTCACTTGTGTCAACTCATGCATATAACATCTACGCATAAACCTGGCTCGGATGCCACTGTTGGGGAACATAGAAATTTCAAAAATAATCCTACGCACACGCAATATCATGGTGATGCATAGCAACGAGAGGGGAGAGTGTTGTCTATGTACCCTCATAGACCATAAGCGGAAGCATTATGACAACACGGTCGAAGTAGTCGTACGTCTTCACGATCAACCGATCCTCAGTACCGAACGTACGACACCTCCGCGTTCAGCACACATTCAGCTCCGTGATGTTCCGTGAACCCACGATCCAATAGAGCTTTGGGAAGAGCTTCGTTAGCACGACGGCATGGTGACGGTGTTGATGAAGCTACCGACGCTGGTGGATTATGGTGGAGGGGGGCACCGCACACGGCTAAGAGATCAATGATCAATTGTTGTGTCTACAAGGGGTGCCCCCTCTCTGTATATAAAGGATTGGAGGAGGGGGAGGGGGCCGGCTTCCTATGGCGCACCCCGTGAGGAGTCCTACTCCCACCGGGAGTAGGACTCCCCCTTCCAAGTAGGAGTAGGAGAGGAGAAGGGAGGGAGAGAAGGAGAGAAGGAAAGGGGGGCGCCGCCCCCCTCCTTGTCCAATTCGGACTAGTGGGGGAGGGGGCACGCGGCTATCCTGGCCGCACCTCTTCTTCTCCCACTAAGGCCCATTAGGCCCAATATACTCCCCGGGCGGTTCCGGTAACCCCCCGGTACTCCGGTATATGTATGAAACCTCCCGAAACACTTCTGGTGTCCGAACATAGTCGTCTAATATATAAATCTTTACGTCTCGACCATTTTGAGACTCCTCGTCATGTCCATGATCATATCTGGGACTCCGAACTACCTTCAGTACATCAAAACACAAAAACTCATAATACCGATCGTCATAGAACTTTAAGTGTGCGGACCCTACGGGTTCGAGAACTATGTAGACATGACCAAGACATGTCTCCGGTCAATAACCAATAGCGAAACCTGGATGCTCATATTGGTTCCTACATATTCTACGGATATCTTTATCGGTCAAACCGCATAACAATATACGTTGTTCCCATTGTCATCGGTATTACTTGCCCGAGATTCGATCGTCGGTATCTCAATACCTAGTTCAATCTCGTTACCGACAAGTCTCTTTACTCGTTCTGCAATGCATCATCCCGTAGCTAACTCATTAGTCACATTGCTTGCAAGGCTTAAAGTGATGTGCATTACCGAGAGGGCTCAGAGTTACCTCTCCGATAATCGGAGTGACAAATCCTATTCTCAATCTATGCCAACTCAATGAACGTCATCGGAGACACATGTAGAGCACCTTTATAATCACCAAGTTACGTTATGACATTTGGTAGAACACAAAGTGTTCTTCCGGTAAACGGGAGTTGCATAATCTCATAGTCATAGGAACATGTATAAGTCATGAAGAAAGCAATAGCAGTAAACTAAACGATCAAGTGCTAAGCTAACAGAATGGGTCATGTCAATCACATCATTCTCCTAATGATGTGATCCCATTAATCAAATGACAGCTAGAAAACTCAACTATCTTTGATCAACGAGCTAGCCAAGTAGAGGCATACTAGTGACACTATGTTTGTCTATGTATTCACACATGTATTATGTTTCGGGTTAATACAATTCTAGCATGAATAATAAACATTTATCATGATACGAGGAAATAAATAATAACTTTATTATTGCCTCTAGGGCATATTTCCTTCATATCTTGCCTTCGGATCTGTGATAGAAGGTGTACCCAACAGTCCCCTTTGGGTATTCTATGAAGACACATTTCTCCGATTTGGGCCCGAGCTTATCAGGTTGAAGATTTTTGACATAAGCATCACAGCCCCAAACTTTAAGAAACGACAACTTGGGTTTCTTGCCAAACCACAGTTCATATGGTGTCGTCTCAATGGATTTCGATGGTGCCCTATTTAACATGAATGCAGCCGTCTCTAAAGCATAACCCCAAAATGATAGCGGTAATTAGTAAGATACATCATAGATCACACCATATCTAATAAAGTGCGGTTATGACGTTCGGACACACCGCTACGCTGTGGTGTTCCAGGTGGCGTTAGTTGCGAAACTATTCCACATTGTTTCAAATGAAGACCAAACTCATAACTCAAATATTCACCTCCATGATCAGATCAGAGAAACTTAATTTTCCTACGATGATTTTCCACTTCACTCTGGAATTCTTTGAACTTTTCAAATGTTTCAGACTTGTGTTTCATCAAGTAGATATACCCATATCTTCTCCAATCATCTGTGAAGGTTAGAAAATAACGATACCCGCCACGAGCATCAACACTCATTGGACCGCATACATCGGTATGTATTATTTCCGATAAGTCCGTTGCTCATTCCATTGTTGCGGAGAACGGAGTCTTAGTCATCTTGCCCATGAGGCATGGTTCGGAAGCATCAAGTGATTCCAAAAGCCCATCAACATGGAGTTTCTTCATGCGCTTTACATCAATATGACCTAAACGGCGGTGCCACAAATAAGTTGCACTATCACTATTACCGAGATTCAATAAAAATAGACCACTCATCAAGGGTGCATGACCATAAAAGATATTACTCATATAAATAGAACAACCATTATTCTCCGATTTAAATGAATAACAGTCTCGCATCAAACAAGATCCAGATATAATGTTCATGCTTAACGCTGGCACCAAATAACAATTATTCAGGTCTAATACTAATCCCAAAGGTTGATGTAGAGGTAGCGTGCCGACCGCAATCACATCGACTTTGGAACCATTTCCCACGCGCATCGTCACCTCGTCCTTAGCCAATATTCGCTTAATCCGTAGCCCCTGTTTCGAGTTGCAAATATGAGAAACAGAACCAGTATCATATACCCAGGCGCTACTGCGAGCATTAGTAAGGTACACATCAATAACATGTATATCAAATATACATTTTACTTTGCCATCCTTATTATCGGCCAAATACTTGGGGCAGTTCCGCTTCCAGTGACCAGTCCCTTTGCAGTAGAAGCACTCAGTCTCAGGCTTAGGTCCAGACTTGGGCTTGTTCACTTGAGCAGCAACTTGCTTGCCATTCTTCTTGAAGTTCCCCTTCTTCCCTTTGCCCTTTTTCTTGAAACTAGTGGTCTTGTTAACTGTCGGTGTCAAAACTGGCGGATCTCAGGTAGGGGGTCCCGAACTGTGCGTCTAAGGCGGATGGTAACAGGAGGCGGGGGATACGATGTTTACCCAGGTTCCGGCCCTCTCGATGGAGGTAATACCCTACTTCCTTCTTGATTGATCTTGATGATATGAGTATTACAAGAGTTGATCTACCACAAGATCATAGAGGCTAAACCCTAGAAGCTAGACTATGATATGATTGTTGTTGTCCTACGGACTAAACCCTCCAGTTTATATAGACACCGGAGGGAGCTAGGGTTACACAAAGTCGGTTACAAGGGAGGATATCTACATATCCATATTGCCAAGCTTGCCATCCACGCCAAGGAGAGTCCCATCCGGACACGAGACGAAGTCTTCAATCATGTATCTTCATAGTCCAACAGTCCGGCCAAAGGATATAGTTCAGCTGTCTAGAGACCCCCTAATCCAGGACTCCCTCAGTAGCCCCTGAACCAGACTTCAATGACGATCAGTCCGACGTGCAAATTTGTCTTCGGCAATGCAAGGCGGGTTCTTCCTCCGAATACTCCATAGAAGATTTTGAACACAAGGATAGTGTCCGGCTCTACAAAACAAGTTCTACATACCACCGTAGAGAGAATAATATTTCCACAAATCTAATCTCCTGACACGTTTAGCAACATGACATCATGCCATGGCCCGGTCATTATCCGAACCGTTTTTCTCAACCAGCACTGCACATATCGCGAGGCGGTTTTATTGACACGTCTTGTCGAAGCAGAGATCGTGTCCCCTTATCATGGGATTCTCATCAATACGGGTATGGGTAACCCAACCGCGCCATCAATTACGGTGCTCGGGGAATAAGCGATTTTACCAGGTAAGTGGGGAGGCGCATCGCCTCTTCTGTGCTTATAAAGGGACAGGGATTCACTCTTTTCACCCATGCCTTCTTTCTCATTGCTTATCCATTCTCGCGCACTCGAGCTCCAACGCCCAAGTTTGCGTCTTTCTCCTCAAACCACTCCAAGCATGTCCGGAGTGGGAGGCAAGTGGATGGTCTCCTTCGTCACAGAGGAGAACATCACAAAGCTACGGGAAGCCGGATATCTGGCCGCGGACATCGCGCACCGGCTGCCAGATGCAGGGCAGATCATCCCTACACCCGAACCCCATGAGAGGGTAGTTTTCCTTACCCACTTTGTCCGCGGACTGGTATTTCCTCTTCACCCATTTGTCCGCGGGCTCATGTTCTACTACGGGCTGGATTTTCATGATCTAGCCCCCAATTTCATCCTCAACATCTCGACATTTATCGTCGTGTGCGAGGCCTTCCTCCGCATCAGGCCCCACTTCGGCCTGTGCCTGAAGACCTTCAATGTTAAACCGAAGGTGGTGGTCGGCCAACAAGCGGAGTGCGGAGGCGCCATGGTGGGCAAAATGCCTAACGTCACCTGGCTCGAAGGCTCCTATGTGGAGACCATAAAGGGGTGGCAATCGGGGTGGTTCTACATCACCGAGCCGCGCGACACCAACTGGGTGACGGCCCCCAAATTTGATCCGGAATCCCCACGCGGCTCACCTCCTGGAAAGAGAAGGGCCTGTCCTGGGGTTCCCCGGTAGAGCTGACCGGACTCCAAACCTGCATCAAGAACATGATGAGGAAGAAAATCAAGCTCGTCAATGTGGTCCAGGTCATGCTCTTCCGCCGGATCCTCCCGTGTCAAAGACAGGTATTCAATTTGTGGGAGTTCGACCCGACCAAGCACCAGACATTGCAAAAGCTCTTCGACACGATGCACAATGACGTCTGGAAGGTGCTGTTCAAGGGCGTCGAGGTACCTGCTTCCCTTACCGAGGACCATGGACTCAGCGCAAAGCGCCATGCCAATCCGGTAAGTTTTTATATCTCACAGGATATTTATTTGCCCCAGTTTAATCATGTGCGGGATCTAAGCTTCCATGCCATTAACACGACTGGGTAGAGATAGCGGAGCAGATCGATTGCCCAGCCCCCGTGCCTAAAGATCCTGCAGATGCTCTCCTAACGAAGATGCTGGTTCCGGCGCCTTACGAGGTGCCAGTGAAGAAGGCCAAGAAGAAGGCCACGGGGACTTGAAAGGGTCTCTGGCGCAAGGTTATATCGGACTCATTGTCCGATAACTCCGAAGCGCACTCCTCCCACGAAAACGAGGAGGAGGAGGAGGAGGAAAGTTCTCCCCCCAGCCCGAGGAGACAAGAAAAGGATGGCCTGCCCAACCGGGGAGGCCGAAGGGTCCAAGAAGGGAAGGACCCTCCTTCCGGACTGCTCCATGATGGCCGCCTACAGCTACAACGAGTGGTTACCTATGGACAAGCCCCTGGCAAAGTTGTAAGTATCCAGATACCATAGTAATTCATGGTATGTTTTATTGCACTGCTTCTCCTTATGCCTAATATGATTATGCAGTCCATCCCGAGCTTGTAGCGACGTATCTTCGTCGGACGGTTCTTTGGACTCGTCGGATATGAATAGCGATTCACTTCCGACCAACTCCACCCCTTGCCCTACGGACAACGTCGAGGTGTTGTCTCAAAAGGCACCGAGCCAAGGGGAGGTAGTCCTGGGGGCGCCTCGAGGCGACCTTCCGGACCCTGGGCGCAAAGGGAGCAAGACTCCCACGGGCTCCAAGTTCGGCCCCCAGCCGAACACTGCGCCAGAACCTTCGATGGTTCCGGACTCCGACAGGCGACCTCCCCCCCCGCCCGTTAAGAGGGGCAAGCCGCCCATGCTGGTGGCCTCTGTCCATCCAGAGGCACCAGACAACTTGCTGGAAGCACTTCGTGGCGCTTCCATCGACGAAGAGCACCACACTATCATGAGTGCGGTGATTGAGAAAGTTCAGTCCGCCAAAAACGGACTAACCGAAGCTTGTGCCAGCCTCCTAACAAGCTTTCAGGTAAGCAATCAAAATAGAGGAAAATATTACCACATAGACAATAGCCCCTGATGCTCTGTTTGGCGTTCGCGAAGAAAGGCCAAATAGAGGATCAAATAATGACTCAGGAGTCTAATCAGAATATGTCTATGTGCATATGCAGGCTTCACTGCTGGCCGCTGCCGCATGTACTGCGGAGGTCGCTTCACTGAAGCAGGACCTTGAGGGGTCCGAGGAAGAGCTTGGCCTTACTAAGAAACAGCTCGAGGAGAGGAAAGGTAAGCAATACCTTGTCTATATATTAAAAAGAAATTTGGTTGTAAAATAATAGGATCATTATGAATTTGCCAGGGGCCACGACCGAGGTGGCGACCCTGAAGAAGGCGTTGTCCGAGGCCGAAGACAAAGCGGCCAAGGAGCGCATTGAGCGGGAAAAGCAAGAAGCCCTGGTAGGCGAGGTGCAGCAAGAGTTCGAGGCTCTCGCCAAAAAACACGAGTCCTTGGAGCTTGACTCTAAGACGTGAGAGTCCGAGCTTGCGAACGCGCTCGAAAGTGCACAGAGCGCCAAGGCTGAAGCCCACAAGCCCCTCCAGGAGATTGATGCGGTGAAGAAGATACCGGCAGGTAAGGCATTCATTATGCAAAGCAAGCATGTGAAGGAAACTTTCATTTTACTTACCCGAGTTCGGAGCTCTCCAGGAGTGTTCGCAGATCTTCCCCGCAGTGTGCTGGATGCCATGGAGTTCTACCGAGCTGAGGAGGGGAGCTCGACGGAAAGTTGTTCTGGTCTCAATATACTGGGACTGAACACCCAATGCCCTTGAGCGACCAGCTGAAGCAACTGGTCGAGCTTCACAAGGCGGCCGAACAGGCCATGAAGGGTCTTATAGTCCGGATGTGGCCTGGCGATCCCCTGCCTAGCAGCTACTTCAGTCTGGTGAGGCGGCTTGTGGATGCCTGCCCACGGCTTGAAGTCATAAAGCGGTCCATCTGCATCGAGGGTGCGTGCAGGGCTTTTGCCCGGGCGAAGGTGCACTGGGCGAAGCTAGACGCCGTAAAGCTGGTGAAGGAGGGGCTGCCGAAGGGCAAGGAGCATCGCCGCCCCGAAATGTATTATGACAGTGTCCTAAAGGGTTCCTGCCTTGTGGCGGAGGAATGTCCTAGAGATGTAATTTTTGAATGAACATGCTCATGTGATCCTGTAATGTGAAACGAGTTCATTTGCGCTATGCAATGCTTTTTGAATTTAAAATATTACCTTCTGTGCGGCCCTTTATAAAATCTGAGAGTTGGCCAGTCGTCGGCTTCTGCCCCCATGTAACTAGTACTGGGGTGTTTGGGATAAACCTGAGCACTCTTTATCCCAATTTTGGGTCCTTCGAGGGAGGTGTTTAGCACAACGAACCAGGCAATCGGACTATAAGGCTTTATCACTCTCACTTAGCCATAGAAGTCTACAATTTTCAATTTTGGCGAAGCCCCTAGTATTCGGAATTCCGAATTTGGGGCGCTATATACGCCTAAGTCGGGCAAGGCCGACTCCTCTCCTGAAGCGGAAAAGGTCTTTAAGGACTTGAGACCTCTCGAACAGTGACCAACTCTCGCCTTATCATGACAGTCAGTTTTCAGCTTTTTCTACTGAGGTGCTCGTCCGGAAGAACTGGGACACAATAGCAGTAGTTCTCCCAGCGCTACCATAGCCGATATAGCGGAACGTAAGGTACCAAAACATGGGAGCTGGGCAAACCCAATTATTGAGCCAAGACATGATTCGGAGCTGATGCATATAATGCTATAAGTTCGGGGTGCCGCACTGTCGAAAGTGTTCGGACTTCTCACGCCGTATTATGGGGTAAACGAAATCCCCTGGCGTACTGACCGTACTAGAATGTACGGGTGCAAGTTGTCGTAAATGAACATATAAGAAAAAAGGGATGGATAATGCAATAATAGACTAATGCTATGCATTGTTATTTAAATAATACATCGAAGCGTACTGATACAAGTAGTGCAATAAGCAAAAATAGGACTATTTGACATGTCCTATCCAAGGGCAAGCTGCGTATGGGTAGTAAAAAGCGGGTATGCCGATTGTTATTAGAGACCACCTGGGGGTTCCCTTGTACGTCTTAGCTTCTTACCTCCTTGGTTGTTCCTTCCCGTAATGTGTCCGGCAATCATACCGCCGGAAAGGGCTTCCACAGAGTAAGGTCCTGAAAGAGAAAAAATAATAAAGGTGTGCAACCTCTAGGGCGGTTAAGCCGCATTGCGGGACATGCCCTGATCGTGCCCCCGCCTATGCCCATGGTATTTTCAGTGCGTAATTATGTAAGCGCGGCACGGATTTCGTCGCTTGATTGGGACTAGGACGGGGGCCGAATTGCTAGGCGAGCTCTGGACGTGCCAGGTGATCCTTGTTGGGGAACGTAGTAATTTCAAAAAAATTCCTACGCACACGCAAGATCATGGTGATGCATAGCAACGAGAGAGGAGAGTGTTGTCTATGTACCCTCGTAGACCGAATGCGGAAGCGTTAGCACAATGCGGTTGATGTAGTCATACGTCTTCACGGCCCGACCGATCAAGCACCGAATCTACAGCACCTCCGAGTTCTAGCACACGTTCAGCTCGATTACGATCCCCGGACTCTGATCCAGCAGAATGTCGGGGAAGAGTTCCGTCAGCACGATGGCGTGGTGATGATTTGCTGTTCTACCGTCGCAGGGCTTCGCCTAAGCACCGCTACAATATTATCGAGGATTATGGTGGGGGGGGGGGGCACCGCACATGGCTAAGAGATCAATGATCAATTGTTGTGTTGTGTCTATGGGGTGCCCTCCTTCCCCCGTATATAAAGGAGCAAGGGGGAGGAGGTGCGGCCAGGCAAGGGGCACGCCAGGAGGAGTCCTACTCCCACCGGGAGTAGGACTCCCCCCCTTTCCATGTTGGACTAGGACTTGGGAGGGAAGGAGAGAAAGAGGGGAAAGGAAAGGGGGGCGCCGCCCCCCCTCCTTGTCCAATTCGGACTTTGGGGGGGGGGGGAGGGGCGCGCGGCTGCCCCTTGGCCTCCTCTCTACTTCCTCCACTAGGCCCATTAAGGCCCATTAGGTTACCGGGGGGGGGGGTCCGGTAACCTCCCGGTACTCCGGTAAAATGCCGATTTAACCCGGAATACTTTTGATGTCCAAACATAGGCTTCCAATATATCAATCTTTATGTCTCGACCATTTAGAGACTCCTCGTCATGTCTGTGATCACATCCGGGACTCCGAACAACCTTCGGTACATCAAAACATATAAACTCATAATGAAACTATCATCGTAACGTTAAGCATGCGGACCCTACGAGTTCGAGAACAATGTAGACATGACCGAGACACGTCTCCGGTCAATAACCAATAGCGGAACCTAGATGCTCATATTGGCTCCTACATATTCTACGAAGATCTTTATCGGTCAGACCGCATAACAACATACGTTGTTCCCTTTGTCATCGGTATGTTACTTGCCCGAGATTCGATCGTCGGCATCTTAATACCTAGTTCAATCTCGTTACCGGCAAGTCTCTTTACTCGTTCTGTAATACATCATCCCGCAACTAACTCATTAGCTGCAATGCTTGCAAGGCTTTAAGTGATGTGCATTACCGAGAGGGCCCAGAGATACCTCTCCGACAATCGGAGTGACAAATCGTAATCTCGAAATACACCAACCCAACAAGTACCTTCGGAGACACCTGTAGAGCACCTTTATAATCACCCAGTTACGTTGTGACGTTTGGTAGCACACAAAGTGTTCCTCCGGTAAACGGGAGTTGCATAATCTCATAGTCATAGGAACATGTATAAGTCATGAAGAAAGCAATAACAACAAACTAAACGATCAAGTGCTATGCTAACGGAATGGGTCAAGTCAATCACATCATTCTCCTAATGATGTGATCCCGTTAATCAAATGACAACTCATGTCTATGGTTAGGAAACTAGTGACACTAGTGACACTCTGTTTGTCTATGTATTCACACATGTATTATGTTTCCAGTTAATACAATTCTAGCATGAATAATAAACATTTATCATGATACAAGGAAATAAATAATAACTTTATTATTTCCTCTAGGGCTTATTTCCTTCAATCCTGTTGCAGGTTACTCCGGACTCGCTTGACGGTGTCCGGGGGCTGTATCGCCGAATTGGTGGTTTGCCTTAAAAGGCTGCTTTGTGCTTCTGCTGCGAGGGCTACAATGTGCTCTTCCATGCGGAGCGAGCGTTCTGTGTTTCCATTGACTGTTATGACCCCCCCTAGGTCCGGGCATCTTGAGCTTGAGGTATGCGTAATGTGGTACCGCATTGAATTTTGCAAATGCGGTTCGCCCGAGCAGCGCGTGATAGCCACTGCGGAACGGGACGATATCGAAGATTAACTCCTCGCTTCGGAAGTTGTCCGGAGATCCGAAGACCACTACCAGTGTGATTGAGCCTGTGCAATGGGCCTCTACACCTGGGATGGCGCCCTTAGAGGTGGTTTTGGTGGGTTTGATCCTCGAGGGATCTATACCCATTTTGCGCACTGTATCCTGATAGAGCAGGTTCAGGCTGCTGCCGCCGTCCATAAGGACTCGAGTGAGGTGAAATCCGTCGATGATGGGGTCTAGGACCAATGCGGCGGATTCGCCATGACGGATACTAGTGGGGTGGTCCCTACAATCAAAGGTGATCGGACAAGAGGACCATGGGTTGAACTTTGGGGCGACGGGCTCCATCGCATAGACGTACCTTAGTGCACGCTTCCGTTCCCTCTTGGGAATGTGGGTTGCGTATAGCATGTTCACTGTCTTCACTTGTGGGGGGAACCTCTTCTGTCCTCCCGTGTTCGGCGTCGGGGCTCCTCCTCGTCATCACTATGCAGCCCCTTGTCCTTGTTTTCGGCATTCAACTTGCCGGCCTGCTTGAACACCCAGCATTCTTTGTTGGTGTGATTGCCTGGCTTATCGGGGGTGCCATGGATTTGACACGAGCGATCAAGTATGCGATCCAAACTGGACGGGCCCGGAGTACTTCTTTTGAATGCCTTTTTTCGCTGACCGGATCTAGAGCCTCTGAATCCGGCATTGACTGCCGTATCATCGGCGTTATCGCCGTTGTTGAGGCACTTGTGTCTGTTACGACGTGGTCTGCCGTTGGCATCTTTAGTATCTGAAGTGCCCGGATTCCTTGATGTGCTGTTGCTGCGAGCTAGCCAGCTATCCTCACCCGTGCAAAAGCGAGTCATGAGTGTCATGAGGGCTGCCATAGACTTTGGCTTCTCCTGGCCGAGGTGTCGGGCGAGCCACTCGTCACGGATGTTATGCTTGAATGCCGCTAAGGCCTCTGCATCCGGACAGTCAACAATTTGGTTTTTCTTTGTTAGGAACCGTGTCCAGAATTTCCTGGCCGATTCCCCTGGCTGCTGAGCTATATGGCTCAAGTCATCAGCATCCGGTGGTCGCACATAAGTGCCCTGGAAGTTGTCAAGGAATGCATCTTCCAAATCCTCTCAACTACCGACAGAGTCTGCTGGCAAGCTATTCAGCCAATGCCGAGCTGGTCCTTTGAGTTTGAGTGGGAGGTACTTGATGGCATGTAGATCATCACCGCGAGCCATGTGGATGTGGAGGAGGAAATCCTCAATCCATACAGCGGGATCTGTTGTACCATCATACGATTCGATATTTACGGGTTTAAAACCCTCCGGGAATTCAGGATCCATAACTTCATCAGTGAAGCATAGGCGGTGTGTGGCGCCTCTGTGCCGGGCTATATCATGACGCAGTTCATATAAGTCTTGTCTGCTATATTCGGCCCGGCCGGATTTACTTTTAGTGTATCCGGCGTGACGGTCATCGTCCCGCGTTGGCGTGCGCCCCCGTGACCCATATATCGACCTTGCATGTTTTGCCCTACTTTTCAATACGTCTCGTAGGCCCCGTGTGTTGCCCCGGGCCTTGGTATTTTTCTTTGAGTGGCGGCGGGGTGCAGGCTAAACTTCAGGCTGAAACGCCTCTCTGGCTCGGCCATGAGGTGGCCGGTCAGCCGCATCATACACTGGTGATGTAGGTTTCAATGTTTCCTTCTAGAGTCGGGGTAGCGACCTGCGCTTTGGGTAACTCTTGGAGGGGCGCTCGAGTTCGTATTCCTCAGCCGCAAGGACTTCAGCCCATCTGTCTGCTAGCAAATCTTGATCAGCTCGAAGCTGTTGTTGCTTTTTCTTCAAGCTATTTGCTCTGGCTATAAGCCGGCGCTTGAAGCGCTCCTGCTCGACGGGATCCTCAGGCACGATAAATTCTTCATCGCTGAGGCTCACCACATCTCCGGAGAGAGGCATGTAATTGTCCTCCTCCGATTCTCCATCTACTGCCCGCTCTGGAGGGCTAGCTTGTTCACCCTCCCACTCTAAATCATGCTGGAGGGGATTGTTGTCGTCTTCGACACTATCCGGAGTGTTATTGTCTCTTGTGCCGGTATCACTACTTTTGCTATGGCGGGACTTAGAGCGGCGCCGCTGACGTCGGCGCTTGGTTTGCTTCTTGGAGGGGTCATCATCTGCTGTCTCGTCGCCATTGGCTTCTTTGGGGGTGTCTACCATGTATATATCATATGATGAGGTGGCGGTCCAGCGCCCTGTGGGCGATGGTTCCTGTTCGTCTCCTACATCGTCGTCCATATCGTCGATGTCTTCAGAGTCAAAGTCGAGCATGTCGGTTAAATCATCGACAGTGGCTACTATGTGGGTGCTGGGTGGGGAGCGAATTTCTTCGTCGTCCACATCCCATTCTAGCCAGACATAGTTCGGCCAAGGTTCCTGACAAGGAGAGAGACCTTAATAAATTTATCACGTCGCCGAAAGGTGAGTGCTGAAAGATATCCGCGGAGGTGAACTCCACGATCGACGCCCAATCGGATTCGATAGGCACGGACGCAGGCGGCTCGGAGTCCGTGGCCGGAGACGAATCCAATGGTTCGGCAACACGGCTCTCGTAAGGGGTGAAGTCAGTATCCGGCTCCATCGCCACTAAGAGTACGACCTCCATGGCGGGGTCTATCCCCCCGTCATCGGATGGCGCAATTTGCTCCAGATTGAGGGCCGGAGTAGTTGCAGGTGTGATCTCCCGAACACTGTCCGATGACAGAGTTACGTCATGCTCGTTGTGATTGTGCGGCGCACCTGACGTGGGCTCGAATCCGTCGAAGATCAGGTCTCCGCGGATGTTGGCAGTGTAGTTTAAGTTTCCGAAACTGACCTGATGGCCAGGGGCGTAGCTCTCGATCTGCTCCAGATGGCCAAGCAAGTTGGCCTGCAGTGCGAAGCTGCCAAATACGAAGATCTGTCGGGGAGGAAAACCTCACCCTGGACCGCATCTTATCGATGATCGAAGGAGCCATCAAGCCTTATGGTGACGGCACAATGGAACTCTCAATGAAAGCACCAATGTCGGTGTCAAAACCGGCGAATCTCGGGTAGGGGGTCCCGAACTGTGCGTCTAAGGCGGATGGTAACAGGAGGCGGGGGACACGATGTTTACCCAGGTTCGGGCCCTCTCGATGGAGGTAATACCCTACTTCCTGCTTGATTGATCTTGATGATATGAGTATTACAAGAGTTGATCTACCACGAGATCGTAGAGGCTAAACCCTAGAAGCTAGCCTATGATATGATTGTTGTTCTCCTACGGACTAAACCCTCCGGTTTATATAGACACCGGAGGGGGCTAGGGTTACACAGAGTCGGTTACAAGGGAGGAGATCTACGTATCCGTATTGCCAAGCTTGCCTTCCACGCCAAGGAGAGTCCCATACGGACACGAGACGAAGTCTTCAATCTTGTATCTTCATAGTCCAACAGTCCGGCCAAAGGATATAGTCCGGCTGTCCGGAGACCCCCTAATCCAGGACTCCCTCATTAACCATCAACACTTGATGCTCCTTCGTGATTTCTACCTGTGCAGCTTTTAGCATCGCGAAGAGCTCAGGAATTGTCTAATCCATCCCTTGCATATTCTAGTTCATCACGAAGCTTTTGTAGCTTGGTGGCAGTGATTGAAGAACTCTGTCAATGACACTATCATCAGGAAGATTAACTCCTAGTTGAGTCAAGTGGTTGTGGTACCTAGACATTCTGAGTATATGTTCACTGACAGAACTATTCTCCTCCATCTTGCAGCTATAGAACTTATTGGAGACTTCATATCTCTCAATTCGGGCATTTGCTTGAAATATTAACTTCAACTCCTAGAACATCTCATATGCTCCATGACGTTCAAAACGTCGTTGAAGTCCCGATTCTAAGCCGTAAAGCATGGCACACTGAACTATCGAGTAGTCATCAGCTTTGCTCTGCCAGACGTTCACAACACCTGGTGTTGCTCCTGTAGTGGGCTTTGCACCTAGCGGAGCTTCCAGGACGCAATTCTTCTATGCAGCAATGAGGATAATCCTCAAGTTATAGACCCAGTCTGTGTAGTTGCTACCATCATCTTTCAACTTAGCTTTCTCTAGGAACGCATTAAAATTCAAAGGAACAGTAGCACGGGCCATGTATCTACAACAACATAGACATGCAAAATACTATCAGGTACTAACCTCATGATAAATTAAAGTTCAATTAATCATATTACTTAAGAACTCCCACTTAGATAGACATCCCTCTAGTCATCTAAATGATCACGTGATCCATATCAACTAAACCATGTCCGATCATCACGTGAGATGGAGAAGTTTTCAACGGTGAACATCACTATGTTGATCATATCTAATATATGATTCACGCTCGATCTTTCGGTCTCAGTGTTCCGAGGCCATATCTGCCTATGCTAGGCTCGTCAAGTTTAACCTGAGTATTCTTCTTGTGCAAAACTAGCTTGCACCCGTTGTACGTGAACGTAGAGCTTATCACACCCGATCATCACATGGTATCTCGGCACGATGAACTGTAGCAACAGTACATACTCAGGGAGAACACTTATACCTTGAAATTTAGTGAGAGATCATCTTATAAGGCTACCGCCGTACTAAGCAAAATAAGATGCATAAAAGATAAACATCACATGCAATCAATATAAGTGATATGATATGGCCATCATCATCTTGTGACTTTGATCTCCATCTCCAAAGCACCGTCATGATCACCATCGTCACCGGCTTGACACCTTGATCTCCATCATAGGATCATTGTCGTCTTGCCAACTATTGCTTCCACGACTATCGCTACCGCATAGTGATAAAGTAATGCAATTACTTGGCGATTGCATTTCATACAATAAACCGACAACCATATGGCTCCTGCCAGTTGCCGATAACTTTGTTACAAAACATGATCATCTCATACAACAATTTATATAATCATGTCTTGACCATATAACATCATAGCATGCCCTACAAAAACAAGTTAGACGTCCTCTACTTTGTTGTTGCAAGTTTTACGTGGCTACTATGGGCTTAGCAAGTGATACGTCCACTTTGCATCATGCTTTTATATCGATATTTATCGCATTATGGACTGCTATTTTGCTTTATGTCACAATACTTATGGCTATTCTCTCTTATTTTACAAGGTTTACATAAAGAGGGAGAATGCCGGCAGCTGGAATTCTGGTCTGGAAAAGGAGCAAATATTAGAGACCTATTCTGCGCAACTCCAAAAGTCCTGAAACTCCACGGAACGTCTTAAAAGAAATAAAGAAAAATCCACGCCAAAGATGAAGGCCAGGGGGCCCACACCCTGCTCATGAGGGTGGGCCCCCCAGGGCACACCACCTACCTCATGGGCCCCCTGGTGGCTCTCCGATGCCCATCTTCTCCTATATGAGGTCTTTCGATGAGAAAAAATAGGGAGGAACTTTTCGGGACGAGACTCCGCCGCCACGAGGCGGAACCTTGGCGGATCCAATCTAGAGCTCCGGCAGAGCTGTTCTGTCGGGGAAACTTCCCTTCGGGAGGGGGAAATCATCACCATCGTCATCACCAACGCTCCTCTCATCGGGAAAGGGCAATCTCCATCAACTTCTTCACCAGCACCATCTCATCTCCAAACCCTAGTTCATCTCTTGTATCCAATTTGTCAGATTTCAGGTTCCGGCAGACCCTTAAGGTTCGAACACTGGGGTGCGCGCGGAAATCACGCCTTCTACCTCCCCGTCTCGCAAAGATCTAAACTACTAGAAGAATCACACGAGAGACACAAGATTTATACTGGTTCGGGCCACCATTGTGGTGTAATACCATACTCCAGTGTGTGGTGGATGGATTGCCTCTTGCGGCTGACGATGATGAACAGTACAAGGAAGAACAGCCTCACGAGGGTCTGTTCTTGGCTAGGGCAACAAACTACTGGGAGGAGTTCTGTTGCCCTCTCTCTCTATCTCTCACTCTCTCTCTCTCTCTGCTTGCTAGTCGGATCCGCACGCCGAACCAAACCCTCCTCCCTTTGCTACGTGGGTGGCCGTCCCTATTTATAGGGGCCCTGGTCCTCTTCCCAAATATCGAGCGGGAAGGGAGCCAACAATGGCGGGCTAATTTGAAGGGGGACAGCAAGTACTCTTATCCTGACTAAAGTTGGTCTTCGCCTGCGAAAGACCCTGCGGTGACGCCGTGCTGGGCTCCATGGTGACCTTCATCTCGTAGTCCGCTTGGTCCTGGTCTCGTTGCACCGAAATGGCAACCTTTGCCTGATGCCTCGGTACTCTGCGGCTGTGCTTGCCCCCTTTGCACCAAAGAGGAAAGAAGGACGCTGCGCACGCTGGCGCCCGCCTGGCACCCTCGATCGTCATGGCTTGTGTCACGGGCACCTCGCGAGGTACCCTGCCTTGATATCTCCGTCTCCTCGCGAGCCAGCCTGAGGAGGATGAACCTGAGGATGCGCCGTGCCGTCCGCCTCGCGAGGCTTGGCCCCTCGCGAGGGTCTTGAGTCTTGTGCTCATGAAGATGGGACATGTTGGGCCCCCATTTGAGCCACGCCGCAGGCCGCAGGCAGGCAAGCCTGGGACCCCCGTTCCCAGAACGCCAACAGTAGCCCCGGGCCCAAGGCGCGCATGGGCTTGGCCGTGCCGAGAGGCGAAAGGGCAAGGGTGAAGCGCCGCGGGCCCTAACAGCCTGCGGCCTTGGGCGCCGCGTGGTGGTTGATGGGATGTGGGCGGCACTGTTCCCCCCACGCCCCCTTATTCTGCGCCCTGTCAGGCGGACTGGCGGTTGCACGCAGCCGCTCCCCTTCTTGTTGCTCGGGCGTCTCCTGCTCTTCCTTCCTTCGCACGCCGGCTCCCGCCTCCAATCCAATCTCAAATCTCCCCCCTCCTTCCTATCGCCATGACTCCGACGAGGAAGGAGAGAGGGGAGAAATCCTCGCCTCTGTCTTGCGTGCCGCCATTGGTGGCCCCCGCCGTCGGCAAGTCAACCGTACTCAACCAAGAGTGCCTGGGCAGGGACATCTTGGCCCTGGCCTCCATCTTCAACGAGTGCGGAAGGACGACGGCTTGGCCCGTGTCCCACTTCTCCATCAACATGATAGCAACCGAGGTTCCATGTTTCACCGACGCCTTGTGGGCGGGTCTGGTTCCCCCCTTCTCCGATTTCTTCAATGCCGTGCTCTCCCATTATCAGATCCACTTGATGCATCTAAGTCCTGAGTCCATCACCCTTCTTTCGGTCTTCGCCTTCGTTTGCGAAGCCATGGTGGGCATCCCTCCTTCGCTTGCCTTGCTTCGCCACTTCTTCTCGTTGCGTCTTGTCGACCCTTCCCAACGCTGGGCATGCGTGAGCTTTGCTGCCGAGCCTGCGACCGAGGCCTCTGGGTTTGACTTCAAACTCCCCCAGCCCGCGGTTGGGTTCCGCGAGCGGTGGTTGTACGTGGACGCAGGGGTACCCAGCCCCCTGCTATCGGAGCCGAGGTCGCCTGCTGTCCCCAATTCGGGTTGGGGCCAGGAGACGCTCAAGAGCCCCCGGCTCATCTTCGTCTGGAGCCGCTTCACGCTCCTGAGGAAGCTTGGCGTGACAGCGCCCAAAGTGGTGAAGGAGTTTCTGTTGTGCTGCGTCGCTCCCCTGCAGCGCCACTTTCGCCGGATGTGGGCCTTCCGTGGGCGCAAGGATAACATGAGGCTCTAGGAGGAGGACCTTGCTCCGGCGGTGCTGAAGTCGACGCTCTTGACCCTAGCCGGCGACCTCAACCCCGGCAACGTTCGGCAGGGAGGAGCTTTGCTGTATCTCTGCCAGAGCAGGGCCGACTTCGTGAAGCAGATGCCTGTCTTCGATGAATGGGGACTGTGCCCGGCCGGCCTCCAGGGACCTCGCGAGAACCCGATGGTGGTGACTGCCCTTCCAACCGGCCAAGGCGGCTCCTCCTCAGGTGGTGGAGCAGGGAGGCAGGAGGCGCCTGAGGCCAAGGGTGCCCCTGATGAGGTGGCAGCGCCGGGTGGTGCTCGCGAGGGGACAGCTCCTAAGGCCCGTGCCGCTGCGGCTGAAGGTGGCAAGCAGCTGCTCCCGGCGCCTGGGGCCGAGGCCTTGGAGGCCCCCGCCGCGTCTTTCGGCGAGGCAATGGAAGGCATGCGCTGGGCAGGCGCACCTGACGCGGACCGCTCTGATGCTCCGTCCTCGCGGCAGGATGATCCTTGCGCTCTTCTCTTGGGACGCTTCCGCGTGGACTTTGAGGCCCTCCGGAGGAAGGGGGAGGCCCTAGGTGATGACTTCCCTTGCCGCGCGCTGAAGCACAGGAAGTACTTCCCTACTGACAAGTAAGTCCTCTTTCTCTCTAGCTCCTGATCCCCTTGTTACTTCCACTGATCCTTGTTCTGCAGGCCCCTCCCGACCGAGCTCGTGGAGGTCGCCAAGGTGCCGCCTCCCTTAGCTTCGTCCCCTCTACTGTCTTCAAATGCTCCGAGCAGCTCTGCCCTGGTGGTGAGGGCGTTTGAAGGGGCGGACCACCCCGAGGTGCACCACGGCCCGTCATTCCCCACGATTTTCCTTCGTGGGCCCTCTCAGGGAATAGCCAGCCTGACGTGGGCTTCTCGTCTGGTCGGGGATTGCGACTGGTTGAGGCGCCTCCTGCGCCCCTGATCTGGAGACGGGCTGGCCACAGGCCGGGCTTCCGGCGCGACGCGCCCGGCCATCGCGAGGGTGCCAGCCCCCAGCCCCCTGCCCGGAGGACAGGCAATGATTCGCGGCCCCCGGCGCTTGCTTGGGGCGGATGACGGTGTGGAAGATGTGCTTGAGCGCGCCCGGGAGCGCCGCGCCCGCCACCAAGGGTTCCTTCGAAGAGCGGCCGACGCGGTGAACTTGTTTGGGGAGGAGCTCGATGACGAAGACGCGCGCCTGGAGGCCGAGGGCCTGCGCCTAGCTGCAGGGAGGCGCGTGCTGGAGGCCGCCATCGGCCTCGCGCGCCGTCAGCGGGATCTTGATGACAAAGAGGCGAAGGCGTCGCTGGAGGCCTCTCGAGTGGCCCGATCCCAGTCCGCCGAGGAGGCCCGGAGAGCTGACCGATGGCGAGAGGCAGCGGAGGAGCGGGCTCGCGAGCTCCTGGCCCGGTGCCACTCACTGGAGGAGCAAGCGGAGCTGCGTGAGCTGGCCCTTGCGTCGATGCGGGTGGCCTTCGGCGACCCAGCTGAGCTCCAGAGGCGCGAAGAAGCGTTGACGCTGGAAGCCGATGAATGCACTCGCGAGTACGAGCGGCTGGAGACGAGGGAGCGCCTAGTGACGCAGGCGGAAGACGATGTCGCTGCGCGGGAAGCGCGTGTCCTGGAGGAGGTTTGTAGTCGGGTGCCGACGGCGCGCCAAGGCCTCGAGCGAGAGTTCGAGGGGAAGCTAGGGATGATCTGGGCCGAAGCCGAGGGCAGAACCGCAGCCCTGAGGGCCCAACGCGATGAGGCGACGCGGCTGGTCGACGCCTCCCGGGCCGCCCTCGAGGCAGCGCAAAAGGAGCTGGCTGCCTCCCAGGCCGAGGTGCTCCGTCTTCGCCAGCGGATGGAATAGGTCGAGGCCGTCGAGCGCCAGAATGCCGACGAAATATGCCAGCGGCGGGTCCTAGAGCACGCGCACGGCCCCATGCTCACCACGCTCAGGGTGAGGGCTAACGCAACCTTGGGCAACATCTGTGAGGCAGCCGTCGGCGAGCCGCACACGATTAACTATGCCGGGAACCTGCAGTTCTTCACCGCCGTGGTAACGCAGCTGGAGGCTCGGTCGGTCAGGGCCGACAGGTTGGTGGAGGAGAGGAGCCGCGCCCTGCTCGGGCGCGCCTTTTCCCGTGTCTTCAGCCATCTTCGGAACATGGATCCCACTTTGACTTTGACGCCGCCATCGCCCCAATTTCCCAGGCCGTCCGAGGCGACCTGGCGGAATGGGTGGAGAACAACGTGGATGCTCTTGTCCGAGCCTTCACTTTGGATGATGACGACGTGGTCGTGGCTGCCGACGAAGGCGGCGTGGTGGATGGCCCCGACGCCGCTGGTGGTGGCGCTGACGACGAGGGCGGATTCAGTGATGCCAGCGACAGCTCGGGAGGCGCCCCCGAGGATGCGTTGGGGGATTTGTCAGACTGACCATGTACTTCTCCTGTCTTTTACCCTGCATGAATAGAACTCAGGTGCTTGGCCTGACGGTCGTGAGAGCATTTTGGGAGGGGAAGCCCCGTATATAAAAACTTGTGTCCAACGTATCAGTAGTAGCCAAATGGCGCGCGCCTGATGGTGGGCTGGTTTACCTTTGCCCCACGCTGGCCCCGAGGTGGTCTGCAAGAGGGCGCGACGCCTTGGGTGCTCTCTAGTTGGGTCCTCAGGATGTGAGATCGTTGCTGGTGAAAAACTTCATAGGCGTTGGCCTTCTTCACAGGCTCTGGGCCTTTTCCTTAGCGCGAGGGCTTCACAGGCACTTGCCTTGCTTCACAGGCTCTGGGGCTTTTCCTTAGCGCGAGGACTTCACAGGCACTCGCCTTGCTTCACAGGCTCTGGGCCTTTTCCTTAGCGCGAGGGCTTCACAGGCACTCGCCTTGCTTCACAGGCTCTGGGCCTTTTCCTTAGCGCGAGGGCTTCACAGGCACTCGCCTTGCTTCACAGGCTCTGGGCCTTTTCCTTAGCGCGAGGGCTTCACAGGCACTCGCCTTGCTTCACAGGCTCTGGGCCTTTTCAAACAGGGCAACCTCCGCAGGCACCCGAAAAATCCTCCCGAGGGGGAGCAACAACGACAGTCTGGGTTACAAAAGAGCCAGGCCTGATCCGACTCGCGAGGGGCTCACGAGGGGAGGCAGCTATGACGAAGCGGTAACGAGAACGCGAGAAATGGCTCGAGTGAGAATAAGCACCCCTTCCCCGAACACACGCAAATCTCAAATTCGAATCCAACTTAAATCCAGCGAGGGAAAGCAACAACCAAAGGGAAAGGCAACGAAAAGCAGACAAAAAGCCGCGTCCGGCACCTAATCTAGTCTTGGACGTCTTCTCACCAGCGTGGAGCGAAGTGCTGTCCACTGGGCGTGGGAGGGAGCCCCAGGGCCTGAGGCCGGCACCCCTGAGACTCCGGGGCATGTACAGCCCCACTCATTATTACGTGAGAGTGTCACGGGGCGGCGAGCTTCATAGGCACTGGGCCTTCTTAACAGGTACTGGCCTTGCTTCATATCGCCAGACGAGGGCCCCACGTTGCGCCACACTCTAGTGCCATCAGCATCGACCGGAACCCAGGACGCCGCCCGATGGGGTAGAGCGGTCGCCCGCGGTTCCCCTGACGACCACGGGTCCTCTGCCAGGGGCAGGCCCTGAGGCACCTCCCCAGCAGAGGGCCTACCTCCTGAGAACGCCTTGCTCCGAACGCCGCGGTGGTGATGTAGGATCTCGACCCCTCTCCCGCAGCCCCCTACGGCCTCCTCCCGAGGGGTAGGAGACTGTGGGAGCGGGGCAGCTGCTTGCCGCGGCGACCTGCACCTCCTGCGATCCATGGTTAGCATATACCTACCCCTGAAGAGTCAGCGGTGCCCGATAGTTGTTGCCTCCAGCGTGGCTAGCGGGTTCGTCCATGGGCTCCTGGAGGGGCTCGGCTTCCACTGCCTCGTCCCCCCAGCTCGGGCCGAGGAGCGAGCCTTGCCTGCCCTCGCGAGGGTGTCCTTGGTCCAGCATGATGGGCACGTATTCCTTCGTTGCCGTCATCCCGAATGCCACGCCGTGATGCCCCGCATGCCACGCGGTCCCACCTGCCGCGCCTACCGCAGGGTGGCAGCGCGGCAGCCCTCCGGGGCCGCGGGTCGCGTCGAGTCCTTCTTCTTCGCGGGCCAGGGGCAGAGGCAGCGCCGCCGCCGGTCCAGTGCTGACAGCTTCGCTGGCGTCGGGGTAGCCTTGGAGTCCGCGGGCACGCGCGGAGCCCCTGCACGGGCCGCCCTAGGCTTGAGATGGGAGCTGGGTGGAGAAGGGGTGAGCCCCCGAGGCGGCGAAGCCCAGGAGCTCCGCCACCCGCTCCAGTAGCACGTCGTGGCCACCCTCCAGCAGTCTGCATCGTAGCAGCTCCCGGGCCACCGTGAGCGCGGCCCTTGAATTCGCCTGCTCCCCGCGGGTGTACGGTGTCATGGTTGCGGCGTGATTAGAGGCCCTTGCCGCCGACCGCGCTTGCCACGGTGTGAGGGTCGCGGAAACCTGTCCGCATCGCCCGTGGCCCGCAGCGCCCTGTGGGTCGTGAGCTTCCTGGGGCACGGGGCCGCCCGAGGCGGGCGGCTCCGCGCAGGTGGGCCACGCCGCCCATGGACCTTGGTTGCCCGCCTGGTCGCCGGACATGGTGATGACGATGCGAAGGGAGGCGGAGCGGAGTGGTGGAGGATAGATTCCGGCGCACCCCTACCTGGCGCGCCAAATGTCGGATTTCGGGTTGCGGCAGACCCTTAAGGTTCAAACACTGGGGTGCGCGCGGAAATCATGCCTTCTACCTCCCCATCTCGCAAAGATCTAAACTACTAAAAGAATCACACGAGAGACACAAGATTTATACTGGTTCGGGCCACCATTGTGGTGTAATACCCTACTCCAGTGTGTGGTGGATGGATTGCCTCTTGCGGCTGACGATGATGAACAGTACAAGGAAGAACAGCCTCGCGAGAGTCTGTTCTTGGCTGGGGCGACGAACTACTGGGAGGAGTTCCGTTGCCCTCTCTCTCTCTCTCTCTCTGCTTGCTAGTCGGATCCGCACGCCGAACCGAACCCTCCTCCCTTTGCTACGTGGGTGGTCGTCCCTATTTATAGGGGCCCTGGTCCTCTTCCCAAATATCGAGCAGGAAGGGAGCCAACAATGGCGGGTTAATTTGAAGGGGGACAACAAGTACTCTTATCCTGACTAAAGTTGGTCTTCGCCTGCGAAAGACCCCGCGGTGACGCCGTGCTGGGCTCCATGGTGACCTCCGTCTCGTAGTCTGCTTGGTCCTGGTCTCGTTGCACCGAAATGGCAACCTTTTCCTGATGCCTCGGTACTCCACGGCTGCGCTTGCCCCCTTTGCACCAAATAGGAAAGAAGGACGCTGCGCGCGCTGGCGCCCGCCTGGCACCCTCGATCATCATGGCTTGCGTCACGGGCACCTTGCGAGGTACCCTGCCTTGATATCTCCGTCTCCTCGCGAGGTAGCCTGAGGAGGATGAGCCTGAGGATGCGCCGTGTCGTCCGCCTCGTGAGGCTTGGCCCCTCGCGAGGGTCTTGAGTCTTGTGCTGATGAAGATGGGCCATGTTGGGCCCCCATTTGAGCCACGCCGCAGGCCGCAGTCAGGCAAGTCTGGGGACCCCCGTTCCCAGAACACCGACACAATTCTTGTCTCAAAGTCTGGGATTGGTGCTAGTAGGTTGCTAGTAGTGTTGATTACTCCTTGTAGTTGATGCTAGTTGGTTTAATTGGTGGAAGATCATATGTTCAGATCCTATATGCATATTATTACCCCTCTGATTATGAACATGAATATGCTTTGTGAGTAATTACGTTCGTTCCTGAGGACAAGGGAGAAGTCTTGCTATGAGTAGTCATGTGAATTTGGTATTCATTTGATATTTTGATGAGATGTATGTTGCCTAGCCTCTAGTGGTGTTATGTGAACGTCGACTACATAACACTTCACCATTATTTGGGCCTAGAGGAAGGCATTGGGAAGTAATAAGTAGATGATGGGTTGCTAGAGTGACAGAAGCTTAAACCCTAGTTTATGCGTTGCTTCGTAAGGGGCTGAGGATCCATATGGTTCATGCTATGGTTAGGTTTACCTTAATACTTTTGTTGTAGTTGCAGATGTTTGCAATAGAGGTTAATCATAAGTGGGATGCTTGTTCGAGTAAGAATAGCACCCAAGCACCGGTCCACCCACATATCAAATTATCAAAGTATCGAACGCGAATCATATGAACATGATGAAAACTAGCTTGACGATATTCCCATGTGTCCTCGGGAGCGCTTTTCCTATTATAAGAGTTTGTTCCGGCTTGTCCTTTGCTACAAAAGGATTGGGCCATCTTGCTGTACTTTATTTAGTTTTGTTACTTGTTGCTCATTACAATTTATCCCGTCACAAAACTATCTGTTACCACTTATTTCAGTACTTGCAGAGAATACCTTGTTGAAAACCGCTTATCATTTCCTTCTGCTCCTCGTTGGGTTCGACACTCTTACTTATCGAAAGGACTAAGGTAGATCCCCTATACTTGTGGGTCATCAAGACTCTTTTCTGGCACCGTTGCCGGGGAGTGTAGCGCCTTTGGTAGGTGGAATTTGGAAAGGAAAAATTTATATAGTGTGCAGAAATTTAATGTCACTTGTTACTATGGAAAGTAATTCTCTGAGGGGCTTTTTCATGGTATTGTCGGATTTCAGGTTCCGGCAGACCCTTGAGGTTTGAACACTGGGGTGCACGCGGATATTTCGCCTTCTACCTACCTGCACCCCTCAGCCTCGCTAAGATCTAAGCTATGGGAAGAACAGCACAAGAGACACAGGGTTTATACTGGTTCGAGCCACCGTTGTGGTGTAATACCCTACTCCAGTGTGTGGTGTAGTGGATTGCCTCTTGGGCTGATGATGATGAGCAATACAAGGAAGAACAGCCTCGCGAGGGTCTGTTCTTGGCTGAGGGGATGAACTGCTAGGAGGAGTTCAGTCACCCTTCTCTCTCTCTCTCTTTCTTTCTCTCTCTCTCTCTCTCTCTCTCTCTCTCTCTCTCTCTCTCTCTCTTCTCGATTCTCTCTCCGATCTCCCCCCTACCCTGTGAGTGGCTAGTCCTATTTATAGGCAAAGGCCCTGGGCCTCTTCCCAAATATTGAGCGGGAAGGGCGCCAACAATTGGCCATTTTGAAGGGGAACATCTGGTACACTTATCCTAACTAAAGTTGGTCCTCGCCTGCCAAAGGCTGTGGTGGTGACGCTGGCTTGGACTCCACAATGACTTCCTTCCTGCCGTTGGGCCGGTCTTGGTCTCGTTGCACCGAAACGGGTGCCTTTGCTTGATGCTCTCGCCTGTGCCTGCTCCCTTTGCACCAAAGAGGAAAGGAGGACACTGCATAGGCTGGCGCCCGCCTGGCACCCTTGGTCGTCATAGCTTGCGTCACGGGCACCTCTTGAGGTACCCCGCCTTGATCTCTCCGCCTCCTCGCGAGCTAGCCTGATGAGGCCATGCCTGAGGAAGCTCCGTGTCGTCTGCCCCACGAGGCTTGGGTCTGTGTTGATGAAGACGGGCCGTGCTGGGCCCCCTTTGAGCCACGCCGCAGGCCGCAGGCAGGCAAGTCTGGGGACCCCCGTTCGCAGAACGCCGACAGTAGCCCCCGGGCCTGAGGCGCGCCCGGACTTGGCCGTGTAGGGAGGCGAAAGGGCAAGGGCGAAGCGCCGCGGGCCCTAACAGCCTGCGGCCTTGGGCGCCGTGTGGCGGTTGATTGGGCGTGGGCGGCACTGTTCCCCCACGCCCCCTTATTTTGCGCCATGCTAGGCGGACTCATAGTCGTACACAGCTGCTCCCCTTTTTGTCGCTCGAGCGCCCTCTGTCCTTCCTCCGCTCGAACTCCAGCTTCTGTTTTCAACCCAATCTCGAACCTTCCCCCCCTTCCCATTGCCATGGCTCCAACGAAGAAGGGAAGAGGGGAGAAACCATGCCTC
Source organism: Triticum monococcum (assembly GCA_034509565.1). Taxonomy (NCBI): domain Eukaryota; kingdom Viridiplantae; phylum Streptophyta; class Magnoliopsida; order Poales; family Poaceae; genus Triticum; species Triticum monococcum. The sequence goes on along the minus strand of CM067843.1, from coordinate 567,330,029 downwards.
CGCCTTGCTCGCCGTCGTTGGCGGCCCCCGCCAAGGGCTTGGGCAAGGTCAGCTCGGCTCTGGCCACTATCTTCAACGAATGCGGGAGGACGACGGCCTGGCCCGCGTCTCACTTCTCCATCGACAGGATAGTCACCGAGGTCCAGTATTTCGCCGACGCCCTGTGGGTGGGTCTGGTTCCCCCCTTTTCTGATTTCTTCAATGCCGTGCTTTCCCATTATCAGATCCACATGATGCATATGGGTCCTGAATCCATCGCCCTTCTTTCAGTCTTCACCTTTGTTTGCGAGGCAATGATGGCCATCCTTCCTTTGGTTGCCTTGCTGCGCCACTTCTTCTCTCTACGTCTTGTCGACCCTACCCAATGCTCGGCGTGCATGAGCTTCGCTTCCGCATCTGAGACAGGAGCCTCTGGGATTGACTTCAGGCCCCCTCCGCGTGTGGCCGGGTTCCGCGAGCGGTGGCTGTATGTGGATGTAGGGGTGCCCAGCCCCCTGCTATCGGAGCCAACTTCGCCTGCTGTCCCCAATTTGGGCTGGGGCTAGGAGACGCTTGAGAGCCCCCGGCTCATCTTCGTCTGGCACCGCTTTGCGTTCTTGAGGTCGCTTGGCGTGACAGCGCCCAAGGTGGTGAAGGAGTTCCTGCTATGCCGCGTTGCTCCTCTCAAACGCCACTCCCGCCGGATGTGGGCCTTCAGCGGGCGTGATGATCGTATCAGGCTCCAGGAAGAGGACCTGACGCCTGAAGTGCTGAGGACAACGCTCTTGATCCTGACTGGGGACCCCAACCCTGGCAGCATCCAGCAGGGAGGGGCCTTGCTGTACCTCTGCCAGAACAGGGGCGATTTTGTGAATTAGATGCCTATCTTTGATGAGTGGGGGCCGCACCCCGCCGGCCTCCAGGGGCCTCACGAGAACCTAGTGATGGTGACTGCCCTTCCAGTCGGCCAAGGCGACTCTTCCTCAAGTGGCGGAGCAGGGAGGCATGAGGCGCCAGAGGCCGAGGGGGCTCCCAGCGGGGCGACAGCGCCGGACGATGCTCATGAGGGAGTAGCTCTTGGGGCCCGTGCCACTGAGGCTGAGGGTGGCAAGCAGCTGCCCTCAGCGCCCGCGACTGAGGCCCCTGAGGCTCCAGCCGCTTCTCTTGGCGAGGCGATTGGCAGCGCGCATTAGGCATGCGCCCCTGACGCGGATCGCCTTGACGCTCCATCTTCGTTGTAGGTTGATCCCTGCGCTCAACTCTTGGGCCACTTCCGCGTGGACTTTGAGGCCCTTCGGAAGAGAAGGGAGGCCCTGGGCAACGATTACCCTTGTCGCGTGCTGAAGCGTAGGAAGTACTTCGCCACTGATGAGTAAGCCTTCTCCTTTCCCAGCTCCAGATCCTTCTGTTGCTTTTACTGATCCTTGCTCCGTAGGCCCCTTCCAGCCGAGCTCGCGGAGACGGCTGAGGTGCCGTCCCCCTTGGCTTCGCCCCCTACACCGTCCTCAAGCGCTCCGAGCAGCAGAGCCCTTGTGGTGAGGGCGATCGGAGAGGCGAACCGTCCCGAGGAGCATCGTGGCCCTGCGCACCTCGCGATCCTCCTTCGCGGGCCTTCTCGTGGCATAGCCAGCCTGCCGTGGGCTTCTCGCCTGGTCGTGGACTGAGATTGGCTGAGGCGCTCCCTGTGCTCTTCATCTAGGGATGGGCTGGCTCCAGGCCGGGCTTCCGGCGTGGCGTGCCCGGCCGTCGCGAGGGTGCCAGCCCCCTGCCCGGAGGGGGAGTGCTGATTTGTGGCCCCCGGCGCTTGCTTGGGGCAGATGATGGTGTGGAAGACGTGCTCGAGCGCGCCTAGGAGCGTCGCGCTCTTCGCCAAGGATTCCTTCGAAGGGCGGCTGACGCGGTGAGCCTGCTTGGTGAGGAGCTTGCTGATGAAGACGCGTGCCTTGACGCCGAGGGCCTGCGCCTGGCTGTAGAGAGGCGCGAGCTGGAGGGCGCCATCGCCCTTGTGCACCGTCAAAGCGATCTTGACGACGCAGAGGACAAGGCGTCGTTGGTGGCCTCTCGGGAGGCCCGATCTTGGGCCGCCGAGGAGGCCCGGGAAGCTGACCGGCGGCGAGAGGCGGCGGAGGAGTGGGCTCGGGAGCTCCTGGCCTGGTGCCACTCATTGGAGGAGCAAGTGGAGCTGTGCGAGGCAGCCCTCACATCGATGAAGGTGGCCTCTGGCGACCCAGCAAAGCTCCAGAAGCATGAGGAGGCGCTGACGCTGGAGGCCGCCGAACGTACCCGGGAGTACGAGCGTCTGGAGACGAGGGAGCGCTTGGTGATGCAGGCGGAGGATGATGTCGCTGCACGGGAAGCCCGTGTCCTGGAGGAGGTCGGACGTCGGGTGGCGATGGCATGCTTGAACCTCGAGCATGAGTTCGAGGAGAGGCTGGGGTTGATCCGGGCCGAGGCTGAAGGTAGGACTGCTGCCTTGAGGGCCAAGCTGGAGGAAGCGACTCGGCGGGCCGATGCTTTTCGGGCCGCCCTTGAGGTAGCGCAAGGGAAGTCAACCACCTCCCAGGCCGAGGTGCTCCTTCTTCGCCAGTGGGTGGAGGAGGCTGAGGTCGTCGCGCGCCAGAATGCGGACGAGATACGTCAGCGGCAGATCCTGGAGCATAAGCACGGCCCCATGCTCACCATGCTCCGGGAGAGAGCCAACACAGCCTTGGGCAACATCTGCGAGGCGGCTGTTGGCGAGCCGCACGCAGTCAACTACGCCGGCAACCTTCAGTTCTTCACCGTCGTGGTGACGCAGCTAGAGGCGCGGTTGGTCAGGGCTGGTAGGTTGGTGGAGGAGAGGAGCCGCGCCCTACTCGGGCGCGCCTTTTCTCGCATCTTCAGCCATCTCTGGAACATGGATCCCCACTTCGATTTCGACGCCGCCATCGCCCCAGTCCCCTAGGCCATCCGAGACGACCTGGCGCACTGGGTGGAAGACAATGTGGATGCCCTTGTCAGGGCCTTCACTTCAGACAACGATGGCGTGATCGTGGCTGCCGACGAGGGCGGTGTGGTGAATGGCCCTACCCCCGTTGGCGGCGACGCAGACAGCGATGGCGAGTCCAGCGACGCCAGCAACGGTTCGGGTGGTGCTCCTGAGGATGCATTGGGGGATTTATCCGAATGATTGTGCATCGTTCCTGCTTCCTTACCCTGCATGAATAGAACTCAGGTTTTGGCCTGATGGCTATGAGAGCATTTTGGAGGGGGAGCCCCTCATGTAAAACCTGTGTTCATCGTATTAGCAGACGTTACATTGCCCATGCGCCCGCACCAAGTGGTTGGCTTAAGCGACGCGCTGGTTAGCTAGTTTACCTTTGTCCCGTGCGGGCCCTGAGGTAGCCCGTGGGAGGCTGTGGTGTCCCGAGTGTTCCCTGATCGAATCGGTAGGATCTACAGTAAAAAACCCTCCTGAGAGGACGCGGCGGTGGTAGTCTGGGCTGCGCGCAAGCTGGGCCTGACCCGGCTCGCGAGGGGCTCATGAGGGGAGGCAGTTGAGGCGAAGTGGTAATCAAAATGCGAGAAATTGCTCGAACGAGACTAAGCACCCCTTCCCTGAACACACGCAAATCTCAAATTCGAATCCAACTTAAATCCAGCGGGGGAAAGTGACAACCAAAGGGAAAAGCAATGAAAGCAGACAAAAGGCCGCGTCCGGCACCTAATCTAGTCTTGGACGTCTTCTCACCAGCGTGGAGCTAAGTGCTGCGACTGGGCATGGGAGGGAGCCCCAGGGCCTGAGGCCGGCACCCCTGAGACTCCGGGGTGTGTATAGCCCCACTCATTATTACATGAGAGTGTCACGGGGCGGCGAGCTTCACAGGCACTAGGCCTTCTTCACAGGTACCGGCCTTGCTTCATATCGCCAGACGAGGGCCCCGCCTTGCGCCACACTCTAGTGCCATCAACAACGACCGAAAACCAAGACGCCGCCGATGGGGTAGAGCGGTCACCAGCGGTTCCCCCGACGACCACGGGTCCTCCGCCAGGGGCAGGCCCTGAGGCACCTCCCCAGCAGAGGGCCTACCTCCTGAGAACACCTTGCTCCGAACACCGCGGTGGTGATGTCGGATCTCGGCCCCTCTCCTGCAGCCCCCTGTGCCCTCCTCCAGAGGGTAGGAGACTGTGGGAGCGGGGCAGCTTCTCGCTATGGCGACGTGCACCTCCTGCGATCCATGATTAGCGTATGCCTGCTCCTGAGGAATTAGCGGTACCCGATAATCGTTGCCTCCAGCGTGGCCAATGGGACCGTCCCGGGGCTCCTGGAAGGGCTCAGCTTCTGGCGCCTCGTCCCCCCAGCTTGGGCTGAGGAGCGAGCCTTGTTCGCCCTTGTGAGGGTGTCCTTGGTCCATCATGAGGGGCATGTATTCTTCTGGCGCCGTCATCCCGAAGGCCACGCCGTAGTGCTCCGCGTGCCACGCAGTCCTGCTTGACGCACCCACCGTGGGGTGTTAGCGCGGCTATCCACTGGGGCCGTGGGTCGCGTCGAGTCCTTCTTCTTCAAGGACCGGGAGCGGGGGCAGCGCCGCCGCCGGTCCGGTGCCAACAGCTTCGCCGGTGTTGGGGTAGCCTTGGAGCCTGCGGGCGCGCGCGGAGCCCCCGCGCGGGCCGCCCTGGGCTTGAGATGGGAGCTGGGTGCAGAAGGGGTGAGCCCCCGAGGCGGCGAAGCCCAGGAGCTCTACCACCCGCTCCAGCAGCACGTCACGGCCGCCCTCCAGCAGGCTGCACTGCAGCAGCTCTCGGGCCACTGTGAGCGCGGCCCTCGAGTTTGCCTGCTCCCGGCTGGTGTACAGTGTCGTGGTCGCGGCGTGATTGGAGGCCCTTGCTGTCGACCGCGCCTGCCGCGGTGTGAGAGCTGTCAAAGCCTGTCTGCGTCGCCCGCGGCCCGCAGCGCCCTGCGGACCGCGAGCTGCCTGGGGCACGGGGTCGCCCGAGGCGAGCGGCTCTGCGCGGGCGGGCCACGCCACCCATAGATCTGGGTTGCCCGCCTGGTCGCCGGACATGGTGATGACGACGCGACGGGACACGAAGCGATAGAAGGTGGATTCCGGCGTACCCCTACCTGGCACGCCAAATGTCGGATTTCGGGTTCCGGCAGACCCTTGAGGTTCGAACACTGGGGTGCGCGCGGAGATTTCGCCTTCTACCTACCTGCACCCCTCCGCCTCGCTAAGATCTATGCTATGGGAAGAACAGCACAAGAGACACAGGGTTTATACTGGTTCGGGCCACCGTTGTGGTGTAATACCCTACTCCAGTGTGTGGTGTAGTGGATTGCCTCTTGGGCTGATGATGATGAGCAATACAAGGAAGAACAGCCTCGTGAGGGTCTGTTCTTGGCTGAGGGGATGAACTGCTAGGAGGAGTTCAGTCACCCTTCTCTCTCTCTCTCTCTCTTTCTCTCTCTCTTCTCGATTCTCTCTCCGATCTCCCCCTACCCTGTGGGTGGCTAGTCCTATTTATAGGCAAAGGCCCTGGGCCTCTTCCCAAATATTGAGCGGGAAGGGCGCCAACAATTGGCCACTTTGAAGGGGAACATTTGGTACACTTATCCTGACTAAAGTTGGTCCTCGCCTGCCAAAGGCTCTGGTGGTGACGGTGGCTTGGGCTCCACAATGACTTCCTTCCTGCCGTTGGGCTGGTCTTGGTCTCGTTGCACCAAAACAGGTGCCTTTGCTTGATGCTCTCGCCTGCGCTTGCTCCCTTTGCACCAAAAAGGAAAGGAGGACACTACGCGGGCTGGCGCCCGCCTGGCACCCTTGGTCGTCGTAGCTTACGTCACGGGCACCTCGTGAGGTACCCCGCCTTGATCTCTCCGCCTCCTCGCAAGCCAGCCTGATGAGGCCGTGCCTGAGGAAGCTCCGTGACGTCCGCCCCACGAGGCTTGGCCCCTCACGAGGGTCTTGGGTCTGTGTTGATGAAGATGGGTCGTGCTGGGCCCCCTTTGAGCCACACCGCAGGCCGCAGGCAGGCAAGTCTGGGGACCCCCGTTCCTAGAACGCCGACAGGTATCTTCACCCCGTCCAGTAGAGCAAAGAGTTGCTCCTCAACCTACTGAACCTATTGAAAATGAAATTCCTTATGAGTATCCTTCGGTATGATAGAAAAACTGCTAGCTAATCCTTTTATAGGAGATGGAACAAACCATCCTGATGAGCACTTAATATATGTGGATGAAGTTTGTGGATTATTTAAGCTTGCTGGTATACCCGATGATGTTGCTAAGAAGAAGGTCTTCCCTTTATCTTTGAAGGGAGATGCATTGATATGGTATAGGCTATGTGATGATATGAGATCGTGGGACTATAAAAGATTGAAGATGGAATTTCATCAAAAGAATTACCCTATGCATCTTGTTCATCGTGATCGCAATTATATATATAATTTCTGGCCTCGCGAAGGAGAAAGCATCGCTCAAGCTTGGGGGAGGCTTAAATCAATGTTATATTCATGCCCCAATCATGAGCTCTCAAGAGAAATAATTATGCAAAGTTTTTATGCTCGGCTTTCTGAAAACAATCGCACCATGCTTGATACTTCTTGTGCTGGCTCTTTTATGATGAAGACTATTGAATTCAGATGGAATTTATTGGACAGAATTAAATGCAACTCTGAAGATTGGGACCTCGACGAAGGTAAGGAGTCAGGTATGACACCTAATTTTGATTGTGTTAAATCTTTTATGGACACCGATATTTTCCGTAAGTTTAGCACTAAATATGGACTTGACTCTGAGATAGTAGCTTCTTTCTGTGAATCTTTTGCTACTTATGTTGATCTCCCTAAGGAGAAGTGGTTTAAATATCATCCTCCCATAGAAGTAAAAGTAGCTGCACCTATTAAAGTTGAAGAAAAGACTATCACTTATAATGATCCTATTGTTCCTACTTCTTATATTGAGAAGCCACCTTTCCCTATTAGAATAAAGGATCATGCTAAAGCTTCAACTGTTGTTCATAAAAGCAATATTAGAACTTATACACCTCCTGAGCAAGGTAAAGTAGAACCTAATATGCTATTGTTAAAGATCTCTTATCTGATAATATTGATGGGCATGTTATTCAGTTCGAAGGTGAAACTGCTAGAATTGCTAAACCTTGTGATAAAGATAAACATAGACCTGAGGTAGACGTGCCTATTATTTATGTTAAAATAGGAGATCATTGCTATCATGGCTTATGTGATATGGGTGCTAGTGCTAGTGTTATACCGCATACTTTATACAAAGAAATTAAGAATGAAATTGCACCTGTTGAGTTAGAAGATATTGATGTTACTATTAAACTTGCCAATAGAGATACTATTTCACCAATTGGAATTGTTAGAGATGTTGAAGTCTTGTGTGGGAAAACTAAATATCCTGCTGATTTTCTTGTTCTTACTTCCCCACAAGATAGCTTTTGTCCCATTATATTTGGTAGACCCTTCTTAAGTACTGTCAATGCTACCATAGACTGCACTAAGAATATTGTTACTATTGGCTTGGATGATATGGTTCATGAGTTTAATTTCTCCAAATTTAGTAAAGAACATCATGAGGAAGAATTACCTAGTAAGGATGAAATTATTGGTCTTGCTTCTATTGTCGTACCTCCTATTGATCCTGTAGAACACTATTTGCTAGACAATGAAAATGATATGTTCATGAAAGAAAGAAGGGAAATAGATGAAGTATTCTTTAAACAGAAACCTATTCTGCATCACAACTTGCGTGTTGAAATTTTAGGGGATCCACCTCCACCCAAGGGTGATCCCGTGTTTGAGCTCAAACCTTTGCCTAATAATCTTAAATATGCTTATCTTGATGAAAAGAAGATATATCCTGTTATTATTAGTGCTAACCTTTCAGAGCATGAAGAAGAAAGATTATTGAAAACTCCGAAGAAGCACCATGCTGCTATTGATATACTCTTGATGATCTTAAGGGCATTAGTCCCACTCTATGTCAACATAAAATAAATTTGGAAGCAGATGCCAAACCAGTTCGTGATCCTCAACGACGTTTGAATCCTAAAATGAAAGAAGTGGTAAGAAAAGAAATACTAAAGCTTCTGGAGGCAGGTATAATCTATCCCGTTGCTGATAGTGAGTGAGTAAGTCCTGTCCATTGTGTCCCTAAGAAGGGAGGTATTACTGTTGTTCCTAATGATAAAGATGAATTGATTCCACAAAGAATTATCACAGGTTATAGGATGGTAATTTATTTCCGCAAATTAAATAAAGCTACTAAGAAAGATCATTACCCCTTACCTTTTATTGATCAAATGCTAGAAAGATTATGCAAACATACACACTATTGCTTTCTAGATGGTTATTCTAGTTTCTCTCAAATACCTGTGTTGGCTAGAGATCAATCAAAGACTACTTTTACATGCCCTTTTGGTACTTTTGCTTATAGACGTATGCCTTTTGGTTTATGTAATGCACCTGCTACCTTTCAAAGATGCATGATGGCTATATTCTCTGACTTTTGTGAAAAGATTTGTGAGGTCTGCATGGACGACTTTTCCGTCTATGGTTCCTCTTTTGATGATTGCTTGAGAAATCTTGATCGAGGTTTGCAGAGATGTGAAGAAACTAATCTTGTCTTGAATTGGGAAAAGTGCCACTTTATGTTTAATGAAGGTATTGTCTTGGGGCACAAAGTTTCTGAGAGAGGTATTGAAGTTGATAAAGCCAAGGTTGATGCTATTGAAAAGATGCCATGTCCCAAGGACATCAAAGGTATAAGAAGTTTCCTTGTTCATGCCGGATTTTACAGGAGGTTTATTAAGGACTTCTAAAAAATTTCTCGGCCTCTGACTAATTTATTGCAAAAAGATATACCATTTGTCTTTGATGATGATTGTGTAGAAGCATTTGAAATACTTAAGAAAGCATTAGTCTCTGCACCTGTTGTTCAGCCACCTGATTGGAACCTACCCTTTGAAATTATGTGTGATGCTAGTGATTATGCTGTAGGTGTTGTTCTAGGGCAAAGAGTTGATAAGAAATGAAATGCTATTCCTTATGCTAGTAAGACTCTAGACAATGCTCAAAGAAATTATGCTACTACCGAAAAAGAGCTTTTAGCAGCTGTATTTGCTTGTGATAAGTTCCAATCTTATATTGTTGATTCTAAAGTAACTATTCAAACTAATCATGCTGCTATTAAATATCTCATGGAAAAGAAAGATGCTAAACCTAGACTTATTAGATGGGTTCTCTTGCTACAAGAATTTGATTTGCATATTGTTGATAGAAAGGGAGCTGAGAACCCCGTTGCAGACAACCTGTCTAGGTTAGAAAATATTGTTGATGACCCACTACCTATGAATGATAACTTTCCTGATGAACAATTAAATGTTATAAGTACTTCTCGTAGTACTCCATGGTATGCTGATTATGCTAATTATATTGTTGCTAAATTTATACCACCTAGCTTCACATACCAACAAAAGAAAAAGTTCTTCTATGATTTGAGACATTACTTTTGGGATGACCCACATCTTTATAAAGGAGTAGATGGTGTTATTAGACGTTGTGTACCTGAGCATGAACAGGAACAGATCCTACGCAAGTGTCATTCCGAGTCTTATGGAGGACACCACGCTGGAGATAGAACTGCACATAAGGTATTTCAATCTGGTTTTTATTGGCCTACTCTCTTCAAGGATGCCCATAAGTTTGTCTTGTCTTGTGATGAATGTCAAAGAATTGGTAATATTAGTAGACGTCCAGAAATGCCTATGAATTATTCTCTTGTTATTGAACCGTTTGATGTTTGGGGCTTTGATTATATGGGACCTTTTCCTGCCTCTAATTGATACACACATATTCTAGTTGCTGTTGATTACGTTACTAAGTGGGTAGAAGCTATTCCAACTAGTAGTGCTGATCATAACACTTCTATTAAAATGCTTAAGGAAGTTATTTTCCCGAGGTTTGGAGTCCCTAGATATTTAATGACTGATGGTGGTTCACACTTTATTCATGGTGCTTTCCATAAAATGCTTGCTAAATATGATGTTAATCATAGAATTGCATCTCCTTATCACCCACAGTCTAGTGGTCAAGTAGAGTTGAGCAATATAGAGCTCAAATTAATTTTGCAAAAGGCTGTTAATAGGTCTAGAAAGAATTGGTCTAAGAAACTTGATGATGCATTATGGGCTTATAGAACTGCATACAAAAATCCTATGGGTATGTCTCCGTATAAAATGGTTTATGGAAAAGCATGTCACTTACCTCTCGAACTAGAACATAAGGCATATTGGGCTATTAAAGAGCTCAACTATGATTTTAAACTTGCCAGTGAGAAGAGGTTATTTGATATTAGCTCACTTGATGAATGGAGAACCCAAGCTTATGAAAATGCCAAACTGTTTAAAGAAAAAGTTAAAAGATGGCATGACAAAAGGATACAAAAGCGTGAGTTTAATGTAGGTGATTATGTATTGCTATACAACTCTTGTTTAAGATTTTTTTGCAGGAAAACTTCTCTCTAAATGGGAAGACCCCTATGTTAGCGAGGAGGTCTATCATTCTGGTGCCATAAAGATCAACAACTTCGAGGGCACAAATCCGAAGGTGGTAAATAGTCAAAGAATTGAACATTATATCTCAGGTAATCCCATAAATGTTGAAACCAATATTATTGAAACCGTAACCCTGGAGAAATACTTAAGGGACACTTTCTGGAATGTTTCAGACTCCGAAAAGGAATAAGTATGTGGTACGGTAAGTAAACCGACTCCAAAACAATTTTTAAGGCAATATTTCTCCGTTTTGGAATATTTAGAAAATTAGAAAAATAAGTAGCAGTCCGGGAAGGACACGAGGGCCCCACGAGGGTGGTGGGCGCGCCCTACCCCCTGGGCGCGCCCCCCCTACCTCGTGTGCCTTCCGGACTCCGTTTTCTTGCACATTACATATTTTGGTCGATAAAAATTCATTATATATTCTCCCAAAGGTTTTGACTCCCGTATCACGCAAACCTCCCCTGTTCTTGTTTTGAGCTGTTTTCTGTCAGGGTTTTCCAGGCTAGGCATCATGTCGTCTCCCTCCTCCAACAATGGTGACAACGATGCTTGGCTAATGAAGATAGATCTGAAGAGGGAAGAACCCACGAAGGTCAACAAGGATGAAAGGATCAAGAAGGCCACGGAGGATCAAGCTCCAGCAGCAAAAGACACCCTTCAAATTGATCATAACCTTCTTACCCCAACTGAGATTGAAGCTTTCAAGATGATTGAGTTAGCTCGTATACAAAACAAGTATCTCACACAAGAAAATATTTTGTTGAAGGAGCATATTGTTGCACTCAAGGGCATCATTCGCAAGCAGGAGGACCTCTTACGCTCGATGTGCGATTATCCGTCATCACCACCTTCTTCTCCAACAAAGAAGAATTGAGTATCTGGGTATGGGCACTCACCTTAGCAACTGCCAAGCTTGGGGGAGGTGCCCCGGTATCGTATCACAATCACAACTCCTATCTTTACCGTTTTTCTTAGTTCGATCCTTTTGATAATATTTTGATCTAGTATAATAAAGTTTATGGCATGATCTAGTTTTGTGCTTTGCTTTATGATCTCTCTATGTAATCGAGTCCATGAGCTATATATAATAAAGATTAGTGTTGAGTCAAGGGCTTAATTATTTTGCCATGATCTTGGGTGAATAAAAGAAAAGAGAAAAGAATAAAAAGAAACAAAAAGTTCATATTGATCTTATTGAGAGTAATGACTTCACATAGAAACAGTATGATGATTAAAAGTTGTTGGGAGTTGGCAGACATAGCTTTGGTCATTGTTGCAATTAATAGGAAGTAATAAGGAAAGAGAGGTTTTCACATATAGATATATTATCATTGACATCTTTTATGATTGGGAGCACTCATTAAAATATGACATGCTAAATAGTTGATGTTGGACAAGGAAGACAACGTAATGAGTTATGTATTTCTTATATCTGAGATAAAGTATGTTGTCATGGATCCTCTAACTTGTTGAGCTTGCCTTTCCCGCTCATGCTAGCCAAATTCTCAGCACCAAGTTGAAATACTACTTGTGCTTCCAAATACCCTTAAACCAGTTTTGCCATGAGAGTCCACCATATCTACCTATGGATTGAGTAAGATCCTTCAAGTAAGTTGTCATCGGTGCAAGCAATAAAAATTGCTCTAAATATTTATGATTGATTGGTGTGGGAGAAATAAGCTTTATACGATCTTGTGATGTGGAAGTAATAAAAGTGACGGACCACATAATAAAGGTTCATATCACAAGGGGCAATATAAAGTGACGTTCTTTCGCATTGAGATTTTATATATCCAACCATAAAAGTGCATGGAAACCTCAGCTTACCTCTGCTAAGGGCCTATCCTTTATTATTATCTTCTACCTTATGCAAGAGTCATGGTGATCTTCACCTTTTCTTTTTATTTTATCCTTTGGCAAGCTTAGCATGTTGGAAAGAACATGATATATATATATATATATATATATATATATCTAATTGGATGTAGGGAAGCATGAACCATTATTGTTGACATTACCTTTGAGGTAAAAGGTTGTGGGGCAAAACTATAAGCCCCTATCTTTCTCTGTGTCCAATTAAAACTCCGTAACCACAAGTATCGCGTGAGTGTTAGCAATTATGGAGGAGTAAATGATAGTTGAGTATGTGGGCTTGCTTTTTAGCTCTGACATAGACTCTTTCCGATGTTATGATAAATTGCAATTGCTTCAATGACTGAGATTATAATTCGTCGGAGCCCAATAAGGTTTACGATTTATACTCTTACATTGTGAATATATCATCACTTGAACATAAGTAATCATATGACAAAATCTATATATGTTGCTGTTATGAGAATAATCATGATGCCTTCATGTCTATATTTTATTTTTATCGACGCCTCTACCCCTAAACATGAGGACATATTTATTGTTGTCGGCTTTTCGCTTGAGGACAAGCGAGGTCTAAGCTTGGGGGAGTTGATACGTCCACTTTGCATCATGCTTTTATATCGATATTTATCGCATTATGGACTGTTATTTCACTTTATGTCACAATACTTATGGCTATTCTCTCTTTTTTACAAGGTTTACATAAAGAGGGAGAATGCCGGCAGCTGGAATTCTGGTCTGGAAAAGGATCAAATATTAGAAACCTATTCTGCACAACTCCAAAAGTCCTGAAACTCCACGGAATGTCTTAAAAGAAATAAAGAAAAATCCACACCAAAGAAGAAGGCCAGGGGGCCCACACCCTGCTCACGAGGGTGGGGGCGCCACCCTACCTCGTGGGCCCCCTGGTGGCTCTCCGATGCCCATCTTCTCCTATATGAGGTCTTTTGATGAGAAAAAAATAGGGAGGAACTTTTCAGGACGAGACTCTGCCACCACGAGGCGGAACCTTGGCGGATCCAATCTAGAGCTCCGGCAGAACTGTTCTGCCGGGGAAACTTCCCTCCGGGAGGGGGAAATCATCACCATCGTCGTCACCAACGCTCCTCTCATCGGGAGAGGGCAATCTCCATCAACATCTTCACCAGCACCATCTCATATCCAAACCCTAGTTCATCTCTTGTATCCAATTCTTGTCTCAAAGTCCGGGATTGGTGCTAGTAGGTTGCTAGTAGTGTTGATTACTCCATGTAGTTGATGCTAGTTGGTTTAATTGGTGGAAGATCATATGTTCAGATCCTATATGCATATTATTACCCCTCTGATTATGAACATGAATATGCTTTGTGAGTAATTACGTTCGTTCCTCAGGGCAAGGGAGAAGTCTTGCTATGAGTAGTCATGTGAATTTGGTGTTCGTTTGATATTTTGATAAGATGTATGTTGTCTAGCCTCTAGTGGTGTTATATGAACGTCGACTACAAAACACTTCACCATTATTTGGGCCTAGAGGAAGGCATTGGGAAGTAATAAGTAGATGATGGGTTTCTAGAGTGACAGAAGCTTAAACCCTAGTTTATGCGTTGCTTCGTAAGGGGCTGATTTGTATCTGTATGTTTCATGCTATGGTTAGGTTTACCTTAATACTTTTGTTGTAGTTGCAGATGCTTGCAATAGAGGTTAATCATAAGTGGGATGCTTGTTCAAGTAAGAACAGCACCCAAGCACCGGTCCACCCACATATCAAATTATCAAAGTATCGAACGCGAATCATATGAACGTGATGAAAACTAGCTTGACGATATTCCCATGTGTCCTCGGGAGCGCTTTTCCTATTATAAGAGTTTGTTTCGGCTTGCCCTTTGCTACAAAAGGATTGGGACATCTTGCTGCACTTTATTTACTTTTGTTACTTGTTGCTCGTTACAATTTATCCCGTCACAAAACTATCTGTTACCACTTATTTCAGTACTTGTAGAGAATACCTTGCTGAAAACCGCTTATCATTTCCTTCTGCTCCTCGTTGGGTTCGACACTCTTACTTATCGAAAGGACTATGATAGATCCCCTGTACTTGTGGGTCATCAGCAAGAACCGTTCTTACCTACGCATCAAAAACCACAACGATTTTTCGTCAAGTGTGCCGTTTTAACCTTCAACAAGGACCGGGCATAGTCACACTCGATTCAACTAAAGTTGGAGAAACAGACACCCACTAGCCACCTGTGTGCGAAGCACGTCGGTAGAACCAGTCTCATGGACGCGGTCATGTAATTTCGGCCTGGGCCGCTTCATCCAACAATACCGCTGAATCAAAGTATGACATGCTGGTAAGTAGTATGACTATTATCACGCACAATTCTTTGTGTTCTACTTGTGCATATAACATCTCCGCATAGACCTGGCTCGGATGCCACTGTTGGGGAAGGCAGTATTTTAAAAATGTACGATCACGCAAGATCTATCTAGGAGATGCATAGCAATGAGAGGGGAGAGTGTGTCTATGTACCCTCGTAGATCGAAAGCGGAAGCGTTTAGTAACGTGGTTCATGTAGTCGAACATCTTCGCGATCCAACCGATCAAGTACCGAACGCACTCTTGATCAAGCTGAGGCCAAGGGTGAGTTCCGTCAGCACGACGGCGTGTTGACGGTGATGATGAAGTTATCGACGCAGAGCTTCACCTAAGCACTACGACAATATGACCGAGGTGTAAAACTATGGAGGGGGCACCGCACATGGCTAAAGATCAACTTGTGTGTCTATGGGGTTGTAAGTGCATCTAGTGCCACCCCTAGTTGGTTTAGGAGTATTCATGACAAACATGGTTGAGGGACTAATGTGTTTGTGAAAATTGCAGGATAACACAGGTAGTAGTCCCTCATTGATTCGGTTTACCTACCGGAGATGACCCCTAAAAATGTGTGAAGATATTGAAGATAATGGTGGTATGTGAAGATATTCATATTGAAGACTATGACATGAGAAGACATCGCATGAAGACTTTGGAGTGCGAAGACATAGTTGTTTCGTAGTTTCATTTTCTTCTTAGTTGAGTCATAGGAACCACCGTACTGTTAAGTGGGGTCCAAGTGAACAAAGTCAGAGTGACTAAAGTGATGATCAACCAAATCCTAAGTGTTCGAGCAAAGACAATGAGAGAAAATCTTATCCAGAGCTGGATAAGTCAGCTTTACTTGTAGCCCAAGTCAAGCTGTCGCGTGTGTTTGAAATCTGACCGTTGGAACATGTGTCAGTTCCTTAGTGACCCAGGGTTGTTTTGGACAAATCAGGTCGGGTTACCTAGTGACCATAAATATCCCACCCCCTACACCATAAATTGGTGGCTGCTCAGAGTTAGTGCATGGCTTTTGTCGTTTGAGAGCGACCCACCTCGAAGCCTTTAAGAGAGAAATCCTTGCGAGGACAAAGCCCTAAACACCCAGAGCCAAAGAGTGTTAGGCATCACTGAATTCTTTCTGTCTGTGTGATCTGAAGACTTTTTACACTTGAGGATTGTGAATCCTCCAACCGGTTAGGTGTCGCGTTCTGAGCATCCAAGAGTCATTGTGGATTACCGGTGAACGAAGTCTGTGAAGGTTTGTAAGTCTGCCATGAAGACTTACCTGAGTTATTGGGCGAGGACTAGGTGTCCTTAGATCAAGGGGAATAAGGTGAAGACACGGTCTTCTGAGTTGAATCTCAGCCTCCCTAACCAGACATACAGTTGTCACAGCAACTGGAATTGGTCCAACAAATCCTTTGTCTTCACCAAGCAACTGGTTCTATCTCTTCCTTCCCTTTACTTATAGTTTGTCTCCGTGAAGTCATTGCCTGCTTGCATTATCTGTTTGACTTCACTGTGTGACTACTTGTTCTGATTGGCTTCATACTATCTTCCATCCTGATCCATACTGCCTAGCTGCCAATAGTCTTTGTGCTTTCACTTCATTAAATACTTGACTATAGCTTGCCTAGTGTAGTCTTCCTTCCGCTGCATGTTAATAGGTTCATTCCTATTGTTTGTCTTCAAAACTTCCATGTTTTGAAGACTTTCATAAAAAATGCCTATTCACCCCCATCTAGTCGATTACTAGCACTTTCAATTGGTATCAGAGCAAGGTACTCCCTTGTTCTGTGTGATTAGGTTTAACCACCTGGAGTTTTAGCTATGTCGACTGTAGGGATAATCAAAGTCTCCGCTGCGTGCCCTGTCTTCAATGGCACTAATTACCCCTACTAGAAGAATAAGATGCGCATGCATCTTGAAGCCATTGATGTCGATCTATGGTATGTCGTCAAGAACGGCGTTTCCAAGACTGGTGAAGGTGTCACCCTGCTGATGTCAAGAAGTTTGTTCAACTGGATTCTACTGCCAAGAACATCATCTATGGTCATCTAACCAAAGGACAGTATGGCCGTGTGAGTGCTCTGGAAACGTCGAAGCTAGTCTGGGACTGGCTCTCCAAGGTCAACGAAGGCGTCGCAACCCAGAGAGATCAAAGGATCAGTGTCCTTCGCAACCTTGATACGTCTCCAACGTATCTACAATTTTTGATTGCTCCATGCTATATTATCTACTGTTTTAGACATTATTGGGCTTTATTTTCCACATTCATATTATTTTTGGGACTAACCTATTAACCGGAGGCCCAGCCCAGAATTGCTGTTTTTTTTGCCTATTTTAGGGTTTCAAAGAAAAGGAATATCAAACGGAGTCCAAACGGAATGAAACCTTCGGAAACGTGATTTTCTCATTAGATAAGATCCAGGAGACTTTGACCTCCGTCAAGAAAGCCACGAGGTGGTCACGAGGGTGGAGGGCGCGCCCCCTACCTCGTGGGCCCCTCGGAGCTCCACCGATGTACTTCTTTCTCCTATATATATCCACGTACCCCCAAACGATTGGGGACGGAGCCAAAAACCTAATTCCACCACCGCAACTTTCTGTATCCACGAGATCCCATCTTGGGGCCTGTTCCGGAGCTCCGCCGGAGGGGGCATCGATACAATGCAGTACTCAAGAGGTAGCAAGAAGGATTTCTGGCGCCGTTGCCAGGGAGTCTGCGCAAAAGTCAACATACCAAGTACCCATCACAATCCCTATCTCCCACATTACATTATTTGCCATTTGCCTCTCGTTTTCCTCTCCCCCACTTCACCCTTGCCGTTTTATTCGCCCTCTCTCTCTCCATTCTCCCTCTCTTTCTCTGTTTGCCTTTTTGTTTGCTCGTGTGTTAGTTTGCTAGCTTGTTGTTATGTCAAGTCATTTACCTTCTGCCTCTATGTCTGAAATTTGGGAAATTATTGTCGATATGGACAATAATAATATCATGAAAAATTCTGATGCTCCTGCTAAAGAACCTACCATCTTTCATACAAAAAAATTCCGTGTTGGTAGTGGTAATATTATTGGAAAAGGAGTTATTCAAGATTTCTTTACTTGTGCCGGTGCTTTACCTTCTATGGGTAGTTCTATCCTTCACAGAACTAGTAGTCTTGCGGACGCTATTGCCATGCTTGTAGTTGAACTTGAAAGACAATTCATGCACATGCATCCTTCCATACAAAGGATTTTTCTGGAATTTTCTAATATTGAGCATTCTTCTATTAAGCGTGCCGCTACTATCTTTTTGGCTCATGAGTTCAGATTCATAATAAAAGAAGCCAAAGAAATCTTTGCGCATTATAGGGTGGACGCTTGCCGTCCTCCCATAGAGGCTATCCTCTTTGATCAAGAAGAAATAATGCGTTTTCAATCTCTAGACTATGTTGCTTTCAATGAAAATCTTAGAAAAAGGGTTCCTACCAATGTTTTAGTTGATAGAATTTCTGAACTTAATGATGATTTGGCTGTTTGAAATAATGAACTAGGATATTCTCTGGAATATAGGCTCACAAAGTTCTGTCAAAAGAATGCTTATAATGATGAATTGGTTGTGCATTATGAAGGACCAAAGGAGGAACCTATACCTCCCAAGGTTGATCTTGGGGACTTTTGTCCCGTTAAATTTATCCCTTTTCATTACTTTTGCGTGCCTCAAAGAAAACTTGCTACTGAATGTAGAGAATATGAAATGTGTTTTAATAATCTATCTTACTATTATGGCGATACCTAGATCTATTCTTGCTTGTTATGCCTAGCTAAGGGCGTTAAACGATAGCGCTTGTTGGGAGGCAACCCAATTTTATTTTTATTCCTTTATTTTTGCTCCTGTTTATTAATAAATAAATTATTTAGCCTCTGTTTTGGTTGTGTTTTTTGTGTTTAATTAGTGTTTGTGCCAAGTAGAACCGTTGGGAAGACTTAGGGAAAGTCTTGTTGAACTTGCTGTAAAAAACAGAAACTTTAGCGCTCACGGGAACTGCTGTCATTTTTATTTGGAAAGTGATATTTAGTTAATTATTTTTTAAGATGATTAATATATAAATTCCTAACGTCCAGTAATTTATTTAGAATTTTTGGGGTTCCGGATCTTGCGCTAGCTACAGATTACAACAGACTGTTCTGTTTTTGACAAATTCTGTTTTTCGTGTGTTGTTTGCTTATTTTGATGAATCTATGGTTAGTAAAATAGTTTATGATCCATAGATAAGTTGGAATACAGTAGGTATAACACCAATATAAATAAAGAATGAGTTCATTACAGTACCTTGAAGTGGTCTTTTGTTTTCTTTCGCTAACGGAGCTCACGAGATTTTCTACTTTAAGTTTTGTGTTGTGAAGTTTTCAAGATTTGGGTAAAGATTTGATGGATTATGGAACAAGAAGTGGCAATAGCCTAAGCTTGGGGATGCCCATAGCACCCGCAAGATAATCTAAGGACACCTAAAATCCAAAGCTTGGGGATGCCCCAGAAGGCATTGCTACGTCTTGAGCTTGCGTTGGTTTTCCCCGAAGAGGAAGGGATGATGCAACAGAGTAGCGTAAGTATCTCCCTCAGTTTTTGATAACCAAGGTATCAATCCAGTAGGAGGCCACGCTGAAGTCCCTCGTACCTGCACAAAGCGATAGCTACTCGCAACCAACGCGATTAGGGGTTGTCAATCCCTTCACAGTCACTTACGAGAGTGAGATCTGATAGATATAATATTTTTGGTATTTTTGGTATAAAGATGCAAAGTAAAAGTAAAGGCAAAGTAAAAAGAAAAGCAAGATTAAAGCGATGGAGATTGATATGATGAGAATAGACCCGGGCGCCATGGGTTTCACTAGTGGCTTCTCTCAAGAGCATAAGTATTCTACGGTGGGTGAACAAATTACTGTTGAGCAATTGACAGAATTGAGCATAGTTATGAGAATATCTAGGCATGATCATGTATATAGGCATCACGTCCGTGACAAGTAGATCAAAACGATTCTGCATCTACTACTATTACTCCACTCATCGACCGCTATCCAGCATGCATCTAGAGTATTAAGTAAAAAACAGAGTAACGCCTTAAGCAAGATGACATGATGTAGAGAGATAAATTGATGCAATATGAAATAAAACCCCATCTTGTTATCCTGGATGGCAACGATACAATACGTGCCTTGCTGCCCCTTCTGTCACTGGGTAAGGACACCGCAGGATCGAACCTGTCGGTGTACTAAAGTAGGGTACCTTAGTATCCCGAACTTGTGCACGAGCAGTCGCAGCACCCCGCGGCAAGGCTTGCCGGGTGACCGCCAAGGTCCTCCGTGGTTCCTTTGGAGCCATTCAAGAACAAAGTATTCGAGCCAAGGCGCAAGGCCCCGGCAAGAGGAGCTTGCCGGGAGGGCCACTCGAAGCACAAAGACCCCGGCAAGAGGAGCTTGCCGGGAAGACCAACCAAGGCATCTCGAGAAGCTTGCTGCGACGCGCTGCGCGTCCCGGCAAGACCCGGTGAGCGACAAGCTCCCGGACGCGACAAGACAACATCCGCGGCAAGGCGCTTGTCGCGGCAAGCTACTACTCCGCAGCCCGCGCTCCAGCTCACCCACCAACGTGTCGCTCTGGGACCGTTCCTGGCGTACGTGGCGGGAGGCTGTGCAGCCAGGGGCGTGCGGTGGCAAGCAGGCGTTGACAAGATAGCCATCGTGGCAAACGGTGGTGCCCCTGACGGTCCCTTTCCGCACCATCTAGGCGACACAGACAGGCATTTAATGCCTTTGTCCCCTGCCGTCAGGGTTAGGTATGATACAACTGTAGTAAGCGGTGGCGCCAACCACCACCTCTTTTACCTTTTTACCCTCATCTCTGTTGCCACCTGTCGGTGACCCCTTTGGCATATAAAAGGAGGCCCATGCGCAACAGGGAGGGGGGGGGACGATCATTTTCTGACGCTCGGCCTCACTAGCCACCCAAGTGTACTGTAGCATTCATCGCTCCCGAGCAAGAACACAAATACAAACCAAAGCCGGAGTAGGGTTTTACGCATCCGTGCGGCCCGAACCTGGGTAAACTGACCGCGTCGCTTGTGCGTTCACCTTGATCTGCTCTTCGTGTGCTCTCCGCCCCCTGCCGAACCGAAAGGGGCCTCGGTCCGTCGTGGTCCCATAGGTGTCCGAGGGATCAGCACCACCGACATCTTTGGCGCGCCAGGTAGGGGCGTGCGTCGAGGCTGTGTGAACCTGATCCGACGTTCGCACGAGCCGAACCTTCGTCATCTTCATCAACATGCCGCCGAAGAAGAAGATTTCGGAGGCAGCTGCTCCGTCTGCGCCGAGCGCACCATCGCCGGAGCGAACGGCTGGTGGAGTGGGCGCCGGCGGAAGAACAGGCGCCGACGAGGGGACTCATGGTGCTGCTAGGTCCAAGGACAAGACTGCGCTGCACGTCGGCGGCGCGGTCGGTTCCCACAACGACCGAGCGCACTCCAAGACCTCGGCGTCCGTACACGCCCCGCGCCCGTCGCAGGAGGCGCGGGACCAGCAGCGCCATGGTACTCACGGTACCATACGTTTGCTGGGCTAAGATCAAGCTGGCGGATACCGGAGTGCTCAAGACCAGCATGCGCGCCAACATGCTGGCGCGAGCGTGGCACGGTCGCCTGGACGAGGTACTGCTCCTTCTAACGCAGTTAGAAGTCCGAGCATATCTCGCTCCTCGCACCGTTCGCCGCCGCCGCCTGCCACTCCGGCAGAAGCGTTGGCGCGGGCCCAACTGCTCCTAAATTACCCTCCAGCGCCAGAGAAGATCGATGACTAGAGGGCCACTATCCAGAGCCTCATCGGCTTCGCCCACGGCGACGACCTGCGGCAGCCAAGCGCATCGCAGCCGCGACAAGTCAGTCAGGCGCGAGCCGGTTGCGACAAGACCAGCGAAGGTGTAACCGCTGTGCACTCTCCGCCTAGAAGGCCAAGATTGCCGACTCGCCGGATCCACCTCGACAGCGACTCCACCGCGTCATCAGATCCGCGAGCTTGTCGCGATCTGCACCAAGTTCTTCATGAGAGACAGCAAGAAGACGCTCGAACACGCATCGACCACCGAAGAGAAGCGCGGCGCCAATCAGACCTGCGCGCTGGGCCTTCTGTTGACATGCATGCGCCCGGAGAACCAGGCAACTTGCTGTACGCGGTAGGTTGCCCTGCGTTTACCCGTGAGCTGCGGCAAGTCCAGTGGCCCAACCAGAAACATTTCAACCCAGACGTGCCGGAGAAGTACGGCGGCAAGTCGCACCCGTCAGAGTTCCTCAGCATCTACACCATTGCGGTGCAAGCTGCCGGGGGGCGAGACGACAAGGTCCTTGCCAACTACTTCCCACTGGTGCTCAAGCCCGAAGTCAGGTCCTGGCTCATGCACTTGCCGGACAACTCCATATCCTCCTGGGCGGACTTGTGCCATCAGTTTGTCGGCGCCTTTATGGGTGGCCACAAGCCACATGGCCAAGAGAGTGACCTCCACCTGCTTGCCCAGAAGGAAGGAGAGCCCCTGCGCAAGTATATCCAGAGATTCAGCCATGTACAGCGCAACATCCCAGACATCCACCCTGCCGCGGTTATCAGCGTGTTCCATCAGAACGTGCGTAATCGCAGGATGCGGGAGGAGATGGCGATGAGCAGAATCAGAGACGTCAGCGAGCTATACGCCCTGGACGACAAGTGTGCACGCGCTGAAGAAGGGAGGAAACTCCCCGGAGAGAATACTGGAGCAGGGGGATCTGATAGTGAGGATGCCGCCCCGGCAAAGAGAAGCCGGAGGCGCAACTGGAAGAAGAAAGGCGAGGAGGTACTAGTCGTTGAGCAGTCCGGCAATGGCAGTGGCGCCAAGCAAGCCAAAGTTGGCAGCTCCGGCAAGGAGGTTGCCGCATGCACCAACTGCCAAGCTGTGGCGGCCACCGATAAGCAGGACGGCTCCGACAAGCAGTACTGCAAGATCCACCGCACCAAGGGCCATGACCTCTAGAGCTGCAAGAAGGTCGAGCAGCTTGTCCAGCAACAAAAAGCTGAGTACGAGCGGCGCAACAAGGAGAGAGCCCAAGGAGGCAGTGGAGAGGCCGGCAAGAAGCGCGCTGGCCGGGAAGGACGCCACGGCAAGGCCAAGTAGCGGCAAGGAGATAGACCTCCCTGCGGCCGTGACAAGGATGAAGACGAAGACGATGACGAGGACATGGATGATGTCGAGAACAGTGAGCAGGAGTTTCAGAAAGCTACAGAAGTTTTGTGTGTTGACGGCGGTGCTTCTCTGCATACTTCCCACCGCCAACTCAAACAGTGGCTGCGGGAAGTTAATGCGGCAGAACCACCTGTCGAATCACGCAAGCTTCTAAAATGGTCCAGCACGCCTATCATCTTTGACATTGAGGACCACCCTGATCGCACAACTGCGGTCGGGTGCTTGCCGTTGTTGGTTTCGCCAACAATCCGCAACCTCAAGGTCACTAAGATGCTAGTTGACGGCGGGGCCGGCTTAAATCTGATCTCCTCCGCCGTGCTCCAGAAACTCTAGATCCCGGACAGCGAGCTCGAAGAGATCGGCACATTCCAAGGAATTAACCCGGGAAGGGGCAAGCCGAAAGGGAAGGTCACATTGCCGGTGACGTTTGGCAGCGAGCTGAATTTCAGAACGGAGAAGGTCACTTTTTGACGTTGCCGATTTCCCATTGCCTTACAATGGGATACTTGGCCGTCCAGCGCTCGCCAAGTTCATGGCAGCCTCTCACTATGCATATAACATGCTCAAGATGCCAGGCCCGATAAGCGTCATCTCTGTCCCTGGCGACAAGAAGGATGCCCTTATTTGCGCCGACAAGATCTACCGGGAAGCAGCAGCTGCAACAGATCGCAAGACACTTGCCGCTGAAGCTACCGGGAGGAAGAAGAAGACCAAGTCCGGCAAGAGCTCTGATGCCCACTCCGGCAAGCGCACCTCCTCGGAGTGCTGCGCTGCCGTCGAGGACGCACCATCGAGCTCCACCGGCAAGTGTAAAAAGGCAATGGCAGCTCCACCACATACCAAGAAGGTGTCCGCCAAGGAGGACGGCACTGGTGGTACCTTCACCATCAGTGCCACGCTTGACCCTAAATAGGAAAGCGCGCTCGTTACTTTCCTGCGGGCGAATGTCGATGTGTTTGCATGGCAACCGTCTGATATCCCCGGTGTTCCCAGGAAAGTAATTGAGCACCATCTTGCCATTTGTCCTCATGCACGGCCCGTCAAGCAGAAGGTCAGAAAACAGGCAGTGGAGCGCCAAGAATTCATAGCAGAAGAAATCAAGAAATTGGAAGCAGCAGGCCTTGTCAGAGGAGTGCTCCATCCCACGTGGCTGGCCAATCCTGTGGTAGTGCGCAAGGCAAATGGAAAATGGAGGCTTTGTATTGACTTTACTGATGTTAATAAAGCTTGTCCCAAAGATCCATTTCCCTTGCCGCGCATTGACCAAATTGTTGACTCCATAGCCGGATGGGATTTGCTTTCATTTCTTGACGCATATTCAGGATGCCATCAGATCTTCATGGCAGAAGAGGATGAGGAGAAAACCACATTCATTACTCCGTGTGGCACGTACTGTTTTGTACGGATGCCTTTCGGTTTAAAGAATGCTGGTTCGACATTTGCAAGAGTAGTCCATGTCGCTTTGAAGCCACAGATACACAGAAATGTAGAGGCCTACATGGATGATATAGTGGTCAAGAGCAAGGACAGGGCAACTCTGATCCAAGATTTAGAAGAGACTTTTGCAAATATGCGCAAGATCAACCTCAAGCTCAACCCCAAGAAGTGTGTGTTTGGAGTCCCTTCCGGCAAGCTTCTCGGGTTCTTTGTGTCTCAGCGGGGAATTGAAGCCAATCCCGACAAGATCAAGGCCATTGAGCAGATCGAAGCACCAAAGCACGTCAAGGATGTACGGAAGCTTGCCGGCTGCGTGGCTGCTCTCAGCAGGTTTATTTCTTGGTCTGCTGAGTGCGCCCTGCCATTTTTCAAAATTTTGAAAAAGGCAGGTCCAATGAAATGGACTCCGGAAGCGGAGGCCGCGCTACAGGAGTTGAAGAGATACCTGTCCTCCACTCCAACACTTGTCGCACCTAAACCACAAGAGAAGTTGCTGCTGTACATAGCGGCAACCAATCAAGTGGTTAGTGCTGCGTTAGTAGCGGAGAGGGAGGCAGATGACGAGCCAGCAACCGCGGCAAGCACATCCAGCGACAAGCAGGGGGCTTCCCCGACAAGCTCTGGTCCCGACAAGCAAGGATCTGTGCAGATGCAAGAGGAGATACAGAAGAAGATGGTGCAGCGCCCAGTTTACTTTGTCAGTTCCCTTTTGCAGGGGGCTAGGTCGAGGTACTCTGGTGTGCAGAAGTTGCTTTTCGGCCTTCTCATGGCCTCGAGAAAGCTGCGCCATTACTTCCAAGCACATGAAATCACGGTTGCCACTCGCTTTCCGCTGAAGAGGATATTACAAAATCCAGAAGCAACAGGCAGGATTGTCGAGTGGGCACTGGAACTGTCAAGCTTTGGCCTCAAATTTGAGGGTACATCAACAATCCAAAGCAGAGCATTGGCAGAGTTCATAGCAGAATGGACGCCAACTCCAGATGAAGAAATTCTGGAGACGACCATCCCCGCCAAGGAGACAAGCAAAGAGTGGCTCATGTACTTTGACGGTGCCTTCTCGCTGCAAGGCGCCGGTGCTGGCGTGCTGCTTGTTGCACCCACCGGAGAGCACCTCAAGTACATAGTCCAGATGCACTTTCCCAAGGAGTAAGCGACAAACAATACTGCAGAGTATGAAGGTTTGCTTGCCGGTCTCAGGATCGCGGCAGAACTTGGGATTAAGAAGCTTATTGTTAGGGGTGACTCGCAGCTTGTCATCCACCAAGTGAACAAGAATTATCAGAGCCCATTAATGGAAGCTTATGTCGACGAAGTAAGAAAGCTAGAAGAGCACTTTGACGGCCTGCAGATGGAGCATGTCCCCAAAGCTCAGAATGACATTGCCGATGGCTTGTCAAAGTGCGCTGCACTTAAATTACCTGTGGAACCAGGGATTTTTGTGCTCAAGCTGACTCAACCGTCCGTAACACCACCAACTGGACAGAACAAGAAGAGGAAGTTGGTTTCTAGCGACTATTTTCCGGCAGAGCTTCCCGAAGCCGCCGCCAAGAAAGTCCCCAAGATCAACGCCAACAATGCTGAGGAGCAGTCTGCTCCGGCAAGCCCCAGGGTTTGTTCCGTTGAAGCAGACGCTCCCGACAAATTTTGCTCCGGCAAGCTTACCGGGGAACATCAAGCTCCGGCAGAGCCGCGGGCTCTTGCCGTGGAAGCAGATGTTCCCGCAGCAGCAGAATTGCCTTTAGTCCTTGTTGTTGAGCCACAGGCTCCAACATGGGCGCAGCAAATTGTCCGTTTCCTTCAGACATGAGAACTTCCCGAAGAACAAGAAGAAGCAGAAAGAGTAGCCTGGCAGTCTAGTATGTACCGGTTTGTTGATAACACACTGTGCAGAAGAAGACTCAACGATGTGAAATTGAAGTGTATTCCCCGGGAAGATGGACAGAAGCTGTTGGCAGAGATACATGGAGGCATATGTGGTCACCACATTGGCGCGAGAGCTCTTGTCGGAAAAGCATTCCGGCAAGGCTTCTTCTGGCTGACAGCCCTCCAGGATGCAACTGCACAAGTAACCAAGTGTGAAGCGTGCCAGTTCCATTCCAAGTAGATACACCAGCCAGCTCAAGCTCTCCAGACGATCCCTTTATCCTGGCCATTTTTGGTCTGGGGGCTCGATATCCTCGCCCCCTTTCCCCGAGCTGTCGGGGGCTTTGAGTACTTGTATGTTGCAATCGACAAGTTCACAAAGTGGCCGGAAGTGGAACCAGTGAGGAAGGTGACAGCACAGTCAGCAGTCAAGTTCTTCAGGTCGATTGTTTGCCATTTCGGGATCCCTAACAGGATAATCACCGACAACGGTACACAAGTTACGAGCCGCACCTTCATGTAGTACGTCCAAGATATTGGCGCCAAGGTCTGCTTCGCTTCTGTTGCTCACCCGAGAAGCAACGGTCAAGCGGAGAGGGCAAATGCTGAAGTGTTGCGCGGGCTCAAGACCAGAACTTTCGACAGGCTGCACAAGTGCGGAAGAAACTGGATCGAGGAGCTGCCGATGGTTCTTTGGTCGATCACGACGACGCCAAATCGAGCCACTGGCCAGACACCCTTCGCTCTAGTCTATGGAGCGGAGGCAGTTCTCCCCACGGAACTCGTATACGGGTCGCCTCGAGTGCTCGCTTACGACGAGCTTGAGCAAGAGCAGCTGCGACAAGACGATGCGCTGCTCCTTGAGGAAGACCGTCTTTAGGCTGCTGTGCGAGCTGCTCGCTACCAGCAAGCTTTGCGCCGCTATCATAGCCGCAAAGTTAACGCCAGAAGTCTCGAGGAAGGCGACCTTGTTCTTCGTCGCGTTCAGTCCGCCAAGAATTCCAACAAGTTGATGCCGAAGTGGGAAGGCCCTTACCGGGTGAAACGAGTCACCAGGCCTGGCGCTGTCCGCCTGGAGACTGAAGATGGCATCCCAGTGAGCAACTCCTGGAATATTGAGCATCTTCGCAAGTTTTACCCATAGGGCGCGGTTGCCGGAACCCGTTCCGGCAACCACCTTTTGTACAAGTCTTGCCGATGTTGCATGTAATCCTTTGTACAAAGCCAGGCGCAGACCCTGAGCACAAGTAAATGAAGCGCTGGCGCCCTGAGTTATAGCATGCATGCTAGATCGAGTCTCGTCCTTGATTAGGGTTGATAGTGCTTAACAGCGGCTAACCCCTAGCTTAGAGGTCGAGTGTGCGTCCCTTTGCCTTTCTTTCGTTTCCCTTTGGTTCGCAGGGCTCGCATATCCTTGCCGGACCGCTTGAGGACGAAAAGGAGAAGAAGGACGTACCAGCATCTGGACCCCGACAAGCCAGTGTTGCCGGGGGCTGCAAGTACCAAGATTCACCCACGGCAAGCCAGAGTTGCCGGGGGCTGCAATCTCAGATAAGTCTTTCATCCCTCATCATGCACTCTCTTATGGACTGGGGAATACAAAACCTCGTTTCTTCCTGAAAACTTCCGTGCTCCCTTAACTCTAGGCCCTGGGCTCGTTCCTGGGGCCAAGTTTGGTCGTAGTTGCGGCAGCGAAGGGATGAAACGAGGGGCCCGCACCCACCTCATCCCTGCCTCCGTCAAAAGCGTGAGAAAGGTCGAGCGACGTGGGAAGACGGCAGGGCCTGTTGCCGGGAGAAGAAGTGTCTATCTGAAAGATACCAAGGATTTGCTCCTTGACGTGGGTTCTACCCACGAGACAAGTGACCCAGCAAACATCCCCTTTTCATTAAAAAAACATTCCACTCAGGTACAGTCCATAGAGGATGAAAAACATGAAAGAGAGGATTACAAGTTTTAAATGCAACAAAGGCCCGAAGGCTTACAAATTAAAAAGATAAGATGCCCGTAATCCCTTTCTTGTCCCTCTCTTCAGGAGGTAGGTCAAGGAGGCGAAAAGGGCAAAAGGCGCGCCTAGGCGAGCTACGGGTGCCAGAAGACACCAAGAGAACATCTCGGGGGCCGTCCGAAGGCTAGACGGTGATGGCGGCGCCGGAAGCGGGGCTCTAAGACGAGGCGGCAGGACGTCAGCACGCTGTCGAGGGCACCACGCCCTCGTACACAAACTTGACGGCCTTGCCGCCAGCCCTCTTCCTCTTTCGCAGCCTCCCTACGCCGGCCGCCCAAGGAGACGACCCCGGGGAGTTCAAGGAGCCGGCGACACGGATGATGGGGTCGCCGGTGCCGCACGGAGCGGCGCCCGACACCTAGTCGGACCCGTCATCCTACCGCCCGCTACCCTCGTCGTCGCTGTCGCTCCCCTCCTCGTCACTCTCGCTCGAGGAGGAGCCTTCGCTATCGGAGGAGCTGTCCACGCAGCACTTTGCCCGAGTGCCGAAGCACCCGAAGACCTTGACGGAGAGGAGATCGCCCTCCACCAACTTAAAGTGGAGGGTGAGCCCCCCCATCAGGCTGTGGATACGGGCGAACGTCTTCCACCCTCGACCAAGATACATCACATTAGGGGCTGGGAATTCAACGCGGACTCGCGTGCCGCTGATCCCACAGCCCCTCATGTGCAGTCTCAGCGTCTCGGGCGGGTCCAACTCCATCGCGCTCGCAAACGGAGCTGGGAGTCGGAGGCGACGGTGAGGCGCCCGGCGCAGCCTGACGAAGAACTCGCAAGGGTCGTCCCCAATATGGACCGCCGTGGGAAGAGGAACCACCGGCGGAGGCGAAGCCGGCGCGCCGCCCCGTCCACCTCTTCCCCGAGCGCCTCGACCTCATCCACGATCTCGCCCCCTTCCTCTTCCCCTTACGGCTGGCTCTGCCACCACGGGTGCGGGAGAGGGAGGGATGCGCTGTCTGGCGGCGACCCTCGCCGCCACCGATGAAGGACCAGGGTTCCCTTTCTCCATGGCGAATGAGAGAAAGGGGAGCAGAAGCTGAAGGAAGGAGGAGATGAGAGAATGCGGGCTTCCGTCCTCCCCTCCCGCTCTTTATAAAGGAGAGAGGTGGGGCTCGGCCGCCCTGCTCAGCGAATCAAGACACGGGAAGAGCAGGGAGCTGGGGCCGACCTGCTGCCTCGACCCGCGACGGCCCAGTCTCCCGCCGCCACCGTCCGCGACCCCAAGTGCATGGGAGCCGCGTGGCAGACGTGCAGAACCGAGTCGACGGATGAGGCGACCTCTCCCCACCCCGTGATCGTGGGGAGTGGACGCCTCGAAAACCGTGCATCAGCCCCGTCCAGTAAATGAACCACGCCTCCACGCCTCCCTCCGTTTACGGGGGGGGGGGGGGGGCGAACCGTCCCCTTTACCACGACGTGACGCATGCACGCGGGGCTTAGCCCCGAGCACGCCGCCCACGTCATGCACGACGCCGCGTTCGACGCGTGCGGGGAGGGCGCGGTGCATGCGGAGTCAGATACGGCGTGACCCAGGCCGCGCGCGCCCGTGCATTGTTTTGGGCCTGGCCCAACAGCGCTCGGCACCGTGTATGGCCCAGGCCCGGGGGCTCTTGTCGGTGTACTAAAGTAGGGTACCTTAGTATCCCAAACTTGTGCACGGGCAGTCGCAGCACCCCGCGGCAAGGCTTGCCGGGTGACCGCCAAGGTCCTCCGTGGTTCCTTTGGAGCCATTCAAGAACAAAGTATTCGAGCCAAGGCGCAAGGCGCCGGCAAGAGGAGCTTGCCGGGAGGGCCACTCGAAGAACAAAGACCCCGGCAAGAGGAGCTTGCCGGGAAGACCAACCAAGGCATCTTGAGAAGCTTGCTGCGACGCGCTGCGCGTCCCGGCAAGACCCGGTAAGCGACAAGCTCCCGGACGCGACAAGACCCGGTGAGCGACAAGCTCCCGGACGCGACAAGACAACATCCGCGGCAAGGCGCTTGTCGCGGCAAGCTACTACTCCGCAGCCCGCGCTCCAGCTCACCCACCAACGTGTCGCTCTGGGACCGTTCCTGGCGTATGTGGCGGGAGGCTGTGCAGCCAGGGGCGTGCGGTGGCAAGCAGGCGCTGACAAGATAGCCATCGTGGCAAATGGTGGCGCCCCTGACGATCCCTTTCCGCACCGTCTAGGCGACACAGACAGGCATTTAATGCCTTTGTCCCCTGCCGTCAGGGTTAGGTATGGTACAACTGTAGTAAGCGGTGGCGCCAACCACCACCTCTTTTACCTTTTTACCCTCATCTCTGTTGCCACCTGTCGGTGACCCCTTTGGCATATAAAAGGATGCCCATGCGCAACAGGGAGGGGGGGACGATCATTTTCTGACGCTCGGCCTCACTAGCCACCCAAGTGTACTGTAGCATTCATCGCTCCCGAGCAAGAACACAAATACAAACCAAAGCAGCAGTAGGGTTTTACGCATCTGTGCGGCCCGAACCTGGGTAAACTGACCGCATCGCTCGTGCGTTCGCCTCGATCTGCTCTTCGTGCGCTCTCCGCCCCCTGCCGAACCGAAAGGGGCCTCGGTCCGCCGTGGTCCCATAGGTGTCCGAGGGATCAGCACCCCCAACAGAACCCAAAGCTAAGCACTTCTCCCATGGCAAGAACTACCAATCTAGTTGGCCAAACCAAACGGGTAATTCGAAGAGACTTGCAAAGATAACCAATCATACATAAAAGAATTCAGAGAAGATTCAAATATTATTCATAGATAGACTTGATCATAAACCCACAATTCATCGGTCTCAACAAACACACCGCAAAAAGAAGATTACATCGAATAGATCTCCACAAGAGAGGGGGAGAACTTTGTATTGAGATTCAAAGGGAGAGAAGAAGCCATCTAGCTACTAACTATGGACCCGAAGGTCTGAGGTAAACTACTCACACTTCATCGGAGGGTCTAGGATGATGTAGAAGCCCTCTGTGATGACGGCCCTCTTCCGGCGGAGCTCCGGAACAGGCCCCAAGATGGGATCTCGTGGATACAGAAAGTTGCGGCGGTGGAATTAGGTTTTTGGCTCCGGTTCTGATCGTTTGGGGGTACGTGTGTATATATGGGAGGAAGAAGTACGCCGGAGGAGCAACGAGGGGCCCATGAGGTAGGGGGGCGCGCCCTGGGGGGGCGCCCCCCACCCTCGTGACCGCCTCTTTTGTTCCTTGGAGCAGGGTCCAAGTCTCCTGGATCACGTTCGGTGAGAAAATCACGTTCCCGAAGATTTTATTCCGTTTGGACTCTGTTCGATATTCCGTTTCTTCGAAACACTGAAATAGGCAAAAACAACAATTCTGGGCTGGGCCTCCGGTTAATAGGTTAGTCCCAAAAATAATATAAAAGTGGAAAATAAAGCCCAATATAGTCCAAAACAGTAGATAATATAGCATGGAGCAATCAAAAATTATAGATACGTTGGAGACGTATCATGCATCCCCAAGCTTAATTCCTGCTCATCCTCGAGTAGGTAAATGATAAAAAGAGAATTTTTGATGCGGAGTGCTACTTGGCATAATTTCAATGCAAATCTTCTTAATTGTGGTATCAATATTCAGATTAGAAAGATTCAAGACAAAAGTTTATATTGACATAAAAATAATAATACTTCAAGCATACTAACAAAGCAATTATGTCTTCTCAAAATAACATGGCCAAAGAAAGTTATCCCTACAAAATCATATAGTCTGGCTATGCTCCATCTTCACAACACAAAGTATTTAAATTATGCACAACCCCGATGACAAGCCAAGCAATTGTTTCATACTCTAACTTTTTCAAAACTTTTTCAATCTTCACGCAATACATGAGCGTGAGCCATGGATATAGCACTATAGGTGGAATAGAATGGTGGTTGTGGAGAAGACAAAAAGGAGGGGAAGATAGTCTCACATAAACTAGGCGTATCAATGGGCTATGGAGATGCCCATCAATAGATATCAATGTGAGTGAGTAGGGATTGCCATGCAACGGGTGCACTAGAGCTATAAATGTATGAAAGCTCAACAAAAGAAACTAGTGGGTGTGCATCCAACTTGCTTGCTCAGGAAGACCTAGGGCAATTTTGAGGAAGACCATCATTAGAATATACAAGCCAAGTTCTACAATATAAAATTCCCACTAGTATATGAAAGTGACAACATATGAGAATCTCTATATGAAGAACATGGTGCTACTTTGAAGCACAATATATGAGACTCGCTATATCATGGTGCTACTTTGAAGAAAAAGTGTTAAAAAAATGATAGTAGCATTGCCCCTTTTTATTTATTTTCTTTTTTTGGGCCTTCTTTTTTTTCTTTGGCCTTTCTCTCTTTTTTTATTGGGATAATGCTCTATTGAATGATGATCATCACACTTTTATTTATTTACAACTCAATGATTACAACTCGATTCTAAAAAAAGTATGGCTCTATATGGATGCCTCTGGCGGTGTACCGGGATATGCAATGAATCAAGAGTGACAAGTATGAAGAAATTATGAACGGTGGCTTTGCCACAAATACTATGTCAACTACATGATCATGCTAAGCAATATGACAATGAAGAATGTGTCATGACGAACTAGATGGTGGAAAGTTGCATGGCAATATATCTCGGAATGGCTATGGAAATGCCATAATAGGTAGGTATGGTGGCTGTTTTGAGGAAGGTATATGGTAGGTGTATGATACCGGCGAAAGGTGCGCGGTATTAGAGAGGCTAGTAAAGGTGGAAGGGTGAGAGTGCGTATAATCCATGGGCTCAACATTAGTCATAAAGAACTCATATACTTATTGCAAAAATCTAGAAGTTATCAAAGCAAAGTATTACACGCATGCTCCTAGGGGGATAGGTTGGTAGGAAAAGACCATCGCGCGTCCCCGACCGCCACTCATAAGAAAGACAATCAATAAATAAATCATGCTCTGACTTCGTCACATAACGGTTCACCATAAGTGCATGCTACGGGAATCACAAACTTTAACACAAGTATTCTTTAAATTCACAACTACTCAACTAGCATGACTTTAATATTATCACCTCCATATCTCAAAACAATTATCATGCTTCAATCTTTTCTTAGTATTCAACACACTCAATAGAAAGTTTCACAAATCTTGAATACCAAGAATATTATTATTAAGAAAATTACCATGCTATTAAGAGACTCTCAAAATAATTTAAGTGAAGCATGAGAGATCAATAGTTTCTTTAAAACGAATCCACCACCGTGCTCTAAAAGATCTAAGTGAAGCACATAGAGCAAAATTTTAACGCTCAAAAGATATAAGTGAAGCACATAGAGTATTCTATCAAATTTTAATCCATGTATGGCTCTCTCAAAAGGTGTGTACTGCAAGGATGATTGTGGCATACTAAGACACAAAGGCACAAATAATATAAGGCGCTCCAAGCAAAACACATATCATGTTGGTGAATAAAAATATAGCTCCAAGTAAATTACCGATGGAAGTGGACGAAAGAGGGGATGCCTTCCGGGGCATCCCCAAACTTTGACTTTTTGGTGTCCTTGGATTATGTTGGGGGTGACATGGGCATCCCCAAGCTTAGGCTCTTGCCACTCCTTGTTCCATGATCCATCAAAAGAATTCACCCAAAACTTGAAAACTTCACAACACAAAACTCAAAATAAAAAACTCGTGAGCTCCGTTAGTGAAAGAAAACAAAAGACCACTTCAAGGTACTGTAGTGAACTCATTATTTATTTATATTGGTGTTAAAACTACTGTATTCCAACTTCTCTATGTATTATAAACTATTTTACTAGCCATAGATTCATCAAAATAAGCAAACAACACACGAAAAACAGAATCTGTCAAAAAAAGAACAGTCTGTAGTAATCTGTAGCTAGCGCAAGATCTGGAACCCCAAAAATTCTAAAATAAAGTTCTTGACGTGAGGAATTTATCTATTAATCATGCAAAAATAATTAAATAAATATCACTCTTCAAATAAAAATTACAGCAGTTCTCGTGAGCACTAAAGTTTCTGTTTTTTACAGCAAGTTCAACAAGACTTTCCCCAAGTCTTCCCAACGGTTCTACTTGGCACAAACACTAATTAAACACAAAAAACACAAACAAAACAGAGGCTAACTAATTTATTTATTACTAAACAGGAGCAAAAGGCAAGGAATAAAAATAAAATTGGGTTGCCTCCCAACAAGCGCTATCGTTTAACGCCCCTAGCTAGGCATAAAAGCGAGGATAGATCTAGGTATTGCCATCTTTGGTAGGCAATCCATAAGTGGCTATCATGATAGTTTCATATGGTAATTTTATTTTGTTTCTTGGAAAGTGTTCCATGCCCTTTTTAATGGAAATTGAAATCTAATATTCCCTTCCTTCATATCAATAATCGCACCAACCGTTCTAAGGAAAGGTGTACCAAGAATAATAGGGCAAGAAGGATTGCAATCTATATCAAGAACAATGAAATCTACGGGCACATAATTCCTATTTGCAACAATAAGAACATCATTAATACTTCCCATAGGTTTATTAATAGTGGAATCAGCAAGATGCAAGTTTAGAAACCAATCATCAAAATTACGGAAATCTAGCAAATCACACAAAGTCTTGGGAATAGTGGAGACACTAGCACCCAAATCACACAAAGCATAAAACTCATGATCTTTAATTTTAATTTTAATAGTTGGTTCCCACTCATCATAGAATTTTCTAGGGATAGAAACTTTCAACTCATGTTTTTCTTCATAAGATTGCATCAAGGCATCAACAATATGTTTGGTAAAGGCTTTATTTTGACTATAAGCATGTGGAGAATTTAGCACGGATTGCAACAAGGAAATACAATCAATGAAAGAGCAAATTTCATAATTAAATTCCTTGAAATCCAATATAGTGGGTTTTGCAGCATCTAGATTTTTATTTCTTTCAATCCCACTTTCATCAATTTCATCATTAAGATCTATATACTCCGAATTTTTAGAACGCCTTCTAGGTAAAGGAAGATCATATTCAGTTTCATCAAGATTAATATTGCAAAGTAAAGATTTAATAGGGGACACATCAATAACTTTTAGATCTTCATCTTTATTTTCATAGGAATTGGAGGAACACGCTTTAATAAAGGCATCTTTGGAAGCACGCATCCTAGTGGTTATTTCTTTGCACTCATCAATGGAAATTCTCATGGCTTTGAGAGACTCATTGATATCATGTTTAGGAGGAATAGATCTAAGCTTTAAATAATCAACCTCAAGAGAAATTCTATCAAGTTTCTAGCCAAATCATCAACTTTAAGCAATTTCTCCTCAAGCAAAGCGATAAAATTATTTTATGAATTCATAAACTCTTTAACACTATTCTCAAATTCAGAGGGCACCTTATTATAATTTCCATAAGAGTTGTTGTAGGAATTACCATAATTATTAGAAGGATTACTAGGTTATGGCCTAGGATTAAAATTCCCTCTATAAACGTTGTTACCAAAATTATTCCTACCAACAAAATTCACATCCATAGATTCATTGTTATTCTCAATCAAAGTAGAAAAGGCATATCATTAGGATCAGAAGAAACACTCTTAGTAGCAAATAATTTCATAAGTTCATCCATCTTTCCACTCAACACATTAATTTCTTCTATCGCATGCACTTTTTTATTAGAAGATCTTTCAGTATGCCATTGAGAATAATTAACCATAATATTATCTAGGAGTCTAGTAGCATCTCCTAAAGTGATTTCCATAAAAGTGCCTCCCGCGGCCGAATCTAAAAGATTTCTATAAGCAAAATTCAATCCGGCATAAATTTTTTGTATAATCATCCACAAATTCAAACCATGAGTAGGGCAATTACGTATCATTAATTTCATTCTCTCCCAAAATTGTGCAACATGTTCATGATCAAGTTTTTTAAAGTTCATAATATCGTTTCTAAGAGAGATGATCTTAGCAAGAGGAAAATACTTAGAGATAAAAGCATCTTTGCACTTGTTCCATGAATCAATACTATTTTTAGGCAAAGACGAAAACCAAGCTTTAGCACGATCTCTAAGCGAAAAAGGAAATAGCTTCAATTTAACGACATCATTATTGACATCTTTTTCTTTTGCATATCACATAAATCAACGAAGCTATTTAGATGAGTAGCGGCATCTTCACTAGGAAGGCCGGCGAATTGATCTTTCATAACAAGATTCAACAAAGCAGTATTAATTTCACAAGATTCAGCATCGGTAAGAGGAGCAATCGGAGTGCTAAGGAAATCATTATTATGGGTATTGGTGAAGTCACACAATTTGGTAGTATCTTGAGCCATCGCGACAAGCAAGCAATCTAACACACGAGCAAACAAAAGCAAACGGGTAAAAAGAGGCAAATAGAGAGGGAGGATAGAGAGAGAGGGCGAATAAAACGGCAAGGGTGAATTGGGGGGAGAGGAAAATGAGAGGCAAATGGCAAATAATGTAATGCGAGAGATAGGGATTGTGATGGGTACTTGGTATGTTGACTTTTTGCGTAGACTCCCCGGCAACGGCGCCAGAAATCCTTCTTGCTACGTCTTGAGCTTGCGTTGATTTTCCCCGAAGAGGAAGGGATGATTCAGCAAAGTAGCGTAAGTATTTCCCTCAGTTTTTGAGAACCAAGGTATCAATCCAGTAGGAGGACATGCTCAAGTGCCTTGTACCTGCACAAAACGATAGCTACTCGCAACCAACACGATTAGGGGTTGTCAATTCCTTCATGGTCACTTACGAGAGTGAGATCTGATAGATATAATATTTTTGGTATTTTTGGTATAAAGATGCAAAGTAAAAAAGAAAAGCAAGATTAAAGTGATGGAGATTGATATGATGAGAATAGACCTGAGGGCCATAGGTTTCACTAGTGTCTTCTCTCAAGAGCATAAGTATTCTACGGTGGGTGAACAAATTACTGTTGAGCAATTGACAGAATTGAGCATAGTTATGACAATATCTAGGCATGATCATGTATATAGGCATCACGTCTGTGACAAGTAGATCGAAACGATTCTGCATCTACTACTATTACTCCACTCATCGACCGCTATCCAGCATGCATCTAGAGTATTAAGTTAAAAACAGAGTAACGCCTTAAGCAAGATGACATGATGTAGAGAGATAAATTCATGCAATATGAAATAAACCCCATCTTGTTATCCTCGATGGAAACGATAAAATACGTGCCTTGCTGCCCCTTCTGTCACTGGGTAAGGACACCGCAAGATCGAACCCAAAGCTAAGCACTTCTCCCATGGCAAGAACTACCAATCTAGTTGGCCAAACCAAACGGATAATTCGAAGTGACTTGCAAAGATAACCAATCATACATAAAAGGATTCAGAGAAGATTCAAATATTATTCATACATAGACTTGATCATAAACCCACAATTCATCATTCTCAACAAACACACCGCAAAAAGAAGATTACATCGAATAGATCTCCACAAGAGAGGGGGAGAACTTTGTATTGAGATTCAAAGAGAGAGAAGAAGCCATCTAGCTACTAACTATGGACCCAAAGGTCTGAGGTAAACTACTCACACTTCATCGGAGGGGCTAGGATGATGTAGAAGCCCTCCGTGATGACGGCCCTCTTCCGGCGGAGCTCCGGAACAGGCCCCAAGATGGGATCTCGTGGATACAGAAAGTTGCAGCGGTGGAATTAGGTTTTTGGCTCCTGTTCTGATTGTTTCGGGGTACGTGTGTATATATAGGAGGAAGAAGTACGCCGGAGGAGCAACGAGGGGCCCATGAGGCAGGGGGCGTGCCCTGGGGGGCGTCCCCACCCTTCTGACCGCCTCTTTTGTTCCTTAGAGCAGGGTCCAAGTCTCCTGGATCACGTTCGGTGAGAAAATCACGTTCCCGACGATTTTATTCCATTTGGACTCCGTTTGATATTCCGTTTCTTCGAAACACTGAAATAGGCAAAAAAACAGCAATTCTGGGCTGGGCCTCTGGTTAATAGGTTAGACCCAAAAATAATATAAAAGTGGGAAATAAAGCCCAATATAGTCCAAAACAGTAGATAATATAGCACGGAGCAATCAAAAATTATAGATACGTTGGAGATGTATCAGGCATCCCCTCTTTCGTCTACTTCTATTGGTAACTTTACTTGGAGCTATATTTTTATTCACGACATGATATGTGTTTTGCTTAGAGCGTCTTTTATGATTTGAGTCTTTGCTTATTAGTTTACCACAATCATCCTTGCTGTACACACCTTTTGAGAGAGCCATACATGATTTGGAATTTGATAGAATACTCTATGTGCTTCACTTATATCTTTTGAGCTTTATAGTTTTGCTCTAGTACTTCACTTATATCTTGTTGAGCACGGTGGTGGATTTGTTTTATAGAAACTATTGATCTCGCATGCTTCACTTAGATTATTTTGAGAGTCTTAATAGCATGGTAATTTTCTTAAAATCCTAATATGCTTGGTATGCAAGATTAATATTAAAACTTTCGTATGAGTGTGTTGAATACTAAGAAAAGTTTGATGCTTGATGCTTGTTTTGAGATATGGAGGTAATAATATCAAAGTCATGCTAGTTGAGTAGTTGTGAAATTGAGAAATACTTGTGTTGAAGTTTGCAAGTCCCGTAGCATGCACGTATGGTAATCGTTATGCAACAAATTTGAAGCATGATGTGTTATTTGATTGTCTTCCTTATGAGTGGCGGTCGGGGACGAGCGATGGTCTTTTCCTACCAATCTATCCCCCTAGGAGCATGCACATAGTGCCGAGGTTTTTGATGACTTGTAGATTTTTGCAATAAGTATGTGAGTTCTTTATGACTAATGTTGAGTCCATGGATTATACGCACTCTCACCCATCCATCCTTGCTAGCCTCTTCGGTACAGTGCATTGCCCTTTCTCACATTGAGAGTTGGCGCAAACTTCGCCGGTGCATCCAAACCCCGTGATATGATACGCTCTTTCACACATAAACCTCCTTATATCTTCCTCAAAACAGCCACCATACCTACCTATTATGGCATCTCCATAGCCATTCCGAGATATATTGCCATGCAACTTTCCACCATTCCGTTTATCATGACACATACATCATTGTCATATTTCTTAGCATGCTCATGTAGTTGACATAATATTTGTGGCAAAGCCGCCGTTCATAATTCTTTCATACAAGTCACTCTTGGTTCATTGCATATCCCAGTACACCGTCGGAGGCATTCATATTGAGTCATCTTTGTTCTAGTATTGAGTTGTAATCATTGAGTTGTAAATAAATAGAAGTGTGATGATCATCATTATTAGAGCATTGTCCCAAGTGAGGTATAAAAAAAGAAAGGCCATAAAAAAAGAGAAGCCCCCCCCCCCCGAAAAAAGAAAGGCCACAAAAAAGAAGAAGAGAAGGCCCAAAAATAAAAAATGAGAGAAAAAGCGAGAAGGGACAATGTTACTATCCTTTTACCACACTTGTGCTTCAAAGTAGCACCATGATCTTCATAGTAGAGAGTCTCTCATATTATCACTTTCATATACTAGTGGGAATTTTTCATTATAGAACTTGGCTTGTATATTCCAACAATGGGCCTCCTCAAGTGCCCTAGGTCTTCGTGAGCAAGCAAGTTGGATGCACACCCAGTAGTTTCTTGTGTTGAGCTTTCATACATTTATAGCTCTAGTGCATCCGTTGCATGGCAATCCCTACTCCTTGCATTAACATCAATCGGTGGGCATCTCCATAGCCCATTGATTAGCCTCGTTGATGTGAGACTTTCTCCTTTTTTGTCTTCTCCACATAACCCCCTCATTATATTCTATTCCACCCATAGTGCTATGTCCATGGCTCGCGCTCATATATTGCGTGAAAGTTTATAGGTTTGAGATTACTAAAGTATGAAACAATTTCTTGGCTTGTCATCGGGGTTGTGCATGATGAGAGCATTCTTGTGACGAAAATGAAACATGACTAAACTATATGATTTTGTACGGATGAACTTTCTTTGGCCATGTTATTTTGAGAAGACATAATTGCTTAGTTAGTATGCTTGAAGTATTATCATTTTTATGTCAATATGAACTTCTGTCTTGAATCTTTTGGATATGAATATTCATACCACAATTAAGAAGAATTACATTAAAATTATGCCAAGTAGCACTTCTGTTTTTATCATTTACCTACTCGAGGACGAGCAGGAATTAAGCTTGGGGATGCTTGATACGTCTCCAACGTATCTATAATTTTTGATTGCTCCATGCTATATTATCTACTGTTTTAGACATTATTGGGCTTTATTTTCCACTTTTATATTATTTTTGGGACTAACCTATTAACCGGAGGCCCAGCCCAGAATTGATGTTTTTTGCCTGTTTTAGGGTTTCGAAGAAAAGGAATATCAAATGGAGTCCAAACGGAATGAAACCTTCGGAAACGTGATTTTCTCATCAGATAAGATCCAGGAGACTTGGACCCTCCGTCAAGAAAGCCATGAGGTGGTCATGAGGGTGGAGGGCGCGCCCCTGCCTCGTGGGCCCCTCGGAGCTCCACCGACGTACTTCTTCCTCCTATATATATCCACGTACCCCCAAACGATCGGGGACGGAGCCAAAAACCAAATTCCACCGCTGCAACTTTCTGTATCCACGAGATCCCATCTTCGGGCCTGTTCCGAAGCTCCGCCGTAGGGGGCATCGATCATGGAGGGCTTCTACATCATCATACAAGCCCCTCCGATGAAGTGCCAGTAGTTTACTTCAGACCTACGGGTCCATAGCTAGTAGCTAGATGGCTTCTTCTCTCTTTTTGGATCTCAATACAATGTTCTCCCCCTCTCTCAAGGAGATCTATTCGATGTAATCTTCTTTTTGCGGTGTGTTTGTTGAGACCGATGAATTGTGGGTTTATGATCAAGTCGAGAATAATATTTGAATCTTCTCTGAATTCTTTTATGTATGATTGGTTATCTTTGCAAGTCTCTTCAAATTATCAGTTTGGTTTGGCCTACTAGATTGGTTTTTCTTGCCATGGGAGAAGTTCTTAGCTTTGGGTTCAATCTTGCGGTGTCCTTTCCCAGTGACAGAAGGGGCAGCAAGGCACGTATTGTATTGTTGCCATCGAGGATAACAAGATGGGGTTTTTTTTATCATATTGCATGAAACTATCCCTCTACATCATGTCATCTTGCTTAAGGCGTTACTCTGTTTTTAACTTAATACTCTAGATGCATGCTTGATAGCGGTCGATGAGTGGAGTAATAGTAATAGATGCAGAATCGTTTCAGTCTACTTGTCTCGGACGTGATGCCTATATACATGATCATACCTAGATATTCTCATAACTATGCTCAATTCTGTCAATTGCTCAACAGTAATTTGTTCACCCACCGTAGAATACTTATGTTCTTGAGAGAAGCCACTAGTAAAACCTATGCCCCCCGGGTCTCTTTCTCATCATATCAATCTCCATCACTTTATTATTACTTTGCTTTTACTTTTTTACTTTGCATCTCTATACGAAAAATACAAAAAATATTATTTATCATCTCTATCAGATCTCACTTTCGTAAGGGACCGTGAAGGGATTGACAACGCCTAAGTGCGTTGGTTGCGTTGAGCTATTGTTTTTGTGTAGGTACGAGGGACTCGAGCGTAGCCTCCTACTGGATTGATACCTTGGTTCTCAAAAACTGAGGGAAATACTTACGCTACTTTGCTGCATCATCCCTTCCTCTTTGGGGAAATCCAACGCAGTGCTCAAGAGGTAGCAAACCTCTTCAACCGCTTCAAAAGAAACGACAATGAGGATGTTCAGCTCACGTTTGATCGCCTCACTGACATCACAAATGAGCTTCATGCTCTCGGCGCTACTGAGATCACCAAGCATGAAATCTTCAAGACACTCCTGAGATCACTTGACAGCTCATTTGACACCCTAGCCGTGATGATTCAAGAACGCCCTGATTTCAAGACACTCGATCCGTCTGACATACTTGAGAGGCTCAACAGACATGAGTTTCAGCTTTCTGAGAAAAGAGATATCTACGGTCCCAACTATGGCCGAACTCGTGCTTTGAAGGAAAAGCTGTTTCCTCATCTGAAGAAGAATCTGACTGCAGTTTTGGTGATCCTGAAGACATTGGAAAGGAGCTTGCTATGCTTGTGAAGAAGTTCCAGAAATTCACCAAGAAGAAAGGCTTCAGAAAGTCTTCACGGTCCAGCTCAAGAAATGATGAAGCTTCTACTCATGAGTACAAGAAGAGAACATGCCACAAATGCAAGAAACCTGGTCACTACATCTCTGAGTGTCCGCAATGGGACAATGAAAACAACAACAAGAAGAAGAGCAAGGAATATGATTGTGATGACAAGAAGAAGAAGAAATCCTCAAAGTCTTCTTCCAAGTCTTCATCAAAGTCTTCATCACACAAGAAGAGCTCATCTAGCAAGGCTCGTGCTTTTGTTGGCAAGGAGATGGATTCAGATGACGAGTCTGCTTTTGAGGAGGCGGAGGTGGAGTCTGAGGAGGAGTCCGACTCTGGCATTGCAAGTCTGGCTACAGCCTATGTTGCCAAGTCCATCTTCAACACTGAAGACAATGGCTCTGTCACCTATGCTGATGCTAATGACAAGGACTACTTCGCTCCCACCTACTGCTTCATGACACGTGGTGCCAAGGTAAACTCACGCGATGCTTACTTTTAAACATCAAGTGAAGATGACTCTGATTGTGAATCCAAACCCAGCTACAAAACACTTGCTAAAATTGCAACTGAACAACAGAAAGCTATGGAACATATTCAAAAACTGTTAGACAAAAGCGATGACCTGTTGGACGTAGAAATGACCCGATCTCAGTCCTTAATTGAAGACATAAAAAATATTCATGTTAAGTATGAGGAATTTGAAAGTCGTCATGAAACGCTCTCAACTACTCATGAAAAACTTTCCTATGATTATCTTCAAAGGAAGCATGAACTTGAGAAATTGAGAGCAGTTCATGAAGATCTTCAAAAAGAAAACGAGTCACTTCGCGCTCAACAGATCAGTCCCGCTAAGGAACGATTTGAACTACCATGTCTAAAATGCCTTGAGCGTGATAACGCTACTTCTGTTGCTAAATTTTCTACTACTGCTACTGTTGCAAAATCTTCAACTGTTTGTGTGGTAACTAACCCCTCTGCTGAGGATGCCACTGCTATTGCTGATGAAAATGCTTGGTTGAAGACATTGCTTGAAACAGGGATGTACAAAAGTCTCAAAGGGCATCAGACACTATGTGATGTCCTCAAAAGGCATATTCTGAATCGAAACCCTAGGAAAGAGGGTGTTGGGTTCGAAAGGAAAATGAATGTTGATGGCTCTTACTAGAAGCCTGAGCAGTACCCCAAAACTACATGGGTTGCTGCAAAGGAACCTTCAGTGGACTCATCCACCCTATCTGGCTTCACTTGTTCTAACCCTATTATCATTGATGAATCCTTTGATGCAAACTATAAACTGTTTAAGAATCAGAATGGTGAAGTGTTTGCCAGGTATATTGGTACTAACTGTAGGAATGGGCCACCTATGAAGAAAATCTGGGTGCCCAAAAGGTGTCTGGAGAATCTTCTAGTGAATGTCGTTATGACACCACAACGGAAGAAGACAAACCCCAGACCAAAGGCTTCATATGGTCCAAAGGATTCATACAGACACAGGACTCACCTAAGTCACCCTAACGCTGATGTTTTGCAGGGAAACTATACTCAGGACTATGAATATGAGCGTGTTTCAAACCGCCATGTTCATAAAACCAAGAACTACTCTGCTTATTCTTATGAGTATTATTCACCTCCAGCAAGACTATTTGCTAGGGCTCCAAAGCCAAAGTTCTCAGATGCTGCACTTAGACTCATTGCTTCGAAGCCACCCCTGAAAATGTGGGTGGTTAAGAAGACTTAACTCTCTTTTGCAGGGAAAGGTCTCCAGCCGGTAATCAAAGGCGTC
Source organism: Triticum monococcum (assembly GCA_034509565.1). Lineage (NCBI taxonomy): Eukaryota > Viridiplantae > Streptophyta > Magnoliopsida > Poales > Poaceae > Triticum > Triticum monococcum. The sequence continues at coordinate 567,285,740 of CM067843.1, read as the reverse complement.
AGATGCTATTACTGGGGACCTAAGACATCTTGAGAGGCACAAGATTGAATGCCCAAATGGTCTTATTATGTATTTCATTCCTGAGTTGCTTGCTATTCATCCTATCAGTCCTAACCTCGATCTAAGCTTTCATAATCCACTTGCTCGTCAAATGTTTATGCTTCACAATACTCTTTGTGAAGCCTATCCCCCTAACTGCACTGTAGGGTATGACACCAGCTGCTTCAGAATGGATTATTGATAGTGGATGCACGAACCACATGACTGGCGATCGAAGTCTTCTCATGGACTCAACCTTACGTCCATTTGACAAGAGTCACATCACATTTGCTGACACTGGTAAAAGCAAGGTATTGGGCCTTGGTAGAGTTGCAATCTCAAAGGATCAACACATGGATATAGTGATGCTTGTTGAATGCCTTGGTTTCAACTTAAAGTCTGTCTCAATGCTTTGTGACTTGAACATGATTGTGATATTTGGAAAATATCGTTGCCTTGTTCTAATGGAATCTGACAAGTCTCTAGTCTTTGAAGGGTATCGGAAAGATGATTTGTACATGGTAGATTTCTCAGTAGGACCATAGCTTGCCGTATGTCTTCTTGCAAAAGCTTCAGAGTGCTGGCTCTGGCATCAGAGGCTAGGGCATGCTGGCATGAGGAACTTGCATACTCTCACAAAGAAGAAGCACGTCATAGGCATCGAAGGTGTCAAATTCAAGAAGGATCACTTATGCGGTGCCTGCGAAGCTGGAAAGATGACAAGGGCCAAGCATCCCTCGAAGACAATCATGACAACAACTCAACCCTTTGAACTGCTACACATGGACCTATTTGGACCTACTCACTACTCTACTCTAACTACTACTGCTTGTCTCTATGGCTTCGTCATTGTTGATGATTATTCAAGATATACATGGATGCATATAATTCTCTACAAGACTCAAGTGCAGGATGTCTTTAGATGATTCGCCAACCATGCTATGAACAACTATGGCGTCAAGATCAAGCATATCAGAAGTGACAATGGCACAGAATTCAAGAACACCGGCCTCGACACTTATCTTGATACATTGGGCATCACTCATGAGTTCTCATCTCCGTACACGCCGCAGCAGAATGGCATCATGGAGCGTAAGAACAGAACACTGATTGAGATGGCTCGAATGATGCTTGATGAATACAAGACTCCATAGAAGTTCTGGCCTGAAGCTATTGATTCTGCATGTCATGTCATCAACCGTGTTTATCTTCACAAGCTTCTGAAGAAGACATCCTATGAACTCCTTACTAGTAAGAAGCCAAATGTCAGTTACTTCAGAGTATTTGGTGCTAGGTGCTGGATCAAGGATCCACATCACACTTCAAAATTTGCACCGAAAGCACATGAAGGTATTATGCTTGGTTGCGGAAAGGATTCGCACTCCTACAGAGTCTTCAACCTCTTTCACTATAAAGTGGTTGAAATTGTGGATGTGCGGTTCGATGAAACTAACGGCTCGCAAAGAGAGCACCTGCCAAATGTGCTAGATGAAATTCCGCCTAGTGAATCCATCAAGCTTATGGGAACTGGAGAAATCATACCGTCTAAAGCTCGGGCTGAAGAGGAACTTATCATTTCTGCACCTAGTCAACCTGAAGATTATGCTCATCCCAAAGACAATCCTCCTAATGATGACAATGATCAGCAAGAGCAAAATCTTCGACCAATTCATCCTCGTGTTGCAAATGAAGTACAAATTGAGAAGATAATTGATAGCATCAATGCACCTGGTCCACTCACTCGTTCAAGAGAAACATAGCTAGCAAATTTCTGTGGGCACTTTGCATTTGTCTCAATATCTGAACCCAACAAAGTTGCTGAAGCCTTCATGGAACCTGAATGGATTCAAGCTATGCAAGAAGAGCTTCAACAGTTCGAGCTGAACAATGTGTGGGAACTGGTCAAGCGTCCTGATCCTCGTAAACACAATATCATAGGCACTAAATGGATATATTGCAACAAGCAAGATGAGCATGGTCAAGTTGTCAGAAACAAGGCTCGTCTCGTTGCTCAAGGATACACTCAAGTTGAAGGTATTGACTTCGATGAAACATTTGCTCCTGTGGCTAGGCTTGAAGCCATTCGCATACTGCTAGCCTACGCAAATGATCATAACATCCTTCTGTATCAAATGGATGTGAAGAGTGCCTTTCTCAATGGCAAGATTGAAGAAGAAGTGTATGTTGCACAACCGCCTGGCTTTGAAGATCCAAAACACCTTGATATGGTATACAAGCTCAATAAGGCACTGTATGGCCTTAAACAAGCCCCTCGTGCTTGGTATGACACACTCAAAGACTTCCTGAAGAGCAAAGGCTTCAAACATGGTTCCCTGGATCCCACACTTTTCACGAAGACATATGATGGTGAACTGTTTGTGTGCCAAATATATGTGGATGACATTATCTTTGGTTGCACTAATCAAAAATATAGTGATGAGTTTGGACACATGATGCAAGAGCAATATCAGATGTCCATGATGGGTGAGCTGAAGTTCTTCCTTGGTCTTCAAATACGTCAGCAAAGCAATGGCATCTTCATATCTCAAGAGAAATACCTCAAAGACTGCCTGAAGAAGTTTGGAATGTAAGACTGCAAAGGTTACACGACGCCAATGCCACCCAAAAGTCATCTGGGTCCTGACGCCAATGGTAAAGAGTTCGACCAAAAGGTATACCACTCCATGATTGGTTCTTTACTTTATTTATGTGCATCTAGGCTGGATATCATGCTTAGTGTTTGCATGTGTGCCCGATTCCAAGCGGCACCAAAGGAATCGCATCACTTAGCTGTGAAGTGAATTCTTCGATATTTGGCTTACACCCCAACACTAGGATTATGGTATCCAAAGGGCTCAGAGTTTGATCTAGTTGGATTCTCAGATGCTGATTATGCTGGTGACAAGGTGGATTGCAAGTCTACGTCAGGCACATGTCACTTTCTAGGACGATCACTTGTTTGTTGGTCTTCAAAGAAGAAAAACTGTGTATCTCTCTCCACTTCTGAATCTGAATACATTGCTGCTGGATCTTGCTACGCTCAGCTTCTATGGATGAAGCAAACACTCAAAGACTATGGCATCCATCTGAAGCAAGTACCACTCTACTGCAACAATGAAAGCGCCATCAAGATTGCCAACAACCCAGTTCAGCACTCGAAGGCAAAGCACATTGAAATTCGTCATCACTTTCTTAGAGATCATGTCATGAAGGAAGATATTGATATCATTCACATCAACACTAAAGAGAAACTGGCAGATATCTTCACAAAGCCCTTGCATGAGAAAGGTTTTGCAAGTTGCAGTGTGAGCTAAATATCTTGGAATCCTCAAATGTCCAGTGATTAGACACACATCCTAACACTTATGCATGTTGATGACTTACATGTGCAACACATGAAGTAACGTATATCTTCAACTAATGAAGACTTACACTCTAAGCGTGAATACATTAATGCGGAATTTGACTTCGGAGTGCCACGATAATTGTGCGCCGTGTCTGGGTCTAATACTTCCTATACGGTGGGTAACGCCACCAGCAAACTTTTGTTTGGAGTGTTTTCTGTTGGCGTTACATTTGCAAAGTCTTCGCATTTGGTTTGTCTTCAATATTTACATGACTTCATGTTTATCTTCACAATGTTGATTTGGTCTTATTCTGATATATTCGTATATTAGTGTTCTGTCCTCTACAACATTCACTTATAGCTATGTCTTCTCATTTGAATCTTTGAATTTAAGTGAATGTGATCGGATCCTAACCTCTCTATGCTCCCTTCTCAAATCTATCTATCCAAATCATATGCATTCTATTGAAACTGTCGAATGTCTTCTCTGCGTCCTTGTCAGCAGAAGATACAGAGACAAACATTAAATCTGTTTTAAATGCTCAATCCTTTTTGCCTGAAAAACGGAGAAGCGGGAACGACCACATGACAATCCAGGCATGCGTGGGAACATGGAACAACTTCCAATGTGTTGCATGTTCTCCACGTGTCCCTCAGATGTGAACCACCAGGGGCACCTGCGTAATAATGTTGTGCCATCCCTGCCCTTATAAATACACGCCACACCCCAGTCATTATCTCTTCTTCCACTTCTCCTTCTCGCACAAACCCTAGCGCCACCGCTAGCTCTCGACGACGCCGGCGACGAAGCGCCTAGCTACCATGACCTCATCGACACCGTCCTCACGCCGGCCGCGGACATCGTCTTCTCCGCCGTCGCCGTAGGTGTCCTCCGTCGCCAAGTTAGGGCATGGAAGATCGAACTGCTCGGCCTCATCTTCTACTCCGTCTAGCAGTTCTTCGTGTGGTAAATAAAACCTCCTTTTTACTGTCCATTTGATCCGATAGATTCATCCTTTTCAACCACAAGTGGTTTCTGTCCCTACAAATTTGGATCTATCATGTTCTGCATCTCATAACATGCCTAGTATATTCACTTATGGTTCACAAAGTAGGTAGATTCCTCACTTGTACTTATTCTTGGATTCGTACAAATCTGGAACCAGCTCTCAACATATGAGTGAATGTCTTCGCACTATGAGGTCAATGTCTTCTAAACTGATTTATCTTCAAAATCTTCTGAGAATGCATATGACCTCTTCCCCTTCCCTCGCATCTCTAATGCTGTCACAGGTACATGTCCTTCGGAGAATCCCTTGGTTCTCATAGTCTGCATTCATTTGCAGAGTTCTTACAATGTCACATTAATTCTCCCGAAGCCAGTTCCTGTCTGACCAGCAGATGGAAGCCTCTGCAAGATCTGAAGCCATTCAGTCTGAACTTCATGGCAACTGAGAAATCAGTCAGGAAGGGCGGCAAACAGTGCTGTGGGAACACAGCTAAGGACCTGCCACCAGATCTCTATGAGCTATACAAGTTAGATCCTGAAGAGACCTATGGTTAACGCAAGAATCGAATCCAATGGATTTGAAGAAATTGGGCAGAGGAATGGTTCAAGTACAAATTTGTCACTGATGAATATGCTGAAAAGAATGCCATCAAGAGCCCCTGGGATGATATTATATACAAAGGTCTTCAGCCCAAGTCCAAGTCCGAAGCCATTGCTCAAGGCTTCTACGCTTGCATGGTCCGTGGACCTCAGCCTGCTAATGCCGACCCATCCAGTCTACTATGGTGTCGTGAAGACAATCTCTTTAAGCGCAACTTCTGGTTTGCCAAAGAGTCTGCAAAGAAGAACAAGAAGGACCTTGGTCTAGACTTCAACCCGGGTCCACCAGCTCCTCATGCCGATGGCACCCGTGATGCCGAACCCAATATCATCGGGCCTTTCTACAACCTCGACGGTCTCCTCACTCACATTGTTGTTCAGGGGGCAGCCGTGGAGCACTCTACAGATGACGCTGATTCTGATGAAGCGCCTGCTCCTCCCAAGCCACAGAAGCAGAAGAGACCAAAGGCTTCAAAGCCCTCCTCTGCACCAAAAGCTTCGCATGAGAAGCCTCTGGCCGCTGCACCTCCTGAAGCCAGTGTGCAGTCTGAAGATCTCTCACGCATCTCCAAGACTGAGAAGAAGAAGAAGCCCATTCAAATCTCTGGTCAAGCACTGATCCCAGCTGCCGTTCCGAGGAATGAGAATGAAGCCATTGATCTGTCAAGTGACGACGATCTAGGCGATGATGCTCTTGAGCTGCTGATAAAGAGCAAGGAAGAGGCGGAGATCTTCAATGATATACCCCTGTTTGATGTGGACATCTTGAACAACTTCATTGATGAATGGTTTGAAAACCCCAGCATCAACCTCGAAGACCTTGAGCTTCCAATTGGCATCGATGTCTCTTTCCACAGTGCCATTGCTTCTGAGCTGGCGCTGGCTCACAATATTGTTGAACTGAAGAACAAGATTTATTATGAGAAGGCTCGGTTCAAGAAGAATATGGCTAACCTCAGCGTGGCTGATGTTCAAAGCTTCAAGCAGACACTGCATGAGCTCAAGGAGTAGTTTCACCAGAAACGCCAGGAAGCAAAGGGTTCAAGAGAGAGAATGAAATACTTTGCCGAGAAAAGTGTTCAAGCTCACAATGAAGCTGAAAAGCGTAAGGCTCTGGGGCGCCCTAGCATCGACCCCAGAATGGCTACAAAGAAGAAGAAGCCTGATGTGGCCCAAGCCGAAGCATCAAGGCAGGAAGAACCCCGCATTGTCTTCCCAGCCAATATGACAAGCTCGAAGCCTAAGGTCCCCACAACTGCTTCAGAACTCAAGAAAATAAGGGCAGCTGAAGCCGAAGCCCGAAAGCGCAAGACCAAGAACACCACTAACGACGCTCCACCGACCAAGAAGAAAAAGACCAAGAAGAAAGATTGGGCTGCTCCCACATAGCCCCTTCTCGTCGAGCCAATCTCAGTTGCTCGCCCTACGTCTGAACACCATGAGCGCCATTTGATAGTTCATGAGCCTACTACCACAGAGGCTCCTGAAGCTGAAGAAGATCCAACTATTGACCCCACCGCAACTGAAGACATTGGTCCCCAAGACAATGTTGAAGATGATGAAGTACTTCCTCAGATCGAGCACAACATGGTATCATCGCCTGTTTTGACGAACAGCGAACTCATCAGGATTGGTCGTCCCTTGACGCCAATTGCTCATGATCCATGGGCTGATCACCCTCAAGACTCTCCAAGTACTCCCCCACCTCAAGCCACCACTCCGGTGCTTGAAGATGATGACTTTGTGGTCCAGCCGACTCCCTCTCCAAAGGCGTCGCCCGCACTCCGCAGGCTTCGCAAAGGACCAAGGCCACAAGTCACTCTATCGAGCGTTCCAAACGGAGAAGAGCAACATAATTCAGTGGCACGACAAGTGTTCCCTGACACCACTCCAACTGTGAATGTCTCTGAGTCCGAAGCAAAAGCTGCTGAAGTCATTCCGTCTGCATCAGCCGATGAACAAGAAGAACCAAGAGAAGAAGAAGAATGTGTTGCTACACCCCCGTCCAACCCTGAAGTTGTTCTCGAGAAGAACGTGTCCGACCCTCCAGCTACTCGAGTGGAGGTTGAAAATTCTGAGGCGGCCACTAACACCAATACTTAAGCCAATGACGTTGTCATGGCCGAAGCTAATGTGGCGCCTAAAGCCAATGTGGTGCCAGAAGTGAATGCACCTGAAGCCAATGCCGCACCACAGCTCAAAGCCAATGCCTCTGCTCCTGTACCACCTCCAAGGCCACACACCATCGAGCAAGCATATGATCGTGGTCAGCTTGTGACTGTTCGCTGGCCCATTCTGGTTCCTCTACCTGCTCCCAAACCTCAATTTGACTATCATGTGGAGCACAGGCCTCAGGTCCAGAAGCCGAAGCCAAGGCTGCCAAGGTTTCCAGGTACTGCAACTTCACCAGGATCATTTAATGTGAATGGCTTCATAGCACACAACACCTTCTTTGATAGTGCCAAGAACCCCTACTCCTAGCCAAGAATTTCATCTGATCGATTCTGGAGCTAGCAGCAGCGCAATTACTATTCCTGTGTTCTCTATGATCAAGGGCGCATCTTTCCCCATATGCATCTCGATAGTGAAGCTATTGCTGGACTGCCCTGCTTAGAAGAGGCACTTGACTGTTTCCGTGATGCTGGTCTCCTGAACTTTGTGACTGCTAAAGAGCATTGGAATGAAGAGCTTCTGCTACAATTTTATGCTACCCTCACATTCGCGGCTACAACAGGGATCCGAAGACTTGGATCCTTGAGTGGATGATAGGAGATGTACACCATGAAGCCAAAGCCCAAGACATCATTGAGCTTACTGCCCTGCCCACTCCTGGTGAACACTATGAACCAGGTTGTCAGCTGCACCAGAATGCTTCGGAAAGCATCTTCCAGAAGCCAGAGCTGAACATGAGCCAAATGCTGAGCATGATGAAGCCACTGCCCCAAGATGTTGAATATCCACATGAGTTATTTGTTGAAGACCTAGAGTATCTACCCCACACTATTTATCATATCATCAGACGAACTCTATGGCCTGTCAAAGGACACTCTCCTCCAGCGAAGCTTGAAGGAGCAATGAAGATATTAGTTTTCTATATCTTCAATGGCATCAGCTTGAATGCTCAAGACTTCTTCATCAGGCAATTGGCTGCATCTGGCTCTGATACATTCGGTCTGAAGTTCTATGCTACATGGGTAATGCGCCTCATCAAGCTTCACTCTGCTATCAACTATCAGCCTTCTGCGCGCAATCTTCTCATATTCTTGCCAGAGGTTGATCTGTCTGTCGAAGCCATATACCCAGAGCCTACCAAGGAGCCAATTTATCTTCACAACGTCGATCATCAAAGTTTCACCCAACCCATTGACGGAGTTCAGGCCATCACTCGTGTTTATCCTTGGCAATACACGTGCCCCTCATGCCCAAAGTGAAGCCACTGAAAGCACAATTGCCCAAAGGCCTCGGAAGCGATCTCGTGTTCTCAATGTCTGAGAGCTTGTAGTCGCCCTACATTAGAAACAAGATAAGCATCATGACTGGCTCAAGTGTCAAATGCATAGCCTCTTGGTGGATGTCAATCGCATTCGCAACCTTGCCACCAAGAATGTGTTTGTCACTCATGAAACCTATTGCCGGTCGTGGAAGAGTCTGACTTTGCTGAGCTCTGAAGATGATCTTCAATAGGATGGCTTCACAGAGAGATTCAAGTTTGATTCCACTCCTCCCCGGACCGCTCACTTGCGTCGGACTCCCTCACTCGAAGACTCTGACTATTCCTCCTCAACTGCAACTATTAATGCCAGAGTCATTGATGACCAAGATGATGCTACTTCACCACCTCCAACTTCGGCGCATATCGACACTGCACCAAGTTCGTCTGCACCACCAAACCTCAACGATGACCCTGCTGCTTCGCCTACTCCTCATGAGAACGAGTAGAAAGCTCTATGTCTTCAAACCTTTTTGGTCATTACTGACAAAAGGGGGAGAAGCATATGAGTTGATAGTCTTCAAGCAGGTCCATATGGGTGGTTGCTATACTTTTGCTACATTTGCCAAGTGCTTACAACTCTCGCTTTTGATACATTTGGTTCTTTGAGTTGTAACACTTAAACCTGATGGTCGTCTGCTACTTTTTTGTCAACTATGTGATGCGATGATAAATTCCGCATGTGTGACGATAAATTCCGCACAAAGTCATTTTGCAGACATCCATTTTTCATTATGCATGTCATTATCTTTGTTATATCTCTACATGCATGATGAATTGTCTTCATAAGTTGAAGAGGATCTCCACAAGTACAACCTGCCATGTGCATTTGCATTCGAAAGCAAAATACTTATATGCACATCTTCAGGGGGAGCCTTTTTGCTACTTACAAACACAATACCTCAATCCTTTACAATTTCACATACTTTTATCCCTGTTGAAAACTTCAACCAGTTTGTCATCAATGACCAAAAATGGGGAGATTGTAAGTGCATCCAGTGCCACCCCTAGTTGGTTTTGGAGTATTGATGACAAACCTGGTTGAGGGACTAATGTGTTTGTGAGAATTGCAGGATAACACAGGTAGTAGCCCCTCATTGATTCAGTTTACCTACCGGAGATGACCCCTAAAATGTGTGAAGACATTGAAGATAATGGTGGTATGTGAAGATATTCATATTGAAGACTATGACATGAGAAGACATCGCATGAAGACTTTGGAGCGCGAAGACATAGTTGTTTCGTAGTTTCATTTTCTTCTTCGTTGAGTCATAGGAACCACTGTACTGTTAAGTGGGGTCCAAGTGAACAAAGTCAGAGTGACTAAAGTGATGCTCAACCAAATCCTAAGTCTTCGAGCGAAGACAATGAGAGCAAATCTTATCCAGAGCTGGATAAGTCAGCTTTACTTGTAGCCCAAGTCAAGCTGCCGCGTGTGTTTGAAATCTGGCCGTTGGAACACGCGTCAGTTCCTTAGTGAAGCAGGGTCATTTTGGACAAATTAGGTCGGGTTGCCTAGTGGCTATAAATAGCCCACCCCTCCACCATAAATTGGTGGCTGCTTAGAGTTAGTGCACGGCTTTTGTCGTTTGAGAGCAACCCACCTCCAAGCCTTTAAGAGAGAAATCCTTGCGAGGACAAAGCCCTAAACACCCAGAGCCAAAGAGTGTTAGGCATCACTGAAGTCTGTCTGTCTGTGTGATCTGAAGACTTTTTACACTTGAGGACTTTGAATCCTCCAGCCAGTTAGGCATCGCGTTCTGAGCATCCTAGACTCATTGTGGATCTTTGGTGAACGAAGTCTGTGAAGGTTTGGAAGTCTACCTTGAAGACTTACCTGAGTGATTGGGTGAGGATTGGGTGTCCTTAGTTCAAGGGGAATAAGGTGAAGACACGATCTTCTGAGTTGAATCCCAGCCTCCCTAACCAGACATACAGTTGTCACAACAATTGGAACAAATCCAAAAAATCCTTTGTCTTCACCAAGCAACTGGTTCTATCTCTTCCTTCTCTTTACTTACAGTTTGTCTTCGTGAAGTCATTGCCTGCTTGCATTATCTGTTTGACTTCAGTGTGTGACTACTTGTTCTAATTGGCTTCATACTATCTGCCATCCTAATCCATACCGCCTAGCTGCCAATAGTCTTCGTGCTTTCACTTGTTTGGTTTGGGCTAGGGGGCGCGCGCCACACCTTGGCCTGCCTCCTCTCTTCCACCATTAGGCCCATGAGGCCCAATAACTTCTCGGGGGGGGGGGGGGGGGTTCCGGTAACCCCTGGTACTTCGAAACTTATCCGTAACGACCTGAACCATTCCGGTGTCCGAATGTAGCCTTCCAATATATGAATCTTTAGGTCTCGACCATTTCGAGACTCCTCGTCATGTCCGTGATCTCATCCTGGACTCCAAACAACCTTTGTTACATCAAATCACATAACTCATAATACATATCGTCATCGAACATTAAGCGTGCGGACCCTATGGGTTCGAGAACTATGTAGACATGACCGAGACACATCTCCGGTCAATAACCAATAGCAGAACCTAGATGCTCATATTGGTTCCTACATATTCTACGAAGATCTTTATCGGTCAAACCGCACAATGACATACGTTCGTCCCTTTGTCATCGGTATGTTACTTGCCCGAGATTCGGTCGTCGGTATCATCATATATAGTTCAATCTCGTCACCGGCAAGTCTCTTTATTCGTTCCGTAATGCATCATCCTGCAACTACCTCATTAGTCACATTGCTTGCAAGGCTTATAGTGATGTGCATTACCGGAGGGCCCAGAGATACCTCTCCGACAATCGGAGTGACAAATCCTAATCTCGATCTATGCCAACTCAACAAACACCATCGGAGACAACTGTAGAGCATGTTTATAATCACCCAGTTATGTTGTGACGTTTGATAGCACACTAAGTGTTCCTCCGGTTTCGGGAGTTTCATAATCTCATAGCCATAGCAACATGCATAAGTCATGAAGAAAGCAATAGCAATAAACTAAACGATCATAGTGCTAAGCTAAAGGATGGGTCTACTCCATCACATCATTCTCTAATGATGTGATCACATTCATCAAATGACAACACATGTCCATGGCTAGGAAACTTAACCATCTTTGATTAACGAGCTAGTCAAGTAGAGGCATACTAGTGACACTCTGTTTGTCTATGTATTCACACATGTACTAAGTTTCCGGTTAATACAATTCTAGCATGAATAATAAAAGTTTATCATGATATAAGGAAATATAAATAACAACTTTATTATTGCCTCTAGGGCATAGTTCCTTCAGCAACTAGTTAAATGAATTTTTATTTTGACTAATTTCAGTTTAACTAGTGGAATGAATTTAACTAGTATTAACTGAATTCTACATTATTTGGAGGGAGGTATTGACTATGGAGTGGTTGAGTGGGTTGATAGGCCTTGGCAAGTTATACTGCAGAGGTGCCTGAAAAAACTTTGGGACATGTTTCATGAGCAAACCATGGAAGGCTGATGGATAGACAAGCTTCTGACAAATAAATCAAGCATTAGAAGCAGAGTGAGTTCTTGTGCAAGCAGTACAATGATCTAGTTGAAGATGTTGGCAAGCTATTTGAGTGGCAAGATGCAAAGGGGCGGTCAAAGGACTATGTGAATTCAGCAAACGATGCTGAAGATGTGAAGAAGAAGATGGCAGAGCTAATGTAAGATGGAGCTAAAGATGGAGAAGTTGAAGCTGGCCAAGGAGCAGGGGTGCACCCTTACTTCTCAGGTAGATATCATCAGGAAGACCAGGAAGGCCGTGAAGGGGATCAAGGAGGATGTGGATGTTCTTTAAGAAGAAAAGAAGAGGCTTGAGAGTGTGATTGGTAAACTTCTGATAGCTGTGCATGGTAGCAAGGAGAAGCTAGAGAAGATCAAGTCCATCCTAGAGGAATGAAGTGGAAGATGGGAGATTAAGTATATATTAGGGCAATATATATATATATAACAGGCCATGGAACACCAAGGAGCTAATGATGTTGGTGGTATATTCTATAGATCTAGTGATCTTAGTTGTGATGCCTAATGCAAACAGTGTGGTTAGGTGTTTGACTAGACTTCAATCATATGGGTTATGAACTCCTTAAGTCAATTTTGTTGTGTTATCCCTATTATGATCCTTGTTGTGATCTCTTAATGTAGTTATGATCCCTATTATGATGAAATTATCCCTGTTATGATCTCTATTCTGGTTACGATCCTTGTTATGATGATCCCTGTTAGAGTCTCCCTGTTATGATCCTTGTTGAGATATCTATTTCCTGTGCAATTTTTCTAGTAAAGATTTAATGTACCAGAAATGAATTTGTTTGAATGTGTGCATCTTGGTCCAGTAGCATGACATAAATTGGGAACTAGCTTGCCTAGTTCATGTTCGATTTGTTCTAAATCAAAATATTCACATCTTGCCTAGTTCATATGTAGAGGTATAATAGTTCATACCGTAGCACAAATAGAGGTACCAGAGTCCATACAACACCACAAATATAGGTTGGTACCATAGTTCATACAACACCACAAATATAGGTAGGTACCATAGTTCATACCATACCACATAATCATAGTTCATACAACACCACAAATTGAAGGTAGCATAGTGCATACAACATCACTAATATAGGAAGCTTGTTCAGTACCCAAAATGCTTAAGTATATATGTATAATGTAGACTAACTCTCAGTCACTCAGCCACTCAGCTCAATGACATCATCCTCATCACAAACCCCCTTGATCTTATGCTTTCCATTGTGAATTTCCCGCACTTTAACCGGGTCAGAAATGACTATATCCTACTGATGTCTACTACACAACCTTCTTATTATAGACGTTGTTGGGCCTCCAAGTGCAGAGGTTTGTAGGACAGTAGCAAATCTCCCTCAAGTGGATGACCTAAGGTTTATCAATTCGTGGGAGGTGTAGGTTGAAGATGGTCTCTCTCAAACAACCCTGCAACCAAATAACAAAGAGTCTCTTGTGTCCCCAACACACCCAATACAATGGTAAATTGTACAGGTGCACTAGTTCGGCGAAGAGATGGTGATACAAGTGCAGTATGGATGGTAGATAAAGGTTTTTGTAATCTGAAAATATAAAAACAGCAAGCTAGCAAGCGATCAAAATGAGCATAAACGGTATTGAAATGTGTTGAAACAAGGCCTAGGGTTCATACTTTCACTAGTGCAAGTTCTCTCAGCAATAATAACATAATTGGATCATATAACTATCCCTCAACATGCAACAAAGAGTCACTCCAAAGTCACTAATAGCGGAGAACAAACGAAGAGATTATTGTAGGGTACGAAACCACCTCAAAGTTATTCTTTCGAATCGATCTATCATAGAGTTCGTACTAGAATAACACCTTAAGACACAAGTCAACCAAAACCCTAATGTCACCTAGATACTCCAATGTCACCTCAAGTATCCGTGGGTATGATTATACGATATGCATCACACAATCTCATATTCATCTATTCAACCAACACAAAGAACTTCAAAGAGTACCCCAAAGTTTCTACTGGCGAGTCAAGGCGAAAACGTGTGCCAACCCCTATGCATAAGTTCACGAGGTCACGAAACTCGCAAGTTGATCACCAAAACATACATCAAGTGGATCACGTAATATTCCATTGTCACCACAGATAAGCACATGCAAGACATACATCAAGTTTTCTCAAATCCTTAAAGACTCAATCCAATAATATAACTTCAAAGGGAAAACTCAATCCATTACAAGAGAGTAGAGGGGGAGAAACATCATAAGATCCAACTATAATAGCAAAGCTCGCGATACATCAAGATCGTGCCACCTCAAGAACACGAGAGAGAGAGAGAGCGAGAGAGAGAGATCAAACACAGAGCTACTGGTACACACCCTTAGCCCGGAGGGTGAACTACTCCCTCCTCATCATTGAGAGCGCTGGGATGATGAAGATGGCCACCGGTGAGGTATCCCCCCCTCCGACAGGGTGCCGGAACAGGGTCCCGATTGGTTTTTGGTGGCTACAGAGGCTTGCGACGGCGGAACTCCTGATCTATTCTGCTCCCCGATGTTTTTAGGGTATATGGACATATATAGGCGAAAGAAGTCGGTCAGGGGAGCCACGAGGGGCCCACGAGGGTGGGGCGCGCCTAGGGGGGTAGGGCGCGCCTACTTGCCTCGTGGCCTCCTCAAAGCTTCCTGACGTCTACTCCAAGTCTCCTGGATTGCTTCCGTTCCAAAATAACTCTCCTGAAGGTTTCATTCTGTTTGGACTCCGTTTGATATTCCTTTTCTTCCAAACACTGAAATAGGCAAGAAAACAACAATTTGGGCTGGGCCTCTGGTTAGTAGGTTAGTCCTAAAAATAATATAAAAGTGTTTAGTAAAGCCCATAAACATCCAAAATAGATAATATAATAGCATGAATACTTCATAAATTATAGATACGTTGGAGACGTATCACCTGCTTCTTGTCCTTGTTGGGATCACCTCTATCCTTAATCAGGTCAAACTTATCACTGGTGATAACCCACAAGTATAGGGGATCGCAACACTTTTCGAGGGTAGAGTATTCAACTCAAATTTATTGATTCGACACAAGGGGAGCAACCGAATATTCGTGAGTATTAGCAGTTGAGTTGTCAATTCGACCACACCTGAAAGACTTAATATCTGCAACAAAGTATTTAGTAGCAAAGTAGTATGATAGTAGGGGTAACAGTTGCAATAGTAACAGTAGCAATTTCGTAGTGATTGTAACAACATCAACAACAAAAGTAACTTAGCAAATATCAATATGTGAAAAGCTCATAGGCATTGGATCAACGATGAATAATTGTGTTGGATAATATTCATCATGTAGCATTCATAACCTAGGGCGACACAGAACTAGCTCCAATTCATCAATGTAATGTAGGCATGTAATCCGTATATAGTCATACGTGCTTATGGAAAAGAACTTGCATGACATCTTTTGTGCTACCCTCCCATGACACGAGGGTCCATAAGGAAACTAAGGGATATTAAGGCCTCCTTTTAATAGAGAACTGGAACAAAGCATTATCACTTAGTGAATACATGAACTCCTCAAACTACGGTAATCACCAGAAAGAATCCCAATTATTGTCATCTTGGGGTATGCGGATCATAACTCGTAATAGGTGTCTACAACTTGCAAGATAGGATCAAGAACACATACACGCACGCACACACACACATATATATATATGTTCATGAAAACATAAGAGCATCTACAGCTGGACCCCCTACTACTTCCTCAAACGTCCTAAACGCCCACACAGTCAGTGCCCAGTCAAAAACAGCTGACCCAACCGGATCCCTGATTTCCATTCTAAACGTCCGGACTGATCGGCGTACCTCCAACCCGTCTCAAATATGAGAGCAATATGAGGCTGCCCGACCACGCCCGAGCAGCCTGCTGCATGCCCACGGGGCCCACCTGCAGCGACTTGGCGAGAAGACCAGGGCTTGCGCACGTCGGGGCTGTCTGTGCCACGCTGGGCCGGAGCTTGTGCGCGCCGCGACTGCCGTGCCCACGCCGAGGTGGAGCCAGAGCTCACACCCGTCGGGGCTTGATGACCCACAAGTATAGGGGATTAATTGTAGCTCTTTTCGATAAGTAAGAGTGTCGAACCCAACGAGGAGCAGAAGGAAATGACAAGTAGTTTCCGGTAAGGCATAGTCTGCAAGTGCTGAAATTGTAAGTAGCAGGGTAGTTTGATGGCAAGATAATTTGTAATGAGCAAGTAATGATAATAGTAACAGTAGTGCAGCAAGGTATCCCAATCCTTTTGAGGCAAAGGACAGGCCAAAACGGTCTCTTATGATAAGCAAAGCGTTCTTGAGGGTACACGGGAATTTCATCTAGTCACTTTCATCATGTTGGTTCGATTTGTGTTCGCTACTTTGCTAAATTGGTATGTGGGTGGACCGGTGCTTAGGTGATGCTCTTACTTGAACAAACCTCCTACTTATGATTAACCCTCCCGCAAGCATCCGCAACTATTAGAAAAGTATTAAGAATAAATTTTAACCATAGCATTAAACTTTTGGATCCAATCGGTCCCTTACGGAATAACACATAAAATGGGGTTTAAGCTTCTGTCACTCTCGCAACCCGCCATCTAATTGCTACTCCACAATTCATTCCCTTAGGCCCAAATATGGTGAAGTGTCATGTAGTCGACGTTCACATGACACCACTAAGGGAATACGAACATACATTCTATCAAAATATCAAACACATATCAAGTTCACATGATTACTAGCAACATGATTTCTCTCGAGACCTCAAGAACAAAGGTAACTACATACAAATAATAATCATGATCAAGATCAGAGGGGTATTAAATAGCATAATGGATCTGAACATATAATCTTCCACCAAATAAACCATATAGTAATCAACTACAAGATGTAATCAACACTACTAGTCACCCACAAGTACCAATCAATAGTTTCGGTAACAAGATTGGACACAAGAGATGAACTAGGGTTTGAGAGGAGATGGTACTGTTGAATATGTTGATGGATATTGCCCTCCCCAAGATGGGAGAGTTGTTGGTGATGATGATGATGATGATTTCCCCCTCTGGGAGGGAAGTTCCCCCGGCGGAATCGCTCCGCCGGAGGGCAAAAGTGCTCCTGCCCAAGTTCCGCCTTGAGGCGGCGACGCTTCGTCCCGAAAGTCCTCCCCTTAATTTTTTTCTAGGTCAAAATCACTTATATACTAGAAGATGGGCACCGGAGGTGGGCCTAGGAGGCCACAACCCACCAGGGCGTGCCTGGGGGGCCTGGTGAGGGAGTCCTGGATTAAGGGGTCCTCAGACGGCCGGACTATATACTTTGACCGAACTGTTGGACTATGAAGATACAAGATTGAAGACTTCGTCCCGTGTCCGGGTGGGACTCTCCTTCGCGTGGAAGGCAAGCTTGGCGATTCGGATGTGTAGATCTCCTCCTTTGTAACCGACTCTATGTAACCCTAGCCTCCTCCGGTGTCTATATAAACCGGAGGGTTTAATCTGTAGAACAACAATCATAATCATAGGCTAGCTTCTAGGGTTCAGCCTCTACGATCTCGTGGTACATCAACTCTTGTAATACTCATATCATCAAGATCAATCAAGCAGGAAGTAGGGTATTACCTCCATCGAGAGGGCCCAAACCTGGGTAAACATTGTTTCCCCCGCCTCCTGTTACCATCAGCCTTAGACGCACAGTTCGAGACCCCCTACCCGAGATCCACTGGTTTTGACACCGACATTGGTGCTTTCATTGAGAGTTCCACTGTGCCGTCACGATAAAGGCTTGATGGCTCCTTCGATCATCGGCAACGATGCAATCCAGGGTGAGGTTTTTTCCCCTGGACAGATCTTCGTATTCGGCGGTTTCGTATTGTGGGCCAACTCGCTTGGCCATCTGGAGCAGATCGAGAGCTATGCCCCTGGCCATCAGGTCAGGTTTGGAAGTTTGAACTATACTGCCGGCATCCGCGGAGACTTGATCTTCGACGGATTCGAGCCCATGTCAGGTGCGCCGCACAGTCACGACAAGCATGACTTAGCTCTGCCGTCGGATGGTGTTCGGGAGATCACACATGTGGCTACTCCGGCCCCCAATCCGGAGCAGATCGTGCCGTCCGAGGATGGGTGGATGGACCCCGCCACGGAGGCCGCACACTCAGCGGCGATAGAGCTGAATACTGACTTCACCTCCTATGAGACCTGTGTTACCGGACCCTTGGATTCGTCCCCGGCCACAGACTCTGAACCGCTTGTGTCCGTGCCTATCGAATCTGACTGGGCACCAATCATGGAGTTTACCTCCGCGGATACCTTTCAGCACTCGCCCTTGGGCAACGTGCTAAATTCATTGAGGTCTCTCTCTTTGTCAGGACCTGCGAGACGTATTGGAAAACAAAGCAGCACATACAAGATCGGTCTATGGATCATGGGGGTGCGCCCCAACGCGTGACGACGACTGTCACGCCGGATATACTAAAAGTAAATCCGGTCGGGCCGAATACAGCAGACAAGGCTCGTATGAACTGCGTCGTGACATAGCCCGGCACTGAGGCGCCACACACCCCCTATGCTTCACCGACGAAGTAATGGATCACGAATTCCCAGAAGGGTTTAAACCCGTAAACATTGAATCATATGATGGTACAACAGACCCCGCGGTATGGATTGAAGATTTCCTCCTCCACATCCACATGGCCCGCGGTGACGATCTACATGCCATTAAGTAACTCCCACTAAAACTCAAAGGACCGGCTCGGCATTGGCTGAATAGCCTGCCGGCTAACTCCATTGGCAGTTTGGAGAACTTGGAAGACACATTCTTTGACAACTTCCAGGGCACTTATGTGCGACCACCGGATGCTGATGACTTGAGTCACATAACCCAACAGCCTGGGGAGTCAACCAGGAAATTTTGGACTCGGTTCCTAACTAAAAAGAACCAAATTGTTGACTATCCGGATGCCGAGGCCTTAGCGGTATTTAAGCATAACATCCGCGACGAGTGCCTCGCCTGACACCTCGGCCAAGAGAAACCGAAGTCCATGGCAGCCCTCACGACACTCATGACCCGCTTTTGTGCGGGCGAGGACAGCTGGCTGGCTCGCAGCAACAACACATCAAGAAATCCTGGCAATTCAGACGCCAGAGATAGCAATGGTAAGCCACGTCGCAACAGACATAAGCGCCGCAACAACGTGACAACGCCGAAGACACGACAGTCAATGCCGAATTCAGTGGCTCTAAATCCGATCAGTGGAAAAAGCCGTACAAAAGAAGCAATCCGGGCCCGTCCAGTTTGGACCGCATACTCGATCGCTCGTGTCAAATTCACGGCACCCCCCATAAACCAGCCAACCACACCAACAGAGAATGCTGGGTGTTCAAATAGGGCAGCAAGTTTAATGCCGAAAACAAGGAAAAGGGGTTGCATAGCGACAGCGAGGAGGAGCCCCGGCCGCCGAACACAGGAGGACAAAAGAAATTTCCTCACCAAGTGAAAACGGTGAACATGATACACGCAACCCATATTCCTAAGCGGGAACGGAAGCGTGCACTAAGGGACGTCTATGCGGTGGAGCCAATCGCCCCAAAGTTCAACCCATGGTCTTCTTGTCCGATCACTTTCGATCGCAGGGACCACCCTACAAGTATCCGTCATGGCGGTTCTACCGCATTGGTCCTTGACCCCATCATTGACGGATTTCACCTCACTCGAGTCCTTATGGACGAGGGCAGCAGCCTGAACCTTCTCTATTAGGATACAGTGCGCAAAATGGGTATCAACCCCTCAAGGATCAAACCCACAAAACCACCTTTAAAGGTGTCATACCAGGTGTAGAGGCCTGTTGCACGGGCTCAATCACACTAGAAGTGGTCTTCGGATCTCCGGACAACTTCCGAAGCGAGGAGTTGATCTTCGATATCATCCCCTTCTGTAGTGGCTATCACGCACTGCTCGGATGAACTGCATTCGCCAGATTCAATGTGGTACCACATTATGCATACCTCAAGCTCAAAATACCAGGACCTCGCGGGGTTACAACAGTTAATGGAAACACAGAATGCTCGCTCCGTATGGAGGAACACACTACAGCCCTTGCATCCGAAGTACAAAGCAGCCTTCTGAGGCAAACCGCCAATTCGGCGACAAAGCCCCCGGACACCTTCAAGCGAGTCCGGAGTACCCTGCAACAGGATCGCCCGACACATCCAGAGCTCGCCTAGCAATTCAGCCTCCATCCTAGTCCCAGTCAAGCGGCGAAATTTGCGCCGCGCGTACATAATTACACACTCAAGATACCATGGACATAGGCGGGCGCACGACTATGGCACGGCCTACAACGCGGGTCAACCGCCTCAGGACCCATATATCTTTACCATTTTCTTCCTTTCAGGACCCTATTCTCTGAAGGCCCTCTCCGATACCCTGATTATCGGACCCATCACAGGAAGGAAACACCAAGGAAGCAAGAATCTTTGACGTACAAGGGAATCCCCAGGTGGTCTCTGATAACGACCGCTGTATCTGTTTTACATACCCACACATAGCCTGCCCTTGGATAGGACATGTCAAATAGTCCTTTTTTTGCTTATTGCACTACATGTATACATACGCTTTCACATATCATTTAAATAACAATGCACACCATTAGCTTATTATTGCATTTTCCATCTTTTTTCTTGTCTGGTTATTTATGACAAATTGCACCTGTACATTCTGGTATGTCTAGTGCGCCAAGGGTTTCAGCGTACCCCATAACACGGCAAGTAAAGTCCGAACACTTTCGATAGTGCGGCACCCCAAACTTATAGCATTATATGCATCAGCTCCAAATCATGTCTTGGGTCAATAGTTGGGTTTGCCCGGCTCTCGTGTTTTGGTACCTTACGTTCCGCTATATCAGCTAAGGTAGCACTGGGAGAACTACTGCGATGGTGTCCTGGTTCTTCCGGATGAGCACCTCAGTAGAGAAAGCCGAAAACTGACTGTCATGATGCGGTGAGAGCTGGTTGCTGTTCGAGAGGTCTCAAATCATTAAAGATTTTTTTCCGCTTCGGGCGAGGAATTGGCCTTGTCCGGTTTAGGTGTATATAGCGCCCCAAGTTCGGCCTTCCGAATAATAGGGGCTTCGCCGAAATTTAAAATTGTAGACTTCTATGGCTAAGTGAGAGTGACAAAGCTGTATAGTCCGATTGCCTTGTTCGCTACGCTAGACACCTCCATAAAGGACCCAATTTTTTTGGATAAAGAGTGTTTAAGATTTATCCCGAACACCTCAGTACTAGTTACATGGGGGCAGAAGCCGACGACTGGCCAACTCTCAGATTTTGTAAACGGCCGCACAGAAGGTAATATTTTAAAACGACAAGCGTTATATAGCGCACATGCACTCGTTTTCATATTACAGGATCACATGAGTACATTCATTCAAATATTACATCCTTAACACATTCCTCCGCCACAAGGCGGGCTCCCTTCAGGACACTGTCATAATGCTTTTCGGGGTGGCGATGCTCCTTGCCCTCTGGTGGCCCCTCCTTCACCAGCTTTTTGGCGTCCATCTTCGCCCAGTGCACTTTCTCACGGGCAAAGGCCCGGCACGCACCTTCAATGCAGACGGACCTCTTTATGACTTCAAACCGTGGGCAGGCATTCACAAGCCTCTTTACCAGGATGAAGTAGCTGCCAGGCAGGGGCTCGCCAGGCCACATCCGGACTATGAAACACTTCATGGCCAGTTCGGCTGCCTTGTGAAGCTCGACTAGTTGCTTCAGCTGGTCGCTCAAGGGCATCGGATGTTCAGTCCTAGTATATTGAGACCAGAACAACTTCTCCATCGAGCTCCCTTCCTCGGCCCGGTAGAACTCCGCGGCATCCGTTACACTGCTGGGTAGATCTGCGAACGCTCCTGGAGAGCTCCGAATTCGGGTAAGTAAAAGGAAAGTTTCCTTCACATGCTTGCTTTGCATAATGAATGCCTTACCCACCGCTATCTTCTTGACTGCCTGAGTCTCCTGAAAGGCCTTTTGGGCTTCGGCCTTGGCATTTTGTGCGTTCTCAAGGGCCTTCGCAAGCTCGGACCCCTGCGTCTTAGAGTCACACTCCAAGGACTCATATTTCTTGACAAAATCCTGGAGCTCTTGCTGAACCTCACCGACTCGGGCCTCTTGCTTATCGCGCTCGATGCGCTCCTTTGGCCGCTTTGTCTTCGGCCTCGGACAATGCCTTCTTCAGGGCCGCCACTTCGGTCGTGGCCCCTAGCAAAATTCATGATGATCCTATGATCTAATAACCACTTTTTTCTTTATCAATATACAGACGGGGTATCACTTCTCTTCGAGCTGCCTCTTGGTAAGGCCGAGCTCTTCCTCGGACCTCTCAAGGTCCCGCTTCAGTCCGGAGACCTCCACAATACGAGCGACAGCGGCCAGCAGCGAAGCCTGCTTATTCACATAGACATATTTTGATTAGACTCCTGTGATTATTATTTGATCCTCTGTTTGGCCTTTCTTTGCGAACACCAAACAGAGCATCAAGGGCTACTATCTATGCTGTGATATTTTCTCATAATTTGATTACTTACCTCAAAGCCTATTAGGAGGTTGGCACGTGCTTTGGTCAGTCTGCTTTTGGCGGACCGAACCTTCTGGACCACCGCACTCATGATAGTGTGGTGCTCTTCGTCAATGGAAGCGTCATGAAGCGCTTCCAGCAAGTTGTCCGATGCCTCTGGATGGACAAAGGCCATCGGCACAGACGGCTCGCCCCCCTTAGCGAGGGATCGCCTGACAGAATCCGGAACCACTGGAGGTTCTGGCACGGTATCCGGCTGGGGGCCAAACTTGCTGCGGCCCCCGTCATTTGAGCCCACGGGAGTCTTGCCCCCCATGCGCCCAGCATCTGGGATGTCACCTTGGGGCGCCTCCAGAATTATCTCCCCTTGGTTCGCTGCCCTTTGAGAGAACACCTCGATGTCGTCCATGGGTCGGGGGGAGGTGGTTGTCAGGGTGAATCATTGTTCATCGCTGACTGGCCCAAAGACTCATCCGAAGAGGATACATCGATATGGGCTTTGGATGGACTGCATGATCATGTTTGACATGATAAGAAGCAATAAAACAAAATATACCAGAACTATTATAGTATCCGGATACTTACGACTTCACCAGGGGCTTGTCCCTGGGCTACCACTCCTCGTCGCTGTAAGTGGCTATTGTGGAGTAGTTCGGAAGGAGGGTCCTTCCCTTCTTGGACCCTTCGGCCTCCCCATATGGGGCAGCCTTCCTTTTCTTGTCTCCCCGGGCTAGGGGGCAGAACTTTCCTCTTCCTCCTCCTCATTTTTGTGGGAGGAGTGCGCCTCGGTGTTTTCGGACGATGAGTCCGACACAACCTTGCACCAGAGACCTTTCCTAGTCCCCGCGGCCTTCTTCTCGGCCTTCTTCTCCGGCGCCTCATAGGGCGCCAGAACCAACATCTCCGTTAAGAGAGCCCTTGCTGGATCTTCGGACAGTGGGGCCGAACAATCGATTCGTTCCGCTGTCGCTACCTAGTCCTGTTAAAATGGCATGGAGGCTCAGATCCCTCACATGATTATAATGGGGAAACGAACATCTTATGAGATAGAAAGAGCTTACCAGATTGGCAGGGCGCTCTGCACTGAGTCCGCGATCCTCGGTAAGGGGAGGGGGGTACCTCGGCGGCCTTGAACAGCACCTTCCAGACGTCTTGGTGCGTTGTGTCGAAAAGCTCTCGCAGCGTCTGGTGCTTGGCCGGGTCGAACTCCCACATATTGAATGCCCGTCTTTGACACAGAATGATCCGGCGGAAGAGCATGACCTGGACCACGTTGACAAGTTTGATTTTCTTGCTTATCATATTTTTAACACAGTTCTAGAGTCCGGTCAGTTCCACCGATGAACCCCAGGATAGGCCCTTCTCTTTCCAGGAGGTGAACCGCATGGGGATGTCAGATCAAAATTCGGGGGCCGCCACCCAGTTGGTGTCACGCGGCTCGGTGATGTAGAACCACCCCGATTGCCACCCCTTTACGGTCTCCACATAGGAGACTTCGAGCCAGGTGATGTTGTGCATTTTGCCCACCATGGCGCCTTCGCACTTTGCTTGCTGGCCGACCACCACCTTCAGTTTCACGTTGAAGGCCTTCAGCCATAGGCCGAAGTGGGGCTTGATGCGGAGGAAGGCCTCGCACACGACGTTAAACACCGATATGTTGAGGATGAAATTGGGGGCCAGATCATGCAAGTCCAGCCCGTAATAGAACATGAGCCCGCGGACAAATGGGTGGAGGGGAAATCCCAGTCCGCGGATGAAGTAGGTGAGGAATACAACCCTCTCATAGGGTTCTGGAGTAGGGACGATCTGCCCCGTGTCTGGGAGCCGGTGTGCGATGTCTGCGGCCAAGTATCCGGCTTCCTGAAGCTTCATAATGTTCTCCTCCGCAACGGAGGAGACCATCCACTTGCCTCCCGCTCCGAACATGTCTGGAATGTCTTTTCGGAGAAGATGAGAACTTGGGCGCCGGAGGTCGAGTGCGCGAGAATGGATGGGCAAGGGAAGAAGAAGGCGTGGGTAAAAAAAGAGGAATCCTTGTCCATTTATAAAGGCGATAGAAACTGTGCGCCTCCCTACTTGCCCCATAAAATCGCGTATTCCCCAAGCGCCACGATTGATGGCACGGTTGGGTTACCCATATCCATATTGATGAGAATCCCGTGATAAGGGGAACACGATCTCTGCTTCGATAAGACGTGCCAATAAAACCGCCTCGCAACACGTGCAATGGCAGGAAGGGAAAAACGGTTCGTAATGACCGGGCCTCGGCAGGACGTCATGTTATAAAAAGTTGTGAGCAGATTAGATTTGTGGAATAATATACTCTCTATGGTGGTATGTGGAATTTGTTTTGCAGATCCGGATATGATCCTTGTGTTCAAAATCTTATATGGAGTATTCAGAGAAGGAACCCGCCTTGTAATGCCGAAGACAATCTACGCACCGGACTCATCGTCATTGAAGCCTGGTTCAGGGGCTACTGAGGGAGTCCTAGATTAGGGGGTCCTCGGATAGCTGGACTATATACTTTGGCCGGACTGTTGGACTATGAAGATACAAGATTGAAGACTCCGTCCCGTGTCCAGGTGGGACTCTCCTTTGCGTGGAAGGCAAGCTTAGCGATTCGGATGTGTAGATCTCCTCCTCTGTAACCGACTCTGTGTAACCCTAGCCCCCTCCGGTGTCTATATAAACCGGAGGGTTTAGTCCGTAGAACAACAATCATAATCATAGGCTAGCTTCTAGGGTTTAGCCTCTATGATCTCGTGGTAGATCAACTCTTGTAATACTCATATCATCAAGATCAATCAAGCAAGAAGTAGTGTATTACCTCCATTGAGAGGGCCCAAACCTGGGTAAACATTGTGTCCCCCGCCTCCTGTTACCATCAGCCTTAGACGCATAGTTCGGGACCCCCTACCCGAGATCCACCGGTTTTGACACCGACACCTGGCGCGCCCAGGTGGGTTGTGCCCACCTGGTGGCCCCCCTCTGGTGGTTATTGGCTCCAGTATTTCTTAAATATTCCATAAAAAATCCCCGTGAAGTTTCAGCTTATTTAGAGTTGTGCAGAATAGGTAGCCTGACGTAGCTTTTTCAGGTCCAGATTTCCAGCTGCCGGAATTCTCCCTCTTGGTGTGTTCCTTCCAAATTATGAGAGAAAAGGCATTAGAATTACTCCAAAAAACATTATTATGGATAAAAACATTATAAATAACAGTAAGAAAACATGATGCAAAATGGATGTATCAACTCCCCCAAGCTTAGACTTCGCTTGTCCTCAAGTGAAAACCGAAATCGAAAAACGTGTCCACATGCTTAGAGAGAGAGGTGTCGATAAAAACAAAATACGGACATAGAAGCATCATGTTGATTATTATGACAGCAAGAAAATTAAACATGGGACTTTTATCATGGAACTTTTATCATATACTTCTCATGAATAAGTAATAGTTCATCACACAATCAAAGTATAAAGCAAAAACTCTATTAGAAACCAACAAATTATGTTCTCAGTCAACTTTGCAACTACAATTCATCATCTTTTCAGGAAGAGTCACGTGTCGGAGCCTTTAGGCAAGTCCACATACTCAACCATCATATAGTCTTCTGTGATTGCTAAAACTCACCTCGTACCCATGAGCAAAACGTCTCAACCGAAAACACCGAAAGATAGGGGCTTATGATTTTGCCTCCCAACATACTCACCTCAAGGGTGATGTCAACAATAATAACTCATGCCACCCATATTCAACTGGACATATGTGCCTAGATCTTTCCTCACCACATGGTGCTTGCCAAAAGAGAAAAATAAAAGGATAGAGAGAGAAAAACTTTGACTCTTGCATAAAAGTAAAAGATAGGCCCTTCGCAGAGGGAAGCAGAGGTTGCCATGCACTTATTTGTTTGTATGCTCAATCCCTTGGAGCCAGAGAACATCACGTTACATTGCCCCTTGTGATAGCGACCTTTATTATGCAGTCTGTCGCTTTTATTCTTCATCATCACAAGTTCGTGCAACGCTCAATTTTCTCTTACACTAAATGATCTCACATTTTTAGAAGCAATTTTTATTGCCTTTTTGCACCGATGACAACTTACTTGAGGGATCTTGCTCAATCCCTAGGTAGGTATGGTGGACACTTGAAAAGAATTGGGTTTAAGGGTTTTTGGATGCACAAGTAGTATCTCTACTTAGTGCAGAATTTTTGGCTAGCAAAGATAGGGGCAAGCACCACATGTTAAAGGATCTATGACAATATGACTTCTATGTGAATATGAACAAACATAAATCATTAAGTTGTCTTCCTTGTCCAACGTCAACAATTTTGGCATATAATATTTTGATGAGGGCTCACAATCACACAATATTTCTAGGATAGTATATCTGTATGTGAATCTTCTCTTCCCTTATTAATTCTTTCATGAGTTGCATCATTGACTAATGCTATGTTTGTCAATCTCTAATAAAATTTTCTACTTATACTTTTCCTCATGTGGTGCCATCACCTACCATAGGATTAGTATATAATCTTTTCATTATTTATTTCCTTTCTATTTTTCTTTCTTTCTTATTTCTTTTCTTTTCTTTATTTGCAACATGAAAGTAAAGAAAGCAAAAACTCAAACTAAACTTTATTATATAACTTGCACACGATTACAATGATAGATCACTAAGCAAACTCTCAAAGAAGAAAGGATATAACTAAACTTTTATTTCATCTAAAAGCAAAAGATCGAACTAAGATAAGTAAAAGCAAAGAGATAATGGGATGATACGATACCGGGGCATCTCCCCAAGCTTGGCGGAAGCCAGGGGGAGTGCCCATACCCGATACTCAATTCTCCTTTGGTGGTGGTGAAGAAGCGATCCTATCATTGAGGATCAAGAGATTCTCCAACTGACGGCTGATGTTCCGGAGATAGGTGATATGCTCTTGATGCAGAATATTTTCGCGAGTGAGATACTTATTTTGTATGCGAACTATTTCAATGACGTGAAAAGCTTCAATCTCAGCAGGAGTAAGATGAGTAAGGTAGAGATTAAGGATATCTTCCTCCTCCTCGTCAGCTGGCAGCGCTTATTCGAAGACTAGAGGCTGGTCTACGGTAACCTCCTTGCTCTCATCTCCTCTGATAGCTCCCGCGGGCCCTTCTCTCTTTAGCTTGATATTCATCAACCAAGCGTCCTCTTCCACGTGGTTGGAGGAAGAAGAAGGCATGATGCCTAGCCCAACAGATCTGACAGAAAACGGCAAGAAAAGAGAACAGAGGATTTCTCCGCGATACGGTGATCAACAGGTTCGGGAAGTATATATAGATTTTTTTATCTTGGAGTAC
Source organism: Triticum monococcum (assembly GCA_034509565.1). NCBI lineage: Eukaryota > Viridiplantae > Streptophyta > Magnoliopsida > Poales > Poaceae > Triticum > Triticum monococcum. The sequence continues at coordinate 567,257,774 of CM067843.1, read as the reverse complement.
AAGTACATGGAAGAAAAACGGAGTACGGAAGGTGTCCCAGGTGGGCACAACCCACCTGGGCGTGCCAGACAAGCCTAGCGTGGCTTGGTGTCTTGTGCCCACCATGGGACGCTTCCTGGTAGTTTCTTTATTTCCAAGATTCTAAAATATTCCGAAACTGATAAAAAAATATTTTTGTGAATTTTTCGGAGTCCGTTTACTTACCGTATCACGTACCTCCTTATTTTTACGATTCTGGAGTGTTCTCGAAGGACTCTTTTATGTGTTCTTCCAGTGTCATGGTTTGGATAATATTACTTTCAACATTAATAGGCGTACCTAAGATATAATGCTTTATTCGTTGCCCATTGACAACCTTCGGGTTAGTACCTTCAGAGTTATTTATTTTGATGGCTCCAAACCGGTAAACCTCCTCGATGACATATGGGCCTTCCCATTTTGAGAGGAGCTTTCCTGCAAAAAATCTAAAACGAGAGTTGTACAAAAGAGCATATTCTCTGACTTTAAACTGATGCTTTTGGATTCTTTTTTCATGCCATCTTTTAACTTTTTCTTTGAATGACTTTGCATTTTCATAAGCTTTGGTTCTCCATTCATCTAAAGAGCTGATATCAAATAACCTCTTTTCACCAGCAAGTTTGAAATTATAATTGAGTTCTTTAACTGCCAATAAGCTGTATGTTCTAACTCAAGAGGCAAATGAAATGCTTTTCCATAAACCATTTTATATGGAGACATACCCATAGGATTTTTATAAGCTGTTCTATAAGCCCAAAGTGCATCATCTAATTTCTTAGACCAATTCTTATAGGACCTATTGACAGTCTTTTGCAAAATTAATTTTATTTCTCTATTGCTAAGCTCAACTTGACCACTAGACTGAGGATGATAGGGTGATGGATTCTATGGTTAACATCATAATTGGCAAGCATTTTACGGAATAAAGTGTGAACCACCATCAGTCATTAAATATCTAGGGACTCCAAACCTTAGGAAAATAACTTCCTTAAGAATTTTAACAGAGGTGTTGTGATCAACACTACTAGTTGGGATGGCTTCTACCCATTTAGTAACATAATCAATAGGAACCAAAATATGTGTATACCAATTAGAGGAAGGAAAAGGTCCCATGTAATCAAATCCCCAAACATCAAAAGGTTCAACAGCAAGTGAATAAATCATAGGCATTTCTTGATGCTTACCGATATTACCTATTATTTGAACTTTAATCACAAGAAGAGACAAACTTACGGGCATCCTTGAAGACAGTAGGTCAATAAAATCCAGATTGCAATACCTTGTGAGCAGTTCTATCTCCAGCATGATGCCCTCCATAAGCTTCAGAGTGACATTTCCATAGGATTTGTCCCTGTTCATGCTCAGATACATGACGTCTAATAATACCGTCTACTCCTTTATAAAGATGTGGGTCATCCCAAAAGTAACGTCTTAAATCATAGAAGAATTTTTTTCTTTTGCTGGTATGTATAGCTAGGTGGGAAATATTTAGCAACAATGTAATTAGCATAGTCAGCATACCAAGGAGTATTGTTAGCAACATTTATTGCAGCTAACTGCTCATCAGGAAAACTATCATCAGTAGGTAGTGGGTCATCAAGCACATTTTCAAGCCTAGACAAGTTATCAACTACTGGGTTCTCAGCTCCTTTTCCATGTGTAAATCAAATTCTTGTAACAAGAGAACCCAACGAATAAGTCTAGGTTTAGCATCTTTCCTTTCCATAAGATATTTAATAGTAGCATGGTTTGTGTGAACAGTTACTTTGGAATCAACAATATAAGATCTAAATTTATCACAAGCAAACACCACTGCTAAGAATTATTTTTGAGTGGTAGCATAATTTCTTTGAGCACTATCTAGAGTTTTACTAGCATAATGAATAACATTAAGTTTCTTATCAACTCTTTGTCCTAGAATAACCCCAACAACATCATCACTAGCATCACACATAATTTCAAATGGCAAGTTCCAATCAGGTGGTTGAACAATAGGTGCAGAAATTAAAGCTTTCTTGAGTGTTTCAAAGGCTTCAAGACAATCATCATCAAAAACAAAAGGAATATCCTTTTGCAAAAGATTAGTAAGAGGCTTAGAAATTTTAGAAAAGTTTTTGATAAATCTCCTATAGAAACCAGCATGACCTAGGAAACTACGAATACCTTTGATATCCTTAGGACATGGCATTTTCTCAGTGGCATCAACCTTAGCTTGGTCCACTTCAATACCTCTTTCAGAAATTTTATGACCCAAGACAATGCCTTCATTAACCATAAAGTGACACTTCTCCCAATTCAAGACAAGATTTGTTTGATCACATCTCTATAAAACTCGCTCAAGATTGCTTAAACAATCATCAAAGGACTTCCCATAAACGGAAAAGTCATCCATGAAAACCTCAACAATCTTTTCACAAAAATCAGAGAATATAGTAGTCATACATCTTTGAAAGGTAGCAGGTGCATAACATAAACCAAAAGGCAAACATCTATAAGCATACGTTCCAAAGGGACAAGTAAAAGTGGTCTTTTCTTGATCAAGTTGAGAAACGGGTATTTATGAAAAGCCAGAATATCCATCAGGGAAGCAAAAGTGTGTGTGCTTAGATAATCTGTCAAGCATTTGATCAATAAAAGGCAAAGGGTAATGATATTTTCTAGTTGCTTTATTTAATTTTCTATGATCAATAACCATTCTATAGCATGTAACAATTCTTTGTGGAATAAGCTCATTCTTATCATTAGGAACAATAGTTATACCTCCTTTCTTAGGGACACAATGAACATGACTTACCCATCTACTATCATGTATGGGATAGATTATACTTGCTTCCAGAAGCTTTAATATTTCCGTTCTTACCAGTTATTTCATCTTCGGATTTAACCGACGTTGGTGATCAACAACGGGTTTAGCATCAGGCTCCATATTAATTTTGTGCTCACATAGAGTGGGACTAATGCCTTTTAAATCATCAAGAGTACATCCAATAGCAGCTCGGTGCTTCCTTAGAACTTTCAATAATCTTTCTTCTTCATGTTCTGAAAGGTTAGCACTAATAATAACATGATATATTTTCTTTTCATCAAGATAAGCACATTTCAAAGTGTTTGGCAATTGTTTTAATTCAAACACGGGATCACCTTTAGGTGGAGGAGGACCTCCTAGAGTTTCAATAGGCAAATTGTGTTTAAGTAGAGGATGTTGTCCCAAGAAAATGTTATCTATTTCATTTCTTTCATGCATATGTGAATCATTCTCATGGTCTAGCAAGTATTGTTTAGAAGGATCAGTAGGTGGAACAACAATAGAAGCAAGACCAATTAAGTCATCCTTACTAGGCAATTCTTTTTCATGATGATTTCTACTAAACTTTGAAAAATGAAACTCATGAGACTCATCACCAAAGCTAACACCAACAGTTTGTTTCTTACAATCTATCTTAGCATTAACTTTGTTCAAGAAAGTCTACCAAAGATAATGGGACAAAAGTCATCTTGTGGGGAACCAAGAACAAGAAAATCAGTAGGGTATTTAATTTTCCCACACAAGACTTCAACATCTCTAATAGTCCCAATTGGTGATATGGTGTATCAATTAGCAAGTTTAATAGTAACATATATTTCTTCTATCTCAGCAGGTGCTATGTCTTTCATGATTTCTTCATATAAAGTGTATGGAATAGCACTCACACTAGCACCCATGTCACCTAAACTATGATAACAGTGATCTCCTATTTTAACCGAAATAACAGGCATGCCAACCACAGGTCTATGTTTATCTTTCTTATCAGGTTTAGCAATTCTAGTAGCTTCTTCACAGAAGTAAATAACATGCCCATCCATATCTTCTTCTAAGATATCCTTAACCATAACAATGCTAGGTTCTACTTTAATTTGTTCATCAGGTTTAGGTGTTCTAATATAACTTTTGTTAACCATAGTTGAAACTTCAGCATGTTCCTTTATCCTAACAGGGAAAGGTGGTTTCTCAATATAAGTAGAGGGAACAACTGGATCAACATTGTAAAGTATAGTTTCTTCTTTAACTGGTACCGGTTCTTTAATTTCTTCTTTAATAGGTGGGTGCTATTTAAACCACTTCTCCTTAGGGAGTTCAACATGAGTAGCAAATGATTCACAAAAGGAGGCTACTATCTCAGAGTCAAGTCCATATTTAGTGCTAAACTTCTGAAAAGCATCGGTTTCCATAAAAGATTTAACACAATCATATTTAATTTTAATACCTGAATCTTTACCTTCGTCGAGTTCCCAATCTTCAGATTTGCATTTAATTCTTTCCAAAAGATCCCATTGGAATTCAATAGTCTTCTTCATAAATGAACCAGCACAAGAAGTATCAAGCATGGTTTGATCATTACGAGAAAGCCGAGCATAAAAATTCTGAATAATAATTTCTCTTGAGAGCTCATGATTGGGGCATGAATATAACATTGACTTAAGCCTCCCCCAAGCTAAAGCGATACTTTCTCCTTCACAAGGCCAAAAATTACATATATAATTCCGATCATGATGAACTAGATGCATTGGATAAAATTTTAGGTTGAACTCCAATTTCAAACGATTTCAATTCCATGATCCAATATCATCATATAGCCTATACTATGACAACGCATTTCCCTTCAAAGATAAAGGGAAAACCTTTTTCATCACTTCATCCCTGGGTAAACCTGCAAGCTTAAACAATCCACAAACTTGTTCCACATATATCAAGTGCATATCAGGATGTTCGGTTCCATCTCCTGCATAAGGATTAGCTAGCAGTTGTTCTACATACCCGAAGGAATTTCATATTCAATATTATCAGTAGGTGCAGTAGGTTGAGGGGTAACTAATTGTGGTTCCGGACGAGGTGAAGATACCCCGAACAAACCCCTCAAAGGATTGTTTTCCATAGTAACAAGTGAAAATAAATTTAAGCACACTATATAAATGTTTCCTTACCAAATTCCACTTACCAAAGGCGCTTCACTCCCTTGCAACGGCGCCAGAAAATAGCCTTGATGACCCACAAGTATAGGGGATCAATTGTAGCTCTTTTCGATAAGTAAGAGTGTCGAACCCAACGAGGAGCAGAAGGAAATGTCAAGTAGTTTCCGGTAAGGTATAGTCTGCAAGTGCTGAAATTGTAAGTAGTGGAGTAGTTTGATGGCAAGATAATCTGTAACGAGCAAGTAGCGATAATAGTAACAAAAGTGCAGCAAGGTATCCCAATCCTTTTGAGGAAAAGGACATGCCAAAACGGTCTCTTATGATAAGCAAAGCGTTCTTGAGGGTACACGGGAATTTCATCTAGTCACTTTCATCATGTTGGTTCGATTTGTGTTCGCTACTTTGATAATTTGGTATGTGGGTGGACCGGTGCTTAGGTGCTGTTCTTACTTAAAAAAACCTCCTACTTATGATTAACCCTCCTGCAAGCATCCGCAACTACAAGAAAAGTATTAAGAATAAATTCTAACCATAGCATTAAATTTTTGGATCCAATCGGTCCTTTACGAAATAGCGCATAAACTGGGGTTTGAGCTTCTGTCACTCTCGCAACCCACCATCTAATTGCTACTCCACAATGCATTCCCTTAGGCCCAAATATGGTGAAGTGGCATGTAGTCGACATTCACATGACACCACTAAGGGAATAACAACATACATACTATCAAAATATCGAACACATATCAAGTTCACATGATTACTTGCAACAAGATTTCTCCCGTGACCTCAAGAACAAAGGTAACTACTCACAAATAATAATCATGCTCAAGATCAGAGGGGTATTAAATAGCATAATGGATCTGAACATATAATCTTCCACCAAATAAACCATATAGTAATCAACTACATGTAATCAACACTACTAGTCACCCACAAGTACCGATCTATAGTTCCGGTAACAAGATTGAACACAAGAGATGAACTAGGGTTTGAGAGGAGATGGTGCTGTTGAAGATGTTGATGGAGATTGCCCTCCCCAAGATGGGAGAGTTGTTGGTGATGATGATGACGATGATTTCCCCCTCCGGGAGGGAAGTTCCCCTGGCGAAATCGCTTCGCCGGAGGACAAAAGTGCTCTTGCCCAAGTTCCTCCTTGAGGCAGCGGCGCTTCGTCCCGAAATTCCCCCCCCTTATTTTTTCTAGGTCAAAACCACTTATATACCAGGAGATGGGCATCGGAGGTGGGCCAAGGAGGCCACAACCCACCAGGGCGTGCCTGGGGGGCCGGCGCGCCCAGGTGGGTTGTGCCCACTCGGTGTCCCCCCTTGATACTTCTCCAACGAATCTATAATTTTTGATTGCTCCATGCTATATTATCTACTATTTTGGACATTATTGGGCTTTATTATCCACTTTTATATTATTTTTGGGACTAACCTATTAACCGGAGGCCCAGCCCAGAATTGCTGTTTTTTGCCCGTTTTAGGGTTTCGAAGAAAAGGAATATCAAACGGAGTCCAAACGGAATGAAACCTTCGGGAACGTGCTTTTCTCAACGAATAAGACCAGAGAGACTTGGACCCTACGTCAAGAAATAAAACAGGAGGCCACGAGGTAGGGGGGCGCGCCCACCCCCACCAGGTGCGCCCTCCACCCTCGTGGGCCCCCTGTTGCTCCACCGACGTACTCCTTCCTCCTATACATATCCACGTACCCCCAAATGATCAAAAACAGAGCCAAAACCCTAATTCCACCGCCATAACTTTCTGTATCCACGAGATCCCATCTTGGGGCCTGTTCGGGAGCTCCGCCGGAGGGGGCATCGATCATGGAGAGCTTCTACATCAACACCATAGCCCCTCCGATGAAGTGTGAGTAGTTCACCTCAGACCTACGGGTCCATACTTAGTAGCTATATGGCTTCTTCTCTCTTTTTGGATCTCAATACAATGTTCTCCCCCTCTCTTGTGGAGATCTATTCGATGTAATCTTCTTTTTGCGGTGTTTTTGTTGAGACCGATGAATTGTGGGTTTATGATCAAGTCTATCTATGAATAATATTTGAATCTTCTGTAAATTGTTTTATGTATGATTGGTTATCTTTGCAAGTCTCTTCGAATTATTAGTTTGGTTTGGCCTACTAGATTGATCTTTCTTGCAATCGGAGAAGTGCTTAGCTTTGGGTTCAATCTTGCGGTGTCCTTTCCCGGTGATAGTAAGGGCAGCAAGGCACGTATTGTATTGTTCCCATCGAGGATAACAAGACGGGGTTTTCTTCATATTGCATGATTCTATCCCCCTACATCATGTCAACTTAATACTCTAGATGCATGCTGGATAGCGGTCGATGAGTGGAGTAATAGTAGTAGATGCAGGCAGGAGTCGGTCTACTTGTCTCAGACGTGATGCCTATATACATGATCATACCTAGATATTCTCATAACTATGCTCAATTCTGTCAATTGCTCAACAGTAATTTGTTCACCCATCGTAGAATACTTATGCTCTTGAGAGAAGCCACTTGTGAAACCTATGGCCACCGGGTCTATCTTTATCATATTGATCTCCTACTGCTTAGTTATTTCCTTTGCTATTTACTTTTCCTTTATTTTACTTTGCATCTTTTATCATAAAAATACCAAAAATATTATCTTATCCTATCTATCAAATCTCACTCTCGTAAGTGGCCCTATAGGGATTGACAACCCCTATTTGCGTTGTTTGCGAGGATTTATTTGTTTTGTGCAGGTGCGAGGGACTCACGCGTAGCCTCCTACTGGATTGATACCTTGGTTCTCAAAAACTGAGGGAAATACTTACGCTACTTTGCTGCTTCATCCCTTCCTCTTCGGGGAAAACCAACGCAGTGCTCATGAGGTAGCAAGAAGGATTTCTGGCGCCGTTGCCGGGGAGGTCTACGCAAAAGTCAACATACCAAGTACCCATCACATACCCTTATCTCCCGCATTACATTATTTGCCATTTGCCTCTCGTTTTCCTCTCCCCCACTTCACCCTTGCCATTTTATTCGCCCTCTCTCTCTATCGTCACTCTCTATTTGCCTCTTTTTGCCCGCTTGCTTTCTGTTTGCCTGTGCGTTAGTCTGTTTGCTTGTCGTTATGGCTAGTCCCTTATCTTCTCCGTTGTCTCCCGAGAATGAAATTCTAAATTTTAAGCAAAGGGAGGGTGAAAATCTAAAAGATGCTTGGTATAGAATTTGCAATGCTCAAAATAATTCTACTAGGAAGCAATCTACTACCATTCTCCTTCGCAATTTTTATGTAGGCCTTACTCCTTGGCACCGTTATGTTCTTGATACTATTATCGAAGGGAACTTTTTGGGTAGCCATACTTTTGATTCTTATAATGCTATGATAGATTTATTTGGCTCACCCCCTCTCTTGGTTAATGGAACTATATTAACTTTGGAGCATGTAATGCAAAGGCTTGAGATTATTGTAAATAAGGTTGCTATCGTAGAGTTAATTGAAAATTTGGATAAAAAGATCCACAGCCGAATCTCTCAATATGGATCTAAGTAGGAGTTACGTTGAAAGATATTAAAGAAAAGGAACCCATAGTTAATGAGAAAATAAATCATGATTCCGTTAGGATCGATAAACTTGAGAATATTATTACCAACTTGGGAACCGCTTTTTCTTCCGTAAAGAATACTCCAAGTCCTTCCACTAAAGTTTCCAAGCTCATGTACGTTCCTAAAAATAAGGGTGAATCATCTAGTAAGGAAAATGCGGATCTCAAATCTATAAGTGTTCATCCAAATCTTTTTGCTATCATTAAGGAACCATTTGTTACAAATGAATTTTTCGATCTTGTGCCTAAAAGTTTGATAATTAATTTCAAAAATCCTAAAGATGGTAGATGCCTCATCGAAGAATTGCCTGCCCAAGATGGCAATACCTAGATCTATTCTTGCTTGTTATGCCTAGCTAGGGGCGTTAAACGATAGCGCTTGTTGGGAGGCAACCCAATTTTATTTTTATTCCTTGATTTCTGCTCCTGTTTACTAATAAATAATTTATCTAGGCTCTGTTTTGGTTGTGTTTTTTGTGTTTAATTAGTGTTTGTGCCAAGTAGAACCGTTGGGAAGACTTAGGGAAAGTCTTGTTGAACTTGCTGTAAAAAACAGAAACTTTAGCGCTCACGAGAACTTCTGTCATTTTTATTTGGAAAGTCCTATTTAGTTAATTCTTTTTTAATATTATTTATAGATAACTTACTCACGTCCCTCAATTTATTATAGAATTTTTGGGGTTCCAGATCTTGCGCTAGCTACAGATTACTACAGACTGTTCTGTTTTTGACAGATTCTGTTTTTCGTGTGTTGTTTGCTTATTTTGATGAATCTATGGCTAGTAAAATAGTTTATAAACCATAGAGAAGTTGGAATACAGTAGGTATAACACCCATATAAATAATTAATGACTTCATTACAGTACCTTGAAGTTGTCTTTTATTTTCTTTCGCTAACGGAGCTCACGAGATTTTCTACTTTAAGTTTTGTGTTGTGAAGTTTTCAAGTTTTGGGTAAAGATGTGATGGATTATGGAACAAGGAGTGGCAAGAGCCTAAGCTTGGGGATGCCCATCTCACACCCAAGATAATCTAAGGACACCTAAAAGCCACAGCTTGGGGATGCCCCGGAAGGCATCCCCTCTTTCGTCTACTTATATCGGTAACTTTACTTGGAGCTATATTTTTATTTGCCACATGATATGTGTTTTGCTTGGAGCGTCTTGTATGATTTGAGTCTTTGATTTTTAGTTTACCACAATCATACTTGCTGTACACACCTTTTGAGAGATCCATACATGATTTGGAATTTGTTAGAATACTCTATGTGCTTCGCTTATATCTTTTTAGTTATATAGTTTTGCTCTAGTACTTCACTTATATCTTTTAGCGCACGGTGGTGGATTTGTTTTATAGAAACAATTGATCTCTCATGCTTCACTTAGATTATTTTGAGAGTCTTAATAGCATGGTAATTTGCTTAAAATCCTAATATGCTAGGTATTCAAAGTTAGTAAAATTTTCTTAAGAGTGTTTTGAATACTAAGAGAAGTTTGATGCTTGATGATTGTTTTGAGATATGGAGGTAATAATATCAAAGTCTTGCTAGTTGAATAGTTGTGAAGTTGATAAATACTTGTGTTGAAGTTTGCAGGTCCCGTACATGCACGTATGGTAAATGTCATGCAACAAATTTGAAACATGAGGTGTTATTTGATTGTCTTCCTCATGAGTGGCGGTCGGGGACGAGCGATGGTCTTTTCCTACCAATCTATCCCCCTAGGAGCATGCGCGTAGTATCGAGGTTTTTGATGACTTGTAGATTTTTGCAATAAGTATGTGAGTTCTTTATGACTAATGTTGAGTCCATGGACTATACGCACTCTCACCCTTCCATCATTGCTAGCCTCTTCGGTACCGTGCATTGCCCTTTCTCACATTGTGAGTTGGCGCAAACTTCGCTAGTGCATCCAAACCCCGTGATATGATACACTCTTTCACACATAAACCTCCTTATAACCTCCTCAAAATAGCTACCATACCTACCTATTATGGCATTTCCATAGCCATTCCGAGATATATTGCCATGCAACTTTCCATCATTCCATTCATCATTGTCATATTGCTTAGCATGATCATGTAGTTGACATAGTATTTGTGTCAAAGCCACCGTTCATAATTCTTTCATACATGTCACTCTTGGTCCATTGCATATCCCGGTACACCGCCGGAGGCATTCATATAGAGTCATCTTTTGTTCTAGTATCGAGTTGTAATCATTGAGTTGTAAATAAATAGAAGTGTGATGATCATCATTTTCTAGAACATTGTCCTAAGTGAGGAATAAAAAAAGAGAAAGGCCATAAAAAAGAGAAGGCCCAAAAAAAAGAAAAAAAATGAGAGAAAAAGAGAGAAGGGACAATGTTACTATCCTTTGCCACACTTGTGCTTCAAAGTAGCACCTTAATCTTCATGTTAGAGAGTCTATTGTTTTGGCACATTCATATACTAGTGGGAATTTTTCATTATAGAACTTGGCTTCTATATTCCAACAATTGGCCTCCTCGAGTGCCCTAGGTCTTCATGAGCAAGCAACTTGGATGCACACCCACTAGTTTCTTTTGTTGAGCTTTCATACATTTATAGCTCTAGTGCATTCGTTGCATGGCAATCCCTACTCCTTGCATTAACATCAATCGGTGGGCATCTCCATAGCCCATTGATTAGCCTCATTGATGTGAGACTTTCTCCTCTTTTGTCATCTCCACATAACCCCCTCATTATATTCTATTCCGCCCATAGTGCTATGTCCATGGCTGGCGCTCATATATTGCGTGAAAGTTTATAGGTTTGAGATTACTAAATTATGAAACAATTGCTTGGCTTGTCAGCGGGGTTGTGCATGATGAGAGCATTCTTGTGTGACGAAAATAAAACATGACTAAACCATATGATTTTGTAGGGATGAACTTTCTTTGGCCATGTTATTTTGAGAAGACATAATTGCTTAGTTAGTATGCTTGAAGTATTATTATTTTTATGTCAATATGAACTTTTGTCTTGAATCTTTTGGATCTGAATATTCATACCACAATTAAGAAGAATTACATTAAAATTATGCCAAGTAGCACTCCACATCAAAAATTCTGTTTTTATCATTTACCTACTCGAGGACGAGCAGGAATTAAGCTTGGGGATGCTTGATACGTCTCCAACGTATCTATAATTTTTGATTGCTCCATGCTATATTATCTACTGCTTTGGACATTATTGGGCTTTATTGTCCACTTTTATATTATTTTTGGGACTAACCTATTAACCGGAGGCCCAGCCCAGAATTGCTATTTTTGGCCTGTTTTAGGGTTTCGAAGAAAAGGAATATCAAACGGAGTCCAAAGGGAATGAAACCTTTGGGGACGTGATTTTCTCAACGAATAAGACTAGAGAGACTTGGACGCTACGTCAAGAAATAAAATGGGAGGCAACGAGGTAGGGGGTGCACCGACCCCCACCAGGTGCGCCCTCCACCCTCGTGGGCCCCCTGTTGCTCCACCGACGTACTCCTTCCTCCTATATATATCCACGTACCCCCAAACAATCAAAAACGGAGCCAAAACCCTAATTCCACCACCGTAACTTTCTGTATCCATAAGATCCCATCTTGGGGCCTATTCCGGAGCTCCGCCGGAGGGGGCATCGATCACGGAGGGCTTCTACATCAACACCATAGCCCCTCCGATGAAGTGTGAGTAGTTCAACTTAGACCTATGGGTCCATAGTTAGTAGCTAGATGGCTTCTTCTCTATTTTTGGATCTCAATACAATGTTCTCCCCCTCTCTTGTGGAGATCTATTCGATGTAATCTTCTTTTTGCTGTGTGTTTGTTGAGACCGATGAATTGTGGGTTTATGATCAAGTCTATCTATGAATAATATTTGAATCTTCTCTGAATTCTTTTATGTATGATTGGTTATCTTCGCAAGTCTCTTCGAATTATCAGTTTGGTTTGGCCTACTAGATTAATCTTTCTTGCAATGGGAGAAGTGCTTAGCTTTGGGTTGAATCTTGCGGTGTCCTTTCCCGGTGACAGTAAGGGCAGCAAGGCATGTATTGTATTGTTGCCATCGAGGATAACAAGATGGGGTTTTCTTCATATCGCATGAGTCTATCCCTCTACATCATGTCATCTTGCTTAAGGCGTTACTCCGTTTTCAACTTAATACTCTAGATGCATGCTGGATAGCGGTCGATGAGTGGAGTAATAGTAGTAGATGCGGGCAGGAGTCGGTCTACTTGTCTTGGACGTGATGCCTATATACATGATCATACCTAGATATTCTCATAACTATGCTCAATTTTATCAATTTCTCAACAGTAATTTGTTCACCCACCGTAGAATACTTATGCTCTTGAGAGAAGCTACTAGTGAAACCTATGGCCCCCGGGTCTATCTTTATCATATTGATCTCCTACTACTTAGTTATTTCCTTTTCTATTTACTTTGCCTTTATTTTACTTTGCATCTTTTATCATAAAAATACCAAAAATATTATCTTATCATATCTATCAGATCTCACTCTCGTAAGTGGCCTTATAGAGATTGACAACCCGTATTTGCGTTGTTTGCAAGGATTTATTTGTTTTATGCAGGTGCGAGGGACTTGCGCGTAGTCTCCTACTAGATTGATACCTTGGTTCTCAAAAACTGAGGGAAATACTTACACTACTTTGCTGCATCATCCCTCCCTCTTCGGGGAAAACCAACGCAATGCTCAAGAGGTAGCACCCCTGTGGTGGTTATTGGCTCCAATATTTCTTAAATATTCCACAAAAAATCCCTGTGAAGTTTTAGCATATTTGGAGTTGTGCAGAATAGGTAGCCTGACGTAGCTTTTTCAGGTCCAGATTTGCAGCTTTCGAAATTCTCCCTCTTGGTGTGTTCCTTTCAAATTATGAGAGAAAAGGCATTAGAATTACTCCAAAAAGCATTATTATGGATAAAAACTCTGTAAATAACAATAAGAAAACATGATGCAAAATTGACGTATCAGGGCTGCTTTGCCACTGGGCCGAAGCTGTCGTGTTGCGCTTGGGCCAGAGCTAGCACGCGTCGCGGCCATTGATACGTCTCCAACGTATCTATAATTTTTTATTGTTCCATGCTATTATATTATCATTCTTAGATGTTTTACAATCATTTTATAGAAACTTTATTTATTTTTTGGGACAAACCTGTTGACATAGTGCCTAGTGCTAGTTGCTGGTTTTTACTTATTTTTTAATTCGCGGAAAATCAATACCAAATGGAGTCCAAATGCAGCGAAACTTTTTGGAGATTTTTTTTGGACCAGAAGACACAAGATGGCCCAAAGAAGTACCGGAGGGGTGCCCCGAGGGGGGGAAAACCCACCTGGGCGCGCCCTGGTGGGTTGTGTCCACCTCGGCCACCTCCCGCACTGCCTCTTTGCTCTATAAATACCCCAAAAATCCAAAAACCCTAGGGGAGTCGACGAAACACAATTCCAGGTGCCGCAAGTTCCAGAAACCACAGATCCAATCTAAACACCATCGGGGTTCATCATCCTCATTGGTGCCTCTCCGATGATGCGTGAGTAGTTCATTGTAGACCTACGGGTCCGTAGGTAGTAGCTTGATGGTTCTCTCTCTCTCTCTTGATTCTCAATACAATGGTCACTTGGAGATCTATTTGATGTAACCCTTTTTGCGGTGTCTTTGTTGCGATCCGATAACTTCCAGTTTATGATCAGATCTATTTTATCCATGAAAGTTATTTGAGTTTTGATCTCTTATATGCATATTGCTTATAGCTTCGTATTTCTTCTACAAATCTTTGGTTTAGTTAGGCCGACTAGATCGATTTTTCTTGCCATGGGAAGAGGTGCTTTGTGATGGGTTCGATCTTACGGTGCTCAATCCCAGTGACAAAAGGGGACATTACACGTATGTATCGTTGCTATTAAGGATAAAAATATGGGGTCTATTCCTACATGAATAGATCTTGTCTACATCATGTCATCGTTCTTATTGCATTACTCCGTTTCTCCATGAACTTAATATACTAGATGCATGCTCGATAGCGGTCGATGTGTGGAGTAATAGTAGTAGATGCAGGCAGGAGTCGGTCTACTATTTTTGTACGTGATGCCTATATAATGATCATTGCTTGGATATCGTCATAATCATTTGAAGTTCTACCAATTTCCCAACAGTAAAATGTTTACCCGCCGTATGCTATTTTTCTTGAGAGAAGCCACTAGTGAAATCTACGCCCCCCCGGGTGTATTCTTTAACATATTTTGCCTCTGAGATCTATTTTTATTCGCTTTTATTTTTAGATCTATTAATCCAAAACCCAAAAATACCTTGCTGCATTTTTTTTAATTTTTTTCACGTTTCCGCGAGATATATTTATCCAATCTACTACAAATTTATCTATCTTTTTACCCAGGAGGGATTGACAACCCCTCTTTCATGTCGGGTTGCAAGTATTTGTTCTTTGTGTGCAGGTACCGTTTACATAGTGTTGTGTGGTTCTCCTACTGGTTCGATAACCTTGGTCTCATCACTGAGTTAAATACCTACCATAGTTTTAGTTCATCATTTACCCACTTGAGGACGAGCAGGAATTAAGCTTGGGGATGCTGATACGTCTCCAACGTATCTATAATTTTTGATTGTTCCATGCTATTATATTATCATTCTTGGATGTTTTACAATCATTTTATAGCAACTTTATATCATTTTTTGGGACTAACCTATTGACATAGTGCCCAGTGCCAGTTCCTCCTTTTTGCTTGTTTTTTACTTCATAGAAAATCAATACCTAACGGAGTCCAAACGCAACGAAACTTTTTGGATATTTTTTCTGGACTAGAAGACACAATATGGGACCAAGAAGTACCAGAGGGGTGCCCCGAGGGGGCACAACCCATGTGGGCGCACCTGGGGGACCTAACGCGCCCTGGTGGCCCACCTCGGCCGCCTCCCGCAACACCTCTTTGCTGTATAAATACCCCAAAATTTTAAAAACCCTAGGGGAGTCGACGAAACACAATTCCAGCCGCCGCAAGTTCCATAAACCACATATCCAATCTAAACACCATCACGGAGGGGTTCCTCATCCTCATTGATGCCTCTCCAATGATGCATGAGTAGTTCATTGTAGACCTATGGGTCCGTGGGCAGTAGCTAGATGGCTTTCTCTCTCTCTATCTTGATTCTCAGTACAATGGTCTCTTGGAGATCTATTTGATGTAACCCTTTTTGCGGTGTGTTTGTTGGGATCCGATGAACTTCGAGTGTATGATCAGATCTATTTCATCCATGAAAGTTATTTGAGTTTTGATCTCTTATATCCATGATTTCTTATAGCCTCATATTTCTTCTTCAAATCTTTGGTTTAGTTAGGCCGACTAGATCGATTTTTCTTGCCATGGGAAGAGGTGCTTTGTGATGGGTTCGATCTTACGGTTCTCAATCCCAGTGACAGAAGGGGACATGACATGTATGTATCGTTGCTATTAAGAATAACAAGATGGGGTCTATTCCTACATGAATAGATCTTGTCTACATTATGTCATCGTTCTTATTGCATTACTCCAATTCCCCATGAACTTAATACACTAGATGCATGCTGGATAGCGGTCGTTGTGTAAAGTAATAGTAGTAGATGCAGGCAGGAGTCGGTCTACTAATCTTGGGCGTGATGCCTATATAATGATCATTGCCTGGATATCTTCATAATTATTTTAAGTTGTATCAATTGACAAACAGTAATTTGTTTACTCGCCGTATGCTATTTTTCTCGAGAGAAGCCACTAGTGAAATCTAAGGCCGTAGGGTCTATTCTTTATCATATTTGCCTTTGAGATCTATTTTTATTCGCTTTTATTTTCAGATCTATTAATCCAAAAAACCCAAAATACCTTGCTGCATTTTATTTATTTATTTTATTTCACGTTTCCGCGAGATCTATTTATCTAATCTACTACAAATTTATCTATATTTTTACCCGAGAGGGATTTACAACCCCTCTTTCACGTGGGTTACAAGTGTTTGTTCTTTGCGTGCAGGTACCGTTTACAAAGTGTTGCGTGTAGGTACCGTTTACATAGTGTTGTGTGGTTCTCCTACTGGTTCGATAACCTTGATCTCATCAGTGAGGGAAGTACCTACCGTAGTTATGCTCCATCATCCCTTCCTCTTTGGGAAAATACCGACGTAGTTCAAGCCGCATCAAAATGAATTTCTGGCGCCGTTGCCGGGGAGACATCATCAACATCTATAAGGTTCGTAATCACAAATTTCATCTCCTTGCAATTGGCATTATTTGCCTTTTGCCTCTCCTTTTCATCTCCCCCACTTCACAAAATTTTTGCCGTTTTACTCACCCTCTTTTTCGTTCGCTGTTTTCTCGTCAGATCTGTTTTTGTGTGCAATTTTTTTTGTCACCTTTTGTCATTATGGATAGTTCTTCCTCTATTGTGTGCACCCTCGATAATGAGGTTCTTAACTTCAAACAAAGGGGAGGGGAGAATTTAAAAGATGCTTGGTATAGGATTTGCAATGCTCATAATAGATCTGTTCGTAAGCAATCTACCATTGTTCTTCTTCGCTGTTTTTATGTGGGCATCACTACTTGGTATAGATTCATCCTTGATACGATTACTAGTGGGAATGTCTTGTTGTGTCCTTCTCTAGATGCTTTTAATTCTATGGTGAATCTTGTGGGTTCACCACCTCTTATAATTACTGAAACAACTTTAACTCTTGAGCATGTTATGGAAAGGCTAGATGCTATTGAAAAGAAAATGCTCACTAAAGAAAACATTGAAAATTAGATAAAAGGATGCACAATCTTGTTAACAGAATTGGGTCAAAATCAGGAGATGCTCTTAAAGTACTAAAAGAAAAAGAACCCGCATTCAACGAGAGAATAGAGGAGAGCCCCGCTAGAATTGATAAGTTGGAAGATATGTTTTAGTAATCTAAGCACGACTTTTCTTCCACTAAAGATATTGAGAAAACTCCCGTAAAAATTGGCAAAATTACTCAAGTCACTAAAAACAAGGGTGCAACTTCTAATAATAACAAAGAAGATCTCAAGATGATTAGTATTCACCCCGATTTTATTGAAGTGAAAAAAGACCCTACTTGCAAGAATGAAATTTTCAAACATGTTTCTAGGAGTATTGTTATTGACAATTTGTATGCTAAATCTTGGAAAAATTATAAGTGTTTTATTGAGGAGTTGGAAACTAAATATGACAATACTTATATCTTTGCATTATGCCTACCTAGGGGCATAAAACGATAGCGCTTGTTGGGAGGCAACCCAATGAATAAAAATTATTTTTGTATTTTTATTTCAGTTCTTGAGTGCTTGCATAATTATGCTACTGTTATGATTGTGTTGTTTGTGTTTTATTTAGTGCTTGTGCCAAGCAAAGCCTTCGGGATCATGTTGGGTGATAGTTGATTTGATCTTGTTGAAAAACAGAAACTTTTGCGACCAGTAAAATAATTTTATTTTTTAATAGTAGTGCAATAAAATCCTGATTTTTGTACACAAGATTGAGATACAAATTTCCCACGTTGTCCTAAGTTTTCAGAATTTTTGGAGTTGCACAAGTGTTCAAGCTTTTTAGATTGCTACAAACTGTTCTGTTTTTGACAGATTCTGTTTTCTTTGCATCGTGTGCTTATTTTGATGAATCTATGGTTTGTATTGGTGGGTATAAGCTATAGTAAAGTTGGAATAGAGTAGATATAATGAAAAAATAAAATATGAATGGGTTTGCAACAATACTTAGAGTAGTGATTTTCTTTGTTATACTAACGGATCTCATGAAGATTTTGTTGAGTTTTGTGTGTTTGAAGTTTTCAAGTTTTGGTTGAGATCACGATGGATGAAGGAATAAGGAGTAAGAAGAGCCTAAGCTTGGGGATGCACATGGCACCCCAAGTTATTATCCAAATAGGAACAAGCAACTAAGCTTGGGGACGCCCCCTAGTGGCATCTCCTCTTCCTTCTAACGACCATCGGTATTTTACTTGGAGCTATTTTTTATTCGTCACATATCATGAGTTTTGCTTGGACCGTCTTGTATTATATGAGTCTTTGCTTGTTTTTCTTTTGGTTTTGAGTCAAGTATCCTTGCTGGACACACCTATTTGATAGAGCCAAAATTATGCTATGATTTGTTAGAATTGCTCTATGTGCTTCACTTAAATTTTTCGAGCTATGGAATTGCTCTAGTCCTTCACTTATATCTTTTTGAGCACGGTGTGATTTAATAATTTTGAAGAATTGCTCTCATGCTTCACTTAGATTTATTTGAGAATTAGTAATTTTTTAAGAAATTCTCTCATGCTTCACTTATATTATTTAGAGAGAAGAAATTTTTATTATGCTCATGTTCTTCACTTAGATTTGTTTGAGCTATTGAAAGCAACATATGAAATTAGTCCCAAAGTGATAGATATTCAAGAGGGATATAATAAAAACTTTTGTGCAGATCATTGGACAAAATAAACTTGATTCTTTGTAATAGTTTTGCGGTATGATGATATAATATGTGAGTCATGTTGATGAGTAATTATGGTTTAGTAAGAATATTGGTGTTAAGGTTTGTGATTCCCAAGCACGAAAGCAATAGTTATGCAATGAAATTACATCCTACTTGTGGTGCATTATTCGGTGTTAGTTATGCTTAATGCTCGCTTATTAGATTTTTTGTTTCTTGGTCGGATGCTTTTCAATATTTTGCTAGTGTTCACTTGTACTAAGTAGGATTACTACTTGTGCATCCAAAATCCTTAAACCTAGTTTTGCCACATGAGTCCACTATACTTACCTATATGCGCTATTTTCATGTCGTTCTAAGCAAATTTGTATGTGCCATCTCTAATGTTCAAAATAAATTGCCTTTTGTGTGCTCGTACCGCTCATGAAATGGTAGGGGGTGGCTGATATTTTTCCATGCTAGATGTGTTATTCTCAAGATGACTGTTTATTCACTTGTCATTGCACGAGAGTACGGCAAAGGTATTAGGGATGCCCAGTCCTGAAATGAAAAATGAATTTACTTTATGTTGTCAAATAATAAATACCTTGAAAATTGTTAGTATGGACGGTACCCGTGGTTTCAGTTAGCCGTGGAATGTGAAAGTATGGTGGAAAAAGGAATAAACTTTATTTTCTGTTTGGGAACCGCCTATGATATATCTAGCATGGATAGTATTAGGAACTACTCGATCGTTTTCATTGATAGGAAAGGCATGCCACCCAAAATATTTTATCTCTATCCTTTTCTGCTTTGAGCTCTGGCACCTCTAAAAATCCATACTTCCTTTTGTAAAGGGCATTTCTATTTACTTTATGCAATTTTTATTTTTATTTGAGTCTCCATCTTCTCTTATAAAGCACCAACTAAGGGGCACTACCGTCGTACTTGAGCATTGGGTGCAGCTAATATGCGAGTGTGTTTCATGAATGGATCAATGACTGAGCATAATGGGCTAGGGATAACTTGCTTTAGTGTTGATATTTTGAAAGACATGGTTGCTTGTTAGTATGCTTGAGTATCGAAATCTTCATGTCAAAACTACACTATTGCTTCGAATCATATAAAAGTCCAAATGTTCATGGTACAAAAGAAAAGAATATGTGATGAACATGTTAGGCAGCATTCCACATCAACAATTCTGTTTTTATCATTTACCTACTCGAGGACGAGCAGGAATTAAGCTTGGGGATGCCGATACGTCTCCAACATATCTATAATTTTTGATTGTTCCATGCTGTTATATTATCATTCTTGGATGTTTTACAATCATTTTATAGCAACTTTATATCATTTTTGGGGACTAACCTTTTGACATAGTGCATGATACGTCTGCATCGTATCTACTTTACCAAACACTTTTGACCTTGTTTTGGACTCTAACTTGCATGATTTGAGTGGAACTAACCCGGACTGACGCTGTTTTCAGCAGAATTGTCGTGGTGTTATTTTTGTGCAGAAACAAAAGCTCTTGGAATGACCTGAAACTTCACAGAGAAATTTTTTGGAATATATAAAAAATATTGGCGAAAGAATCAATGTCAGGGGGGCACACCCTGTCCACGAGCGTGGGGGTGCGCCCCCTATCTCATGGGCCCCCTGATGCTCCACTGACCTCAACTCCAACTCTATATATTCACGTTCGGGGAGAAAAATATCAAGGAGAAGGATTCATCGCGTTATACGATACGGAGCCGCCGCCAAGCCCTAATCTCTCTCGGGAGGGCTGATCTGGAGTCCGTTCGGGGCTCCGGAGAGGGGAATCCGTTGCCATGGTCATCATCAACCTTCCTCCATCACCAATTTCAAGATGCTCACCGCCGTGCCTGAGTAATTCCATCGTAGGCTTGCTGGACGGTGATGGGTTAGATGAGATTTATCATGTAATCGAGTTAGTTTTGTTAGGGTTTGATCCCTAGTATCCATTATGTTCTGAGATTGATGTTGCTATTACTTTGCTATGCTTAATGCTTGTCACTAGGGCCCGAGTACCATGATTTAAGATCTAAAACTATTATGTTTCCATGTATATATGTGAGTTCTAGATCCTATTTTGCAAGTCAATAGTCACCTACTATGTGTTATGATCCGTTAACCCCGAAGTAACAATAATCGGGACAATTACCGGTGATGACTATTGTTTGAGGAGTTCATGTATTCACTAAGTGTTAGTGCTTTGGTCCGGTACTCTATTAAAAGGAGGCCTTATTATCCCTTACATTCCAATAGGACCCCGCTACCACGGGAGGGTAGGACAAAAGATGGCATGCAAGTTCTTTTCCATAAGCATGTATGACTATATTCGAAATACATGCCAACATTACATTGATGAACTGGAGCTAGTTCTGTGTCACCCTATGTTATAACTGTTGCATGAGGAATCGCATCCGACATAATTATCCTTCACTGATCCAATGCCTATGAGCTTTTCACATATTGATCTTTGCTTATTTACTTTTCCGTTGCTACTGTTACAATCATGAAAGTGTGTTATATCGACTAGAGGGGGGGTGAATAGGCGATTTTTATGAAAGTCTTCAAAACGTGGAAGTCATGAAGACAAACAGAGTGAACAAGCCTATCACTATGCAGCGGAAGGTAGATTACACAACGCAAACCATAGTCAAATATACAATACAGTGAAAGCACAGAGACAAATAGCTTCAGTGTAATGAGGATCAGGTTGGAAGAAGTTATGAAGCCAAACAGATCATACAGTCAGGTTGTGAAGACAGAAGATAAAGCAAGCATGCAATAGCATCACAATGTGTACTGGTAAGTAAAGGGAGGTGAAGATGAAACCAGTGACACGTTGAAGACAATGATATGTTGGACCAGTTCCAGTTGCTGTGACAACTGTACGTCTGGTTGGAGCGGCTAGGTATTTAAACCAAAGGACACACAGTCCCGGACACCCAGTCCTGAACACGCAGCTCAGGACACCCAGTCCTCACCGTTTTCTCCTTGAGCTAAGGCCACACAGACCCCGCCCAATCACTCTGGTAAGTCTTCAAGGTAGACTCCCAAACCTTCACAGACTTCGTTCACCGGCAATCCACAATTCCTCTTGGATGCTCAGAACGCGACGCCTAACCGTCTGGAGGATGCACAGTCCTCAAGTGTAATATGTCTTCAGATCACTCAGACAAGAAGACTTAAGTGATGCCCAATTACTCTGGCTCTGGGTGGTTAGGGCTTTTCTCCTCACTAAGGATTTTGAATCAAAGGCTTCGAGGTGGGTTGCTCTCAAACGACAAAAGCCGTGCACTGAAATCTGAGCAGCCAACCGTTTATGGTTGTGGGGGTGGACTATTTATAGCCACTTGGCAACCCTGACCTGATTTGTCCGAAATGACCCTGGGTCACTAAGGAACTGACACGTGTACTAACGGTCGGATTTTGAACTCTCACGGCAACTTTACTTGGGCTGCAAGTAAAGCTGACTTGTCGGACTCTGGACAAGATTTTCTCTCATTGTCTTCACTCGAAGACATAGGATTTGAATTAGTCATCACTTCAGTCATCCTGACTGGTTCTCTTGGACCCCACTTAACAGTACGGTGGTTCCTATGACACAACATGAATAAAGTAAAACTACGAAGGATCTAAGTCTTCGAGTTCCAAAGGCTTCATGGGGAGTCTTCATATGTCATTGTCTTCGACATGAATGTCTTCATGAACCACCATTGTCTTCAATGTCTTCGTATATTTTTGGGGGTCATCTCTGGTAGCTAAACCGAATCAATGAGGGACTTCTACCTGTGTTATCCTGCAATTCTCACAAACACATTAGTCCCTCAACTAGGTTTGTCGTCAATACTCCAAAACCAACTAGGGGTGGCACTAGATGCACTTACAATCTCCCCCTTTTTGGTGATTGATGACAAACTAGTTGAAGTTTTCAACAGGGAATATAATTTGTGAAGTTGTAAAGGAATTGTCTTCATAAGCTGCAAGGGCTCCCCCTGAAGATGTGCATATAAGTGATTTTCTTCTGGAATGCAAATGCACATAGCAGGTTGTATTTGTGAGAATCCACTTCAACTTATGATGACAATCCATCATGCACGTGAAGATATGTGAACAGAATGATATGCATGATGAAAAATGGACGTCTGCGAAATGATAAGAGTGCGGAAATTATCGTCGTACATGCGGAATTTATCTTCGCAAAAACACAGTGGCAAACATAGTAGCAGACGACCATCAAGTTTCAGTGTTACAACTCAAAGAACCAAATGTAGCAAAACGAGAGTTGTAAGCACGGAGCAAAATGCAAAATATAAAGCACCCGCCCATATTATTGACCAGCTTGAAGACTATAAACATCATATGCTTCTCCCCCTTTTGTCAGTGATGACCAAAAAGGTTTGAAGACATAGAGTTTTCTATGCGTTCCCAGGCGCAGCAGGGTCGGTGGAGGCGTTTGGTGGTGCAGGCGAGCTTGGTGCAGTGACGACGCGCGCTGAAGACATTGGTGGTGATGTAGCGTCGTCTTCTTCCTCAATGATTTTTCCCGTCATGGTGGCAGCAGAGGAAGAGAACTCGGATTCTTCAAGCGACGGAGTCCCACGCAACACAGCTCTTCTGGGGGGTGTGGAGTCAAACTTGAATCGCTCCTTGAAGCCATCCTCTTGCAATTCAGCTTCAGTGCACATCATTGTGAGGCCTTTCCAAGTGCGGTGACAGGTTTCATGGGCGACGAAGGCGTTCTTGGTGGCCAGATTCCTGATGCGATTGACGTCTTGCATGATACTGTGCATCTGCCTCTTGAGCCAGTCGTGATGCCTATCTTGCTTTTGATGCAGAGCCACAAGAAGTTCACGATCAGTGAGGGTACGAGCTCGTTTCTTGGGTCTCTGTGCAGCTTCGCTGTCAGTGGCTTCAGTGGATGCAGGGGCACGTGTGGTGCCAGCCATTGGATAGACTCTGGAAATGGCTTCAACACCTTCATCATGTTGAGTGAAGCTTTGGTGTTCTGCATTCTGAAGACTTAGTGGCTGTTTGGCAGGCTCAGGATAAATAGCTTCAGCAGAGGTGTCCACATCAGGTAAGAAGATTCTGTGGTTGCGGGCTGAGGGTTGATATGATATTGCAGAGTGGAGCTTGATTAGCCTCATAACCCATGGAGCATAAATATTCAGACCAAAGAGATCTGAGCCAGACGCAGCAAGTTGACGTATGAAGAGATCCTGGGCATTGAAGCATTTGCCGTGCAGGATGCAGAAGATGAGAGTCTTCATGGCACCTTCAACCTTGGCATATCGAGAGTGCCCCTTAATGGGCCATAGAGTCCGCCTGATGATGTGATAGATAGTTCTAGGCAGGTACTCTAAGTCTTCAACGAAGAACTCCGTTGGGTAAGGTGCGTCAGAAGGCAATGGCTTCATCAGTGAGAGCATCTGACTCATATTTGGCTCAGGTCGCTGAAATATGCTCTCAACTGCTTCAGCATGGAGTTGGCAGCCTTCTTCGAAGAGTTCGCCTGGAGTGGGTAGGCCGGTGAGCTCAATGATATCAAATGCATTGGCTTCATGATGGACGTTGCCGGTCATCCACTCCAGGACCCAAGTCTTCGGATCTCTATTGTAGCCCTTGATGTGCAATGTGGCATAGAACTGAAGCAGAAGCTCTTCGTTCCAGTGCTCTTCATCCGTGACAAACGGCAGCAGGCCAACTTGCTTGAAGCAGTCCAGGGCTTCTTCCAGACCAGGCAGGCCAGCAAAAGCTTCAACTTCAAGGCGCTGATGTGGAAAGATACGGCTCTGGTTGTAGAGGACGCAGGAGTAGTAGCTGCGCTGTGGGTAGCTCCAGAACCTATCTGACACAATCTTTTCCCTTGAGTAAGGGTTCTTGGAGCGGTTGAAGAAGGTGTTGTCTGCCCTGAAGCTATTGACATTGAAGGAGCCAGGAGCAGTGACTGGACCTGGGAACCTTGGCAGTCATGGGATTGGCTTCTGTACCTGGGGCCTGTGCGCAATATGATAATTGAACTGTGGTCCGGTAGCAGACACAGGCACAGAAGGGTCAGAGGCAGTGGCTTCAGTATCTCTTGAAGCTGTTGGTTGGTCGGGCTCCACAAATGCTTCAGTATTATGTGTGGCAGCCGCAGTGGTGTCAGCCTCCTTGAGAACTTCTTCTTGCTGGTGTGGGGGAGATGGAGCTTGAGGTTCTTCATGCTCTTCTGCATGTTCTTCGGCTGATGCAGCCGGAATGTCGTCAGCAGTCTGAGCCCTTGGTCCTTTACGAAGCCTACGGAATGCAGGCGACGCCGGTGGAGTTGCAGTGGGCTGGGGCTCATCCTCTTCCTCCTGTGGGCGATCTGCTCACGATGCATCTTGTGTGATTGGCGTCAGGGGACGACCAATACTGAGCAGTTCACTCGTTTCGAGTTGAGGAAGGACTGCATCATCTTGTACATTGTCTTGGAGACCAATGTCTTCAGCAGCGTTGGGGTCGGCTGCTGGAATGTCTTCAGCATGCGGAGCCTCTGTGAGAGCAGGCTCATGCACGGTCATCTGACGATCTTCATGAGGAAAGCGAACGGAAAGGGGTTCGACTATCAAGGGCTCTGTGGGAGCAGCCCGAGACTTCTTGGACTTGCGCTTCTTGATGGTGGGGTCTGAAGGAGAGGCTTCAGGGTGTTTCCTCTTCCTTGCTTTAGCTTCGGCTATCCTTGTCTTCTTAAGCTCTGAAGCGGTTGAGCGCTTTGGCTTCGAGCTAGGCTTGGCGGTGGGGAAGACAGTTGGAACAGCTTCTTGGCGTGGGGCCTCTTCTTCAGCCACGGTGGGCGTCTTCTTTTTCTTAGCGGCCATCCTGGGGTCGATGCCGGGACGCCCAAGTGCCTTTCGCTTCTCGGCCTCATTGTAGGCCTGTACACAGAGATCAGCCGAATTCTTCATGCGCTCGCGTGAACCCTGAGCCTCTGCATGTTTCTGCATAAAGTTTTCCTTCAACTCATGCAGCATGACTTTGAAGTCTTTGATTTCTTGGACGCTGAGCGTGGCCATGTTCTGCTTGAACTAAGCCTTTTCAAAATCTATCTTTTGCTTCAGTTCCATGATGCGCTGGGCAATTGCGAGTTCTGAAGCAATAGCTCCTTGGAAGGCTACGCTGAGGCCAATGGGCAGCTGCAGATCATCAAAGCTGATGTTGGGTGTGTCAAACCACTCATCTATGAAGTTGTGGATGATTGTTGCATCGAACAGAGGCAGATTGTTGAAGATTTCAGCCTCCTCCTTGCTCTTGATGAGCTGCTCAAGAGCGTCATCACCAAGATCTTCGTCACTGGACAGATCAATGGCTTCGCAGCGAAGAACGGCAGCGGCAGTTAGCTCTTTGCTGGTGTGTGGTTGTGGTTTCTTTGCTTCTTGAGCCTTGGAGACTCTTGATAAGTCTTCAGACTGCACACTGGCTTCAGGAGGTGCAGTGGCCAATGGCTTCGCTCTGGAGATCTTGGGAGAAGCGACTGGCTTGGAAGCTTTTGGCTTCTTCTTCATCTGCTTCGGCTCTGGGGCAGTAGGAGCATCATCAGACTCAGTGTCTGCTGGAGGGTCGTTCACGGCAGTCCCTTGGACTATAATGTGAGTGATGAGTCCTTCGAGATTGGCAAATGGCCCGATGACATTGGGATTAGCGTTGCGTGTGCCATCTGCCCTTGGTTTGGAGGGACCAGGGTTGAAGTCCAACCCAAACTCCTTCTTGTTTTGCTTCGCAGAGTTCTGGGCAAATTGGAAGTTGCGCTTGAACAGAGTGTCATCGCGACACCAGAGAAGGGATGACGGATGTGCATCAGCTGGCTGTTGTCCCCTGACCATGCATGGAAAGAAGCCTTGAGCAATGGCTTCGTCTCTGGTTCGGGGTACGAGATTCTTGTACAAGGCATCTCCCCATGGCCTCTTGATGGCGCACTTCTCTGCATATTCCTTGGTGATGAAGAGGTATTGGAACCACTGCTTTGCCCAATATCTTCGGATCCATTGGATTCGTGTCTTGCGCTGACCATAGCTCTCTTCGGGATCTGTTTGGTACATTTCTGCCAAATCTTCAGGCAGATCTTTAGATGTGTCACCACGTCTCTGTCTGCCTCCCTTCCTTGATTGTTTCTCGGATGCCATGAAGCTTAACTTGGAAGGCTTCAAAAGATTCAAAGGCTTCAAAGGATTCAAAGGCTTCAAAGGCTTCCTTTTGCTTGACCAACAGGAACTTGCTTCGGGTGAATTGATGTGACGCTGTAGGAACTCTGCAAATGAATGCAGACTATGAGAACCAAAAGATTCTCCCACGGACATGTACCTGTGACAGCATTAAGGTGCGAGGGAAGGGGAAGAGGTCATATGCATTCTCAGAAGATTTTGAAGATAAATCAGTTTAGAAGACATTGACCTCATCATGCGAAGACATTCACTTTATAGAAAAGAAGTTGGTTCCAGATTTGTACGAACCCATAGATCAGTACAAGTGAGGAATCTAACTACTTCATGAAGAACAAGTGAATATGCTAGGCAAGTTATGAGATTCAGGTGAGGGGAATGAAACTTGTGTGAATGGAAACCTCTTTTGGCAGAAAGTGATGGAGCCATAGGATCAAAAGAGGCAGTAAAAAGACTTGTTATTTACCGGACTTGGAACTGCTAGACGAGGTGAGAGTTGAGGCCGAGCAGTTCGATCCTCCGTGCCCTAACTTGGCGACGGAAGACACCTAGGGCGACGGCGGAGAGACTGATGTCCGCTGTCGGCGTGAGAACGGCGTCGGAGAGGTCGCGGCAGTGAAGCACTTCGTCGCCGGCGTCGTTGAGAGTTAGCGGTGGCACTAGGGTTTGTGCGAGGGAGGAAGAAGAGATAATGACCGCAGTG
Organism: Triticum monococcum; assembly: GCA_034509565.1. Classification (NCBI taxonomy): domain Eukaryota; kingdom Viridiplantae; phylum Streptophyta; class Magnoliopsida; order Poales; family Poaceae; genus Triticum; species Triticum monococcum. Next base: position 567,229,830 of record CM067843.1, on the reverse strand, counting down.
AAACGTGTATTTATAGGGATATGGGCGGCACTGCGCTATTACTCAGGTGCCCCTGGCGATTCGCATCTGATCAGTACGTGGCCAGCATGCGGAATTGTGGGGGCAGTTTCACCCCACGCACGCCTGGTTTGTCGGGAGTCGTTCCTACTTCTCCGGAATTCTAGTTGATGGAAAAACATTGAAAGCTGTTTTAAAGTTTGTCTCTGTGTCTTCTTCTGACAAGGATGCAGTGAAGACATTCGACAGTTTCAATAGAGTGCATATGACTTGGAGAGATAGAGTTTGAGGTAGGAAGCATGGAGAGGTTAGGGTACGATCACATTCACTTAGTTCAAAAGATTCAAACAAGAAGACATAGCTATAAGTGAATGCTGTAGAGGACAGAACACCAGTGCATATATAATCAACATAGTGAAGATAATCATGAAGACATGTTGAGATTGAAGCCAAACCAAATGTGAAGACATAGCAAATGTAATGCCATGAGTAAAACACTTCAAGCAGAAAAACTTTGGTGGTGGCGCTACCCACCGTATAGGAAGTATTGGACCCAGACACGGCGCACAATTATCATGGCGCTCCGAGGTCAAATTCCACGTTAATGTATTCACACTTAGACGGTATGTCTTCATTAATTGAAGATATACGTTACTTTGTGTGTTGCACATCTAAGTCATCATCATGCATAAGTGTTAGGATGTGTGCCTGATCACAGGACATTTGAGGATTCCAAGATATTTAGCTCACACCGTAACTTGCAAAATCTCTTCTCATCCAAGGGCTTGGTGAAGATATCTGCCAATTGCTCTTCAGTGTTGACGTGTATGATATCAATGTCTTCCTTTGTAACATGATCTCTGAGAAAATGATGACGAATTTCAATGTGCTTTGTCTTCGAGTGCTGAACTGGGTTGTTGGCGATCTTGATGGCGCTTTCGTTGTCGCAGTAAAGTGGCACTTGCTTCAGATGAATGCCATAATCCTTGAGGGTTTGCTTCATCCATAGAAGCTGAGCGCAGCAGGATCCAGCAGCAATGTATTCAGATTCAGCAGTGGAGAGAGATACACAGTTCTGCTTCTTTGAAGACCAACAGACAAGAGATCGGCCCAGGAAGTGACATGTGCCTGATGTGGACTTCCGATCAACCTTGTCACCAGCGTAATCAGCGTCCGAAAATCCAACCAGATCAAACTCTGAGCTCTTTGGATACCATAACCCTAGAGTTGGTGTGTGAGCCAAATATCGAAGAATTCGCTTCACTGCTAAGTGATGCGACTCCTTTGGTGCCGCTTGAAACCGAGCACACATGCAAACACTAAGCATAATATCTGGCCTAGATGCACATAAATAAAGCAAAGAACCAATCATGGAGCGGTATACCTTTTGATCGAACTCTTTACCATTGTCGTCAGGACCCAGATGATGTTTGGCTGGCATTGGTGTTGTGAAGCCTTTGCAGTCTTGCATACCGAACTTCTTCAGGCAGTCTTTGAGATATTTCTCTTGAGATATGAAGATGCCATTGCGTTGTTGCCGTATCTGAAGACCGAGGAAGAACTTCAGCTCCCCCATCATAGACATCTGATATTGCTCTTGCATCATATATCCGAACTCCTCACTGTACTTCTGATTGGTGCAGCCGAAGATAATGTCATCCACGTATATTTGGCACACAAACAGTTCACCATCATATGTCTTTGTGAAGAGAGTGGGATCCAGGGAACCAAGTATGAAGCCTTTGCTCTTCAAGAAGTATTTGAGTGTATCATACCAGGCCCTAGGGGCTTGTTTGAGGCCATATAGTGCCTTTTTGAGCTTGTACACCATGTCAGGATGTTTTGGATCTTCAAACCCAGGTGGTTGTGCAACATACACTTCTTCTTCAATTTTGCCATTGAGGAAGGCACTTTTTACATCCATTTGATACAGGATTATGTTGTGATGATTTGCATAGGCCAGCAGTATACGGATGGCTTCAAGTCTGGCAACAGGAGCAAATGTTTCATCGAAGTCAATGCCTTCCACTTGAGTATATCCTTGAGCAACGAGATGAGCCTTGTTTCTGACGACTTGGCCATGCTCATCTTGCTTGTTGCGGTATATCCATTTGGTGCCTATTATGTTATGCTTCCGTGGATCAGGACGCTTAACCAACTCCCATACATTGTTCAGCTCAAATTGTTGAAGCTCTTCTTGCATAGCTTGAATCCATTCAGGTTCCATAAAGGCTTCATCAATTTTCTTGGGTTCTGTGATTGAAACAAATGCGAAGTGTCCGCAAAAGTTTGCCAGTTGAGTTGCCCTTGAACGAGTCAGTGGACCAGGTGCATTGATGCTGTCAATTATCCTGTCAATCTGTACTTCATTGGCAACACGAGGATGTAGGGGTCGAAGACTTTGCTCTTGCTGATCTACGTTGTCATGGGGAGGAATGTCTTCAGGCTGAGCATTGTCTTCATGTGGATCAGGTGCTGAGATGATGAGTTCTTCTTCAGGACGGGCTTCAGTAGGTATAATCTCTCCAGTTCCCATTAGCTTGATTGATTCACTGGCTGGAACTTCATCTAGCACATCTGGTAGTTGCTCTCTTTGTGACCCATTGGTCTCATCGAACCGCACATCCACTGTTTCAACCACTTTGTAGTGAAAGAGATTGAAGACTCTGTAGGAGTGCGAATCCTTTCCATATCCAAGCATGAAGCCCTCATGTGCTTTTGGAGCAAATTTTGAGGTGTGGTGAGGGTCCTTGATCCAGCATCTTGATCCAAATACTCTGAAGTAACTTACATTTGGCTTCTTGCCAGTCAGAAGTTCATAAGATGTCTTGTTCAGCAGCTTGTGAAGATATACACGGTTGATAGTATGGCATGCAGTGTCAATGGCTTCAGTCCAGAATTTTCTTGGTGTCTTGTACTCATCTAACATTGTTCTGGCCATCTCAATGAGTGTTCTGTTCTTGCGTTCGATGATGCCATTCTGTTGTGGTGTGTATGGAGCTGAGAATTCATGAGTGATGCCCAATGTATCAAGATATGTGTCAAGGCTGGTGTTCTTGAATTCTGTGCCATTGTCACTTCTGATGTGCTTTATCTTGGCGCCATAATTGTTCATTGCCCGATTTGCGAAGCGTCTGAAGACATCCTGCACTTCAGTCTTGTAAAGGATTATGTGCACCCAAGTATATCTAGAGTAATCATCAACAATGACGAAGCCATAGAGGCAAGCAGTAGTGGAGAAAGTTGAGTAGTGGGTAGGACCGAAGAGATCCATGTGAAGCAGTTCAAACGGTTGAGTAGTGGTCATGATTGTCTTCGAAGGATGTTTTGCCCTTGTCATCTTCCCAGCTTCACAGGCACCGCATAAGTGATCTTTCTTGAACTTGACGCCCTCGATGCCTATGACATGCTTCTTCTTCGCAAGGGTGTGGAGGTTCCTCATGCCAGCATGCCCAAGTCTTCGATGCCAAAGCCAGCATTCTGATGCCTTTGCGAGAAGACAAACGGCAAGCTGTGGCCCTGCTGAGAAATCTACCATGTACAAATCATCTTTTCGATACCCTTCAAACACTAGAGATTTGTCAGATTCCATTAGTACCAGTCAACGATATTTTCCAAAGATTACAATCATGTTTAAATCGCAAAGCATTGAGACAGACATTAAGTTGAAGCCAAGGGATTCAACAAACATGACTTTATCCATGTGTTGATCCTTTGAGATTGCAACTCTACCTAGACCCAGTACCTTACTTTTACCAGTGTCAGCGAATGTGATGTGGCTCTTGTCAGATGGACGTAAGGTTGAGTCCATAAAGAGACTTCTTTTGCCAGTCATGTGATTTGTACACCCGCTGTCAATAATCCATTCTGAAGACTCTGAAGTCACTGGTGTCGTACCCTACAGTGTAGTTAGGGGGATAGGCTTCACCAAGAGTGTTGTGAAGCAAAAACATTTGACGAACCAGTGGATTACAAAAACTGAGATCCAGGTTAGGACAAGCAGGGAGAGTAGCATGCGATTCAGATATGAAATACATAGTGATGCCATTCGGGCATTTGATCTTACGCCCCACGAGTTTTTTAAGGTCCCCAGCAATAGCATCAGAAGATTTTGGTTTTGTGCTGGAGACCTTTCCCTGCAAAAGAGAGTTAAGCTTTCTTAACCACCCACATCTTCAAGGGTGGCTTAGAAGCAATAAGTCTAAGTGCAGCATCTGAGAATTTTGGCTTTGGAGCCCTAGCAAACAGTCTAGCAGGTGGGCAGTAGTACTCATAAGAATAGGCAGAATAGTTTTTGGTCATATGAGAATGACGGTTTGAAGAACCGTTCTCATAAGACTGAGCATGGTTTCCCTGCAAAACATTTGCGTTAGTGCAGCTCAGATGAGTCCTCTGCCTGTATGAAGCCTTTGGACCATATGAAGTCTTTGGTCTGAGGTTTGTCTTCTTCATGTGAGGTGTCATGGGGACATTCACAGGAAGATTCTCAAGACACGTTTTTGGAACCCAGATCTTCTTCATAGGCGGTCCATTCCTACAGTTAGTACCAATGTACCTGGCAAATACTTCACCATTCTGATTCCTAAACAGTTTATAGTTTGCATCAAAGGATTCATCAATGATAATTGGATTAGCACAAGTGAAGCCAGATAGATTGGATGGATCTGACGAGGAGTCCTTTGCAGCAACCCATGTGGTTTTGGGGTACTGCTCAGGTTTCCAGTAAGAGCCATCTGCATTAATTTTCCTCACGAACCCAACACCCTCTTTGCTAGGGTTTCGGTTCAGAATCTGCTTCTTGAGGACATCACATAGTGTCTGATGTCCTTTGAGACTTTTGTACATCCCTGTTTCAAGCAATGTCTTCAACCTAGCATTTTCGTCAGCGATAGCAGTGGTGTCCTCAGCAGAGGGGTTAGTTACCACTTCAACAGTTGAAGATATTGCAATAGCAGTAGCAGTGGAACATTCAGCAACAGAAATAGCATTATCACGCTCTATGCATTTAAGGCATGGTGGTTCGAATCCTTCCTGAGCAGAACTGATCTGTTCGGCTCGAAGTGACTCGTTTTCCTTTTGAAGATCTTCATGATCCGCTCTCAACTTCTCAAGATCTTGCTTCTTCTGAAGATAATCATAGGAAAGCTTTTCATGAGTAGTTGAGAGAGTCTCAAGACGATCTTCGAGTTCCTGATACTTAACATGAAGATTTTTTATGTCTTCAATTAAGGATTCAGAATGAGTCATTTCAGCACCCAACAGATCGTCGCTTCTGTCTAACAGTTTTTGAATATGTTCCATGGCCTTTTGTTGTTCAGTTGCAATTTTAGCAAGTGTTTTGTAACTGGGTTTTGAATCACAATCAGAGTCATCGTCACTAGATGTTCGATAGTGAGTAGTGCGTGTGTTTACCTTGGCACCATGTGCCATGAAGCAGTAGGTGGGAGTAGAGTCGTCCTTGTCATTTGGATCGGTGATGGTGATGGAGTCATTGACTTCAGTGTTGAAGATGGACTTGGCGACATAGGCTGTAGCCAAACTCGCAATGCCTGAATCAGACACCTCCTCAGACTCCACCTCTGCCTCCTCAGAAGCGGACTCCTCCTCTGAATCCATTTCCTTGCCAACAAACGCACGAGCCTTGCCAGATGAACTCTTCTTGTGTGATGAAGACTTTGAGGAAGACTTGGACGAAGACTTTGAGTATTTCTTCATCTTCTTATCGTCAGAGTCATATTCCTTGCTCTTCTTCTTCTTTCTATTCTCATTGTCCCATTGTGGACACTCAGAGATGAAGTGTCCAGTTTTCTTGCACTTGTGACAAGTTTTCCTCTTGTAGTCATGCGCAGAAGCTTCATCATTCCTTGAGCTTGATCGTGAAGACTTTCTGAAGCCTTTCTTCTTGGTGAATTTCTGGAACTTCTTCACTAGCATTGCAAGTTCCCATCCAATGTCTTCAGGATCATCAGAACTGCTGTCAGATTCTTCTTCAGATGATGACACAGCTTTTGCCTTCAGGGCACGAGTTCGCCCATAGTTTGGACCGTAGATATCTCTTTTCTCAGAAAGCTGAAACTCATGTGTGTTGAGCCTCTCAAGTATGTCAGACAGATCGAGTGTCTTGAAGTCTGGACGTTCTTGAATCATCAGGGCTAGGATGTCAAATGAACTGTCAAGTGATCTTAGTAGCGTCTTGATGATTTCATGTTTGGTGATCTCAGTGGTGCCGAGGGCTTGAAGCTCATTCGTGATGTCAGTGAGCCGGTCAAATGTGTGCTGGACATTCTCATTGTCATATCGCTTGAAGCGGTTGAAGAGATTGCGAAGAACACTGATTCTCTGATCTCTCTGGGTTGAGATGCCTTCATTGACCTTGGAGAGCCAGTCCCAGACCAGCTTGGATGTCTTCAAGGCACTCACACGGCCGTACTGTCGCTTGGTCAGATGACCACAGATAATATTCTTGGCAGTGGAGTCCAGTTGAGTGAACTTCTTGACATCAGCCGCAGTGACACCTTCTCCAGCCTTGGGAACGCCGTTTTCGACGACATACCATAGGTCGACGTCAATGGCTTCAAGATGCATGCGGATCTTATTCTTCCAGTAGGGATATTCAGTTCCATCGAAGACGGGGCACGCAGCGGAGACTTTAATTATCCCTGCAGTCGACATAGCTAAAACTCCAGGTGGTTAAACCGAATCACACAGAACAAGGGAGAACCTTGCTCTGATACCAATTGAAAGTGCGTTATATCGACTAGAGGGGGGGTGCATAGGCGATTTTTATGAAAGTCTTCAAAATGTGGAAGTCATGAAGACAAACAGAGTGAACAAGCCTATCACTATGCAGCGGAAGGTAGATTACACAACGCAAACCATAGTCAAATATACAATACAGTGAAAGCACAGAGACAAATAGCTTCAGTGTAATGAGGATCAGGTTGGAAGAAGTTATGAAGCCAAACAGATCATACAGTCAGGTTGTGAAGACAGAAGATAAAGCAAGCATGCAATAGCATCACAATGTGTACTGGTAAGTAAAGGGAGGTGAAGATGAAACCAGTGACACGTTGAAGACAATGATATGTTGGACCAGTTCCAGTTGCTGTGACAACTATACGTCTGGTTGGAGCGGCTAGGTATTTAAACCAAAGGACACACAGTCCCGGACACCCAGTCCTGAACACGCAGCTCAGGACACCCAGTCCTCACCGTTTTCTCCTTGAGCTAAGGCCACACAGACCCCGCCCAATCACTCTGGTAAGTCTTCAAGGTAGACTCCCAAACCTTCACAGACTTCGTTCACCGGCAATCCACAATTCCTCTTGGATGCTCAGAACGCGACGCCTAACCGTCTGGAGGATGCACAGTCCTCAAGTGTAATATGTCTTCAGATCACTCAGACAAGAAGACTTAAGTGATGCCCAATTACTCTGGCTCTGGGTGGTTAGGGCTTTTCTCCTCACTAAGGATTTTGAATCAAAGGCTTCGAGGTGGGTTGCTCTCAAACGACAAAAGTCGTGCACTGAAATCTGAGCAGCCAACCGTTTATGGTTGTGGGGGTGGACTATTTATAGCCACTTGGCAACCCTGACCTGATTTGTCCGAAATGACCCTGGGTCACTAAGGAACTGACACGTGTACTAACGGTCGGATTTTGAACTCTCACGGCAACTTTACTTGGGCTGCAAGTAAAGCTGACTTGTCGGACTCTGGACAAGATTTTCTCTCATTGTCTTCACTCGAAGACATAGGATTTGAATTAGGCATCACTTCAGTCATCCTGACTGGTTCTCTTGGACCCCACTTAACAGTACGGTGGTTCCTATGACACAACATGAATAAAGTAAAACTACGAAGGATCTAAGTCTTCGAGTTCCAAAGGCTTCATGGGGAGTCTTCATATGTCATTGTCTTCGACATGAATGTCTTCATGAACCACCATTGTCTTCAATGTCTTCGTACATTTTTGCGGGTCATCTCTGGTAGCTAAACCGAATCAATGAGGGACTTCTACCTGTGTTATCCTGCAATTCTCACAAACACATTAGTCCCTCAACTAGGTTTGTCGTCAATACTCCAAAACCAACTAGGGGTGGCACTAGATGCACTTACAAATCATTACAAAACCAATACTATTACTTTTGCCACTACTACCGTTACTTCCATATTACTTTGCTACTAAATACTTTGCTGCAGATATTAAGTCTTTCAGGTGCAGTTGAATTGACAACTCAACTGTTAATACTTGAGAATATCCTTTGGCTCCCCTTGTGTCGAATCAATAAATTTGGGTTGAATACTCTACCCTCGAAAACTGTTGCGATCCCCTATACTTGTGGGTTATCAAGACTATTTTCTGGCGCCGTTGCCGGGGAGCATAGCTCTATTCTTTGAGTCACTTGGGATTTATATCTATTGATCACTATGAAGAACTTGAAAGATGAAAGAACCAAGATTTTTCCCTCAACTACGAGGGGAGGGAAGGAACTGCCATCTAGCTCTACACTTGATTAACTTTCTATTTTGAGTAAACTTGCGACACCTACTCCTGCTATTCATTATGATATGTCGCATGTTATTGATGATGCCACTTCTGCTTTGCATGATGCTTATGATGAAACTACTTCTATGCTTGATAATACTGTGCCACTAGGTGAATTTCTTGATGAACAACTTGCTAGGGTTAGAGAGAATGAAATTATTGAAACTGATAATATTGATGAAAGTGATGATGAAGATTCTCCCCCTAGATATGAATTGCCTATTGTGCCTGAGGGTTATGTTATGGATGAAGAAACTGCTAGAGATTTTTTAGCTTGCAATGATAGATATGATCTTAAGAAACTATTAGCTAAGCCGAAAGAAAAATCCTGGAATGCTAGAATAAAACATGACCCTGCTTTTGCTACTTCACCTATCTGTATCTCTGATAAGGATTATGATTTCTCTGTCAATCCTGAGTTAATTAGTTTGGTTGAATCTGGTCCTTTTTATGGCTATGAATCTGAAACTGTTGTGGCACATCTTACTAAATTAAATGATATATCCACCCTATTCACTAATGATGAGAAAACTTGTTGTTACTTTATCCTTAAGTTGTTTCCGTTATCTTTAAACGGTGATGCGTAGTCCCCAAGATATGGTTTAATTCTCTAGATCCTGGTTTTGTGCGTAGTCCCCAAGATATGATTTATTACTTCTCTGCTAAATATTTCCCCGCTCATAAGAAACAAGCTGCCTTAAGGGAAATATATAATTTTGTGCGAATTGAAGAAGAGAGTCTCCCACAAGCTTGGGGGAGGATTCTCTGATTACTTAATGCTTTGCCTGATCATCCTCTCAAGAAAAATGAAATACTTGATATCTTTTATAATGGACTGACCGATGCTTCCAGAGACCACCTGGATAGTTGTGCTGGTTGTGCTTTCAGGGAAAGAACTGTTGATCAAGCTAAATTTCTATTGAATAATATGTTGAGTAATGAAAATGATTGGACACTTCCCAGACCAACTCCGAAGAAAAGGGGTATTCTAGTTCTCAGTCCTAAAGATATGCAAGAGACAAATAAATCTATGAGAGAAAAGGGTATTAAAGCTGAAGATGTTAAGAATTTACCACCTATTAAAGAAATACATGGTCTTGATAACCCGACAGAGGTAGTAAAGGTAAAATCTCTCTATAGATTTCATAAGGGTGAAATCCCATCTACTAAGTTTGCTAGCCAATGCTTGGATGAGTTTGATACTTTTATGGTTAAACAAGAAGACTCTGAAAGTGCGTTATATCGACTAGAGGGGGGTGAATAGGCGATTTTTATGAAAGACTTCAAAACGTGGAAGTTATGAAGACAAACAGTAGAGATATGCCTATTACTATGCAGCGGAAGGTAGACTACACTAGGCAAGCCATGGTCAAGTATCAACAGAGTGAAAGCACTGCGACAAATAGCTGCAGTGTAATAAGGATCAGGTAGGAAGATATTATGAAGCCAAACAAATCATACACTCACGTTGTGAAGACAAAAGATAGAACAGACATGCAATGACTTCACAATGAGTAATCAGTAAGTAAAAGGAAGTGAAGATGAAACCAGTGACTCGTTGAAGACAATGATTTGTTGGACCAGTTCCAGTTTCTGTGACAACTGTATGTCTAGTTGGAGCGGCTAGGTATTTAAACCTTAGGACACACAGTCCCGGACACCTAGTCCTGAACACGTAGCTCAGGACACCCAGTCCTCACCGTATTCTCCTCGAGCTAAGGTCACACAGACCTCGCCCAATCACTTTGGTAAGTCTTCAAGGTAGACTCCCAAACCTTCACAGACTTCGTTCACCGGCAATCCACAATGTCTCTTGGATGTTCAGAACACGATGCCTAACTGGCTGGAGGATGCACAGTCCTCAAGTGTAATAAGTCTTCAGATCACTCAGACAAGAAGACTTAAGTGATGCCCAATTATCTCTGGCTCTGGGTGGTTAGGGCTTTATCCTTGCTAGGTGTTCTCTTTCTCAAAGACTTCGAGGTGGGTTGCTCTCAAACGACAAAAGCCGTGCACTGAATCTGAGCAGCCAACCGTTTATGGTTGTAGGGGGTGGGCTATTTATAGCCACTTGGCAACCCAACCTGATTTGTCCAAAATGACCCTGGGTCACTAAGGAACTGACACGTGTTCCAACGGTCAGATTTCAAACTCACACGACAACTTTACTTGGGCTACAAGCAAAGCTGACTTGTCCGACTCTGGACAAGATTTGCTCTCATAGTCTTCACTCGAAGACATAGGTTTTTTTGTTTAGGCATCACTTCAGTCGTTCTGACTGGTTCTCTTGGACCCCACTTAGCAGTACGGTGGTTCCTATGACTCAACACAAATGAAAGAGAACTACGAAAGATCTAAGTCTTCGAGCTCCATAGGCTTCATGCGGTGTCTTCTCTTGTCATAGTCTTCAATGTGAATACCTTCATATACCACCTTTGACATCAATGTCTTCATACATTTTTAGGGGTCATCTCTGGTAGTAAAACCAAATCAATGAGGGACTTCTACCTGTGTTATCTTGCAATTCTCACAAACACATTAGTCCCTCAACTAGGTTTGTCTTCAATACTCCAAAACCAACTAGGGGTGGCACTAGATGCACTTACAATCTCCCCCTTTTTGGTGATTGATGACAAACTAGTTGAAGTTTTCAACGGGGAATATAATCTGTGAAATTTGTAAAGGATAGGGAATTGTCTTCATAAGTTGCAAGGGCTCCCCCTGAAGATGTGCATATATGTAATTTGCTTTTGGAATGCAAATGCACATGGCAGGTTGTACTTGTGGAGATCCACTTCAACTTATGATGACAATACACTATGCATGTAAAAGTATATGAAGATAATGTCATGCATAATGGAAAATGGACGTCTGCAGAATGATCTAAGTGCGGAATTTATCGTCGCACATGCGGAATTTATCTTCGCAAAGCAAGGTGGCAAACAAGTAACAGACGGCCATCGAGTTTAAGTGTTACAACTCAAAGAACCAAATGTAGCAAAACGAGAGTTGTAAGCACGAAGCAAAATATAGCAAAATATAAAGCACCCGCCCATATGGACCCGCTTGAAGACTATCAACCCCATATGCTTCTCCCCCTTTTGTCAGTAAGGACCAAAAAGGTTTGAAGACATAGAGTGTCTACTCGTTCCCATGAGCAGCAGGGTCGTTGGTGGTGTTTGGTGGTGCTGAAAGGGTGGTGGTGAAGTAGCATCGTCTTCATCCTCGATAACTCGGGCAGTCACTATTGCAGCAGAGAAGAGAACTCAGAGTCTTCAAGTGATGGTGTTCCTCGCGGCACAGCCCTTCGAGGAGGTGTGGATTCAAACTTGAATCGCTCAGTGAAGCCATCCTCTTGAAGATCAGCTTCAGAACACATCATCGTTAGCCCTTTCCATGTACGGCGACAGGTTTCATGGGTAACGAAAGCATTCTTGGTGGCAAGATTTCGAATGCGATTAACATCCACCAAGAGGCTTTTCATCTGACGCTTTAGCCAGTCATGATGCCTATCCTGTTTTTGATGAAGGGCCACAAGAAGCTCTCGGTCATTGAGAACACGAGTGCGCTTCTTGGGTCTTGGAGCAATTGTGCTGTCAGTGGCTTCAGTGGAAGCAGGGCGTGGTGCATGTGTAGTGCCAGCCGACGGATACACCCGAGAGACTGCTTCAATTCCTTCAATGTGTTGAGTGAAGCTCTGGTGTTCTACATTCTGAAGACTTAGAGGTTGCTTGGCAGGTTCAGGATAGATGGCTTCAGCAGAGGTATCCACATCTGGCAAGAAGATACGGTGGTTGCGGGCAGAGGGCTGATACAAGATAGCAGAGTGAAGTTTGATCAGCCACATTACCCAAGGGGCGTAGAACTTCAAACCAAACAGATCGGAGCCTGATGCAGCAAGTTGGCGTATGAAAAAGTCCTGTGCATTGAAGCATTCGCCATGAAGGATATAGAATATCAAAGTCTTCATTGCACCCTCAATCTTGGCATTTGGAGAGTGTCCTTTAATGGGCCAGAGAGTCCGCCTTATGATGTGATAGATGGTTCTTGGCAGATACTCAAGGTCTTCAACAAAGAACTCTGTGGGATAAGCAGCATCTTGGGGCAATGGCTTCATCATGCTGAGCATCTGACTCATATTAGGTTCAGGCTTCTGAAAGATGCTTTCAATAGCTTCAGTATGCAGCTGACAGCCTTGCTCGAAGAGATCGCCAGGAGTGGGCAAGCGAGTGAGCTCAATGATGTCAAATGCATTGGCCTCGTGATGAACATTGCCGGTCATCCACTCCAAGACCCAAGTCTTCGGATCTCTGCTGTACCCACGGATGTGGAGTGTGGCATAGAATTGGAGCAGCAGCTCTTCATTCCAATGCTCTTGGTCAGTTATGAATGGCAGCAGTCCCACTTGCTTGAAACAATCCAACGCTTCTTCTAGGCAGGGCAGACCAGCTATAGCTTCAACGTCACGGTGCTTGTGTGGGAAGATGCGACCTTGGTTGTACAGTATGCATGAGTAATAGCTTCGCTGAGGATAGCTCCATAACCGATCTGATGAAATCCTTTCCCTTGAGTAGGGGTTCTTGGAGCTATTGAAAAGTGTATTGTCTGCCCTGAAGCCATTGATGTTGAAGGAGCCAGGTGCTGATGCAGGACCTAGGAACCTTGGCAGTCTTGGGATCGGCTTCTGTACCTGAGGCCTGTGCTCAACATGATAGTCGAACTGGGGACCGGTAGCAGACTCAGGAACGGGAGTGTCAGGATCAGTGGCTTCGCTGTCTTCTAATGCTTTAGGTGGGGAGGGCTCCACATTAGCTTCATTGTTGGTTGTGGCAGCCACATGATTGTCATCCTCCACTTGACGAGCTGGAGGGTCGGACACAAGCACGTTCTCCGTAAGAACTGCTTCTTGGTGAGACGAGGGGACTTGGGGTACTTCTTCTTGTTCGGCTGATGCAGCCGGAATGTCTTCAGCAGAGACGTGAGGCCTTGGACCTTTGCGAAGCCTACGCAACATGGGCGACGCCTGTGGAGTTGGAGTGGGCTGGGCCTCATTGTCTTCTTCCTCTTGTGGGCGATCCGCCCATGAGGCATCTTGGGCAATTGGCATCAACGAACGACCAATGCTAATGAGTTCGCTGTTGTCTTGCTGAGGAAGGACTGCATCATCTTCTACATTGTCGTGTTGACCAATGTCTTCAGCAGCGATGGGATCAGCTGTTGGAATGTCTTCAGCTTCATGAGCCTCTATGGAAGCAGGCTCATGGACAGTCAGTTGGCATTCAGCTTCAGGATAGACCATAGAAATGGGTTCAACCATCAAGGGCTCTGTGGGAGCAGCCCGATCTTTCTTGGTCTTCCTCTTCTTCTTAGAGGGGGCAGTTTCAGATGCTTCAGGATATTTTCGCTTCCTTGCTTCAGCCTCAGCAGTCTTGGTCTTCTTGAGCTCTGAAGCGGTTGACCGGCTCTTTGGCTTCGAGCCAATTATTGCAGTTGAGAAGACAATCGGAACTTCTTCTTGCCTTGGTGCATTGGGTTCAGCTATAGCAGGCTTCTTCTTCTTCACGGCCATCCTGGGGTCGATGCCAGGACGCCCAAGTGCCTTTCGCTTCTCAGCCTCATTGTAGGCTTGCACACATCTGTCAGCCAGAGTCTTCATGCGCTCACGCAAACCTTGAGCTTCTGCACGTTTCTTCAGAAAAGTTTCCTTGAGCTCGTGCATCATGATTTTGAAGTTTTTCACATCTTGCACGCTGAGCTTGGCCATATGCTTTTTGAACTGAGCCTTTTCATAGTCAATCTTCTGCTTTAGCTCAACAACGCGTTGGGCGATGGCTAGTTCTGAAGCAATGACGCCATGGAAGGCGACACTGAGGCCAATGGGTAGCTGTAGATCATCGAAGCTGATGTTGGGCGTGTCAAACCACTCGTCAATGAAGTTGTAGATTATGGTGACATCAAAGAGTGGCAGATCATTGAAGATTTCTGCTTCTTCTTTGCTCTTGATGAGTTGCTCAAGAGCGTCATCCGCCAGGTCTTCATCACTTGACAGGTCAATGTCATCATTGCGCAGAATAGCAGCAGTTGTGAGCTCTTGGCCAGTGTGTGGCTGAGGCATCTTGCTTTTCTGGGGCTTGGAGATGCGGGATACGTCTTCAGACTGCACACTGTCTTCAGGAGGTGCAGCTGCAAGTGGCTTCACCCTTGAGATTTTCGGTGAAGAGGCAGGCTTTGAAGCTTTAGGCTTCTTCATCTTCTTTGGCTTCAGCACTCCAGGAGCTTCTTATGATTCAGAGTCAGCTGGAGGCTCATTCACTGCGGTCCCTTGAACTAAGATGTGGGTGATGAGGCCTTCAAGGTTGGCATAAGGACCGATGACATTGGGTTCTGCTTCTCGTGTGCCATCTGCCCTTGGTGCTGAGGGACCAGGGTTGAAGTCTAACCCAAATTTCTTCTTGTTCTACTTCGCTGAGTTTTGGGCAAACTGGAAGTTGCGCTTGAACAGATTGTCGTCACGACACTAGAGTAGTGACGACGGATGTGCATCATCAGGCTGTGGCCCACAGACCATGCATGGATAGAAGCCTTTGGCAATGGCTTCATCTCTGGACCTGGGTAGAAGATTCTTGTATAAGATGTCTCCCCACGGTCTTTTGATGGCATTTTTCTCAGCATACTCTTGGGTTGTGAAGTGGTATTTGAACCATTGTTCTGCCCAATAGCATCGAATCCATTGGATTCGGGTCTTGCGCTGACTATAATCCTCTTCAGGATCTGTCTTATACATTTCTGCGAGTTCATCAGGCAAATCTCTGGATGTTCCGCCACGACGTTGTCTGCCCCCCTTCCTTGCTGCTTTCTCTGAAGCCATAAACTTTAACTTGAAAGGCTTCAAGACGTTCAAAGACTTCAAAGGCTTTCTCTTGCTGGACCAACAGGAACTGGCTTCAGGAGAATTTATGTGATGCTATAAGAATTCTGCAAATGAATGCAGACTATGAGAACCAAAGGATTCTCCCACGGACATGTACCTGTGACAGCATTAAGGTGCGAGGGAAGGGGAAGAGGTCATATGCATTCTCAGAAGATTTTGAAGATAAATCAGTTTAGAAGACATTGACCTCATTGTGCGAAGACATTCACTCATAGATAAGAAGTTGGTTCCAGATTTGTACGAACCCACAGATCAGTACAAGTGAGGAATCTAACTACTTTGTGAAGCACAAGTGAATATACTAGGCATGTTATGAGATGCAGTATGAGAGAGATCTAACTTGTGTGAATAGAAACTTCTTATGGTAGAAAGTGACAAAGCCATAGGATCAAAAGGGGCTGTAAAAAGAAGTTTTATTTACCACACTGGGAACTGCTAGATGGAGTGGGAGATGAGGCCGAGCAGTTCAATCTTCCATGCCCTAACTTGGCAATGGAGGACACCTACGGCGACAGTGGAGAGGACAATGTCCGCGATCGGTGTGAAGACGGCGTCAGAGAGGTTGCGGCAGCGAAGCGCTTTGTCGCCGGCGTCGTCGAGGGCTAGCGGTGGCGCTAGGGTTCGTGCGAGGGTGGAAGAAGGGATAATGACCGCTGTGAGTGTGTATTTATAGTTACAGGGGCGGCACTGCGCTATTACACAGGTGCCCCTGGCGATTCGCATCTGAGTGACACGTGGCCATCATGCGGAATTTTGGGGGTTGTTCCACGTCCCACGCACGCCTGGATTGTCGGTTGGTCGTTCCTACTTCTCCGGATTTCATGTGGATGAATGAGCATTGAAAACGGACTTAAAGGTTGTCTCTGTGTCGTCTGCTGAAGGACGCAGAGAAGACATTCGACAGTTTCAATAGAATGCATATGACTTGGAGAGATAGAATTTGAGATAGAAAGCATAGAGAGGTTAGGGTCCGATCACATTCACTTAGTTCAAAAGATTCAAACAAGAAGCCATAGCTATAAGTGAATGCTATAGAGGACAGAACACTAGTATATATATATCTATACAATCAACATAGTGAAGATCATCACGAAGACATGTTGAGATTGAAGCCAAACCAAATGTGAAGACATTGCAAGGTAATGCCATGAGTGAAACACTTTAAAATAGAACGTTTGATGGTGGCGTTACCCACCGTATAGGAAGTATTAGACCCAGACACGGCGCACAATTATCGTGGCGCTCCGAAGTCACATTCCACATTAATGTATTCACACTTAGAATGTATGTCTTCATTGATTGAAGATGTACGTTACTTTTGTGTTGCACATCTAAGTCATCAATATGCATAAGTGTTAGGATGTGTGCCTGATCACAGGACATTTGAGGATTCCAGGATATTTAGCTCACACCGTAACTTGCAAAATCTCTTCTCATCCAAGGGCTTGGTGAAGATATCTGCCAATTGCTCTTCAGTGTTGACGTGTATGATATCAATATCTTCCTTCACAACATGATCTCTGAGGAAGTGATGACAAATTTCTATGTGCTTTGTCTTCGAGTGCTGAACTGGGTTGTTGGCAATCTTGATGGTGCTTTCGTTGTCGCAGTAAAGTGGCACTTGCTTCAGATGAATGCCATAGTCCTTGAGAGTTTGCTTCATCCACAGAAGCTGAGCGCAGCAAGATCCAGCAGCAATGTATTCAGATTCAGCAGTGGAGAGGGATACACAGTTCTGCTTCTTTGAAGACCAACATAGAAGTGATCGTACTAGAAAGTGGCATGTGCCTGATGTAGACTTCCGATCAACCTTGTCACCAGCATAATCAGCATCTGGGAATCCAACCAGATCAAACTCTGAGCCCTTTGGATACCATAATCCGAGAGTTGGGGTGTGAGCCAAATATCGAAGAATTCACTTCACAGCTAAGTGATGCGACTCCTTTGGTGCCGCTTGAAATCAAGCACACATGCAAACACTAAGCATAATATCTGGCCTAGATGCACATAAATAAAGCAAAGAACCAATCATGGAGCGGTATACCTTTTGGTCGAACTCTTTACCATTGTCGTCGGGACCCAGATGATGTTTGGCTGGCATTGGTGTTGTGAAGCCTTTGCAGTCTTGCATACCAAACTTCTTCAAGCACTCTTTGAGATACTTCTCTTGAGATATGAAGATGCCGTTGCGTTGTTGTCGGATTTGAAGACCGAGGAAGAACTTCAGCTCCCCCATCATAGACATCTGATATTGCTCTTGCATCATATAGCCAAACTCTTCACTGTACTTCTGATTGGTGCAGCCGAAGATAATGTCATCCACATATATTTGGCACACAAACAGTTCACCATCATATGTCTTCGTGAAGAGAGTGGGGTCTAGGTAACCAGGTATGAAGCCTTTGCTCTTCAAGAAATATTTGAGTGTGTCATACCAGGCCCGAGGGGCTTGTTTGAGGCCATACAGTGCCTTGTTGAGCTTGTATACCATGTCAGGATGTTTTGGATCTTCAAACCTAGGCGGTTGTGCAACATACACTTCTTCTTCAATCTTGCCATTGAGAAAGGCACTCTTCACATCCATTTGATATAGAAGTATGTTATGATGATTTGCATAGGCCAGCAGTATACGTATGGCTTCAAGTCTAGCCACAGGAGCAAATGTTTCATCGAAATCAATGCCTTCCACTTGAGTATATCCATGAGCAATGAGATGAGCTTTGTTTCTGACAATTTGACCATGCTCATCTTGCTTGTTGCGGCATATCCATTTGGTGCCTATTATATTGTGCTTCCGTGGATCAGGACGCTTAGCTAGTTCCCATACATTGTTCAACTCAAACTGTTGAAGCTCTTCTTGCATAGCTTGAATCCATTCAGGTTCCATGAAGGCTTCTTCAACTTTCTTGGGTTCTGTAATTGAGACGAATGCGAAGTGCCCACAGAAATTTGCCAGCTGAGTTGCCCTTGAACGAGTGAGTGGACCGGGTGCATTGATGCTGTCAATTATTCTTTCAATCTGCACTTCATTGGCAACGCGTGGATGTACAGGCGAAGACTTTGCTCTTGCTGATCATTGTCGTTGTTGGAGGGATTGTCTTTAGGTTGAGCATTGTCTTCAGGTTGATCTGGTGCGGAGATGATGAGTTCCTCTTCAGGATGAGCTTCAGAAGGTTGATTTCTCCAGTTCCCATTAGCTTGATTGATTCACTGGATGGAACTTCATCTAGCACATTTGGCAGGTGCTCTCTTTGTGAACCATTGGTCTCATCAAACCGCACATCCACTGTTTCAACCACTTTGTAATGAAAGAGATTGAAGACTCTATAGGAGTGCGAATCCTTTCCATATCCAAGCATAAAACCCTCATGAGCTTTTGGTGCAAACTTTGAGGTGTGATGTGGGTCCTTAATCCAGCACCTTGCGCCAAATACTCTGAAGTAACTGACATTTGGCTTCTTGCCAGTTAGGAGTTCATAAGATGTCTTGTTAAGAAGCTTGTGAAGATAAACACGGTTGATTGTATGGCATGCAGTGTCAATGGCTTCAGGCCAGAATTTTCTTGGAGTCTTGTATTCATCTAGCATCGTTCTGGCCATCTCAATGAGTGTTCTGTTCTTGCGTTCGACGACGCCATTCTGCTGTGGCGTGTACGGGGCTAAGAATTCATGTGTGATGCCCAAAGTATCAAGATATGTATCAAGGCCAGTGTTCTTGAATTCAGTGCCATTGTCACTTCTGATGTGCTTTATCTTGGCGCCATAGTTGTTCATTGCTCGACTGGCGAAGCGTCTGAAGACATCCTGCACTTCAGTCTTGTAAAGGATTATGTGCACCCAAGTATATCTAGAGTAATCATCAACAATGACAAAGCCATATAGGCAAGCAGTAGTGGTAAAAGTTGAGTAGTGAGTGGGACCAAAAAGATCCATGTGAAGCAGTTCAAAGGGTCGAGTAGTGGTCATGATTGTCTTCGAGGGATGTTTGGCCCTCATCATCTTCCCTGCTTCATAGGCACCGCATAAGTGATCTTTCTTGAACTTGACGCCCTCGACGCCTATGACATGCTTCTTCTTCGCAAGGGTATGGAGGTTCCTCATGCCAGCATGCCCAAGTCTCCGATGCTAAAGCCAGCATTCTGAAGCTTTTGCTAGAAGACATACTGCAAGCTGTGGCCGTGCTGAGAAATCTACCACGTACAAATCATCTTTCCGATACCCTTCAAACACTAGAGACTTGTCAGATTCCATTAGTACCACGCAACGATATTTTCCAAATATTACGATCATGTTCAAATCGCAAAGCATTGAGACAGACATTATGTTGAAGCCAAGGGATTCAACAAGCATGACTTTATCCATGTGTTGATCCCTTGAGATTGCAACTCTACCTAGACCCAATACCTTACTTTTACCAGTGTCAGCGAATGTGATGTGGCTCTTGTCGGATGGACGTATGGTTGAGTCCATGAGAAGGCTTCTTTTGCCAGTCATGTGATTTGTACACCCACTGTCAATAATCCATTCTGAAGACGCTGGTGTCGTACCCTACAGTGCAGTTAGGGGGATAGGCTTCACGAAGAGAATTGTGAAGCAAAAACATTTGACGAACTAGTGGGTTATGAAAACTTAGATCCAGATTAGGACTAATAGGGAGAGTAGCATGCGTTCATGAACGAAGTACATGGTAAGACCATTCGGGCATTTGATCTTGCGCCCTACAAGATGTTTAAGGTCCCCAGCAATAGCGTCAAAAGATTTTGGTTTTCTGCTGGAGACCTTTCCCTGCAAAAGAGAGTTAAGCTTTCTTGGCCACCCACATCTTCAAGGGTGCCTTAGAAGCAATAAGTCTAAGTGCAGCATCTGAGAATTTTGGCTTTGGAGCCCTAGCAAACAGTCTAGCAGGCGGACAGTAGTACTCATAAGAATAGGCAGAATAGTTCTTGGTCATATGAACATGGCGGTTTGATGAACCGCTCTCACATTCATATGCCTGAGTATGGTTTCCCTGCAAAACATTTGCGTTAGTGCGACTCAGGTGAGTCCTTTGTCTGTATGAAGCCTTTGGACCGTATGGCGCCTTTGGTCTGAAGTTTGTCTTCTTCATGTGAGGTGTCATGAACACATTCACAGGAAGATTTTCCAGACACCTTTTTGGAACCCAAATCTTCTTCATGGGCAGTCCATTCCTGCAGTTAGTTCCAATGTACCTGGCAAACACTTCACCATTCTGATTCTTAAACAGTACATAGTTTGCATCAAAGGATTCATCAATGATAATGGGGTTAGCACAAGTGAAGCCAGATAGATTGGATGGATCTGCTGAAGGTTCCTTTGCAGCAACCCACATGGTTTTGGGGTACTGCTCAGGTTTCCAGTAAGAGCCATCTGCATTCATTTTCCTTATGAACCCAACACCCTCTTTCCTAGGGTTTCGGTTCAGAATCTGCTTCTTGAGGACATCACATAATGTCTGATGCCCTTTAAGACTTTTGTACATCCCTGTTTCAAGCAATGTCTTCAACCTAGCATTCTCATCAGCAATAGCGGTGGTATCCTTAGCAGACGGGTTAGTTACCACATCAATAGTTGAAGATATTGCAACAGCAGTAGCAGTGGAACATTCAGCAACAGAAGTAGCATTATCACGCTCAATGCATTTAAGACATGGTGGTTCAAATCCTTCCTGAGCGGAACTGATCTGTTCAGCACGAGGTGACTCGTTTTCCTTTTGAAGATCTTCATGAGCCGCTCTCAATTTCTCAAGATCTTGCTTCCTTTGAAGATAATCATAGGAAAGCTTTTCATGAGTTGTTGAGAGCATTTCATGACGACTTTCAAGTTCCTCATACTTAACGTGAAGATTTTTTATGTCTTCAATTAAGGATTCAGATCGAGTCATTTCAGCACCCAACAGATCATCGCTTTTAACTAACAGTTTTTGAATATGTTCCATAGCTTTCTGTTGTTTAATGACAAGGGAGGCAAGTTTTGCATAGCTGGGTCCAAATTCATCACCAGATTCATCATCACTGGATTCAGATAGATAGCATTCAGTTACCTTAGCACCTTTTGCCATAAGACATGATGCAGAAGATGATGATTCTGGTTCGAATGTCATCGCTTTGAGAGATTCCTTAAAGTCCTCAAACCAAGGATCATGACAAGTTCGATGACCTTCATAGACTTCAGAGAGATGGTCCCAGATAAGCTTCGCATGATCGAGATGCATGATATTCCTGAACTGATTTTGAGACAGAAATGAGCAGATGACGTCCTTTGCCATGTGGTTGAGAAGAGTGTACTTGCGAATGTCATCAGCTTCCGCCATCTTGCTTAGATCGGTCAGACCAATCTCAGTGATGGTCCACAGCTCGCTGTTCATCGCCATGAGGCGCTTCTTCATCATGGCCTTCCACTTGGGATACTCGTGACCGTCAAAGATGGGGCAAGGCACAGTCTTCATTCCTGTGGTTGACATAACTAAAACTCCAGGTGGTTAAACCAAATCACACAGAAAAAGGGAGCACCTTGCTCTGATACCAATTGAAAGTGCGTTATATCGACTAGAGGGGGGTGAATAGGCGATTTTTATGGAAGTCTTCAAAACGTGGAAGTTATGAAGACAAACAGTAGAGATATGCCTATTATTATGCAGCGGAAGATAGACTACACTAGGCAAGCCATGGTCAAGTATCAACAAAGTGGAAGCACATTGACAAATAGCTGCAGTGTAATAAGGATCAGGTAGGAAGATATTATGAAGCCAAACAAATCATACACTCACATTGTGAAGACAAAAGATAGAACAGACATGCAATGACTTCACAATGAGTAATCAGTAAGTAAAAGGAAGTGAAGATGAAACCAGTGACTCGTTGAAGACAATGATTTGTTGGACCAGTTCCAGTTGCTGTGACAACTGTACGTCTGGTTGGAGCGGCTAGGTATTTAAACCTTAGGACACACAGTCCCGGACACCCAGTCCTGAACACGCAACTCAGGACACCCAGTCCTCACCGTATTCTCCTTGAGCTAAGGTCACACAGACCTCGCCCAATCACTTTGGTAAGTCTTCAAGGTAGACTCCCAAACCTTCATAGACTTCGTTCACCGGCAATCCACAATGTCTCTTGGATGCTCACAACGCGACGCCAACCGGCTGGAGGATGCACAGTCCTCGAGTGTAATAAGTCTTCAGATCACTCAGACAAGAGGACTTAAGTGATGGCCAATTATCTCTGGCGCTGGGTGGTTAGGGCTTTATCCTTGCTAGGTGTTCTCTTTCTCAAAGGCTTCGAGGTGGGTTGCTCTCAAACGACAAAAGCCGTGCACTGAATCTGAGCAGCCAACCGTTTATGGTTGTAGGGGGTGGGCTATTTATAGCCACTTGGCAACCCGACCTGATTTGTCTGAAATGACCCTGGGTCACTAAGGAACTGACACGTGTTCCAACGGTCAGATTTCAAACTCACACGACAACTTTACTTGGGCTACAAGCAAAGCTAACTTGTCCGACTCTGGACAAGATTTGCTCTCATAGTCTTCACTCGAAGACATAGGTTTTTTTGTTTAGGCATCACTTCAGTCGTTCTGACTGGTTCTCTTGGACCCCACTTAGCAGTACGGTGGTTCCTATGACTCAACACAAATGAAAGAGAACTACGAAAGATCTAAGTCTTCGAGCTCCATAGGCTTCATGCGGTGTCTTCTCTTGTCATAGTCTTCAATGTGAATAGCTTCATATACCACCTTTGACATCAATGTCTTCATACATTTTTAGGGGTCATCTCTGGTAGTAAAACCGAATCAATGAGGGACTTCTACCTGTGTTATCCTGCAATTCTCACAAACACATTAGTCCCTCAACTAGGTTTGTCGTCAATACTCCAAAACCAACTAGGGTTGGCACTAGATGCACTTACAGACTCCAATGCTTATGTTAGTAGACAATTGAAACGTAATGCTTATATGATGAAACACCCTCGATGCGACTATATCTCCCACGTGTCGAGGCATGACTTAGAGGCATAATCGCATTGAAGGCATATGTCGCAAGTGAGGTAATCTTCACACAACCCATGTAATACATAAGGGAAAAGATACATAGTTGGCTTACAATCGCCACTTCACACAAGTACATGAATAAAACATTACATCATCCAGATACAATCAAGGTCCGACTACGGAACCAAAATAAAAGAAGAACCCCAAATGCGACAAAGGTCCCCAATCGACCCCAACTAGGCTCCACTACTGATCAACTAGAACGAAACAACACAAGGACAAGATCTTCATCGAGCTCCTCCTAAGCTGGGTTTCGTCATCTGCATGGACTCATCGGCACCTGCAAGCTAGTTTTGGAAGTATCTGAGCCACAGGGACTCAGCAATCTCGCACCCTCGCAATCAAGACTATTTTAGCTTATGGGTAAGGTAAAGGTATGAGGTGGAGCTGCAGCAAGCGACTAGCATATATGGTGCCTAACATACGCAAATGAGAGCGAGAAGAGAAGGCAAAGCACGGTCGATAAAAAGTATGATCAAGAAGTGATCCTGGACTACCTACGTCAAGCATAACTCCAACAACCGTGTTCACTTCGCGGACTCCGCCGGAAAGAGACCATCACGGTTACACACGCGGTTGATTCATTTTAATTAAGGTCAACTTTAGGTTTTCTACAACCGGACCTTAACAAATTCCCATCTACCCATAACTACGGGCACGGCTTTCAAAAGTTCAAATCCCTGCAGGGGTGTCCCAACTTAGTCCAAGACAAGCTCTCATGGTCAACGAAGGAATAGACCTCCACCCGAGACATTCCGATCAGACTCGGTATCCCAGTACAACAAGACATTTCGATAGGGTAAAACTTAACCAGCAACACCGCCTGAATGTGCCGACAAATCCCGATAGGAGCTAGACATATCTCTTTCTCAGGGCACACTCAGATGAGCTCTCCATACAACTAAAACCAAACCACGAGTTTCCCCGAGGGGGCGCTGCACAGGACTCTAGTTCGGACCAACACTCAGAGGAGCACTGGCCCGGGGGGGTAAAATAACAATGACCCTTGAGCCGGCCGACTCAAGGGAAAGAAAAGGCTAGGTGGCGAATGGTAAAACCAATGTTGGGCATTGCTGGAAGAGCTTTACTTAAGGCGAACTGTCAAGGGGTTCCCATTATAGCCCAACTGCGTAAGGGACGCAAAATCCGGGAACATAACACCGATATGACGGAAACTAGGGCGGCAAGAGTGGAACAAAACACCAGGCATAAGGCCGAGCCTTCCACCCTTTACCAAGTATATAGATGCATTAATTAAATAAGATATATAGTGATATCCCAACAAGTAAATAAATGTTCCAACAAGGAACGGCCTCCAATCTTCACCTGCAACTAGCAACGCTATAAGAGGGGTCGAGCAAAGCGGTAACATAGCCAATCAACGGTTTGCTAGGACATGGTGGGTTAGAGGTTTGACATGGCAATTGGGAGGCTGACAAGCAAATGGTAGGAATCGTAGCATTGGCATAGCAAAGAGCGAGCAAACTAGCATAGCAAAGATAGTAGTGATTTCGAGGGTATGGTCATCTTGCCTGAAATCCCGCAAGGAAGAAGAACGAGTCCATGAAGAAGACAAACAGATGTAGACGAACGGGTCCTCACAAACTCGAATTTACCGGATCCAACCCGAAGAAGCAATCACCGGAAAAGAAGCACACAACATAGTAAACAAACAACACATCAACATGGCATGATGCACAATCAAGTATGATGCATGTCCGGTTTAAAGAGGCATGGCATGGCAAAATGCACAAGCAATCCTACAAATTAAGTGGAGCTCAATATGCAACGAGTTGCATATTGACGAAACACCACGTGAATTATTTAGTTCTCTCTCGTTTATGTACCCAACAAGATTAAATGTTGTTAGCATGGCAAGAGGTGAAACATGATGAAACTATCTAATCTAGGCAAGTTTAAATGAGGCCGGAACAACAAAACAACAGGTCCGAAAAATCCCCATGTGCATATATTAGGTTTGGTCCTGTTCTGCCCTAAACCATATTTTATAGTTATTAACCATGCAAGATGATGCCACCATGTTAAACTAGGCAAAATTCTACCCCGTTTACATATAAAGTTTATTAAAATCGGAGTTACGGTTATTTACTTATGAATTAAATCATTTTAACATGGCATAGGAGCAAATTTAAGCAAACATCATTTTAAACACTTTAAATATGGATTAAAGTTGGATATTATTAATCTACACAAGATTCTGAGCAAGCTTCATATATAAAATGTTTTAATCCGATGCATGGTTAGTGAGTTATTAAATGCATGAACTAGGAGGACTAATCTGTAAAACAGCAGTCTCTGGATAAATAGGAAAATTCCCATGCGCTGAAAAAAACATCACGGGCCGAAACTGGAGCAGATTGGGCCAGCAGAAAAAAAATACTAAGGAACCACGGGGGGTGCAGCTCACCATGGGCTCTTGGCCCAGCTGGAGGGGAAGCAGGCCGGTGGAGGAGAGAGGCAGGCCGAGGCGGATGGGCCGGCGCTGGGGCCCATGAGCGTGAGGGGGAGAAGCGGCCCATGGGCGGACGCTCGTCGTCTCCTCGACAGGAGCCGTGCGAGGCCATGGCGGCGCCGGCGACGGAAGGCAAGGCGGCGAACTCCAGGACAGGTTTGGCCGGCCGGCGATGGGAACGAACAGATCCGGCCATCCACTTGACGGATCCGGTGATGGTCGGACTTGGCTCGGACTCTGACGACGCGGGGAAAAAACGGATGGGCGGATCTCGCAGCTCCGGCGGCGGATTCCGGCTGCCCGAGCAACGGCAAGGAAGCAAGGAGGCCGGGGCAATGGGGAGGCTCCAGGGAGCAGCGCTGCGGGCTGGCCGGGCGACGATGCTTGCTCCGGGGGGGCACGGATGCCGAGGCGAAACAGCGGCGAACTCCGGCCGGCGAGGTACGCGGTCTCCGGCGACGTGCGGCACGGCGGTGGCGGCGCGGGCTCGCGCGGGCCCGATCTGGGCTCCGCGGGCCGCGCGGAGGTGGGAGGTAGTGGCTGCCATGTGGCGCATCTGGAGTGGATGGGGTGGCTGGATCTAGTGACGTGTCGCGCCCCTATTGGACGGAGTGAGGTGGCAGAGGCAGCGGACATGTCCGGCGCGGACGAAATTGTCCGGGGGCGCGAGGTGGACGAAGGTTAGGGTTTGGACTGCGCGAAAATTCGAAGGGGATCACATATTTATAGGTAGAGGGGGCTAGGAGAGTCCAAATGAGGTGCGGTTT
This sequence comes from Triticum monococcum, assembly GCA_034509565.1. Classification (NCBI taxonomy): domain Eukaryota; kingdom Viridiplantae; phylum Streptophyta; class Magnoliopsida; order Poales; family Poaceae; genus Triticum; species Triticum monococcum. The sequence goes on along the minus strand of CM067843.1, from coordinate 567,203,051 downwards.
TAGGCCACGCGATCGTGATCGAACGATCGAGATGATGGAGAGGGTTTAGGTGGATTTTGGGCCAAATTGGAAGGGTGTTGGGCTGCAACACGCACGAGGCCTTTTCGGTCCCTCGGTTAACCGTTGGAGTATCAAACGAAGTCCAAATGATACGAAACTTGACAGGCAGTCTACCAATAGTAAACCAAGGCCGCTTGGCAAGTCTCGGTCCAATCCGGAAATGTTTAATCCCCACACATGAGTGAAAGGTAGAAATGACCACCGGAGGAGAATGGAACGCCGGATTGCAAAACGGACAACGGGGAAAATGCTCGGATGCATGAGACGAGAACGTATGCAAATGAAATGCGCATGATGACATGATATGCAATGCATGAAACGCAAGCAATGACAAGGCAACAACAGCGAATAACTGAACGACACCTAGCACATCGGTCTCGGGGCGTTACAACACTCCACCACTACGAGAGGATCTCGTCCCGAGATCTAGAATGGCACCGGAGGGAAAACGGAGGAGAAAGAGAATAGGTAAACTAAGTTGCTTCTTTGACAAATGAGTGAAACCAAAGAACCTTGCGAGGTTGAATAAATTTGAGAAATAGCACAACGAAGGTGAATAAGGTCGAAAACACTCCTTTAGAAAAGAGTAACAAAGAACATTGTGAAAAGACCTTGAGGTAGAAGGGCAAGATAAATATTGAAACCACTTTGGTTGGAACAAGATAGAAACAGTTTAAGAATGATATAATTTGGGCAGCATTCCGACTGAAAAGAAATGGAATTGAATAAGAACTTGGTAAGATGAAAATATACTTGATGAAATCACAACATACATCCTCTGGAACTATTGAATGCATGGAACAAGGGGTAAGAAAGGTCTCAGACAACACTCCAGTTGAGAAGATATGCAAGGCTTGATAAGGCGAAAAGAACTAGAAGAGAAGACACCACGCTCCGGTTAGATGGATAAGCACAGGAAAGAACATGGTCTTTGACAAAACGAGATGATGGGTGAAAAGAACAACATCGCAATGCCTCCGGAACAAAAGTAAGAATAGAATCAAAAGAATAGAGGGGAAAACAACATCTTCTACCTCAAAAGAGCTTGAAAAGCATCTTTAGGAGAAGAGTCGAACGGAGTTGTTGGAAAACCAACAACGAAAAGAGAAAGCTTGTTATGGACTTATAGAAGCCATCTCAAAATTATGAGGTGAAATTCTGCCACTAACGGGAAAAAGAATTGGATTGGTATGACCAAGGAGACGAGAAAAATATTTCACCGGGAGGATAAAGAAGAACTTGGATCATTTATAAGCACCGTAAATAGCAACAATCCTTAGGGAGGGCTTTAGGTGAAACATGACACAAGATAACTCCAAAGAAGAGGTTGATGGATTTAAAATACCCAATTCTTAACAACATGTGAATCATGAAACATGAACTCAAATTATCAAGAATGACATAAAACCACCTGAAATGATACGGTAGAAAGAATTGCACTTTGGAATGCAAGATGAAGAAACTTGAGCTCTTAGAAAAAAATCTCAATGAACACTTGGAGAAGGAATATAAATCCTTGATGAACCATCATGTAGAACCTTCATGAAGAACTCCGGTAACCCAAAAAGAATGATCAAAACGTAAGAAAGAGAAGTTGAAAATACAAGGAGAATCCTTGTAATGATTTAGATGTATCTCCGTGATAATTAGAGCTTGGAACTCCGGGAAAGAAAAGATAAAGCATCTCGAACTGAGAACATGATATGATGAACCACTCCGGAAAAAAGGAATTAACCATATAGGTGAATCAAGAATAAGAATTAAATTATGCTTATCCTTCACCAATTAAATTGATGACAATCAATGGATCTGGCATATTACTTATTCTCGTGGAAAGGATTAAGATAGATATAGTGCAAACTTGAGAATGTCTTCAAAGAACCACCGGTAGAATTTGGAAAACAAGGAATGAGTTGATATGATAACCATGGACTAGAATCTTGAGCAAACCACTGTAAGAATTGGAAATGAACGAAGAGAAGATAAAGAAACACCGGGAAGAATTATAAAATGAATGAAGATGCTTGAGAGAATTTATATATGAGAGAACGAAGAGATGACGAGCTGACTAGAGAACACTTGAACGATGCACCGGTAAGATTAGAGAATGATAACTGACAGCTTTAGATAAATAAACCTGAATTGATGGACTCCGGATAACAAATTGAGAAGACTCTTGCATTGCTCCGGATAGGTGAAAAGAATTCCCACAATCGAAAATAATTATGAGAGGAATGCAACAAGCTAGAATCACGAATCTCTGATAGATCGAAACACGATTCAAGGGGAAACTCTTCTTCGGTCTTCAAAATACGAGAATGACGATGAGAAACAGCACCAAGAATTATTGAGGCACACCGGAAGAATCAAAAGCGAAGAGGTTGAGCCAACTATGAAAAGAATTGTGGAAGATCTAGGAGATGGCATTAGACTGATGATAACTCATTCTTACGTCAAACTTTAGAAAAGAATTTGAAAAGCTCTAGAAAAATAAGAAGAGTCAGGTAAGATCCTGGGAAAAGACCTGTGGGTTAGGGCTCACTGAAAAGAAACACCGTAGAACAATTAGAAGGAGAGATTGCACCGGTTGAATAAAATGGCTTGAATAAGATAACATCCTCAAAATAGCTTGAACGGATTAGGTGTGGAAACACGAATCTTCTAAAATATCTTTAGCACTCCAGAACAAAAGAATAGCAAGCGGGGAAGATTAAGAGGTGCACCGTCAAATGAAAAACAATAGAGTATGGAAAAGAATATGATCAAAAGCTTGATTTGAAACCACCGGAGAAGAGAACGAGTGAAGAGTGACAGACTTGAAGCTCCGTTAGAATATTCATGAGAAACACCGGGTAAGAACATTGAAAGGAAAGAAAGAAGAGACTTCACATCAATAAAATGATACTTGATTAAGATATATGAGTCCTCGGAGAAAAGCAAGGGAGGGAGGGCGGGAAAACAAAGGCAACTTGGAGACGGATGAAACAAACACCATTGAGAAGAAGTGATAATTGATCTTGCGGAAGTTGAAATGAACGGATCCACTTGAAGAGAGACACACCGGTAGAAAAGGATTGACAAAGCAATCCCGATGATCAAGAAGGATTGGTATTCACACCGGAGTATGAGAACATCATTTAGACAAGGGATGGAATCAACATTTGACTTCGAAGCAACTCGAATACCACAACTCAAAACAAAACACAGGATTGGCTTGCAGAATCAGCCGGAACAAACATATGATAGAGATTTCGCCCGAAGTTTTCGTGGTGGGGCCTACACGGGCTCGATCGTACAGCACCATCATGTACAAGGCAGTGCACATGACATACGAAGCGTCCCCGAGTCAGCATAGCCAAGGACTCTCTAAGACACAACGAGACCACTGTAAAACCGACCGTGAATAGGCGGACCACTAGACGTCGAACCCCAATTTCATATCATATATCCGTCGGAAAGATATCCTAAGAGCTACTTGAATTCCCACCTATGAAACTCCTGAACCTTTCCGGTTATGCAATCAGGTGTTGGGGATACAGGGGAAGCATAATATCTCACCCAAACTAGCAAAACCTACATCCAGCTGTATCCATCCTTCAACACATAACCAAGAAACCTTTGGAAATCATCTACCTCAACCTTCAAAAAGCATCTGTTATACAAGTTATGGCTATACTCCCGAACTCCCGCCCCAGTACTGGGTGGCGTCGAGGTTATCTCACCAACGAACTGCATAAAAGAGATTTTCAATGTCGGCGTACTAAACTCAGGTATTCCAGAACTGCAACGATAAAATTATGACGACAACACCTCAGAGCTCAACTCCCCGGGACACTTCCACAAAACCCCTGACAGGAGGCACCAAGACAATGTTCTCATCATAAAACAATCGGAACGATTCCAAGAAACCCGCGTGATCCTAAATTTTTTTTAGTGAAATTTGAGAAGAGAAGAGTCAAAACTCTACGTCAGGATGCCTTACCAGAGGGATGAGGAGACTGGGAAGTAAAAAGAATTCCTAAACTCTCCGATATATAACTCCTAAATGACTCAAAACATTTTTCTAGACACAACTCGGTCGCTAAAAACGATCAATCAGTGGGGGCTCCTAAGGTCGGCGAAGGCTCTGATACCAACTTGAAACACCCTCGATGCGACTATATCTCCCACGTGTCGAGGCACGACTTAGAGGCATAATCGCATTGAAGGCATATGTCGCAAGTGAGGTAATCTTCACACAACCCATGTAATACATAAGGGAAAAGATACATAGTTGGCTTACAATCGCCACTTCACACAAGTACATGAATAAAACATTACATCATCCAGATACAATCAAGGTCCGACTACGGAACCAAAATAAAAGAAGAACCCCAAATGCGACAAAGGTCCCCAATCGACCCCAATTAGGCTCCACTACTGATCAACTAGAAAGAAACAACACAAGGACAAGATCTTCATCGAGCTCCTCCTGAGCTGGGTTGCGTCATCTGCACGGACTCATCGGCACCTGCAAGCTGGTTTTGGAATTATCTGTGAGCCACGGGGACTCAGCAATCTCGCACCCTCGCGATCAAGACTATTTAAGCTTATGGGTAAGGTAAAGGTATGAGGTGGAGCTACAGCAAGCGACTAGCATATATGGTGCCTAACATACGCAAATGTGAGCGAGAAGAGAAGGCAAAGCACGGTTGATAAAAGTATGATCAAGAAGTGATCCTGGACTACCTATGTCAAGCATAACTCCAACAACCGTGTTCACTTCCCAGACTCCGCCGGAAAGAGACCATCACGGTTACACACGCGGTTGATTCATTTTAATTCAGGTCAACTTCAGGTTTTCTACAACCAGACGTTAACAAATTCCCATCTGCCCATAACCGCGGGCACGGCTTTCGAAAGTTCAAATCCCTGCAGGGGTGTCCCAACTTAGCCCATGACAAGCTCTCACGGTCAATGAAGGAATAGACCTCCACCCGAGACATTCCGATCAGACTCGGTATCCCAGTACAACAAGACATTTCGACAGGGTAAAACTTAACCAGCAACACCGCCCGAATGTGCCGACAAATCCCGATAGGAGCTGCACATATCTCTTTCTTAGGGCACACTCAGATGAGCTCTCCATACAACTAAAACCAAACCTCGAGTTTCCCCGAGGGGGCGCTGCACAGGACTCTAGTTCGGACCAACACTCAGAGGAGCACTGGCCCGGGGGGTAAAATAATGATGACCCTTGAGCCGGCCGACTCAAGGGAAAGAAAAGGCTAGGTGGCGAATGGTAAAACCAATGTTGGGCATTGCTGGAAGAGCTTTACTTAAGGCGAACTGTCAAGGGGTTCCCATTATAGCCCAACCGCGTAAGGGACGCAAAATCCGGGAACATAACACCGATATGACGGAAACTAGGGCGGCAAGAGTGGAACAAAACACCAGGCATAAGGCCGAGCCTTCCACCCTTTACCAAGTATATAGATGCATTAATTAAATAAGATATATAGTGATATCCCAACAAGTAAATAAATGTTCCAACAAGGAACGGCCTCCAATCTTCACCTGCAACTAGCAACGCTATAATAGGGGCTAAGCAAAGCGGTAACATAGCCAATCAACGGTTTGCTAGGACATGGTGGGTTAGAGGTTTGACATGGCAATTGGGAGGCTGACAAGCAAATGGTAGGCATCGTAGCATTGGCATAGCAAAGAGCGAGCAAACTAGCATAGCAAAGATAGTAGTGATTTTGAGGGTATGGTCATCTTGCCTGAAATCCCGCAAGGAAGAAGAACGAGTCCATGAAGAAGACAAACAGACATAGACGAACGGGTCCTCACAAACTCGACGTTACCGGATCCAACCTGAAGAAGCAATCACCGGAAAAGAAGCACACAACATAGTAAACAACCAACACATCAACATGGCATGATGCATAATCAAGTATGATGCATGTCCGGTTTAAAGAGGCATGGCATGGCAAAATGCACAAGCAATCCTACAAATTAAGTGGAGCTCAATATGCAACGAGTTGCATATTGACGAAACACCACGTGAATTATTTAGTTCTCTCTCGTTTATGTACCCAACAAGATTAAATGTTGTTAGCATGGCAAGAGGTGAAACATGATGAAACTATCTAATCTAGGCAAGTTTAAATGAGGCCGGAACAACAAAACAACAGGTCCGGAAAATCCCCATGTGCATATATTAGGTTTGGTATTGTTCTGCCCTAAACCATATTTTATAGTTATTAAACATGCAAGATGATGCCACCATGTTAAACTAGGCAAAATTCTACCCCGTTTACATATAAAGTTTATTAAAATCGGAGTTACGGTTATTTACTTATGAATTAAATCATTTTAACATGGCATAGGAGCAAATTTAAGCAAACATCATTTTAAACACTTTAAATATGGATGAAAGTTGGATATTATTAATCTACACAAGATTCTGAGCAAGCTTCATATATAAAATGTTTTAATCCGATGCACGGTTAGTGAGTTATTAAATGCATGAACTAGGAGGACTAATCTGTAAAACAACAGTCTCCGGATAAATAGGAAAATTCCCATGCGCTGAAAAAAAACATCACGGGCCGAAACTGGAGCAGATTGGGCCAGCAGAAGAAAAAAATACTAAGGAACCGCGGGGGGTGCAGCTCACCATGGGCTCTTGGCCCAGCTGGAGAGGAAGCAGGCCGGTGGAGGAGAGAGGCAGGCCGAGGCGGATGGGCCGGCGCTGGGGCCCATGAGCGTGAGGGGGAGAAGCGGCCCAAGGGCGGACGCTCGTCGTCTCCTCGACAGGAGCCGTGCGGGGCCATGGCGGCGCCGGCGACGGAAGGCAAGGTGGCGAACTCCGGGACAGGTTTGGCCGGCCGGCGATGGGAACGAACAGATCCGTCCATCCACTTGACGGATACGGTGATGGTCGGACTTGGCTCGGACTCTGACGACGCGGGAAAAAACGGACGGGCGGATCTTGCAGCTCTGGCGGCGGATTCCGGCTGCCCGAGCAGCGGCAAGGAAGCAGGGAGGCCGGGGCGATGGGGAGGCTCCAGGGAGCAGCGCTGCGGGCTGGCCGGGCGATGATGCTTGCTCCGGGGGGGGCACGGATGCCGAGGCGAAACGGCGGCGAACTCCGGCCGACGAGGTACGCGGTCTCCGGCGACGTGCGGCATGGCGGCGGTGGCGCGGGCTCGCGCGGGCCCGATCCGGGCTCCGCGGGCCGCGCGGAGGTGGGAGGCGGCAGCTGCCATGTGGCACGTCTGGAGTGGCTGGGGCGGCTGGATCTTACCTGACATGTCCGGCGGAGTGAGGTGGCGGAGGCAGCGGACATGTCCGGCGCGGACGAAATTGTCCGGCGGCGTGAGGTGGACGAAGGTTAGGGTTTGGACTGCGCGAAAATTCGGAGGGGATCACATATTTATAGGTAGTGGGGCCTTGGAGAGTCCAAATGAGGTGCGGTTTTCAGCCACGCGATCGTGATCGAACGACCGAGATGATGGAGAGGGTTTAGGTGGGTTTTGGGCCAAATTGGAAGGGTGTTGGGCTGCAACACGCACGAGGCCTTTTCGGTCCCTCGGTTAACCATTGGAGTATCAAACGAAGTCCAAATGATACGAAACTTGACAGGCGGTCTACCATAGTAAACCAAGGCCGCTTGGGAAGTCTCGGTCCAATCTAGAAATGTTTAATCCCCACACATGAGCGAAAGGTAGAAATGACCGCCGGAGGAGAACGGAATGCCGGATTGCAAAACGGACAACGGGGAAATGCTCGAATGCATGAGACGAGCACGTATGCAAATGAAATGCGCATGATGACATGATATGCAATGCATGACATGCAAGCAATGACAAGGCAACAACAACAAATAACTGAACGACACCTGGCACATCGGTCTCGGGGCGTTACATATGATTGAACACTTGAGTGATTATATGTCTAGAGTTAAAGGTGAACATGCTTCTATGGTTACCACTTAAGTAGAACAAGTGCTTAAAGCTCAAAATGATTTGCTCACTGAATACAATAATAAGAAAAATGATAATGTTGTTAGAGTTATGACTAGAGGGGGTAAAATGACTCAAGAACCTTTGTATCTTGAGGGCCACCCTAAGAGAATTGAGCAAGATTCTCAAAGAACTAATGTTGATGCACCTTGTCCTTCTAAAAAGAAGAAAAATAAAAATGATAGGACTTTGCATGCTTCTAGTGAACCTGTTGTTGACACACCTGACAATCCCAATGATATTTCTATTTCCGATGATGAAACACAATCTGGTAATGAACATGAACCTAGTGATAATGTTAATAATGATGTTCATGTTGATGCTTAACCTAGCAATAAGAATGATGTAGATATTGAACCTGCTGTTGATCTTGATAACCCATAATCAAAGAATCAACGTTATGATAAGAGAGACTTTGTTGCTAGGAAGCACAGTAAAGAAAGGGGACCATGGGTTCAGAAACCCATGCCTTTTCCTCCTAAACCATTCAAGAAAAAAGGATGATGAGGATTTTGAGCACTTTGCTGAAATGATTAGACCTATCTTTTTGCGCATGCGTTTAACTGATATGCTTAGAATGAATCCTTATGCTAAGTATATGAAAGATATTGTCACAAATAAAAGAAAGATACCGGAAGCTGAAATTTCCACCATGCTTGCTAATTATACTTTTAAGGGTGGAATACCAAAGAAACTTGGAGATCCAGGAGTACCAACTATACCATGCTCCATTAAAAGAAACTATGTTAAAACTGCTTTATGTGATCTTGTAGCCGGTGTTAGTGTTATGCCTCTCTCGTTATATCATAGACTTGATTTGAATAAGTTGGCACCTACTGAAATATCTTTGCAAATGGCCGATAAATCAACTGCTATACCTGTCGGTATTTGTGAGGATGAGCCTGTTGTGGTCGCAAACGTTACTATTTTAACGGACTTTGTTATTCTTGATATTCCTGAGGATTATAGTATGTCTATTATTCTTGGTAGACCCTTTTTGTATACTACAGGGGCTGTTATTGATTGCAACAAATGCAATGTCACTTTTCATGTTAATGGTAATGAGCATACGGTACACTTTTCGAGGAAACAACCTCAAGTCCACAGTATTAATTCTATTAGAAAAACTTCAAAGATTACTATTGGAGGTTTTCAATTTCCTCTTCCTACTGTCAAGAAGAAATATGATATTCTTATTGTTGGGGACATGCATATGCCCCTTGAGGTAACCTAGTGTTATTCGAAGATTCTCCGGTTTCATGTTATTCAAAAAGAGTTTGTTAACAATACTTGATCAACCATGTTAGTGGATTTCTTTTGATGAGCATGAGATGGATGAAGTTAGAAGGCACAACCTTCTGTACCCACTTTTTACTTTCTGTTATCTAGATTAAATAAAGAAAAAAAATAGTATTTTTTGTCTGTTTTTCTGAATTAACCTTGCAATAAAAATACCCCGAAAATAAAAGTTCTCCAAATGCCCTGAAAATCTTACATGATTTTTTCTAGAATATTTAAGAATTATTGGCACTGACATCACACCTGGGGGCCACACCACCTGGCCACGAGGGTCCAGGGTGCGCCCCCTACCTCGTGGACCCCACGTGGCCCCCTCCACTTATTCTTGCACCCACGCACTTCGTCTTCCTCCAGAAAAAAATCCTCCACCAGCTCAAACCCGAGTTCTAACTCATCTTGCTGCCATTTTCAATCTCCTTGCTCAAAGCTCCATTCACAGAACTACTTTGGGGGACTGTTCTTCGGTATGTGACTCCTCCAACGGTCCAATTAGTTTTTGTTCTAGTGCTTTATTTATTGCAAATTTTTGCTGCTTAGGTGACCCTGTTCTTGAGCTTGCATGTCAAATTTATGTGGTCAAAAGTAGTTTTAATGCATGATATGGCCTCTAGGCACTTGTAGGAGTAGTTGCTATCAATCTTGTTGAGTTTGATGCACTTTTATTTTGAGTCACTAAAAATTTCAGAATTTTTTTAGAGAAAGAAAATGATGAAGAGATTGTTGAGGGGCTCTTCGAGCCGAAGCTCGATGGATAAGCAAGGTGAAGAGAATAAGAAGACCAAATATAATCTCCCTCGCACTACGGAGGTTCGGTCGTGCAAATGGCCTTGTGATGAGTAGAAAATCAATACCAAACAGAATCCAAATGCAGCGAAACTTTTTGAAGATTTTTTTGGACCAGAAGACACAAGATGGGCCGAAGAAGTACCAGAGGGGTGCCCCGAGGGGGGCACAACCCACGTGGGCGCGCCTAGGTTAAACTTTATTTTCTGTTTATTTTTGAAAATTAGAGATGGCACATGAAAATGTGCTTAGAACGGCCAAAGAATACCACATATAGGTAGATATAGTGGACTCATGTGGCAAAAATGGTTTAAAGATTTTTGGATGCACAAGTAGTGAACATACTTTGTGCAAAATGAAGGCTAGCAAAAGATTGGGAAGCGAGCAACTAAGAAACGAATAATCTCGTAAGCGAGCATTAAGCATAACTAACACCGAATAATGCACCATAAGTAGGATATAATTTCATTGCATAACTATTGACTTTCGTGCTTGCATAGGGAATCACAAACCTTAACACCAATATTCTTACTAAGCATAATTACTCATCAAGATGACTCACATATCACATCATCATATCTCAAAACTATTACTAAGAATCAAGTTTATTTTGTCCAATGATCTTCATGAAACTTTTTATTGTATTATTCTTGGATATCTATCACTTTGGGACTAATTTTCATGTGTTGCTTTTGACAAGCTCAAACAAATATAAGTGAAGATCATGAGCATAATATTTCTTTCTCTCAAATTAATTGAAGTGAAGCAAGAGAGAATTTCTTGAAAATTTTACTAACTATCAAACAAATCTAAGTGAAGCAAGAGAGCATTTCTTCAAAAATACTAAAGCACACCATTCTCAAAAAGATATAAGTGAAGCACTAGACCAAGTTGATAGCTCATAAAAATTTAAGTGAAGCATATAAAGCAATTCTAACAAGTCATGACATAATTTTGGCTCTCTCAAATAGGTGTGTCCAGAAAGGATTGATGACTTAAGACACAAAATAAAACAAGCAAAGACTCATATCATAAAAGACATTCCAAGCGAAACACATATCATGTGACGAATAAAAATATAGTTTCGAGTAAAATACCGATGGTCGTTAGAAGAAAGAGGGGATGCCACTCGGGGGCATCCCCAAGCTTAGTTGGTTGCTAATTCTTGGATAATATCTTGGGATGCCGGAGAATCCCCAAGCTTAGGATATTCTATCCTTTATTCCTTCATCCATCGTAAGATAACCAAAAACTTGAAAACTTCAATCACACAAAAACTCAATAAAACCTTCGTGAGATCCGTTAGTATAAGAATAATAAATCACTACTATAAGTATTGTATCAAACCAATTCATATTTTGTTTTTGTATTATATCTACTGTATTCCAACTTTTTTATGGCAAAAACTCATCAAAGAAAACCATAGAGCCATCAAAATAAGCACACAACACAAAGAAAACAGAATCTGTCAAAACAGAACAGTCTGAAGCAATCTGACTATTTCGAATACTTCTATAACTCCAAAAATTCTGAACAATTAGCACGACCTGAGCAGTATGTATATTGATCTCCTTCAAGTGGAATGGGTATTTTATCACTCTCTCTTAAAAACTGAAAATTATTTTTGTGAGCATAAAAGTTTCTGTTTTTTCACCAAGATCAAACAACTATCATCCAAGAAGATCCTAAAGGCTTTACTTGGCACACACACTAATTAAAACATACAAAAAACAATCATAACAGTAGCATAATTGTGCTAACACTCAAAAACAGGAAGCAAAAGGCAAAAATAAAATTTATTCATTGGGTTACCTCCCAACAAGCGCTATAGTTTTATGCCCTTAGCTAGGCATAAAGCAAGGATCTAAGTTTTGTCATCTTTGGTTCGAGAACCATAAGATGCCCTCATGATTTATTCATATGGTGGCCTAATTTTTGTTCTAGGAAAGTGTTCCATACCCTCCCTCAAAGGAAATTGGAACTTAATATTGCCTTCTTTCATATCAATCACGGCACCAATAGTGCGTAAAAATGGTCAACCAAGAATAATTGGACAAGACGGATTGCAATCAATATCAAGAATAATAAAATCTATGGGCACATAATTCCTATTTGCAAGAATAAGAACATCATTAATTCTTCCCATAGGCTTTTTAATAGTAGAATCTGTCAAGTGAAAAATTCAAATAACACGATTCAAGATAGTTAAGACCAAGCACATCACATAAAGATTTCGAAATAGTAGAAATACTAGCACCCAAGTCACACAAAGCAAAACACTCATAATTTTTAATCTTGACTTTGATAGTAGGTTCCCACTCATTATGCAATTTTCTAGGAATTGATACTTCTAATTCTAATTTTTCTTCAAAAGCTTTCATCATAGCATTAATAATATGTTTAGTAAAAACTTTATTTTGTTCATAGGCATGGGGTGAATTTAACAGGGATTGTGATACGTCTCCAACGTATCTATAATTTTTTATTGTTCCATGCAATATTATATTCGGTTTTGGACATTATTGGGCTTTATTATACACTTTTATATTATTTTTGGGACTAACCTATTAACCAGAGGCCCAGCCAAGAATTGCTGTTTTTTTGCCTATTTCAGAGTTTCGTAGAAAAAGAATATCAAACGGAATGAAACCTTCGGGAACGTGATTTTTGGAACGAACGTGATCCAGATGACTTGGACCCTACGTCAAGAAAGCTACCAGGAAGGCACAAGGTAGGGGGCGCGCCTACCCCCCCCCCCAAGCGCGCCCTCTGTCGTGGTTCTAAGTCTGACAGTGAGGTAGGGGGTGTGTATGAGGAGGCTAGGCCTTAGCTATTGGGAAGTTGTAGGCACGCAAGGTTTACGAGTTCAGGCCCTTCTCGGAGGAAGTAAAAGCCCTACGTCTCGGTGCCCGGAGGCGGTCGACTGAATTATGCGTGTGTAAATGACGGGGGAGCGAACCCTTGATACTGAGGAGGGGGTGGCTTATATAGAGTTCGCCAGCCCTCTCCTGCCCTCAGTAATGCAGGGTTTAAGGTACATTTAAGGTGGGGCGTTACTGATAACGTCCCTAATAAAGTGTCATAATAACCATAAAGACTACTTAATAGCCGATCGTTTGCCTGCGGAGTGACTTCAGGTCTTTTGGTCGGTCGAGTGGTTGACTTCACTGTCGAGTGATAGCTTCTTGGTCGAGTGTCTTCAACCCGTCGAGTGAGATACCTTCAAGTTGATTGAAAGGTGACTTCTTCTAGGGATGTCCTACGGTAGGGCTCTTTAGGACGGGTCCGTGCCCCTACCGTAGGTACATGGCTTCATCATTAGCCCCCGAATAGGTCGAGGCTAGACTGAGAAAAGGGGTTAGGGACCTTTCCGACTGACTCTTTAGGTCATATGAGTGCTTCGTTCTGGGTCGACTGTCACGGATGACGTCATTAACCTCTTTTAGTCGCCTTGATCCGTTCCAGGTCTTTCGTCGAGTGGATTTCTTTACCTGTGAGGCATCGAGCGCCGGTGCGCACGGGATTTCTGTTTTGGCAAGTTGTTCTGCAGCCAGCGGATATCACGGGATTCGGATTTTTTGGGAAGCGCGCGGAATGGGGGCGGCCGCAGTAATCGGAAGTGACAATGCGAAGGCTCCTTGATCTCCGCGCCGCCTTTTTCGCCACGTACTGCGTGCGCGCCTGCCACGGGATTTGACTGGATAGCTTGGGCCTACTGGTCAGCCACTCGGAAGCGGCCCCTTATAAGTTGCCGGCTCGGAGTCTCCCAACAGTGCGCGTGCTCTTCTCTTCTCCTTCTTCCTCTCTTTCTTCATAACCTCCCCTGCTTCCTTCGCTCTCGCCCAGCCATCGCAAACCAGCTCGAGATCTCGCCGGCGACGATGGTGAAGGGCAAGACGACCGCTCTGGAGCGCGCGAAGAAGGCGGCGGCGGGGAAGGGGAAGAAGTCTGCGCGCGGCGGATCTTCCTCTCGGACGGCCCTGCCCAAAGGTTGGATTCAGGGCGACTGGATGCCATCGGTGCTCCGGCAGGAGGATCTTGATGACCTGGTTGAGGGGGGAGCCATTCCTCACAAGGCTGCGCGTCTTCCGGGGGGGAGATAGAACCCCAACCTCGCGACGGTGAGTGCGTGCTCCTGGCCACTCACATCGACCGAGGGTTTTCTCTGCCGCCCCATTCTTTCTTCCGCAACTTCTTGAACTTCTTTGGAGCGCAGCTCCATCACTTTACCCCAAACTCCATAGTCTATCTTGCCGCTTTCATTTCTATGTGTGAGGCGTTCCTGGGTTGCCGCCCACACTGGGGGCTTTTCAAGCACATCTTCACCTGTCGCTCTTAGTCGGTCAAGAAGGCCAAGTCGAGTGATGAGAAGACGCAAGTAATCCAGCTGTGTGGGGGCTTGGCGATCCAGACGAGGGGGAAGAGCTGTTTCCCATCCATTACTTTCCCGGAGTCAGCCCGAGGCTGGCAGGTGACTTGGTTCTACTGCCAGGATCAGGCGACTCCAGGACAGTCGACTGGGCTCCCACCTTTCTCCCTCGACCGAGCCGAAAAGCCTGCTTCTTTGAAGGTGACGCCTGAAGAAAAGGCCCAGGTCAAGGTACTGGCGGGTTGAGTGGTTGAACTTGTCCGCGAGGGCGTGACGGGGATGGATCTGCTGGAAGTCTTCCTCAAGAGGCAAATCCAACCGCTCCAGGCTCGGGACCACCCGATGTGGCTGTACTCTGGCCTCGAGGACACCACTCGGATCCACCCGGAGGAGGTCACCGATGAGATGTTGGAGGGGTGGCTGTCAAGCATCACGGGGAACAAGGACAACCCCCGAGGAGCCAGGAGGGTCATTCCACTCGATAATTCGTATGAGGTCGACCAGGTGCGTTTTTATGTTTCCGACTGAAGTCTTCATTTTCTGCATTGGTCTTCTTTTGAGCAGGTCGATTGCCTTCCGTTTTGTCTGCTGTTTTCCAGGCGACCACTGAAATGTACTCGACGCCCAATGGGGCACAGGGGTCGACTGAAGAAGGAGAAGGGAGCGGAGGAGAGAGCGGGGATGACCAAGGCGAGTGGGAGTCGGATGGTGAAGGAGAAGGAGGCGACGACATCTTCTCCAGCGAAGAAGAGGAGGAGGAGGCCGAACCCCCCCCCCCCCCCCCGCCCGGAAAGGCGATCCAAGCTCGCGCACGACCCGGTGCAGGAACGTGGCAAGGCGACTGCCTCCGTTGGGCCGTCGTCAAAACGCCCTCGGACTTCTTCTCCAACACCGACTGGGAAGGTCCCCAAGCAACCACGCACGACGCTACCCAAGCCGCCCAAGACTCTGCCCAAGATGAAGATAACTGTCCCTGTTATTTCCGGGTAATAAAGCTTGTTTTCCTTCGTCGATGGGGGACGGATCCTTGGTCGACTTGTTAGGCTAACTGGCTGACTTTTCGAAATTTGCAGCGCTGCCACCTCTGAAGTCTCTGCCAAAGACGACGACCAAGAGATGGGGGACGCTGTTACCTCCAACCCTGGTATGATTATTGACGTTCTGTTTGTAAGTCGACTGGTCGTTTCTTGCAATTCTGGTCGATTGAAAGTTTTCCTTGCAGCCCCTCCTCATGTTATCGACCTCCCGGATGACGACGATAACGAACCGCTGAGGATGAGGAGGACTAAGAGGTCGTCGGCTGACAGGACTCCCCAGCCTACTCCGGCGCCTGAGACCGTGGCTCGGGATGGTGGCGATGCCCCTCGGGCTTCTGTGACCTTTGCCAATCCCCTGTCGAGTGCGCAGCCTTCGGCATCGACTGCAAATCCAACTTCACTTTTTGTCGCATACCCTGCCCCTGAGGATGAAGTGGCTGCTGCGAAGGAGGCTATACGCCAGGCGGGGGTCATGATGGAATAGGTGAAGCAGGCTCGGGAGGCCAGCCAGGCAGCCTATGATGCAAGTTCGGCACTTCAGAGCAATGTCCAGGTCAGTCGAGTTGATACTTGATTATTTGAAGAGTCTTTCTCCCTCTCTTTTTTTGAAGATTTTTGTATCTGTACACCCACTGGGTGTGTTTTCTCCTTCTTGGACTAGTGGGGGCACGCTGAGTACACCCACTGGGTGTAGTCCCCGAGACTACGGTGGACTGCTGGCAGTCGACTGTAGTCTTTACATTGCGTTAATGTATCTGTATTCCTTTTCTTGGTCTGGTCGAGCCATGCCGAAAGGATCTGTATTCGGTCGACTGCGGACAGTCGACTTTTTTTTAAACCAGTGGGGGCACGCCGAGTGCACCCACTGGGTGTAGTCCCCGAGACTACTGTCGAATGTTTTTGATTCGGCTGTAGTCTTAGAAACGTCACCTTTTTTCCTCAGTTACTCGGAAGCAACTTATCTTGGATGTCTGTCGACTGATTTTTCCTTTTGCAGAGATCTTGTGAACTTGCGTCTCGCTATACTGAGTTGGAGAAGCAGCGGATTCAACTGACCCTCGATCTGGAGCTGGCCAGAACGGAGCTGCAGAAGGTCAGAGACGGCGTTGCTGGTAAGACGACCTTGTCGACTGGTTTTGTTTTAGGCTTGGGTACCCTTCTGCTGTTTCTGAACCAATCATCGTTTCTTTCGCAGGAGAACTGAGCGAGGCCCTGGCGAAGAAGGATCGGGATTTGGCTGCCGCCCACAAGGAGGCTGATGACAAGATTGCCCTGGCTGAACAGAAGCTGGCTTCGGTCAGCCAGATAGAAGATGAGAATACCAGGCTGAAGACCGCTTTGAATGAAGCCAACAGGGAGTGCTCGCGTTGGAAGAAGGAGCACCTCACCCTGAGCGAGCAGATGGAAGGCGTCGCTCGCAGGAGGGACGACCTGGAGAGCTACTTGAGGAGTCTCGCCAAGACATTCTACACCAAGCTCAAAGGTGCGCATTCAATTCCGACTGGTTTTCTATTGTGTCGACTCAGTTTGCGATCGTTGGCTTATCCTTGGGTTTTGTATGCAGAGTTTTGTCAGAACTTCGAAGAGGAGACCGGGCGAATTGAAACGGGTTTGGACCCAATCAATTCTCCGGTGAGTGATGATGCTGCCATGAATCTGCTCCGACTGGAATCTCGTATCGACGGCGCCGTGGATTACTTGGCTCGGCTGAAGATTGCCATGTCGCAGATCGACCCGACACTTTGGCCAGAGTCTACACTCCAGAATGATCTCGAGTCTCTGATGACTCGACTTGACAGAATCCCCGATCGAGTGCAGGAGTGGAAGAAGTCTTCTGCCCGGTGCGGCGCTGATGTGGCTCTATCTTTAGTCCGCGTCCATTGCAAGGAGGCGCGAGAAGAGAAGTTGGCCGCCATCCAAGTCGCTAATACCAAGAGGCACAGCTTTCAAGACTTCATGGAGACCTTCATTGCTGCTGCCACTCGTATTGCGGACGGAATCGATCTGGATGAATTCGTCGCCCCTCCCAGTCCTCCACCTGAGGAATGAAAAAACTTTTATGCCTTTCCCTAAATTTGCCTCGGAATGCCGAGTGGATTTGTAACCGTTTAAACTCTGCCAAGCCGAGGGCTCGAGTACTTTGATTTGGGGCCTGGGGCCTTTTAAGCTTTATCCGAACTTAATTTCTTGCTGAATATCTTTGTGATTTTGATCTGTCCTGTAGGACTTTGGTCTTGTATTTAGAGAGTGCTGGACTGCACCTCAGTCCCCGAGTGGGAGGATTGCTCTCCACTCGGTAGGATTTTTTCAAACTTAGGCGAGTGCTTGACTGCAGCTAAGTTTCCGAGTGGGAGAACTTAGGCGAGTACTGGACTGCAGCTAACCCCCCGACTGGGAGGATTGCTCTCCACTCGGTAGGATTTTTTCAAACTTAGGCGAGTGCTTGACTGCAGCTAAGTTTCTGAGTGGGAGAACTTAGGTGAGTACCGTACTGCAGCTAAGCCCCGAGTGGGGAGGATTGCTCTCCACTCGGTAGGATTTTTTCAAACTTAGGCGAGTGCTTGACTGCAGCTAAGTTTCCGAGTGGGAGAACTTAGGCGAGTACCGGACTGCAGCTAAGCCCCCGAGTGGGAGGATTGCTCTCCACTCGGTAGGATTTTTTCAAACTTAGGCGAGTGCTTGACTGCAGCTAAGTTTCCGAGTGGGAGAACTTAGGCGAGTACTGGACTGCAGCTAAGCCCCCGAGTGGGAGGATCGCTCGCCACTCGGTGGGATTTTTTCAAACTTAGGCGAGTGCTTGACTGCAGCTAAGTTTCCGAGTGGGAGAACTTAGGCGAGTACTGGACTGCAGCTAAGCCCCCGAGTGGGAGGATTGCTCTCCACTTGGTAGGATTTTTTCAAACTTAGGCGAGCGCTTGACTACAGCTAAGTTTCCGAGTGGGAGAACTTAGGCGAGTACTGGACTGCAGCTAAGCCCCCGAGTGGGAGGATTGCTCTCCACTCGGTAGGATTTTTTCAAACTTAGGCGAGTGCTTGACTGCAGCTAAGTTTCCGAGTGGGAGAACTTAGGCGAGTACCGGACTGCAGCTAAGCCCCCGAGTGGGAGGATTGCTCTCCACTCGGTAGGATTTTTTCAAACTTGGGCGAGTGCTTGACTGCAACTAAGTTTCCGAGTGTGAGAACTTAGGCGAGTACTGGACTGCAGCTAAGCCCCTGAGTGGGAGGATCGCTCTCCACTCGGTAGGATTTTTTCAAACTTAGGCGAGTGCTTGACTGCAGCTAAGTTTCCGAGTGGGAGAACTTAGGCGAGTACTGGACTGCAGCTAAGCCCCCGAGTGGGAGGATCGCTCTCCACTCGGTAGGATTTTTTCAAACTTAGGCGAAACGGATTCGCAGCCAAGTCACCCACTGGGGGTTTTGTATGCAAACAAAGTGACAGCCATTATTGGAACACTCTTGTCTTTGATAAAAATGAACTGTAGAAATTATTTTTCTTATTACATCTCATCTAAAGGAGAACTCAGGTGTAAAAGGGGCGGAGCAGTTCCGCGTTCCAAGCTCGCGGCTCGTCGACCTGGCGATCGACATTGTAGAGGAGGTATGCTCCATTGTGGAGGACTCTGGTGACTATGAAGGGGCCTTCCCAAGTAGGAGCAAGTTTGTGTGGCTTCTGTTGATCCACTCGGAGGACCAGATCCCCTTCTTGGAAGGCTCGACTTTTCACATTCTGGGCGTGAAAACGGCGCAAGTCTTGCTGATAAATGGTCGATCTGATCATGGCCATCTCCCTTTCTTCTTCTAAGAGGTCGACTGCGTCTTGCCGGGCCTGCTCTGCTTCGTCTTCGGTGTAAAGTTCGACTCGGGGTGCATTATGAAGAAGATCACTCGGCAAGACTGCTTCGGCTCCATAAACCAGAAAGAATGGAGTCCTTCCAATCGACCGGTTAGGGGTGGTCCTTAATCCCCACAGAACTGACGGAAGCTCGTCGACCCAAGCGCCTGCCGCGTGCTTGAGATCGCGCATCAGTCGAGGCTTTAGCCCTTTGAGAATCAGACCATTTGCTCTCTCAGCCTGTCCATTCGACTGGGGATGAGCGACCGAAGCGTAGTCGACTCGTGTGCCTTGAGAAGCGCAAAATGCTTTGAACTCGTCCCAATCAAAGTTTGACCCGTTATCAGTGATGATGCTATGCGGGACTCCATATCTGAATGTTAACCCTCTGACGAAACTGATAGCAGTGCTAGCATCGAGGTTCTTGATGGGCTTAGCTTTGATCCATTTGGTAAATTTGTCGACTGCCACAAGTACATGAGTGTATCCACTCCTGCCCATTCTTAGGGGACCAACCATGTCCAATCCCCAGACGGCAAAGGGCCAGACGAGCGGAATGGTCTTCAGGGCTGATGCGGGCTTGTGAGACATATTGGAGTAGAACTGGCACCCTTCACACTTCTCGACTATCTCTTTTGCCATCTCATTTGCTCTTCGCCAGTAAAATCCAGCTCGGTATGCTTTAGCCACAATAGTCCGAGAGGACGCATGGTGACCACAGGTCCC
The DNA here is from genome assembly GCA_034509565.1 of Triticum monococcum. Taxonomy (NCBI): domain Eukaryota; kingdom Viridiplantae; phylum Streptophyta; class Magnoliopsida; order Poales; family Poaceae; genus Triticum; species Triticum monococcum. Next base: position 567,182,936 of record CM067843.1, on the reverse strand, counting down.
CGAGTGGATATCATTAAGGATTATCTAACCCTCTTCTGGTGTTATGCATTTCTGGCCGACTCCGGTCACGCTCTCTCTATACAGCTGTCCCCTTATGACAGTGAAAGCCTTGGATCGGCGGATGATCTGTCGAGCCTCCTCCTCCTCCTCCGGGAGTTCTTTCCTTAGGATATATGCGATGTACGGTATTGTCCAGTCAGGGGTGATTGCCAAGACTTCCATGATTAGGTCGACCACTGCAGGCACTTCGACTTCAGTCGGATCTGTTGCACTTTTTGGCTGCGGGGCTTCTTTTGTGAAAGGATCCTCTTGGACTGACGGTGAGTGAATGTGTTCCAAGAACACGTTGCTTGGAATGGCTTCTCTCTTGGAGCCTATCTTTGCCAAGTCATCAGCTGCCTGATTTTTCAGTCGGGGATGTGGTGGAGCTCTAACCCCTCGAACTTCTTTTCTAGCTTTCGCACTGCATTGCAATACCCAGTCATTGCCGGACTCCTGACATCCCACTCCTTCATCACTTGATTAACCACTAAATCAGAGTCGCCATAGACCATGAGGCGACGGGCGCCGAGTGAAATGGCCATGCACAACCCATACAAAAGTGCCTCATACTCTGCTTCGTTATTGGAGGAATCGAAGTGAATTTGGAGAACATATCTGAGCTTATCCCCTCGGGGGGAGACCAAGACTACTCCCGTGCCCGATCCATTCAGCATCTTGGATCCATCGAAGAACATGGTCTAGTGCTCCGAGTGAACGTGAGTCGGAAGTTGCTGTTCAATCCACTCGGCGATGAAATCCGCGATTGCTTGGGACTTGATAGCCTTTTTTGCTTCAAACTTGATGTCTAAAGGAAGGAGTTCAATCGCCCACTTGGCCACTCGACCAGTTGCGTCTCTGTTATGCAGGATCTCTGATAATGGGGCGTCGCTGACGACTGTAATGGAGTGGTCAGAGAAATAGTGTGCAACTTTCTTCGTGGTCATATAAATTCCATATACAAGCTTCTGGTAGTGGGGGTATCTTTGTTTTGAAGGGGTCAAAACTTCAGACACATAATATACAGGGCGTTGAACTTTGAAGGTCTTCCCTTCCTCTTCCCGCTCGACCGTAAGTACTGTACTGACAACTTGTCCTGTGGCTGCAATGTAAAGCAGCAGAGGCTCTTTGTTGATTGGGGCAGCTAGCACTGGCTGGGTGGAGAGCAGAGCTTTGAGCTCTGCAAATGCTGCATCAGCTTCTGGAGTCCACTCGAACTTGTCAGACTTCTTCATCAGTCGGTAAAGAGGCAACGCTTTTTCACCGAGTCGAGAAATGAATCGACTTAAGGCGGCCAAGCAGCCTGTAAGCTTTTGGACATCATGCATGCGTACAGGACGCTTCATCCGGAGTATGGTGCCAATTTTTTCAGGATTGGCGTCGATTCCCCGTTCGGAAACGAGAAAACCGAGTAGCTTTCCACCTGGAACCCCGAAAGTGCACTTTGACGGATTGAGCTTGATATCGTACCTCCTGAGGTTGGCAAAGGTTTCAGCAAGGTCAGCCCGCAGGTCGGAACCTTTTCGGGACTTGACCACGATATCATCCATGTACGCCTCCACATTCTGACTGATTTGAGTGAGTAAACACTTCTGGATCATTCTCATGAATGTGGCTCCGGCGTTCTTGAGGCCAAATGGCATGGTGACGTAACAGAAGCATCCGAATGGAGTGATGAAAGCTGTTTTGATTTCGTCGGGCGCATACAGACAGATCTGATGGTACCCAGAATAGGCATCTAGAAAAGACAATCTCTCGCATCCCGCAGTTGAGTCGACAATTTGGTCGATGCGAGGGAGAGGAAAATGATCTTTCGGGCAGGCCCGATTGATATGTTTGAAATCAATGCACATACGGAGTGACTTGTCCTTCTTGGGGACCATGACGACATTGGCGAGCCACTCGGAGTGATAAATCTCTCGGATGAACTCGGCTGCCAAGAGCTGAGCCACTTCTTCGCCAATGGCTTGTTTCTTGTTGACGGCGGACCGTCGAAGATGTTCCTTCACGGGCTTGAACTTTGGGTCGACTCGCAGACGGTGCTCAGCCAGCCCCCTGGGAACTCTAGGCATGTCAGAGGGTTTCCATGCGAAGATGTCCCAGTTCTCACGGAGGAGCTGGATGAGCGCTTCTTCCTATTTGGAGTCGAGCGTCGTCAAGATGTGAGCCGGAGCAGCGTCGGGATAGGTCGGGTGAATGTGGACTGTCTTTGTTTCGCCAGCCGACTGAAAAGCTGACTCAGAGGCGGGCTTCTTAGCCCGCAGCAATTCACTCGGGTCGGCAGTCTTTTGGTACTCTTTCAGCTCGACCACTGCCATCTGAGCGTCGGCGATCTTTGATCCCTTCTGAAAACATTCTTCTGCTTTCTTCCGGCTGCCCGTAACAGTGATCACACCTTTGGGGCTAGGCATCTTTAATTTAAGATACACGTAACATGGTCGAGCCATGAAGCATGCGTAAGCTGGCCTACCCAAAATGGCGTGATAAGCACTCTGGAAGTCCACAACTTCAAATGTCAACTTTTCCTTGCGGTAATTCTTTGAATCACCAAAAACCACATCGAGAGCGATCTGGCCGAGTGACTCGGCTTTCTTCCCGGGAATGACTCCGTGGAAGCTCATGTTGCTGGCGCTGAGTCTGGACATCGGAATGCCCATTTCTTTCAAAGTTTCAGCATACGGTATGTTCAGGCCACTGCTGCCATCCATCAGGACTTTGGTCAGTCGAGTACCTTCGACGACCGGGTCGACCACCAAAGCTTGCCTCCCTGGGGTGGCAATGTGTGTCGGGTGATCAGATTGGTCGAATGTGATGGCGGTCTGAGACCATTTGAGGTAACTAGGTGTCGCCGGAGCAACCATGTTCACCTCACGGTTAATGACTTTCAGTCGACTTTTGCTTTCGACATCAGCAAAAATCATCAAGGTGGAATTGACTTGGGGGTATCCATCGTCACTATCCTCCTTGTCCTCAACTCTGTCTGGTTCTTTTTCCTTGTCCTTGGGCTGCTTGCCCTGGAACTACTGAATCAGGAGCCGGCACTGTCGAGTGGTATGCTTCGGGAAAATAAAATTTCCCTCTTCATCTTTCTTGGTATGGATGTGACATGGCAGGTCCAAAACATCATTCCCATCCTGATCCTTAACCTTCTTGGGCTTCCATGTGCCCTTGGGTTTTCCCTTGAAGTTTCCCTGGGCCACAGCTAGGGCCTCCCCAGGGGTGGCTGGCTCGCCTTCCGCTTCTGCTTCCGACTGGAGTTTCCTCCGGTTTCTTGGGCGACTGACTTGAGTTTGCCACTTCGGAGTCGGTCCTCATCTTCACCGTTAGCGTACTTGGTGGCAATCTCCATCATCCGATTCAGGGACATCTCTCCAGTTCGACCAAACTTCAGATTCAACTCCCTGTATTTGACGCCTTCCTTGAAAGCGCAAACTGCTTGATGGTCTGGCACGTTCTCGACTGAGGGGTGCAGTGTGATCCACCTATGGATTTATTCTCTCAGAGTTTCATTTGGCTTCTGCACGCAAGACCGCAACTCCGTAAGGCCTGCCGGGCACTTGCACGTACCTTCGAAGGTTGTGATAAACACTCGGGCGAGGTCCTCCCAAGTGTAAATGCTGCTGGGCGCCAACTGGTTCAGCCACGCCCTAGCTGAGCCTTCCAACATGAGAGGTAAACGCTTCATGGCCACCTCATCATTGCCGCCGCCAATCTGCACAGCCACTCGGTAATCTTCGAGCCACGTGTCGGGCTTGGATTCACCGGTGAACTTGCTGACTCCATTCGCCAGCCTAAAGTTAGGAGGGATCACCGCGGCCCTGATGGCCCGACTGAAGCACTCAGGCCCCGAGGCATGCGCTCTGCTGCCGGTGGGCGTATCTCTGTTGTGGCCCTATCGATGAGCCCTGTTCCTGTCCACCAAACCTTGAACGGGGATGGATCTCGCGTCAAAGCCTGGGTCTCTGGGGTCGACTGGGATCCTCTGCCGGACATTATGGGGGCGCCTGTCATCTTGATGTCGGGGTGCATACGATCCACTCCTCGGGGGAGGGGATGGCACTCGACGTCTATCATCACGGTCGGGTCGGTGATCATACTGTTCATTCCTCTTGTACTGATCGTGCCGGTCCCCACGCCCCCCACGCCTCGGGGGCGATCTCGAGCTGTGAGCCAACTGGACTGTTTCTGTTGCAACGGATCGACTGTGGATCCTGTTCCGCGACTGAGAGACAGCGGAATTCTGATTTCCCGCCGCTCGGAGCAATGCTCTGATCTGGAACAATCCTCTGCCAGCCTCTGACTGGGAGGGTTGAATTGACTCTGCTATGCGGGCCGCGGCAGCCAAATTCTGAACTGGAGTTCGGTATACCTGCGGCGGTGGGAAGAGCTGACGTCGACTGGATTCGGGAGCTTGCTGCCGTCGACTAGACTCGGGAGCCCGCTGACGCGCTCGCTCGTCGAGTGCTCGCTGTAGATTCTCTAGTCGAGTGCGCTCGGCCAGATTAGCCAAGCGCGCGTCCTCCAAGGCCCGGGCCTCGGGGGTTTCTCCAACAATAGGAGTGTGGAGCGCGTCCATGTTCCGGCGACGAAGCTCCTCTCGCCGTACTGACGTAAGAGGTTCGGGGAGGTATTCGTCGTGGGGATGCGACGGATCGCCTCTATCTGCACCACTATCAGCGCGATGGAATCCAGGAGGACTGCATGTCCCCTCGACCGCCAGAACCTCCGCCAAAGGGTCGCTGCTATCGCACTCGGATGCGGTCTCCACGGAGCCAGTCGACAGATCGAACAGGCCGCAGAGGGATTCGTCGGGCTCGATTGCCGCGACTTGTGGGGCCGCCGACTGGCGGGCCACGGCGTGTTTCACCCACCGCTAGAGTCTCGACCGACCTGAGCGCTTGCGCTGGTGGGAGACGGGGCGGGGAGATGACACGGGAGTCGACCGATATGGGGTCGACGGCTGCCGCAGGAGAACGCCACGGACGCACGCGTGGAAGTGCGTCGCACCACGGACGGGGAGCGCGTCAACGTCGAGCGGCGCCTCCTGGAGCCAGGCGGAGTCGTCGGCGATGAAAGTGAGTGCGCCAAGACGGATCTCGCGGCCCTCTGCCGAAGCTCCGCAGGAAAACATGATCAAGTGGATCGGAAAAATCGCAACTTCTCCAATTGGGTGCTAAGACTAATGCCCCACGGTGGGCGCCAACTGTCGTGGTTCTAAGTCTGACAGTGAGGTAGGGGGGTGTGTATGAGGAGGCTAGACCTTAGCTATTGGGAAGTTGTAGGCACGCAAGGTTTACGAGTTCAGGCCCTTCTCGGAGGAAGTAACATCCCTACGTCTCGGTGCCCGGAGGCGGTCGACTGAATTATGCGTGTGTAAATGACGGGGGAGCGAACCCTTGATACTGAGGAGGGGGTGGCTTATATAGAGTTCGCCAGCCCTCTCCTGCCCTCAGTAATGCAGGGTTTAAGGTACATTTAAGGTGGGGCGTTACTGGTAACGTCCCTAATAAAGTGTCATAATAACCATAAAGACTACTTAATAGTCGATTGTTTGCCTGCGGAGTGACTTCAGGTCTTTTGGTCGGTCGAGTGGTTGACTTCACTGTCGAGTGATAGCTTCTTGGTCGAGTGTCTTCAACCCGTCGAGTGAGATACCTTCAAGTTGATTGAAAGGTGACTTCTTCTAGGGATGTCCTACGGTAGGGCTCTTTAGGACGGGTCCGTGCCCCTACCGTAGGTACATGGCTTCATCATTAGCCCCCGAATAGGTCGAGGCTAGACTGAGAAAAGGGGTTAGGGACCTTTCCGACTGACTCTTCAGGTCATATGAGTGCTTTGTTCTGGGTCGACTGTCACGGATGACTTCATTAACCTCTTTCAGTCGCCTTGATCCGTTCCAGGTCTTTCGTCGAGTGGATTTCTTTACCTATGAGGCATCGAGCGCCGGTGCACGCGGGATTTCTGTTTTGGCAAGTTGTTCTGCAGCCAGCGGATATCGCGGGATTCAGATTTTTTGGGAAGCGCACGGAATGGGGGTGGCCGCAGTAATCGGAAGTGACAATGCGAAGGCTCCTCGATCTCCACGCCGCCTTTTTCGCCACGTACTGCGCGCGCGCCTGCCACGGGATTTGACTGGATAGCTTGGGCCTACTGGTCAGCCACACGGAAGCGGCCCCTTATAAGTTGCCGGCTCGGAGTCTCCCAACAGTGCGCGTGCTCTTCTCTTCTCCTTCTTCCTCTCTTTCTTCGTAACCTCCCCTGCTTCCTTCGCTCTCGCCCAGCCACCGCAAACCAGCTCGAGATCTCGCCGGCGACGATGGTGAAGGGCAAGACGACCGCTCTGGAGCGCGCGAAGAAGGCGGCGGCGGGGAAGGGGAAGAAGTCTGCGCGCGGCAGATCTTCCTCTCGGACGGCCCTGCCCAAAGGTTGGATTCAGGGCGACTGGATGCCATCGGTGCTCCGGCAGGAGGATCTTGATGACCTGGTTGAGGGGGGAGCCATTCCTCACAAGGCTGCGCCTCTTCCGGGGGGAGATAGAACCCCAACCTCGCGACGGTGAGTGCGTGCTCCTGGCCACTCACATCGACCAAGGGTTTTCTCTGTCGCCCCATTCTTTCTTCCGCAACTTCTTGAACTTCTTTGGAGCGCAGCTCCATCACTTTACCCCAAACTCCATAGTCTATCTTGCTGCTTTCATTTCTATGTGTGAGGCGTTCCTGGGTTGCCGCCCACACTAGGGGCTTTTCAAGCACATCTTCACCTGTCGCTCTCAGTCGGTCAAGAAGGCCAAGTCGAGTGATGAGAAGACGCAAGTAATCCAGCTGTGTGGGGGCTTGGCGATCCAGACGAGGGGGGTGAGCTGTTTCCCATCCATTACTTTCCCGGAGTCAGCCCGAGGCTGGCAGGCGACTTGGTTCTACTGCCAGGATCAGGCGACTCCAGGACAGTCGACTGGGCTCCCACCTTTCTCCCTCGACCGAGCCGAAAAGCCTGCTTCTTTGAAGGTGACGCCTGAAGAAAAGGCCCAGGTCAAGGTACTGGCGGGTCGAGTGGTTGAACTTGTCCGCGAGGGCGTGACGGGGATGGATCTGCTGGAAGTCTTCCTCAAGAGGCAAATCCAACCGCTCCAGGCTCGGGACCACCCGATGTGGCTATACTCTGGCCTCGAGGACACCACTCGGATCCACCCGGAGGAGGTCACCGACGAGATGTTGGAGGGGTGGTTGTCAAGCATCATGGGGAACAAGGACAACCCCCGAGGAGCCAGGAGGGTCATTCCACTCAACAATTCGTATGAGGTCGACCAGGTGCGTTTTTATGTTTCCGACTGAAGTCTTCGTTTTCTGCATTGGTCTTCTTTCGAGCAGGTCGATTGACTTTCGTTTTGTCTGCTGTTTTCCAGGCGACCACTGAAATGTACTCGACGCCCAATGGCTTCATCACCCTCCACCCTCATGGGGCCCACGTTGCTCCACCGATGTACTTCTTCCTCCTATATATACCTACGTGCCCCCAGACTACTAGATACGGAGCCAAAAAACCTAATTCCACCGCCGCAACCTTCTGTACCCGTGAGATCCCATCTTGGGGCCTTTTCCGGAGCTCCGCCGGAGGGGGCATCGATCACGGAGGCCTTCTACATCAACACCATAGCCTCTTCGATGATGTATGAGTAGTTTACCTCAGACCTTCGGGTCCATAGTTATTACCTAGATGGCTACTTCTCCCTCTTTGGATCTCAATACAAAGTTCTCCACGATTCTCGTGGAGATCTATTAGATGTAATCTTCTTTTGCGGTGTGTTTGTTGAGACCGATGAATTGTGGGTTTATGATCAAGTTTATCTATGAACAATATTTGAATCTTCTCTGAATTATTTTATGTATGATTGGTTATCTTTGCAAGTCTCTTCGAATTATCAGTTTGGTTTGGCCTACTAGATTGATCTTTCTTGCAATGGGAGAAGTGCTTAGCTTTGGGTTCAATGTTGTGGTGTCCTTTCCCAGTGACAGTAGGGGCAGCAAGGCACGTATTGTATTGCTGCCATCGAGGATAACAAGATGGGGTTTATATCATATTGCATGAGTTTGTCCCTCTGCATCATATCATCTTACTTAAAGCGTTACTCTGTTCTTTTGAACTTAATACTCTAGATGCATGCTGGATAGCGGTCGATGTGTGGAGTAATAGTAGTAGATGCAGGCATGAGTCGGTCTACTTGTCTCGGATGTGATGCCTATATATATGATCATACCTAGATATTCTCATAACTATGCTCAATTATGTCAATTTCTCAACAGTAATTTGTTTACCCACCGTAATACTTATGCTCTCGAGAGAAGCCACTAGTGAAACCTATGGCCCCCGGGTCTATTTTCCATCATATTAATCTCCCGTCAAAAAGCTATTTATGGTGCCGTTTTATTTCGCTTTATTTACTTTGCATCTTTATCATAAAAATACCAAAAATATTATCTTATCATATCTATCAGATCTCACTTTTGTAAGTGACTGTGAAGGGATTGACAACCCCTTTATTGCGTTGGTTGCATGGATTTTATTTATTTGTGTAGGTGCGAGGGAATCGTGCGTGGCCTCCTACTGGATTGATACCTTGGTTCTCAAAAACTGAGGGAAATACTTACGCTACTTTGCTGCATCACCCTTTCCTCTTCAAGGGAAAACCAACGCAGTGCTCAAGAGGTAGCAAGAAGGATTTCTGGCGCCGTTGCCGGGGACCATAGCTCTATTCTTTGAGTCACTTGGGATTTATATCTGCTGGTCACTATGAAGAACTTGAAAGACGCAAAAAAAAAACTTTATCCCTCAACTACGAGGGGAGGTAAGGAACTGCCATCTAGCTCTGCACTTGATTCACCTTCTGTTTTGAGTATGCTTGCGACACCTAAACCTGCTTCTGCTATTAATTTTGATATGTCGCATATTATTGATGATGCCACTTCTGCTATACACGATACTTATTATGAAACTACTTCTATGCTTGATACTACTGTGCCACTTGGTGAATTTCTTGATGAACAACTTGCTAGGGCTAGAGAGAATGAAATTATTAAAACTGATAATATTGATGAAAGTGATGATGAAGGCTCTCCTCATAAATATAAATTGCTTGTTGTGCCTGAGGGCTATGTTATGGATGAAGAATCTAAAAGAGACTTTCTTGCATGCAATGATAGAAGTGATCTTAAGAAATTATTAGCTAAGCTTAAACAAAAAACTCTGAATGCTAGAATGAAATATGATCCTGCTTATGCTACTTCACCTATCTTTGTTACTAATAAGGATTATGAATTCTCTATTGATCCTGATATAATTACTTTGGTTGAATCTGATCCTTTTTATGGCTACGAATCTCAAACTATTGTGGCATATCTTACTAAATTAAATTATATAGCCACCCTGTTCACTAATGATAAGAGAACTCGCTACTGTTATATCCTTAAAATATTTCCGTTCTCATTAAAGGGTGATGCTAAGATATGATCTAATTCTCTTGATCCTGGTTGTGTGCGTAGTCCCCAGGATATGATTTATTACTTCTCTGCTAAATATTTCCCTGCTCATAAGAAACAAGCTGCCTTAAGGGATATATATAATTTTGTGCAAATTGAAGAAGAGAGTCTCCCACAAGCTTGGGGGAGGCTTCTCCAATTACTTAATGCTTTGCTTGATCATCCTCTTAAGAAAAATGAAATACTTCATATCTTTCATAATGGACTAACCGATGCTTCCAGAGACCACCTGGATAGTTGTGCTGGTTCTGTTTTCAGAAAAAAAAAACACCGGATGAAGCTGAAATTCTATTGAATAATATGTTCACAAATGAAAATAATTGGACACTTCTTGAGCCAACTCCTGAGCCTATTCCTAAACCAACTCCGAAGAAAAGGGGTGTTCTATTTCTCAGTCCTGAAGATATGCAAGAGGCAAAGAAATCCATGAAAGAAGAGGGTATTAAAGCTGAAGATGTTAAGAATTTACCTCCTATTGAAGAGATACATGGTCTTAATTTACCGCCTGTTGAAGAAATATATGGTTTTAATCCATCACCTATTGAAGAAACACATGGTCTTGATAACCCGACACAGGTAGTAAAGGTAAATTCTCTCTATAGATATGATAAAGCTGAAATCCCTCCCACTAAGTTTGCTAGCCAATCTTTGGATGAGTTTGATAACTTTATGGTTAAGCAAGAAGACGTCAATGCTTATTTTGGTAGACAATTGAAACAAAATGCTTATATGATTGAACACTTGGGTGATTATATATCTAGAGTTAAAGGTGAACTTAAACTCATTAGTAAACATGCTTCTATGGTTACCACTCAAGTAGAACAAGTACTTAAAGCTCAGAATGATTTGCTCAATGAATTAAATAGTAAGAAAAATGATAATGCTATTAGAGTTATGACTAGAGGTGGTAAAATGACCCAGGAACCTTTGTATCCTGAGGGCCATCCTAAGAGAATCGAGCAAGATTCTCAGAGAAATGATATTGATGCACCAAGTCCTTCCAAGAGGAAGAAAAAGAAAAATGATAGGACTTTGCATGCTTCTAGTGAACATGTTATTGAAACCCCTGAGAATCCCAATGATATCTCTATTTCTGATGCTGAAACACAATCTGGTAATGAGAATGAACCTAGTGATAATGTTAATAATGATGTTCATGTTGATGCTCAACCTAGTAATGACAATGATGTAGAGATTGAACCTGCTGTTGATCTTGATAACCCACAATCAAAGAATCAACATTATGATAAGAGAGACTTTGTTGCTAGGAAATACGGTAAGGAAAGAGAGCCTTGGGTTCAGAAACCCATGCGTTTTCCTCATAAGCCATCCAAGAAAAAGAATGATGAGGATTTTGAGCGCTTTGCTGAAATGATTAGACCCATCTTTTTGCGTATGCGTTTGACTGATATGCTTAAAATGAATCCTTATGCTAAGTACATGAAAGATATTGTTACTAATAAAAGAAAGATACCGGAAGTTGAAATTTCCACCATGCTTGCTAATTATACTTTTAATGGTGGAATACGTAAGAAACTAGGAGATCCCGGAGTACCAACTATACCATGCTCCATTAAAAGAAACTATGTTAAAACTGCTTTATGTGATCTTGGAGCTGGTGTTAGTGTTATGCCTCTCTCTTTATATCGTAGACTTGATTTGAATAAGTTGACACATGCTGAAATATCTTTGCAAATGGCTGATAAATCAACTGCTATACCTGTCGGTATTTGTGGGGATGTGCCTGTTGTGGTTGCAAACGTTACTATTTTAACGGACTTTGTTATTCTTGATATTCCCGGGGACGATAGTATGTCTATTATTCTTGGAAGACCCTTTTTGAATACTGCAGGGGCTGTTATTGATTGCACCAAAGGCAATGTCACTTTTCATGTTAATGGTAATGAGCATACGGTACACTTTACGAGGAAACAACCTCAAGTCCACAGTATAAATTCTATTGGAAAAATTTCAACAATCACTATTGGAGGTTTTGATTTTTCTCTTCCTACTGTCAATAAGAAATATGATATTCTTATTGTTGGGGATGTGCGTATCCCCGTTGAGGTAACCTAGTGTTATTCGAAAATTCTCCGGTTCCATGTTATTCGGAATGAGTTTGTTAACAAGACCTAATCAACCTTGTTAGTGGATTCCTTTTGATGAGCATGAGATGGATGAATTTAGAAAACACAACTCTCTGTACCCTCTTTTTACTTTCTGTTATTTATATTAAATAAAGCAAAAATAGTAATTTCTGTCTATTTTCTGAATTATCCATACAATAAAAAATACCTCATAAATAAAAGTTCTCCAAATGCCCTGATATTTAAATATGATTTTTTTCTGGAATATTTGAGAATATCTGGCACTGAGAACACAGCAGGGGAGCCAGCACCTGGGCACGAGGATCCAGGGCACGCCCCCTGCCTTGTGGGCCCATGGTGGCTCCCCTCCACTTATCCCGGCTAGCACACACTCCTTCTTCCTCCCACAAACACCACTAATCAGCTCAAACCCGAGTCCAAGCTTATTTTGCTGCCATTTTCGATCTCCTTGCTCAAAGCACCTCTCACAAAACTACATTGGGGGATTGCTCCTTGGCATGTGACTCCTTCAATGGCCCAATTAGTTTTTGTTCTAGTGCTTTATTCATTGCATATTTTTGCTGCTTAGGTGACCCTGTTCTTGAGCTTGCATGTCAAATTTATATGGTTCCAAGTAGTTCTAATGCATGATATAGGCTCTAGGCACTTGTTGTTGGGTAACGCAGTAATTTCAAAAAATTTCCTACGCACACGCAAGATCATGGTGATGCATAGCAACGAGAGGGGAGAGTGTTGTCTATGTACCCTTCGTAGACCGCAACGGAAGCGTTGATGCAACGTAGAGGAAGTAGTCGTACGTCTTCCCGATCCGACCAATCCAAGCACCTAAGCCTGAGAATAGTTTCACATCCAAACCAAAGCCAGCCCAGTCCATATGAATACACGCCCAAGATCCAAATTAAACCGATCCAAAAAGAGCCAGCTAGAAGCCAAACCAAACCAAACTGCAGATTTTTTCAACCCAATCCAATCCAAACTGTTTCTCATTTTTGGATTGAATCCACAAACTCAAACCATGGATAAATTGGTACAGCTTCTCAGCAAACTGAACTAGTACAGCTTGTGTCTAATTTTGTACAGACTAATCCCAAATTTCTGAAAAAATGGAAAGAACATCGTACGGAGGGAGGGATGAGGACCAAGGTGGGACGGAGCATCTGGGGAACGTGGAGGCGATTGCAGCTTCGATTCCGGCCGGCGCACCGGCAGGGAGGCGGCGGCAGCTTCGGTTCCAGGCGCGCATTGGCTGGTAGACGACGGCAGCTATGAGTGGGCGTGCACGGCGCTGAAGTCGGCAGGCGCTTCGGCAGCGGCGGATGGGTGAGGGAGGCTGCGACCGGAGCTCCAGCGGCCGGCGCCGGCGATCCCTATCCCAACTGGAAGCCTGGAAGTATTGGTCGGCGTCTCGTGTAAGGTAGATTTGGTTGCTCTACCGGTTTTCTACGTAGACAGGAAACCGGTCTGAGACCGATTTGTCTCAGTCTAGACCAAACCAAACCAATCTACTAATTACTAAAGCCCAAACCAAACCAAATTGAAACAGGGCCTCAGCCCATTACAACCAAACTTAAGCAGCCCAATGAATAAACCAAATTAAAACTATGGTTTGAGACCAAACCATTCCCAGGTTTACAAGCACCGTTACTCCGGCACCTCCGAGTTCTTAGCACACGTACAGCTCGATGACGCTCCCCGGGCTCCAATCCAGCAAAGCTTCGGGGATGAGTTCCATCAGCACAACGGCGTGGTGACGATGATGATGTTCTACCGACGCAGGGCTTCGCCTAAGCACTACAACGATATGATCGAGGTGGAATATGGTGGCAGGGGGCACCGCACACGGCTAAGGAGCGATCACGTGGATCAACTTGTGGGTTCTAGGGTGCCCCCCTGCCCCCGTATATAAAGGAGCAAGGGGGAGGCCGGCCGGCCCTATGGGGCGCGCCAAGGGGCGGGGGAGTCCTCCTCCTAGTGGGAGTAGGACTCCCCTTTCCTAGTCCAACTAGGAGACTTGAGGGGGAAGGAAAGAGAGGGAGAGGGAGAGGGAAAGGGGGGCCGCCCCCCCCCCCCCCCTCCTAGTCCAATTCGGACTCCCCATGAGGGGGGCGCGCCACCTCTTGGGCTGCTGCCCTCTCTCTCCCCTCAGGCCCAATAAGGCCCATTACTTCCCCGGGGGGTTCCGGTAACCCCTCCGGCACTCCGGTTTTATCCGAAATCACCCGGAATACTTCCGGTGTCCGAATATAGCCGTCCAATATATCAATCTTTATGTCTCGACCATTTCGAGACTCCTCGTCATGTCCGTGATCATATCCAGGACTCCGAGCTAACTTCGGTACATCAAAATGCATAAACTCATAATGACTGTCATCGTAACGTTAAGCGTGCGGACCCTACGGTTCGAGAACAATGTAGACATGACTGAGACAAATCTCCGGTCAATAACCAATAGCGGGACCTGGATGCCCATATTGGCTCCTACATATTCTACGAAGATCTTTATCAGTCAGACCGCATAACAACATACATTGTTCCCTTTGTCATCGGGGTATGTTACTTGCCCGAGATTCGATCGTCGGTATCCAATACCTAGTTCAATCTCGTTACCGGCAAGTCTCTTTACTCGTTCCATAATACATCATCTCGCAACTAACTCATTAGTTGTAATGCTCGCAAGGCTTATGTGATGTGCATTACCGAGAGGGCCCAGAGATACCTCTCCGACAATCGGAGTGACAAATCCTAATCTCGAAATACGCCAACCCAACATCTACCTTTGGAGACACCTGTAGAGCACCTTTATAATCACCCAGTTACGTTGTGACGTTTGGTAGCACACAAAGTGTTCCTCCGGTAAACGGGAGTTGCATAATCTCATAGTCATTGGAACATGTATAAGTCATGAAGAAAGCAATAGCAACATACTAAACGATCGGGTGCTAAGCTAATGGAATGGGTCATGTCAATCAGATCATTCAACTAATGATGTGACCTCGTTAATCAAATAACAACACTTTGTTCAAGGTTAGGAAACATAACCATCTTTGATTAACGAGCTAGTCAAGTAGAGGCATACTAGTGACACTAAGTTTGTCTATGTATTCACACATGTATTATGTTTCCGATTAATACAATTCTAGCATGAATAATAAACATTTATCATGATATAAGGAAATAAATAATAACTTTATTATTGCCTCTAGGGCATATTTCCTTCACTTGTAGGAGTAGTTGCTATCAATTTTGTTGAGTTTGGTTTACTTTTATTTGAAGTTACTAAAATTTCAGAAATTTTTCAGAGGAAAAAATATGCTTAGGAAAATGTACCAAGGTGGTTCTTCAAGGAAATAAGGACCCAGGCTTGCAATGTGTGATGCTGATGATGAGACACCAAGGGACGCTCTAGTGCGGCCTTGTATGGCCTTCAGAGGACTTCATGGATCAAGCTGGAATTAAGGAAGAATTTAACGCGTACTTGCATAACACTGATCTTGTGAGCTTCGAGGCAGAAAAGTGCCGCCAGTGCCACTATCTCACTAGTTCCTTTGTGAGGAGGTTTGAATTTTCATCTTCATGCAATTCTCAAACTGTCCTATTTGATCTTTATGAAAATTCTTATACTATGGACTTAGAGGATTTTACCACTGCTTGCAAACTTCCACAACGGGGTAGTGCTAGTGAACCTCGCAAATCTGAATTTAGAGATTTTCGTGCTAGTATAACGGTGGGGGAATCTAGATACATAGCACAAGCTACCATGGGTAGCATTCATTTTCCTGCTATACATTATTTCGCTCTCTTCATAGGTAGGTGTATAAATGGTAAGGATAAAGCATGTCACATGTGTGTCCCTGACCTCGGTACTCTTAGGAGTGCTGTGTTAGGAGATAAATCTTATAATTTGGGAGCCATTGTTGCATGTAGGTTGCACCATAATAGATTTAATGGAGATTTCTTTGGTGGAATTTATGCAACCCGTATAGCTAATTTTCTCGGAACAACCATACGTGAGGATGATATTGAGTTGCCTCCTACTTATTTGGATTATGAGGCTATGGTTCGTCATCATTTTGTTGAGAGGAACGATCAGTTCCTCTAGTACCGACTAATCTTTGACAGACGACGCACCTATCATGTCGCTCTCCCTGCTTCTACCTTCTTTGACTTTCACGCAAAGGGGAGATATTACATAACCAGAGAGGAGGCAAATGAGTATAAGAGGAGGGCTGAGATAGCTCGCCTCCAAGCTGCATCCCATGATGCAATGACTGTTGCATCTCAGTATGACCCCAACTACAACTTTGGATATCCGCCAGGCCATCCGTGGCAATAGACCAACTTAGGACAAAAGCCTAAGCTTGGGGGAGTACGTATTTCCCATCGACATTACATTTATGTTCACACACTCATTGCTAGATGTCGGTGCTCATACTTTTTCATTGTAATATCCATGCTAGTTTATTTCCTTTTTATGCTTTCTTCTTGTGTGTTTGATAAACCTTAAGAAAAACAAAAAATAGTAGTAGCTTTTAGCTATTTTATTTTTCTTGTTGTAGTAGTAATAATTAAAAAGAAAACTCAAAAAAATTTCCCCTTCTTCTTTTGCTTGGGAGCTTTCCCGTGTGAATAGTTTTATTTCTTTTCTTTTCTTTGGGGGTCGATAGGAGAAGACCATGATTAAATTGTTGAAGTGACTCCTATATGCATTATTGTTGATTTAACCAAGATTCCATATTGCCTTGTCTTCTCCTGTTTATTGAATGCTTGCAGATTCCAGCTTAGTCCAATAGACGTGCACTGTTATTATTATTCACATCATTCGGTCGTGCAAGTGAAAGGAAATTATGATGATATATGATGGACTGATTGAGATGGGAGAAGCTGGTATGAACTCGACCTCTTTTTTGTAAATATGATTAGTTCATCGTTCCTGATTCAGCCTATTATGAATAAACATGTTTGCAATGACAATTAGAGATTATAGTTGCTTATGCCATGCTTAATTAGCTAGGAGCTTATGATGGTTTACCTTGTGTGCCAACATGCTATTAAAATGGTTGTGATGTGGTATGATGGGGTCATATCCTCTTTTGAACGATTCGAGTGGCTTGACTTGGCACATGTTCACGCATGTAGTTGAAACAAAATCAACATAGCCTCTACGATATTTATGTTCATGGTGCATTATATCTTACTCATGCTTGTATTCAGTGTTGATTAATTTTAATGCATGTTCATGATTGTTGTCGCTCTCTAACTGGTCGCTTGCCAGTCTTTTTCTAGCCTTCACCTATACTAAGCGGGAATACTGCTTGTGCATCCAATCCCATAAACCCCAAAGTTATTCCATATGAGTCCACCATAACTACCTATATACGGTATCTACCTGCCGTTCCAAGTAAATTTGTATGTGCCAAACTCTAAACCTTCAAATAAACATTCTGTTTTGTATGCTCTAATAGCTCAGGTATCAACTAGGGTTGTTCATATCTTCCATGTTAGGCGGGTTATTCTCAAGAGGAGTGGACTCCGCTCCTCATTCACGAGAAAATGGCTGATCACCGGGATGCCCAGTCCCATGCTTTATGCAAATCAAATCAAAATAATTGCAAACAAAACTCCCCCGAGACTGTTGTTAGTTGGAGGCACTCATTGTTTCGAGCAAGCCATGGATTGATGCTTGTTGGTGGAGGGGGAGTATAAACTTTACCATTTTATTTGGTAACTGCCTATAATGTGTGTAGCATGGAAGATATCGCCATCTCTCGGTTGTTATGTTGACAATGAAAGTATGCCGCTCAAAATATTATTCATATCTATTTCAAAACCGAGCTCTGGCACCTCTACAAATCCATGCTTCTCTCTGCGAAGGGCCTATCTATTTACTTTTGTGTTGAGTCATCATCCTCTTATTAAAAAGCACCAGTTGGAGAGCACCACTGTCATTTGCATTCATTACTGTTAGTTTACATTGAGTATGACTTGACTGGATCTCTTTCACCATGAATTACAATGTCTAGTCAGTCCTTGATCTTTAATGGTGCTCTGCATTTATGTTTTGCGGTCTCAGAAAGGGCTGGCGAGATACCATCTTGTTATATCATATCATGATTGTTTTGAGAAAGCGTTGTCATCCGAGATTTATTATTATTGCTTGCTAGTTGATTATGCCATTGATATGAGTAAACATGAGACCTAAGTGTTATTGTGAATATGGTTAGTTCATAATCTTTGCTGAAAACTTGAATGCTGGCTTTACATATTTACAACAACAAGAGCAAACAGAGTTTGTAAAAGTTTTTCTTTATCACTTTCAGTTTGTCAACTGAATTGCTTGAGGACAAGCAAAGGTTTAAGATTGGGGGAGTTGATACGTCTCCGTCGTATCTACTTTTCCAAACACTTTTGCCCTTGTTTTGGACTCTAACTTGCATGATTTGAATGGAACTAACCCGGACTGACGCTGCTTTCAGCAGAAATGCCATGGTGTTATTTTTGTGCAGAAATAAAAGTTCTCGGAGTGTCCTAAAAATCAATGGAGAATTATTTTGGAATATATAAAAAATACTTGAAGAAAGATCCACGCCAGGGGGCCCACACCCTGTCCACGAGGGTGGGGGGCGCGCCCTACCCCCTGGGCGCGCCCCCTGCCTCGTGGGCCCCCTGGAGCTCCATCGACCTCAACTCCAACTCCATATATTCGTGTTCGGGGAGAAAAAAACAAAGAGAATGATTCATCACGTTTTACAATACGGAGCCGCCGCCAAGCCCTAAACTCTCTCGGGAGGGCTGATCTAGAATCTGTTCGGGGCTCCGGAGAGGGGAATCCGTTGCCGTCGTCATCATCAACCATCCTCCATCACTAATTTCATGATGCTCACCGACGTGCGTGAATAATTCCATCGTACGCTTGTTGGACGGTGATGGGTTGGATGAGATTTATCATGTAATCGAGTTAGTTTTGTCAGGGTTTGATCCCTAGTATCCACTATGTTCTGAGATTGATGTTGCTATGACTTTGCTATGCTTAATGCTTGTCACTAGGGCCCGAGTTCCATGATTTCAGATCTGAACCTATTATGTTTTCAAGAATATATGGGAGTTCTTGATCCTATCTTGCAAGTTTATAGTCACCTACTATGTGTTATGATCCGGCAACCCCGAAGTGATAATAGTCGGGACAACTCCCGGTGATGACCGTAGTTTGAGGAGTTCATGTATTCACTATGTGTTAATGCTTTGGTCCGGTACTCTATTAAAAGGAGGCCTTAATATCCCTTAGTTTCCAATAGGACCCCGCTGCCACGGGAGGGTAGGACAAAAGATGTCATGCAATTTCTTTTCCATAAGCACGTATGACTATATTCGGAATACATGCCTACATTACATTGATGAATTGGAGCTAGTTCTGTGTCACCCTATGTTATGACTGTTACATGATGAACCACATCTGGTATAATTCTCCATCACCGATCCAATGCCTATGAGCTTTTCACATATTGTTCTTCGCTTATTTACTTTTCCGTTGTTATTGTTACAATCACTATAAAACACCAAAATAATTACTTTTGCTACCGTTACCTTTTGCCACCGTTACCACTACTATCATATTACTTTGCTATTAAATACCTTGCTGCAGATATTAAGTTATCCAGGTGTGGCTGAATTGACAACTCAACTGCTAATACTTGAGAATATTCTTTGGCTCCCCTTGTGTCGAATCAATAAATTCGGGTTGGATACTCTACCCTCGAAAACTGTTGCGATCCCTTATACTTGTGGGTTATCAAGACTATTTTCTAGAAATCCTTCTTGCTACCTCTTGAGCACTGCGTTGGTTTTCCCTTGAAGAGGAAAGGGTGATGCAGCGAAGTAGCGTAAGTATTTCCCTCAGTTTTTGAGAACCAAGGTATCAATCCAGTAGGAGATCACGCACGAGTCCCTCGCACCTACACAAACAAATAAAATCCTCGCAACCAACGCAATAAAGGGGTTGTCAATCCCTTCACGGTCACTTACAAAAGTGAGATCTGATAGATATGATAAGATAATATTTTTGGTATTTTTATGATAAACATGCAAAGTAAATAAAGCGAAATAAAAACGGCACCAAAAATAGCTTGTTGACGGGAGATTAATATGATGGAAAATAGACCCCGGGGCCATAGGTCTCACTGGTGGCTTCTCTCGAGAGGATAAGTATTACGGTGGGTAAACATATTACTGTTGAGCAATTGACAAAATTGAGCATAGTTATGAGAATATCTAGGTATGATCATGTATATAGGCATCACGTCCGAGACAAGTAGACCGACTCCTGCGTGCATCTACTACTATTACTCCACACATCGACCGCTATCCAGCATGCATTTAGAGTATTAAGTTCAAAAGAACAGAGTAACGCTTTAAGTAAGATGACATGATGTAGAGGGATAAACTCATGCAATATGATATAAACCCCATCTCATTATCCTCGATGGCAACAATACAATACGTGCCTTGCTGCCCATACTGTCACTGGGAAAGGACACCGCAAGATCGAACCCAAAGCTAAGCACTTCTCCCATTGCAAGAAAGATCAATCTAGTAGGCCAAACCAAACTGATAATTCGAAGAGACTTGCAAAGATAACCAATCATACATAAAAGAATTCAGAGAAGATTCAAATATTGTTCATAGATAAACTTGATCATAAACCCACAATTCATCGGTCTCAACAAACACACCGCAAAAGAAGATTACATCGAATAGATCTCCACGAGAATCATGGAGAACTTTGTATTGAGATCCAAAGAGAGAGAAGAAGCCATCTAGCTAATAACTATGGACCCGAAGGTCTGAGGTAAACTACTCACACATCATCGGAGAGGCTATGGTGTTGATGTAGAAGCCCTCCGTGATCGATGCCCCCTCCGGCGGAGCTCCAGAAAAGGCCCCAAGATGGGATCTCATGGGTACAGATGGTTGCGGCGGTGGAATTAGGTTCTTGGCTCCTTATCTAGTAGTTTGGAGGTACGTAGGTATATATAGGAGGAAGAAGTACATCGGTGGAGCAACGTGGGCCCCATGAGGGTGAAGGGCGTGCCTAGGGGGGTAGGCGCGCCCCCTACCTCGTGCCTTCTTGGTAGCTTTCTTGACGTAGGGTCCAAGTCCTCTGGATCATGTTCGTTCCAAAAATCACGTTCCCGAAGGTTTCATTCCGTTTGGACTCCATTTGATATTATTTTTCTGCGAAACTCTGAAATAGGCAAAAAAACAGCAATTCTGGGCTGGGCCTCTGGTTAATAGGTTAGTCCCAAAAATAATATAGAAGTGTATAATAAAGCCCAATAATGTCCAAAACAGAATATAATATAGCATGGAACAATAAAAAATTATAGATACGTTGGAGACGTATCAAGCATCCCCAAGCTTAATTCCTGCTCGTCCTCGAGTAGGTAAATGATAAAAACATAATTTTTGATGTGGAATGCTACTTGGCATAATTTCAATGTAATTCTCTTAGTTGTGGTATGAATATTCAGATCCAAAAGATTCAAGACAAAAGTTTAATATTGACATAGAAATAATAATACTTCAAGCATACTAACTAAGCAATTATGTCTTCTCAAAATAACATGGCCAAAGAAAGTTATCCCTACAAAATCATATAGTCTGGCTATGCTCTATCTTCACCACACAAAGTATTTAAATCATGCACAACCCCGATGACAAGCCAAGCAATTGTTTCATACTTTTGGTGTTCTCAAACTTTTTCAATCTTCACGCAATACATGAGCGTGAGCCATGGACATAGCACTATATGTGGAATAGAATGGTGGTTGTGGGGAAGACAAAAAAGGAGAAGATAGTCTCACATCAACTAGGCATATCAACGGGCTATGGAGATGCCCATTAATAGATATCAATGTGAGTGAGTAGGGATTGCCATGCAACGGATGGACTAGAGCTATAAGTATATGAAAGCTCAACAAAAGGAACTAAGTGGGTGTGCATCCAACTCGCTTGCTCACGAAGACCTAGGGCATTTTGAGGAAGCCCATCATTGGAATATACAAGCCAAGTTCTATAATGAAAAATTCCCACTAGTATAAGAAAGTGATATCATAGGAGACTCTCTATCATGAAGATCATGGTGCTACTTTGAAGCACGAGTGTGGTAAAAGGATAGTAGCATTGTCCCTTCTTTTTTTGGGCCTTTTCTCTTTTTTATGGCCTCTCCTTTTTTTATTTAGTCCAGAGTCTCATCCCAACTTGTGGGGGAATCATAGTCTCCATCATCACTTGGGACAATGCTCTAAAAATGATGATCATCACACTTTTATTTACTTACAACTCAAAAATTATAACTCAATACTTAGAACAAAATATGACTCTATGTGAATGCCTCCGGCGGTATACCGGGATATGCAATGAATCAAGAGTGACATGTATGTAAGAATTGTGAACGGTGGCTTTGCCACAAATACAATCTCAGCTATATGATCATGCAAAGCAATATGACAATGATGGAACGTGTCATAGTAAACGGAACGGTGGTAAGTTGCATGGCAATATATCTCGGAATGGCTATAGAAATGCCATAATAGGTAGGTATGGTGGCTGTTTTGAGGAAGGTATATGGTGGGTATATGATACCGGCGAAAAGTGCGCGGTATTAGAGAGGCTAGCAATGGTGGAAGGGTGAGAGTGCGTATAATCCATGGACTCAACATTAGTCATAAAGAACTCACATACTTATTGCAAAAATCTATTAGTTATCGAAACAAAGTATTATGTGCATGCTCCTAGGGGGGTAGATTGGTAGGAAAAGACCATCGCTCGTCCCCAACCGCCACTCATAAGGAAGACAATCAATAAATAAATCATGCTCCGATTTCGTCACATAACGGTTCACCATACGTGCATGCTACAAGAATTACAAACTTCAACACAAGTATTCCTCAAATTCACAACTACTCAACTAGCATGACTCTAATATCACCATCTCCATATCTCAAAACAATTATCAAGTATCAAACTTC
Source organism: Triticum monococcum (assembly GCA_034509565.1). NCBI lineage: Eukaryota > Viridiplantae > Streptophyta > Magnoliopsida > Poales > Poaceae > Triticum > Triticum monococcum. Next base: position 567,160,232 of record CM067843.1, on the reverse strand, counting down.
TCATAGTATTCAATGCTCTTCTATGAAAGTTTTTATATTATTCCTAAAAGCAAATTTCCATGTTGTTCTAAAGGACTCTCAAAATAATATAAGTGAAGCATTGGAGATCAATAGTTTCTATAAAACAAATCCACCACCGTGCTCTAAAATATATAAGTGAAGCACTAGAGCAAAAACTATATAGCTCAAAAGATATAAGTGAAGCACATAGAGTATTCTAATAATTTTCAAATCATGTGAGTATGTCTCAAAAGGTGTGTACAGCAAGGATGGTTGTGGTAAACTAAAAAGCAAAGACTCAAATCATACAAGACGCTCCAAGCAAAACACATATCATGTGGTGAATAAAAATATAGCTCCAAGTAAAGTTACCGATAGACGAAGACGAAAGAAGGGATGCCTTCCTGGGCATCCCCAAGCTTAGGATTTTGTGTGTCCTTGAATTTTACCTTGGGGTGCCATGGAAATCCCCAAGCTTAGGCTCTTGCCACTCCTTGTTCCATAATCCATCAAAACTTAACCCAAAACTTGAAAACTTCACAACATAAAACTCAAAATAGAAAATCTCGTGAGCTCCGTTAGCGAAAGAAAACAAAACACCACTTCAAGGTACTGTAATTAACTCATTATTCATTTATATTGGTGTTAAACCTACTGTATTCCAAGTTCTCTATGGTTTATAAACTATTTTACTAGCCATAGATTCATCAAAATAAGCAAACAACACACGAAAAACAGAATCTGTCAAAAACAGAACAGTCTTTAGTAATCTGTGACTAACGCAAACTTCTGGAACCCCAAAAATTCTAAAATAAATTGCTGGATGTGAGGAATTTATCTATTAATCATCTTCAAAAATAATTAACTAAATAGAACTTTCCAAATAAAAATGGCAGCAATTCTCGTGAGCGCTAAAATTTCTGTTTTTTACAGCAAGATCAAAAAGACTTTCCCCAAGTCTTCCCAACGGCTCTACTTGGCACAAACACTAATTAAACACAAAAAACACAATAAAAACAGAGGCTATATAAATTATTTATTACTAAACAGGAGCAAAAATCAAGGAATAAAAATAAAATTGGGTTGCCTCCCAACAAGCGCTATCGTTTAACGCCCCTAGCTAGGCATAAAAGCAATGATAGATCTAGGTATGCCATAATAATAGGATAGATCATTAAAACTCATTTCATATTTCCTATGTTCAGCAGCAAGTTTTATTTGAGGCAAGCGAAAGTAATCAAAAGGGCTAAATTTAATGGGACAAAAGTCCCCAAGATCAACTTTAGGAGGTATAGGTTCCTCCTTCGGCCCTTCGTATTGCACAACCAATTCATCATTATAAACATTCTTTTGACAGAACTTTGTGAGCCTATACTTGAGAGAATATCCTAGCTCATTATTTCGAATAGCCAAATCATTATTAAGTTCAGAAATTCTATCAACTAGAACATTGGTTGAAACCCTCTTTCTAAGATTTTCATTGAAAGCAACATAGTCTAGAGATTGAAAATGCATTATTTCTTCTTGATCAAAGAGAATAGCCTCTATGGGAGGACTCCCAGCGTTCACCCTATAATGACGCCATCTAGCTACTAAGTACGGACCCGAAGGTATACAAAGAACTACTCACGCATCATCGAAGAGACACCAAGGAAGGTGGTGAACCCCATCCGAGATGGTGTCTAGATTGGATCTGGTGGTTCTAGACTCTGCGTCGGCTGGATGAATATTTCGTCGACTCCCTAGGGTTCTGGGTATTTATAGAGCAAAGAGGCGGTCCGGGGGGAACCCGAGGTGGGCACAACCCACCAGGGCGTGCCTGGGCCTCCTGGCGCACCCTGGTGGGGTGTGCCCCCCTCGGGGCACCCCTAGGCGCAACCAGCGCCCGCTGTGTTTCTTCTGGCCCATACAAATTCTCCGTATAGTTTCGTGGCATTTGGACTCCGTCTGATATTGATTTTTTGCGATGTAAAAAACACGGAAAAATCAGGAACTAGCACTTGGCACTATGTCAATATGTTAGTACCAAAAAATGATATAAAATGACTATAAAACATCCAAGATTGATAATATAACAGCATGGAACAATAAAAAATTATAGATACGTTGGAGACATATCAGCGTGCACGGGCTTGCATGCTTGGCTTGCGTCGGGGCCGCAGCCACATGCAAAGCCATGCACGCAACGCTGCTGCGTGCTGGCCAGCCTAGCCGCCCGCGCCGCGTGCGTGTGTGTGCTGGCCGCCGACGCTGCCTAGATAGTTCATTTCATCGGCGACCACCTCGTCCTGTGCGTGCATTATGTCCCGGGTGTGCTCTGGTCGTGCCGCCCACCAAGTGCTCGAGGAAATGTCTGGAAAAGTGAGGGGTCAAAGTAGGGGTTGTGGATGTACGAGAGCAAAAATAAGGGGTCAAAACGGACACGCCCATACACTGACCGGGCGCGTCCGCGGGTGTTTGAGGGACCAAATTTGTACGTTGGGGCTGAAGATGCTCTAATAGGTTCAGATCTGAATCATGGCACTCGGGGCGTATTGACAAGCATTAAGCATAGCAAAATCATACCAAAATCAATCTCAGAACATTGTGGATACTAGGGGACCAGACCCTAACAAAAGTAACTCCATTACATGATAAATCTTATTCAACCCATCACCGTCTAGCAAGCCTACGAAGGAATACTCACTCCCAGCGGTGAGCATCATGAAATTGGCGGTGAAGGAAGGTTGATGATGATGATGGCGACGGATCCCACCCTCCGGAGCCCTGAACGGACTCCAGATCAGCCCTCCCAATGAAGAACAGGAGGTGGCGGCGGCTCCGTTTTGTAAAATGTGATGAATCCTTCTCGCTGATTTTTTCTCTCCGCGAATAGGTATATATGGAGTTGGACCTAGGGTAGCCGGATCGGAGCTCTAGGGGCCCACAAGCCTGGGAGGCGCGCCCCTAGAGCTTGTCGCTCCTGGGTGGCCCCTCTCTTGTATATTTTTCGGTCAGTATTTTTTATATATTGCACAAAAATTCTCTGTAAATTTTCAGGTCAATCCGAGAACTTTGATTTCTGCACAAAAATAACACCATGGCAATTTTGCTAAAAACGGCGTCAGTCCAGGTTAGTTCCATTCAAATCATGCAAATTAGAGTCCAAAACAAGGGCAAAAGAGTTTGGAAAAGTAGATACGATGGAGACGTATCAGCTAGTAAGCTGTTTTTTATCATTCTTGTGGTCTTGGAGTTAACTTTGGACCAGATGCATCTCCTTCTTGAGTCCATCCCTATCCCGCTTCAACTCATGCAGCTCATTCCTCATGTTCCTGATCACTTTTCCTTACACTTGATGAATGGCCTTAAGATCACTTATGATATACTACTTCTTCTCTAGCTGCTTCTCAAAGGGTTCACTGCCCTCTTTCATTATTCTCTTATAATTTTCTTGATAGGTCATTTGCACTTGTTCATCTAGCATCTTGTTCACATCAACAACATGGTTGGTGTACTGAAGGTGAGACTTCTTAACCTTGTCTTAAAGCTAGAGCACTACCTCTGCATGATCAAGACCTTCTTGGGTTCTAGCATCATTGAATTCTTCATATTTACCCCAAACCTTCTAAAGAGCTTTTTTCATAGCTTGAGGAAACTCCCTAGCAACCCATTGAATATAGCCACAATTGCCTAGCTCCAATACAGAAGATTTGAAAAGGTTTTAACACTGAACCATAAACAACTAACACATAAATGAATGGAAGAGTTGCTGATATAATTCACATTACAAAAGTCTGGTACATCAGAGATAACTATGAACTGAATTAAAACATTTGGTATTTGGAATTTGGCCAAAAAATTCATATTAACACTTGCCTAGCTATCATATAGTTCACATTTATTAACAATGGTACTCCCTCCTTCCATCTATATAGGGCCTAATGCGTTTTTCAAGACCGCCTTTGACTATTGATAAAATTAATACTACATGACATGCATAATGTGAAAATTATAACATTGAAAGCTCCTTTCACATACGAATTTGATGATGTGCTTTGTGTAAGTTGCATGTCATATATTATTGCTCTAACATTTGGTCAAAGTTATCCTCGAAAAACGCATTAGGCCCTATATAGATGGAAGGAGGAAGTAGCATTGTTATATGATTCACATTTAATAACAATGGAAGCACCACTCATATCATTAACAGTGGAAACAATGGCACATCACACAGATAACTGAATTCAGAGAAACTGCACACACTTGCCAAATAATGCAGACACTTGTTAAAAAAAATTAGAAACATTTGGCTTGCATTCACATTTAATACTTACTCAACTAAATATAATTTTCAAAACTACACAAATAATTAAAATTATAAACATAATAGGGATTAATAGAGACGAGTAGTATTTCCAAAACTACACAAATTATTAAATCTATAAACATATCAGGGATTAAAAAAGAGCTAGACATTTGTGCTTACTTCATGAGCACATCTATAAAACCTCCTTCCTGTGAGGCTACCTTCAAATGTTACAAATTTCTTGGCAACTTTCCGGTGGTAGAAAAGAAGAAGCCCCCCCCCCCCTCTGTCTCCACATCACCCTCAAAGTTCGAGTCTTCTATGGTTATGGGGGTCTGGATTCAGTTCAAAACGAATTGGGAGTGGTCAAATGCACTTGATGTAGTCCAAATCATCCCAAATCGAAAATCCCCAAATCCTACCAAGAACCCTAACTCTGGCCTAATACACGGAGTACAACAGATGCTTACATGTGAGTCAAGCTCCACCAGGTCATCGTCGCTACTCTCCTCCCCGTCTTTCCAGGAAGGCATTGCGTATCGATGCCCAGTGGGAGCGGTGTCGGTTGCGGCCACGACATAGAGATGAGAGAAAACGAGAGGAGAATGAGCGAGCTGGGGGCCGGCTTCGTCGGCGGCTATTTCCCTTTAGGGAAACTTTCTGACCGCGCTGGTCAGACGGCTGTTAACGGCAGAACGGCTCTGCAGCCACCAAGCTCGTGGTTTGCCACGTCAAATGCGGTTTAAAAAACAGTTCAGTATTTTTGCCACTGTCTGTTTTTTGACGTGGTAACAAATGCAATGTTTTGTAAAGTGGTGGTTTTCTGCTAATAACGCCGCTATTGTGGTGGTTTTGTGCATTTTATTCTAGTTCATTGGGTTTGAACACGAGAGACACATTTTGTTGTTACTTTCTGGGAGTACACACACTAATGCTTCTACGCATGCATATGATACAAATGTACTCACTGCAACATAGCTTATATTTTTCTAAAGAAATATAGTGCGGCTGTAAACGCTCACATGCATGCACATACTCACATCTATGAATATACACAGATACACTCACTTCTAAAAACACACATACACACACTTTATCCCTATCACCACCTTCAAGAAACTGAGCCGACAAATCTTGAGATTATATAAATTTTATGTATTATGCGTCTCTTAGTCTCGCCAGGAAAGGTGCTGGACTTTTATTTTTACTCGTATGTGCGCAAGCTGCCGCGTGCATCTTCTTATTATAATCTAATCTCTGTTCCTTAGCCATTAAAAAAAGAATATATTCTTCGTTCGCAGACATGCACATTGCTGAAATGGGGAGTGATTTCTTGAGACAAATGGGCGGTGCGTAAGACACATTGATCCTCATAAAATCATCTGCAAGATGCTCACCGAGCAGAAGAAAAAAAGATAAATTATCTGAGCACTGGGGATGTGCCAAACAGCTAGCAACAATTCATCTATAAATAGAATTGGTCCGCTTAAAACAAATGCAAGGGTGCTTGAACAGCAAATGGTTTCTTTAACGAAAATGCCTATTTTGTCCGAGATCATAATTTCAAAAGGTGACATCATGTGGCTGTCACATCCAATGAACTGGTCCGGGGTACTATATATAGAGCGCCAAGTCCAACTTACGACTAACATATGTGTGACGACAGAAATAATGATAACTACAGATATTGGTTGGGAATATACTTGATTCTTGAGGGGTCGTCAACATCAAGTTGCCGTGCATCATGACCCACTAAAATGTTGCACATCTTCCACTAAATATCAAAGCTAGGGCTCTCTGCTACTTATACTCACGTAGCACACTTATTGTTAAAAAAAGACAGCTTGTTGGGCTTCTACTTCATGAAATGTACACGGACAATTAGCTATATAGTCATGTAACTACTGCCTACTAGCCACCGTACACGTGCAAAGCACGTTTGACAACCGCCGAAAGCCTTCGCCTCCTTCCTCCATCTTGTTAGCTGGGAGATTTGGAAGGAGCGAAATGCACGCGTGGTCAGGACCAAGGCGGCACCGGTGGCAGTGATCATGCAGACTATTAAGGAGGAGGCTTCTATCTGGGCTCTGGCAGGAGCCAGACATTTGCGTAATTTGATGCCGTGAAAGTAGACCTTTGCCCCTTTCCCGCTTCTGCGGGGCTGTGATGTAACAAACTCTTCTCCTTATTCAATGAAAATGGCAAATCTTTTGCCTCGTTTCAAAAAAAAATGTTCGACTAAATAAAATAATTAAATTCACAAAGTATGTCACTAGGCATTCCACCCTTTCTTCACAAAACAAATCCTTAGTCATTACAAATATTGCTTCTTATTCTTACCTTTAATATTGTTGAAGGAAGAATATAATGAAAACCTATTAATTACAAGTATAATAAACTTATGTGTTTCTTTGTCTGTTTGAAAAAAAATCTCATAACTATATGGGCATGCATCTGTTCCTCAATTTAAAACAAGCATGTGAACAACAATATTTGAAAGCACAAAAAACTTTTTTTCATCATGCAAATGAAATCGGCGTGTAACTGAAAGGTAATATGTACTTAAGAGCCAATAAAGTATAAATCAATTACAGGAGAGTCCAACTAATCTTTTTCTGTAGTCGAGAATACCAGAACTGACCTAAAGAGAGGTTTCACAAAGCTTGGACTGAAAATATTCGATGAAATTTTGCACTTCTTCTATATCAATATCAAAAGTAGTAGTCGCATAAGATATTACTGATCAGAACCATCCATAGATTTCTCATTTATGACTTACGATTCAAGTTGACTACTGGAATTACCTCTTAGTTGCACATTTACGGTCTATCAAATTTTGAATCAACTCCATACTATAGTACTACCTGAGATTGGCATAAGAATGAATATGAATCGGCCCCACGTCTTGGTATTGTGTTGGAGCTGAGAGATGCTACGCTATCACAAAAGTTCACATTATGATAGTTATGTACTCACAAGTGGATGTATTCAAAAGGAACTATATATGTGAGACTCACATGTTTATACCTACAGCATTGATTCAGTTATTCCACTTCACTAGCCGTGACTAGCTTTGGACCTTGGTGCCTTCTTGGTTTATATCTTTATCTTGTGGTAGCCATCAGAGCATGTGGGTACCATCGAGTCCTAGATAAAGCAAGACAAATACATCATCTATGAAATGAAAATAGCACAATATGGTAGAAGGTATCTTCTTCAGGACCGCGCTTGTAGGCAGTTATGCCAGCAAGTTCCATCCATCACATTGATGCCAGATGCCAAATTGGCATCTTTTGCCAAAGTGCAAACATGAAGCGTTTAACTTGGTGTGTGTTATTCAACTCGATCGTCATTGTGGTTCATATTGAGTGCACACGTGTTATATATGTCAATACCTCTGCACGTGTAGTACATACCATCGATGAAGGTTAGTGAAGACAAGGAGTATATATCATGATGTTTATTTATTTTTCACTAGTCTTCTTCACTTTGGTCCTCACATACGCATGTGTTCTAGAACAGTGAGTGCTGATTAATTGTACTTTATATAGTTGGTGATCAGGTAGACTCATCATCCATGGATAACCATGCGTGGTAGGAGCGGGGTAGTTAGGGTATATTTGAATAGTAGGTACGTATTTGAAATACTCATGCATATACATAACTTGGATGATAACATGAAAATAAGTATATATTGATTCTACATGAATGAATGTAGAGTTGTTGAAGTTGAAGTGAGTGCTGGTGAATTTCCTAAAGTATCAAAGAATAGTAAAGCCAGATGCTTGCATTCTTCTAGATTTATCTTAGGCTAGTCATAGTGGGAGTAACTTAGCAAGTAACATAGCGCACTCCGAGAATTTTTTGCTTATGTGGCATGTAGTTAATGAGAAGTGGTAACATAATATGTTACTGTAACATAGCGCTTTCCAAGATAAGATGAGTCTACAAGCTAATTAATGAAGTCTTCTATGACACTACTAGTATGTTACTTTGCATTATAAATGTAGTAACTTAGACTAGTGTCATATGCATGACACTAGTATAAGTTACTCCCACTATGACCAGCCTTAGAATTTCTGGGATATTATTTAATGGGCATGCAGCGGCATGCTCATCAACTACGAGGTGCATGTAACTATTAATCTAAAAAAGAAATTGCTTTTTTGTTTCCAAAAATTCATGTGCATAGACAAATCAAGGATTGAAATCCTAACAAATACTATGTGAAAATGCATAAAGTGTTTCTTCTCCTCTAGTTAACCACTGGTCGGTGGATGCCAGTGCCACAGAGATGCATAGATCAGCGTCGACGCTACTACAACTGTTGCCGCACAGCACACTTGACGTAGCATCTCTGGTCTAACAGGATTTGCGTAGCTAGGATGGGAATCTCCTCGTGCATATGGATTCTATGCCGCCCGAAGTGGGAGAAAAGCGCCCCAAATAGGTGGGGGAAAGCGATCGAGCGAGCTCACTTTTTCATGGTTCGTCGACCGCACAATCATGCTGTTAAAATCCTGTCCGCCGGCGAGCAAGCTCGCTGGATCGCGAAATCCGGATCGGCGCTTTTTTTCCGGGCTCCTGCGACCACTGAGTGATTTGCAATGATGCCATGTAGGAGTATCGTTTCGTTTGTTCTGCGCATCGATCGGAATCCAGTGGGAAGCGCCCATAGAATATTGGTGTATTATTGGTCACTCGATCTTTGGCAAATCAGGGATCCGCAGAAAAAGTGAATCTCCTTTTCTCTCTTCTAGTAGTACTCCGTAATAGGGTGGCCACCATAGAGACGCTCACGTATAGGGCTCATCACATTTGCAATTTGTAGTGCCAAGCAAATTCGTTTGCTATTTGACCGAATAATACGTCCAACTTCCGTGTATTTCCACTGGAGAGAGAGAGAGAGAGAGAGAGAGAGAGAGAGAGAGAGAGAGAGAGAGAGAGAGAGAGAGATGCATGCATAGAAGGCGGGAGCGCTGCATGCACGGAAATTTGTATGCAAACGTCTAGATCACTCCTACTTAACTGGAGTAACAAGCAAGATACTGATGGAAGCAACCCGGGCGGTGCCATGCGTACGGCAAACTGTATTTTTCTGATCAGGTTCCAACAGCATCTTTGAAGCACTTGATGTCCAGTCAACTCCTCACCAAGGCTGAACTTTACGTGCTTGTAGTTTCTCGCATACATTTAATTAAGAGTCCAGCGGCATATATTGTCTTTGGCAGGCGTAGTTCTGTAGTTAGCCTACTCGTCGTTGTAGCTAAGGCTTACACGTACTCTTACGTCTATAATTGGACGCACGCTAGACCTAGGTGCAAACCGGTATATATATACTCGTGGACGCTGTCTGGTCCAACCGGCCCATCTTATGTTACTAGCTAATCGTGATTTCAGAGTCATGCATCCGTGTTTTCTTCATCTGACGGTAGCAGCACGATATGGACAGGTCGTACACGGTGCACCTAGCTCGACCGATTTGAACGACGGATCGATTTTTTGTTCCTCCCAATCAGCAGCCGTTTGCTTCCTTTGGGCATCACATTTGCCACTCCTTTCGCCAGCATCTACCAAGTGCACTACCATCCAAGGACCAGCGAAGAACTGAAGAGGGGCGCACAGCCTGACAATGCATGGAAGCAGTGGCAGACAGTTTCATGCAGCACGGAGGGCGGAATATTCCGACATGCATGCGCAAGCCTAGCTAAGCTAGAAGTATATACTTTCTTGTACTGAACGGGGAGTGGCCATTAGCTTGGCGATCGATCGACGATGCACACAGCAGAGAGAGACAGGAGAGTAGTATAGATCACTATAGATTTGGCAGCCATGCATATCGACAAGCTAGCACCAAGGGCGACAGAGAGAAGGACAACGCGAACATGTCAGTATGCGCGCGCGCGACAAAGTGTATGTGCGCCTGGCAGGGGAGAGACGTGCGTCTTGTAGGGGCACCGGGTGTCAATCCGTCCAGTGTGCGCTGCTGGATTCCTACACCCACGGCCTTGTCGCGGTCGTCCACTGCACTCTGCCACTGGCCTCAGGTGGGTCGAGTCCGAGCTGGAAGCTCTGCTACATGATTTTCTTGAGGAATCGCTCTGCTGCATGATATTTCTGTGGGAGGATGCATGATGGCGACAGAGGTAGCAGGGACCATACAAAATGTGACAAATCAGTGGGCTTGCCTCCCGCCGGTGTGCGATTGCTAACTTTTGCGTGATCCCCGGCGGCCGTTGGTTAGTACTCAGGCATGGTGCCTGAGGATTTGGTTGGGGAGGTTGTCAATTCTTGTGATCAACAAAACTGTAAGAAATGATTTAGAGTACATGCTGATAAAAGGTTTCATCTGAGGTCTCAGGTACATAAGTCTAAAGCAAATTTACCTCCGATCAGATCAGAAAGCAGTATTTTTCTGCCTTCGCGGCATCACCACTGCCTTTTAATATATTTTTTCGAAACTGAAGCAAAAGATTTGCCTCATATATTAAATAAGAAAAGAAAGAGTTTTACAAGCGGCCACAATAGTGCCATGACAATTACTCACGTGACATAATAAGCCCTAATTTCTTAGCACCAGCAGTAACACAAAGCTTCGCCTCATTGACAATCATCTGCAGAAGAATCGATGGTGGCACACTCTTGTGGCGAAACACTCGGGAGTTTCTCTCATTCCATATCGTCCAAGAGACGAGCATGGTGAGGGAGGCCGTCGCATGCCTATTGGGGTTGTGCATGTTGGTTCTTTTATCCCATCACTTAAAAACGGATCCCACAAGATGCCACGCGGAGGGGTCCAAGTGATCTAGGCCAAGCTTGTCGATGACCAAGCGCCAAAGCCTAATAGTGTAGCGGCACTTAAAAAATGTGTGCACCCGTTTCTTGCTCCCGTTTGCAAAGAGGACACAGACCACAATTCGCCCAACCCCGCTTCTCCAAACGGTCGGCCGTCCAAATACAATCTTGTAGCGCCAGCCAAGCAAAGAATTTGACCTTAGGAGGGGCCCAAGCCTTCTAAACCATGGTGTTCATGGGCGACAGTGTTAGACCAAGGAACTGCGCCTTGTATGCAGTAGCCGCCGAGTAGATCCCATCAACGGAGTGCTTTCAAACAATGTCATCCTCGATGCCATCCACGAGTGGAAGTCCATGACAAGCATCCAAAGGGTGAAGAATTCTCGAATGTGGGCCCCTGAGATGATGGTGTTGCGGTCGATCTTGAGCATCCAAGCATTTCCGAAAAGGGCAAGCAAAGTATGATTCTTGACGACTGTGTTGATTACCGAGGATATTTTGTATCATCTTGATGCATTAATATTTAGCCCGATATCTAAATACTAGGAGAGAAAATCGACTCATGAAAAGGGGCTTCCATACTTCGCATCATGTTTTTTTCAGGCAAAACTCTGCATCATGTGAGTCGAAGCACGAGAAGACTAGGAAATAAAAAGAAAATGAGCAGCCCAATGACAAGGAGCCTAGTGGAAGACGAACCCCACCAAGCCCACTTATGACCAGCCGTCATGCACCAAGTTCATGGACCCAACAAAACTAAAGTACCCTTTGATCTATTTTATTTTTACTCTTTTTGCTCAAAAAAAGGGGCAATTTACACTTTCCTAGAGTGTAACCTTTTGCCCTTGCTCTTCCACCAAGGGTGTTGGTGATTATTTGTACAAGGCCGTAGGTCTATAAAGGAACCTCAAGTGTCACTTGCAAACATCTTTCATTTGAATGAATAAAGCTATCACTCAAGATGAGACCTGGCTTCCTTTGAGGCGATCCACTTAGGCTGCAAGCCGACCGAATTTCCTTCCGAACTGTTTGCTCCGAACGGAAATCTCTCAGGAAAGCTTGCCTCATGTCCATGATCAGGTTGACACTTGGGCGAGTATAGACCAATACTCGAGGTCTAGCCCTCAACGGGATTATGCCTCACTCTCCATGGGTGTAGCCAAACCCGGTTTTAAGAAGGCTGTTGTACAACTGCCTCGAGTATACGCTAACCCGTATCATATGGCCCTCATATACGCCGCGTTTTCCAATTGTCGATTACGATGCTCGCTAGCATTGCAGCACGTCAATCTAATCAGAGACAAAGATCCACCCCCTACTTTTGTTTTTCTTTTCACTACCACAACACTCACCAAGGCACGTATTGGCACCTACAAGTGTTGTTAGGTACCGCATACCAAGGGCGGAGCTACATGTAATACTGGGGGTCGCCTCCCCTCTGGCGGCGCCAGGGGTCCCCGATCCCGCGCCGCCAGCCCCTTCCCGCTCCTCCATCCCCAGCTGCCACTGCCGCTGGCAAGGGCCGCGGTGGCGGTGGGCCCTGCGCCGCAAATGCAAGTCGGGTGGTCGCCGCGGCAGATCCTGTGAGGCGGAAGTGGCGTCTCACGTGGGGAGGCCGGGGGCGGCAGTCAGGGCGGTGACTCTGCTGCGCGGCGGCGACGAGAACCTACATGGCCGGCGGTGTGGCGGCCGCGGGCGCATGTGTGGCTTCAATGGCTGTGGATTTGGCGTCCTGTCCAGATCCGTCTCTGTATGACCTTGGCTGACCGGTGGCGTGAGGAGGACCAGTGAGGGGCGGTTGGAGGCTCCCTGCCGGTGTGCCAACGGCGGCCCTCGTCTCCACGGCGAGGCTCCGTTCGGTTCCAGCCAGCTGCGAGGTTCGGGGGACACGACTTTCGATAAAAATCGTGCCGACTTCGGTCATGGCGGACGATGGCGACGTCTATGACGTCGTTCCCTTATCGAGCATCGTTGTTGCAGGTCGTCGCACCCTACTTGTGATGCTCTGGGGGAAACCCTAGATCTAGATCTACCGGTCGGACGATGATGGTACCTTTGATGCCGTTGTCCCTCCTGAGAGCATCGTTTTGGAGTAAGGGCTGGTTGGACGACACAAGCGGAAGAGTGGTGTCTCATCCATCGCAAGGCCGACGGCGGATCCCGGTGGCATGATGTTGCCGAGGTTCGGCGACGGGCGCGTGTGGACGGATACGTGGGGGATGGTGGAGTTTGTCTGGCGTCGACGACATGCCAGGCAAGGTCGATGAGTCAATTTCTGCTCTGGAGATGGACTGGTGAAAGATGGCGGCGGCAGCTGCCTCTGAGAGGGCGTTGGTTCAGTATGGGCCCCAGTCTCGGTGTCTGGTTGGGCTAAGGTATCCGACTTTAGATGTTAGGATTTGGTGCGATGTTCGTTTGATATTAGGCCTGAATATTCGGCACACCTTCATCAATGGGATAGGAGTTGTAACAGGTGTTGCCTAGATGGTGACTTCAGGCTTACTGATGTATTACTTTATATGACCTATGTGAATAATTAATAAAATGACCACATGCATCGTCCATGAATTCAGGCTGTGACCCTGTTCTGAATTCAGAATTCAGGCTAAGAGTATGCCTTGTGCAGCTTGCTTACTGCAATCCTGCAGACCATGCAGAGTCGAGAAGGTGGTTGTGGGGGCAGCTTACTTACGCTGGATTCTACGTAGACATGTGCATCTGGGATTGTGGGGGCAGCTGCTCTTCGGATTAGTTGTACTAGACATTGCTTGATCACTGATTCTGATTGTATATATACCAAATATGTTTCCTGTGCCAGTGGAAGTCGATCAGCGGCTGAGGACTGAGCTGACTGCACATGATGAAAATCAAATGAAAGAGCCTGCGCAGATGTAATGGGTCGGAACAACCCGGCGATTGTCGGGCCGGGACCCAACCTAGTCTCCGGGCGTCTGATTTTAATTGGCTGCATGTCGGCCCAATTGTTGTGATTTGCCCCCCATCGTGCGGAAGTGGTTGGAAACATTTCCAAAACGCCATCGCACAGGGTTTTTCGTGTCAAAATGATGGACGGAAATGGCGTCACTACTCACTAGTACTCCACTAGTCCAGATGGACCGAGGGGTTTAGTCCAGTGGGGGCAGAATCTAGGCACTGTATGGCCTAAATAATGCCTGTTCAGAACAACATCACACATCAAGAGCACTGACGGAATATGGGGATGACATCCTGTGATTTTGACCACCTCGTCCGTTAGACATAAACCAACATGGTCTACCTTAGCCAAATGTGAATTTTAGGACATAAATGTAAATTACTTAGAAGAATAGTTAGTGTAGACATAACCACACATGTATAGATGATGAACAATAACATAGCCGCGCTTATGTCATTTCTTTGCATGCCCACGGTGTTAGTGAAATACGGTGTGTTTGTAATTACTTCCTCCGTTTCAAAATACTTGTCGTGATTTTAATATAAATTTACATAAAACCACGACATGTATTTTAAAAAACGGAGGGAGTACTTGACTTGTAACCAGTGAAGCTCGCCGGAGAATCTAGGAAAGACGCCCGCCCATCCAAGTTTGTGACCGTCTCTCTCGCGAGACGTCAGAGCCTATGTTGACATTATGCTCTATACTTCGAGTGGTGTCACAGCGATTAGCATAAAGCCGATGGCCTTTCGGAAAAGCAGTGCAAGTGACGCTCTCCCGTTGGTTGGATTCTTTGGTCCAGCGGCTTTGACCTGGAATATCGTCCCCAGAGACATACCATTACCAACGGTGGAAAACGATGGACGGTGCGCGTACGCTTGTGTCGAGGAGAATCTGCCCAATTTGGCATCGTACCACGAGTGCTACCCCCACTATCTATACACTACTAGCCCTTCTGTTTCTCGTCCGGCCATGCAAGTTGGTACTACCCAATAGGCTCCTCCTCTTTCTGAGAGAAACATGTCGTCCTTCACCTTCACTGTGTGATTCTGTAGAAAAAGTATAAAAGCGTAATGCTGAGCTTAAACATGCATCGACTAGCACCAGTGAAAACTGATCTACTGTGAGTGGCGGATCAATTATGCTGCTAGTGGCACCTCTAGCCGGCTAGGTACATGTAGCTAGTGCGCCTTGGAACGGTAGTGAGTGAGCGTGTGACGAAGAGCAATGCGGAGATCGCATCGACCAAATGTGCATGAGGGTGTGGCAGTATTGGCCGACAGTAGCCATGACGTTAAGCGGCCATGTGGTCCGGAGATTACCCTTTGACAGCATATGCTGTTTCTCAGTAACCATTGGAGACTTGGTTGGATTCTCTGGGAGGTTGCCAGAAGTGACAATATTGAAGAGTGTGCATCGGAAGGTTGGAATAGTTTGCGTATATCCAGTCAAAAGTTCTGTTTTGCATTAGCACGTAAGTCTTGGTTCTAGCAGCGAGCTCTTTTACTGTACCCTCCAATGGATATGAGCCGTCTATTCTCGAAACCCAAGGGTGCTGATTGATCTATACTACTCTCTTCGTTTCTTTTTAATTTGCATATATGATTTGGTCAAAGTCAAACTATGTAAAGTTTAACCAAACTTATACCAAAAGATATCAACACAACAATACTAAAACTATATGATATAAAAATTAATTTCATGATGCATCTAATAATATTAATTTCATATTGTGAATATTAATATTATTTTTAAAAGTTAGTCAAAATTTACAAAGTTTAACTTTAATCAAATCTTAATGCAGAATAAAAAAAATGAAGGGAGTACTCAACTGGGCCAATACCATCCGCCAGCAGTACCGGTGGCACTGGCGATGCGCGTGCAGCAGTATACCTAATTCTAGCAGCATCCCTTTCCAATTCCACTGTTGTTTCTCTTTTGCCCGTTAGAGAGAGAAAATCGTAATGTATGCATGCCACTGAAATAGCCAAGAGGATCGAAAAGGAATTCATCACAAATCGTAAACAAACAGATGTCTTTTGTTTGTTTGTTTTTGTTTTTTTTTTGGCAGTAAGGCTCTCACGCGTTTAGGGTTTTCTTGCCTCTCGCCGGCACCGCAAAAACTGCCTCATTTCAAGTGGCCTTAGGCCCATGGAGATTCCGGAGATTTCGGCCCTTACCGATGGGAGGACTCATACTTTATTTTTTGGTGTTTTTTAGTATGTTTAGGGTTTATGTCTTGCTCAAGAAGGCAAGATGACGGTAACTCCATGAAGATGGAATAAGGTACTCTCGCCTAACCCCCTGTCCCGGCGGCGCGTCTCGCATCGCCGGAGGGCGTGTAGAGGTGTGTCTTGGGTGGATCTCAGGGGATCCGGTCAGTGTTTGTGTTCAGTGGATCTGCATGGATCCAGTCTTCGTTCGTCAACGTACATCTGTCTACAACATAGATCGTTTCAATCTACACTATTCTTTATCGGCGGTGATTGTTGTTCTGTTGCGCTGGTCCTTTGAGCATTAGCATAAAGACTTCCCGGCCGCCTACTATTATAGGGTTTGCTTGGCTCCGATGAGGAAGGGGTGATGACGACAGTGTGCCTTCCGCTCGCTCTAGTACTTATAATCGTCACTATACTGTCTATTACTTGGATATGCATGTAATTTCTGTTACTTCTGTACTGCCATGATGTTTAATGAATAGATACGAACTTTATGCCTAAAGAAACTCAGTTACACTGATCTTACCATTATCTGAATAAAAATGCAAGCTATAAAGCTTTCTTTCAAGGAAAAACTAAGTTTGCAAATATTTTGGACCCTGATAAGTACCATGTGTGTGGCACGAACACATAGCAACTCCGAACGTTTTTTATGGCATGTTTAGTGATGCGATGATGAAAACTTTAGTTGTCAAGCATAACAACTTTCTTTTCGGTTGGAAAGTTTCAAGTTTTTTTGGGTGGGTGGGGGTGGGGGGTTGTTATTTTTTTTCGGATGGCAACTTTAATTGTAAAAAATGTCAGAACCAGATTGCTTCGTGCCACACGTGTCGTACGTTGCTTCGTGGTTGGACCTCTTGTACGGAATTGGACGTAAGTGAAAATATTCTGTATAAACCAAAATACAAATACAATTCTATGAAAGTCATATTTGGAAGTTCTAAAAATCTCTCAAAAAATGGCATATGTTGGAAAGGTCAATTTTTATGGACTTATGAAATTTGGCTTCAAACTTATATTCAATTATTGGTGAGATAAGAAAAAAATTAACATGAAAAAGTATGTTATATTATAGGTTTTGCTATTGAGATTGAGAAAAAGGCCAACAAAATGAAAAGAGTGCGCGACTTTTACTTGAGGAACACATGAAATGACACCAACACCCGAAGGCTCATTTCCTAGTTCTAGGGGACAGAAAATAGAAAATAATATTATATTTTAGTCAATGGCACACAGAAAAAAAAAAGTACCTTCGCTCTCGAACAAGGTGGGGTTGTATTGATGGGGGGCGCCCCATCCAGAAAATGTATACTAAATAGTATTACAAATATTTTTTTGGACCTTGAGCTGATAGTTCATTTTCGCTGGATGAGTCTATTTATGATGATATCCTCAAATATGATAGGTAGAACATAAGTTTTTAACTGCTCTATTATCTGAGGAGGAAATTCGTGTCGCATTTGTTTCACATGAAACACAACAAGGCCCCAGAGTCGAACAGATTTCTGACAGAGTTTTATCATAAGTTTTTTTGGAAAGTGATTAAGGTGGAGTTGTTACAGTTGTTTAACTAACTGCATACAGAAAACCTTTATCATTGCTCGTTTAAATTTTGAGGAAATTATTCTTCTTCCCAGGACTAAGGATGCAAGTCGTATTCGGCAATATTGATCAATTTGCATCCTAAATGTCAGCTTTTAAATCTTTACGATAGCCGCTCCAAACTGGTTGAGCGGGGTGGTTGGCCATGTCGTACACCTCATTCAAACAGAGTTCATGCAAGGTCCTGCCATACTTAATGGAGTTGTTGTTTCACATTAAACATACAGGAGCTTCACGTGAAAAAATTGAGCATAGTCATCTAAAAATTGACAACAAAGTGTACGATAAGGTTAAGTGGCCTTTTCTTTTGCAAACTCTCCGCGTGAAGGGGTTCTCGTCAAAATGATGTCGATGGGTAGAGAGTCTCGTGTTTGGCAATAGTGTGCCATCCAAGTTAATTATGATGTTGGTAGCTATTACCTGGCTAGGAATGGTCTTCGACAAGGGGATCCCTTTCCCCCATTTTATTCAACA
Source organism: Triticum monococcum (assembly GCA_034509565.1). Taxonomy (NCBI): domain Eukaryota; kingdom Viridiplantae; phylum Streptophyta; class Magnoliopsida; order Poales; family Poaceae; genus Triticum; species Triticum monococcum. The sequence continues at coordinate 567,141,919 of CM067843.1, read as the reverse complement.
TAATGAAAGACATGTTAGTTATTCTTCTTGAACCGGATAAAGTAGCTGGTCAAATTAGAGGTGTAATTCCTCACTTAGTACAAACTTGCTTGTCCAATCTACGGTATGCGGATAACACCATATTTTTTATGGTGTGCGGATAACACCATGTTTTTTACGGATCACGTCCTACATAAAGCATGAAACCTCAATGTCTTATTGTGTGCTTTTGAGGAGCTTTCCAGTCCAAAACTTTATTTACATAAGAGCGAACTTTTCTGCTTGGATGAAGGCGCAGATTCGGCATCTGAGTATGATGAGATGTTGGAAATATGCCCTAGAGGCAATAATAAAGTGGTTATTATTATATTTTCTTAATCATAATAAATTTTATTATTCATGCTATAATTGTATTGATCGGAAACTTAAATACATGTGTGAATACATAAGCAAATACCAAGTCCCTAGTAAGCCTTTACTAGATTAGCTCGTTGATCAAAAAATGGTTAAGGTTTCCTGACCATAGACATGAGTTGTCATTTGATAACGGGATCACATCATTAGAAGTATGATGCGATGGACAAGACCCATCTGTTAGCTTAGCATATGACCGTTCAGTTTATTGCTACTGCTTTCTTAATGTCAAATACATATTCCTTCGGCCATGAGATCATGCAACTCCCAGATATCGAAGGAATATGTTATGTGCTATCAAGTGTCACTTCATAACTGGGTGATCATAAAGGTGCTCTACAGGTATCTCCGAAGGTGTCTGTTGAGTTGGCATGAATAGAGATTGTGGTTTGTCACACCGTATGATGGAGAGGTATCTCTGGGCCCTCTCGATAATACAGCATCACATGAAGCTTGCAAGCAAAGTGACTAAGGAGTTAGTTATAAGATGATATATTACGAAAAGGGTAAAGAGACTTGTCGGTAATGAGATTGAACTACGTATGGAGATATCGACGATCGAATCTCGGGCAAGTAACATACCGACAGACAAAGGGAACTACATATGTTGTCATAAAGGTTCGACCGATATATATCTTCGTAAAATATGTAGGAACCAATATGGGCATCCAGGTCCCGCTATTGGTTATTGACCGGAGAAGCGTCTCGGTCATGTCTACATCATTCTCGAACCCGTAGTATCCGCACGCTTAACGTTCGTTGACGACATAGTATTATATGAGTTGTGTATGTTGGTGACCGAGTGTTGTTTGGAGTCCCAGATGAGATCATGGATATGACGAGGAGCTCCGGAATGGTCTGGAGGTAAAGATTGATATATAGAATGATAGTATTTGGTATTCGGAAGAGTTTCCAAATGCACCATATATTTATCGTATCAGCGAAAAGGGTTCCAGAAGGCCACGGGAGTTTATTGGGCCAAACGGGCCAACGAGGGAGAGCACACCAGCCCACATGGGGCTGGCACGCCCTACTTCTTGGACGCTGGCCCTAGGAAAGGAAGGAAGAAGGCTAGCCCCCTCTTGCCTTCTCTTCCACACCCTAGGAAAGGAAAGGGGGCGCCTCCCCTCCTGCCTTCTCCTCTGCTCCTTAGGGAGGCAAGAGGTGGGCATGGCCAGGGCAGGCGCCTAGGGAAGCCTCCCCTCCCCCCTCCACCTATATATATGAGCGGAAGGGAGGGGGAAACACACAGACCACGATTCCCGAGCCGTGGGCGGCGCCCCCTCTCCCTCTACTTCGTCCTCCGTCCTAAACCGTTGAGCTTGGCGAAGCCCTGCGGAATAGTTTCACCACCACCGTCACCACTCCGTCGTGTTGTCGAAACTCATCTACTGCTTCGCCCCTCTTGCTGGATTGAGAAGGTGAGGACATCATCGAGCTGAACGTGTGTTGAACGCGGAGGTGTCGTACGTTCGATACTTGATTGGGATGGATCATGAAGGTGTACGACTACATCAACCGCGTTGATAAACGCTTCCGCTTAGCGATCTACAAGGGTATGTAGATGTTCTCCCCTCTCTCGTAGCTATGGATCTCCATGGATAGATCTTGCGTGTGTATGGAATTTTTTTCCATGCAATGTTCCCCAACAGTGGTATCATGAGCCAGTGCTTAGATGATATGCACGAGTAGAACACAAAGGAGTTGTGGGCGGTGATGTTTATATTGCTTCCCACCAATGTCTTATTTTGATTCGGCTGCATTGTGAGATGAAGCGGCTTGGACCAACCTTACATGTCCACGTACATGAGACCAGTTCCACCGACTGACATGCAACTTATTTTGCATAAAGGTGGCTGGCGGGTGTCGGTTTCTCCCACTTTAGTTGAATCGGATTTGACTACTGCGGTCCTTGCAGAAGATTAAATAGCAACTTGATAATCAGCGTTGTGGTTTTGCGTAGGTAAGAATGGTTCATGCTAGTTGCCCGCAGCAGCCACGTAAAATTTGCAACAATAAAGTAGAGGGCGTCTAACTAGTTCTTGCAGGGCATGTTGTGATGTGATATGGTCAAGATGTGATGTGATATATGTTGATGTATGAGATGATCATGTTTTGTAATAAGTTCACGACTTGCAGGTCAATGAGTGCGACAACTGGTAGGAGCCTTAGGGTTGTATTTAATTATTGTATGACCTCCGTGTAAATCACTAAGCGTCATGTAGTTGCTTTAATTTATCGCTATGTGTTAGCAATAGTTGTAGAAGCAATAGTTGGCAAGACAACCCCGACGCAACGATGGGGATCAAGGTGTCGTGCTGGTGACAATGGAGATCATGTTGATGCTTTGGAGATGGAGATCAAAAGCGCAAGATGATGATGGCCATATCATGTCACATATTTTGATTGCATGTGATGTTTATCCTTTATGCGTCTTATTTTTCTTAGAACGATGGTAGTATTATAAGATGATCCCTTCACTTAATTTCAAGATAAAAGTGTTCTCCCCGAGTATGCACCATTGCTAAAGTTCGTCGTTCCAAAGCACCTCGTGATGATCGGGTGTGATAGACTCTACGTTCACATACAACGGGTGTAAGCCAATTTTGCACATGCAGAATACTTGGGTTAAACTTGAAGAGAGTAGCATGTACAGACATGGTCTCGGAACACTAGAGACCGAAAGGTCGAACATGAGTCATATAGTAGATATGATCAACATAGATATGTTCCCCATTGAAGACTACCCCATCTCACGTGATGATCAAACATGGGTTAGTTGATTTGGATCATGTATTGCTTAGACAACTTGAGAGATGTTTATTTAAGAGGGAGTTTATTAGTAATTTGATTATTCGAACTAAAATTTCTCATGAACTTAGTCCTAATAGTTTTTGCAAATCTATGTTGTAGATCAATGGCTCGTGCTACCGTTCCCTTGAATTTTAATGCATTCCTGGAGAAAGCTTAGTTGAAAGATGATGGTAGCAACTACACGGACAGGGCCCATAACTTGAGGATTATCCTCATTGCTGCACAGAATAATTATGTCCTTAATGCATCGCTAGGTTACAGACCTGCTGCAGGAGTTGATGCAAATTTTATGAACCTCTGGTAAGCTCGATCTGATGACTACTCGATAGTTCAGCGTGCATACTTGATGACCCATAAGTATAGGGGATCTATCATAGTCCTTTCGATAAGTAAGAGTGCCGAACCCAACAAGGAGCAGAAGGAAATGACAAGCGGTTTTCAGCAAGGTATTCTCTGCAAGCACAGAAATTATCGGTAACAGATAGTTGTGTGATAAGATAATTTGTAACGGGTAACAAGTAACAAAAGTAACTAAGGTGTTGCAAGGTGTCCCAATCCTTTTTGTAGCAAAGGACAAGACTGGACGAACTCTTATATAAAGCAAAGCGCTCCTGAGGACACATGGGAATTGTTATCAAGTTAGTTTTCATCATGCTCATATGATTCGTGTTTGTTAATTTGATAATTTGATATGTGGGTGGACCGGTGCTTGGGTGCTTCCCTTCCTTGGACAAGCCTCCGACTTATGATTAACCTCTCTCGCAAGCATCCGCAACTGCGGAAGAAGAATTAAGATAAATCTAACCATAGCATGAAACAAATGGATCCAAATCAGTCCCTTACGAAGCAACGCATAAACTAGGGTTTAAGCTTCTATCACTCTAGCAACCCATCATCTACTGATTACTTCCCAATGCCTTCCCCTAGGCCCAAATCATGGTGAAGTGTCATGTAGTCGACGTTCACATAACACCACTAGAGGAGAGACAACATACATCTCATCAAAATATCAAATGAATACCATATTCACATGATTACTTATAACACGACTTCTCCATGTCCTTAAAAAACGTAACTACTCACAAAGCATATTCATGTTCATAAGAAGAGGATTATTAATTATCATTAAGGATCTGAACATATGATCTTCCACCGGATAAACCAACTAGCATCAACTACAAGGAGTAATCAACACTATTAGCAACCCACAGGTGCCAATCTGTGGTTTTGAAACAAAGATCGGATACAAGAAATGAACTAGGGTTTGTGAGGAGATGGTGCTGGTGAAGATGTTGATGGAGATTGACCCCCTCTCGATGAGAGTATCATTGGAGATGACGATGGCTTTGATTTCCCCCTCCCGGAGGGAAGTTTCCCCGGCAGAACAGCTCCGCCGGAGCCCTAGATTGGTTTTGGCCAAGTTCCGCCTCGGGACGGTAGCGCTTCATCCTGAAAGCTTCCTTCTGATTTTTTTCAGGTCAAAACACACCATATAGCAGAAGATGGGCATCGGGGGCCTGCCGGGTGGCCCACAAGGAAGGGGGCGCGCCCAGGGGGGTAGGGCGCACCCCCCATCCTTGTGGATGGCAGGTGGCCCCCTGTGGTGCTTTCTTCGCCCATTTTTTTATATATTCCAAAATAATTCTTCGTGAAGTTTCGGTACTTTTGGAGTTGTGCGGAATAGGTCTCTAATATTTGCTCCTTTTCTAGTCCAGAATTCCAGCTGCCGGCATTCTCTCTCTTCGTGTAAACCTTATAATAAGAGGGAAAAGGCATAAGGCATAAGTAGTGTACCATAATGTGTAATAACAACCCATAATGCAATAAATATCGATATGAAAGCATGATGCAAAATGGACGTATGAACTCCTCCAAGCTTAGACCTCACTTGGCCTCAACCGAAAGCCGATATCGAAAAATATGTCCACATGTTTAGAGATAGAGGTGTCGATAAAATAAAATGCGGACATCAGGGCATCATGATCATCTATAGGACAACAACATACATTGTCATATAATTTCTTATGCTAAAGTAATAATTCATTCACAAGGTAAAGTATGAATCAGAAACTTCATTGAAAACTAACAAACTATGATCTCAGCCATCGAAGCAATTGCAATTTATCATAACATCGGAAAGAGTCAATATAAGAGCTTTTCAGCAAGTCCACATACTCAACTATCATTTAGTCTTTCACAATTGCTAACACTCATGCAATACTTAAGGTTACGAAGTTTCAATCAGACACAGAGAAAGATAGGGGCTTATAGTTTTGCCTCCCAACCTTTTACCTCAAGGGTAATGTCAACAATAATACTTTATGGTAACCTACATCTGAGTGGATATTATATATATATATATATATATATGCAACACATAGTGCTTGCCAAAAGAAAAGGTGTAAAAAGGAATGGTGATGATGACCATGACTCTTGTATAAGGGTAGAAGATAAAAGTAAAAGATAGGCCCTTCGCAGAGGGAATCAGAGGTTGTCATGAGCTTTTATGGTTGGATGCACAAAATCTTAATTTAAAAGAATGTTACTTTATATTGTCGCTTGTGATGAAGAACTTTATTATGCAGTCCGTTGCTTTTATTGCTTCCATATCACAAGTTCATATAAAGCTTATTTTCTTCACACTAATAGATCATACATATTTAGAGAGCAATTTTTATTGCTTGCACCCATGAACACTTACTTGAAGGATCTTACTCAATCCAAAGGTAGGTATGGTGGACTCTCATGGAAAAATTGGTTTAAGGGATGTTTGGAAGCACAAGTAGTATCTCTACTTGGTGCAAAGAATTTGGCTAGCATGAGAGGGAAAGGCAAGCTCAACATGTTGGAGGATCCATGACAATATAACTTCTATTCGGATATAAGAAAACATAACCCATTATGTTGTCTTCCTTGTCCAACATCAACTTTTTAGCATGTCATATTTTAATGAGTTCTCACAATTACAAAAGATGTTCAAGATAGTATATTTATATGTGAAGCCTCTCTTTCTTTATTACTTCCTATTAATTTCAACAATGACCAAAACTATGTTTGTCAACTCACAATAACCTTTATTCATCATGCACTTTATATGTGAAGTTGTTACTCTCCATAAGATCAATATATGGTCTTTTATTTCTTTTTATTCTTATATTTAATTAATTCCCTCAAGATCATAGCAAGAAAGTGAAGCCCTCAACTCAAAACTACTCTTTATTATATATAACTCACGGACTCGATTACATAGATAGAGATCAAAACAAAACTCAAAGCTAGATCATACTAAAAACTTTATTCTACTAGATCAAGATATAACCAAAAGGATCGAACTAAGAAAAATGATAAAGGTAGAGATGTGATGGTGATACGATACCGGGGCACCTCCCCCAAGCTTGGCAGTTGCCAAGGGGAGTGCCCATACTCATGTATTTATGTCTCTTTCTTCAGAGGTGGTGATGATGGAGTTGTTGATGTAGTAGGCTTGGCATTCATCTACCAAGGCATAGGCTCACCATCATAGAAAGATGAATGAGTCTTCGGGATCCTCAAATCTGTTGCCAAACTCATCCTCTTAAATATGTATTCAAACTCACAGTTTTGGTTTGCAGGTCATAGATATGGGCTTGGAGATGCTCGATTTTCTCATGAAGCTTGAATATGGCCACCCGATGTTCTTGGCATCCAGCTTGTGATTGTTGGTGAACTCCACGATCATCATGTGATTAGCGTTGACTCCACATTCCACCATCCCTTGGCACTTGAAACCTTGTTGCTCCTTTGCTTTGAGTCTTGTATCCATGCTTCCAGTCTTCTTCGGCCCCTCAACGTCGCCGATGTGCAGCTCCCCCTCATGCATCTCAATGGCTTGAGGGTGTCGCAGCACCTCCGCAAGGTAGGGGTTGATGACCTTCTCGAAAAACTTGTCCTTGGGGTCGCTTGGAGACGTCATGGTGATCTATTTCTGTCAGAAAAACAGCTCGAAACAAGAACAGAGGGTTTTGTCATGGTACGGTGGTCAAAACCTTCGAGAGATTGTATAATGAATTTTTACCGACCAAAAGAAGTATTGCGCAAGAAAACAGAGTCCAGAGGGCACACAAGGTGGCCACAAGGCAGGGGGCGTGCCCTCCACCCCTGTGGTCTCCTTATGTCTCTTTCGGACTATTTTAATTTTCCTAATTTTTTACATATTCCAAATTAGAGAAAAAATGCCATTAGAATAGTTTTGGAGTCGGTTTACTTACCGTACCACATACCTATTCCTTTCCGGAGTCTGCAACATTCTGGAAAGTGTCCCTTATGTACTCCTCTGGTGTTACGGTGTCAATTATATTGGTCTTAACATTTATAAGATTGCCTGAGATATAATGTTTGACTCTTTGACCATTTACCACCTTCATATTTGTACCTTCGGCGTTGTTGATTTTGATGGCACCGAAACGATAGACGCCCTTGATAATATAAGGACCTTCCCATTTAGAGAGAATTTTTCCGGCAAACAATCTTAAACGAGAGTTGTATAGAAAAACATGATCACCTACATTAAACTCACGCTTTTGTATCCTTTTGTCATGCCATCTTTTAACCTTTTCTTTAAACAACTGGGCATTCTCATAGGCTTGGGTTCTCCATTCATCAAGTGAGCTAATGTCGAATAACCTCTTCTCACCGGCAAGTTTGAAATCATAGTTCAACTCTTTAATAGCCCAATATGCCTTATGCTCTAATTCAAGAGTTAAGTGACATGCTTTTCCATAAACCATTTTAGACGGAGACATACCCATAGGGTTTTTATACGCAGTTCTATAAGCCCATAATGCATCATCAAGTTTCTTAGACCAATTCTTTCCTGATCTATTAACAGTCTTTTGCAAAATCAACTTAATTTGTTTATTGCGCAATTCTACTTGACCACTAGACTGAGGATGATATGGAGATGCAATTCTATGGTTAACATCATATTTAGGAAGCATTTTACGGAAAGCACCATGAATAAAATGTGAACCACCATCAGTCATTAAATATCTAGGGACTCCAAACCTCAAAAAAATAACTTCTTTAAGGAACTTAATAGAAGTGTTATGATCAGTACTACTAGTTGGAATAGCTTCTACCCACTTAGTAACATAATCAACAACAACTAAAATATGTGTATACCCATTAGAGGAAGTAAAAGGTCCCATATAATCAAAGCCCCAAACATCGAATGGTTCAATAACAAGTGAATAGTTCATAGGCATTTCCCGACGTCTACTAATATTGCAAATTCTCTGGCATTCATCACAAGACAAGACAAACTTACGGGCATTATTGAAGAGAGGAGGCCAATAAAACCCGAATTGCAATACCTTGTGTGCAGTTCTATCTCCAGCGTGGCATCCTCCGTAAGACTCGGAGTGGCACTTGCATAGGATATGTCCCTGTTCATGCTCAGGTACACAACATCTAATAACACCATCTACTCCCTCTTTATAAAGGTGTGTGTCATCCCAGAAGTAATGCCTTAAATCATTGAAAAACCTTTTCTTTTGCTGGTATCTAAAACTAGGTGGTATAAGTTTAGCAACAATGTAATTAGCATAATCAACATACCGTGGAGTATTACGAGAAGCATTTATGACAACTAATTGTTCATTAGGAAAGCTATCATCAATAGGCAGTGGGTCATCAAGAACATTTTCTAACTAGACAAGTTGTCTGCAACGGGGTTTTCGGCTCCCTTTCTATCAATAATATGCAGATCAAATTCTTGCAACAAGAGAACCCATCTAATAAGCCTAGGTTTAGCATCTTTCTTTTCCATGAGATATTTAATAGCAACATGATTAGTGTGAACACTTAATTTGGAATCAACAATATAAGATCTAAACTTATCACAAGCAAATACAACTGCTAAAAATTCTTTTTCAGTAGTAGCATAATTTCTCTAGGCACTGTCTAGAGTTTTACTAGCATAATGAATAACATTCAATTTCTTCTCAACTCTTTGCCCTAGAACAGTACCACAAGCATAATCACTAGCATCACACATAATTTCAAAGGTTAAATTCCAATCAGAGGGCTGAACAATAGGAGCAGAAATCAAGGCTTTCTTAAGTATTTCAATTGCTTCTACATAATCATCATCAAAAACAAAAGAAACATCTTTTTGAAAGAGATTAGTGAGAGGCCTAGAAATTTTAGAGAAGTCTTTAATAAACCTCCAATGGAAACCAGCATCACCACAGAAACTTCATATACCTTTGATATCTTTAGGACACGACATCTTTTCAATAGCATCTACTTTAGCTTTATCAACTTCAATACCTCTTTCAGACATTTTATGCCCTAAGGCAATACATTCATTAACCATAAAGTGGCACTTATCCTAATTCAAGACAAGATTAGTTTCTTCACATCTCTGCAAAACTCAATCAAGGTTGCTTAAGCAATCATCAAGAGAAGTTCCGTAAACAGAGAAATCATCCATGAAAAAACCTCAACGATCATTTCACAAAAGTCAGAGAATATAGCAGTCATACATCTTTGGAAGGTAGCAGGTGCATTACATAAACCAAAAGGCATACGTCTATAAGCAAAGGTACCGAAAGGGCAAGTAAAAGTGGTCTTTTCCTGATCATCTTTTGACATAGGTATTTGAGAGAAACCATAATAACCATCTAGAAATCAAAAATGTGTATGTTTGGATAGTCTTTCTAGCATTTGGTCAATAAATTGTAGGGGGTAATGATCTTTTCTAGTAGCTTTATTTAATTTGCAAATATCAATTTACCATTCTATAACCTATAACAATTCTTTGTGGAATCCATTCATTCTTATTATTTGGAACAATAGTAATACCTCCCTTCTTAGGGACACAATGAACGTGACTTACCCATCTACTATCAGCAATAGGATAAATTATACCTGCCTCCAGAAGCTTTAGTATTTCATTTCTTACCACTTCTTTTATCTCAGGATTTAACCGTTGTTGATGGTCAACAACTGGTTTAGCATCATGCTCCAAATTAAATTTATGCTGACATAGAGTGGGACTAATGCCCTTAAGATCATCAATAGTATATCCAATAGCGGCACAGTGCTTCTTCAGAGTTTTCAATAATTTCTTTTCTTCATGCTCTGGAAGGTTAGCACTGATAATAACAGGATATATCTTATTTTCATCAAGATAAGCATATTTCAAAGTATTAGGTAATTGTTTAAGCTCAAATACATGATCACCCTTGGGTGGAGCAGGATCCCCAAGGATTTCAACAGGAAAATTGTGTTTCAAAACAAGCCCTTGATTAAAGAATATTTCATCTATTTCCCGACCAATAATTTCATCCTTACTAGGCAATTCTTTATCATGGGGTTGTCTACGAAATTTAGAGAAATTAAAATCATGAGACATATCCCCTACACCGACAGTAATAATATCTTTCTCACAGTCTATCTTAGCATTAACAGTATTCAAGAAAGGTCTACCAAATATGATGGGACAAAAGTCATCTTGTGGGGAAGCAAGAACAAGAAAATCAGTAAGATATTTTATCTTCCCACACAAGACTTCAACATCTCTAACAATCCCAATTGGTGATATAGTTTCTCTATTGGCAAGCTTAATAGTAAGATCAATATCTTCTTTCTTAGTAAGTGCAATGTCATTCGTAATTTCTTTATATAAGGTAAAAGGAATTGCACTTACACTAGCACCCACATCACATAAAACGTGATAACAATGATCTCCTATTTTAACAGAAACAACAGGCATGCCAACAATAGGTCTATGTTTATCTTTAGTATCGGGTCTAGCAATTCTAGCAGCTTCATCACAGAAATAAATAACATGCCCATCAATATTATCAAACGAGAGATCTTTAACCATAGCAATACTAGGTTCAATTTTAATTTGTTCACGAGGTGTAGGTGTTCTAGTATAACTCTTATGAACCACAGTTGAAGCTTTAACATGATCCTTTATTCTAACAGGAAAAGGTGGTTTCTCAATATAAGCGGTAGGAACAATAGGATCAACATTATAAGTAATAGTTTCTTCTTCAAATTTAATAGGTTCTACTACTTTCACTTCAATGGGAGGATGATATTTAAACCACTTCTCCTTAGCGAGATCAACATGAGTAGCAAAGGATTCACAGAAAGAAGCTATTATCTCAGAGTCAAGTCCATATTTAGTGCTAAAATCATGAAAAACATCGGTATCCATGAAAGATTTTACACAATCAAACTTAAGGTTTATACCTAAGTCCTTACCTTCGTCGAGTTTCCAATCTTCAGAGTTACATTTAATTCTTATCAATAAATCCCATTTGAATTCAATAGTCTTCTTCATAAAAGAACCAGTACAAGAAGTATCGAGCATGGATCGATCATTATGAGAAAGCTGAGCATAAAAATTCTGAATAATAAATTCTCTTGAGAGATCATGATTGGGGCATGAATATAACATTGACTTAAGACTCCCCCAAGCTTGAGCGATACTTTCTCCTTCATGAGGCCAAAAATTATATATGTAATTCCAGTCACGATGAACCAGATGCATAGGATAAAACTTCAGAAGAAATTCCAATTTCAATCGGTTGTAGTTCCATGATCCAATATCATCATATGGCATATACCATGTCAATGAATTTTCCTTCAAAGATAAAGGGAAGACCTTCTTCTTGACAACATCCTCGGGCACCCCTACAAGCTTAAATAATCCACAAACTTCATCCACATAGATTAGGTTCATATCAAGATGTAATGTTACATCTCCTGCATAAGGATTAGCTAGCAGTTTCTCTATCATACCCGAAGGAATTTCATAATAAATAGTTTCAGTAGGTGCAGTAGGTTGAGGAGCAACTCTTTGCTCTTCTGATCAAGGTGAAGATACCCCGAACAAGCCCCTCAAAGGATTATTTTCCATAGTGACTAGTGACAGTAAATTTCAGCACGTAATATAAATGTTTCCTTACCAAATTCCACTTACCAAAGGTGCTTCACTCCGTGGCAACGGCGCTAGAGTCTTGATGACCCACAAGTATAGGGGATCTATCATAGGCCTTTCAATAAGTAAGAGTGTCGAACCCAACAAAGAGTAGAAGCAAATGACAAGCGGTTTTCAACAAAGTATTCTCCGCATGCACTGAAATTATCGGTAACAGATAGTTGTGTGATAAGATAATTCGTAACGGGTAACAAGTGACAAAATTAACTAAGGTTCCGCAAGGTGTCCCAATCCTTTTTGTAGCAAAGGACAAGTCTGGACGAACTCTTATATAAAGCAAAGCGCTCCCGAGGACACATGGGAATTGTTGTCAAGTCAGTTTTCATCATACTCATATGATTCACGTTCGTTACTTTGATAATTTCATATGTGGGTGGACTGGTGCTTGGGTGCTGCCCTTCCTTGGACAAGCCTCCCACTTATGATTAACCCCTCTCGCAAGCATCCGCAACTATGAAAGAAGAATTAAGATAAATCTAACCATAGAATGAAACATATGGATCCAAATCAGTCCCTTACGAAGCAACGCATAAACTAGGGTTTAAGCTTCTATCACTCTAGCAACCAATCATCTACTAATTACTTTCCAATGCCTTCCCCTAGGCCCAAATCATGGTGAAGTGTCAGTAGTCGATGTTCACATAACAGCACTAGAGGAGAGACAACATACATCTCATCAAAATATCGAACGAATACCAAATTCACATGATTACTTATAAGAAGACTTCTCCCATCACTATTGCAGGTTGCTGCTAACGTGACACTACGATGAGAGACCTTTTGACAAAACTGTGTGCGACGCATTAATCGCAAATAGTGGTGTAAAAAACCATCAAAAAAGGTGCAAAACGTTTGCGATGATGGATGCATCAAACACGATTCAGATTTTAGTTGTGTGTGCGATGCAGGGCATACGCTTCAGTTCAATTAACTGTTTGCGATGTGGCAGAGCAAAAGAAACGAGCAGCCAGATGAAGGCATGTGCAATATACAGCTTACGGTTCGCTCGGATGAATTGTTTGATGATTAGGCAACCCAACAGAAACGGTCAGCCAGATCAAAGTGTGTGTGATATGGCATACGGTTCACTCGGATGAACTGTTTTCGATTAGGCAACGCAACAGAAATGGTTCAACCAGATCAAGGTGTGTGCAATGGAGGGCATATAGTTCATTCCGATAAACTATTTGTGTTGAGCCAAGAGAACAGAAACGTTTCACATAAACAAGATGTGTGTACACTGGTACGTGTCATTGCTATACAAACGGTTTTTAACCCCTTTCTGCGATGGCATTTGGAACCGTCGCCTAGTGAGTGAAGGGAATAGAGGGGTCCTTCCCACACGACCCATAAATCGTCGGGGACAGGGAGCCAAGATGCATATACGGTATTCCTAGTCGTTTGTGCTCGCATTGCCATCGCAGTCGGTATTCTATGGTGCTATGTTTACGATGCGCGACCCACCACAAACGGTTCACTACGATAGAACGTGTATGATAAGCATACAATCACACACATTCGCTTTTCCCAAACCGTATGCAATAACTAATTAAGAAGATTGGCTAATCATCGTATGAGTGTCAGACAGGATTACGAAACGTCTGACCGTCCTAACATCGTCGTACACGAAAACTATCGCAGACGCTATTCTGTGGTGCAACGTTTACGGTGCATACTTCATCAGAAACAGTTCATGGTTGCGAATCATGTACGATAAGGCAACTAACACAAACATTTAGTCTGCCCGCACAGTTTGTGATATTGTCTGACATCACACACGCTTTGCAAACGGCAATTGTGTGCATGCTTGCACACATTTCCTCTCTGTGAAGTGTCACGGATTATGGTGTATATCGCAAACGTTTGTGTTTTACCAACCGTGTGTGCCGTAACGACCTGGAGAGCATAATTTCACTGTAATTTAATTGCTGCTATTTGAAATTGTACCAGATTTGAATTTTAATTTGAATGTATGCTATAGCTTTATTCATATCCATCAGGTTCGAACAACCAATGCATTATTTGATTCATAGCTACATATGTTCAGGAATTACATAAGAACCAAATAAACAACGATGAACTCAGTTGTATACTTGTACTATTAAAGACGGTAAAGAAAGAGGCGAAATATATTCTAGTTGCTCAACAAGGTGAAGCGGAATGCCCATATTGTGCCCTCCTCCATGTAGAAGGCACGCACGACTCTAGTCCAAGCACTTGTGATGGCCGACCGCCCATCCTTCATGGTCTTCATGAAAACATCTAGATAATCATCGTGTTCTGGTAGAAATACTTTAACCTTTTCATGCCCACCAATCATGTAGTTTGGGAGGTAATCTTGAGTAAACTGCTTTGGCAACCACTACAAAGGAAAAAGATTTAGACATTATCATCTAACACAACTCATTATGGGCAATAAAAAGAAGGTTGCACAGTTCTTACTTACCATCCCGCAGTTTGCTATTGTCTTGGATAAAGTGTAAACAAATAGTTTAATTGGCATCTTTGGACCCATTTTACTAACAATCTTTATCAGCTTCCTCACTTGATGCGGGTTCATCAATATCTCAATGCCCCATACATAGAAAGGGTCAAAGCGTGGATCTTTACCAATGATATATGTACCTAAAAGCACCAAGTTAATATTAGAAGCTAAACAACAATTTCACAATGATGTAGTACAATACTCTTTTATAATATGTTATAACATCCAATATACTCACATATTAGATGAATTAACATCTTATATTATGGGCCGGAAGGAGTTTATTGCATTCTTACAAATTATCAGCTGATTAAATGTTGCTATATCCATGGGTTACAGTTAGTTTGAGCTAGTTCGTCTCAAATAGCCCTAAAGTATATCTAAACACGAGGGCTAGTTTGAGCTAGTTGCATCTATAACCCACCCAAAAAAACTATCCAACCCAAGAGGTGCTAATTGGAGCTAGTTCTCCTAGTGCATTTATTGTCGATCTAACCCTGCTATTCAAACAACTCTTTGGATGGAGTTGGTTCAGGGTTAGTCATGAGCTAGAAACTAACTCTAACCTCTAGCTAAGTTGAGTATCCAAACAGGGATGTGTTGTTATTGTTGTTGCTACTGCTGCTTTTCTACGTATATCTAGACATCATCAGAACATTAATGTAACACTCTTCCTTGTTGCTATGTAGCCTAGGATTGCATATTTAGACATTAAGTAAAGTGCATGTTGCTATGTAGCCTCGAATATATTACATATGGCCCTAGTTAACCTAATGATAAATGGGTTGCAGATATATTGAGTTAAAAGTCTGATTCACTGATTAGTCCCTTATCAGCCCTGGCCTATATGGTACCAGCTTCAAATATCCTGAACAGTGAGCATAACTAAGCCATGGGATGAAACTAACCTTGATGGAAAACAGCAGTCATTCCCAAAATTGTCCTGTGTAGGTACATCAAGAAGCATGTTAAGCACAACAAGCTAAACATCAACCAAAATTATCCATGGCAGACAAAATAATCTCCAAAAGATAGCTTCAGTGTGCGGGTTTAAGCACGCTAGTAAAGCAAAACAAGTGGAAAGGTGTGTTAACTACAAAAGGTCTAACATTTAACAAAAAGCAAACATAGTCATTCAAACTGGTATTGTGTCGGTCTAAGTACACTGGTTATTGTTAAATAAAAATGGAAAGGCGTGTTAACTACAAGATGCAGCAACCAAATGTAATCATTCATAGTGGTATTGTTGAAACTGGTATTGTTGAAACTGAACTGCATAGTTCATACTTGCACATATAGAACATCACGTTGTGAATAACTTGAATAAACAAGGCATACTATGAACAACCAAAGATATCATTTGAAACTGGACATATGCTAACTACAAACAACCAAACAATCAAAAAACTTTAAAAGAGGCATATGCTAGATATAACAAGCTTAACACCAAGCAAATATATGCATTCCTATCGGTATGTTTAAAATTGGATTGATGAAATGTACTGCACAGTAAATAATTGCACATATAGAGCATGACATTGTGAACAACTGAAATAAACAAGGCATACTGCAAACAACCAGATATAGCAATTAAAACTGGACATATTCTCAATACACTACAAAAGGGACTCGACAAAACAAATCATGGGTTTCCCCCTGTGAAGAGGCATGGCAAAAAATCATGGGTTTCCTCAATTGTCACGGATGGGCTCGTTCCCGTGGGAAGAGCATGGACCCTGGATGCGCTCCATGTTGTTGCAGATGGGCTCCTTCCCCTTGGAAGAGCACGGCTATAGGGTGCCCTCCCTGATGTTGCAGACGGGCGCTTTCCCCTTGGAGCAGATGGGCTCTTTCCCCGTGGAAGAGCCGGAGAGGGTGCCCTCCTCGTGGTCACCATCGATGAGGTCTGACTTGGAAGCTGTGGATCCCAAGCCATCGTAGTAGAACGTGTCCTTCAGAAATGACAAAAGGGGCTCGATGGTGATGTAGGATGGCAAATTGTTGACATCGAGCTAGAGGAGATCAGCGGCGGGGCCATGGATGAGATCGGCGGTGGTTGAACCCGAGGGGCTGGGGGTGGGCCACTTAACCTATGACATAGCCCACCTTAGGTCGTCGCTGTCGATGACCTCGATGTCGTAGCCGGCGGCCGAGACATGCCCGCATACTCTAGCCCGCTGCTTGAGTGCCTGCTGCTAGTAATGGTCGTCAGCTTCCTCGGCGACGTCGGGAGAAGAGACCACGATACACCTCTTTTGGGCTAGTTGTTCCTCAAGCTCCACGGGAAGTGTAGACGGGCTTAGGCTGTGACGCTCTGGAGTGGGGGATGGGGATGGGGATGGGGATTTGTGGGAAAGGGGGCATTTGGCAGGCGTCATCTAGGAAAATCAGGGCGGCCTGGGTATGGAGATCGGTGGGTAAGCTGCACGGGTAAACCGGCAGATATTAACAATGGAGGCCTTGCGGCGACGGCGTTAGGGACCTTGCTAGGGTTTCGAGCGAGGAAGGGGTGTGTGTGTGTGTGCGCATGCTCGAGGAGGTTTTGGTGTGTGTGTGTGTGTGTGGAGGGGGGTGAGGGAGTCCTGGATTAAGGGGTCCTGGGGCGTCCGGGCTCTGTGACATGGTCCGGACTAATGGGCCATGAAGATACAAGACAGAAGACTTCCTCCCGTGTCCGGATGGGACTCTCCTTCGCGTGGAAGGCAAGATTAGCGTGCGGATATGAATATTCCTTTCTCTGTAAACTGACTCTGTACAACCCTAGACCCCTCCGGTATCTATATAAACCGGAGGGTTTAGTCCGTAGAGGCAATCATAATCATATAGGCTAGACAATTAGGGTTTAGCCATTACGATCTCGTGGTAGATCAACTCTTGTAACCCCTATACTCATCAAAGTCAATCAAGCAGGACGTAGGGTATTACCTCCAACAAGAGGGCCCGAACCTAGGTAAAACGTCGTGTCCCTTGTCTCATGTTACCATCAATCCTTAGATGCATAGTTCGGGACCCCCTACCCGAGATCTGCCGGTTTTGACACCGACATTGGTGCTTTCATTGAGAGTTCCACTATGCCATCATCGAAAGGCTCGATGGCTCCATCAATCATCTACAACAATGCTGCCGCGAAGGAGATTCTTCTCCCCAGCCAGATCTTTGTGTTCGGCGGCTTCGCACTGCGGGCCAACTCACTTGGTCATCTAGAGTAGATTGACAGTTATGCCCTGGTCACCAGATTAGTCTTGGAAACCTGGACTATGTCACTAATATCCGAGGAGACTTGATCTTCCAAGGGTTCGCGACCTCAACTACCGCTCCGGCCTTAGATCTGGAGCACGTCATCGGGTCCAAATACGGGAGTTTAGAACCCGCCGGACTCTCAGTGGCCTTAGAGCCCAACACCAAAAGAATAGCATCTCCAGCAATCATCATGAAGCCAGACTCTTCTCTAAACACTGGCTCCGAACTCTCGGAGTCAGCATCGTGTGAGCTCGGCCAAGGAATTTCCCTCTCGTTGTACTCCACGAACTCTCTTCTCCCTGGCCGAACCTCGCCTTTAAGTGAGGCTCTGGACCTAATGCGATCCCTCGTCATTACAGAGGGGCAACGTCCAAACTACGCCCAGCCTGGGTCAGGAGCTGGAAATAGGGAATTTTACTTTCCACCCACCACCCACTTCATAGCCACTGTCAAGGACCTAACTGACATGCTCGATTACACCTCCGGAGACATCGACGTCACGGATGATGATGCCGGAGAGGAGCAAGCCCAACACCTGCCAGTGATCGGATCTTGGACGGCCACCTCCTCGTATGACGTATACATGGTGGATACACCTAAAAACAGCGACGACGATGATGAGAAAAACCCGGTCGAGGACGAACCTCCTGAGATACCGTCGAAACATCGACGTCAGTGACGCCGCTCTAAATCGCGTCGCGGCAATAATAGAAACACTGGCACCAGAGACAATGATACTCTGGAGAAAGCCAAAGACCAAGAAGCCCCTAGCGGGCCAACATCCGGACAGGACGATCGGGAGGACATGCGAATTGATTACGACGAGCAAGCAGGGAACCAAGACTCGGAAGACAGCAACTAACTGCCACTCTCTGAAGACGACATGAGCCTCGGCAATGAAGATTTTATCGTGCCAGAGGAACCCCTGGAGCAAGAGCGCTTCAAGCGCCAGCTAATAGCCACAGCTAGAAGCCTAAAAAAGAAATAGCAACAGCTGCAAGCTGACCAAGATCTACTCAACGACAGATAGACTAATGTCTTGGCAACCGAAGGGTATGGCCTCGAATGCCCAGCAAAGCGGTACCCGAAGTGTAAACTGATACATCAATTCGACGACGAGGCGCCGGAGCCCATACCGCCCAAACATAATGCAGCTGACGGACCCAACCGACCACCACATGGCCAGGGCAGAACAACAACTGAGGCCGAACACCAGCCCGCTCCACCTCACCGTAAAAGTAGAGAAACAACGGCTCGAGGGTATACATATGACCTACGACAAGACCTGGAAAATAAAACAGGTCAAACCAGATCAATCTATGGATTGCGGGGGGCATGCCCCGGCGCGAAAAGACGGTTACCAATCCCGGCGCGACAAATATAACCACGCCCCGGCCGAAAACCGCATACGGACTTCATCCGAACTGTGCCGCGACACGACCCGACATAGGGGCGCCGCACACCCCCTATGCTTTACCGATGAGGTAACGGAGTACCAGTTACTAGAAGGGTTCAAACCCATGAACATAGAATCATACGACGGCACAAGAGATCCCGCAGTATGGATTGAAGACTTTCTTCCCCACATCCACATGGCTCGCGATGACGATCTACACGCCATTAAATACCTCCCCCTCAAACTTAAGGGACCAGCACGGCACTGGCTGAACAGCCTGCCAGAAAATTCTATTGGTAGTTGGGAGGACATGGAGGATGCATTCAGAGACAACTTCCAGGGTACCTATGTTCGGCCCCCAGATGCCGATGAACTTAGACACATAATCCAGCAACCCGGGGAATCGGCCCGACAGCTTTGGACAAGGTTCCTAATAAAAAAAGAACCAGATTGTGGATTGTCCGGATGTAGAAGCCCTCGCGGCCTTCAAACATAGAATCCGAGACGAGTGGCTCGCCCGACACCTCGGCCAAGAAAAACCAAAGTCCATGGCAGCCCTCACCGCACTTATGACCCGTTTTTGTGCGGGAGAAGACAATTGGCTTGCTCGCAGAAGCAATAGCACCGGCGACCCTGGTACCTCTGAAACCAGGGACGGCAATGGCAAGCCACGACACAACAAGCACAAGCATCGAAACAACAATGAAGGAACGCAAGACACGGCGGTTAATGCTGGATTCAGCGGCTCCAAACCCGGTCAACGGAAAAAAGCCATTCAAGGCAAACAGAGATGGCCCATCCAGTCTAGATAGGATACTTGATCAGCCTTGCCGGCTTCATGCCACCCCCAATAAACCCGCCAATCACACCAACAGAAATTGTTCGGTCTTCAAACAAGCCGGTAAGCTTAACGCCGAACACAAGGGAAAGGGGTCGCCAAACGACGACGATGACCAAGACCTTCGTCAGCCGAACACAGGGGGACAGAAGCAATTTCCCCCCGAAGTAAAAACAGTGAATATGATATATGTCACACATACCCCTAGGAGGGAGCACAAACGTGCACTATGGGACGGCTACGCCAAGGAGCCGGTCGCCCCCAAATTTAACCCGTGGTCGGCTTGTCCGATCACCTTCGATCGAAAGGACCACCCAACGAGTATCCATCAGGGAGGTTCGGCAGCCTTGGTCCTCGATCCAATCATCAGCAGATTCCATCTTACGCGAGTCCTCATGGATGGCGGCAGCAGTCTCAATCTACTTTATCAGGACACTGTCCGCGAAATGGGTATTGATCCGTCAACAATCAAACCCACTAGAACTACCTTCAAAGGAGTAATACCTGGAAAAGAGGCCCGATGTACGGGCTCAATCACGCTGGGAGTAGTCTTCGGCTCACCGGACAACTTCCAAAGCGAAGACTAGATCTTCAACATCGTCCCCTTCCGCAGCAGTTATCACGCACTGCTCAGACGAACAACTTTTGCCCACTTCAATGCGGTCCCGCATTATGCATATTTTATG
Organism: Triticum monococcum; assembly: GCA_034509565.1. Lineage (NCBI taxonomy): Eukaryota > Viridiplantae > Streptophyta > Magnoliopsida > Poales > Poaceae > Triticum > Triticum monococcum. Next base: position 567,121,072 of record CM067843.1, on the reverse strand, counting down.
CTCAAGATGCCCGGTCCATGTGGCGTCATTACAATGAATGGAAATAGGGAGCGCTTCCTCCACACTCAGGAGCATACAACGGCCATTGCGGCCGAAGTACATAGCGGCCCTATCAAGCCGCACAGCCCCTCGGCTGTTAGGCCATCGGACATCCCCACGCAGGACCAATCAGTCCTACATATCGGCAGTCCGGCAACTTCAGGGTTGGATTAGCAGCCTAGCCTCCGCCGACCGCCACGTACATCAGCGGAATTCTTACCGCACGTGCACAATTATGCACTCAAAATACCTTGGGCTCCGGCGCAGGCAATATACGGACAGGCCTATACAAAGGTTCGACCTTATACGACCTTGCCCTTTCTTTAATCATCCTTCCTTTTTACCGCAGGTGAATCAACACCTACTCATTCTTCAGACCCACGAGGACTCTTTCCGAGCCTGGTTCCGTATACATGGCCGAAGACCATTCCTTTAAAGAAATATTTCTTATTTGGGCGAAAAGCGGCGCAGACGTGCGGCAGGAAGACCACAACTTTGCTCAAGGACCTGTATAGAGCTTTTCCCTTCGCCCTAGACCCCCAGCATGTAAAATGGCCTTGGTGATTATGGTACCTTCTGTAAGATTACGTTTTGATGTATCAATCAAATTTCAGTGAACCAAAATTCTTATTCGATATCGTTTTTATTCCATCTGTTATGTGGTTCCACGTACACACCTTGGCATAAAACTGTCGGGGGCTCTATAAGGCAACATATGTGTTTCCAAACAAAAGTCTGAACAACTTTTTAGCACAATTCGGCGTCCCGAATTCGACATTATATGCATCGGCTCCGAATCATGTCTTTGATCAATAGTTGGGTTACCCGTCTCATGTGCTTGCTACCTTACGTTCCGTCTGATTGGCTAGGGTAGTAAAGGGAGAACTACTGCGATTGTGTTTCTGGTTCATCCGGTTAAGCACCTCAGTAGAGAAAGCCGAAACCTGACTGTCATGATGCGGCGAGAGCTGGTCAGCCACTCGACGATTCATTACAATCATTAGGAATTTTTCTGTATTACACGAGGGACCATTTCCCGGTCACCTATGTAACGCAACCATATTCGGATCACCGCATACATACCAGGGGCTACATCGTAGACCTACCGTAAAACTCCTACGGCTAAGTGAAAATGTTAAAGCCCTATAGTTCGATTGCCTAGTTCGCCGCACTGACATCTCCGTTACGGACGAAGACGTTGGGTCAAGAGTGATCAGGTGCTAATTCGAACACCCCCGTATTATATGCGAGGGGGCTGAAGCCGATGACTGGAAAACTTTCAGATTATAAAAAAACGGCCACACAGGAGGAAAAAACTTTTAGGAAAAGGTATGACTATAACACAACCTTAGTATATCATAATATTGTTCTCACAATTCCAGTGCATCTATTCGAACATAATGTCCTTCGAGCACTGGCCCTCTATCAATCATGCGCCCTCTAGGACGTCCTCCAAATAATGGTCTGACGTGCGGTGGTCCTTGCCATCGGGCAGGCCCTTAGCCGCAACATTGGTGCCCTTCATATTTGCATAGTACATCTTGACGCGGGCGAAGGCCATCCGAGCACCTTCTATGCACGTCAACCGGTTGACGGCGTCAATACGCGGCACTGCATCGACAAGTCGTTGCACCAAACTGAAATAGCTGTTTGGAATGGGTTCAGCCGGCCATAGCCGGACCATGACGTCCTTCATGGCAGCTCCGAACATCTTGTGGAGCTCGGCCCACTGTGCCATCTGTTCGTTCAGCAACGCTTGACGCCGTGGCACGGTGAATTGTGACCAGAAAAGCTTCTCCACAGAACGTCCTTCCCGTGCTTGGAAGAACTGCGCCACATCGGAGAAACTCTTCGGCAGGTCCAAGAACGCGTCTGGAGAACTCCACAATTGATTAAGCAGAGCATACTTCGGGTCACCGAATTTAGTCTGTAAAAGAAAGGGCTTACCGGCCGCTATCTCCCTAGCTTGCCGAATCTCCTCCCGAGCCGCTCTAGAATCGGACCGTGCTTCTCTCACCTCTTGTAAGGCCTTGTCGAGTTCGGTGGTCTTGGCTTTGTTATCCTCCTTGAGTGATTTGCATTTGCCAGTGGCATCCTCTAGCTCTCACTCCATGACAGATATTCTCTCCTCACACTAGCATCGAGTGGCTTGTTCGGCCTTTAAATCAGCACCGCCTTCTGGATAGCCGCATTACTCACTCTGGCCTGCTCCTTGGCCTGGGCAAGCTCGACTCGCAGGGTCTCAACCGCGGTAGCACTATCTACAGTCATGCATATCACATTGTATAGTTTTCAGCTTCGTGCTCATACTATTATACATGCGTAAGCAGGCGGTCCCAAAACATACCTTGTGCCTCGTTGAGCCTCCTGTTAATATGGGTAATGTCTTCATCAGCTAATTCAAGTTTCTGCTTTAAATCTGCAACTTCCGCGGCTTGGGCAGTTGCCTTTGACATAACAGCCTATTTGCAAATTAATCATGTTACTTCTTGAGCAAATCCTTTTCGATCCTCTGATCGCCTCCCTGTGGAAGCCGACCAGAGTCTCAGGGGCTACTATCTACACACAGGCGCATTTTTGCATCAAAAGAGCAGTTATTACATTGCATACCTCGAAGCCTCTCAGCAGACTCGTGAAGGCTTCATTCAATCCGCTTCTCACAGATAGAATCCTCTCAACTACCGTACCCAATAAGGTACGATGTTCCTCTACGATGGATGCACTTTGCACTGTGCCCATCAGTGTATCCGGCACCTCCGGATTCCCGGAGGCTGCTGCGGGAGTGCAAACTCCCTCCGAAAGGGTACACTTACTCGTCCCTAGAGTCATCTCCGGCTGTAAACCGGATAGTTCTAGGCCCGTATTGTTGGTCCCCGCGGGGGCTGCCTCCACTGGACCCTTGACGGTGGAAATATCACCTTCGGGTGCTGTCTCCTCTGTCCCCCACGCTATTAGATGGTCAGGGGAGATCCTCCAGGATGACACCTCGAAGTCATCCACCCTTAAGGGCGGTGAAGCTTGTGGAGGCGTCTCGCTTTCCATCATCTCCGGAGGCAAGTCCCTTGATTTGGAGGACTATGGAGGTAGATAACGAGCTGGACTACGAACATATGGTTTAAATGTTACCCTTGCAAAACCAAAAAGAATGGGATATGTCTAGAGCATCCTTGTTCACTTACGATTTGGCAAAGGTATTGTCCCTAAAAAGGAGCTTTGCATCAACAACGTCCTCCGAACCCGAACCATCTGACAGAGATGTATTCCCTCTCTTAGGCACCTCCACCTCCAAGCCTTCGGGGGCAGTCCTTTTCTTCCCGTGGGGGGAAGGGATATCCCTTTCTTCTTCTTCCCCTTTGTCTTCATCTTTGGAAGAGGGAGCTTTAGCCTCCCCGGACATAGCATCCAGTACACCTTTAGAGCGGAGGCCACCTTCAGCCCTCTTGCTCTTCTTCTTGTCCTCCCTCGCTGGCATTTGATACGGCGCCGAGGCCAGCATCCTCATTAACACAAGATCAGTTGAGTCTTCGGGAAGTGGAGCCGAACACCTGATTCGCTCCGCCTTCTTTATCCAGCCCTGGTTGAAGATAGGTTTCTCAGTACATCTCTATGGGATAATTAACCGAATTGCGTTCAGGAGTTGGGTACTTACCAGGTATCCGAATGATTGCAGTTGAGGCCACTGCTTTCGAGCCTTGAAGAATAGTTTCCACATACCTCTGTGTGCTGTGTTGAATAATTGCTGAAGGGTCCGCGGCCCTTCTGGGTTGAACTCTAGCATGCGGAGAGGCTGTCGTTGACACAGGAGAACCCGGTGAACTAGCATCACCTGGATCACGTTAATGAGGCCGGCGTCCTTTTCGAGGATGCTCTGGATACGGCTTTGCAGCGTGTGCACTTCATCAATTGATCCCCAGTCAAGCCCCTTATTAATCCACGATGCGAGTTGCAATGGAGGGTCGGAACGCAGGCGTGGCTGCCCATTTGGTACCATGAGGTTCGGTGATGTAAAACCACTCCTGTTGCCATAAGTTGGGGGTTTCCAGGAAGGTGCCCTTCGGCCAGACAGAATTGGCAAGCTTTCTCACCATAGCGCCGCCGCACTCCGCCTGCTCCTCGTCGACTATCTTCGGCTTCACACTGAAGGTCTTGAGCCATAGGCCGAAGTGTGGGGGGATGCGGAGAAAGGCTTCACACGTAATGATGAACGCCGAGATGTGAAGAAAGGAGTCCGGGGCTAGGTCGTGAAAATCTAGCCCATAATAGAACATAAGGCCGCGAACAAAGGGGTGGAGAGAGAACCCTAGCCCGCGGATGAAGTGAGAGATGAACACAACCCTCTCGCCAGGTCTTGGTGTGGGGATAACCCACCACTTTGCAGGAAGCCTGTGGGGGATTTCCATAGTCAGGTACCTCGCCTCCCGGAGCTTCGCGATATCTTCCTCGATGACCGAGGAGGCCGTCCACCTGCTTGGGGAGCTAGATTTGGACATGACTAGAAGGCTTGGTAGAAATGAAAGAAATTGAGACCTGGGCGCTGGAGCTTGGGGCTGGAAAGGTTGAGGAAGTGGTAGGCTTGGGGGAGAAAGGTGGGTTTGTATCCCTTTATAAAGGCTATGAATATCGAATGCCTCCTCACGGACCTTAAAGTTCACCTATTCCCAGGGGATCGTGCAAACGACACGGTTGGATTACCCACGCCCATATTGATAAGAATCCCGTGATAAGCGGGCACGATCTCTGCTTTGACCAGATGTGCCAATAAAGACCGTATCTTGTAACGTGGAGCGAGAGGTTGAAAGACGCTTCAAAATAATAATCAGGCAGAGGACATAACGTCTCACCTCGAAAGCCGTTAGTAGATGGGACTTGTTAAATATTATATCCTGTTGTGGTTCTATGTGGTGTCTGTTTTGCAGAGCCGGACACGTTCTCTGTTCAAGGACTACTTTGAAGTATTCGGAGGAGGAACCCACCTTGCAATGCCGAAGACAATCTGCACGCCGGGCACATCGTCATTGAAGCCTGGTTCAAGGGCTACTGAGGGAGTCCTGGATTAAGGGGTCCTTGAGCGTCCAGGCTATGGGACGTGGGCTGGACTAATGGGCCATGAAGATACAAGACAGAAGACTTCCTCCTGTGTCTGGATGGGACTCTCCTAGGCATGGAAGGCAAGCTTAGCATGCGGATATGAATATTCCTTTCTCTGTAAACCGACTCTATACAACCCTAGCCCCCTCCGGTATCTATATAAACCGGAGGGTTTAGTCCGTAGAGGCAATCATAATCATATAGGCTAGACAATTAGGGTTTAGCCATTACGATCTCGTGGTAGATCAACTCTTGTAACCCCTATACTCATCAAAGTCAATCAAGCAGGACGTAGGGTATTACCTCCATCAAGAGGGCCCAAACCTGGGTAAAACGTCGTGTCCCTTGTCTCCTGTTACCATCAATCCTTAGACGCATAGTTCGGGACCCCCTGCCGACGATCTGCCAGTTTTGACACCGACAGGGGGGTGGGGGTGTGTTTGAGGAAATGACGCGGGTACTGAAAATTTTACTAAGCGGGAGTCAAACGCGGGAGTGAAATGCGAGGGCTATTGAAAATTTTGATGATGGTGCACTGCACACGGTCCGGAGATAACAACCGTGTGTTATGAAACATAAAAACCTTCGAGGCGGGCAGATATTTTCGAGGGATGCAGGCGGCATTGGGAACAAGAAACATCACACACTGTGGAAACACAATAACCGTGTGTTATCAAACAGAAAATAGCTATAGGCGGGTAGATATTTTTGAGAGGGGAAGCCTCGTGGAGCCCAATGCACATGGTTAGTTTGAGTGAACCGTGTCTGTTGCGTCATCCGACTTGTCTAATGTTCATAAATTTGGCGATAAATGACACGGGAGAGGGTCAGAACATGAACACACTAGCTTGTGGACCAAATTTATGTATGAAAAGGGTGGTTTAATTTTCAAATACCAAATGCAACTTTGATGTGACACCTATCTTGCAAAGAGCACGGTATTGCTTGCCCCCACCCCCCTCGTGTCGGCATGAAGGGAATCCTAAGCTATGAATGCATGCTCCCCCAGCCGAGGTTCACCTAGCAAAGTGCGAAGTAGCTAGCAGCCCCCCCTCCCTCGTGTCGGCACGAAGGGAATCCTAAGCTATGAATGCATGCCCCTCCTTCCCCCAACCGAGGTTCACCTAGCAGAGTGCGAAGTAGCTAGCAGCCCCCCTCGTGTCGGCACGAAGGGAATCCTAAGCTATGAATGCATGCCCCCCCAATCAAGGTTCACCTAGCAAAGTGCGAAGTAGCACCCCCACACACACACACTTTCGGTCGTTGGGCCAGAGAGGCATATCTCACCAATATGGATCGTAAAACGGACCAAGAATAGTCCACCTTGGTCGTACAACCTCTCTCTTGTTGTTCGTCAAAGTGATGGTCGTCCATGCGACCCCGAAGATGGGCTAGCTCGCCAACAATCACGCAAGTAGCTAGTCCCCGAAGACAACCACTGCATGCGTGTGGCCCAAACATATGTATCGAGTGGTGTGTTTTTGAGTACACAATGGAACAACTTTGATGTGGCACCATGATTTCGAACTAGAAATCCCCACACTGAGTGAGGGTTAGGTTGACGATGCATATGTATGTTACACCACACTTCAAGCCAACGACGGGGATTCACGCATGCGTGCATAGTATAAGCGCTCAAACTGAATTAGGCCTGAATCTCACCATGACCTATACTATGATAACACGAACCAAATAAAGAATCCGCCATGGTAACCTATCTTGTTGTCAGTGAAGGTGATCATGGATGTCCATAGGCTTGTCACCTATAACCACGCGAGGGAGTGTACCGTTCGAAGGCAACCACTACATGCATATGTATTGAGGTGATGCGTGCATGCATGTTTGAATACCATTTCACAACATTGATGTGGCGCGTGTGTCAAAAATCGTACACTCCCCGCATAGAGCGAGATCGGTTCATGACGTGTCATTGTACTAGCCACTTCGACTCGATGGGAGGGATTCATGCGTACACATGCATGTGTGTGTGCTCAAACTGTATCATGCATGTCATCCCAGAGCATGACCTATATATATACTGTACTACAAGCAAAAAAAATAATCCCCTCCTAAGTCAAATTAACCTCTCTCATTGTCAGGCAAAAAGTAGTGATGGACCAAGCGGGCCCACAGATGGAAAGCATCGATATCGCTGATAACCGCTTGAGTGGGTGCGAGAGGACAACCACCATAGCTTTGCATGTGGGCCAAACATATATATGTTGAATACCAAAAATGCACAACTTTGATGTGCCACATGCCTCAAAAACCGTAAACCATGCACCCACACAGAGCGAGGTTCATGAAGCATACTACATATGACGGTCCCCTTCCCCCCTCTTCGATGCATACTATATGCTCCTACCGTAAAATGTACAACCCAAAAGAATTCTCATTGATGGTGAAATTAATTAACCTCTCCCGGTGTAGGTCAAAGTGATGCATGCATGCATCGACGATGGCCTCATGGGCCCACAGATGGAAGCATCACATGTGAGTGTCCTAGCTAGGATAACCACCGCGCGCATGCATGTGGCCCAAAGAGGTGTTGTGTGATGTTTGAGTAGCCAATTTCACAATTTTAATGTGGCACGTGCCTCGAAAACTGAAAAGTCCCGACACTGAGTGAGGTGTACTTGTTCACGGACGCGTACGTATACTATATATGCTAGTACGCTCCCACCTCTTTGACGTGTACTATATACCACCATAACACAAACAAAAAAGATTCTACCTTGCTGGTCAAATTAACCTCACTACCGGCTGTTCGGCAAAGTGATGGACGACGACCTCGCGGGCCCACAGAAAGCTTCACACGCGAGTATCGAGTGTCGTGTAGGACGACCATCGACTGCATGTGGCCAAAACATGTATGTATGAAAGGGTTGGGTAATGTTTTAAATAACGAATTCACGACTCTAATGTGGCACCGGTCTGCCTAACAAAACGGCCAACCCACACGGTGGCTCACAACTCATAGTGCACTGCGAGCCACACGCCACCCCCAGACGCACACACCCACACACACACCGCGAATCCACCGCAACTACAATGCATGTTAAATTAATTATCCCGCAGTGAACATATGTTACCAAAGGATGGACGTTTTAATTTCGAAAAAAAGATCATTAAGACATTTTAGTACATTAATTGATTGATTTTCTACGCGTATAATGTGCAAAAATCAAATTTGAGCTACATGCACACGTGACAGTGCACCTAATGGATTGCAAAAACACATGTGTCTCACTCGGTGCATGTTTACTCCTCATGCAACAAATTTTAAACATTGAGAATCTTGATTTTTAAATTCTAGTACATCCAAAACTTATTTGAAGTTCATGAAACTTATTGTGTTGTCATGGACACCAATACAAAGTGGCATTGTACTTTTTTGTCAAATTTGAGACCAGTTTTGATGTAATCTTTATCTAATTACAAACAGGAGATTATTAATAATTGGGAACCAATATCTCAAACGGATTATTTATTCAAACCGTGAGCGCTAGACCAAGAATGGATATGTGCCATGCTTCAGTTAAGCAATAAAGCGGCAGCATTAATCATCCAAATAGAAAAACAATATATGTGCCGCCGCGCGACCCGTGTGTCGTGCAAGCAGATGTGAGTTGACGGGATGCATGCGAGCAGTCCGCCGTGCAGGCCGACTGGGACGCATGCGTGCAGGTGTGTGAATTGACGAAGGCGTGCTCACTGCGCAGTGTCATCAGGAGGCGTGCGAGTAGCTGCGTGAAACGACGGTAGGAATGCCAGCAGTCAGGTGCGTAGGCTCACTAGGAGGCGAGCCGTAGGTTTGACTGCCGCCCGGCTCTCTCCGACAACCCCCACTACTCCATATTAATGATGTGCCCGAGCAGCCGCACCCTCCATCCTTGCCACACACACAATCCTCTCTCTCTGCTTGCATCCTCGATGCCGCTCTCAGTCCTCAAAGCCGTCAGTGTATGAGGATGCCGCCGAAGCGCCCCATCGGAGGGAGTGGCGACGCCGGGGCTGCTAAAGCACCGGAGCATGACATGGAGATGGAGACAGAGGTTGCCGTCACCACCGGCGACTTATCGCCGCACCCTGATGTCATCGACGGTGTCGAGCTTCCACAGCTGGAGGCGGAGTTCCACACTAACTCTGGTGACGACTCCGGCGACGACTGCGACGACCACTCCGGCGACGACTCCGACGACAATGGATAGCTGGTTAGTCATCTATACCCATTTATGTGTCAAATAGATCATAGGGTTTCTCTGGTTACTCCCGCCTCCCCCTTTTTGGAACATAAATCCTATGGTTATGTTCTCCCAATCCATGAAATCTGAGTAAGTTTCATTAGATCCGTGTAGTGTTGATTGTTTGAATGGTATAAGTGATAAGTGATTAGTTGTTTCATCTGTGCAAATGATTTCTACTAGTAATTCAACTAGGGTTAGTGTTCGTGCTAATAATTCCTAGCCATGACTTGACAATTGATTTTGAATGACCTACATATGTTTGTGCCATTATTTTCTTCAAGATTTGTCTGTACATAGACGACTGTTCTTAATAATCGAACCATAATCTCTGGATATGTATAAATAAATAGCCATGAATTCCTAATCCTACTTCACGGCATGTAAACATTCATTTGATGCCAAATTTGTTTTACTATTTGTATAGGTGTTGTCTGACAATGTGGATAGCAAGGATGAAGATGACCAGAGGAGGTACAAGAGGCAAATCCCGAGGAGCTTTATGCGGGAATGCCCATTTATGCGGGAATGCCCGTATTAGGACCTAGAACGGAGACTATCGATGCCCATTTTGCAACCACAAGCTTCATGACACATATCTAAGTGTTCTGGCGCATGAAAGAAGGACGGGCTGTTGGCTCCTTCAAGCAGAAGTATTCTCGTAGGGTGGCGCATGACGCGTATGCCGAGTACCTGGAGAAGCTTCAGGATCGTGTCGGCATGTGAGATGAGATGTGGGACCGAACTATATATGTACGCTTGAGTATGCTTAATGACGGTTGAACTATGCTTGTGTATGTGTACGCTTATTATCTATGTCTGAGTATGTTTAATCTATGTTTACTTATGTCTAACCGAGGGATATGGATGCAATCAGTTCGGTTGATGGAATCTACCTCCTTGGTTTATTGGTCCCCTATGTAATTCGTGTTAAATTTTTACCAAAAGTTTAACTAACAAAATGTTAGTGCAGGTCAGCAAAAATTATATTGTTGGATGGGTATTTGAGCATAGTGTTCAATGATATAATTTTTGGTGACATGCATAAATATTTCCTAGTTAAATATTTGGTCAAAATTTGGCAAAAATTACAAAGGGGACCAATAAACCAGGACGGAGGTAGTACTTCAATCACACACGGTTCCCTAAATTGGAACCATGTGCAATGACTTTCATTTTTCCTGTTGCGTCAATCACACACAGTTGGCTCTAGCAAACCGTGGCCTCCAAAATTCTTTGTGGGACAGAAAACCCTCACCACCCAATTGAAAAAAGAAAAAACGAAAACCCTCACCATCCCCACGTCATAAAAACCCTCACCCCGCCCGCCACCCCCTCCGGTCCCCATTCACACCTGCACAAGCTCCTCCGTGTCTATACATGGCACCGCCTATCGTGGTGGTAACCACTTAACTCGACGCTTGCCGCCGCCGCCAAGCTGCCGGCAAAGCCCACCACATTCCGCCACTTCCGCTTGCCCCCGCCTATCGCCATCGACTTTTCTCGATGCTATTGTGGTCGACCCAGCTTCGCTCGGTTGGGGAATCTGTCGTACTGAGGGTTCTTTCTCATGGACAACAAGGTAACTAATTTAATGAGATATTATCCTATCTCTTATCCCAGTTCATCTGCCTCCTTTAATCACCCGGCCGAAATCACCGTGAATTCATTTTTATTCGAGCTAATTTGAGGGTTTTCTTCCGTTCATAGAGTGTACTATGCGCAGACACATTAGGAGCTTGCGGCCTCCGCTAGACATTCCATCTCACCGTACCAGATGACTTGAGGATGCGCGCGGTATGTTCAATCTCACCCTAAATCGGCTGGCATGGCCTACTTTCCTGAACATATTCTAAATATTACTACATTTGGATAAAAGGTGACACATGCACCATATACATCAAAGGGGATTTTCCCCTCTTCTTTCTATATTAGGAAAATTAATGATGTTTTGTTCTTTCGATTACTCTCATATTTCCATGACATCATGTTTACCCTATCTATTTAATTATAGATTTTTTTCCTTCGATTTTGACTGCTATACAATTCTTTCAATTTTGGCCAATATTTGCATGTTACGATATTTTCTTTAACAATCCTACCACTTTCTGCAGCGCGTCCCATGCTATGCAACAGAATCTGTAGTGCCCAATCTTTCCCTTTACATAAATCAAGACTGCAAGGATGTCATACTGCACACAAACCATGGATTTACAATCGTTGCTACTGTAAGACTTGATGAACATGGTGACTCCTATTTTGGCACTGGTTTTTGGAAAGAAATTTCTAAGTTTTATGAACTAAAAGCTGGCACTAGAATTGCACTGCACATAAAAGGGCCTGGTCATGAGATATATGGTAACTTCCCCGATGATATCATCCGTCCAGACTTTGTTCGAAGTAAGTTTTCTTTTCAACTATCTACATGTTGACTTACCCAGCAATATCAGATGAATTGTGTAGTATTTAAGCAACCAAATATTATTCCCGTCTCTTACTATATTCCTACCTAATAACTTCTAGTTACCAATACACATTTCTATTGCCCTGTTTTAACTAAATATTCCCTGTACTCCCATTTCTATCAGAAAGCACCGCTGACAAGGAGAGACTTGAGGTGGAGAGTGGGGCTGCCAACAAGCGGAGGCAGGGCAAGAGAGAACCGCAAGCGACCCCAGCAGGCCTAGACTTCATCAGCAGCCTCCCCGATGATATGTTGACAGTCATCATCTCCCTCCTCCCAATCAAATATGGGGCGCGGACAACCGTCTTTTCCCGGCGATGGCGCCTCCTATGGAATCCAGCCCTCTTGACCTCATCGACACCCACGAGATCTTCCATGGCTATCGCAAAAGCTTGGATGCGTTCTCCAAGATCCTCAGCAGTCACCTTGGTCCAACTAGAGGCCTTAGAATGGGCAAGTTCCGTTCCAACGGAAAGGACCAAGCCAAGCTTAACGACTGGTTCTGATCCCCCGCCCTAGATCAGCTCGAGGAGCTAACTTTTGATGATGGGCATATGCGGTCGCTGCCAACATCGGCACTCCGGCTCACGCCCACGCTGCGCGTCACCAAGTTCAGGAACTGCCACCCCCCCCCATAATGACGCGCCCGCTCTTATTCTACCAGGACTGAAGCACCTCAAGCTCGTCATCGTCTGCCTCTCAAACGGTGACATCTAGCGCCTGCTCCGTGGTTGTACTGCACTCGAGTACCTTTGTCTTTAGGCGATCAATGGGTTGAGTAACTTCCACATCACCTCCATGACTCTCTGGACTATTCATGTGTGTTGTTGGTGCGGCAGGAAGACATCACAACATGTGTACCACGGTATGGTCATTGAGGACACACCTGCACTTGAGAGATTACTTGTAGTTGATCAAGAAGGTCCAACAAGAATCAATGTCATTTCTACACCGAAATTGAGAGTAGTGGGCTACTCATTTGACAAATACTCCGAACTTGTTACTGGATCCACACCCGTTCAGGTACAACAGCCACCTTCTACCTCTCCTTCTACAATTTAACATTATTTCTAATTTTGAAGATGTTTGTTCGTCTGTCATTCAGAAAATGATTCCGACAAGCTTGACCCCGAAACTACGCATAGTGAAGTTCTTGGCACTAGAATCTATCGGCTCCGACCTAGAGCAAGTTGTCTGTTTCCTGAGATGCTTTTTGCGCCTGGAGAAGCTATATATCGAGGTGATGTTCGTTTCCTGTTAAATGTTAACCATAAGGGAGTTCAATTTGTGACACCTTTTTCCAAGTTTACAATGACAATGTACTACAATTTCTGAAGGATTCTTTTGGCGGATTTCAGTACATACATGCCCCCCCATATTGGTTGCTTGATCCATATGGTTACAATCAATAAGCATTTCTGCTTTGGATTCATCTTTACTAGTTTTCTTAGGGAACTTTTCATCCACTCCAACCTCTTGTGAAGAAGGCTACATTTTTCTAGAATGTAATCAAATGCCCATGTTAATCATGTCAGATCGAAGATGGCATGTTAGTGCACTTTACAAATCCTGCAAACCAAATAGGCATGTCGTAATATTCAAAATTGCATGTAGGCACTATGTAGCAACCAGACCTCAAACGGTCAAATCTCTGTGCTCAAGTGTCATCCCTGGATCAGTAATGCTGACACCACACAGTACTTGAAGGATTTATAACAGAGTAGCAATCACACACTTATTATATCGAGTGTCTCAATAGAGAACTTATTACAATAAATATGGCTTAAGGCCATCTAATAATGATAACAGTGGAAGGCTTAGAAGATAAGTGAGACCATCAACTCCAACGGCATCACTGAGTATAGAACCACGACCTAAAACTCCTTAATCGTCGTCTGAAAAGTCTGCAACATTAACGTTGCAGCCCGAAACGGGTCAGCACATGGAATATGCTGGCAAGGTAACACATAGAGAGTAATGGAATGAAACAACTATTCTATATGCATATTTGGCTGGTGGAAAGCTCTATGGTTACAGTTTTGCGTAAAGCCAATTTTCCCTACTGCAAAGGAATAAATTTTATTTAACTATCATGGTAGTTGTTAAACATTGAGAACGGTTGACAGCATTCTCAATCCCAATTAAGCATCATCATTAAACAAAACCCAACAAAATTAAATTTTAGAGTAACATGTTGAGATTCACATGATAATCCAAGTACTAGATACTCAAGTTGTCCATAACCGGGGACACGGCTAACCATGATTAGTTTATACACTCTGCAGAGGTTTTCGCACTTTTCCCACAAGACTCGATCGCCTCCGTTTGGTTTCTCGCACTATATGGTGTTTGAGAAGACGGATGACCGAGACACAGTCTTTCAGAAGCGCTAGCACCTTACGATGGATAGACTGTTACACCTACTTTCCCCTACATCTGCTAGTCTACCCTGTAAGAGTTCGCATGACTTAATCAACTATGCTAGAGCCCATAATAGCTTGTGGCTGCACACGGAAGTTTCTAGTTAAAAAAATCTCATGATCCCTTTGGGCCTGGGTGGCGGTCCATAAAGAAAAACAGGCAATCCTGGAATACCCAGGTACCTCAATCCACCCAGATGTGTGTTTAAGTTGCCACCTTAGATAAACCATTAATTAACAAACTCACATCTGTCATGGATATCACTCACCCAATCCACGTCTACTAGCATAGCATGGCATAATAGGCAAACGTAGAAGTAACTAAGGCCATCTAATAATGATAACAGTGGAAGGCTTAGAAGATAAGTGAGACCATCAACTCCAACGGCATCACTGAGTATAGAACCACGACCTAAAACTCCTTAATCGTCGTCTGAAAAGTCTGCAACATTAACGTTGCAGCCCGAAACGGGTCAGCACATGGAATATGCTGGCAAGGTAACACATAGAGAGTAATGGAATGAAACAACTATTCTATATGCATATTTGGCTGGTGGAAAGCTCTATGGTTACAGTTTTGCGTAAAGCCAATTTTCCCTACTGCAAAGGAATAAATTTTATTTAACTATCATGGTAGTTGTTAAACATTGAGAACGGTTGACAGCATTCTCAATCCCAATTAAGCATCATCATTAAACAAAACCCAACAAAATTAAATTTTAGAGTAACATGTTGAGATTCACATGATAATCCAAGTACTAGATACTCAAGTTGTCCATAACCGGGGACACGGCTAACCATGATTAGTTTATACACTCTGCAGAGGTTTTCGCACTTTTCCCACAAGACTCGATCGCCTCCGTTTGGTTTCTCGCACTATATGGTGTTTGAGAAGACGGATGACCGAGACACAGTCTTTCAGAAGCGCTAGCACCTTACGATGGATAGACTGTTACACCTACTTTCCCCTACATCTGCTAGTCTACCCTGTAAGAGTTCGCATGACTTAATCAACTATGCTAGAGCCCATAATAGCTTGTGGCTGCACACGGAAGTTTCTAGTTAAAAAAATCTCATGATCCCTTTGGGCCTGGGTGGCGGTCCATAAAGAAAAACAGGCAATCCTGGAATACCCAGGTACCTCAATCCACCCAGATGTGTGTTTAAGTTGCCACCTTAGATAAACCATTAATTAACAAACTCACATCTGTCATGGATATCACTCACCCAATCCACGTCTACTAGCATAGCATGGCATAATAGGCAAACGTAGAAGTAACTCCCAAAGGTTTGATAATATAACAGGTAATAGGTACTACCTCAACTACTTCCCATCCCACAATTTAATTAGATCCTAATCATGCAATGTTTGAGAATTGATCTAATGCAATAAAACTGGGTAGTAGGAGGTATGATCAAAGTGTTACTTGCCTTGCTGATGATCCGCGAAACCTAGAGATTCGAAGTAACAGGCGGCGCACTCCGGGTATTCTATCGTAGACAAACAAACAAGCATACAATAAGTATTCATCTAATGCACAGGTAAAACTCAAATAAGAGATCTAACCAGAAAGTTCAACTTAAGAACTCTGGTTTGCCAAAAAAACCAAATCAAACGAAGCAACCAAAGTCAAACGGCAAAAGAAACATGCTTCATTTACTATTCTGGATTTAGGGCAATTTTTACAGTGGCAAAAACTTGTTTAAGTTGGTTAAACGAATAGACGGTTTTGAGACGAAACTCCAGGCGCTTGAATCGCCTGATTCCGATAAACGAGCGAAAAGTTATACACTAACAAAAATCGGATCAGAAATCGCGATCAGAAAAATCACGAATTTAATCCGAAAAAAGAAAAACGACGAATGTCGTGGTTCTAAGTCTGACAGTGAGGCAGGGGGGTATGTATGAAGAGGCTAGACCTTAGCTATTGGGAAGTTGTAAGCACGCAAGGTTTACGAGTTCAGGCCCTTCTCTGAGG
The DNA here is from genome assembly GCA_034509565.1 of Triticum monococcum. Taxonomy (NCBI): domain Eukaryota; kingdom Viridiplantae; phylum Streptophyta; class Magnoliopsida; order Poales; family Poaceae; genus Triticum; species Triticum monococcum. Next base: position 567,104,838 of record CM067843.1, on the reverse strand, counting down.
AAGTAACAGCCCTACGTCTCGGTGCCCGGAGGCGGTCGATTGGATTATGCGTGAGTAAGATGACAGGGGTGCGAACCCTTCATACTGAGGAGGGGGTGGCTTATATAGAGTTCGCCAGCCCTCTCCTGCCCTCAGTAATGCAGGGTTTAAGGTACATTTAAGGTGGGCGTTACTGATAACGTCCCTAATAAAGCGTCATGATGATCATGAAGACTACTTAATAGCTGACCGTTTGCCTGGGAGTGATTTGAGGTCTCCTGGCGGTCGAGTGGTTGGCTTGTTGGTCGAGTGACAGCTTCTTAGTCGAGTGTCTTGGCCCCGTCGAGTGGGACACCTTCGAGTCGATTGAAAGGTGACTTCCTCTAAGGATGTCCTATGGTAGGGCTCTTAGGACGGGTCCGTGCCCCTACCGTAGGTGCATGCCTTCATCATTAGCCCCCGAACGGATCGAGGCTGGAGTGAGAAAAAGGGTTTGGGACCTTTCCAACCGACCCTTCGGGTTATTATAGGTGCTTTGTTCTGGGTCGACTGTCATGGATGACGTTATTAACCTCTTTCAGTCGCCTTGATCCGTTCCAGGCCTTTCGTCGAATGGATTCTTTCACCTGCGAGGCATCGGGCGCCGGTGTGCACAGGATTTCCGTTTTGCCAAGTTGTTCTGCACCCGGCGGAGATCGCGGGATTCGGATTTTTTGGGAAGCGCGCGGGACGGGGGCGGCCGCAGTAATCGGGAGCGACAGTGCGAAGGCTCCTCGATCCCCGCGCCGCCTTTTTCGCCACGTACAACGCGCGCGCCTGCCACGGGATTTGACTGGATAGCTCGGGCCTACCTGTCAGCCACTCGGGAGTGGCCCCTTATAAATAGTTGGCCCGGAGCCTCTCTTCAGTACGCGTGCTCATCTCTTCTGCTCCTCTCTCTGTCTCTCCATCGCCTCCTCCGCTTCCTTCGCTCTCGCCCCGCCACCACAAAAACCAGCCTGAGACCTTGCCGGCGACGATGGTGAAGGGCAAGACGACCGCCCTGGAGCGCGCAAAGAAGGAGGTGGCGGCCGGGAAGGGGAAGAAGTCTGCGCGCGGGGGCTCTTCTTCTCGGACGGCCCTGCCCAAGGGGTGGATCCAGGGCGACTGGATGCCCTCGGTGCTTCGTCAGGAGGACCTCGACGACATGGTCGAGGGAGGAGTCATCCTCCATAAGGCGGCGCATCTTCCGGGGAGAGAAATCGAGCCCCAGCCACGTGACGGTGAGCGCGTCCTCCTGGCGACTCACATTGACCGTGGTTTCTCCTTGCCGCCCCACCCTTTTTTCCGCAATTTCCTGAATTTCTTCGGGGCGCAGCTCCACCACTTCACTCCGAACTCCATAGTCTATCTCGTCGCTTTTATTTCTATGTGCGAGGCGTTCCTGGGGTGCCGCCCACACTGGGAACTTTTCAAGCATATCTTCACCGTTCGCTCTCAGTCGGTGAAGAAGGCTAAGTCGAGTGACGAGAGGACACAGGTGATCCAGCTGTGCAGGGGCTTGGCGATCCAGACAAGGGGGAAAAGTTGTTTTCCCTCCATCACTTTCCGGAGTCGGTTCGAGGGTGGCACGCGACTTGGTTCTACTGCCAGGATCAAGTGACCCCGGGGCAGTCGACTGGACTCCCACCCTTCACCCTCGACCGAGCTGAAAAGCCGGCTTCTCTGAAGCTGACGGCCGAAGAAAAGGCCCAGGTCAAGATACTGGCGGGTCGAGTGGTCGAACTTGTCCGTGAGGGCGTGACGGGGATGGACCTGCTCGAAGTCTTCCTCAGGAGGAGAATCCAACCCCTCCAATCTCGGGATCACCCGATGTGGTTGTACTCCAGCCTCGAGGACTCCACTCGGGTCCACCCAGAGGAGGTCACCGATGAGATGTTGGAGGGGTGGCTGTCAAGCATTACAGGGAACAAAGACAACCCCCGAGGAGCCAGGAGGGTCGTTCCACTCGACAGCTCTTATGAGGTCGACCAGGTGTGTCTTTGCGTTTTCGACTGAAATCTTGCTTTCTGCACTGGTCTTCTTTTGAGCGAGTCGACTGACTTTCCATTTTGCCTGCTGTCTTTTAGGCGACCACTGAGATGTATTCGACGCCCAACGGGGCGCAGGGGTCGACTGAGGAAGGTGAGGGGAGCGGAGGTGAGAGCGGGGACGACCAGGGCGAGTGGGAGTCAGACGGCGAAGGAGAGGAAGGCGACGACATCTTCTCCAGCGAGGAGGAGGAGGAGGAAGAAGCCGAACCTCCCCGCCCAGAGAGACGATCCAAGCTCGTGCACGACTCGGCGCAGGGACGTGGTCAGGCGACTGCCTCCGTCGGGCCATCGTCGAAACGCCCTCGGACCTCTTCTCCGACACCGACTGGGAAGGTTCCCAAGCAACCGCGCACGACGCAGTCCAAGCCGCCCAAGACTCTGCCGAAGATGAAGATAACTGTCCCTATCATCTCCGGGTAACAAGCTTTGACTTCTTTCGTCGGTTGGAGGACAGATCCTGAGTCGACTCATTATGCTGAACTGGTTGATTCTTCGAAATTTGCAGTGCTGCCACCTCCGAGGTCTCAGCCAAGGATGACGACCAAGAGATGGGGGACGCTGCAACCTCCAACCATGGTACGATCATCGACATTTTGTTTTTGAGTTGACTTGGTCATTTCTTGCAATTCTTGTTGATTGAAAGTTCTTCCTGCAGCTCCTCCTCAAGTTATCGACCTCCCGGATGACGATGACAATGAGCCGCTGAGGATAGGGAGGACCAGGAGGCCGTCGACTGACAGGGCTCCCCAGCCTGCTCTAGCGCCTGAGGCCGCGGCACGGGACGGCGGCGATGCCCCTCGGGCCTCTGTGTCCTTCGCCAATCCCCTGTCGAGTGCGCGGCCTTCGGCGTCGGCTGCCAATCCGACTGCCAATCCTCCGTCGAGTGCGCAGCCGTCGGCGTCGACTGCCGATCCGACTTCACTCTTTGTCGCATACTCTGCCCCTAAAGACGAAGTGGCCGCTGCGAAGGAGGCCATACACCAGGCAGGGGTCATGATGGAGCAGGTGAAGAGGGCTCGGGAGGCCAGCCAGGTGGCTTACGACGCAAGTTCGGCGCTTCAGAGTAACGTCCAGGTCAGTTGACTTGATGTTTGTTTGTTTGAAGAGTCTTTCTCTCTCTTTCTCTTCCTTTTTTGAAGATCTTTGTATCTGTACTTGTACACCCACTGGGTGTGTTTTCTCTTTGGTCGAACCAGTGGGGGCACGCTGAGTGCACCCACTTGGTGTAGTCCCCGAGACTACGGTGGACTGCTGGCAGTCGACTGTAGTCTGTATATTGTGTTTGTGAATCTGTACTTCTTCACTCGGTCTGATCTGCCAGGTCGAGCGGTTCGTGTCTTGTCGACTGTATGCAGTCGTTTTTTTTTGGTCGAACCAGTGGGGGCATGCTGAGTGCACCCACTGGGTGTAGTCCCCGAGACTACGGTCGAATATTTTTTATTCGGCTGTGGTCTTAGAAACGTCACCATTGTTCCTTAGTTACTCGGGAGCAACTTATCTCGAACGTCTGTCGGCTGGTTTTTTTCTTTTGCAGAGATCTTGCGAACTTTTCGCTTGTTATGCTGAATTGGAGAAGCAGAAGATTCAGCTGGACCTTGATATAGAGCTGGCCAGGACGGAGTTGTAGAAGGTCAGGGAGGGCGCCGCAGGTAAAGCGACTTTGTCGACTGGTTCTGTTTTCAGGCTTGGGCATTCCTTTGCTATTTCTGATTCAAGTCAACTCAAAAACAAAACGTCGATGATCGTACCAGGGTTGGAGGTTGCAGCGTCCCCCATCTCTTGGTCGTCATCCTTGGCTGAGACCTCGGAGGTGGCAGCACTGCAAATTTCGAAGAATCAACCAGTTCAGCATAATGAGTCGACTCAGGATCTGTCCTCCAATCGATGAAAGATGTCAAAGCTTGTTACCCGGAGATGACAGGGACAGTTATCTTCATCTTCGGCAGAGTCTTGGGCGGCTTGGACTGCGTCGTGCGCGGTTGCTTGGGAACCTTCCCAGTCGGTGTCGGAGAAGAGGTCCGAGGGCGTTTCGACGATGGCCCGACGGAGGCAGTCGCCTGACCACGTCCCTGCGCCGGGTCGTGCACGAGCTTGGATCGTCTCTCTGGGCGGGGAGGTTCGGCTTCTTCCTCCTCCTCCTCGCTGGAGAAGATGTCGTCGCCTTCCTCTCCTTCGCCGTCTGACTCCCACTCGCCCTGGTCGTCCCCGCTCTCACCTCCGCTCCCCTCACCTTCCTCAGTCGACCCCTGCGCCCCGTTGGGCGTCGAATACATCTCAGTGGTCACCTAAAAGACAGCAGGCAAAATGGAAAGTCAGTCGACTCGCTCAAAAGAAGACCAGTGCAGAAAGCAAGATTTCAGTCGAAAACGCAAAGACACACCTGGTCGACCTCATAAGAGCTGTCGAGTGGAACGACCCTCCTGGCTCCTCGGGGGTTGTCTTTGTTCCCTGTAATGCTTGACAGCCACCCCTCCAACATCTCGTCGGTGACCTCCTCTGGGTGGACCCGAGTGGAGTCCTCGAGGCCGGAGTACAACCACATCGGGTGATCCCGAGCCTGGAGGGGTTGGATTCTCCTCCTGAGGAAGACTTCGAGCAGGTCCATCCCCGTCACGCCCTCACGGACAAGTTCGACCACTCGACCCGCCAGTATCTTGACCTGGGCCTTTTCTTCGGCCGTCACCTTCAGAGAAGCCGGCTTTTCAGCTCGGTCGAGGGTGAAGGGTGGGAGTCCAGTCGACTGCCCCGGGGTCACTTGATCCTGGCAGTAGAACCAAGTCGCCTGCCACCCTCGAACCGACTCCGGGAAAGTGATGGAGGGAAAACAACTTTTCCCCCTTGTCTGGATCGCCAAGCCCCCGCACAGCTGGATCACCTGTGTCCTCTCGTCACTCGACTTAGCCTTCTTCACCGACTAAGAGCGAACGGTGAAGATATGCTTGAAAAGTCCCCAGTGTGGGCTGCACCCCAGGAACGCCTCGCACATAGAAATAAAAGCGGCGAGATAGACTATGGAGTTCGGAGTGAAGTGGTGGAGCTGCGCCCCGAAGAAATTCAGGAAATTGCGGAAAAAAGGGTGGGGCAGCAAGGAGAAACCACGGTCAATGTGAGTCGCTAGGAGGACGCGCTCACCGTCACGTGGCTGGGGCTCGATTTCTCTCCCCGGAAGACGCGCCGCCTTGTGGAGGATGACTCCTCCCTCGACCATGTCGTCGAGGTCCTCCTGACGAAGCACCGAGGGCATCCAGTCGCCCTGGATCCACCCCTTGGGCAGGGCCGTCCGAGAAGAAGAGACCCCGCGCGCAGACTTCTTCCCCTTCCCGGCCGCCGCCGCCTTCTTTGCGTGCTCCAGGGCGGTCGTCTTGCCCTTCACCATCGTCGCCGGCAAGGTCTCAGGCTGGTTTTTGTGGTGGCGGGGCGAGAGCGAAGGAAGCGGAGGAGACGACGGAGAGACACAGAGAGGAGCAGAAGAGATGAGCACGCGTACTGAAGAGAGGCTCCGGGCCAACTATTTATAAGGGGCCACTCCCGAGTGGCTGACATGTAGGCCCGAGCTATCCAGTCAAATCCCGTGGCAGGCGCGCGCGCTGTACGTGGCGAAAAAGGCGGCGCGGGGATCAAGGAGCCTTCGCACTGTCGCTCCTGATTACTGCGGCCGCCCCCGTCCCACGCGCTTCCCAAAAAATCCGAATCCCGCGATCTCCGCCGGGTGCAGAACAACTTGGTGAAACGGAAATCCCGTGCACGCCGGCGCCCGATGCCTCGCAGGTAAAAGAATCCATTCGACGAAAGGCCTGGAACGGATCAAGGCGACTGAAAGAGGTTAATAACATCATCCGTGACAGTCGACCCAGAACGAAGCACCTATAATAACCCGAAGGGTCGGTTGGAAAGGTCCCAAACCCTTTTTCTCACTCCAGCCTCAATCCGTTCGGGGGCTAATGATGAAGGCACGCACCTACGGTAGGGGCACGGACCCGTCCTAAGAGCCCTACCATAGGACATCCTTAGAGGAAGTCACCTTTCAATCGACTCGAAGGTGTCCCACCCGACGGGGCCAAGACACTCGACCAAGAAGCTGTCATTCGACCAACAAGCCAACCACTCGACCGCCAGGAGACCTCAAATCACTCCCAGGCAAACGGTCAGCTATTAAGTAGTCTTCATGATCATCATGACGCTTTATTAGGGACGTTATCAGTAACGCCCACCTTAAATGTACCTTAAACCCTGCATTACTGAGGGCAGGAGAGGGCTGGCAAACTCTATATAAGCCACCCCCCTCCTCAGTATGAAGGGTTCGCACCCCTGTCATCTTACTCACGCATAATCCAATCGACCGCCTCCGGGCACCGAGACGTAGGGCTGTTACTTCCTCAGAGAAGGGCCTGAACTCGTAAACCTTGCGTGCTTACAACTTCCCAATAGCTAAGGTCTAGCCTCTTCATACATACCCCCCTACCTCACTGTCAGACTTAGAACCACGAAAGTTGGCGCCCACCGTGGGGCAGTAGTCTTAGCGCCTAATTGGAGAAGTTGCGATTTTTTCGATCCACTCGATCATGTTTTCCTGCGGAGCTTTGGCGGAGGGCCGCGAGATCCGTCTCGGCCGACTTGCTTTCATCGCCGACGACTCCGCTTGGCTCCAGGAGGCGCTGCTTGACGTCGACGCGCTCCCCGTCCGCGGTGCGACGCACTTCCGCGTGTGCGTCCGTGGCGTCCTCCTGAGGCAGCCATCGACCCCATATCGGTCGACTCCCGTGCCATCTCCCCGTCCTGTCTCCCGCCAGCGCAAGCGTTCGGGTCGGTCGAGGCTCCAGTGGTGGATGAAGCGCGCCGTGGCCCGCCAGTCGGCGGCCCAGCAGGTCGCTGCAATCGAGCCTGATGAATCCCTCTGCGGCCTGTTCGATCTGTCGACTGGCTCCATGGAGTCCGCTTCCGAGTGCGACAGCAGCGACCCCCTGGCGGAGGTCCGGGCGGTCGAGGGGACACGCAGTCCCCCTGGATTCCCTCGTGCTGACGATGGTGCCGACAGGGGCGATCCGTCGCACCCTCACGACGAATACCTCCCCGAGCCTCTTACGTCGTTGCAACGGGAGGAGCTTCGTCGCCGGAACATGGACGCGCTCTACACACCTATTGTTGGAGAAACCCCCGAGGCCCGGGCCTTGGAGGATGCGCGCTTGGCTAATCTAGCTGAGCGCACTCGACTGGAGAACCTACAGCGGGCTCTCGACGAGCGGGCGCGTCAGCGGGCTCTCGAGTCCAGTCGACGCCAGCAGGCACCCGAACCCAGTCGACGGCAGCTCTTCCCGCCACCACAGGTGTACCGAACTCCGGTTCAGAACCTGGCTGCCGCGGCCCGCATAGCGGAGTCGATCCAGCCCTCCCAGTCGGAGGCTGGAAGAGGATTGCTGCAGATCAGAGCATTGCTCCGAGCAGCGGGGAATCAGAATTCCGCCGTCTCTCAGTCGCGGGACAGGATCCATAGTCGATCCGTCGCAACGGAGACCGTCCAGTCGGCTCACAGCCCGAGATCGCCCCTGAGGCGTGAGGGGCGTGGAGACCGGCACGATCGGTATAGGGGGAACGAGCAATACAATCACCGACTCAACCGTGATGATGGGCGTCGGGTGTCGTCCCCTCCTCCACGGAGTGGATCATATGCACCTCAGCATCGAGATGACAGGCACCCTCATCACACTGGGCAGAGGGTCCCAGTCGACCCCAGAGACCCAGGCTTTGACGCGAGATCCATCCTCGTTCAAGGTCTGGTGGACAGGAACAGGGCTCATCGAGAGGGCCACAACAGAGATACGCCCACCGGCAGCAGGGCACACGCCTCGGGGCCTGAGTGTTTCAGTCGAGCCATCAGAGCCGCGGTGATCCCACCCAACTTCCGGCTGGCGACTGGAATCAGCAAGTTCACTGGCGAGTCCAAGCCTGACACGTGGCTCGAAGATTACCGAGTGGCTGTGCAGATCGGTGGTGGCAACGACGAGGTGGCCATGAAGCATTTACCCCTCATGTTGGAAGGCTCAGCTAGGGCATGGCTAAATCAGCTGGCGCCCAGCAGCATTTACACTAGGGAGGATCTCTCCCGAGTGTTTGTTACAACCTTCGAAGGGACATGCAAGCGCCCTGCAGGCCTTACAGAGCTGCAGTCTTGCGTACAGAAGCCGAATGAAACACTGAGGGAATACATCCAGAGGTGGATCACACTGCACCACTCGGTCGAGAACGTGCCTGACCATCAAGCAGTCTGCGCTTTCAAGGAAGGGGTCAAGTACAGGGAGTTGAATCTGAAATTTGGCCGGACCGGAGAGATGTCCCTTAATCGGATGATGGAGATTGCCACCAAGTACGCTAATGGAGAAGACGAGGACCGACTCCGAAGCGGCAAACTTAAGTCAGTCGCCCAAGAAACCGGAGGAAACTCCAGTCGGAAGCAAAAGCGGAAGGCCGAGCCAGCCGCTCCCGGGGAGGCCCTGGCTGTGGCCCAGGGAAACTTCAAGGGGAAACCCAAGGGCACTTGGAAGCCCAAGAAAGTCAAGGATCAGGATGGGAATGATGTTTTGGATTTGCCATGTCACATCCACACCAAGAAAGACGAAGAGGGTAATTTTATTTACCCCAAACATACCACTCGACAATGCCGGCTCCTGATCCAACAGTTTCAGGGCAAGCAGCCCAAGGATAAAGAGAGAGAGCCGGACAGGGTTGAGGACAGGGATGATAGCGACGATGGATACCCCCAGGTCAATTCCACCCTGATGATTTTTGCCGATGTCGAAAGCAAAAGTCGACTGAAAGTCATAAACCGGGAGGTGAACATGGTTGCCCCTGCAACTCCCAGTTACCTAAAGTGGTCCCAGACGGCCATCACGTTCGACCAATCCGATCATCCAACACACATTGCCACCCCTGGGAGGCAAGCTTTGGTGGTCGACCCAGTTGACGAAGGCACTCGACTGACCAAAGTCCTGATGGATGGTGGCAGTGGCCTGAACATACTGTACGCGGAAACCTTGAAAGGAATGGGCATTCCGATGTCCAGACTCAGCACCAGTAACATGAGCTTCCACGGAGTCATTCCTAGGAAGAAAGCCGAGTCACTCGGCCAGATTGCTCTTGATGTGGTTTTCGGTGATTCAAAGAATTACCGCAAGGAAAAGTTAACATTTGAAGTTGTGGACTTCCAGAGTGCTTATCACGCCATCTTGGGCAGGCCGGCTTATGCATGCTTCATGGCTCGACCATGCTACGTGTATCTTAAATTAAAGATGCCTGGTCCCAAAGGTGTGATCACTGTTACAGGCAACCGGAAGAAAGCAGAAGAATGTTTCCAAAAGGGATCAAAGATCGCCGACGCTCAAATGGCAGTAGTCGAGCTGAAAGAGTACCAAAAGACTGCCGACCCGAGTGAATTGCTGCGGGCTAAGAAGCCTGCCTCCGAATCAGCTTTTCAGTCGGCCGGCGAAACGAAGACGGTCCACATTCACCCGACCGACCCCGACGCAGCTCCGACTCACATCTCAACAACGCTCGACTCCAAATAGGAAGAAGCGCTCATCCAGCTCCTCCGTGAGAACTGGGACATCTTCGCATGGAAACCCTCTGACATGCCCGGAGTTCCCAGGGGGCTGGCTGAGCACCGCCTACGAGTCGACTCAAAGTTCAAACCCGTGAAGGAACATCTGCGGCGGTCCGCCGTCCACAAAAAACAAGCTATCGGCAAAGAAGTGGCTCGGCTCTTAGCAGCTGAGTTCATTCGAGAGATCTACCACTCCGAGTGGCTTGCCAATGTTGTCATGGTCCCCAAGAAGGACAAGTCACTCCGCATGTGCATTGATTTCAAGCATATCAATCGGGCCTGCCCGAAAGATCATTTTCCTCTCCCCCGCATCGACCAAATTGTCGACTCAACTGCGGGATGTGAGAGATTGTCTTTTCTAGATGCCTACTCCGGGTACCATCAGATCCGTCTGTATGGGCCCGACGAAATCAAAACAGCTTTCATCACTCCATTCGGATTCTTCTGTTACGTCACCATGCCGTTCGGCCTCAAGAACGCCGGAGCCACATTCATGAGAATGATCCAGAAGTGTTTACTCACTCAAATCAGTCGGAATGTGGAGGCGTACATGGACGATATCATAGTCAAGTCCCGGAAAGGTTCCGACCTACGGGCTGACCTTACTGAAACCTTCGCCAACCTCAGGAGGTACGATATCAAGCTCAATCCGTCAAAATGCACTTTCGGAGTTCCAGGTGGCAAGCTACTCGGTTTTCTCGTTTCCGAATGGGGAATCGACGCCAATCCTGAAAAAATTGGAACCATACTCCGGATGAAGCATCCCGTACATGTGCATGATGTCCAAAAACTTACAGGCTGCTTGGCCGCCTTAAGTCGATTCATCTCTCGACTCGGTGAAAAAGCGTTGCCTCTTTACCGACTGATGAAAAAGTCTGACAAGTTCGAATGGACTCCAGAAGCTGATGCAGCGTTTGCGGAGCTCAAAGCTCGGCTCTCCACCCAGCCGGTGCTAGCTGCTCCAATCAGCAAAGAGCCTCTGCTGCTTTATATTGCAGCCACGGGACAAGTTGTCAGTACAGTACTTACGGTCGAGAGATAAGAGGAAGGGAAGGCCTTCAAAGTTCAACGCCCTATTTATTATGTGTCTGAAGTTTTGACCCCTTCAAAAGAAAGATACCCCCACTACCAGAAGCTTGTATATGGGATTTACATGACCACGAAGAAAGTTGCACATTATTTCTCTGACCACTCCATTACAGTCGTCAGCGACGCCCCATTATCGGAGATCCTGCATAACAGAGATGCAACTGGTCGAGTGGCCAAGTGGGCGATTGAACTCCTTCCTTTAGGCATCAAGTTTGAAGCAAAGAAAGCCATCAAGTCTCAAGTGATCGCGGATTTTATCGCCGAGTGGATTGAACAGCAACTTCCGACTCAAGTTCACTCGGAACACTGGACTATGTTCTTCGATGGATCCAAGATGCTGAATGGTTCGGGCACGGGGGTAGTTCTGGTCTCTCCCCGAGGAGATAAGCTCAGATACGTTCTCCAGATTCACTTTGATTCCTCCAATAACGAAGCAGAGTATGAAGCACTTTTGTATGGGTTGCGCATGGCCATTTCACTCGGCGTCCGTCGCCTCATGGTCTATGGCGACTCAGATCTGGTGGTTAATCAAGTGATGAAGGAATGGGATGTCAGGAGTCCGGCAATGACTGGATACTGCAATGCAGTACGGAAGCTAGAGAAGAAGTTCGAGGGGTTGGAACTCCACCACATCCCTCGACTGAAAAACCAGGCAGCTGACGACTTCGCAAAGATAGGCTCCAAGAGAGAAGCCATTCCAAGCAATGTGTTCTTGGAACACATTCACTCGCTGTCAGTACAAGAAGATCCTTTCACAGAAGAAGCCCCGCAGCCGAAAAGTGCCGCGGACCCGACTGAAGTTGAAGTGCCTGCAGTAGTCGACCTGATCATGGAAGTCTTGGCAGTCACCCCCGACTGGACGATACCATACATTGCATATATCCTAAGGAAAGAACTCCCGGAGGACGAAGAGGAGGCTCGACAGATCGTCCGCCGATCTAAGGCCTTCACAATCATAAGGGGACAGCTGTACAGAGAAAGTGCGACCGGAGTCGGCCAGAGATGCATAATGCCAGAAGAAGGTCAAATAATCCTCAACGATATCCACTCGGGAACCTGCGGTCACCATGCGTCCTCTCGGACCATTGTGGCTAAAGCATACCGAGCTGGATTTTATTGGCCAAGGGCAAATGAGATGGCAAAAGAGATAGTCGACAGGTGCGAGGGCTGCCAGTTCTACTCCAACATGTCACACAAGCCCGCATCAGCCCTGAAAATCATTCCGCTCGTCTGGCCCTTTGCCGTCTGGGGATTGGACATGGTTGGCCCCTTGAGAACGGGCAGGAGTGGGTTCACTCACGTGCTTGTGGCAGTCGACAAGTTTACCAAATGGATCGAAGCTAAGCCCATAAAGAGCCTTGACGCTAGCACCGCTATCAGTTTCATCAGAGGGTTGACATTCAGATATGGAGTCCCACACAGCATCATCACTGATAACGGGTCAAACTTTGATTCGGACGATTTCAGGGCATTTTGCGCTTCTCAAGGCACACGAGTCGACTACACCTCAGTCGCTCATCCCCAGTCGAATGGACAGGCTGAGAGAGCAAATGGTCTGATTCTCAAAGGGCTAAAACCTCGGCTGGTGCGTGATCTCAAGCACGCGGCAGGCGCTTGGGTCGACGAGCTTCCGTCAGTGCTGTGGGGATTAAGGACTACCCCTAACCGGTCGACTGGAAGGACCCCGTTCCTTCTGGTTTATGGAGCCGAAGCTGTCCTGCCAAGCGATCTCCTTCACAATGCGCCTCGAGTTGAACTTTACACCGAAGATGAAGCAGAGCAGGCCCGGCAAGACGCAGTCGACCTCTTGGAGGAAGAAAGGGAGATGGCAATGATCAGATCGACCATTTACCAGCAGGACTTGCGTCGATTCCACGCCCGGAATGTGAAGAGTCGAGCCTTTCAAGAAGGAGATTTGGTCCTCCGAGTGGATCAACAGAAACCTCACAAGCTCGCTCCCACTTGGGAAGGCCCCTTCATCATCACCAGAGTCCTCCACAATGGAGCATATCACCTTTACAATGTTGATCGACAAATCGACGAACCTCGAGCTTGGAACGCGGAGCTTCTCCGCCCCTTTTACACTTAAGTCCGCCCTTAAACCAGATGTAATAAGAAAAACTCCTAAGGTTCATTTTTATCAGAAATAAGAGTGTTCCAATAATTGTTGTCACTGTTGTATGTATCCGAAATCCCCCAGTGGGTGACTTAGCTGCGAATCCGGTTCGCCTAAGTTTGAAAAATCCTACCGAGTGGAGAGCAATCCTCCCACTCGGGGGCTTAGCTGCAGTTCAGCACTCGCCTAAGTTCTCCACGAAGAGACTTAGCTGCAGTCAGACACTCGCCTAAGTTTGAAAAATCCTACCAAGTGGAGAGCAATCCTCCCACTCGGGGGCTTAGCTGCAGTTCAGCACTCACCTAAGTTCTCCACGAAGAGACTTAGCTGCAGTCAGACACTCGCCTAAGTTTGAAAAATCCTACCGAGTGGAGAGCAATCCTCCCACTCGGGGGCTTAGCTACAGTTCACCACTCGCCTAAGTTCTCCACGAAGAGACTTAGCTGCAGTCAGACGCTCGCATAAGTTTGAAAAATCCTACCGAGTGGAGAGCAATCCTCCCACTCGGGGGCTTAGCTGCAGTTCAGCACTCGCCGAAGTTCTCCACGAAGAGACTTAGCTGCAGTCAGACACTCGCCTAAGTTTGAAAAATCCTACCGAGTGGAGAGCAATCCTCCCACTCGGGGGCTTAGCTGCAGTTCAGCACTCGCCTAAGTTGTCCACGAAGAAACTTAGCTGCAGTCAGACACTCGCCTAAGTTTGAAAAATCCCACCGAGTGGAGAGCAATCCTCCCACTCGGGGCTTAGCTGCAGTTCAGCACTCGCCTAAGTTCTCCACGAAGAGACTTAGCTGCAGTCAGACACTCGCCTAAGTTTGAAAAATCATACCGAGTGGAGAGCTCCGCCACAAATACAATGTACAACAACGGAGTGTGGGTCGACTGCCACCTTCTCCCGAGAGCTCCGCCACAAATACAATGTACAACGACAGGGTGGGGGTCGGCCATCAAGCCTCTCACGACAGTTCCAGACCACGGAGACATTCAGCAAAAATAAAGTTCGGATAAAGCTTAAAAGGCCCCGGGCCCCGAATCAAAGTACTCGAGCCCTCAGCTCGGCAGAGTTTAAACGACTACAAATCCACTCGGCATCCCGAGGCTAATTTAAGGAAAGGCATAAAAAGTTTTCTCACTCCTCAAGAGGAGGGCTGGCAGGAGCGACGAACTCATCCAAGTCGAGCCCGTCCGCAATGCGAGTAGCTGCAGCGATGAAGGTCTCCATGAAGTCCTGGAAGCTGTGCCTCTTGGTATTGGCGACTTGGATGGCGGCCAGCTTTTCTTCTCGCACCTCCTTGCAATGAACGCGGACCAAGGATAGAGCCACGTCAGCGCCGCACCGGGCAGAGGACTTCTTCCACTCCTGCACTCGATCGGGGATTTTGTCAAGTCGAGCCATAAGAGACTCGAGATCGTTCTGGAGCGCAGATTCTGGCCAAAGTGTCGAGTCGATCCGCGACACGGCAACCTTCAGTCGAGCCAGGTAATCCACGGCGCCGTCGATTCGAGATTCCAGTCGGAGCAAGTTCATGGCAGTGTCGTCTTTCACCGGGGAATTGATTGGGTCAAGACCCGTTTCGATCCGCCCGGTCTCCTCTTCGAAGTTCTGACAGAATTCTGCACACAAGACCTAAAGATAAGCCAACGACCACAGGATTGAGTCGACACAAAAAGTACAAAATAGTCAAAATTATATGTGCACCTTCAAGTTTGATGTACAGCCTCTTGGCGAGGCTCCTCAGGAAGCTCTCCAGGTCATCCCTCCTACGGGCAACGCCTTCCATCTCCTCACCCAAGAGGAGGTTCTTCTTCTTCCAACTGGCAGCCAGCTTGTTGGCATCAGTCAGAGCGGCCTGCAACCTAATGTTCTCTTGCTCCAACTGGCCGACCGAAGCCAGCTTCTGTTCGGCCAGAACCATCTTGTCGTTAGCCGCCTTACGGGCAACAGCCAGGTCCTGGTCCTTCCTCGCCAACGCTCTTTCCAATTCTCCTACAAAGAAACGGCGATTGAATCAGAAACAGCAAAGGAATGCCCAAGCCTGAAAATAGAACCAGTCGACAAAGTCGCTTTACCTGCGGCACCCTCCCTGACCTTCTGCAACTCCGTCCTGGCCAGCTCTATATCAAGGTCCAGCTGAATCTTCTGCTTCTCCAATTCAGCATAACGAGCGACAAGTTCGCAAGATCTCTGCAAAAGAAAAAACCAGCCGACAGACGTTCGAGATAAGTTGCTCCCGAGTAACTAAGGAACAATGGTGACGTTTCTAAGACCACAGCCGAATAAAAAATATTCGACCGTAGTCTCGGGGACTACACCCAGTGGGTGCACTCAGCGTGCCCCCACTGGTTCGACCAAAAAAACGACTGCATACAGTCGACAGGACACGAACCGCTCGACCTGGCAGATCAGACCGAGTGAAGAAGTACAGATTCACAAACACAATATACAGACTACAGTCGACTGCCAGCAGTCCACCGTAGTCTCGGGGACTACACCAAGTGGGTGCACTCAGCGTGCCCCCACTGGTTCGACCAAAGAGAAAACACACCCAGTGGGTGTACAAGTACAGATACAAAGATCTTCAAAAAAGGAAGAGAAAGAGAGAGAAAGACTCTTCAAACAAACAAACATCAAGTCAACTAACCTGGACGTTACTCTGAAGCGCCAAACTTGCGTCGTAAGCCGCCTGGCTGGCCTCCCGAGCCCTCTTCACCTGCTCCATCATGACCCCTGCCTGGTGTATGGCCTCCTTCGCAGCGGCCACTTCGTCTTCAGGGGCAGAGTACGCGACAAAGAGTGAAGTCGGATAGGCAGTCGATGCCGAGGGCTGCGCACTCGACGGAGGATTGGCAGTCGGATTGGCAGCCGACGCCGAAGGCCGCGCACTCGACAGGGGATTGGCGAAGGACACAGAGGCCCGAGGGGCATCGTCGCCGTCCCGTGCCGCGGCCTCAGGCGCTAGAGCAGGCTGGGGAGCCCTGTCAGTCGACGGCCTCCTGGTCCTCCCTATCCTCAGCGGCTCATTGTCATCGTCATCCGGGAGGTCGATAACTTGAGGAGGAGCTGCAGGAAGAACTTTCAATCAACAAGAATTGCAAGAAATGACCAAGTCAACTCAAAAACAAAATGTCGATGATCGTACCATGGTTGGAGGTTGCAGCGTCCCCCATCTCTTGGTCGTCATCCTTTGCTGAGACCTCGGAGGTGGCAGCACTGCAAATTTCGAAGAATCAACCAGTTCAGCATAATGAGTCGACTCAGGATTTGTCCTCCAACCGACGAAAGAAGTCAAAGCTTGTTACCCGGAGATGATAGGGACAGTTATCTTCATCTTCGGCAGAGTCTTGGGCGGCTTGGACTGCGTCGTGCGCGGTTGCTTGGGAACCTTCCCAGTCGGTGTCAGAGAAGAGGTCCAAGGGCGTTTCGACGATGGCCCGACGGAGGCAGTCGCCTGACCACGTCCCTGCGCCGGGTCGTGCACAAGCTTGGATCGTCTCTCTGGGCGGGGAGGTTCGGCTTCTTCCTCCTCCTCCTCCTCGCTGGAGAAGATGTCGTCGCCTTCCTCTCCTTCGCCGTCTGACTCCCACTCGCCCTGGTCGTCCCCGCTCTCACCTCCGCTCCCCTCACCTTCCTCAGTCGACCCCTGCGCCCCGTTGGGCGTCGAATACATCTCAGTGGTCGCCTAAAAGACAGCAGGCAAAATGGAAAGTCAGTCGACTCGCTCAAAAGAAGACCAGTGCAGAAAGCAAGATTTCAGTCGAAAACGCAAAGACACACCTGGTCGACCTCATAAGAGCTGTCGAGTGGAACGACCCTCCTGGCTCCTCGGGGGTTGTCTTTGTTCCCTGTAATGCTTGACAGCCACCCCTCCAACATCTCATCGGTGACCTCCTCTGGGTGGACCCGAGTGGAGTCCTCGAGGCCGGAGTACAACCACATCGGGTGATCCCGAGCCTGGAGGGGTTGGATTCTCCTCCTGAGGAAGACTTCGAGCAGGTCCATCCCCGTCACGCCCTCACGGACAAGTTCGACCACTCGACCCGCCAGTATCTTGACCTGGGCCTTTTCTTCGGCCATCACCTTCAGAGAAGCTGGCTTTTCAGCTCGGTCGAGGGTGAAGGGTGGGAGTCCAGTCGATTGCCCCGGGGTCACTTGATCCTGGCAGTAGAACCAAGTCGCCTGCCACCCTCGAACCGACTCCGGGAAAGTGATGGAGGGAAAACAACTTTTCCCCCTTGTCTGGATCGCCAAGCCCCCGCACAGCTGGATCACCTGTGTCCTCTCGTCACTCGACTTAGCCTTCTTCACCGACTGAGAGCGAACGGTGAAGATATGCTTGAAAAGTCCCCAGTGTGGGCGGCACCCTAGGAACGCCTCGCACATAGAAATAAAAGCGGCGAGATAGACTATGGAGTTCGGAGTGAAGTGGTGGAGCTGCGCCCCGAAGAAATTCAGGAAATTGCGGAAAAGGGTGGGGCGGCAAGGAGAAACCACGGTCATCGTGAGTCGCCAGGAGGACGCGCTCACGGTCACGTGGCTGGGGCTCGATTTCTCTCCCCGGAAGACGCGCCGCCTTGTGGAGGATGACTCCTCCCTCGACCATGTCGTCGAGGTCCTCCTGACGAAGCACCGAGGGCATCCAGTCGCCCTGGATCCACCCCTTGGGCAGGGCCGTCCGAGAAGAAGAGCCCCCGCACGCAGACTTCTTCCCCTTCCCGGCCGCCGCCGCCTTCTTCGCGCACTCCAGGGCGGTCGTCTTGCCCTTCACCATCGTCGCCGGCAAGGTCTCAGGCTGGTTTTTGTGGTGGCGGGGCGAGAGCGAAGGAAGCGGAGGAGACGACGGAGAGACAGAGAGAGGAGCAGAAGAGATGAGCACGCGTACTGAAGAGAGGCTCCGGGCCAACTATTTATAAGGGGCCACTCCCGAGTGGCTGGCAGGTAGGCCCGAGCTATCCAGTCAAATCCCGTGGCAGGCGCGCGCGCTGTACGTGGCGAAAAAGGCGGCGCGGGGATCGAGGAGCCTTCGCACTGTCGCTCCCGATTACTGCGGCCGCCCCCGTCCCGCGCGCTTCCCAAAAAATCCGAATCCCGCGATCTCCGCCGGGTGCAGAACAACTTGGCGAAACGGAAATCCCGTGCACGCCGGCGCCCGATGCCTCGCAGGTAAAAGAATCCATTCGACGAAAGGCCTGGAACGGATCAAGGCGACTGAAAGAGGTTAATAACGTCATCCGTGACTGTCGACCCAGAACGAAGCACCTATAATAACCCGAAGGGTCGGTTGGAAAGGTCCCAAACCCTTTTTCTCACTCCAGCCTCAATCCGTTCGGGGGCTAATGATGAAGGCAGGCACCTACGGTAGGGGCACAGACCCGTCCTAAGAGCCCTACCATAGGACATCCTTAGAGGAAGTCACCTTTCAATCGACTCGAAGGTGTCCCACTCGACGGGGCCAAGACACTCGACCAAGAAGCTGTCACTCGACCAACAAGCCAACCACTTGACCGCCAGGAGACCTCAAATCACTCCCAGGCAAACGGTCAGCTATTAAGTAGTCTTCATGATCATCATGACGCTTTATTAGGGACATTATCAGTAACGCCCACCTTAAATGTACCTTAAACCCTGCATTACTGAGGGCAGGAGAGGGCTGGCGAACTCTATATAAGCCACCCCCCTCCTCAGTTTGAAGGGTTCGCACCCCTGTCATCTTACTCACACATAATCCAATCGACCGCCTCCGGGCACCGAGACGTAGGGTTGTTACTTCCTCAGAGAAGGGCTGAACTCGTAAACCTTGCGTGCTTACAACTTCCCAATAGCTAAGGTCTAGCCTCTTCATACATACCCCCCTACCACACTGTCAGACTTAGAACCACGACAACGAACGTTCGCTAGAACGAACGAACACTCGCTAATTAAATAAATCGGAAAAACCGATCTATTTAAAAAACCAAAACTAAAAAAATGAACAAAACCATCGGAAAAACCGAACGCTTTTCGGAAAAAAAACCGGCGTCTAAAAAAAACTACCCGGCAATTCCGGCGGGGGGGCTCCAGCGGCGGCGCGGGCAGCGGCGGCGGCGCTAGGGCGGGGCTGGGGCGAGGGTTTGGGGTGGCGGGGCGGCTCGGTGGGCTGCGGAGTCGGGCGCCCCGGCTTTAAAGGCCGGCCCCGAAGGAGTCCGGGCCTAACACGACCCGTAGGTTGGTTTCGTCTTTTTTTTAAATTATTCCGCGCAGAAAAACAAATAAAAGAAATACTAAAAGGACTCCAAAAATCCCAAAATAAATTTTCCCGGGCTTCTAAAATTAAGCCGCACAAGGTGAACATTTATTTGGGGCCTAAATGAATTTTGAAAACGCACATTTTTCCTAAATTCAAATAAAATATGAAAAACTCCGAAATAAAATCTTATTTGATTTTATTATTAAATCCTCAATATTTCTTTAATTTGGGAAAGTCATTTTATTCCCTCTCTCATATTTTTGTAATAGAAATAATTGATGATAAAATAATTAAAATCAAATGATCCTATTCTCAAAATTTGAGAAAACTCAAATATGAAAATAACGAAATCCCCAACTCTCTCCGTGGGTCCTTGAGTTGTGTAGAATTTCTAGGATCAAAGCCAAAAGCAAATAAATTATGATATGCAATGATGATCAAATGTATAACATTCCAAATTGAAAATTTGGGATGTTACAAACCTACCCCCCTTAAGATGAATCTCGCCCTCGAGATTCGAGTTGGCTAGAAAATAGGTGAGGGTGGTCCTTGAGCAGATCTTCCTCTCGCTCCCAGGTGGCTTCATCCTCCGTGTGGTGGCTCCACTGAACCTTACAAAACTTGATAACCTTGCTGCGGGTGACTCGGCTGGCAAACTCGAGAATCTTAACTGGTTTCTCCTCATAGGTCAAATCACTGTCCAACTGAATTGCTTCCAGTGGTACTTTGTCTCTCAAGGGTATGTCAGCCATTTCCGCCTGGCACTTCTTCAACTGAGAAACGTGGAACACATCATGAACTCCTGACAATCCTTCGGGCAATTCCAACTTGTTGGCCACTTCTCCTATACGTTCCAATACTCGGTATGGTCCTACAAATCGTGGCGCTAATTTTCCCTTAACACCAAAGCGCTTTATTCCCCGAAGTGGGGATACTTGAAGATAAACTCTGTCTCCGACTTCGTAAACTGTCTCCTTGCATTTAGTATCTGCATAACTCTTCTGCCTGGATTGAGCTACCTTGAGCCTATCGCGAATCAATTTCACCTTCTGTTCAGACTCCTTAATCAAATCAGGTCCAAACAACTGGCGGTCTCCAACTTCATCCCACGACAACGGTGTCCTGCACCTCCTTCCGTACAAGGCTTTGAAAGGGGCCATCTTTAAACTGGATTGATAGCTGTTGTTGTAAGAGAACTCTGCATACGGCAAATTCTCGTCCCAACTAGATCCATAATCTAGCGCACAAGCTCTCAGCATGTCCTCCAAAATCTGATTGACTCTCTCGGTCTGTCCATCTGTCTGTGGATGAAAAGATGTGCTGAACTCTAGCCTGGTACCCAAAGTTTCGTGCAACTAATTCCAGAACTTTGAGGTAAACTGGGTTCCTCTATCTGATACTATACTCCTCGGAACTCCATGTAAGCATACAATCCTGGTCATGTATATCTTTGCCAACTTAGCACTGGTGTAAGTGGTCTTTACCGGGATGAAATGAGCTACTTTCGTCAACCGATCAACTACAACCCAAATCGAGTCATAGCCTGAACGAGTCCTGGGTAATCCCGTGATAAAATCTATGCATAACTTATCCCACTTCCATTCGGGTATCGGCAATGGATGTAGCAATCCTACTGGATTCTGATGCTCTGCCTTTACTCTCTGACATACATCACAAACTGCTACATACTCCGCAATATCTTTCTTCATTCCGGTCCACCAGAAATTATCCTTCAAATCCAAATACATCTTGGTATTTCCTGGGTGAATCGAATATGGTGAATTGTGTGCCTCTTGCAGAATCAACTTCCTGATCTCCGGGTCATTGGGCACATAAACACGGTCTTCAAACCATAGGGTGTCGTGCTCATCCTCACGAAATCCTTTAGCCTTTCCTTCGCTCATTTTCTCCTTTATAGAGGCAATCTCCTTGTCAGTCTTCTAAGCTTCTCTAATTCTATCCATCAAAGTTGACTGAATCTCCAATGCTGCTACATAGCCTCTCGGAACTATTTCCAAACATAACTCTCGAAGATTTTCGGCTAACTCCCTTGGTAATTCTCCCGTCATTAGGGTGTTGACGTGGCTCTTATGGCTTAATGCGTCAGCTACTACATTAGCCTTTCCGGGATGGTAATGCAATCTCATATCATAATCCTTGATGAGGTCCAACCATCTCCTTTGTCTGAGGTTTAACTCCTTCTGCGTGAAAATGTATTTCAAACTCTTGTGATCCGTGTACACCTCACAATGATTTCCAGTGAGGAAATGTCTCCATGTTTTCAATGCATGCACTACGGCTGCTAACTCCAAATCATGCGTAGCATAATTCAATTCATGGGGATTCAATTGTCCCGAGGCATATGAAACAACTCTCCCTTCCTGCATAAGCACTGCTCCAAGTCCTCGACATGAAGTGTCGCAATATACCTCTTAATCCTTGGTCTAGTCTAGCAAAATCAACACTGGTGAAGTCACCAAGCGTTTCTTAAACTCCTGGAAACTAGCCTCACACTCCTCAGTCCATATGAACTTGGTATCCTTCTTTAATAACTCCGTCATAGGTTTTGCAATCTTTGAGAAATTCTCAATAAATCTCCGGTAGTATCCTCTAAGTCCAAGGAAACTCCGGATCTCGCCAACTGTGGTTGGTGCTTCCCACTTGGTCACGGTATCAACTTTAGTGGGATCTACTGATATACCTTCTCCGGATATAACGTGTCCGAGGAATCCTACTTCCTTCAACCAAAACTCACATTTGCTAAACTTGGCATACAACTGATGTTCTCTGAGCTTCTCAAGTACCAATCGCAAATGTTCCTTATGCTCCTCTTCATTCTTCGAATAAACCAGGATATCATCAATGAACACCACAACGAACTTATCCAAGAACTCCATAAACACTTTGTTCATCATGTTCATAAAATAGGCAGGTGCGTTAGTTAGACCAAATGACATAACGGTATACTCGTACAGCCCATACCTGGTAGTAAAAGCTGTCTTAGGTATATCCTGTTCTCGAATCTTCAACTGGTGGTATCCTGATCGCAGATCGATCTTGGAAAACACTTTAGCTCCTTGCAATCGATCAAACAGATCATTGATAATTGGTAGTGGGTACTTGTTCTTGATCGTTACTTCATTCAACCCACGATAGTCAACAACCATCCTTAACGACCATCCTTTTTCTCCACTAGAAGTACTGGTGATCCCCAAGGCGATGAACTTGGGCGAATGTATCCTTTATCCAGTAACTCCTTAATCTGCTTCTTAATCTCCACCAAATCCTTTGCGGGCATCCTGTATGGTCTCTTTGATATTGGCCCTGTGCCTGGCAATAGCTCAATCAAAAACTCAATATCTCTATCCGGTGGCATGCTTGGCAACTCTTCTGGAAATACTTCAGGGAAATCCTTTACCACTGGTACTTCCTCCTGCACAACTCCTGTTAAACAATTTCTTGAGTCCCTTTTGTCACATGCCGGGATACATACTTGATCCTTCTTCCTTCTGGCGTCGTAAGCAAAATTGTCTTATTGGCGCATTCGATGTTTCCTCCATACATCGACGGCCAATCCATACCCAGAATTACATCCAATCCTTGTGATTCCAAAATGATTAAATCTGAGGGAAACACATGCCTACCTATACTCAATGGCACTTGAGAACATCCTTGACTGGCCATATACTCCGCTCCTGGTGAGCTTACTAGCATAGGTGTTCTAAGAACCTTAGTGGGCAGGTTATACTTATCCACAAATTCCCTTGATATGTATGAATGCGATGCACCAGTATCAAAAAGAACGAGTGCAGTAACTGACTTAACCAAAAACTTACCGATTACTGCATCCGGCTGCTCTTCAACCTCCTCCATGTTAACGTGGTTCACCTATCCCTTGTTGAAAGGGTTCGGCTTCTTCCCAGAGCTTCCATTGCCATTCTGTCCTTCAGGACATTCATTGGCATAATGTCCGATCTTCTGACACTTAAAGCAAGTGACTTGGCTCAGGTCTTTCTTGGCTGGGGTTGATGGATTGGTACGGTTCTGGCCATTGCTTCCTCCATTGCCATTACCATTCTTGGTGCCGTTGTGATTGTGCGTGCTACCTCCTCCATGGGTATGCTGAAAATGTCCTCCCAATCTATGGGTAAATCATGGCTTCTGCTGAGCTCCTGAATTGTACTTTCCTTGTCCATACTTCCTCTTGCGGTTCTCAATTTACTGCTGCTTGCCTTCAATCATAAGAGCACGATCTACCAACTCCTGGTAGTTGTTGAAGGTTGCTATCATCAACTGCATGCTCAACTCATCATTCAGTCCTTCCAGAAACTTCTCCTATTTTGCTGCATCTGTAGCAACGTCATCTGGGGCATAACGTGCTAATTTACTAAAGTCCTCCACATACTGGCCAACTGTTTGTCCTCCTTGGCGCAAGTTGTGAAATTCACGCTTCTTCATGGCCATAGCTCCTGCTGAAACATGGGCAATTTGAAAAGCCTGCTGAAACTGGTCCCATGTGACAGTGTTGACAGGGAAAGTGGCTGTGAAATTCTCCCACCATGATGCTGCGGGTCCTTCAAGCTGATGTGCGGAAAACTTCACCTTCTCCGCATCCGTGCATCCTGTTGTGCTCAACTCCCTAGCTGTCTTGCGGAGCCAATCATCTGCTACTATCGGCTCGGTGCTACTGGAAAACACCGGTGGATTCAGCCTAAGAAAACGGGCTAAGTGATCAACAGGTGGTGGTGGTGGTGGTGGGTTGTTGTTCCCCTGATTCTGATTCTAGACTAGCAATTGCATCAATGTGTTCTGCTGCTGGATCAACTGGGTGAGCTCCGGTGGAAAGGTAAATCCGGGGTCACATCTCGGAGGCATCTGAGGGTTTAGAAAAGATGAGATTTAAGAATAGAGGGGGTCTAAAGAGAAAAACACTACCCATATGCACATGAGGCAAAAGCAAACAATTCACTTCATTCAATCAAACAAGATCATACAATCGATCTAACTATCGCAAAAGTGCTTGGACTACTGTATTTACACGGTGGACTACTACTACTGACGAGGTGGTCTACTAGAAATATTCTTCGGTTGCAGACTCCATGATATTTGCTCCGGCTTCATCAACATAGTCATCATCGCTATCATCTTGATCCGAGTCGGTGTCGTCGATGATGATGTAGTCTTCCGGGCGAATCTCCTTGGGTTCTTCGTCTTCATCTACTGGTGTAGGGCCTCCCATAAATATTCCAATCTTCTTGATCAGATTGTCATTCTTCTCCACCAATACTTCAATTTCTTCTTCATAATCTTCACGTGTAGCCTTGAGTTCTTCCTCCGGTTCCTTGATTCTAGTCCTTGCCTTCTTCAGGTCTATCATGTCGGCGCACATCTGGTTCTCCTGTCATCGAATATGCTGGTTTAATTCCTGGATAAAAGCTGCAATTGATCTATCCTTTCTGGTGCTTATCATCTCCCAGTGCTCATCTCGGCGCACACAAATCTGGTAGATAGTATCCTTGAGATCATTGCAGTAGACTTCTCCAATGCGTCCCATGGCGATGTGAGCTGC
Source organism: Triticum monococcum (assembly GCA_034509565.1). Taxonomy (NCBI): domain Eukaryota; kingdom Viridiplantae; phylum Streptophyta; class Magnoliopsida; order Poales; family Poaceae; genus Triticum; species Triticum monococcum. The sequence goes on along the minus strand of CM067843.1, from coordinate 567,080,196 downwards.
CATGCTCTTTCCTAGACTCCAAGTTGGTGCATCAAAAGAAAACTCTATGGGCTCAGTGACTGGCATGAACGTCCTTCCTGGAACTTCAACTTGAATCATCCAGCGCTCTTCTTCAGGTAAAGTGGCGTTGTAGGTTCCGGTGAAGCTTGGTACTCCTATGTTCAGGTATCTAGTGACTTCCTTCAAGTGGCGTCCGAAGGGTGTATCTTCATCCAGTTGCGTGAAGTTGTTCCTTGCATCCGCCATCCTAAAGAGTAGAAAAGATGAGAGGTCAGAAGAGAAGAGAGTGAATAGTGATCTAGGTCTTTAGCTTAGTGGTCGTGTCCTACAGTCAGCGTGTGCTCTGGTACCATCTCTGTAGCGACCAGACCTCAAACGGTCCAATCTCTGTGCTCAGGTGTCATCCCTGGATCAGTAATGCTGACACCACACAGTACTTGAAGGATTTATAACAGAGTAGCAATCACACACTTATTACATCGAGTGTCTCAATAGAGAACTTATTACAATAAATATGGCTTAAGGCCATCTAATAATGATAACAGCGGAAGGCTTAGAAGATAAGTGAGTCCATAAACTCCAACGGCATCACTGAGTATAGAACCACGACCTAAAACTCCTTAATCGTCGTCTGAAAAGTCTGCAACATTAACGTTGCAGCCCGAAACAGGTCAGCACATGGAATATGCTGGCAGGGTAACACATAGAGAGTAATGGAATGAAACAACTATTCTACATGCATATTTGGCTGGTGGAAAGCTCTATGGTTACTGTTTTGCGTAAAGCCAATTTTCCCTACTGCAAAGGAATAAATTTTATTTAACTATCATGGTAGTTGTTAAACATTGAGAACGGTTGACGGCATTCTCAATCCCAATTAAGCATCATCATTAAACAAAACCCAACAAAATTAAATTTTAGAGTAACATGTTGAGATTCACATGATAATCCAAGTACTAGATACTCAAGTTGTCCATAACCGGGGACACGGCTAACCATGATTAGTTTATACACTCTGTAGAGGTTTGCGCACTTTTCCCCACAAGACGCGATCACCTCCGTTTGGTTTCTCGCACTATATGGTGTTTGAGAAGACGGATGACCGAGACACAGTCTTTCAGAAGCGCTAGCACCTTACGATGGATAGACCGTTACACCTACTTTCCCCTACATCTGCTAGTCTACCCTGTAAGAGTTCGCACGACTTAATCAACTACGCTAGAGCCCATAATAGCTTGTGGCTGCACACGGAAGTTTCTAGTTTGAAAAATCTCATGATCCCTTTGGGCCTGGGTGGCGGTCCATAAAGAAAAACAGGCAATCCTGGAATACCCAGGTACCTCAATCCACCCAGATGTGTGTTTAAGTTGCCACCTTAGATAAACCATTAATTAACAAACTCACATATGTCATGGATATCACTCACCCAATCCACGTCTACTAGCATAGCATGGCATAATAGACAAACGTAGAAGTAACTCCCAAAGGTTTGATAATATAATAGGTAATAGGTACTACCTCAACTACTTCGGATCCCACAATTTAATTAGATCATAATCATGCAATGTTTGAGGATTGATCTAATGCAATAAAACTAGCTAGTAGGAGGTATGATCAAAGTGTTACTTGCCTTGCTGATGATCCGCGAAACCTAGAGATTCGAAGTAACAGGCGGCGCACTCCGGATATTCTATCGCAGACAAACAAACAAGCATACAATAAGTATTCATCTAATGCAGAGGTAAAACTCAAATAAGAGATCTAACCAGAAAGTTCAACTTTAGAACTTCGGTTTGCAAAAAAAACCAAATCAAACGAAGCAACGAAAGTCAAACGGCAAAAGAAACATGCTTCATTTACTATTCTGGATCTAGGGTAATTTTTTCAGTGGCAAAAACTTGTTTAAGTTGGTTAAACGGATAGAGGGTTTCGAGACGAAACTCCAAGCACTTGAATCGCCTGATTCCGATAAACGAGCGAAAAGTTATACACTAACGAAAATCGGATCAAAAATCATGATCAGAAAAATCACGGATTTAGTCCGAAAAAAGAAAAACGATGAACGTTTGCTGGAACGAACAAACGAACGAACGCTCGCTATTTAAATAAATCGGAAAAACCGATCTATTTAAAAACACCGAAACTAAAAAAAGAACAAAACCATCGGAAAAACCGAACGGTTTTTCAGGAAAAAAAACCGGCGTATAAAAAAACTACCCGGCAATTCCGGCGGCGGTGGCGGTGGCGGTCGGCGGTGGCGGCGGCGACGCAAGGGCGGCGGCGGTGCTAGGGCGGGGCTAGGGCGGCGGGGCGGCTTGGTGGGCTGCGGGGTCGGGCGCCCCGGCTTTAAAGGCCGGCCCCGGAGGAGTCCGGGCCTAACACGGCCCGTAGATCGGTTTCGTTTTTCTTAAATTATTCCGCGCAGAAAAACCAATAAAAAAATACTAAACGGACTTCAAAAATCCCGAAATAAATTTTCCCGGGCTTCTAAAATCAAGCCACACAAGGTGAACATTTATTTGGGGCCTAAATGCAATTTTGAAAAACGCACATTTTTCCTAAATTCAAATAAAATACGAAAAACTCCGAAATAAAATCTTATTTGATTTTATTATTAAATCCTCAATATTTCTTTGTTTTGGGAAAGTCATTTTATTCCCTCTCTCATATTTTTGTAATAGAAATAATTTATGATAAAATAATTAAAATCAAATGATCCTATTCTCAAAATTTGAGAAAACTCAAATATAAAAATAACGAAATCCCCAACTCTCTCCGTGGGTCCTTGAGTTGCGTAGAATTTCTAGGATCAAAGCCAAAAGCAAATAAATTATGATATGCGATGATGATCTAATGTATAACATTCCAAATTGAAAATTTGGAATGTTACACACTAACACATTTTCTTCTTTTGCAGATAAGATTAGGCCTAGTGGTGGATAATGTGATACAATATAACAATCACGTCGAATGTGTAGATCTGCGTCTCTTAGAAATTACTTAGAACTCCTACCGAGGGACCTTATAAGAGATTATATTCGCCATGTTCTTTGTTCTCAGAGCAAGGGTGCTGAGGGTAATGAGGTTTTCCCTACATTTATTTCGCAAAAATAAATGGTTTGTTGATCAACGCCGGCGCCTGCGGCAGAATAGAATAGGCTCCAAAAATGCCGAATTTCATTTTGGAACTTCAGATGACAGAGTAATTGGAAGTCATCGTGTCAACCCCATACATGACTTCTCAGTGGTTGACCCCTTTGCAAAAATTGTGAGGTTTTGAAACCAGACTTAGAAGTGGTAATATTAGTTTGAACATCTCTGATATCCATGTTCAGCGGATCAGCACGAGCGTTTGCAGCTGATGAGCTAAATTTCATTTCTAACATCAGTTTAAACCTTGTAATGTTCAAATTTGAGCCATATAACTATGGAATTTGAACCTTGTAAAATTTTGAGCTTTTGTGGTACAATCATTGAAATGGCAGCGTATGAGACTCGTATATTGGTAGCACTATTTTGACCTTAATATGCAATGGTCTTAGATTTAATTAACCACTATCAAATATGTTTACCTTGTCGATCTCACAGCACACGATCTGTATAGCTAACTCGACTGCGATCTTCGACATTATTGCACACGGTTGGTTTCTTACACCATGTGCCCTGTGGAGCGTAGAATTAATTCTCACACCCGAGTGTCCATCATCACCCTTCTGTGTAACTTTGACCTCATCACCCATGGGTAAACTTATGACCGAAGTAATTCCACACACTTCATTTTTACAAAGCTTTTTGCCAATAAACGCCCACTATTTGTCCCTCTTCTAGCCGACGCGTGGCCAAACTAGCCGGGTGGGAAGCTTGCGCGGTAAACTGCACGGTAGCGCGGGAGCATGCTCACCGACAATACATTTGGCGCCTCTTCGAGCCCACGTGTGCAGTGCGATGTTGTCAAGCGTGCACTGTCCTCCGCTATGAACGTCGTGACAAGACGTGACGATTACAGGTCGGCCGGCCCCCATTTAACCCTTGTGTCTCTTCAACCTTTCGATCGCGCCCCACCATTTCAAGAAGCACACCCACCACGAGAAATTCTTAGAGGGTATCCTGTGCAGCTCCAATGGCGCTCCGAGCGGCTGTCGACGACGAGCAGTAGTTCACCATGCGTGCCGTGGTGGACACCCATAGAAAGTTCATCGACCTCTCGGTGGTGTACACCAATGACCCGGTCTGGGTGGAGCACTACATCCACATCATGGAGCTATTGCTTGCCAAGGAGAAGTATAAGGTGGTCGGGTTCGACCACGAGTACACCTGCGCTCCTGCCGGGTCTTGTCCCAAGGTCGTCATTGCCCAGATGTGCGTGCGCCACCACGTCCTCGTCTACCACTACTGCCTGGCCACAAGGCCTTGCAAGTGTTTCGCTAGGTTTGTCAACGGCCCCCACTACATGTTCGCTACGATGGACATCACCAACAATGTAAAGGCGCTCAAGAATTCGGGCATCGCCTGCCAGAATCTTGTCAACATCTAGGGCCAATACAAGATCTGGGGTAGCAAGGAGCATGAGAAGGACTCACTAGTTAACCTCGCCAAGGCCATCATCGACCCCTACTAGAGAGACATGAAGGATTCGTGCAACAAGGACAAGTGTGCCTGACACTCGGCCTGGATGGAGAAACTCGACAAAGCTCACGTCGTGTATGCGGCCAAGGAGGCGTACACAAGCTACGACATGTACAAGCGGATCGTTGACATGAGGAAGTGCCTCCTTCCCGAAAATGGCCAGGGATCTAGCCGGAAGCAGAGCAATGGAAAGCGTCATCGCAACAATAAGTAGATGATTAGATCCTCGTTTCTCCTAGTTTAGTATGCATGTAATTGCTTACTTTGGTGTGTGGAAATGTTATGTGTGTAGTCACTTGTGTAATTGTATGCTTAATTTGGTTATGCAATGCTGTCTTTTAAAGTATATATGTTGATGCTCTGTAGACAGAGCGTAGATGTTGTGCGGACAAAGAAAATCACATCGCACACGGACTAAACAATGGAACCCGTCGGTGATGTTTTCATCAATCACTCACAATAGTATACCAGCAATTGTTTGCTCACAACACACACGGCTTGTTAGCAGCAATCGTCTGTGTTGTTATCAGTCTTCGCACACGTTTCTGATTATAGACCTATTTGCCGCGTATCACACACATCATGTTAAGTTGAACTGTTTATGTTCTCTTGTCTCAACGCAAACAGTTCATCCGAGTGAACCGCATGCCGTATATCACACACACCTTGATCTGTCTGACCGTTTCTTTTGTATTGCCTAATCAAAAATAGTTCATCCGAGTGAACCATATGATGTATATTGCACATACCTTCATCTGGCTGCCCGTTTCTTTTGTTCCTCCTCATCGCAAACAATTAATTGGACTGAACCGTATGCCCTGCATCGCACACGCAACTAAAATCTGAACCATGTTTGATGCATCCTCCATCGCAAATGTTTTGCATCTATTTTGACGTGTTTTTTACACCACCGTTTGCTATTATTGCATCGCACACAGTTTCGTTGAAGGGTCTCTGATTGTAGTGTCGCGTTAGCAGCATCACGCAATAGTGGTAATACGCAGCAAACATCCAATTACATAGGTGGCTAGTACACACACACCAAAGTACACTATTACATGCATAATTAACTAGGATAAATGATCATCTGATCATCATCTACTTCTTGTGCTAGCTCGATGCTCCTTCTATTCTAAGTTTCCATTAGTTGATGGCATTTTATGAACACGCCACCGTTTCCCGCCATTTCCTCACCAGTTTCCCGCCACCCAGCGATATTGCGCATACACCTAGGTGGCACACGACGTACGGAAGCAACAAGTGCAGCCTGTAGCACATCCACCTTTTCCAAGCATGCCAACCTACCAAAGCGCCGCCTTTGCCATCAACCTCGTCGACGAGGAAAATGAGCAGGCGTCACGGCCCGTCGAGGCCGAGGCGCTCCACGGTAACGCGACGGACGATGTCGTGATGAGCGCCATCGCCAGGGTTGAGTAGACCCTTGGCGCATGGTGCTTCAGCGCTGCGGATCAAGATAGGCATGTCAGCACGGAGAGGTTGCAGCTCGCCGCACAACATGATTGATGGCGTGCCGCAGAGCAAGCTAGGCGCATCCGCGCCTATAGGCTATGGCTCGCCACACGGCGAGATCGTTGGAGCGCCATAGAGCGAGAGGCGTGGTGCGCCGCATAGCAAGAGCGGATCCATCGGTACTTGCCTGCTGTCGATAGGGGGTCGCAGCTGGGTACACGTCCGGTTAGTACCCCCATTCCTCGCCAGGAGTGGGCAGAGGCCCTCTGCGCCATACTTGCACCAGAGGTCGGCCGCGCCGTACTTGCACCGGAAGCCCGCCGCGCCGTTCGCATGGGTCGCGTCGTTCGCCTTGTCTGCGACCCGCTCGGTGCCAACGTGCTGGTCGGTAAGCTCGACTGGCTCCTTGGCCCAGGTGTCCACCTGGGCGCAGTAGAGGAACATGGTCGTCGCATCCTCGAGCTGGTGATCTACGATGAATAGCCTTGTAGCTCGAGATCGCGCTCCAGATGTACCGCGAGCGTGTCGACCGCTTGGACAAACGCCTGCACGAGTTCAGGCAGAGCTAAGAGCTACCATAGCCAAGGGCTGCTGGTCATGGTCTCATGGACGCATTTTTATTTTGTTGAGTCGTTTCGACGTGGATAGGTATGTATTCATAGCAATCATAGTATTGCCATGTTTAAATGTGTGTACTCTGTTTTCTGTACTTATATGTTCTATTTCAATGTATGTATATACGCTTTCCATTCTATATATGCGGATGATAACAGCTAAATTCAAATTAATATACAAAAACAGATAGAACATGGAATTCATAATATATATATATATTGTTCACTAGTTCATCGCAGAATATATATATAATATCATCACATATACGTGATGATACTTAACTACTAGGTACAATGCATAAAATTGAAAACGAACAATACTAAAACTAATAATCCCTCCTAGAGCCAGTGTTCCGGCAGCTCCTCGCCAGCAGCTCCCTAGTGCGTGGCGTCTTCCCAGTGCGGAGGTAGTACTCTGCCTTCTCTGCCTCGCAATGCTTGATGTACCGATCTGCCTCTTACTGGCGAATGACCACAAACGATCTTGCCATTTCGTTGGGCACCACCCGCTGGAGCTCCTCGTCGGTGGCACGCTGGAGCTTATCGGCCCACCTCCACGCAGGGATGAGGCGCCTAGCTCCTTTGACCTTCCTCGTGAAGTACCTGTCTTCATACACCTCCTCCGCATGACGACGCGCCCGCCCCCAAAGCTCCGCCTCCTCCTTTTTCCAGGCGGCATCACGGGCTTCACAGGTCGCACGGTACCTGACTTCCTCCTCCGCCATCTCGTTCTTGAATGCCACTTGCCTAGCTTTCTCAACCGGCGGCAGCGACCTCCACAGACAAAGATTGTACTGGCCCCAAAACCAATCCAAAGTTGGGGGCTCCAGCGCAACCTCGTCCGACGGCGCGTTGGGGTCCTCGTCGCTGCTATTCGAGTAAGCGTCCTCGGGGGGGGGGGGGGGGGCGACTCCTCATGGCGCGTGGGCAGACCGGCGGTGCCATGGCAGAGATTTGAGAGAGAGAGAGAGAGGGGGGGAGAGCGAGGGGAGGATTGATGTCTACTATGCAACTTTATTCTTGTAGACACGTGTTGGGCCTCCAAGCGCAGAGTTTTGTAGGACAGTAGCAATTCTCCCTCAAGTGGATGACCTGAGGTTTATTAATCCGTGAGAGGTGTAGGATGAAGATGGTCTCTCTCAAACGACCCTACAACCAAATACAAGCAATCTCTTGTGTCCGCAACACACCTAATACAATGGCAAATTGTATCGGTGCACTAGTTCGGCGAAGAGATGGTGATAAAAGTGTAATATGGAGAGTAGATATTGGTTTTTGTAATCTGAAATTATAAAAACAGCAAGGTAACTAATAGTAAACGGGCACAAAAACGGTGTTGCAATGCTTAAAAATAAGGCCTAGGGTCCGTACTTTCGCTAGTGCAATCTCTCAACAGTGCTAACATAGTTGGATCATATGATTATCCCTCAAGGTGTAACGAAGAATCACTCTCGAGTTCCTATTAGCGGAGAACAAAAGATAGGAATTGTTTGTAGGTTACAAGCCACCTCTAAAGCTATTCTTTCCGTTCGATCTATTCAAGAGTTCATACTAAAATAACACAAAGCTATTGTTTCCGTTTGATCTATCCTAGAGTTCGTACTAGAATAACACCAAAGCATATTCATATTCATAATACTCAATCCACAAAATTTACTATAAAGATACCCCAAAGTTTCCATCGGAGAAAAACGTGCATCAACACCTATGCATTGATTACCCCAATATCACCGCGGGAATCCGCGAGTTGAATGCCATAACATATATCAAGTGAATCAATAAGATACCCCAATTTTCACCTCAAGTATTCATACCGCAAGACATATATCATGTGTTCTCATCTCTGAATATTCAATCCGACACGACAAAATTTCAAAGGGTAAAGATTCAATTCATCACAACAAGAGTATACAGGGGAGAAACATCATATGATCTGACTATATTAACAAAGATCATGAGAGAGAGAGAGAGATAAATCACATAGCTACTGGTACAAACCCTCAGCCCCGAGGGTGGACTACTCCCTCCTCATCGTGGTGGCCGCCGGGATGATGAAGATGGCCACCGGAGATGATTCCCCCTCCGGCAGGGTGCCAGAATGGGTCTAGATTGGTTTTTGGTGGCTACGAAGCCCTGCGGCGGCGGAACTTTTGATCTAGGTTAATCCCGAGGGGTTTCGGAATATTTGGGAATTTATAGTGCAAAGAAGGGGTATGGGAGGCCACCGAGGTGGGCACAACCCACCTGGGCATCCCAGGTGGGCCTGGCGTGCCCTGGTGGGTTGTGCCCCCCTCGGGGACCCCCAGGTGCTGCTATGGCCCAATGGGTTCCTTCTGGTCCATAAAAAATCTCCAACAAGTTTCGTTGTGTTTGGACTCCGTTTGATATTATTTTTTGCGATGTAAAACAACAAGCAAAAAACAGCAAGTGGCACTGGGCACTGGGTCAATAGGTTAGGCCCAAAAAATGATATAAAGTTGCTATAAAATGATTGTAAAACATCCAAGAATGATAAAATAACAGGATGAATACTTCATAAATTATAGATACGTTGGAGACGTGTCAGCATCCCCAAGCTTAATTCCTACTCGTCCGCGAGTAAGTAAATGATAAAAGAGATAATTTATGAACTGTGAATGCTAGCAAAGTGCATAAGTTTGGTCAATGATAATTTCAATCACTTTTCCTAGCATCATAACAACAATTCTTTTTATGAAACTTCTCATGTTATAGTAGCAACCAATTCACATGTTAAGGTTCAAACAATGAATTCTCTTGAAACCCAACAACCTATGTTTTTAGTCACCAAGCAATTGCAATTCAACTTATTCAACAGAGTTTAAGTAAGAGCTCCACATACTCAATCATCATATAGTCTTCTATGCTTTCTAACACTCACCTTGTACACATGAGCAAAACGTTTCAATCGGACACATAGAAAGATAGGGGCTTATTGTTTTTCCTCCCAACGTATTCACCTCAAGGGTGATGTCAACAATAATAACTCATGCTACCCATATTCAACTGGACATATGTGCCTAGGTCTTTCTTCACCACATGATGCTTGCCAAAAGAGAAAAATAAAAAGGAATAGAGAGAAAAACTTTGACTCTTTGCATAAAAATAAATACATAAAAGTAAAATATAGGCCCTTCGCAGAGGGAAGTAAGGATTTGTAGAGGTGCCAGAGCTCAAAGCGAAAATTGAGAGATAAAAACATTTTGAGAGGCATACTTTTCCCACCAGCGAAAACGACTTAGAGCTCCCAACACTTTCCATGCTAGATATATCATAGGCAGTTCCCAAACAAAAAATAAAGTTTATTCCTTTTTCCACCATACTTTCACTTTATATGGCTAGCCGTATCCACGGGTGCCCTCCATACCAACACTTTCAAGGAATTTATTATTTGACAACATAAAGTAAATTCATTTTTCATTTCAGGACTGAGCATCCCTAATACCTTTGTCTTACTCTCGTGCAATGACAAATGAATAAACACTCATCGTGAGAATAACACATCTAGCATGAAAAAAATTGGCCACCCCTCACCGCCTTGCGAGCGGTACGAGCACATAAAAGAGAAATTTATTTTTGAAAATTAGAGATGGCACATACAAATTTTCTTAGAACAGCACGGAAATACCGCATATAGGTAGGTATGGTGGACTCATGAAAATAAGATTTGGGTTTAAGAGTTTTTGGATGCACAAGTAGTATCTCTACTTGGTGCGGAATTTTTGGCTAGCAAAGATGGGGGGAAACACCACATGTTGAAGGATCTATGACAATATAACTTCTATGTGAATATGAACAAACATAAACCATTACGTTGTCTTCCTTGTCCAACGTAAACAATTTTGGCATATAATATTTTGCTGGGGGATCATAATCACAAAAGATTTCCATCATAGTGTATTTATATGTGAAAGTTCTCTTCCTTATACTAATTATTCATGAATTGCTTGTATGACCAATATTGTGATTGTCAAGCCTCAAAAGATTTCACTTTCCAAACCCAATGTGAAGCTACCGCTAGGCATGATATCATTTCAACTTCATGACATTCAATTTATTACACAATTTACTCACATGATATAAGGGAAGCACAAGAGTAAATGACATAGAAAAGAGCTTCGTTGACGGGATGTGAATGCCGCTTACTTAGCCTCCCTGGCAGTTATTTAAGGACTCTATTTTATTTAAAAAATTCAGATCTAAGTATCTTATTAAAACAGCAAGCAAAATGAAAATAATATGAAATTCTAAGAATAGCACACATCATATGAAGAAGGAAAAACTTAGGCTCAACCGATACTAACTGATAATTGTTGAAGAAGAAAGGTGGGATGCCTACCGGGGCATCCCCAAGCTTAGATGCTTGAGACTTATTGAAATATTATTTTGGGGTGCCTTCGGAATCCCCAAGCTTTAGCTTTTGTGTCTCCTTAATTCCTTGTATATCACGGTTTCCCTAAATATCAAAAGCTTCATCCACACAAAACTCAACAAGAACTCGTGAGATAAGTTAGTATACACCAATGAAAAAACCTTATCATTCTCTACTGTAGAAAATCACTAAAATAATTATTCAACATTGCATACTAAATGCCTCTACATATTTAATACTCCTATCCTCAAATAGAATCATTAAACAAGGAAACATATGCAAGCAATGCAAACATAACAACAATCTGCCAAAATAGTATAGTTTGTAAAGAATGCAAGAGTATGAATAATTATTCAACTCCAAACATTAAAAAAATTTACCACACTGTAGAAAATTTATTAGAGCTCATTTTACAAAAAATCAACATTTTATCACATTCTGACTTTTCTAGGGAATTTTTTGCAACAGCGGTAAACTTTCCGTTTTCAAACAACAAGTATACTTACAAAATAAGCATGGCAAAGGCTATACTTGATATTTTTATTGAAAATAAAGATGAAAAACATTATTCTAAATAATATCAAGAAAATCCTAACAAAATAAAATGATGCACCAAGCAAAACTCATATCATGTGACGAACGAAAACATAGCTCCAAGTGAGGTTACCGATAATGTTGGAGACGACAGAGGGGATGCCTTCCGGGGCATCCCCAAGCTTAGTTGCTTGGATATTCCTTGAGTATTACCTTGTGGTGAGTTGGGAATCCCCAAGCTTAGGGTCTTGTTACTCCTTATTCTCCTCACATCGACATCTCACCCAAAACTTGAAAACCTCAATCACACAAAACTTAACGGAACTTCGTGTGATAGGTTAGTATGATAAAGAGCAAACCATTTCACTTTGGGTCTGTCAAAGACAAGATTCATAATTTTTTACACAAAATTACTACTGTAGCATATCATTTCCTCAATTTATATTGAGCAATATAAGCCATAGAAACTAGCAAACTATGCATTGAAAACAGAACAGTCTGTAATAATCTGTACTCCAACCATACTTATTCTACTCCAAAAATTCTGAACAATTAGGACAACCTGAGAAATTAGTCTATTAATCTTGTTCAAAAAGAATTAGCATTTTATCACGCTTCTGTTTAAAACGAAAATTATTTTCCTAAGCGTAAAAGTTTCTATTTTTCAGCAAGATCAAAGCAACTATCACCCAATCAAGATCCTAAAGGCTTTACTTGTCACTTTATTGAAACAAAAGCAATAAAACATGATTACTACAGTAGCATAAGCATGTGAACACAGAAAAACAGTAGGTAAAAGTGTTGGGTTGTCTCCCACCAAGCACTTTTCTTTAATGCCTTTTAAGCTAGGCATGATGATTTCAATGATGCTCGCATAAAAGATAAGAATTGAAACATGAAGAGAGCATCATGAAGCATATTACTAGCACATTTAATCCTAACCCACTTCCTATGCATAGGGATTTTGTGAGCAAACAACTTGTGGGAACAAGAATCAACTAGCATAGGAAGGTAAAACAAGCAAACCTTCAAAAATTTCAACACATGGAGAGGAAACTTGATATTATTGCAATACCTACAAGCATATGTTCCTCCCTCATAATAATTTTCATTAGAATCATGAATGAATTCAACAATGTAACTATCACATAAAGCATTCTTTTCATGATGCATAAGCATAGAAATTTTGTCACTCTCCACATAAGCAAATTTATTCTGATCAATAGTTGTGGGAGCAAACTCAACAAAATAACTCTCATGTGATTGCAAATTAAAATCATGATGAAAAGTTTCTTGTTTATAATTATTTAATATAGCATACATGTAATCACCATAATCATCATATATAGGAGGCATGCAATCATCATAATAAATTTTCTCATCAAAACTTGGGGGACTAAAAATATTATATTCATCAAATATAGCATCCCCAAGCTTATGGCTTTGCATATCATTTGCATCATGGATATTCAAAGAATTCATACTAATAACATTGCAATCATGCTCATCATTCAAATATTTTATGCCAAACATTTTATTGACTTCTTCTTCTAACAATTGAGGACAATTTTCCAAACCATCATTTTCAAGAAAGATATCATAAAGATGATCAATAATATGATGCAACCTCAATTCCATTTTTTGTAGTTTTCTTTTATAAACCAAGCTTGTGATAAAACAAGAAACTAAAAGATTCAATTGCAAGATCTAAAGATATACCTTCAAGCACTCACCTCCCCGGCAACGGCGCCAGAAAAGAGCTTGATGTCTACTACGCAACTTTATTCTTGTAGACACGTGTTGGGCCTCCAAGCGCAGAGTTTTGTAGGACAGTAGAAATTTTCCCTCAAGTGGATGACCTAAGGTTTATCAATCCATGAGAGGTGTAGGATGAAAATGGTCTCTCTCAAACGACCCTACAACCAAATACAAGCAATCTCTTGTGTTCCCAACACACCCAATACAATGGCAAATTGTATAGGTGCACTAGTTCGGCGAAGAGATGGTGATAAATGTGTAATATGGAGAGTAGATATTGGTTTCTGTAACCTGAAATTATAAAATAGCAAGGTAACTAATAGTAAATGGGCACAAAATGGTGTTGCAATGCTTAAAAACAAGGCCTAGGGTCCATACTTTCGCTTGTGCAATCTCTCAATAGTGCTAACATAGTTGGCTCATATGATTATCCCTCAAAGTGTAACCAAGAATCACTCCCGGGTTCCTATTAGCGGAGAACAAAAGATAGGAATTGTTTGTAGGGTACGAAGCTGTTCGGTAACGTAGTATTTCAAAAAAATTCATACGATCATGCAAGATCTATCTAGGAGATGCATAGAAACGAGAGGGGACAGTGTGTCTATGTACCCTCGTAGACCGAAAGCAGAAGCGTTAAGTAACGCGGTTGATGTAGTCGAACGTCTTCGCGATCCAACCGATCAAGTACCAAACACACGGCATCTCCGCGATCTGCACACGTTCAGCTCGGTGACGTCCCTCATACTCCTGATCCAGTTGAGTCTGAGGGAGAGTTTCGTCATCACGACAGCGTGATGACGGTGATGACAAAGTTACTGATGCAGGGCTTCGCCTAAGCACTACAACGATATGACCGAGGTGTAAATCTGTGGAGGGGGCACCGCACATGGCTAAACAATCAACTTGAATGTCCTAAGGGTGCCCCCTCCCCCATATATAAAGGGGTGGAGGAGGGGGCTGGCCCCTCATGGTGCGCCCCTAAGGGGGGAATCCTACTCCTACTAGGAGTGGGTTCCCCCCTTTCCAAGTCCTAATAGAAGGGGGGAGGAAGGGAGAGAGGGGATGAAGGAAATGTGGGTCGGCCCCCTTCCCAATTCGGATTGGGCTTTGCGGAGGCACGCCCCTCCTCTTGGCCTTCTCCTCTCTCTTCCACTAAAGCCCATGTAGGCCCATTAAGCCCCCGAGGGGTTCTGGTAACCCCCCGGTACTCCGGTAAATGCCCGAACTCTTCCAAAACCATTCCAGTGTCCAAACATAACCTTCCAGTATATCAATCTTCATATCTCGACCATTTCGAGACTCCTCGTCATGTCCGTGATCTCATCCGAGACTCCGAACAAACTTCAGTCATCAAATCACATAACTCATAATACAAATCGTCATCGAACGTTAAGCGTGCGGACCCTACGGGTTTGAGAACTATGTAGACATGACCGAGACATATCTCCGGTCAATAACCAATAGCGGAACCTGGATGCTCATACTGGCTCCTACATATTGTATGGAGATCTTTATCGGTCAAGCAACATAACAACATACGTTATTCCCTTTGTCGTCGTTATCATCATACCTAGTTCAATCTCGTTACCGGCAAGTCTCTTTACTCGGCTTGTAATGCATCATCCCGTAACTAACTCATTAGTCACATTGCTTGCAAGGCTGATGTGCATTACCGAGAGGGCCCAAAGATACCTCTCCGACAATCGGAGTGACAAATCCTAATCTCAATCTATGCAACCTCAAAAAACACCATTGGAGACACATATAGAGCATCTTTATAATCACCTAGTTATGTTGTGACGTCTGATAGCACACTAAGTGTTCCTCCGGTATTCGGGAGTTGCATAATCTCAAAGTCATGGGAACATGTATAAGTCATGAAGAAAGCAATAGCAATAAACTAAACGATCATAGTGCTAAGCTAACGGATGGGTCTTGTCCATCACATCATTCTCTAATGATGTGATCCCATTATTCAAATGATAACACATATCTATGGTCAGGAAACTCAGCCATCTTTGATTAACGAGCTAGTCAAGTAGAGGCATACTAGGGGCACTCTATATGTCTATGTATTCACACATGTACTAAGTTTCCGGTTAATACAATTCTCGCATGAATAATAAACATTTATCATGATATAAGGAAATATAAATAACAACTTTATTATTGCTTCTAGGGCATATTTCCTTCAGAAGCCACCTCAAATCTATTCTTTCCGTTCGATCTATTCAAGAGTTCGTACTAATATAACACAAAGCTATGTTTTCGTTCGATCTATCCTAGAGTTCGTACTAGAATAACACCAAAGCATATTCATATTCATAATACTCAATCCACACAAAGAACTATAAAGAGACCCCAAAGTTTTCGTTGAAGAAAAACGTGCATCAACCCCTATACATAGATTACCCCAATAGCACCGCGGGAATCCATGAGTTGAATGCCATACCATATATCAAGTGAATCAATAAGATACCCCAATTGTCATCTCATGTATTCATACTGCAAGGCATATATCATGTGTTCTCATCTCTGGATATTCAATCCGACATGACAAAATTTCAAAGGGTAAAGATTCAATTCATCACAACAAGAGTATAGAGGGGAGAAGCATCATATGATCCGACTATATTAACAAAGCCCATGATATAGATCACGAGAGAGAGATAGAGAGATAAATCACATAGCTGCTGGTACAAACCCTCATCCCCGAGGGTGGACTACTCCCTCCTCATTGTGGTGGCCGCCGGGATGATGAAGATGGCCACCGAAGATGATTCCCCCCTCCGGCAGGGTGCCGGAACGGGTCTAGATTAGTTTTCGGTGGCTACGGTGCCCTGCGGCGGCGGAACTTCTGATCTAGGTTAACCCTGAGGGGTTTTGGAATATTTGGGAATTTATAGTGCAAAGAAGGGGTACGGGAGGCCACCGAAGTGGGCACAACCCACCTGGGTGCGCCAGGTGGGCCTGGCACGCCCTGGTGGGTTGTGCCCCCCTCGGGGCACCCCCAGGTGCTGCTCTCGCCCAATGGGTTCCATCTGGTCCATAAAAAATCTCCAAAAAGTTTCGTTGTGTTTGGACTCCATTTGATATTGATTTTCTGCTATGTAAAACAACAAGCAAAAAACAACAACTGGTACTGGGCACTGGGTCAATAGGTTAGTCACAAAAAATGATTGTAAAACATCTAAGAATGATATAATAACAACATGAATACTTCATAAATTATAGATACGTTGGAGATGTATCAAGGATGTAGATGAGAATGCAGGCGGGATGACATGAGCAATGTAGTATTTATTGGCGGCCGGAATCTAGATCGACGGGAACAGTACACATGCCGGTCGCCGGAATTTACTATAGTTTGAATTACACACGATTCCCGCAGCAAATTCCATGTGTGAACATAATAGCCGACGGTTTCCAATACAGAACCGTGTCTGATTAATGGCCCCCGCCACTCACCTACCAAACCTCGAGCCGCGAAATAGAGTGCCAATCGTGTGGGGGCCGGTCGTCGTGCCAGATCTTTAGATTTTCCTTTTTGAACACCAGATATTTACATCGTATGATGATTTTTTAACTCGCACACAAGTACACAAAAAAATACGATTTTCAAACCGTCATGGTTGGCTGTTGCATGTACATGTAGTTCAAATTTGAATTACGGTCATTGAATGGTAAATCACTTAAATGTCTTTAAAAGGTCAAATGACCCCTGAAATTTTCAAAATTTCACATGACAGTTGTATTAGTGCACGTTAAATGTAGAATAAAATTGAAGGCCGTAAGGGGAAGCTATCTCCCGTTAGTCATCAAACATGCATTGTTCCCTCTCGAAAACACGCGCCTTCTAGTGAGTTGCTTCAGTTTGTGAGGGGGTGTGTGTCCAAACTTCCGTCAAACAGGCCAATTTTTTTACCACATCATCTTGGTGGCATGACATTACATCAAGCAAGGTTTCATGTGTTTTTGATCTTTTTTTAATTTTTTGGAATTAAAATGCCATGGCACTCCATGCATGTGTCCATGTCGTGAGACCAATATGTTTAAAAATTCCTTCTAATTTTCTGCACATGGAATTAACTCACACACAAGTACACAGAATATGACTGTTCAAACCGTTATGTTTAGCCGTTGCATGTACATGTAGTTCAAATTTGAATTACGGTCATTAAATAGCTAGAAAATCACTTAAATGTCTTTAAAAGGTCAAATGACCCTTGAAATTTTCTAAAATTTGACACGATAGTTGTATTAGTGCACGTTAAACGTAGAAAAAAATTGAAGGCCATAAGGGGAGGTTATCTCCCGTTCGTCATCAAACATGCATTGTTCCCTTTAGGAACCATGAGCCTTTTAGTGAGTTGCTCCGGTTTGTGAGGCGTGTGTGTCCAAATTTTCGTCGAACAAGCCAATTTTTTACCACATCATCTTGGTGGCATGACAATACATGAAGCAAGGTTTCATGTTTTTCTAATCATTTTTTTTATTTTTTGGAATTTAAATGCCATGGCACTGCATGCATGTGTCCATGTCGTGAGACCAATATGTTTGAAAATTCCTTCTAATTTACTGCACATTGAATTAACTCGCACACAAGTACACAAATATGATTTTTCAAACCGTTATGGTTAGCTGTTGCACGTACATGTAGTTCAAATTTGAATTACAGTCATTAAATGGCTAGAAAATCACTTAAATGTCTTTAAAAGGTCAAATCACCCCTGAAATTTTCCAAAATTGCACATGACAGTTGTACTAGTGCATGTTAAATGTAGAAAAATTTGAAGGCCGTAAGGGGAAGCTATCTCTCGTTCATCATCAAACATGCATTGTTCCCTCTCGGAAACACGAGCCTTCTAGTGAGTTGCTTCGGATTATGAGGGGTGTGTATCCAAACTTTCGTCAAACATGCCAAAAAACTTACCACATCATCTTGGTGGCATGACATTACATCTAGCAAGGTTTCATGTGTTTCTGATCTTTTTTAAAATAAATTTGGAATTTAAATGCCATGGCACTCCATGCTTAATTGTGTCATAGCCGTTATACCAATATGTTTGAAAATTCCTTCCAATTTACTGCACATGGAATTAAATCGCACACAAGTACACAAAATATGACTTTTCAAACCGTTATGGTTAGCTGTTGCATGTACATGTAGTTCAAATTTGAATTACGGTCATTAAATGGCTAGAAAACCACTTAAATGTCTTAAAAGATCAAATGACCCCTGAAATTTTCCAAAATTTGACATGACAGTTGTATTAGTACAACAAATGTTTTCATACATTTAAAACACCATCCGTTGGCACTTTACTCCAAATTCGTGTTTCACAGCTAATAAAATATATCCACAACATCACACACAATTTATTTGTAGGAACCGTTTGCGGTGAAAAATTTATGGGTCTATTTAAGTCTTCCTCCTTAAGTTTCGCAGACTCGTCTGCTCCAGTGTCGGCAACCCCTGATCCACGAATCCCGATCCCCATTCCCGCACCCCCTTCTTGCAAAGATGACGCAATGGAAACACTTCGTGAAGCCATGTACGATGACCCCGTCCTCCCCGAGCGCCGCCACCTACGCCGAGAGTGTCGCCGCATCCGCATTGAGTGCGGTCACATCCGCCGAGAGGGCGTTTGCGGCAGCCGACAGGGCAGTTGCAGCAGCCGAGACGGCTGCAGCTACTGCTGCGACGACAGCTACAAACGCCGAGAGCGCTCGAGTTGCCATCCGTGCCGCCGATGTCGCCCTGGCCCGGGTTGAGGCCATCCACACCAAGATCAAGGACAAACACACCAACAAATTCCAGGCCACCTCGGAATACAGCATGCAACCCACGTACGAAAAGGTGGTGGTGGCCATGGAGCACCTGCTTCCTCATGAGATCGCCGAGCGGGAGCTTGAGATGTAGGAGGCGGCGGAGATCAAGGAGCGCCGGGAGGAGGAGTTGCGCGTGGCCGAGGTCGAGGTAGAGAAGAGTCTGTCCATCGAGGAATCGGTGGTGGAGTAGCAACGCGAGCTCTGCCGCAGCCACTACGACGAGGACTACAACCTTGAGGACGGCGCCGAGGACGAGGACGCGGTCGACTTCAGGAGGGGGTCCATCAATGGCGACATTTTGCCTAGACAAGTCATCGACGTCTCATCTCACACCGACGATGCATAGGCCGGCGCGGCGGTGGATTTGTTAAAATTATGCGTACTTAGGCTTTGTTTTTAATGCTGATCTTTTGTTAGAGCGATGTTTAGGTCAATTGGCCCTGTTTAATTACTAAAATTGCTCGATTCAGTAAGTGTGGTCTGTGTGATGTACGCTCTTTTGTGTGCCCAAATTAGCAAGCGATGTTAAATTATGCAATGACGTACCCGAGGAAATTTCCACCAAATTTTGAATTATCAAACTCATCACATGCGCGTAAAGCAAAAGAATCGTTTGCAATGCACACAATCATCGAAAGTGAATGGTGTCCGGCGGCACCGCGCATAAAGTTTCCCTCCACATTTCCAAATTTTTGGCCTACAACCAAAATATCTACCCCCTTCCCCTCCCCCTTTTCTCCCCGACCACAAGTCACATTTCCCCTGTTTCCTCCTTCCTTCCTTCCTTCCTAACCTATAGCCACTTCCTCGCTCTCGCTGTCTCGCATCCTACCGCTGGGGTCGCCATGGTCTTCTTCAATGACCTCTCCAGCGGTTGCTCCTCCTCCGACGACTCCTTCACCACCCGGGTATGCCTCTCTTCTCTCTCTCTCGGGCTATGACTTAATGAAGGATTTTAACCCAGCGGTCGATTTGAGTCATGTCTTCCTCTTGTAGCTCCCTAGGACCATCAGCTGCAACGAATGGAGCGAGGTGGCTGAAGATCTGTCTGCTCGTTGTCACCATCAATCTCCATGCGTGAAGCTAGTTGCGTTTGAATCTGTGGACAGTGGGAGGAATTTCTGGCATGTGCAGAGAAGGTTAGACCCTTTTTCGTTGTTACAAATCATTTGTTAGATGTGATTCAGACACTGGCATGGTCCCAACCCATTCATACCACACCTTCAACCAAACACATCCTAAGACAGTGTCATAGTTTGTACCTAGTATCTAAAAATGTAGCCATCTCATCAGCGGTGCCATTAGAAAATTATTTGGCACTACTTCAGAAGGTTGTGCAGCCAACTTTGGTCCACACATCCGAGCAGCCAATCAGTAAAATGCTAAATCTTTATGTCACGAAGGAACTGGGCATCGGAGTCCAGGTCCCTGATTTTTTCTGCTGCATCGGCTCGCAGTGCAGGGCACCAGTGCGAGATGTAGCAACAATTGTCTTTACACCAGTTTTGGCATACATAGTGGACGACCTTAGTGCTATTAGTTCTATGTTACTAAATTTGTGCATGTACACACCTGTTAGTATCAATTTGCTGTCATCCAAACACAGTCGCTATGATGTTGCAGTTATATTTACCTTCCTCACAAAATGTTCAATTTGTTATTTATAGTTATATGAGTAAGAACTTGTATCATTGTTGTAGTTAGTTATAGTTTCTGATGTTTCAGAATTTGGTTGCTGTCTCAGTAGAAATTAATTCATTTGCACATTGATCTTTTTGAGAAGATATGTCATAATTAACCTGTTTCTTCAGTTTTTCAAAATAAGTACTGGTGATTTTCTATGTTGCTATAAACCCATTTCCCCTACAATTGTTATTGATTTAGTTTTAAATATTATAGGATGAACTGAAGTGTTCTTACTTGGAGTGGGTTGATCAAGAGTGACCACGGTCTTTGAAGATGTGCCTAGCAAAGCTCTGGAGCATGTATGAGGAAGAGAACAGAGGTAGCTTTAGAGAAAGTGTTGTCAACAGTGAAGAATATTTGAAGATGCGGGATAAAAAGAGGAAGGTGGAGAATGATCTCAGATTTTTTAAATCAGACTTTGTTAAGATGGTGTTGTCGAAGGGGGAGGCACTTTCCCAGTTGGACAGTGCAAAACAGGTTCTTACTGAACTAAAAGCAGAGGTGGATAAGACGTTCCTGATATGATCTTGATTAGGGAAATGTATATATTGTTCTAATATTGTTCTTATGAAGTTGAACTAGCTATATGATGTATTGTGCTGCTTTCAGGTAGCTATTGTACGGTGATGTTAAAATATATTTATGTGCCTGATATGAAATTGGCAAACAGTTGTTCAATATGAAATGTGAATTTGCGTAATACTGGAATTATTAATTGTAAACTAATAAACCTGTTAAATGGGTCATGGAACTTTGCAAACGGTTCTAGCAGTAAAAGCGCCTGTGATGGATAGCCCAATGCCATACAGTTTTCTTCATCAAAGCATGTGTGATAGTTACATCTTTCACACACGAGCCTATAAATAAAACTGTGTGGGATGTACATACGAATGGAAATGTTTTCCCTGGATTGACTGTGTGGGATGTACATAAGAACAGAAACATATTCCTTGGATTGACTGTGTGGGATGTACATACGAACGGAAACGTTTTCCCTGGATTTACTGTGTGGGATGTACATAAGAATGGAAACATATTCCTTGGATTGACTGTGTGTGATATACATACGAACAGAAATGTTTTTCTGGGATTCACCGTGTGGGATGTACATATGAATGGAAACGATTGGGTTTCGATGCCTCGCCCGATCGCACACGAGCTCATTTTGCCCCAGCATGTGTGCTAGGAGGGCCTATCCCCTATGGTTTCTGGGTCATGTGGGAAGGACTCCCCTATCGCCCACACTCACTTGGCGATGGTTCCAAATGTTGTCGCGGAAAGGGGTTAAAAATCGTTTTTATAGCACCGACGCGTACCAGTGCATGTCCTTAGGAAAAAACGTAACTACTCACAAAGCATATTCATGTTCATAATCATAGGAGTATTAATTATCATTAAGGATCTAAACATATGATCTTCCACGGGATAAACAAACTAGCATCAACTACAAGGAGTAATCAACTCTATGCAACCCACAGGTACCAATCTGAGGTTTTGAGACAAAGATCGGATACAAGAGATGAAGTAGGGTTTGTGAGGAGATGGTGCAGGTGGAGATGTTGATAGAGATTGGCCCCCTCTCGGTGAGATGATCGTTGGTGATGATGATGGCTTCGATTTCCCCCTCTCAGAGGGAAGTTTCCCCGGCAGAACAGCTCCGCCGGAGCCCTAGATTGGTTCTGCCTAAGTTCCGCCTCGAGATGGCGGCACTTCATCCCGAAAGCTTCCTTCAAAAAAATTTTCCAGGTCAAAGCACACCATATAGGAGAAGATGGGCATCGGGGGCTTGCCAGGTGGCCCACAAGGTAGGGGGCGTGCCCCCACCCTTGTGGATGGCAGGTGGCCCCCTCTGGTGCTTTCTTCGCCCATTATTTTTTATATATTCCAAAATAATTCTCCATGAAGTTTCAGGACTTTTGGAGTTGTGTGGAATAGGTCTCTAATATTTGCTCCTTTTCCAGACCAGAATTCTAGCTGGCGGCATTCTCCCTCTTCATATAAACCTTATAAAATATGAGATAAAAGGCATAAGTATTGTATCGCAGTGTGTAATAACAGCCCATAATGCAATAAATATTGATATAAAAGCATGACGCAAAATGGACGTATCAATGCTTTACGGCTTGGAACCGGGACTTCAAAAACATTTTGAACGCCACTGAGCATATGAGATGTTCCAAGAGTTGAAGTTGATATTTCAAGCTAATGCCCGGGTTGAGAGATATGAAGTCTCCAACAAGTTCTTTAGCTTTAAGATGGAGGAGAACAGTTCTGTCAGTGAACACATACTCAAAATGTCTGGGTACCATGACCACTTGACTCAGCTGGGAATTGATCTTCTAGTTGAGAGTGTTATTGAGAGAGTTCTTCAGTCACTGCCACTAAGATACAAAGGCTTTGTGATGAACTATAATATGCAAGGGATGATGACAATGATTCCCTAGCTCTTCGCGATGCTGAAATTAGCGGAGGTAGAAATCAAGAAAGAGCATCAAGTGTTGATGGTTAACAAGACCATCAGTTTTAAGAAAAAGGGCAAGGGAAAGAAAGGGAACTTCAACAATAATGCAAAACAAGTTGCTGCTCCTGTGAAGAAGCCCAAAGCTGGACCCAAGCCTGAAACTGAGTGCTTCTTCTGCAAAGGAAATGGTCACTAGAAGCGGAACTGCCCCAAATACTTAGCAGTTAAGAAGGATGGCAAAGTGAACAAAGGTATATTGGATATACATGTTATTGATGTGTTCCTAACTAATGCTCGTCGTAGCGACTGGGTATTTGATACTGATTCAGTTGCTCATATTTGTAACTCGAAACAGGAGTTGCGGAATAAATGAAGATTGGCTATGGATGAGGTGATGATGCGCGTTGGAAATGGTTCCAAGCTAAGGTTTATGTGATGGCCGCCGGCATGCTACCTCTACATCTACCTTCGGGATTAGTTTTAGACCTCAATAATGGTTATTTGGTGCAAGCATTGAGCATGAACATTATATCTGGATCTTGTTTATTGTGAGACGGTTATTCATTGAAGTTAGAGAATAATGGTTGTTCTATTTATATGAGTAATATCTTTTATGGTCATGCACCTTTGATGAATGGTCTATTTTTGTTGAATCTCGATCATAGTGATATACATATTCATAATATTGATGCCAAAAGATGCTAAGTTGATAATGATAGTGCAACATACTTGTGGCACTTTCGTTTAGGTCATATTGGTATAAAGCACATGAAGAAACTTCATGCGGATGGACTTTTGGAATCACTTGATTATGAATCATTTGATGCTTGCGAACCATGCCTAATGGGTAAGATGACTAAAACTCCATTCCCCGGAACAATGGAGCAAGCTAATGACTTATTTGAAATAGCACATACCGATGTATGCGATCCGATAAGTATTGAAGCACGCGGCGAGTATCATTATTTTCCGACCTTCACAGATGATTAGAATAGGTATGGATATATCTAGTTGATGAAACACAAGTATGAAACATTTGAAAAGTTCAAAGAATTTCAGCGTGAAGTGGAAAATCATCATAACAAAAAAATAAAATTTCCATGATCTGATCGCGGAGGTGAATATTTGAGTTACGAGTTTGGCCTTCATTTAAGACAATTTTGAATAGTTTCACAACTCACGCCACCTGGAACACCATAGCGTAATGGTGTGTCTGAACGTCGTAACCATACTTTATTAGATATGGTGTGTTCTATGATGTCTCTTACCAATTTTCATTTATTGTTTTGGGGTTATGCATTAGAGAAAACCGCATTCACGTTAAATAGGGCATCATCTAAATCCGTTGAGACGACGCCGTATGAACTATGGTTTGGCAAGAAACCTAAGCTATCATTTCTTAAAGTTTGGGTATGTGACACTTATGTCAAAAGGCTTCAACCTAATAAGCTTGAACCCAAAGCGGAGAAGTGTGTCTTCATAGGATACCCTAAAAGAAACAATTTGGTATACCTTCTACCACAGATCCGAAGGCAAAATCTTTGTTGCTAAGAATGGGTCATTTCTAGAGAAGGTGTTTCTCTCAAAAGAAGTGAGTGGCTGGAAAGTAGAACTTGATGAGGTAGTTGTACCTTCTCTCGAATTGGAAAGTAGCACATCAGAGAAAACTGTTCCCGTGATGCCTACACCAACTAGAGAAGAAGCTAATGATGATGATCATGAAACTTCAGATCAACTTACTATTGAACCTCATAGGTGGAACATAACACGTAGCGCACCAGAGTGGTATGGTAATCCTGTCCTGGAAGTCATGTGGTTAGACAATGGTGAACTTGTGAACTATGAAGAAGCTATGATGAGCCAAGATTCTGACAAATGGCTTAAGACCATGAAATCTGTGATAGGATCCATGTATGAGAATAAAGTGTGGACTTTGGTGGACTTGCCCGATGATCGGCAAGCCATTGAGAATAAATGGATCTTCAAGAGGAAGACAGACGCTAGTAGTAATATTACTGCCTACAAAGCTTGACTTGTCGTAAAAGGTTTTCCACAAGTTCAAGGGGTTGACTACGATGAGACTTTCTCACTCGTAACGATGCTTAAGTCTGTCAGAATCATGTTAGCAATTGCCTCATTTTATGATTATGAAGTCTGGCAAATAGATGTCAAAACTGCATTCCTTAACGGGTTTCTTAAAGAAGAGTTGTATATGATGCAACCAGAAGGTTTTGTCGATCCTAAAGGTGCTAACAAAGTGTGCAAGCTTCAGTGTTCCATCTATGGACTGGTGCAAGCATCTCGGAGTTTGAATATATGCTTTGATGATGTGATCAAAGCATTTGGTTTTATACAGACTTACGAAGAAGCCTGTATTTACAAGAAAGTGAGTGGGAGCTATGTAGCATTTCTGATATTATATGTGGATGACATATTGCTGATTGGAAATGACATAGAATTTCTGGATAGCATAAAAAGATATTTAAATAAGAATTTTTCAATAAAAGACCTCGGTGAAGCTCCTTACATATTGGGCATCAAGATCTATAGGGATAGATTGAGATGCTTAATAGGATTTTCACAAAGCACATACCTTGACAAAGTTCTGAAGAAGTTCAAAATGGACCAGCCAAAGAAAGGGTTCTTGCCTGTGCTGCAAGGTGTGAAATTGAGTCAGACTCAAAGTCCAACCACGGCAGAAGATAGAGAGAGAATGAAAGTTATTCCCTATGTATCTGCCATAGGTTCTATAATGTACGCCATGCTGTGTACCAGACCTGATGTGTGCCTTGCCATAAGTTTGGCAGGGAGGTACCAAAGTAATTCATGAGTGGATCACTGGACAACGGTCAAGAATATCCTGAAGTACCTGAAAAGGAACAAGGATATGTTTCTCATTTATGGAGGTGATGAAGAGCTCGCCGTAAAGGGTTATGTCGATCTGGATGACACTAAGTCGCAAACCGCACACGTATTTATATTGAATGGTGGAGTTGTCAGTTGGTGCAGTTCTAAGTAGAGTGTAGCGACGGGATCTACATGTGAACTGGAGTACATAGCTACTTCGGAACCATCGCATGGAGGAGTCTGGATGAAGGAGTTCATATCTGATCTAGGTGTAATACCTAGTGCATCGGGGTCCAATGACAATCTTTTGTGACAACCACTACTAGGAAAAGAGCTATAGATGAAATGGATACTAATGGCGCACCATGTATGTGGTGCGCCACTACTATATAGCAATGGCGCACCAGATATGGGTGCGCCATTAGTGGCCATATTACTAATGGCGCACCTGGTGTGTGGTGCGCCATTACTAGTTTTGTCCTGGCCCCACACCCCTCCCCAGACTTAGCAGTGGCGCACCAAGGGAAAGTGTGGTATTACTAGTTTTAACTAGTAATGGCGCACCAGTAAGAGATGCGCCATTGCTATCTATACGTATGGCGCACCCCTACCAGTGCGCCATTGCTATCACCCCTTATCCCCTCCCTCTAGTCACGTTCTCTCCCCTCCCCTTCCTCCTGACACACCCACCCACCTCCCTCGACATCGATCTAGATCAAGAAGCCCCGGCCGCGCGCCTCTTCCACCCCCTCCCTCACACCAGATCCAGGGCAAAGGCAAAGCAAAGCGGGCGGCTCCTTCAGTCGCGGCCTCTCCTTCCTCGAAGCCCACGACCGAGAGCAGATGGAGGAGAGGAGAGAAAAGAAAGCTCTCGTGCTCGCGCGACGATGACGACGACGACCTTCGCCGCGGCGACGATGAGCCCCCTCCACGCCCTCCTCGTCCTCGCCGTCGTCCTCGCGGCGTGCCTCGGCCCCGCGGCGGCGGATCAGCCTGGGTAAGTGCCCCTCGTCCCGGCTCATTTTCCCTCCCCGATCCGACCGATCGGGAGGCTGTATCTGACCCCCTCTCTCGCCTCGCCTTGTGGGTGCAGATCCGTTGAGGGATACACCAGCGCCAGCCGAATCAAGATCGACGGTCAGTGCCCTCTCCCCCGTGGTTCGAACTAGACGCATCTGGTAACTTCTGCGTGTGCGGGTAGGCAGGCGGGATCCAGCTTCGTGCTCTGCTCGAACCTGACCAATTTGGTGGAATTATCTCTGGGGCGCGTGATCCAAGTAGGGCCAAGTGTGTCGATGCTACTGATCTCCCTGTTGTACCACTATGCATCGCCATTGCTTAGGCAGCATGCTTACAGGCACATCACAACAACTAATTTTATCCAGTTTCATCTTTGAAATCTGAGCCGCGTTGGAGCTGTGTTGTGGCTACTGTTTGTTCATATGCTGCATCCTTTTGTTCTGAGTATCTGAATCAATCAACAGATGTAGGAACATGTTTATTTGTTCATATGCCATGCTTTTGGGTTAATTTGTCCGTCAAATTTATCCATTGGCCCGCTTGGTTCAATTTATCTGATGCCACAAGTGGTGTCATTTTTATTCAATATGGACTATCATTATAATGTATGTACATGCCACTGAACATTCAGTCTTTACTTGTGTGTAAGACCGGACTTTCTTCCATTGTCAACGCAACTCAACGCAAGACCAGTGCCTTGGTCGCTTCCTCCGGTGTGGTGCAGCCGAGCTGGGCCAACGACCATGCCGTGTACGAGGGCAAACTCCCCTCCGACAAGACGGCTCCTAGCTCGGGTAAGCAGCAGCACCCCCATGGTCGTTTTAGTTTTCAGAGAGCCCTTTTTTGTGTGTCAGCTGATGATGCCTTCATTCTCTTGTCCATTGAGGATCCTCAACAGGCAAGAACAAGTTCCACCGCCGGTCTGAAACTCGTCCCAACTAGGAAAGGGATTCTCTCACTACCTTCTAATTAAGTGAGTAGTCAACATCTTCAGGGCCCTTTACTCTGCTTTCTTTCTACTTCAAGCAAGGAGATGATTTATATGCATCTAAACAAGTAGTTGTCGCTGCACTGCTATAACAATATATGAACCCAGAAAATTTTAGAACTTCTCTGTAAAAAATTGGTTGCTAGCTCTGTATCTCAGCCCCTTCTCATTTGTTTGTTTGATTTGGATGGAGGAGTCATCCATGGACGACATCAACGATGAGGTCTTGGTCTTGTATGATGCGTGTGTGGACAGTGTTGGTCACTTACTAGCTATGGTTCTTTTGCTGCTGGAAAGTGTTATTTCAATTTGTACCCCATCTAATCCCCTCACTGTTTTTGTTACCTAATTGCTACTGGATGCAGAGAATGTGTAAGATTTATATGCCAACAGGTTATGCATTTACTCATGAAGCATTTCTTGCAAATGGAAGGTTTTGGTGTCCATGATTAGTGACGATCCTCAAGTAGGATGAATCTTTAGTTTTGATGGGTCTCAGATTTACTTTTATTAAGTTGTGATGATATAGTGCTTAATCTGAGCATGTTCCACGTAATGCAATGGACTGTTCCAAGGGTTGGGCGCTGTTGCAAGGCCCATCTTCATCTTTGCTCTTGCGCATGATGGATGGTCAAGGACTAGTTAAGTAGGTCATTTTGCGATCAAATGAATGGTCTTCCAGTTTGGTATCTCTAAATGATGATTACATATTAGCGCGTTCTTAGGTTTGGGATATACCTTTATGTGTAATAGTGAATTATGTCTTGGAAGGCATGTTACTTATTTCATGTTGATTCATTGGACATCGCATGACAATCTCTAAGAAGGTTGTCCATTTACTGATCAATCATTTCTTGCACAATTTTGTTGTCGATGACTAGTGTTGAACCTCATATGTCCTCTGCAATTCATTTCCATTATAATCTTACTCATACAATATTTACACCATGTAATTCTGGAAATATATGCTCATATCTAGTTCTGCATAAAAAATGACAGTATTGACATGTTATAGATAGTTTGTTTGTGTTTCTGTTTATTTTGTTACATTTTGCAGGGATAAAGTGAAGAAAAAGAAGAAAAGATTACTAGAAGATTAGTTTTAGGATTTTCTTTTATTTCCTTGCAATTTTCCTTTTATTGGAAACTTGTAAAGACATTGTAATATTCTTACTATAATAAAAATCACGATTCTATTTCACTTTTTGTTTTTAAATTATTTTTCCTTATAGGTTGTTTTCTGTAAATTTAGATTTTTTTTGTTTTCCAAATACATTACTAGTGGCGCATTTAAGCCCTTATTAGTGGTGCACCTTCCTTTATTACTAGTGGCGCACCTATAAGGTTATTAGTGGTGCACTTGGAGGGAATACCAGTGGAGCACCGAATGGTATACTAATGGCGCACCACATGGTGCGCCATTAGTATCTGGTATACTAATGGCGCACCTGTGGTGCGCCATTAGTAAAAAATACTAGTGGCGTGATACTAATGGCGCACCGGTGGTGCGCCATTAGTAGGCAAAACCGGTGCGCCATTAGTAGGCCTTTTTCTAGTAGTGAACACTGGAGCAATTGCCTTAGCCAAGGAGTCTAGGTTTCACAAAAGAACCAAACACATGAAGCGACGCTTCAACTCCGTTCGTGAAAAGGTCAAGGATGGAGACATAGAAATTTATAAAATACATACGGATCTGAATATGGCAGACCCGTTAACTAAACCTCACCCGCGGGCAAAACATGACCAGCACCAAGAATCCATGGGTGTTAGATTCATGTAATCTAGATTATTGACTCTAGCACAAGTGGGAGACTATTGGAAATATGCCCTAGAGGCAATAATAAAGTGGTTACTATTATATTTCCTTAATCATGATAAAGGTTTATTATTCATGCTAAAATTGTATTGATCGGAAACTTAAATATATCTATGAATACATAAGCAAATACCAAGTCCCTAGTAAGCCTCTACTAGACTAGCTCGTTGATCAAAAGATGGTTAAGGTTTCCTGACCATAGACATGAGTTGTCATTTGATAATGGGATCATATCATTAGGAGAATGATGTGATGGACAAGACCCATCTGTTAGCTTAGCATATGATCGTTCAGTTTATTGGTACTACTTTCTTAATGTCAAATACATAATCCTTCGACCATGAGATCATGCAACTCCTGAATACCAGAGGAATACCTTGTGTGCTATCAAAGGTCACTTCATAACTGGGTGTTCATAAAGGTGCTCTACAGATATCTCCGAAGGTGTCTATTGAGTTGGCATGAATCGAGATAGGGGTTTGTCACTCCGTGTGACGAGAGCTATCTCTGGGCCCTCTAGGTAAGATAGCGTCACTAGAAGCTTTCAAGCAAAGTGACTAAGGAGTTGGTTACAAGATGATGTATTATGGAACGAGTAAAGAGACTTGCCGGTAATGAGATTGAACTAGGTATGGAGATACCGACGATCGAATCTCGGGCAAGTAACATACCGACAAACAAAGGGAACTACGTATGTTGTCATAAAGGTTCGACCGATAAAGATCTTCGTAGAATATGTAGGTGAAGGAAATATGACCGAGAGGCAATAATAAATATGTTATTTATATTTCCTTACATCATGATAAATGTTTATTATTCATGCTAGAATTGTATTAACCGGAAACTTGATACATGTGTGAATACATAGACAAACAAAGTGTCCCTAGTATGCCTCTACTAGACTAGCTCGTTAATCAAAGATGGTTTAGTTTCCTAGCCATAGACACGTGTTGTCATTTGATAAACGGGATCAAATCATTAGAGAATGATGTGATGGACAAGACCCATCCGTTAGCTTAACACTATGATCGTTTAGTTTATTGCTATTGCTTTCTTCATGACTTATACATGTTCCTATGACTATGAGATTATGCAACTCCCGTATACTGGAGGAACACTTAGTGTGCTATCAAATGTCACAACATAACTGGGTGATTATAAAGATGCTCTACAGGTGTCTCCGATGGTGTTTGTTGAGTTGGATAAATCGAGATTATGATTTGTCACTCCGATGGTCGGAGAGGTATCTCTGGGCCCTCTCGGTAATGCACGTCACTATAAGCCTTGCAAGCAATGTGACTAATGAGTTAGTTGCGGATGATGCATTACGGAATGAGTAAAGAGACTTGTCGGTAATGAGATTGAACTAGGTATGATGATGCCGACAATCGAATCTTGGGCAAGTAACATACCGATGATAAAGGGAACAACGTATGTTGTTGTGCGGTTTGACCGATAAAGATCTTCATAGAATATGTAGGAGCCAATATGAGCATCCAGGTTCCGCTATTGGTTATTGACCGGAGATGTGTCTCGATCATGTCTACATAGTTCTCGAATCCGTAGGGTCCACACGCTTAACGTTCGATGACGATTTGTATTATGAGTTATGTGATTTGATGACTGAAGTTTGTTTGGAGTCCCTGATGAGCTCACAGACATGACAAGGAGTCTCAAAATGGTGGAGAGGTAAATATTTATATATTGGAAGGTAGTATTCGGACACCGGAAGGGTTCCAGAGTGTACCGGCTACATACCGGAGTACCGAAGGGGTTAGCGAAACCCCCCGGGGAAAGATATGGGCCTTATGGGCCATAGGAGGGAGGCTAACCAGCCCACAAGGGGCTGGTGCGCCCCCCACAAGGGAGGAGGCCGAATTGGACTTGGGAACGGGGCGCCACCCCCCTTTCCTTCTCCTACTCCCTCTCCTTCCCCTTTTCCCCCTCTGGTAGAAGGAAAAAGGGTGGGGCCGAGTCCTACTAGGACTGGAGTCCTAGTAGGACTCCCCTCTCCCTGGCACGCCCCTTGTTGGCCGGCTTCCTCCTCCCCTCCTTTATATACGGGGGCAGGGGCACCCCAAAAAGACAACATACAATTGTCTTAGTCGTGTGCGGTGCCCCCCTCCACAGTTACACACCTCGGTCATATCATCGTAGTGCTTAGGCGAAGCCCTGCACCGATAACTGCATCATCACTGTCGCCACGCCATCATGCTGACAGAACTCTCCCTCGCCCTCAACTGGATCAAGAGATCGAGGGACGTCATCGAGCTGAACGTGTGCTCAACGCGGAGGTTCCGTACGTTTGGTACTTGGATCGGTTGGATCGCGAAGACGTTCGACTACATCAACCGCATTAATAAACACTTCTGCTTTTTGGTCTACGAGGGTACGTGGACACACTCTCCCCTCTCGTTGCTATGCATCACCTAGATAGATCTTGCGTGATCGTAGGAATTTTTTTAAATACTGCGTTTCTTAACAGTGGTATCAGAGCCAGGTCTATGCGTAGATGTTATATGCACAAGTAGAACACAAAGATTTGTGGTCGATAATAGTCATACTGCTTACCAGCAACGTCTTACTTTGATTGGGTGGTATTGTTGTATGAAGCGTCCTGGACCGACATTACATGACCACGTTCATGAGACTGGTTCTACCGATGTGCTTTGCACATAGGTGGCTGGCGGGTGTCTGTTTCTCCAACTTTAGTTGAATCGAGTTTGACTACGCCCGGTCCTTGTTGAAGGTTAAAACAGAACACTTGACAAAAAATCATTGTAGTTTTGATGCGTAGGTAAGAACGGTTCTTGCTAGAAGCCCGTAGCAGCCACGTAAAACTTGCAACAACAAAGTAGAGGACGTCTAACTTGTTTTTGCAGGGCATGTTGTGATGTGATATGATCAAGATGTGATGAGATATAAATTGTTGTATGAGATGATCATGTTTTGTTAAAGTTATCGACTACTGGCAGGAGCCTTATGGTTATCTCTTTATTGCATAAGATGCAAGCGCCATATAATTGCTTTACTTTATCACTATGCGATAGCAATAGTTGGCGAGACGACCATGTGACGACACATTGATAAAGATCAAGATGATGGAGATCATGGTGTCATGCCAGTGACGATGGAGATCATGACGGAACTTTGGAGATGGAAATCAAAGGCACAAGATGATGATGGCCAAATCATATCACATATTTTGATTGCATGTGATGTTTATCTTTTATGCATCTTATTTTTATTAGTACGATAGTAGCATTATGAGATGATCCCTTACTAAAATTTCAAGGTATAAGTGTTCTCCCTGAGTATGCACCATTGCTACAGTTCGTCGTGCCGAGACACCACGTGATGATCAGGTGTGATAAGCTCTACGTTCACATACAACGTGTGCAAGCCAGTTTTGCACACGCAGAATACTCGGGTTAAACTTGACGAGCCTAGCATATGCAGATATGGCCTCGGAACATTGAGACTGAAAGGTCGAACGTGAATCATATAGTAGATATGATCAATATAGTGATGTTCACCATTGAAAGCTACTCCATCTCACGTGATGATCGGACATGGTTTAGTTGATATGGATCACGTGATCATTTAGATGACTAGAGGGATCTCTATCTAAGTGGGAGTTCTTAAGTAATATGATTAATTGAACTTAAATTTATCATGAACTTAGTCCTGATAGTATTTTCATATCTATGTTTTAGATCATTTGCTCGTGTATAGCTTCCCTATTTTATTTATGATATGTTCCTAGAGAAAACTAAGTTGAAAGTTGATAGTAGCAATGATACGGACTAGGTCCATGATCTGAGGATTATACTCATTGCTGCACAGAAGAATTATGTCATTGATGCACCGCTAGGTGACAGAACTATTGCAGGAGCAGATGGAGACGGTATGAACGTTTGACAAGCTTGGTATGATGACTACTTGATAGTTTAGTGCACCATGCTTTACAGCTTAAAACCGGGACTTCAAAAATGTTTTTTGAAATGTCATGGAGCATATGAGATGTTCCAAGAGTTGAAATTGGTATTTCAGACTCATGCCCGGGTCAAGAGGTATGAGACCTCTGACAAGTATTTTGCCTACAAGATGGAGGAGAATAGCTCAACTAGTGAGCATGTGCTCAGAATGTCTGAGTACTACAATCGCTTGAATCAAGTGGGAGTTAATCTTCGAGATAAGATAGTGATTGACAGAGTTCTCTAGTCACTATCACCAAGTTACTGGAATTTCGTGATGATCTATAATATGCAAGGGATGACGAAAACGATTCCCCGAGCTCTTCACAATGCTGAAATCGGCGAAGGTAGAAATCAAGAAAAGCATCAAGTGTTGATGGTTGACAAGACCACTAGTTTCAAGTAAAAGGGCAAGGGAAAGAAAGGGAACTTCAAGAAGAATAAAAAGCAAGTTTCCACTCACATGAAGAAGCCCAAAGCTAGACCCAAGCCTGAAACTGAGTGCTTCTACTGCAAAGGAAATGGTCACTGGAAGCGGAACTGCCCCAAATACTCGGCGGATAAGAAGGATGGCAAAGTAAACAAAAGTATATATGATATACATTTTATTGATGTGTACTTTACTAGTATTCCTAGTAGCCCCTGGGTATTTGATACTGGTTAAGTTGCTATGATTAGTAACTTGAAACATGAGTTACAAAATGAACAGAGACTAGTTAAGGGCGAGGTGACGATGTATGTAGGAAGTGATTCCAAGGTTGATAAGATCACCATCGCATACTCCCTCTACCTTCCGGATTAGTATTGGACCTAAATAAATGTTATTTGGTGTTTGCGTTGACCATGAGTATGATTGGATCATGTTTATTGCAATACGGTTATTCATTTAAGTCAGAGAATAATTGTTGTTCTGTTTACATGAATAAAACCTTCTATGGTCTTACATCGAATGTAAATGGTTTACTGAATCTCGATTGCAGTGATACACATATTGATAATATTGATGCCCAATGATGCAAAGTTAATAATGATAGTGCAACATGTCCGTGGCACTGCCGTTTAGGTCATATTGGTGTAAAGCGCATGAAGAAAATCCATACTGATGGGCTTTTGGAATCACTAGATTATGAATCACTTGATGCTTGCGAACCATGCCTCATGGGCAATATGACTAAGACTCCATTCTCCGGAACAATGGGGAGAGCCACTGACTTATTGGAAATAATACATATTGATGTATGCAGTCCGATGAGTGTTGAGGCTCGCGGCGGGTATCGTTATTTTCTGACCTTCACCTGATTTGAGTAGATATGAGTATATCTTCTTGATGAAACATAAGTCTGAACCATTTAAAAGTTCAAAGAATTTCAGGGTGAAGTGGAAAATCATCGTAACAAGAAAATAAAGTTTCTATGATCTGATCATGGAGGTGAATATTTGAGTTACGAGTTTGGTCTTCATTTGAAACAATGCAGAATAGTTTCGCAACTCACGCCACCTGGAACACCACAACGTAATGGTGTGTTCGAACGTCATAACTGCACTTTATTAGATATGGTGCGATCTATGATGTCTCTTACCGATTTACCACTATCATTTTGGGGTTATGCATTAGAGACAATTGCATTCACGCTAAATAGGGCACCGTCTAATCCTTTGAGAAGACACCGTATGAACTATGGTTTGGCAAGAAACCTAAGCTGCCGTTTCTTTAAATTTGGGGTTGTGATGCTTATGTGAAAAAGCTCAACCTGATAAGCTCGAACCCGAATCGAAGAAGTGCGTCTTCATAGGATACCCAAAAAGAAATTGTTGGGTACACCTTCTATCACAGATCCGAAGGCAAGACATTTGTTGCTAAGAATGGAGCATTTCTAGAGAAGAAGTTTCTCTTGAAAGAAGTGAGTGGGAGGAAAGTAGAACTTGATGAGGTAGGTGTACCTTCTCTCGAGTTGGAGAGTAGCTCATCACTGAAATCAGTTCCAGTGATGCCTACACCAATTAGTGAGGAAGTGAATGATGATGATCATGAAACTTTAGATCAAATTATTACCGAACCTCATAGGTCAACCAGAGTACGTTCCACACCAGAGTGGTACGGTAATCCTGTTCTGGAGGTCATGTTACTTGACCATGACGATCCTACGAACTATGAGGAAGCGAGGATGAGCCCAGATTCCGTGAAATGGCTTGAGGCCATGAAAACTGAGATGGGATCCATGTATGAGAATAAAGTATGGACTTTGATTGACTTGCCTGATGATCGATGAGCCATTGAGATTAATTGGATCTTCAAGAGGAAGACGGACGCTAATAGTAGTGTTACTATCTACAAAGCTCGAATTGTCGCAAAAGGTTTTAGACAAGTTCAAGGTGTTGACTATGATGAGAGTTTCTCACTTGTATCTATGCTTAAAGTTTGTCCAAATCATGTTAGCAATTGCCGCATTTTTATGAAATTTGGCAAATGGATGTCAAAACTGCATACCTTAATGGAAGAGTTGTATACGATGCAACAATAAGGTTTTTTCAATCCTAAAGGTGCTAACAAAATGTGCAAGCTCCACTGATCCATCTATGGACTGGTGCAAGCATCTCGGAGTTGGAATATATGCTTTGATGAGTTGATCAAAGCATATAGTTTTATACAGACTTGCGGTGAAGCTTGTATTTACAAGAAAGTGAGTGGGAGCACTACAACCTTTCTGATAAGTATATGTAAATGACATATTATTGATCAAAAATGATGTAGAATTTTCTGGAAAGCATAAAGGAGTGTTTGAAAGGAGTTTTTCAAAGGAAGACCTCGGTGAAGCTGCTTACATATTGAGCATCAAGATCTATAGAGATAGATCAAGATGCTTGATAAAAAATTTCAATAAGTACATACCTTGAAAATATTTTGAAGTAGTTAAAAATGGAACAGTCAAAGAAGGAGTTCTTGCCTGTGTTGCAAGGTGTGAAGTTGAGTAAGACTCAAAACCCGACCACAGCAGAAAATAGAATGAAAGTCATTCCCTATGCCTCAGTCATAGATTCTATAAAGTATGCTATGCTGTGTACCAAACCTATTGTGTACCTTGCCATGAGTTTGGCAAGGGGGTACGATATTGATCCAGGAGTGGATCATTGGACATCGATCAAAATTATCCTTAGAAGACTAAGGAGATATTTCTCGGTTATGGAGGTGATAAAGAGTTCATCGTAAAAGGTTACATCGATGCAAGCTTTTACACCGATCCGGATGACTCTGAGTCTCAATCTAGATACATATTGAAAGTGGGAGCAATTAGCTAGAGTAGCTCCATGCAGAGCATTGTAGACATAGAAAATTAGCAAAATACAAATGGCTATGAATGTGGCAGACCCATTGACTAAACTTCTCTCACAAGCAAAACATGATCACACCTTAGTACTCTTTGGGTGTTAATCACATGGCGATGTGAACTAGATTATTGACTCTGGTAAACCCTTTGGGTGTTGGTCACGTGGCGATGTGAACTATAGAGTGTTAAATCACATGACGATGTGAACTATTGGTGTTAAATCACATGGCGGTGTGACTAGATTATTGACTCTAGTGCAAGTGGGGAACTGAAGGAAATATGCCCTAGAGGAAATTATAAATATGTTATTTATATTTCCATATATCATGATAAATGTTTATTATTCATGCTATAATTGTATTAACTGGAAACTTGATACATGTGTGAATACATAGACAAACAAAGTGTCCCTAGTATGCCTCTACTAGACTAGCTCATTAATCAAAGATGGTTAAGTTTCCTAGCCATAGACATGTGTTGTCATTTGATAAACGGGATCACATTATTAGAGAATGAGATGATGGACAAGACCCATCCGTTAGCTTAGCACTATGATCGTTTAGTCTATTGATATTGCTTTCTTCATGACTTATACATGTTCCTATGGCTATTAGATTATGCAACTCCCGTATACTGGAGGAACACTTAGTGTGCGATGTCACAACATAACTGGGCGATTATAAAGATGCTCTACAGGTGTCTTCGATGGTGTTTGTTGAGTTGACATAGATTGAGATTAGGATTTGTCACTCCGATGGTCGGAGAGGTGTCTCTGGGCCCTCTCGGTAAGGCACATCACTATAAGCCTTGCAAGCAATGTGACTAATGAGTTAGTTGAGGGATGATGCATTACGGAACGAGTAAAGAGACTTTCCTGTAACGAGATTGTACTAGGTATGATGATACCGGCGATCGAATCTCGGGCAAGTAACATACCGATGACAAAGGGAACAACGTATGTTGTTGTGCGGTTTGATCGGTAAAGATCTTCGTAAAATATGTAGGAGCCAATATGAGCATCCAGGTTCCGCTATTGGTTATTGACCGGAGATGTGTCTCGCTCATGTCTACATACTTCTCAAACCCGTAGGGTCCACACGCTTAACGTTCGATGACGATTTGTATTATGAGTTATGTGATTTGATGACTGAAGTATGTTCAGAGTCCCGGATGAGATCACGGACATGACGAGGAGTCTCGAAATGGTCGAGAGGTAAAGATTGATAAATTGGAAGGTAGTATTCAGATGCCGGAAGGGTTCCGGAGTGTATCGGGTACATATCGGAGTACCGGAACCCCCCGGGGAAAGATATGGGCCTTATGGGCCATAGGAGGGAGGCTACCCAGCCCACAAGGGGCTGGTGCGCCCCCCACATGGGAGGAGGCCGAATTGGACTTGGGAAGGGGGCGCCACCCCCCTTTCCTTCTCCTACTCCCTCTCCTTCCCCTTTTCCACCTCCGGTAGAAGGAAAAAAGGGTGGGGCCAAATCCTACTAGGACTGGAGTCCTGGTAGGACTCCCCTCTTCCTGACGCGCTCCTTGTTGGCTGGCCTCCTCGTCCCCTCCTTTATATATTGGGGCAGCGGGCACCCCAAAGAGACAACAAACAATTGTCTTAGCCATGTGCGGTGCCCCCCTCCACGGTTACACACTCGCTCATATCGTCGTAGTGTTTAGGCGAAGCCCTGCGCTGGTAACTTCATCATCACTGTCGCCACGCCGTCGTGCTGACGGAACTCTCCCTCTGCCTCAGCTGGATCAAGAGATCAAGGGACGTCATCGAGATGAACGTGTGTTGAACATGGAGGTGCCGTACATTCGATAGTTGGATCGGTTGGATTGTGAAGACGTTCGACTACATCAACCGCGTTACTAAACGCCTCCACTTTCTATCTATGAGGGTACGTGGACACACTCTCCCCTCTCGTTGCTATGCATCACCTAAATAGATCTTGTGTGATAGTAGGATTTTTTTTTGAAATACTGTGTTCCCCAACAGTAGGAACCAATATGGGCATCCAGGTTCCGCTATTGGTTACTGATCGGAGAAGCGTCTCGGTCATGTCTACATCATTCTCGATTCCGTAGGATCTGCACGCTTAACGTTCATTGATGATATAGTACTATATGAGTTGTGTATGTTGGTGGCCGAATGTTGTTCGGAGTCCCGGATGAGATCATGGACATGATGAGGAGCTCCGGAATGGTCCTGAGGTAAAGATTGATATATAGGATGATAAGTATTTGGTCTCCAATGTTGGAGATATGCCCTAGAGGCAATCATGTATGATGATATTTCCTATGTGTTTATGAATAAAGATAGTCCTTGGACATTGTCAATGATGTGTATCAGCAAGTACGTGACTTGTTTGTGGGACTATGCGTTTTATGATGAACGTCCTAAAAGGTCCCTAGTCGAAAGGATTGTGTGGACGCGCAGCTGACTAGACTAGCATATGACACGGTCGATGGCTTGGTCTCACTAGCCAAGGAGCATTGGATGCTAATCGGATAATATGGACTTGGAAGGATCAGGTCGGATTCAACGTAGTCGGATCCGAGTTGAGATAAGGTCCAAGTAGGACAGACCCAACTATGAGACGCAGTGATATGTCATCTGTGAGTCTCTAGTACAACATACCTTCTATGTCCAAAGACCTGAGCTGGCGCATGTACTCGGGATGGTGATAGACTTGCTTTGGGCCAACCAAACGCAATTCCGTGACTGGGTAGTTACAAAGGTAGGTTTCGGGCTTGTCCAAACCCATGCTGCGAGACATGGTCGAGCAAGATGGGATTTGCCCCTCCGATCAGGAGAGATATACTCT
This sequence comes from Triticum monococcum, assembly GCA_034509565.1. Lineage (NCBI taxonomy): Eukaryota > Viridiplantae > Streptophyta > Magnoliopsida > Poales > Poaceae > Triticum > Triticum monococcum. The sequence continues at coordinate 567,040,023 of CM067843.1, read as the reverse complement.
GGGCTCCTCGTGTGATCCGACCAGGATAAGCATGGCCATGCGACAAGGATTATGAGATAATTTGGTTTGTGGTCGGCATCACTGGAACGAGAAAGAGGTCGGGCTAGCACAAGGATGACAGACTCGCCTTGATCCCGACAACATATATCGTGTGGCAAAAGGAATGGCAGTATGATGTACAGATTCGCCTAACCAGCTTCATAGTCTGCTTGGTGTTCAGCATGCCTTGCTAGGGGCTGCTACCAACTGTGTAGTTCGGAGGTGATCCGAACTGCGACCAAGCCGGCTTGAACCTAAGGGGTTGCGCGCTTAAGGGAAGGAACCTACGAGGTCGGATCCGAGGACACTGGTCAGATGTGATCCGAGTTGTGTTTGGATTATGGCTGAGTAGACTTATGGGCTTTAGGGTCCGTGCAAGGCCCAAGTGTTGAGCCCGCGATGGACGCCTATATAAAGTGGGGGTGTGGCACACTCATGCGATTGATCGCTTCAGCGCTGTCACTAGGGTTTGCATGTGTTGCGAATAGCCACCTCCGCTCGTCGCCGACTGTGTGATTGGATCTAGCAGTCCATCGCACGGTGTTCCTCCTGCATGCGTGGATACCGTTAGAGGTGGTGCACTTGCGCCACTCCGACGAACATGTACGTGGGAACCTACGACAAGTTGTTCGAGGGAGATCGGACGAGGAGGAGACGAGCCACGCGGACGCGCTGCCCCAACTCTTCTTCCACTGCATGGCACTGCTCGTCTAGTGGTAACGATTTGTGATCCATCTCCCGTAGCATGTTCTTGGTTGTTCTGCGCATAGGAAAATTTTAATTTGCAGTCGATGCACCCTACCGTAGAAACCAACATCCAAAAGAGTTTCGGAATGCACCGGATATTTATCAGATTACCGAAAAGGGTTCCAGAAGGCCACGGGAGTTTATTGGGCCAAACAGACCAACGAGGGAGAGCACACCATCCTACATGGGACTGGCGCGCCCCACCTCTTGGCCGCCGGCCATAGGGAAGGAAGGAAGAGGGCTAGCCCCCTCTTGCCTTCTCTTCCACACCCTAGGAAAGGAAAGGGGGCGTCGCCCCTCCTGCCTTCTCCTCTGCTCCTTAGGAAGGAAAGAGGGGGCGCGGCCAGGGCAGGCACCTACGACAGCCGCCGCCCCCCTTGGGGCGCGCCCTAGGCAGCCTATCCTCCCCCCTCTACCTATGTATATGAGATAAGGGGAGGGGGTAACACACAGACCACAATTCCCAAGCCGTGTGCGGCGCCCCCTCTCCCTCTAGTTCGTCCTCTGTCCTAATCCGTTGTGCTTGGCGAAGCCCTACAGAATAGTTTCACCACCACCATCACCACGCCGTCGTGCTGCCGGAACTCATCTACTACTTCGTCCATCTTGCTGGATCGAGAAGGCGAGGACGTCATCGAGATGATCATGTGCTAAACGCAGAGGTGTCACGCGTTCATTACTTGATCGAGACGGGTCATGAAGGTGTATGACTACATCAACCGCGTTGATAAACGCTTACGCTTAACGATCTACAAGGGTATGTAGATGCTCTCCCCCTCTCGTAGCTATGCATCTCCATGGATAGATCTTGCGTGTGTGTAGAAATATTTTTGTTTTCCATGCAACATTCCCCAACATGAGATTTACGGCTGCCAGCTCGGGCAGTTCCATATTCGTTACGTGGATACTTCGGTTCACTATCGGCGTCTAGCTATCGCTAAGTGAAAATACGTGAAAGAAAGACTTGAGAAATGATTCTTTAGTTGGAAGGCAATATGGTTTTATACATGTTGAACTTCTTCCACTTAGCGAAAGAGGTTTTGCAGTGAGCGGACTACTTTAGATCTCAATTTTTCTAGAAGCGTGACAATGTATCGAATCAATATTGGCTAGCTAGGTGGAATGTGTTATGCATGCCTAAAAGCTAGGGGTACTTGGAGTCTAAGACCTTGAGAATGAAAATATTCCCCTTCTTGGGTATATAAACTACTCATAGAAAATGCAGTGTGGCGGGAAATCATTTGCAAGAAGGACATGTGTTTCAAAGTCATTTCTCGACTTCATTGGAAACCTGGTGATTTACATTTTTGTTATGTCGTGATAAAGGCCAAGGAATGACAATTTTGTTTTAGGATTTTTTGAAAATTGTAAATATAGTTCACTTCACTTTTAGCAGCTTTCACAGTAAAAAAATTCATAAAAACATGTTGGTGTATTCATATTCGCTACCATTATATGTGTATTGCTTTTTATTCAAGAAATTAAAAAATAACTCATACAACTAAAAATTACATGAAAACTTCTTGGAGACATACTTTTTTATCATATCATTCTTTGCAAGGCAAAAACTAGCAATGCTTGGGTAAAAAGGATTGTCATTGGGCTAGAGCAACGAAGCTACCACTTGTTCATATGAACAAACTTGATTACATTAAAGTTTCTGAAACCTCCTTGAGTCACCCATCTAAAAAGATGATGAGTCGTGAACGATGAGCAGACGTTGGTCGGGGATGATATACTGAAAATGCAGGTCGTCGAAAGACAAAATTGTCACCATAATATAGAGACAAAGTTTCCAACACCACAAACGATCAAACCAACAAAAACAATATGACACAATAACATATATTAATCCGATCTAAATAGTCGGCTTTGCGAGGACACACATCTCTCTTGGTCCAAAGCACCACCACAAAGAACAATAGTAATTTATTCTAAAAGCCAGACCACCACTAAATGATGATGACGATCATAAATTTCTGCAGCATCTGATGTCCCCCCACCTCTCGGTGTCAAGACTAGAGGAAAGGGGACCAAAAGTTCCTCATGTTGCGGCTACTGTCATGCTCGTATCTATGATGAGTTTTAGCTTCACGCAATGAACAACAGTGATGCGGAGCATCTCACGATCATCCCCATGGACGCACCTACACCTCCAACGACACCACTTGGACCAATGACAAGAGCCCAAGTCAAGGGTATCGAAGATAAGGTGAACTCACTCCTCTCCGAACTTCCACTTTCCATGCATGAGAATTGGCTACTACCTCAAGTGGAAACCCTATGTGTGATCAGGTGTTTGGAGGAAAGCCACGGACCAACTACACTCAACGAACAAGACAGTGAGGACGCCAAGTTCATGGGACAAGAAGAAGAACTGCTCGAAGTCCCCAGGCTCCGGATGACCGATGGACCCCGGACGTCCGACAACCTCCAGGCTCCGGACGTGCGGCCCCCTTCGGACGACCGACGCTTCCACACCCGAGCCAAAAACCACGGACTTCCGACGCTCCACGGACGAGCGACGCCCGGACGCCCGACCCCGACCATACATCCGACCAAAGACCACCCGAGCCGGATTTACGGACGTTCGACAGACACCGGACGTCCGGACCCTCGCGAGCCTCCGGACGACCGGTGACTCCCGGACGTCCGACGCATGTGCGTTGCCATGTGTTGGGCCGCAACCCATGTACCCCCTTTTCCGGCCCCTTTTACACTAAGACTATAAATAGACCTCTCCCTCCTCCTTTCTAGGGTTAGCAAAGGATTAGCTCATGTTTCGTGTGAGAGCTTTGCTCATCCACTTGGTTACCTTCTCCTCGGAGATTCGAGCCTCCACCGGAGAAGATCCCGCAAGCGGATTGAAGACCCCTTTTTAGGGAAGAACTCAAGACCTGCTTTGGAGAAGAACCGGCTACCATGTACTGTTCGTTGTTGACTTTGGATCTTGTATCTCCTATCGTGTTTCGAGGATCTAGCACTTGTGTGATCATTCTCGTTGGTTTGAGTGTCTCTCTTGTGTTTCCCCCGTGTTTACCCTCGTTTCCCTCCTCGTGTTCTCCGTGTTCATCGTGGGATCCACTCCTTTCGTGAAATATCAGCCGTATAGGGTTCCTACCCTACATCATCTTTGTATCAAGAGCCTCGTTGATCATGATTTCGGAGCCTCCCCATTGAGCCTAGTTTTTGTTGTTTTTGTCCCAAATTCAAAAATTCCCCACAAAAATAGCCCCAATTTTTTTTGTGATTTGTTGGTGTGTTGAAATTTTGTTGGATTTGATCCGTGGATTTGCTTTGTTTTGAGTGGATCTAGCTTTTTCCCCTTGTCTCCACCCTTTCCATCCACAAAATCCTCTGGATTCGACGAATTTCCACATCTCCACCTCGAACCCTAGTTGTTCATCCCATGCCCAAATTTCGCCCAGGCACCGGACGTCCGACCCCTACCGGACTTCTGACGACCGGACGACCGGCCCAGCCCAGATGTCCGATGAACCCTGACAAAACTGAATTTTTTTCAATTTTGCACCACCACCGCCCCACATTTCCGCATACGCACTCCTACCACCTATACACCATCACCACTTCCGCATACCACCATGATACGTCTCCAACGTATCTACTTTTCCAAACACGTTTGCCCTTGTTTTGGACTCTAACTTGCATGATTTGAACGGAACTAACCCGGACTGACGCTGTTTTCAGCAGAATTACCAATGTGTTATTTATGTGCAGGAGCACACGTTCTCAGAATGACCTGAAACTTCACGGAGACACTTTTCAGAAAATAAGAAAAATACTTGCCAAAGATGAAGGCCAGGGGGGCCACCACCTTGCCACGAGGGTGGGGGGCGCGCCTGCCCCCCTAGGGCGCGCCCCCCTACCTCGTGGGCCCCCTGTTGCCTCTCTGACTCCAACTCCACCTCCATATATTGAGTTTCGGGGAGAAAAAATTAGAGAGAAGAATTCATCGCGTTTTACGATACGGAGCAACCGCCAAGCCCTAAAACCTCTCGGGACGGCTGATCTGGAGTCCGTTCGGGGCTCTGGAGAGGGGAATTCGTCGCCATCGTCATCACCAACCATCCTCCATCACCAATTTCATGATGCTCACCACAGTGCGTGAGTAATTCCATCGTAGGCTTGCTGGACGGTGATGGGTTGGATGGGATCTATCATGTAATCAAGTTAGTTTTGTTAGGGTTTGATCCCTAGTGTCCACTATGTTCTGAGATTGATGTTGTTATGACTTTGCTATGCTTAATGGTTGTCACTAGGGCCCAAGTGCCATGATTTCAGATCTGAACCTATTATGTTTTCATCAATATATGAGTGTTCTTGATCCTATCTTGCAAGTCTATAGTCACCTATTATGTGTTATGATCCGTTAACCCCGAAGTGACAATAATCGGGATACTTACCGGTGATGACCGTAGTTTGAGGAGTTCATGTATTCACAATGTGTTAATGCTTTGTTTCGGTACTCTATTAAAAGAGGCCTTAATATCGCTTAGTTTCCGTAAGGACCCCGCTGCCACAGGAGGGTAGGACAAAAGATGCCATGCAAGTTCTTTTCCATAAGCACGTATGACTATGTTCGGAATACATGCCTACATTATATCAATGAACTGGAGCTAGTTCTGTGTCACCCTAGGTTATGACTGTTACATGATGAACCACATCCAGCATAATTCTCCATCACCGATCCATTGCCTACGAGCTTTCCATATATTGTTCTCCGCTTATTTACTTTTCCGTTGCTATTTCTATCATCACTACAAAATACCAAAAACATTGCTTTTACTACTGTTACCTTTTGTTACCGTTATCATTACTATCATATTACTTTGCAACTAAATACTTTGCTGCAGATATTAAGTTTCCAGGTGTGGTTGAATTGACAACTCAGCTGCTAATACTTGAGAATATTCTTTGGCTCCCCTTGTGTCGAATCAATAAATTTGGGTTGAATACTCTACCCTCGAAAACTGTTGCGATCCTCTATACTTGTGGGTTATCACACCACCATTCCTTACCCGTTTCATACTCCGACACGTGTTGCCACTTCGAGCTTTGAGAATTTGAGTTGCGGTTCTGTATCCTTTTGTGTTTTGGCTATCTAGGTACGGTTCGACATCAACATCACCGCCGCTCATATTCGCCATGGACGCGTCATCAACAACGACCACCTCGACTACATCTTGGTATTCGGTCCACCATTTTGACACCATACCGTAAGCAAGAAACGGTACCTCATCTTGGTATTGGACATATCACTCTTGCCATTACATTGATAGCCATCATAGCCTTACTCCTTTGCATTGCTTACCCATCGAGACTAGCCTTTGAGTATTGTCGGCAACGAGACTTGTGCACAATAGTGATCATACTCCCATAGCATGCATACATCATTGTTGCATATCTTGGTATCATCTCTTGTGTCACAAGGTTGTCATCGCATACACAATTGCTATCTTGGTTCGTCAAGCATTGCATGAGAAAAGAGCTCAAACATCAAAGAGCCAAACAAGCTTTTAAGCAAAAGGGAAAGATAAGCAAAGAGCTTTTAAGCAAGAACCATAGCATCATACAACATTAAGATTGTCATACTAGATCATCTTGGATCATATCATAGAAACACCTTGCATAGAGCATACTTGGGATAGAAGTCGTTGCATTTTTGCTTAGTAGGTTGTGCACAAGTCTTTGTATCTGCCTATTGTGCAATCATGCTAGCGTCTCTCTAGTGTTGTGCAACACGAGCATTTTTTGTGGATTCCACATTTTGGCTCATCCTTGGTTGCCCAACCCCACTTATCTCTTTGCGTGTGTGTTTCCGTGTACATTACATTGCCTGGTCTACTTGTTACATTGCAATCTTGCGAATCTTTTCCAACATTATTGAAGCTCACTTACAATTGCATCAAATTTTGTGCCACCATCCTAACCAAGCTCCACCATAAGATTTTACTTGTGTAGGTGTGAGAAACCGACAAGAATTGGTACCAATTGTGCTATTTCCTTGTCCACATTGGAGTGATCATTGATCCACATTCAACTTCCATCAAGTTACATTTGGTATTCGTTCTTCTCTTTCTAACACTCACATTTTTTATCTTGGAATGATGGATAGGCCAAGTACTTCTACGAACCCACTCTTCATTGAGCACGACGATGACATGAACTCCTACGTCACCAAGAGCCACCTCTTTGGTGCACAACGAGCTTTGCATCACGAGCAACAAGCAATGAGTGAACACATCGACAACCTCGCCGCCGACTTGCGACTCTCCGAGCAACGTACAAGGGACTACTTTGACCACAAGCTTGACGATCACAAGCAAGAGAATGATGCAAGGATGGACGAGATTCGCGCTTTGTTGCCCAACCGCTCTTCTTCCACTTCGTCCTCTTCAAGAAGGAACCGTTCAAGTCGACACTCCGACTTCACCCTCTCCGGCTCAAGTACACCGACATTGAACACTCTACGCCGTGCCGCGCGCAATGATCGTCAAGCAAGCCTCAATCCTCTACGCGACACCGACTCTCACGAGCGCTGACAACGTCAAACCCAAGAGGCTTTTGCGATAGCACAAGAATGGCAACGACAACGCCAACATGAAGAGGAAGAGCACGCGCGTCTACATCAAGATGCACAAGATGTCGAGGCACAATGCCAAGAACAACAACTCCGTGAAGCTCAAGCACTTGAGGCGCAACACGCCCTCCAAGATTCAAGTCGAGCCGTAGCCAACCGAGGCTGACAAGCTCGTGAACATGAAGAAGCACTTCGCGAAGAAGTTCAAGAATGAAGATTTCAATCTCGCGTGCATCGTCAAGTTCCTCCTCAAGCTCGACAAGCGCCTCCACAAGCTCGCCAACAACATCAAGTTCATCAAGAGCAAGACGACAAGAGCAACATGAGGTTGACAACCCTCCTCACCAAGAGCAACACAAGCTTGACAATCATCGACAACATGGGCGTCATCATCCTCGACCCCAACATAATGAAGAGCAACGCTACGGCAAGCTAAAGTTCACAATGCCAAGTTCAATGGAAGCAACGATCCCGAAGAATACCTTTCATGGGCATTGAAGGTCGACAAAATCTTCCGTTTGCACAACTTTGAAGAAGAGAAGAAGATCGCAATGGCATCCCTTGAGTTCCAAGACTATGTCCTCATTTGGTGGGAACAAGTTATCGAGCGCTAAGAGGCAAGAGGTGAACCACCCATCACTACTTGGGCACAAATGAAGGATGTCATGAGAGCACGCTTTGTGCCTACCTACTACAACCGCGACCTCTTCAAGAAACTTCAACTACTCAAGCAAGGAACCAAGAGCGTTGAAGAGTACTACAAGGAGATGGAGATTGCCATGATATGAGCCAATGTCACGGAAGACGATGAGCAAACTATGGCACGTTTCTTGAATGGACTCAACCATCCTATCAAGAAGATCGCCGACTTCCAACCATACTCGAACCTCATCGAGCTAGTGCATCAAGCTACCAAAGCGGAACATCAAGTGCAAGATGACTTCAATTATGCCAAGTTCTCTTCCAAGACATACGACCTCTCCAACAATCAAGCTTCAATGACTCCAACATCTTCGACTACCCCGAGTCATCCTCCTTCTAAAGACAACGTCAAGCCGAGAGCTTCATCATCATCTACCCCAACTGACGAGACCGTCAAGACAAGTTCCTTCAAATGCTTCACATGCGGCGGTTGAGGCCACAAGTCCTTTGAGTGTACAAACAAGCACACCATGATCCTCAACAACGACGGAACACATGACTCCATGAGTGAAGAGGACATGAAAGCCCTTGAGCAAGTGGCAAGGCACCGGCGCATAACCGAAGAAGAAGAAGAAGAAGATCAAGTCTTTTGTGATGAAGATTCAAGTCCCGCTCTCGTTGTCTCCAAGGTCTTGACTCTTCATCATCAACAAGAAGAAGACCAAAGATGCTACATATTTCATACCAAGGTCGGCATCAATGGAAGATCCGTCAAGGTCATCATCGATGGAGGGAGTTGTCATAACCTCGCAAGTGAAGAACTTTGCTCCAAGCTCCAATTGCCCAAGACGAAGCACCCACATCCCTACAAAGTTCAATGGCTTAGCGACTCTGGCACTATCCAAGTCGAGCATCAAGTCCAAGTCTCCTTCAAAATTGGCGCCTACGAAGACACTTTGGAGTGTGATGTCGTTCCAATGACCGTTTTCCACCTCCTTCTTGGACGCCCATGGCAATTTCATAGAGGTGTGATCCACAACGGCCGAACGAACCACTACATCTTCAAGATGAAGGGAAAGGAGTACGTACTTCGCCCCATGTCTCCAAGCCAAGTGATCGCCGACAAGCAAGCCATCCATCGTGGAGATAATAGTGAGAGAGCGAACCACCAAAAAGAGAGTGAGCGCCACAAGCCCAAATTGAGCGACTCCACAATGAGCGACAAGAAGAACCTAGTTCTATTTGCCACCACACGTGAGATGAGAGAAGTGTGTGCGAACCCATCTAGTGTCATGCACTATGACCTTTCGTGCAACGACGAGACACCAAAAGCTAACACCTCTCACACTCTACCTTTAGTGTTATCTTCTCTTTTGCAGGAATTTCAAGATGTTTTCCCCGACGAGCTACCTCCGGGTCCACCTCCTCTACGAGGCATTATGCATCGAATCGACACCATCCCCGGAGCGCTCCTTCCTAACAAGGTTCCCTACCACGTCCACCTCGAGGAACCTAAGACGATCCAATGGCAAGTTCAACTACTCATCCACTTTGGACACGACAAGACACTTGCTACGCTCTCCAAGCACTATTTTTGTCCCACGATGCTTTGCGACGTCAACCGCTTCACCAACCAATACTCTACATGTCGCCAAGCTAAGTGAAAATCTCAATCTCTTGGCCTTTACATGCCACTTCCAATTCCATATCAACCATGGGAGGATTTTAGTAGGAATTTTGTGCTTGGGTTGCCTAGAAATAGGAATGGAAAGGATTCTTTGTTTGTTGTTGTGAACCGATTCTCCACCAAGGCTCATTTCATATTTTTCCACAAGATAGACGATACTTCACATATTGCACATCCATTTTGTAGGGAAATCTTGCAACCGTGCCTACCGATCGCCGAGTACGCCTACAACCGCGCAAGACAATCAGCTACAGGCAAGTCCCCCTTCGAGGTCATCTACAGATTCCATCCTTTGTCTCCTTTGGACATCCCATGCGACAAGTACTCCATGAGCGACATCTTCAACATCAAAGATCGTTCGCCCTACCATGTTGATGAGGATTTCGATCCGAGGACGAATCTTCCCCAAGGGAGGGGAGATGATGTGGAGCATCTCACGATTATCCCCATGGATGCACCTACACCTCCAACGACACCACGTGGACCAATGACAAGAACCTAAGTCAAGGCTATCGAAGATAAGGTGAACTCACTCCTCTCCGAACTTCCACTTTCCATGCATGAGAATTGGATACTGCCTCAAGTGGAAACCCTATGTGTGATCAGGTGTTTGGAGGAAAGCCATGGACCAACTAAACTCAACGGACAAGACGGTGAGGACGCCAAGTTCATGGGACAAGAAGAAGAACTGCTCGAAGTCCCCAGGCTCTGGACGACCGATGGACCCCGGACGTCCAACAACCTCCAGGCTCCGGACGTGCGACCCCCTTCGGACGACCGACGCTTCCACACCCGAGCCAAAAACCACGGACTTCCGACGCCCCACGGACGACCGATGCCCGGACGTCCGACCGAAGACCACCTGAGCCGGATTTACTGACGTCTGATAGGCACCGTACGTCTGGACCCTCGCGAGCCTCCGGACGACCGGTGACTCCCGGACGTCTGACGCGTGTGCGCTGCCATGTGTGGGGCCGCAGCCCATGTACCCCCTTTTCCGCCCCCTTTTACACTAAGACTATAAATAGACCTCTCCCTCCTCCTTTCTAGGGTTAGCCAAGGATTAGCTCATATTTCGTGTGAGAGCTTTGCTCATCCACTTGGTTACCTTCTCCTCGGAGATTCGAGCCTCCACCGGAGAAGATCCCCTAAGCGGATTCAAGACCCCTTTTAAGGGAAGAACTCAAGACCTCCTTTGGAGAAGAACCGACTACCGTGTACCGTCCGTTGTTGACTTTGGATCTTGTATCTCCTATCGTGTTTCGAGGATCTAGGACATGTGTGATCATTCTCGTTGGTTTGAGTGTCTCTCTTGTGTTTCCCCCGTGTTTACCCTCGTTTCCCTCCTCGTGTTTTCGTGTTCATCGCGGGATCCGCTTCTTTCGTGAAAGATCGGCCGTATAGGGTTCCTACCCTACATCAAACAGTGGCTTTCACGATAACTTGGTTTTCAACAGGTGAACAAAGCAACATGAATATGGCGCAGCACTCCCCATCGTTGATGTCGGGAACTGTTGTGTATTGCTCACGGCGAGTGAGAAGCGTTGCGTCGCTCGAGTGGCTCAGGTCGACACCTGCTACATAGATCTAGCTCACCCACAAGAGTATGTTCTAGCGTCTCCGAGTCGAGAGTAGGTGAGTTTTTTTAGTTCTTTCGTTTTCAATTAATAAAAAACATGAATTTGAAAATAAGTTTCAAATTTGAAAATAATTCATGAATAAAAAATCATGGTTTAAAGAATGTTCATGGTTTCGAAACAATGTTCGAAAATTCAGAAATTGTTTGTGAACTAAAAAAGCTATCAAGAATTCAAGAAATCATGGATACAAAAAATGTTCGCGAGTTCAAAAAAAGTTCATGAGTTCTAAAAATGTTAATGCAAATACAGAAAAATGTTTGTGAACAATATTTGGTATGAAAATTTAGAAAAGTCATGAATGTTTATGAAAATTTCTTGCAATTGTGAATAATAATTAAAATTTTGAACATTTTATGAGAACACGAAATTTGTTTGAAATCATGGATTTTTTTTTGAAATTTCAAGATTTTTTTGGAAAACACAACCAATATTTGAAAACATGAAAAATATTTATATTTCAAACTTTTTTTAGATGTTGAACTTCGTTGAGTTTGCTAAAAAATATAAAAATAAATCAAAAGACAAAGAATAAAAAGATAATTCGGTAGAACAGTAAGAGACAAAATCAGGTACCTTCCAGAACGTTCCTAAAAATGGTCAATGTGGTTCACACGCTCGCTTCGCCTAGACTTAGAACCGGTCAGTGCGGTTCACGATGCAAACAATTGCTATAATCGATATATAGCATTTGTGGCTGATACCTCGTAGGACGGCTTTTTTCCAGTGAACGAGTAGGATGGACCGGATAGAAGTGGCCTATCTTGAAATAATTATCCGGCGAGCTGAACTGCAGTTAGACTTTTAAATCCCTATTTGATGCCTTTTGTGCCAAATTGTCGATCAATCGCATATTTGTAGCGCCCAAACGATTGCGCCGGCCCATCTTTAGTATATGTAAATCATTCATGTTCTGGTTTTCAAAAATCTTCTAGAGGGTTCCCGGTAGTTTTATCGGTTTTGGGAATCTTCTAGAAGGTTCCTCAACCGATTTTTCTATTTTCCTTTTTTCTGTTTCTTTTGCTTTTTCACTTTTTCACTTTTTCTGTTTCTGTTTCTTTCTTTTTTGTTTTTATTTTTCCTTTTCGTTATTTCTTTTTCCTGCTACTTTTATTCCAAAATTTCAAAAAATATTCAGGAATTTCAAACATATTCTCATTTTCAAAATTTGTTCACAATTTCGAAAAAAATCATGTTTCTAAAAATGTTCAGGAATTTCAAAAATGTTCTACTTTTAAAAAATTGTTTACAATTTAAAACAAATCGCTTTCCAACAAATTCTGGGAATTTCAAAAAGTACCCTCATCTTAAAAAAAATCCACAATTTCTGAAATATAATTGTGCTTCAGAAAATGTTTTGGAATTTCAAAAAATGATCGCGGTTTCAACATTTTGTCCACAATTTCAAAAATGTTCACATGTTTCAAATTTCATTCGCAAACAAAAAAACATAAAATATAAAAAATTGCATTTTAAAAAACTGTTCATCTTTTAGAAAAGTTCTTATGAATTTTAAAAATATCCCAGTTCTCTATGTTTCTTCAAAAATGAAAAAATATTCGTGATCTCAGAAAATATTTGGGAATTTCAGAAAATATTCGCATTTTTTCCACATTTGTTTGTTTTTTTCAGAAAATGTTCAGTTTAAAAAGAACGTGTTTTACAAAACTGTTCGGGAATTGAAAAAAATTGTTTTGTGTTTAAAAAAATTTGAATTACAAAAATTGATCGCATTTTCTAAAAAAATGGAATATAAACAAATGTGGCATTTCAAAACTGTTTGCAATTTTCAAGATTTTTTTAAATGTTTTCCAAATTTCAACCCTGCTGTGTATTCTTATATAGTTCCACTGCTGCATGATCAGGAGTCGCTGTTTGGTGTAGTGGGTAACCGTGAATCATCGCGTTCTCAATTCTTTTTCAAGTATTTTTATGTCGCGCAATAGCAAACAACAAGCGGCTGTGCGTCGATGGGCTGGCCTAGTCGTGTGTCGACCCTGTGCGTATAGCTCCTATATGATGCAAAATGCGTTATATTAGAGAGCTGCTTTTTCCAGTGAACAAGAGAAGCCTAGGTCAGATAGAAATGAGCCATCTCGGCATAAGTTCCCGGGGGATTGAAATACGGATGCTCGCGTCGAGCATCTTCAATAGTAGACCCAAAATTTACCTTAAATTGCAAAAAAATCAATTAGGAATTTTCTAGGAAAAAACATCCCCAACAATGTACCCAAATCTGCATGGGGATCAACAAATTTGAGTAGACACTCGAATTTTGCTACCAAGGACCATATTTTGGTCCAACCTAACAAGCTTCCCATCCATTTCAAAAACTGACATGGAAATCTTACAGTTGCCCCGTGAACATTTACCGTTGCCATGCCACCTCACCCCACCTTCATGCTGGCCGCCCAGAGCCCCGCCGCCCATTGGAGCCGCTCGGGGACATCCACCGTGAGTCCATGACCTCCATGCTCGTCGCCGAGCTCGCGATGACGGCGCCTGATTCCGACCATCCCATAACTTCCCATCGCCGGATCCACCCTCATAGTCGTCCCCATGCACCCAGCTGCTATTCCTAAGCTTAGCACTGCCATTTTCGAGCATGAGCCCGGTAGTCGCCACCCATCATTCCCGAGCTCCTTGGCGTCGTTCCTAAGCACTGCACCGCCCGATCCGCCTTCATTGGGCACTCTACAAACATATTTAGTTGTGTCATCCCCGAGCTCCTCCCTGCCGTTTGATAAGGCCCGTCATTGAACTTGTCACAGCTGCTGCTGTCGGTGTCAAAACCGGCGGATCTCGGGTAGGGGGTCCCGAACTGTGCGTCTAGGATCGATAGTAACAGGAGGCAAGGGACACGATGTTTTTACCCAGGTTCGGGCCCTCTTGATGGAGGTAAAACCCTACGTCCTGCTCGATTAATATTGATGATATGGGTAGTACAAGAGTAGATCTACCACGAGATCAAGGAGGCTAAACCCTAGAAGCTAGCCTATGGTACGATTGTTGTATATATTGTCTCTCTATCGACTAGCCTGGCCTCGGTTTATATAATGCACCGGAGGCCTAGGATAACAAGAGTCCTAGCCGAATACGCTGGTGGGGAGAAGTCCTTGTCTTGATCGCCAAGTCTTGTGGAATCTTCCTTATATACGGCAGCCGTCCGAACTGGCCCATGAGTATACGGCCACGGGGGTCCTCAGCCCAATCTAATAGATCGGGAGATGACGTGGTGAGTACCCCCTAGTCCAGGACACCGTCAGTAGCCCCCTGAACTGGTCTTCAAGTTAGGGACGCTCCTCGATTCTTCCGAATTGTTCTTCATCTTCGGTTGCCGGTCTTGAAAACTGGTTCAACAAATCTTCTTTATCTTCGATCTTGAGGATCGCCGAAATGCATTCGACGAGTTTACACGTCGGGTATCCGAGGAGCCCCTTTAAGTTTCCGGCCTTTATCAATGCCTTGTTTATTTTTATGCCACACATCGGGTTTGAAGTTGTTCCCGGGAGGCAGGGTCCTCTTGCGTCTGAGCTCCAACGCCGGACTGCATTCGAGGTATCTTTTGCAGCCGAGCACCAATGCCGGACCGCTTCCCAGCTCTAGCGCCGGAATGTATCCGAGCTCCAACGCCGTACTATGTATCCGAGCTCCAACGCTGGACTGTATATCCGAGCTCCAACGCCAAAATATATCCGAGCTCCAACGCCGGACTGTGTCCAGGCTCCAATGCCGGACTATATCCGAGGTGTCATATCACCTTGGTTCAAAAAAGTTGAAGGAGTTTAGCCGAGCTTAATGCCAGAAATGCCCTCTATGGAGCCAGCCACTAGCGCCCGAGCTTTATGCCGGACTGCTTCCGAGGTGGTGCACCACCCCGACTATGGGCCGATTTTTTGTCAATATTTTTATTGGTGCAATTTATTCTCTGCCGAGATATATAGCCAGTAGCCCTCAAGGTGTGTATCGGTCTAAAACCCGAGATGCACATGAAGGATGACATAAGACCGCTGATCCCAGTAGCCGCTGAGACTCAAGTTGATTTGCAAAATCGGCCTGAGGATCAAGTCCTAGCTCGGCAGAATACTTCGGGACACAAAAGCGGCGTGCTCAATCCTCAAGACTCAGGTTGGGTGCGTCTGACCAACCCGAGGATCAAAATCTCCTCGGAAACTATATTGCACATAAAATTTTCTGCATTGGTCAAGCAATGCAGTAGCCCCCGAGACACTAGTCAGGTGGCAACACCAGATCAGGGGATCGATGTACCCCTTTAATATTTGTAAATAATAAGCCCGAAGCCCAGTAGCCCCCGAGCCTTAATGCGGGCATGGGTGGCCGAATTAAGGATCAATATCCATAGTAAAATCACAAATTATGTGTAATGACTCTATGTATCCAAGTACTTTACGTCATTAATGCTCGGATCCGCATTGTACAAAACTTTGTTGACCGACCATCGGCTTCCACCTCCTCGGCCAGTAGCCGAGGAGTGTTTGTCCTACTTTATAAAGCCTTTATGAGGGCAAAGATTTACAACAAACAAGGCAGTCTGGCCATACGGTTTTATAAACAAAGGTACGAGAGAGATATGTTATATTACTGTTTAACAGAAGAAATGTATTCCAAAGAAAATAGTCCCGCTATCGGTTCCTTTCTTTGGGTTGTCATGCTAAGCATGATCATGAAACCTCAGCTCGAATGTAAGAGCAAAATATCGAGGATTTAGTTTGGGAGGCCAATTAATAGCCCCCGATAGTGTTCGGCGACAGTCGAGGTCAAGCCGTAAACACTTCAGCCAATGTTATGAATGGCCCGTCATAGTCATCGGACCGCTGACCAGTTTACGCTTATTATGACAGTCAGTTTTCGGCTTTCTCCACTAAGGTGCTTAACCATGTGAGCTGGAAGCACAATCGCAGTGGTTCTCCCTTTGCACGCCTAGCCGAACAAAACGGAACGTAGGAAGCAAGTGCAGGAGCCGGGCAACCCAACTATTGACCGAAGACACAATTCGAAACCAATGCATATATAGCAATATCTGAGAATGTTTTTGCTGAATCCCTAAAGGTGTCCGGCGTTGCACTGCGAGACTAATGCTGGAAAAGCACAAATAGTTTAAAAGTGCCAAAAAGCTTGGAAAACCAAGAAACGTCAGTAAAAACATGACGTCCGAACAAGATCAAGTGTTCGGTGCCAATCCGAAAATTGGTGTTAGAAAAAAGAAGTGCTTCTGTCGTCCTTTAACATGACACATCCTATCTCAAGACTTCGAGTGGGTCAGCCTACGGCTTCAACCTCCTATCCCGAGGGCGGAGTACTTCCCATTAGGCCAGTTTAGCAAACTAAGCTCTAGTGGCTTTGAGAGAGAAATTAGGCTCCCCGGCTAGTGACCGCACACTCGCGTCGAAAAAAGGAGTGATAAATAATAATAATAGAACTTTGCAGCGACTGAGAAGAAGAACACTTATTATAAAACGGCTCAAATAAACTTAAGAGCCCCCAAGTGACTTGGGTAGAAGAATGATTGCATGTACCGAAGTACTTATATCATATCTATGTTCAACCGAACTTTAAACGCGTCTTAACCGACCGTCGGCTTCTCCCTCTTCGGTTAAGGACCGAAAAGTGTTATGTACTCCATCGGTCGAGAATATCGACGGTGTTTCCAATAACCAGGCAATCAGGCCATAAGGCTGTAACAGACAAAGCGCGCTCAGGGAACTTATGCTATATTACTGCGAAGAGTAAGAAGCATCTTCGAAGAAAATAGTACCCCCACCGAAACCTTTCTTCGGTGCTCATTGTTATTATGAGACTTGTGCAATAGATTTTTTGTACGCATGAGTTCCGTTGTGTGCCGACCATCATTGAATAACTATAAGAGCGCTAGCTTTCGGCTTCACCCAGTCTGAGGTCCGGCTCGGGTGACCCGATCGTGACAATCGCAGAGGTGCTCCCTTTACTCCCTAGCCGAACAATCGGGAACGTAGGGGTAAACACAGGAGCGAGGCAACCTAGCTTGCAAATCGCTTAAGTCAATATGGTGCATATTGTGGCGTAATACACGAACAAGGAACGAAGCCGTACAAGTATAATCATATGCAACAGGAAAAGCTTCATAAAGGAAGCCCCCAAGTAAACGGGGTATTTGAATTTATGCGTCACAAACAAAGTTTGGACAGGGAAATTTTACAAGAAACTTTTTTCCAAAAAAGTATAATGCTTGGTCGAGCCGAACACAAGTTAAAAATTTAAAACTTTGAGCATGTAGGCAACTTAGCTGGTTAATGTGTTCGGTATTGATGACGCGATCTGAGCTTGATGCGAGACAAGGTGCCATCCCCCAAGCCGGTCCCGAGGTGGCAGAGCAAAGAGCTCGGCACTCCGAAGTGGTGACATAGCACAGACAATGCAGGCCGGCAGAGTGATGCCGAAGTCCCCGGCATGGGGTAATGAAGTGTTGACGAAGCCCCCCGTCCAGCCGAGGTGACGCCAAAGGATATAGTCCGGCTGGATCATTTTCCTGTGCCACATAAAATAGTGCAAACCGGAGATAATAGTAATAATAAAAAAAATCGTTGCATAATCAATAATTTATGCAAAGTGAGTAATAAAAGAAATATGGCCTGGCGCCGAAGTCAATGTCGATGCAGGGCGTCAGCGTGATGTGGTAAGGGCGTGGCAAAGCCTGAATTCACAGGTCGGTACGGGTTCCGGATGCGGCATTCGCCGGACTATGTACGGAGACTGACTAGACCACCATGCGATCGTCGTTAATGCGGCCACCATTTGATAGACCTGTGTACATATGATGGACAAACCAGAGTAATAATTCCTTGGGAAAAATGAACCCAAACAAGCAAAAAATACTGAGATTAATAGCACTTGGTTTATTTGTTGTAGCAATCCGATGGAAGGTGATTCCCAAAATTGGGGCTCGATCCGCACACCCGTTACCGGAGTAGGTTGATGAAGAGATGATGAAGTGAAGGAAATATGTCCTAGAGGCAATAATAAAGTTATTATTTATTTCCTTATTTCATGGTAAATGTTTATTATTCATGCTAGAATTGTATTAACAGGGAACATAATACATGTGTGAATACATAGACAAACTTAGTGTCACTAGTATGCCTCTACTTGACTAGCTCGTTAATCAAAGATGGTTACGTTTCCTAACCATAAACAAAGTGTTGTTATTTGATTAACAAGGTCACATCATTAGTTGAATGATCTGATTGACATGACCCATTCCATTAGCTTAGCACCCGATCGTTTAGTATGTTGCTATTGCTTTCTTCATGACTTATAAATGTTCCTATGACTATGAGATTATGCAACTCCCGTTTACCGGAGGAACACTTTGGGTACTACCAAACGTCACAACGTAACTGGGTGATTATAAAGGAGTACTACAGGTGTCTCCAAAGGTAGATGTTGGGTTGGCGTATTTCGAGATTAGGATTTGTCACTCGATTGTCGGAGAGGTATCTCTGGGCCCTCTCGGTAATGCACATCACATAAGCCTTGCAAGCATTGCAACTAATGAGTTAGTTGCGGGATGATGTATTACGGAACGAGTAAAGAGACTTGCCAGTAACGAGATTGAACTAGGTATTGGATATCGACGATCGAATCTCGGGCAAGTAACATACCGATGACAAAGGGAACAACGTATGTTGTTATGCGGTCTGACCGATAAAGATCTTCGTAGAATATGTAGGAGCCAATATGGGCATCCAGGTCCCGCTATTGGTTATTGACTGGAGACGTGTCTCGGTCATGTCTACATTGTTCTCGAACCGTAGGGTCCGCACGCTTAACGTTACGATGACAGTAATTATGAGTTTATGCATTTTGATGTACCGAAGGTTGTTCGGAGTCCCGGATGTGATCATGGACATGACGAGGAGTCTCGAAATGGTCGAGACATAAAGATTGATATATTGGAAGCCTATGTTTGGATATCGGAAGTGTTCCGGGTGAAATCGGGATTTTACCGGAGTACCGGGAGGTTACCGGAACCCCCCGGGAGCCATATGGGCCTTAGTGGGCCTTAGTGGAAAGGAGAAGGGGGCAGCCCAAGGTGGCTGCGCGCCTCCCCCCTCCCCTAGTCCTATTAGGACTAGGAGAGGTGGCCGGCCCCCCTCTCTCTCTTTCCCCCTCGGGGAATCCTAGTCCAACTAGGATTGGGGGGGGGTCCTACTCCCGGTAGGAGTAGGACTCCTCCTGCGCCCTCCTCCTTGGCCGGCCAGCCCTCCCCCTTGGATCCTTTATATACGGGGGCAGGGGGCACCTCTAGACAGACTAGTTGATCTTTGAGATCGTTCCTTAGCCGTGTGCGGTGCCCCCTGCCACCATATTCCACCTCGATCATATCGTTGTAGTGCTTAGACGAAGCCCTGCGTCGGTAGAACATCAAGATCATCACCACGCCATCGTGCTGACGGAACTCCTCCCCGAAGCTTTGCTGGATCGGAGCCCGGGGATCGTCATCGAGCTGTACGTGTGCTAAGAACTCAGAGGTGCCGGAGTAACGGTGCTTGGATCGGTCGGATCAGGAAGAAGACGTACGACTACTTCCTCTATGTTGTGTCGACGCTTCTATTGCGATCTACAAGGGTACGTAGATCAGACTCTCCCCCTCGTTGCTATGCATCACCATGATCTTCCGTGTGCGTAGGAAAATTTTGAAATTACTACGTTCCCCAACAGTGGCATCCGAGCCTAGGTTTTATGGTTTGATGTTATATGCACGAGTAGAACACAAGTGAGTTGTGGGCGATATAAGTCATACTGCCTACCAGCATGTCATACTTTGGTCCGGCGGTATTGTTGGACGAGACGACCCGGACCAACCTTACGCGTACGCTTACGCGAGACCGGTTCCCTCGACGTGCTTTGCACATAGATGGCTTGCGGGCGACTGTCTCTCCAACTTTAGTTGAACCAAGTGTGGCTACGCCCGGTCCTTGAGAAGGTTAAAACGGAGTCTATTTGACAAACTATCGTTGTGGTTTTGATGCGTAGGTGAGATTGGTTCTTGCTTAAGCCCATAGCAGCCACGTAAAACTTGCAACAACAAAGTAGAGGACGTCTAACTTGTTTTTGCAGGGCATGTTGTGATGTGATATGGTCAAGACATGATGCTAAATTTTATTGTATGAGATGATCATGTTTTGTAACCGAGTTATCGGCAACTGGCAGGAGCCATATGGTTGTCGCTTTATTGTATGCAATGCAATCGCGATGTAATGCTTTACTTTATCACTAAGCGGTAGCGATAGTCGTGGAAGCATAAGATTGGCGAGACGACAACGATGCTACGATGGAGATCAAGGTGTCGCGCCGGTGACGATGATGATCATGACGGTGCTTTGGAGATGGAGATCACAAGCACAAGATGATGATGGCCATATCATATCACTTATATTTGATCGCATGTGATGTTTATCTCTTTATGCATCTTATCTTGCTTTGATTGACGGTAGCATTATAAGATGATCCCTCACTAAATTATCAAGAAGTGTTCTCCCTGAGTATGCACCATTGCCAAAGTTCGTCATGCCCAGACACCACGTGATGATCGGGTGTGATAAGCTCTACGTCCATCTACAACGGGTGCAAGCCAGTTTTTGCACACGCAGAATACTCAGGTTAAACTTGACGAGCCTAGCATATGCAGATATGGCCTCGGAACACGGAGACCGAAAGGTCGAGCGTGAATCATATAGTAGATATGATCAACATAACGATGTTCACCATTGAAAACTACTCCATCTCACGTGATGATCGGTTATGGTTTAGTTGATTTGGATCACGTGATCACTTAGAGGATTGGAGGGATGTCTATCTAAGTGGGAGTTCTTAAGTAATATGATTAAATTGAACTTAAATTTATCATGAACTTAGTCCTGGTAGTATTTTGCAAATTGTGTTGTAGATCAATAGCTCGCGTTGTTGCTTCCCTGTGTTTATTTTGATATGTTCCTAGAGAAAATTGTATTGAAAGATGTTAGTAGCAAGGATGCGGATTGGATCCATGATCTGAGGTTTATCCTCATTGCTGCACAGAAGAATTATGTCCTTGATGCACCGCTAGGTGACAGACCTATTGCAGGAGCAGATGCAGACGTTATGAACGTTTGACTAGATCAATATGATGACTACTTAATAGTTTAGTGCACCATGCTTAATGGCTTAGAATCGGGACTTCAAAGACGTTTTGAACGTCATGGACCATATGAGATGTTCCAAGAGTTGAAGTTAATATTTCAAGCAAATACCCGAGTTGAGAGATATGAAGTCTCCAACAAGTTCTATGGCTAAAAGATGGAGGAGAATCGCTCAACTAGTGAGCATGTGCTCAGATTGTCTGGGTACTACAATCGCTTGAATCAAGTGCGAGTTAATCTTCTAGATAAGATAGTGATTGACAGAAT
Source organism: Triticum monococcum (assembly GCA_034509565.1). Taxonomy (NCBI): domain Eukaryota; kingdom Viridiplantae; phylum Streptophyta; class Magnoliopsida; order Poales; family Poaceae; genus Triticum; species Triticum monococcum. The sequence goes on along the minus strand of CM067843.1, from coordinate 567,018,225 downwards.
TCTCTAGTCACCATCACCAAGTTAGTAGAACTTCGTGATGAACTATGATATGCAAGGGATAACGGAAACGATTCCCAAGCTCTTCGTGATGCTGAAATCGACGAAGGTAGAAATCAAGAAAAACATCAAGTGTTGATGGTTGACAAGACCACTAGTTTGAAGAAAAGGGCAAAAGGGAAGATGGGGAACTTCAAGAAGAACGGCAAGCAAGTTGCTGCTCAAGTGAAGAAGCCCAAGTCTGGTCCTAAGCCTGAGACTAAGTGCTTCTACTGCAAAGGGACTGGTCACTGGAAGCGGAACTGCCCCAAGTATTTGGCGGATAAGAAGGATGGCAAAGTGAACAAAAGTATATTTGATATACATGTTATTGATGTGTGCTTTACTAGTGTTTATAGCAACCCCTCAGTATTTGATATTGGTTCAGTTGCTAAGAGTAGTAACTCGAAACAGGAGTTGCAGAATAAACAGAGACTAGTTAAGGGTGAAGTGACGATGTGTGTTGGAAGTAGTTCCAAGATTGATATGATCATCATCGCACACTCCCCTATACTTTCAGGATTAGTGTTGAACTTAAATAAGTGTTATTTGGTTTTTGCGTTGAGCATGAATATGATTTGATCATGTTTATTGCAATACGGTTATTCATTAAAGTCAGAGAATAATTGTTGTTCTGTTTACATGAATAAAACCTTCGACGGTCATACACCCAATGAAACAAGTTCGTTGGATCTCGATCGTAGTGATACACATATTCATAATATTGAAACCAAAAGATGCAAAGTTAATAATGATAGTGCAACTTATTTGTGGCACTGCCGTTTAGGTCATATTGGTATAAAGCGCATGAAGAAACTCCATGCTTATGGGCTTTCGGAATCACTTGATGCTTGTGAACCATGCCTTTTGGGCAAGATGACTAAAACGCCGTTCTCCGGAACAATGGAGCAAGCAACAGATTTGTTGGAAATCATACATACTGATGTATGTGGTCCGATGAATATTTAAGGCTTGCAACGGGTATCATTATTTTCTGACCTTCACAGATGATTTGAGCAGATATGGGTATATCTACTTAATGAAATAGAAGTCTGATACATTTGTAAAGTTCATATAATTTCAGAGTGAAGTGGAAAATCATCGTAACAAGAAAATAAAGTTTCTACGATCTGATCGTGGAAAAGAGTATTTGAGTTATGAGTTTGGTCTTCAGTTAAAACAACGTGAAATAGTTTCAGTACTCACGCCACCTGGAACACCACAGCATAATGGTGTGTTCGAACGTCATAACCGTACTTTATTGGATATAGTGCAATCTATGATGTTTCTTACCGATTTACCACTATCGTTTTTGGGGTCATGCATTAGAGACAGCTGCATTCACGTTAAAAAGGGGCACCATCTATATCCGTCGAGACGACGCGTTATGAACTATGGTTTGGCAAGAAACCAAAGTTGTTGTTTCTTGAAGTTTGGGGTTGCGATGCTTATGAGAAAAAGTTTCATCCTGATAAGCTCAAACCCAAATCGGAGAAATATGTCTTCATAGGATACCCAAAGGAGACTGTTGGGTACACCTTCTATCACAGATCCGAAGGCAATACATTCGTTGCTGAGAATGGATACTTTCTAGAGAAGGAGTTTCTCTCGAAAGAAGTGAGTGGGAGGAAAGTAGAAAACTTGATAAGGTAATTGTACCATCTCCCTTATTGGAAAGTAGTTCATCACAGAAATCTGTTCTTGTGACTACTACACCAATTAGTGAGGAAGCTAATGATGATGATCATGTAACTTCAGATCAAGTTACTACCGAATCTCGTAGGTAAACCAGAGTGAGATCCACACCAGAGTGGTACGGTAATCCTGTTCTGGAAGTCATGTTACTAGACCATGACGAACTTGCGAACTATGAGGAAGCGATGATGAGCCCAGATTCCGCAAAATGGCTTGAGGCCATGAAATCTGAGATGGGATCCATGTATGAGAACAAAGTGTAGACTTTGGTTGACTTTCCCGATGATCGGCAAGCCATAGAAAATAAATGGATCTTCAAGAGGAAGACGGACGCTGATAGTAGTGTTACTATCTACAAAGCTAGAATTGTCGCAAAAAAAATTCAACAAGTTTAAAGGTGTTGACTACGATGAGAGTTTCTCACTCGTATCTATGCTTAAGTCTGTCCGAATCATGTTAGCAATTGCCGCATTTTATGAAATCTGGCAAATGGATAAACAAAACTGCATTCCTTAATGGATTTATTAAAGAAGAGTTGTATATGATGCAACCAGAAGGTTTTGTCAATCCGAAAGGTGCTAACAAAATGTGCAAGCTCCAGCGATCCATCTGTGGACTGGTGCAAGCATCTCGGAGTTGGAATATACACCTTGATGAGTTGATCAAAGCATATAGTTTTATACAGACTTGCGGTGAAGCCTGTATTTACAAGAAAGTGAGTGGGAGCACTACAACATTTCTGATAAGTATATGTAAATGACATATTGTTGATTGGAAATAATGTAGAATTATTCTATAAAGCATAAAGGAGTGTTTGAAAGGAGTTTTTCAAAGAAAGACTTCGGTGAAGCTGCTTACATATTGAGCTTCAAGATCTATAGAGATAGATCAAGACGCTTGATAAGTTTTTTCAATGAGTACATACCTTGACAAGATTTTGAAGTAGTTCAAAATGGAGCAGTCAAAGAAAGAGTTCTTGCCTGTATTACAAGGTGTGAAGTTGAGTAAGACTCAAAACCCGACCACGGCAGAAGATAGAAAGAGAATGAAAGTCATTCCCTATGCCTTGGCCATAGGTTCTACAAAGTATGTCATGCTGTATACCAGACCTATTGTATACCCTGCACTGATTTGGCAAGGGAGTACAATAGTGATCTAGGAGTAGATCACTGGACAGCGGTCAGAATTATCCTTAGTGAAATAAGGATATGTTTCTCGATTATGGACGTGACAAAAAGGTTCATCGTAAAGGGTTACGTCGATGCAAGTTTTTGACACTGATCCAGATGATTCTAAGTCTCAATCTGGATACATATTGAAAGTGGGAGCAATTAGCTAGAGTAGCTCCGTGCAGAGCATTGTAGACATAGAATTTTGCAAAATACATACGGATCTGAATTTGGCAGGCCCGTTGACTAAATTTCTCTCATGAGCAAAACATGATCACTCTTTGGGTGTTAATCACATAGCGATGTGAACTAGATTATTGAATCTAGTAAACCCTTTTGGTGTTAGTCACATGGAAATGTGAACCAATCACATAAAGATGTGAACTATTGGTGTTAATCACATAACGATGTGAACTAGATTATTGACTCTAGTGCAAGTGGGAGACTGAAGGAAATATGCCCTAGAGGCAATAATAAAGTTATTATTTATTTCCTTATTTCATGGTAAATATTTATTATTCATGCTAGAATTGTATTAACAGGGAACATAATACATGTGTGAATACATAGACAAACTTAGTGTCACTAGTATGCCTCTACTTGACTAGCTCGTTAATCAAAGATGGTTACGTTTCCTAACCATAAACAAAGTGTTGTTATTTGATTAACAAGGTCACATCATTAGTTGAATGATCTGATTGACATGACCCATTCCATTAGCTTAGCACCCGATCGTTTAGTATGTTGCTATTGCTTTCTTCATGACTTATACATGTTCCTATGACTATGAGATTATGCAACTCCCGTTTACCGGAGGAACACTTTGGGTACTACCAAACGTCACAACGTAACTGGGTGATTATAAAGGAGTACTACAGGTGTCTCCAAAGGTAGATGTTGGGTTGGCGTATTTCGAGATTAGGATTTGTCACTCCGATTGTCGGAGAGGTATCTCTGGGCCCTCTCGGTAATGCACATCACATAAGCCTTGCAAGCATTGCAACTAATGAGTTAGTTGCAGGATGATGTATTACGGAATGAGTAAAGAGACTTGCCAGTAACGAGATTGAACTAGGTATTGGATACCGGCGATCAAATCTCGGGCAAGTAACATACCGATGACAAAGGGAACAACGTATGTTGTTATGCGGTCTGACCGATAAAGATCTTCGTAGAATATGTAGGAGCCAATATGGGCATCCAGGTCCCGCTATTGGTTATTGACTGGAGACGTGTCTCGGTCATGTCTACATTGTTCTCGAACCGTAGGGTCCGCACGCTTAACGTTACGATGACAGTAATTATGAGTTTATGCATTTTGATGTACCGAAGGTTGTTCGGAGTCCCGGATGTGATCATGGACATGACGAGGAGTCTCGAAATGGTCGAGACATAAAGATTGATATATTGGAAGCCTATGTTTGGATATCGGAAGTGTTCCGGGTGAAATCGGGATTTTACCGGAGTACCGGGAGGTTACCGGAACCCCCCGGGAGCCATATGGGCCTTAGTGGGCCTTAGTGGAAAGGAGAAGGGGGCAGCCCAAGGTGGCTGCGCGCCTCCCCCCTCCCCTAGTCCTATTAGGACTAGGAGAGGTGGCCGCCCCCCCTCTCTCTCTTTCCCCCTCGGGGAATCCTAGTCCAACTAGGATTGGTGGGGGGGGGAGTCCTACTCCCGGTAGGAGTAGGACTCCTCCTGCGCCCTCCTCCTTGGCCGGCCAGCCCTCCCCCTTGGATCCTTTATATACGGGGGCAGGGGGCACCTCTAGACAGACAAGTTGATCTTTGAGATCGTTCCTTAGCCGTGTGCGGTGCCCCCTGCCACCATATTCCACCTCGATCATATCGTTGTAGTGCTTAGACGAAGCCCTGCGTCGGTAGAACATCAAGATCGTCACCACGCCATCGTGCTGACGGAACTCCTCCCCGAAGCTTTGCTGGATCGGAGCCCGGGGATCGTCATCGAGCTGTACGTGTGCTAAGAACTCAGAGGTGCCGGAGTAACGGTGCTTGGATCGGTCGGATCAGGAAGAAGACGTACGACTACTTCCTCTACGTTGTGTCGACGCTTCTATTGCGATCTACAAGGGTACGTAGATCAGACTCTCCCCCTCGTTGCTATGCATCACCATGATCTTGCGTGTGCGTAGGAAAATTTTGAAATTACTACGTTCCCCAACATGAAGCCCCCGGTCCAGCCAAGATGTCGAAGCCTCGATGCCAGCCGATTAGTCGAAGTAGGTCGGCGTGATGGACACCAGCTTGAAGAAGCAATAGTGCGGCCCTATCGATGCAGGTCGTGGCGTGGTCGATGCCGGCTTGATGAAGAGACCGTGCGGCGATGCCGGTATGCCCGCTCCGTGTAATCCGTGGGGTGGCAATGTTGTCGATGATTTATCCTTCGCGATGCCGGGCTCTTGTTCGGCTTGCCGAGATGATGATCCGAAGAAGTTGAGCTCGGCTCAACAAAGTGACGCCGTGTCTAGCGCAGGTCGGCAGCCATGGAGTAATATTGCCGGACTGGTTTGACACCAGCATGATGTTGAAGATCATGTTCAAAAGATCTTACAGTTAGTGGGATGTGTTCGGGAACAAAACACAATACCCCATACAAAACTTTCTTCAAAAAGGATGTCCGAAATCCTGTTCATAAAAAAGATGAACTCGGGTCGGATTCGTTTTCGCGCAGAAAACATATCCGAAAAGTGATGCACTAATCGGAAGGTTTCCGGAGTTTGGACGGTCGGATCGAGCCGAAATTTTGAGAGGTGGTAGATATAGGAATTCCGCAGCCGATCAACGGTTGGATCTTCCAAAGGACGTCCGAGCTAGAAGCTGGACACCATGCCCTAAACTCATCCAAATTCCCGTCCAGATTTGACAGGGCTCCGGTATATTGTGGATTGCCAGAGATTCCTCCATCGGAACTCGACGAAATTTTCCAGGGTTGTTGTAGACTCAATTCCGCACAATTTCACCAAAGCGATCGTCAAAGTGATACTCGAGGAGGTGGTGGTGGCAGATACGAGTTCGCTGTCCGGAAAAACAGCACGGTCGCTTGAGGGCAATGTTGACGTTGAGCCCCCGAGCTCCATAGATGATTCCTCCATGACCTTGATAGAGATCGGAGTTGATGTTTGATGAAGGCCCTCGTCCGGACATGGTGATCCGAACACGGGGCGCAATTCTTGGTCGAACCAAGGTGACCAGTCGAGCTGGTGACGAAGATGCCGAAGTCGCAGTTGATCTGCAGGCGAGCCATCGATCCTTTTGTCGATCACACAGCGGAACTCTCAATGAAAGCACCAATGTCGGTGTCAAAACCGGCGGATCTCGGGTAGGGGGTCCCGAACTATGCGTCTAGGATCGATAGTAACAGGAGGCAAGGGACACGATGTTTTTACCCATGTTCAGGCCCTCTTGATGGAGGTAAAACCCTATGTCCTGCTCGATTAATATTGATGATATGGGTAGTAAAAGAGTAGATCTACCACGAGATCAAGGAGGCTAAACCCTAGAAGCTAGCCTATGGTATGATTGTTGTATATATTGTCTCTCTATCGACTAGCCTGGCCTCGGTTTATATAATGCACCGGAGGCCTAGGATAACAAGAGTCCTAGCCGAATACGCCGGTGAGGAGAAGTCCTTGTCTTGATCGCCAAGTCTTGTGGAATCTTCCTTGTATGCGGCAGCCGTCCGAACTGGCCCATGAGTATACGGCCACGGGGGTCCTCAGCCCAATCTAATAGACCGGGAGACGACGTGGTGAGTACCCCCTAGTCCAGGACACCGTCAGCCCAATCTAATAGACCGGGAGACGACGTGGTGAGTACCCCCTAGTCCAGGGCACCGTCAGCCACCATCGTGGAAGTACCACAAAGTGACATGTGAGGCTCTACCCATGCGGCAAGAGGGCAGAAGAGATCCGTAAATCAGATACAGTCACGGGTGTGTGGTTGGCATGTTCAGCAACACGAGTGAGGGTGGCGCGCGTGAAAGTGCATTAAGTCGACTAGAGGGGGGTGAATAGGCGATTTTTATGACTTCTTCACTAAGGAATTTCAGGATGAGGAAATTCCTAAGCGAATAACTACTTATAGCGGAATAAGTACTCAGATGCAGACATAACATAACGTAAGCATAGTCATCATGATGAATTGAAAACAAGCACAAAGTACAGAAAATGTAAACACAAGATAAGCAGGCTGAAGACAGACTGATTGAAGAAATTGAACTGAGAAAATAGAGAAAATATTTAGTCAAAGTATTCAAATAGTAGCGATCAAGTACACAACACAGTAATAAGAAAATAAAAGGGTTGAGGAAATAGAACCAGTTAGCTCGATGAAGACAATGATTTGGTAGACAAGTTCCAACTACTGTGACAGTTGTACGTCTGGTTGGAGCGGCTAGGTATTTAAACCTGAGGACACACAGTCCTCACCCTATTCTCCTTGAGCTAAGGTCACACAGACCTCGCCCAATCACTCATGGTAAGTCTTCAGGTGACTTCCAAACCTTTACAGACTCGGTCACTCGGCGATCCACAATTTCCTCTTGGATGCTCTAGACCATGACGCCTAACCGTCTGGAGGATGCACAGTCCTCAAAAGTAACAAGCGTCAGTTCCACACAGGAACAATCTCTTCAGTGATGCTCAATCACTTTGGATTTGTAGGTGTTTGGTTTTGGGTTTTTCCTCACTCGATGATTTTTGCTCAAAGCCCTCGGAGGATGGGATACTCTCAATGACAAGTGTCAGTTTCTCGCGGAGCAGCCAACCAGCTAGTGGTTGTAAGGGGCGGCTATTTATAGCCTAGGGAGCAGCCCGACATGATAAAACATAAATGCCCTCCAATGATATGACCGTTAGGTGGGTAGATATTTTGGGGTAGCTGGCGCGTAGCACAGCAACGGTCATAATTTTGAGGCTCAATTTCCTCAGTGCTATCATGTTCCTCAGTTGTAGGCAATCCGCATTGGCGGATTCCTAACTCCTCAGTCAGAACAAATTCCTCAGAGACCAGAAGAACATTGTCTCTGTCACTGAAGAAATCGACTAAACTGCATGAGATTTCCCATGGCTTCACTCGAAGGGATTGGTAGGTGTAGGATTTTGAGTTGAGCATCTCTTGGAAACTTTTCATTAGTTTTACCTCGACCCCCTTTAACAGTACGGTGTTTCCTATGACTCAAGAAAGAGAAAATGAAACTACGAAAACAAAAGTCTTCACGCTTCATATTCCTCGCATGAATATCAAGTCTTCACAGTCACACCAATTTCTTCACTTTCAAAGTCTTTAGAAAGTCTTCAGAAATCCAAAGTCTTCAGTTGAAGACATTCATTTTTAGGGGTCGACTTTCTCTGTAAATATCAAACTCCTCATAGACTTATAGACTTGTGTACACTCACAAACGCATTAGTCCCTTAACCTATAAGTCTTAAATACACCGAAATCACTAAGGGGCACTAGATGCACTTACAATCTCCCCCTTTTTGGTGATTGATGACAATATAAGTTAAGTTTACAACGGGGATAAACCTATGAAGTGTGAATACTGATATTGAGAAATTTGATTGCAAGATATAGAAGAACTACCCCTGAAGATGTGCATAGTGAGGAATTTTCTTTTGATGCAATGCACACTTGAAGAGTAGAATCATGGAGATCTCCCCCTATATCTTGTAATTCATACACGCATTTGACATATGATATGAAGAATTTGAAATGCATGATGAAATATGGTGACTGATGTAATTCAGCATGCGTGCATTGACATATGAGGAAATAGCATGCAGAAGAACATAGCAAAAGTATCAGACCACCATCAGGTTTAAGTTTACAACTCGATCCAACAAAGTCTTTAGAAGAATGAGAGTTGTAACTTAACAAAAAATGCCCATATATAGACCCGCTTGAAGACTAACTCAAATTTCTCCCCCTTTGTCATCGAATGAACAAAAGGGACGAAAAATGAGGACTAACGCCTCTGAAGAATATCATGAAGTCGATGGAGGAGCGCCAGTGTTGTTGGGGTCGTTTATCGAAGTAGGGACTGCCGCGGTGTCGTCCAAATCTTCATTTTCATCAGTCTCGCGCGATGAAGAATCAGAGCTGGCCACCAAGTGAGGAACTTTGACCTTCTTGAATTTCTTCGAAGATGGCTAAGACCAGTCAAAGTCCTGCTTGAAGCCCATCTTGTTGAGATCATCTTCACCGTACAGATGAGATAGAACAGCCCAGGTGCGATCAAATACTTCATGTAGATAGTAATGGTTCTTCTTCACCGAATTCTGCGTGATGGTCATGTTCTGAAGAATTGAACCAAATTGTCTTTTTACCCACTTATGGTTGCGATCGTCCTTTTGGTGAAGATTGTGGAGAAGTTCACAATAAGTCATTACCCTTAGAGTTGTGCCTTGAGGATTTTGCTTTAAAGCGTTGGCGGCAGAGTCATGAGTGGCAGAGTCATCATTGGTGGAGTAAAATGCAGCTTTGCGGAACTGACGATCTAATGGACGAATGCCTTCATCAATAACACTAGTTGCCTTGCCCTTCTCATCAAATGAGGAAATAGGTTGTTTGAAGACTTCAATGGGCGGCGAGTAGCTAGGATGATTTTGAAAGTCAGCCTTGTAATTGATTGAAGACCTTGATCTGAGGAATCTCATAATCCAAGGAGCGTAAGGCTTCAACTCAAAAGGTGACAGTGCAACATTTGTGAGAGTCCTCATGAAGAAATCATGGTAGTCGACAGGAACGCCATGGATGATGTTGAATAGCAAATTCTTCATGATGCCAACGACTTCTTCTTCATTAGAATCGTGGCCTTTGATAGGACTCAGGGTCTTGGTCAGAATTCTGTAGATGGTTCTTGGCACATAGAGTAATTCCTTCACGGGGAATTTGGTTCTGGAGGCTTGATCAGGCTTCAGCGGCTTCATCAACATTTGCATATAGTGATCCGATAGCTCAGGTTCATGGTAGATCAGCTATGCACCTCCAAGAGGAGGACTGACAGGCAGGGCATGAAGCAATTCAGAGGCTAGTGCTTTGAAGAGTGTTTTCTATCATCCAATCCAGTACCCATGAATTCACATTTTCAGCATTGCCGGTGATGTGCAGTGTGGCGTAGAACTGAAAAATTAATTCTTCATTCGAGTCTACGATGTCATTGCAGAAGTTTAGCAGCTCGGCATCATGAAGACCACTGAGGACTGGTGTGAAGCAAGGCAGCGATTCCATGTCCACATGAGGAATATGCTCATAGTCAAAGATCTTGGCCTTATCAAAAAGCAGTGAAGAGTAAAAGTTAGCTTGGCTGGCTGTCCAGAAACGCTTCCTTCGAAGACGAGCAGGGTCATATGGAGTGTAATCAGTGAAGAACACATGCTCGTGAAAGAAGTCATTAGCCTTGAATTTTTGCCCTTTGGAGAAGGGATTCTTCGGCTTGGGATGAGGAATATCAATCAATTCCTTCATGGTTTCAGGAATCACAATTTCAGAAACCATGGGCTGAGGAATTTCAGTTTCTGCTTCAGTAGCAGCCTGGGTCTTCATCTCTTCAGCAACATCAGCATCAACACTAGTGCCTGGAATTTCTTCATGAATGGAAGGTGTGGCTTGAGGTTCGTCAGAGCCCATTTGAATTTCTTCAGTCTGGATAGGGGACTGAGGAATCTATTGCAGTGGGGTGAACAGTGGTGAGTTGGGGTGCTGACTGTCCCAATAGTCATCATTTAGAACCGGAGTGGAGCACCCAATATCCACGTCTTCTTCTTCATCATGAATTTCTTCAACGCCGGCCTCTTCAGTAGTGAACTGAGGCATCAGCGATGAGACCAGGGGAGTTGAAGGGATATCAGCCACTTTAATTTCTTCGTCCAACTACTCTGAAGAAGCAGCAGAAGGAATATCTTCATCAGATCCGCTTGGGATCTCATAATCTTCACCAAAAGGAATGATTTCCTTTGATGACATACTTGAGATAGGAACAACATCGATGGAATTCTCAAAAGAGTTGGTCAATGTCTTCTTCTTCTTCGGTGCTGAAGAATGTGATGAAGTAGATGCTTTCCTTTTCTTCACTGTAGCTCACTCCGCAGCCTTGGTTTTTCTTCGCATCTGATGCAGAAGGAAGCACTGGACTAGTCGTTGGTGCAGGAGGAGCTGAGGAAATTGGTTCAGTTTCCTCAGGCGCAACTGATGCAGTTACCCTGGCTTGTTCAGATCCTTCAGGCGCAACAACAGATGCTTCAGCTGGCCTGGCTTGTTCTTCAGGCGCAACACTAGTGGTTGCCCTGACAATGTCATCAGCGGCTGGAATAGCTTCATCAGCCCCTGGACTTGCAGTTTCATCAGCAACCTGATTTTCATCAACGGTGCTGGCATGTTCTTCAATGGGCTGATCAGACGCTTCACCCTGAGGAGATTCATGTTGCGATGAAGCAGCAACATTCGAAGGGAATTTCTTAGCCTGTTTCACAAATATGACTTTGGCTCCAAGCCAATATGTATGGTAGACGTTGAATTCATCACTGAGTCCTTTGATCTCAGTTTGGATAGCCACAAGTTCATGAGTTGTCATGTTGACAACATTTTTCTTCAAAAAACGCTCCTTCTTGTACTGAGCTTTCTTCAGCTGTCTGGCGTTCTCAAACTTCCATTTTTCTTCGCCAATGAAGGCGGTCAGCATGTGACTTTGGCCAGGAGTGAGATTGAAGTCAGGCAAAGGTGTGTTGGGGTCCTTGTGCCAGAGATCAATATACTCAAGGATCAGCTTGGGATCCAACATCAATGGCACATTTGTGCCTTTGGCTCTAGCGGCCCTGTGCTGCCTGTATCTGATGATTTCTTCAAGTTCTTCATCATCAGTTTCGTCATCACTGGACGGTACATGAAAGGTAACCTGCTTCTTATGAGGACTTGGTCTAGTGCTTCGTCCAGCAGTGGCCTTTGTCTTCGGCAGAGTGGGGCCAGTTGAGGATTGCAGAGGAGCTGAAGAACTTGCAGAGGCTCCTAAGACAATTGAGATGCCTTTGGTCCTTTGACACGAGGCAAGATGCACAGGTGCTGAGGACTTTGCCGGAGGAGCTGAGAACTTTGGAGGAGCTGGAGCAGCATGAGGAATTTGTTGTGAGAGCTTTGCAGAACTGGGCCATGAGGGCATTGCTGAGGTGTTTGGCCGTGAGGGCATTGAAGCAAAGGCACTGGACTTGTGTGCGGGCTTCTTGGGCATAGCCTTCTTGGGCTTGCTAGCAGAGGCCTCAGCAGGGGAAGTAGCAGAATTTTTATTGAATTTCTTCACTGCCTCTTTTTCCATTTTGGCCAGTTTAGCTTGACACTTGGCCCATTCAGCAGGAAATTCCTCACCTCTTCTGATGCTAGAGGGATCAGCAACTTGGCCTAGTGCCAATGGAGGTCTTGGACATGGAGGATGTACAACAAATTTCTTCATGTAATTGGGAGTGACATAACGATATTCCCTCCATTCTCTGGCCCATCTCCTCTCAATCTTCTGAATGCGCACTTTGCGCTCATTGTTTGTTTCTTGAGGGGTGTGCAGTATCCAGCATATATATATTCAGGGATTTCAAAAGCAGTGTTGACTTCCAATTTCTTCCCTCCCTTCCGAGGTTTCTTGCCATCAGCCATTTTCTTCAGCCGAGGATTTTGAACAATTGAGGTCTCTGACGAGGTATGCAACTTTCCTTCGACGAACGCTGCAAATGAGTTAAGTTGACGAGAACCTAGTGATTTAGCAACGGGCATGTGTACCTATGAACAGAGTATAGGTGCAAAGAATTTGGAGAGGTCATATGCGTTCTCAGAAGCTTTTTTTCAAAAAGAACAAGTTTGAGGAATTTGACCAGATGTGTCTTGAGGGATTTCACTAAGCGTTCTTTGACTTAGGTTCCAGAGTTGTATAGATTTAAAATCCACACAATTGAGGAATCTTGAAGAAAAATGTTGCTTAAGAGAAACAGATCAAGAACAGATGCTTGTGTGAGGTGTTTAAAGTGTGGAAGTTTGAAGAATAAACACCTTTTGAAGATTTGTGGAAATCATCAGAATCAACAAGGGCAGTGAAAGTAGCTTTTAATTACCATTGACGAAGAACACGACGAACTGGGAATGTGTAGATTGGAAGTTCGTCAGTCCAGATCTTCCACGCCCTAACTTGGCAGAGGAAGACAACTACAGCGGCAGCGGAGTGAAGAAATCTGTGTTCGACGCGAGTACGACGGCGACGAGGTCGAGGCAGTGAAGTTCTTCCTCACCGATGGTGATGGAAGTAGCGGTGGTGCTAGGTTTGGGAGCTTGAGCGAGGGAATGAGGTCGAGCGGAGTAAAAAACAACCTGAGGAGGATGAGGGGTACATATAGCCGAGGTGAAAAACCGCTCGCCTGAGGAAAATGGACGAACGTGCCCCTGACTCTTCTCATCCTAGCAACATGTGTCACCCACGTATAGAGCGGTGGCAATCTTGTGAGATCGTGGGTGAATAGATAATTCTTGTCAAGGGATGTGGAACGATTTTGGCGGCAAAAGCCAAAAATTTAGACAAGAAAATTTTAATGTTTCATTCAAAAATTCTTCAGCTGACAAGGACACTGTGAAGATTTTGAACGGGTGTCAAATAGAATGCACATGAAGAATTTGTGAACAGACTGGGTTGAGTATAGCATAGAGGGGGAAGGGTCCGATCACATTCACTTAGCAGAAAAAGGCAGCTCTGAAGAATTAACAATAAGTATATATAGTCAATGAAGAAAAATGACGGAGAGAGTGAAGACAATGCAAAGTTGAATAAATTGAACAACTCGGGAATTTCAAAAACTGAAAAAAAACTCAAATTGAAGATTTTCAACTTTTGTTGGTGGCGTGACCCGCCGTATAAGAATGCTGATTTCAGACGCCGCATACAATGGCTCTGAGAATCAAATTCTTCGTTAATTTCTTCATACTTAGAGGGTTAGTCTTCATTGATTGAAGAAAAAGTTACTTCATGTGTTGCACATCTAAGTCGTCAATTTTGCATAAGTGTTAGGATGTGTGTCCTTTTCAATGGACATTCGAAGACTCTAAGATATTTAGCTCACACCGCAACTTGCTAAATCTCTTCTCATCCAAGGGCTTTGTGAAGATATCGTCTAGCTGTTCTTCAGTCTTCACGTGCTTGATAGGGATGTCGCCCTTCAACACATGATCATGAAGAAAATGATGACGAATCTGAATGTTCTTTGTCTTCGAGTGCTGAACTGGGTTATGAGCAATCTTGATGGCACTCTCATTGTCACAATAGAGTGGCACATTCTTCACATTGATGCCGTAGTCCTTGAGGGTTTGCTTCATCCATAGCAATTGAGCACAGCACGAACCAGCAACAATGTACTCAGCTTCAGCAGTAGAGAGTGATACACAGTTCTGTTTCTTTGAAGACTAATAGACCAAGGATCGTCCGAGGAAATGGCATGTGCCATATGTTGACTTGTGGTCCACACGATCACCAGCATAGCCAGAGTCTGAATATCCAATGAGATCAAAACCCGAAGCCCTGGGATACCATAATCCAAGTGTTGGAGTGTGAGATAGATATCAAAGAATATGCTTCACAGCCTTATGGTGTGATTCCTTCGGTGTAGCTTGAAAACAGGCACACCTGCAAACACTAAGCATAATATCTGGCCTAGATGCACATAAATACAATAAAGAGTCAATCATGGAGCGGTATACATTTTGATCAAAGTCAATACCATTTTCATCAATGCATAGATGGCCATTTGTGGGCATAGGGATTTTGACGCCTTTGCAATCTTGCATGCCGAATTTCCTCAATGCATCCTTGAGGTATTTCTCCTGAGATATTGAAAGTGCAACTATCCCTGGGTGGTTTTGGTAATTATTAACAACATATAGCTCATTGAACTAATACTATTTCAAGATGATCATTTTAGAAAGTTCAATGATTGGCATGGCATGGATTAAGAATGTGGAACCCTCAAAATGCTAAGGACACATATTGCCTCAAGCTCAAGACTCTACCTTTTTCATTTTAGTGATCCAAGATCACATCGAGTCCATAGGAAAAGCCAATACTATTAAAAGGGATGAGGTGTTGCTTAATGGCATACTTGCTCAAAATGCTTAGTGATATGCTCCAAAAACCTCAACCACTTTCTCATATCGACATATGTCCCAAACCAAAAAGTCAAACGCGGCCCCATCGAAATGTTCTATCCGGTGCCACCGAGTTCACTTGACATAGCCACTGCCAGAAACCCTAGTCATATCGGTTGTACCGATAGAGATCTCGGTATCACCGAGATGGGATGGCAAACTCTCTGTTTCCCTTCATAATGTTTCGGTCCAACCGAGATGAGCGATCGGACCCACCAAGTTCGCAATGCAAACTCTCTTTTTTCCTTTCGTAACGTTTCGGTCTCATCGAAATGAGCGATTCGGTCCCACTGAGTTTGCCTGGCCAACTCTCTGGTTAGCTTACTACCTAAATCGGTCCCACTGAGTTTGTGTAATCGGTCTAACTGAGATTACGTTATGCCCTAACGCTAATCAAATCGGTCCCACCAAGTTGACATGTCGGTCCCATCGAAAAGCCTAACGTTCACATTTTGAACTGAATCGGTCCCCCCAAGTTTTCTGATTCGGTCCTACCGAGTTTGGTGAACTGTATGTAACGGTTAGATTTTGTGTGGAGGCTATAAATACCCCTCCACCCACTCTTCACTCGACGAGAGAGCCATCAGAACATGCCTACACTCCCAACATTCATTTTCTAAGAGAGAACCACCTACTCATGTGTTGAGACTAAGATATTCCATTCTAACCATATGAATCTTGATCTCTAGCCATCCCCAAGTTGCTTTCAACTCAAATCATCTTTCGACCAAATCCAAATCAGTGAAAGAGAGTTGAGTGTTGGGGAGACTATCATTTGAAGCACAAGAGCAAGGAGTTCATCACCAACACACAATTTATTACCTTTTGAAGAGTGGTGTCTCCTAGATTGGTTAGGTTTCACTTGGGAGCCTCCGTCAAGATTGTGGAGTTGAACCAATGAGTTTGTACGGGCAAGGAGATCGCCTACTTCGTGAAGATCTACCCTAGTGAGGCAAGTCCTTCGTGGGTGATGGCCATGGTGGGATAGACAAGGTTGCTTCTTCGTGGTAACTTCATGGGTGGAGCCCTCCGCCAACTCGAGCAACCGTTACCCTTCGTGGGTTGAAGTCTCCATCAATGTGGATGTACGATAGCACCACCTATCGGAACCACGCCAAAAATCTCCGTGTCTACATTGCGTTTTCTCCCTCCAAACTCCTCCCTTTACCTTCATGTGCAATGTTTTACATTCCGGTACTATACTCTTAGACTTGCATGTGTAGGTTGATTGCTTGACTTGTGCTAAGTTATTAAAATCTGCCAAGACTTAAAATTGTGAAAAGGCTAGATTTTTATTTGGTCAAGTAGTCTAATCACCCCCCTCTAGACATATTTTCGATCATACAAGTGGTATCAGAGCTTTGCTTTCCATTTGCCTTGATTTCCACAGCGTTTGGTGATCATACCCTTGGTTTCACAACCTAGGAGAGTATGGCATCTAGCGAGGGAAATTACCACCATAGAGGTCCTTCCTTTGATGGTACTAATTCTGCTAGTTGGAAGCATAAGATGAAAATGCAT
Source organism: Triticum monococcum (assembly GCA_034509565.1). Taxonomy (NCBI): domain Eukaryota; kingdom Viridiplantae; phylum Streptophyta; class Magnoliopsida; order Poales; family Poaceae; genus Triticum; species Triticum monococcum. The sequence continues at coordinate 567,001,622 of CM067843.1, read as the reverse complement.
ATTCTTGGACATAACCCCATCGTTTGGGCTATTGTGTGTATTGGCTTGCAAGGTGAATTCTTTGATGGGAGAGAACCAAACCGTGAAGCTACCGTGGAAGAGTTGAAGATGTTGCAATACAATGCTCAAGCTTGCGATATCCTCTTCAACGGATTGTGCCCCGAAGAATTCAAAAAAATCAGCCGTCTTGAGAATGCAAAGGACATTTGGGATACTTTGATTGATATGCACGAAGGTACCGACTCCGTCAAGGAATCCAAATTGGATGTGCTTGAAAGTCAACTTGACAAGTTCAAAATGAAGGATGGTGAAGGTGTCGCTGAAATGTACTCTAGGCTTGCTCTCATCACAAATGATATTGTCGGCTTAGGAAGTGAAGAGATGACCGATAGATTCATCATCAAGAAGATCCTAAGAGCCTTGGATGGAAAATATGATACCGTGTGTACATTGATTCAAACGATGCCCAATTACAAAGATCTCAAGCCGACGGAAGTCATTGGAAGAATTATTGCTCATGAGATGTCACTCAAGGATAAGGAAGAGCTTCACAACAAGTCAAGTGGTGCTTACAAAGTCTCATGTGATGCTCCTACATCATCAAGTGAGAAAACAAGCCTTCAATGAATAATTGAGCCTAATGGTGGAGAACTTCAACAAGTTCTACAAGAATAGAAGCAAGGAAAGAAGTTCCAAGTCAAGGTCCTACAATGACAAAATATCGTCGAGTCATGAATGTAATTGCTACAATTGTGGAAGACCCGGACACTACTCCAATGAGTGTATGGCTCCCTACAAAAGAAGAGAAGATTCACCCAAATGGAAAAGTAGAAGAGAAGAATCACCACCAAGAGAGAGAAGGAGTAGAGATGACCGTTCTGAACGAAGAATATCACGGAGAAGCAAGGATTCGGGGAGGAAGGAAAAATCATCAAGGAGCTACACAAAATGAAGACATCAAGCTCATGTTGGTGAATGGGTATTCGGCTCCGACTCCGACAACCACTCCAAGAGAAGTTATCACTCCGACTCCGAATATACTCAAGATGAAGGTGTTGCCGGTCTAGCACTTGTGTCAACCAACTCCTACGACATATTTGACTCACCAAATGAAGTAATTGGAAGATGATTCATGGTTAAAGGTCCAAATTTATCACACCCCGAGTATGTTGATTTCAATAGTGATGAAGATGATTTGCTAGGTGATGAGGATTCACTTATTGACAACTCTAGTGATGGAAACTATGATGAACTTGCTATTAATCATGCTAATCAAGATAAAACGAATGGTGATGATAAGAAGGAGATTGAGCGTCTAACTAAAGAACTAAACACTCTTAAGTTAGCTCATGAAACTACCTTGGAAGATCATCGAGAACTTTTAAAGATTCATGAGAAGTTACGCTTTGAAAAGCTCAACCTTGAGCAAGAGCATGGGTTCTTAAAGGCAATCAATGGTGACCTTCGCAAGAAAAGTTCTTCTTACATTTCCAAGCGTTTACTCTTGTCTACTTACATGCCACAAGTTAAATTTAGCAATAAGGGTAAGAAATATTCTTCTTCTAGTAGTAACAACAATCATGTTAAATCCAATATTGTTGCTTCTAGTAGTTCTCTTGATTCCACTAGTGATTCTCTTAGCCAAGTTACACTTGAGCAAGAAAATAGCTTATTGAAGGGAATTATAGAGAAAGGTGTCTACAAGAGTCTTGCCGAAAGTATGCAATTTGAGGAAATTGTACGCAAGCAAGGAAGGCACCAGAAGAATCAAGGTATTGGTTTTGAACGAAAGTTCAATGCCAATGGAGTTGAGTGGGAAGAAGATCAATACCCCAAGACGGAGTTTGTTCCTCAACAAGAGAAGTATGATCCTACTTCTTTCCAAGGGACACAAGCTCAAGATGATCTTCTACCACATGACCAAAAGCAAAAAGGGAAGGACAAGCTTAAAGAGGAGATTGATGCATTTGAAGAAGCTCCTAAGGCCTTGGTCAAGTGGGTTACCAAGACTACATCAAGTACGATTACAACTCCAAGGATTCCCATCAAGATGATGTGGATCTGGAAGAAGAAGAACTAGAGAGTTCTTGAGGGTTACTCCGCCAACATACTTCACTCACATCTTTTTGGCAAGGACAAGTGCAAACAACCTCCACATCTTGCACTAGTTCAGGGAGTCACAAACCCTCTTGTTGGTAAGACAAGGGACAAGGTAACCTAATGCTTTGATGGAGATCATCTTGTGTGTACATCACTCTATGTCTGTGGATATCCTTGTTTGTTCCTTGTGGGACTAACCCGTATAGGTATTGAAAGTGCAACTCACTCCAATGGATTTCTCCAAATGATCTACATCAACATCGAGCATCCACATCTTCAACACCTACATGAAGTCATCATCGAAAAAACCCAAGGTTAGTTCATCCCTCTTAGCACAACAAAAAAATACACTTCCGTGATGATACGTGTTTGTCACAGTAGGTCGCGTTTTCTGTCATGCATGTACATCCATGACAAATTTATGACAGAATCAAGATAGTCATACATGTGCGGTCATAGAAGTGTTCCATGACATTGCCAAAATTATCATCACGGAAGTGTCCACTTCCATGACGATAAATCGTGCATCACATAAGTGCTTTCATCAAGGGTGACCGACACATGGCATCCACCGTAATGGAACGCCGTTAAGCTATCGGGTCGGATTTTGGATCCGATAACCCGTTAACAGCCACGACCAATACCGATTTTCCACATGTAAAATTCTCATTAGCTGATGGATCCACGTGTCAGTTTCGCGTTGGCATAGGTGTCACTCCTCCAACGGTCGAGATGGGCCTATGATATGTTGACACATGGACCGGCCCAAAAGTGGCCCACAAAGAGTAAATGGGCCGGCCCAACCGAAGGCCCATAAGATTTAGCGGACCATAACGGGCCGACCCAGCTAAAGGCCCACAAAATTTAGCGGCCATAATGGGCCATCCCAGCTAAAGGCCCACATGATTTCGCAGACCATAATGGGCCGGCCCAGCTAAAGGCCCACAAGATTTTGCAGACCACAATGGGCCAGCCCAGCTAAAGGCCCACTAGATTCTGCCAACCATAATGGGCCGGCCCAGCTAAAGGCCCAACATTCTCTGTCAAATCGGCCTGTCAACGGCCTGTCCTAAACTTGTCATCAACGCGGCCCATGGTCACTTCTGGCCCGTTAACAGTCCCCTAAGTAATTGGGCCGAATTACGTCCCGGTGTATTTCCGGCCTGTTAAAGGTCCGGCTTCATTTGGGCCCATTTACAGGCCATCAAAACTTTCGGCCCATAAACGACCATGAAGGATTTGGGTCATATTCGGCCATGTCTGACATTTGGCCTGTTAGAGGCCCACTATAGCTTTGGGCCACTTTCGGCCTGTTGTCATTTTCGGCCTGTTAATGCCGGACGTAAACCATGGGCCATATGTGGCCCAACGTCATATCGGGCCCATTAACGGCCCATATAAAAATGACGATAATCTAGCCCGACCGAAGTTCCGTCCTGTTAAAGGCCCGTGTATTAGGTCGGCGCATTTATGGCCCGTCCGAATTTCGGCATGTTAAAGTCCAGTGGGTTATTTGGCACAATCAGGGCCCAATCTCACTTTTGGTCTATTAAAGGCCCATGTATTTTATGGGCTCGAGATATTTACACCTGTAAACGGCCTATTTTTACTAAGGGCCCAAATTATGTTTAGGCCTGTTAAAGGCCCACTATGGGCACATGCCTACCAGAAAAATATGAAAGCTTATGCTGATTTAGGCCCAGATAGTTTTAGTGGGCTACATGCCAATTTCGGCCCATAATCGTTTTTAGCCCAATTGGAATGGGCCCGACGAATTTTGGCATGTTGGGCTCCTACGAAGCTTTAGGCCGAATACATTACTAAGATAAACCTACACTATACAAAAATAGCATCGTAATTACTGCAGCGTGAGGCAGCATCATAAATGTTGTATCACAACAAAATAAATTCCAACCATACAACAAAAGGCATGTTGGCATAAAGTTTACAGTCCTTCCAGATAAAAGCACCATCAGATGTATAGAAGCACAAATCATTTGACCTGAGTGCTAATGTTTCAGGCTGTAGAATCTGATGGAGCAGCACGACCTCCACCTTTTTCCACCATTGCTCTTGAACAATGAAGCGAATGTCTGATAGTATGGTTTCAAAACCATTCATATCTTGACGACATTTCTCAACCACTATTCTTGTTTCCGAAACAACGTCCACTAGGGATTGGACTTGTGTCTGGAGCACAGATATATCACTCTGTCTAGTAGGAAGATTTTGTTTAGTAGGCGATTTGGATGAGGTTACCTTGACAACCAACCTAGAATTACGCAGGGAGGTGCTTTTTGCACTGTTAGTCGAGAGATACTGACGCACTGCAGCAAGAGGTGACATTGTGCCTGTAGTAGCCTCGTCACCTTCAGGTGGTTGTGGATGTTCAATCATTTGTTCCATAGCTTCCTGGAAGTTTGAACTTGTAGATTAGTGTACCAGATAAGTTACTAATGAGACAAAAACAAACAAAGTACGTTAAACGTTTATACATAACTTATTTTGGTGAACTACTGTAATACATTAGCATGTATTGTAGTGCCAACTACATATTAAAATCACTTTCGGAACATATGTCCATGTAGCATGCCTACTGTATTGTCTATTTCCTCACATTCATTGACATCTAAGGATAAAGAGACATGGTTTAAAGTAGGATGAACATAGTATGACATCATTCATTTCATGGGCAAACAGATATAAAACAAACAAGCTATTTTATCATTGTGTGCGCACGTGAACATAACAACTAGATTACAGATCAAGACCAAAAGAATATCCTTCATCTCTTTTAAACCATGTAAGGTGAAATGATACGTTAAGACAACTATGAATAAAAGTGAACAGAGTAACTGACATTGGCTGCAAACCAAGTAGTTAAATGAACACATCACAGTACCAATCAGTTCAAGGCAGGAGGAGTAAGGACTTACAACAGCGGCTTGAACTGGTGTGCTCATGCCCTTCATCTTGCTGGTGTGGCAATCCTTGAAGATTTGCACTGCATTCGGTTCAGGTTCTTTTTGTTCCGCACGGGATTTCCTCTGTATTTGGAACAATTCAATATAGATACGATAATATGGCACAAAAAAAGAAGGAAGTTGCAGCTATTTACAAGAGCCTCGCAGTGTGCAATACAGCTACGAGATCCTGTGGTCTGTTGGAATTTCACTTTAGAACGGTTGGTTTTGTTCTTCAAATAGTTAGCCTAGAAGAAGATACACTTGTAAGGCACATACATAAATACAAGTTCAATATGTGGTCTGATCAAATACATATAGCCTACCTGATACTTTGGATCAGACCAGTGTTTAATGAGGGCTGTCTAGTCTTCATCTGTAATATATTCCACTGGAGATGTTTGGGCGATTTCATTGTTAGCCTTGCCTTCAAAGTGAGATTTTCTAAGGTGGTACCGATACTGTCGCAGAGCAGACTGAAAAACATGAGTGCATGCTTGTCTAGTTGCATCATCTTTTGGATCCAACTTGAACCTCATCTGTTGTAAAAAGAATGTAAGTCTTATTAGGAGGAAGCTAGAAAGTATGGGACAGAGCAAGAGAATATTACTAATTGCGATGAATAACATTACTTACGGATAAATGGTGAAGGAAGGTGTTAAACTGGGTATTGTCTTTCTCATTCCTGTACTGGAATCACGTTGGGAGGATACGTGCATGACACCTAACGGCAACGGCTGCCTCTGATACTAACTTGGCTGACTCTGTAGCATCACGTGGCCTTTTTAAACCTGCCTCAAAATGGATCCATTCTTCCTCCTTTATATTTTGTTAATCTGTCAAGCATTATCCCTGATGTCTGTTTCCGCTTGCGCCATGGTGCTAGTTCAACAATGAATATGGAAAGTGTTAGTGTACATCAAACTGTGAGAGTACATATAAAGGAGCATGCAACTGCAACTTGACTCGGTCAGGTACCATCTTGGTGTTGATGCCCATGAGGTTCATTTGATCTTGCTAAGCCCTGTTGTGTCAGCAGTGCTTCGGAAGTAGTGTTAGGTGTGAAGGCAGCTTAGGAACTGGCCAGTTCCGGAGCAAACGAACGAGTAACTGGTTGAGATGCTGGTACAGTTGAAGCGGATGCTGCAGCTGGTGGAGCAGGTGATACTGTGTTTGTAGATTTAGCCGATGGACTTGGACCTTCTACTGCACTATAAGTACCAGCAGAATCTCGACGGCAGAACCTTTTCCGTTTCACCCGACGAGTAACAGCACTCCCTACTATATTATTTTCCTTGCTCTTTTTTGACTTTGCCATGTCAAGCTGTACCCACAACACAAAAGAATAAAATCACTCTTCAGAACTCATTGATGCATGATACAGACAAGCAATACTTTGATGTAAGACAACCGTATGAGGATGGAATGTGTAAGAAAAACAGGACGGCAAGACATATTCACAGCTACGATGTGCAAACTAAGCAGAAGGATTTTCAAGAAAATAGAAGTAATGCAAGCTAGACACCATATGAAAGATGCAACCAATATTACTCTGCCAAGTTAAAAGTGTCTTGTCATAAGTGGCAATTCGAAAAATTAGAAGCAGTACAACGTAGCAATCAATGCAAGATGCAACCACTATCAAACTGTCATGTTAGAAGCGTCCAATCATGAGTGACTGATGCAGGATACACAACAGCAGTACTTTGATGTAAGAACATGGTATGATAGATAGATGCAGTGTATTCTAGACACAGAAAGCCATGTCATATGCACATGTATAACGTATAAACTCAGCAGGTGCAATTTAATCAAAATAGAAGAAATACAGGCTAGACAACATATGCAACATGAAACCAATTATCACACTGTCAACTTAGAGCAAGCACTTGCGATGGTGGAGTACGGGAGATGAACTCATCATGTAGACTTGGGACTTCAACTTCATTAGCAGTAGCAGTGGCAAATCTAGAGAGTATCTGTTTGCGTCGGTGGGGAGGACCACCAACATCCCCTAACTTACTATTTTCCTTCCTATTTTCTGATATTGCCTTATGAAGTCAAAACCATAAGAAGATGAATAAAATTAGCTCTGCATAACTGGTTGATGCATGATACAGACGAACACTACTTTGATGTAAGGGAAGCGCAGGATAGGAGGATGGAATATATACAAAAAAAGACAGTGTTTCATATTCACACGCACGATAGGAGGATGGAATATGTATGAAAAACAGTAAGCGGAAGGCATTTCAACAAAATTAGAAGAAATGAAAGCTAGGCACCATATGAACATGCAACCAATATCACTCTATCAGGTAAGAAGTGTCTCGTCATAAGAGCCATTTCAAGAAATTAGAAGCAGTACAAGCTAGAAGACAATGCAAGATGCAACCTACATCAGAGTCCCAAGTTAAATGTGTCTTATGGGTAAGTGATCGTTGCAGGTATAAGTTGTAAGCTACGCAGATGCAATTCAACATAATCAGAAGCAATACAAACTAGACATCATACGGAAAACACAACCACGTATAACAGTTCCAAGTAAGAGCAAGCACTTGTGATGGTGGAGTAGGGGAGATGTGCTCATCATGTACACGTATGTTCTATAAACAGAAACACATGTCATATTCACAGGCATTATGTGTAAAGTAAGAAGATGCAATTCAAGTTAGAAGCAATACAAGCTATACATCATACGCAACATGCAACCACATATAATAGTGTCAAGTTAGAGCAAGCACCTGTGATGGTGGAGTAGGGGAGATGTGCTCATCATCTACACAGCTACGTTGACTATCCAGCCTTGTGTTGTCTTGCGAATCTTGTTGGGACGATGGTGGAGTAGAATCTGTAGAGACCCCCTATTTGAGTTGCTCCGAAGGACCACCATCATCCACTGCCGGACTAATTTCCTTCAGCTGTAATGATTTTGCTCTTCAGAACTCATTCATGCATGATACTGACGAACACTACTCGGATGAAAGGCAAACACATGATGCGAGGATGGAATATGTATGAAAAACAGGATGGTGTGACATATTCACACCTATGATGTGGTAACTAAGCAGAAGGCATTTCAACAAATTAGAAGCACTGCGAGCTAGACACCATATGAAAGATGCAACCAATATCACTCTGCCAAGTTCAAACTGTATGGCGTTTCAACAAATTAGAAGCAGTACATGCTAGAAATCATATGCAAGACACAACCAATATCACAGTGGTGACTTAAAGGAGCCTTATCATAAGTGACTGATGCGGGATATGCAAGAATAGTAGTCTGATGTAGAAACAGGAACACATGTCATATTCACAGGCATTATGTGTAAAGTAAGCAGATGCAATTCAACAAAGTTAGAAGCAATACAAGCTAGACATCATACGCAACATGCAACCACATATAATAGTGCCAAGTTAGAGCAAGCACCTGTGATGGTGGAGTAGGGGAGATGTGCTCATCATCTACACAGCTACGTTGACTGTCTAGCCTTGCGTTGTCTTGCGAATCTTGTTGGGAGGATGGCGGAGTAGAATCTGTAGAGAACCTCTGTTTCAGTTGCTCGGAAGGACCACCATCATCCAATGCCTTGCCAATTTCCTTCAGGTTTATTGATTTTGCATTGTGAGGTCATATCGACAAGAAAAAGGAATATCATTCGCTCTTCAGAACTCATTCATGCATGATACTGACGAACACTACTCAGATGAAAGGCAAAGTCATGATACGAGGATGGAATATGTATGAAAAATGGACGGCTTGACATATTCACACCTATGATGTGGTAACTAAGTCGAAGGCACTTCAATAAATTAGAAACACTGCAAGACACCATATGGAAGGTGCAGTCAATATCACTTTGCCAAGTTAAAACTGTCTCGTCATAGGTGGCGTTCATCAAACTAGAAGCAATACATGCTAGAAATCATATTCAAGACGCAAACCAATATCACACTGCCATCATAAGTGACTGATGCAAGATACACAGGAAGAGTAGTTTCATGTAAGAACATGGTGTGATAGACAGATATAGTATGTACCAAAAACAGGAAAGCGTGTCATATTCACATGTATCATGTGTAAGCTAAGCAGATGCAGTTTAAACTAATTAGGAGAAATACGAGCTAGACACCATATGCAACATGCAACCAGATATCACACTACCAAGTTAGAGCAAGCACCTTGGATGGTGGAGTAGGGGAGCGGAGACTTGGACCTTGTAATGCACTATCAGTACAAGGAGAATCGGTACAGATGCTCCGTTTATGTTGCTGTAGAGGACCACCATCATCACCTTCCTTACTCTTTTCCTTCCTCTTTCTTGATTTTGCCTTGTCAAGTCAAAGCCACAAGAAAAAAGAATAAAATTTGCTCTTCAGAACTCATTGATGCATGATACTGACGAACACTACTTTCATGTAAGGCAGTCACATGACAGGAGGATGGAATATATATGAAAAACAGGACAGCGTGACATATTGACATGTATGATGCATAAAGTGTAAACTAAGCACAAGATGCTTGAACTTGTTAGAATCGATGCAAGCTAGAAACCATATGAAAGATGAAACCAATATCACTCTACCAAATTAAAAGGGTGCCCTAACAAATGTATTTGACCAAATTAGAAGCAATACATGGCAACAGGCTAGAAATAATATGCAATATGCAACGAATAAAGGTGACTCATCGTAAGTGATTGATGCAGGATACAGAAGAGAGGTAGTTTCATGTAAGAACAAGGTTAACACACATAGATGTAGTGTGTACCAAAAATAGGAAGGCATGTCATATTCACAGGTATAGTGTGTAAACTAAGCAGATGCAATTTACCCTAATTAGAAGCATTACAAGCTAGACACCGTATGCAACATGCAACCACATATCACACTGCGAAGTTAGAGCAAGCACATGTGATGGTGGTGTAGGGGAAGTGCGGTCTTCAGGTACAGAGCTACGTTCAATATCTTCATTTAGGCTTGCTGTTTCTTGAGAATCATGTGGAGAGGATGAAATTGCATTCTTTATAAGAGTATTGCGTCTCATATTAACCCACGCGCGTGACTGTCTCATCATAAGCGATGGACGCAGGATACACAAGAACAGTAGTTTGATGTAAGAACATGGTGTGATAGGCAGATGTAGTATGTACCAAAAACAGGAAGGCGTGTCATATTCACATGTATAATGTGTAAGCTAAGGAGATGCAATTTAACAAATGAGGAGCATTGATGAGGGATACACAAGAAAAGTGCCTTATCATAAGATATAGTATGTACCAAAAACAGGAAAGCGTGTCATATTCACATGTATCATGTGTAAGTTAAGTAGATGTAGTTTACACTAATTAGGAGCAATACGAGCTAGACACCATATGCAACATGCAACCAGTTATCACACTGCCAAGTTAGAGCAAGCACCTTGGATGGTGGAGTAGGGGAGCGGAGACTTGGACCTTGTAATGCACTATCAGTACAAGGAGTACCGGTACAGATGCTCCGTTTACGTTGCTGCAGAGGACCACCATCATCGCCTTCCTTACTCTTTTCCTTCCTCTTTCTTGATTTTGCCTTGTCAAGTCAAACCCACAAGAAAAAGGAATAAAATTTGCTCTTCAGAACTCATTGATGCATGATACTGACGAACACTACTTTCATGTAAGACGAACACTACATATCACACTGCCAAGTAAGAGCAAGCACCTACGATGGTGGTGTGGGGGAATTGCGGTGATCAACTAGAGAGCTATGTTGGCTATCTTCATTTAGCCTTGCTGTTTCTTGAGAATCATGTGGGGAGGATGACACTTCACTCTTTATACGAGTATGGCGTCTCACAAAAACCCACCCGGGTGACTGTCTCATCATAAGTAATTGACGAGGGATACAAAAGAGCATTAGTTTGATGTACGAACATGGTTAATAGACATATGTAGTATGTATCAAAAACAGGAAGGCATGTCATTATCAAAGGTATAATGTGTAAAGTAAGCAGATGCAATTTAACCAAATTGGAAGCAATACAAGCTAGACACCATATGCAACATGCAACCGCATTTGACAGCGCGAAGTTAAAGCAAGCACCTGCGATGGTTGTGTGGCAATTGAGATCATCAACTGCAGAGCTAAGTTTACTGTCTCCAACTGCTGACACTGCACCCGTTAGAGCGTTGGAACGCTTAGTGCTTATCTTCGAATTACACTGGAGCGACTTCTGTCTTTTCTCTTCTGCATTCATCAACACTGCGTCAGAGTCTGAAATACCCATGCATAAGAAAACAATAGTGTGAGTATGGGTGAAGTGTGTGCACAATTAGTACAGTGTAAAGGTAGCAGATAGCAGGTCGGTGAGAAATAAATGACGGGAGGCATATGATAGCTCTACAACATGCACGGCACACTAAATTACTATAGGATTCTATGAAAATAACAGTCGACTGAAAGCAAATAGGCCAGTCCATTTTTTCTGCACCGTCCGATGTACAAAGAACGGGAAGATCGCCTTCATCTACCTCCAGTGAGTTAGTGTTGACGATCTTCCTCGAAACGCCAGCGACCACCGGCCCAGTATTCCTCCCCTGCCTGCACCCTACCCTCGACCTCACCGCACCGCCGTGCTTGGCACCGCCCCCCAGCCATCCATTCAAGCCCCGCCGACCTCCAGATCGGGCGTAAGCAGCTCCTGCGCCCCACACCCCTATGATAGACATCGATGCGCCGCTTCCACGGGGAACAAGCGGACTAGGTGCTCCGCACGCCTAAGCGGGTGCTGCTTCTTTTAATTGCGGTTCGACTGACCCTGAATTGAAATCCAGGCGGGCTACTGACCTCTAGCAAAGGTGAAATAGTAAAAGGGAGGAAACCTTGTGCATTTAGTATCACGAAGAAGATGCAGTAAGAAGCGCTTAACTAGTTTATTTCGTGGGATGAATACGGTGTGAGCGGAGACATAAGATTTGCACAAATAAGGGAAGAGGAGTACCTCTTTCTGCTGGCAGTGCTATGTCCTCCTTCTGTTTTTCCGACGATCTTCTTGTTGTTCGCTGGAAACCAGAAGTTGTGGAGGACGGTGCAGCCTTGGACGAACCCATGGCCAAGTTGTTGAGTGTGGTGCAGTGGCCGTCTGTCGGCGGCGGGGAAGCACATCCGAGGCGGTGAACGACGGCGTAGCGGGAACAACTCTGGTGCGGTGGACGGTTGCGATAGTGGAGCCGCAACAGTGAGGCGCTGGACGGCGTGGTCGGAGTGGTTCTGGTACGGCGCACGTCGGCGTCGTGGAGGCAGCTCTGCCTCGGCTTCAGCTGCTAAGTCCTTGAGGGCGTTGCAATTGCGGTTGCGTTGGACAACGACGTCGGGGTACCGGCTCCGGCGTGATGGAGGAGGGCGGCGGTGGATTGGCCGCTATGGGGTGGAGGACGGAGGAGGCTGGGGTTTCTTGGCTGGTGGAGAGGGCGTTTTCGCGCCCACGGAGTATGAATGGGGAAACGGAGGGAGGCGGGGGACTAAGGGGGAACAATGTTTCGGTTTGAGACGCGCTTGTTTGAAATTTGGGGAAAGTTACAAACTTTCCCTCCATCTAAAATTTCGAACATATTGCGGGTTGGGGGTAGGACAGTCATGTGAGGTGTCCCAAATGTGGGCGGGATAGATTTCGACCGAGCGCATGGGTAGGCCCCATGGCGTATGAATGCTTCTCTGGCTTCTTGGTGAAGTTACAACCCTACCCCGGTTTAGACCTTTGGACATCGCCAGAGTTAGCACAGTAATTTCCTACCACCAAAACATTAGTCTTGCGCGGTTTCAGGTGACCAGAGGCCTATTTGGCGCTTCATCCAGGGCCTCTATGATTCACAGGATTGTCAAAATGAAGGAATAGGAAAAATGCAGGAATAGGGTGACATGTCCCATAGTATCCTACAGGATTTGAAAGAATGTTTGATAGCATAGGAAAAACAAAGGAATTCTACAAAGAGGTTTGAGTGGATGGAAATTTTCCTCCAAAATGTAGTACAAATGGATCATATGGAAAAATTCCTAAGGATGCGAATCCTATGAATCAAACGAGCATCACAAGAAAAATTCCTAAGGGTTTAAATCCTCCAAAAATCCTATGCAGTTCCTTTGAATCAAAGGAGCCCTCAATATTTGGGAGCAGAAGCATTTAACGTTTTCGGTTCTCTTGAATTGAACTTTCAGGATTTGTCAAACTTCACAAATCTTTACTCTTGAAAATCCTAAAGCTACGATTATTTTGGAATGGAGGGGGTACATTTGAATATACATTGTACACGAGTATATATTAAAAATATGCAACTTACCTCAGTTCATGCATGGTTCCAGATATAATCTCCTTGGTTGCAAAAAAAAGTTAGATATGCGTATGAGTATATATATAGCATGTTCAAACTCACAACAAAGATTGATGCCCCCTTTTACATCTGATTTACAAATTCCATTATCTCGGGTTCAAATAGATGAATGCACTTCCTATGAATTCGAATCTTCGAAACCCCCTTTATGTTGAATTCGACATGTATTCTATTTCGTAGCTAGCAATTTGGATGTATCCATACAAGTGACAAATGTATAAAGTGCTTCACACTAACAATATGGAGTGCACTAATTATTGTTTATATATGAATTGTAAAAGCATCCATTGCCTGTATTTCAAACCGCTCTCACTCTATGGATCGATAATATGAAATAAACACATGCACATGCTAGAATTCAATTGCAGTTGAAGAAAGAGCCTACTCCTGGTACTATATATTAGTGATAGGGGTGTGTACAAAATACACGTGAATACCAGGCATTGTGCATGTGTGTATACTATCGACGAACTAGCCCCCAAGCTTGTATAACATACTAAGGGCCTAGGGTTGCAAATCATATATAGTCGGCTTATCACCAGTGGGGATAGAGTCCTCCGCGACTCTGGTAGCTTCGTGTTGTACGCCAAGCCTCCACATGGGTCTTCGTATAACACGTCTCGGTCCAACCTATATGTGGCGCAGGATGGAACCGACCCATGAGTCTTCATGTTGACCCACCACAACTAGAAATGATGTGCCCACCACACCAAACACGCAATCGGCCACTAAGAAAATAAGCATATACAATAGTACAACGGTATCTAGCTCATGATACGTCTCCATATTTTGTTGATGACACTGACGGACTTTGCATTTGATGCGTGCTCCGTATTTTGTTGACGACACTTACGGTCATTGTATTTGAAGCGAAAGCATGATATGGTCACTGGACTTCAGAATAAGCTCCTCACAGTCACCACATACATTTTGTCGTGCTAACCAACATGTGGTTGGATGGTTCGAGGACAATGGTTTCTCGAGCCCACCAAGGTTAAAGTCCTGGTGCTCGCATTTATCTTGTATTAATTTCAGTATTTTTCGGCGACGTGCATTCAGTGGGAGGAGACGTTCCACTCGACTACGAGGCACCTATGGTGACTTTGTAAAATCTCAAGATCATATATGCTGGCCCACTCTCTCGAAGGTGCTCATAGGGGTAGGGTTCGCGTGTGTGCGCTTATAGCGGTGAGTGCTTGCGCGTATATATGAGCCCTTGCATCTGTATCGTATTAAACAAATACATATCATGATTATACGGTCACTGGCTCACCCGTACAACTCCGTATTTTGTTGATGACACAATCAATGACCAGTCAAACATTCCACGCGGCGCAACTAGTGTTGCACCACTGAGGCGCGTAACCGTGGGGCCCACCTGTCAGCCCGTATATGAAAGAAAGAAATGGTAGTTTGAGTCTGTACTGTGTTAATAAAATAAGAGTACATTTAGGGTGATCATACGGTCACTGGCTCACCATACAGCTCCGTAATTTGTTGATAACACAATCAATTGACCAGTCAAATGGTCCACATTCAGCAGCGCACATTACCATAGGGCCCACCCGTCAGCGCGTATATGAAGGACAAAAATGGTAATAAATGAGTGGTTTCGGGGAGGGCGGGCCGGCCGCGGGCGGCGGGGGCTGGCGGTTCGGCCGGTGGTGGCTGGCGGCTTAGGGGGGGTGGAGTTTGATGATAAACTGGAGGCCCTTGATTTCGTATCCAACGACTGGAAAATCTAATGACCAGAGATGAAAAAGTCAGTCGACTGACGTGTAGCCTCACCCCGCACGTACACATGCACGCACGCAAGACACGCACGCATGTAGGCGTGCAACACTGACACGTACACACGCACACATGCTGGCGTCCAACACTGATATGTACACATGCACTCACGAACACACGCACGTACGCACCCATGCATGCAACACTGAAACGTACCCTTGCATGCACGCAACACTCGCACGCCTGAATGCACACAGCACACAACGCAAGACACATGTTCAACCTATACGTGCATGCACCCTTTGTTAAGGACATGGATTGTTACGGGTATTAATCAATCTTATCTGTGATAAGTAGAACATTGATGTTTGCAGCGGTCTTTATGAATCACAACGTATCGAACGGGCTATCAACATAGTAGGCCTATCTACATGAAAAAGATGACGTCACACTCAATGAACAATCATCGGTTTATGAAATGCCCGCTTCTGACCGCCCTGGCCCACCAAAGGTTTCTCTGCTATGCGCTGCCTGCGTTGGGTCACTGACATGCATGCCATGCACCCAAAGAGCCCACATGTCAATGGAAGAATGGCGCGGTGTCCTAGGTTAGAGTCGAGGGCGCCACTCGCGCCACTCGCGGCACGCCCGGCTGAACACGCCTCCGTGCCGCATTCAAACGCCTCCCTGAAACCCACCCATGTGGAAGCCGAGAAACCCACTCTGGACACACGTCCGTTCATGACCGGGCCACTCCCCTATCTCCTCCACCATTTTGTCCACTCTTACAATGGCTTACGAAGAGTAGTTATTCCGCATCCAAGCCGTCTGGGTAGCCCGCTAGATACGAGCTATGCAGCTCGCTGATCCACCTCCCTCCCCTCGCCCGACGGACCCAGTTGCCGCCCCAAGCCGTGGAATTTTTCCATGTGTTGTTTTCATGGACTAGCAAGATGCCCGTGCATTGCACAGAACATCAAGATGCATTTTTTTACAAACTCCTGCATGCATGCAAGGGATAATTAATGTCCTCCTTTGCTAGTACCACGAGGCAAACACCATTAATATTGCATCAATTAGTGTTAGTGGCCTTGTATATCTGAAATTGTAATTTTGATAGTGGCCCCTTGTATATAAAAATGGAGGGAGAAAGATGAGAGATAAGGTGAGGAGGAGTGGGCCGTGGTGGTGAGTGGTGGTCGGACTGGGCGGAGGCATGGGGATGGACGACGCATTATGTCTAGGTTTGTATCTCTCACACACACCCACGTAGGTGGGGGCGTGCACGAAGAGAAGAGGTGCATGCACAGCGCACGTACTCCCGTCTCTTTCCCAACCACACCCGCGCGGGTACACGGTGGAGCTCATTTTTGTACGAAAAAGGCAGCCCACGTGGTAATTTGGCATGTGTACTGGTTGTCCACTTGGTGGAGGGAGGATCGTCTACCGCGGGTGAACAAACAAATTGCGACTTGACACATTATGTTAAATTAAAAAAAGAGGCAAACCATGTGGGGCCTACCTTAGATGCAAGGCTCTATACACTGGAGTACTTTTGATGTGTCCCGTCATCTCACAGAACGAGGAGAAGCTTGCTTAGTACGCCGTCTCCCCCGCCCACGGGCACGGTGGCTCGTAGGATGAGGTGAAGCTTGCTTACTAGTACGCCTTACGCCCGCTCCCTCGCCCACGCGCGCGGTGGTTCGCAGCACGAGGAGAAAATTTTACTACTCCCTCCGTTTACTCCTCGTCCCAACTACGTACTTTGGTTAGTACTCCCTCCATTTACTTATACAAGGCCACTATAAAAAACATTTTGCTTCTATACAAGGACACAAATAGTAATCGAGACAAAAGTTACTACTCCCTCCTTTCTAGTTTATGGCTCAATTTCGAAATCTCTCCAACCAAGGTAGACGGTGAGTGGTCGAATTAATTTCGTATTTTGCACAAGTAATTAGTATGCTCGTTTTCTCAAGAAGTTATGTTTACCGAGGCATTAATTAGAATGAATGCATGAATGACCACTAAATTTCCATGAACTTGTACATGCATTGGTTAGTTTCCTCTTGACACTGCTTGCGTCGGGTGATCTAACGCACCTCGAAATGCAACATGTAATGGTATTACTACTAGTAAAGTAGAATTGAGACTTATTAAACAGAAAAACAAATGCTTTTTAGATGAGCCCTATAAACCCTAGTGGGTACGTACTCCGTAAAACCAGATTTTTCCAAAACTAAGTCGCTCCCTTTCATGAATTTTGTAGTATACTCCTCCGTCGACACTCCCTTTCATGAATTCTGTACTTCCTGTCACCGACATGTGGGACATATAGCAACCGGGTCGATGTGTCAAGCACCAAATAACAGTGCAGAACAGCAGGGGGGACGCACCCCACTCGTACCGGCCCAGTAGTAGTAATGAGCAATGAGACGTCTAATCACAATGCCGCACTTTCCCAGACGGACGAAGCAACCATTATTTCACACTTCGGTTCGCCATCATCTCAAACCACATACTAGTATTGCTTCTGCCTCAAGACAGACACGCGCATCGCCTTGGTACATCATGACACGTGGGACCGCATGACAGGCCATGCTCCCCCGCCGATCGCTTGGTAAAATCACCTCATTTTTACTATACTTCCTCCATATCGGTTTACTACATGGCATGCATGTCGTTCTAGGTTGAGAATTTAACTGGCTATATATGTGATGAACAATACTCTAGCCTTTTAAAAATGTATACTTTTGTACAGCAGTACTATCGATGGATTGCGCCATGGAGCAAAAATTGAAATTAAAAAAAGGTGGTACATATAGAGAGAGCTCGTCGCCAAATTATGCATATAGTACTATTAAAAAGGCTAGTCACAATAATGGTGTCCAGCACAACCCATCCCTCAAATAAAACTAAGAGGGTGCTTGGATACGTTTTAGTCCCATGACTAAAAGTAGTGGGACTAAAACATGCTAGCCTCACCCATGCTTGGATCCAAATACTAAAAAGGCTAAAATCAAGTTAATGAGCATTTATTATCCTCCAAACCCTCCAATCCAGAACTCGCCTGTGTTAAAGGAGAGGAGTTAAATGAGTAGAGAGAGGACTAATCCACATTTTAGTAGGGGTACCCCTGACTAAAAAATTTTAGTCTCAAGACTAGTTTTAGCCCCTCTTTCGGGGGTGCTTGGACTTTAGCCTCTTAAAGAGACTATTTTTAGTCAGACTAAAATAAGTCCCTTGGATCCAAGCACCCTCTAAGCATCCTGGAATTCTTTGACAAAACTAAGCACCCTAAAATTCTTTGACAACTAAACTGCTGGCTATATGATGTTGGCCATATATATTGTATGTATATATTGTGAAGAAATGAGTGGTAGTACTATACCAACTAAAAGATGAAATGTAAGAAATACTAGTATGTACGTACTGAAGAGTTAAAGTAACGAGAACAAACATAACATAGTTCTGCTTGGGGCTCAGCACAACACACCCCTCAAATTAAATTAAGCACACCTGAAATTAAACTTTGCAACTATTCCGGTAGACACTGCATTAGAACCACCATGAGCAACGACACTGCCACCGTACTCGGAGTCCTCGTCCATGTCCTCGACTTCGTTCTTGTCCCTCTTCCTCTTGGCCGATACTTCTTTGCTTGAACCGCACACTTGGCTGTTGCTCCTCATCCAACCCTTGTAGATATTGAAGCAAAGGTAGCCATCCATTGCAGCGTAGTGGATGTGGTCTATATCTAGTACATTCCTCTGCCATGCATGACGATGAAATGTGTATGGAGGTTTCTCCAGTTTACCGTACAAAGGATGAACCATGGCTCCTGCCAGGGTCAGCATTGAAGGCTGATGAGCGGACACCAGCCGATTCTTTTGGAGGTCAAAGGTGTTGCCTACAACGAGGCCTATCCGATGCAGGACGTCTTTGTCATTACCAAAGTCTATAGTAACGAATTTGACTAGGTTGCTCTCGAGGAAGTCCTTAAATCCTGGCACTCAACGTCGGCATGGCATATGTGGTAGACCAAGCATAAGTCATGCACGCAAACCTGGATCACGACGGGCTTCTTCCTCTCTTCGTCCTTTAGATCATTCTCTCGTCCCAGGACTATGGTGTACTCAACATCTAGCCCAGCGGCCCACTCATCATCTGAGTCTTCGAACATGCGTATGAAGCGAGAAAGGCATCCTTTCACCGTCGCGGAAGAACGGGTGTAGATGACGTCGAACTCATCGCCGGTGATGGTTCTAACCTTGTACTCACCGCCGATCGTGGAGATTTGGGACGCCGTGGATTTGGGAGGAGGGTTAGGATTAGTGGAACTGTCATAATGTGAATGGACGGGATGACTAGGAGCGAACTGACATAGTATTGAAGGACGTGTGGGGACGAGTAGGAGCGAACTGCCAGCGTGCAAATAGCAGGGTAGTGGCTTTCCATTCTCCCATGATACGGGCTTCCGAGAGCCCTTGGATCTGAGATCGAACGGTTGCATGGCGTGATTCTAGGCCTATGGGCGAATATCCTATCCTGGAGGGTTATTCTGCAAATTTTCAGCAACTTAGCATGCGATCGTTTGATCTCAGATCCAAGGGATGCCAGCAGCCCGTATCATGGTCGCGCCTACCACGACCGCCGCGTCGCTCGCGTGGTCGCGCCCTTGGAGATTTAACACGGTGCGTTAGGCTATCTGATGTTGGCATGTCATACATAGACATCACTTAGTCACTCATACTACAACAAGGTTGGCTATAAGTGTATTTTTTACTCCTCTCTATCTCTTTCTTCGTACTCAAGGAAGAAACGGTGCTAAGCGCGTGTATTTATTGCATTTGCCAAGGAGTGATCTCTTCCAATGAAATGGTGTTTCTAAGTTTGCTTCATTTAATTAGCTATAGACTCAAAATTGTCTTTTCACCTAGGTACATGTGCTTAGCACCATTTCTTCCTTGGGTCACCAAACTAGTCTCTCTCTTCTTGATTAACTTGCCACATCAGACTTTATGCTTATGTGGCAAGCTTAAGCACCTGTAGGAGCAAGTAAAAGTAAGTACAATAGTGCGCTTTACATGGCATTTTTGCACATGTGGAGGAAAGAGAGGCAAGGAAAAAGTGGAGAAGTGGGCTCTCATGCAAGAGCCAGCTTCTACTACATGGTGGAGCATTGGGAGACGCACCTGTATGGAGGTGGTCAGGAATCTGGGAGACTCACGTCGGTCGTAGCGTCGTAGTTAAAATGGTAATGGAAAGTCAAATCACGGGGCCCCACCTGTCCAGCAGTAACTCGCTATCAAATCACACAACCCTACATTTGCAGCAGCCTACTCCCTCGTCTTCTCGCGTCTCTGTCAAATCGACTAGGCGGAACTGTCCCACCGCCTACCGCGCAGGAAAAGCCCCGCCCTCGACTTTTAAATACAACTACATCCACTTAAGAATCCAATGATATACTTTTTGTGACATTGTAACTCATATTTAGTTAGTCAAATGGATGACCTAGAACTACGTGCAGGCTCTATAAACCGAGATGCCTAAAAATAAAAAAACCGAGACGGCGAGGGTAGTTCAGCACATATCTTTTTAGATCAATGTAGTCGGGATTCACCAAGGAGCAAAACCAAGTGGTAGGCTGCTCCTGTCGTGTTGGCGTAGCAACTCAAGCATGCTCAGTCCGCACACGAAATGGTGACACACTTAACAGGACCCCTTTGGCCGACATGTGGCTCATCCACCGTCTTGTTCCATGTGCGATGCACCAAATTACAGTTTGGAGCAGCGCTTGGAATTGGAGGCACCCCGGTTGTGGCGCCGCAGTAGTAGAAAATGAGCGACGAGGGGTCAAATCACAAAGCCCCACCTTTCCCGCATTAAGCTGGACGGACGAAGCAACCATCATTTCACTCTAGGGCGCAAGAGCATAAAGAAAAGACAAAACAATGATGCGTGCGGCAGCTACGTAGGGCACCCTAGGGTAGGGGTCTCCACTACAGATCCTTTTTTTGAAAGCGCCTCCACTACAAATCGGCTTCTCCCTCGTCCTCTTGAAGAAAACCAATGATGAGTGCGGCGGTAGGGTTTGTAGGAGTACTACGACGTGCGAGGCCACGTCGTAGTAAACGGGTTCGAGCCGATGCCTTAAATATGTGTGGGCCGCTTGGTTTTACGGGAACGGGGCAGCATTTTGGGTTGGGGGACCAGTGGAGATATAGTACGTACAAAAAATTGTGGACGTAGGTTCGACCGAAAGGCAATGATGCATGGGCCCTGCATTTTGATATACCCGGGGCCGCGTGAAATTTGCTACTCTACTCAAAACTAGTAAGGTACACATGTATTGAACGCATGAGATTTTGAAACCAAATTATGAATAAATACACACTATAGGATGTAAAGCTTTGAGTCATATATGCATGATGTAGATGTTCGCTTAGTTCTTATAGTTCATCTCATTCAAAATCAATAAGTTCTATAAAAATGTTAAGATTCATGGGGTTGTGCATTGTACTCCCTCCGTTCCAAAATAGATGACCCAACTTTGCACTAACTTTGTACAAAGTTAGTGTAAAGTTGGGTCGTCTATTTTGGAACGGAGGGAGTAAATCATAAAGTAAAAAACAAATAATGGCAATTCATTTAGAAAATAATAATCAATTATGATACAGAAGATTCTAGAACAAAGGAGAAGTGCTTGTGTTTTGTGGTTTGTGCATTATGCTTAAGTTCAACCAGGGAGTCTTCTAAATTGTACATGTGGCAGATCTGGTGGAATGTTGATGATATCCAACGGCCAGTAGTGCTCGGATTTGCCTATCTCTGCACTGTCGGGTTAGCTTCATCCAGTGACCATCTTTCAAAGTTATTGGCACACTATATAGTTCTTGTGCCATAGTTGCATGTTTTGGAAAAAAGCTACTAGTGGCTTGTACTATCTATTTAGGAATAGAAGATGTATACATGGAAGTTGTAGGGAAAGAGATGACATGGAGCATCTCAATTCCTATGAGTAGGGATTGGAAAAGAGATGCCATTTGGTTCACATCATAGGAACTTTTCTATTAAATATAGAGATGACATGTTTCTCAATTCCTATGAGGAGGGATTAGAAAAGAGATGTAATTTGGTTCATATCATAGGAACTTTTCTATTGAATATACGCTAATGTTTATTTTCCTTTGAAATTAAGGGGGTATAGGAATCCATTCATATGAACCAAGTGGCTCTAAAGCTATAGAAATGATATCATGTTTATTTCCTTTGAAATGTGGAGTATATGAATCTATTCCTATGAACCAATTGGCTCTAAAGGAAAAAAATCCTATAAAAATCATATCATATAGAGTTCCTATGATATTCCTCGACACTAAAGGATGCTTGAAATTGCTGCGGGTGATATGATGGTCTTTCTTTGTAGACTCCTCACCCAACTTTATAGTTACCTCTCGAAGATGAATGAAATGATATATACATGGTATTCTACATGTGCAATTTGGTACATGAAAACTCGGTAAAAGTTTGCGAGGTTCGAATTTTCAATAAAGCTATATGCACTGCATTTCGGTACGGAGGGAGCATACGACAGTTGCTAACACTCACGTGGAAGATTTCTGTGTAGGAGGAGTGGCTATTCTGTTAAATGACATGGCAAAACTGACACTGTCGGATGCCGATCTAACGGTCCTTACGGCGTTCGTCAGGAAAAGGCTTGTGGCGAACGTTTGTCGCATAATGATTTACGGACACATGCATTGCATTGATACGTGCTCCCTTCTCTCTCACGCACACGCACCCTCACGAGTCACGACTCTCCCGAGTCCTCTCGTAGACTCGCACGTCCCACCCACCGTCTATCTGCATGTAGACGTCACACACATATGTGCTCTTCACACCCTACCCTCAGAAATTCTAAAAAACAAAAGACGGCGTGCATATTTTATTTTAGCTCACACGTCACACACTTGTACTATTACTCTTGCGGCGAATGTTCTTTGGGCATAGTATATTGTACTCTCACGAAGAGAAGCGTTGCACGCATGCACTAGTTCTCTCACACCAACTCGCGGGTACACGTAGGAGCGCATTTTTTTGAAGCTGGTACAACAAAATCACTCCACTATATATAAAAGCAGGAGCCTTAGCGCTTGCTTTACTAGGGTTCCTCTCGTTCACTCTCTCATGCTCTCCAGATCTAAGCAACACATAGGTGGCCACACTCTCTCTCAGCTCACGGCTGGTCACAAATCCGGCCGGACAACCTCGACCGGGGCAGGGGGTAGGTGCATCGTTCACGCTGTCGTCGGCGGCGAGGGAGGAGACCAACGGCTGCCTGCGCATCTCGATAGGCGGCCGTGCCGTTCTCTCCGAGAGAGCGCCGGCTCGGGAGGGCCTCCAACCCCTTCTTCCTCCCTGCGGTATTGTGGCCGAGATGCGACCTCCCAACGTCGTCTTTGCAACATGCCGATGACCCTCAGGTATATATTCCTTCCGAACCTGCCTTGCTCTACTGCCCCAGCTCCCTTCGAGTGGATCCTTTTCTACTTCTGTCCGCTGTTCCAAAGCCACCTAGACTTCTACTAAGGCACGTGCTTTGCACATATGTTCTGTATGATAGATACTCATATACCTTCTTTTTAGAGAGAGAAATGGGTACTCGTATCTTGAGTAGATATCATAGTGTGTTTGTTTGCATGATCTAAGGACTATTCTGAAATAAGAAGCAAATCACTTGCACAAATCAAACTGAGTTCCAAGTAAGAATTTGATTACAAGATAAAAGTTGTAGTTTTATTATATGTTGTTTCCTGGGTTCCACTTGTGTATAGTTCCAGAGTTGTTTGACGGTTTACATGCATGTTTATGGACTATTTTGTGCAACTAAATAAGTCATTTAGGTCTGACAGACACTCATATCCTGTATTAGCTTGAGGTATAGCTTATGTATGACTGAAATAAAATATTACACTTTTTCTGCGAATAATAAAAATATTACATTTCTCGATGAAGCAGAATAAAACTTTAGCTAGCATCAGCCTTGCAATGTTATGTTATGTGAACAGTGTAAACTTTGCAGTATAGCGGCATCTAAAAAATCCATTTTTACAGTAATCTAAAAAAATTAGTTAGTAGTAGAGTGTTTATTTCCCAGGTGACAACGGGGAACCAAAATGTGCTAGCTATTTGCCAACTTGTCGTACTTGCATGTGAGGAGGTGGCAGCAGTTTCTAGACATTTCTCAACTTCAGTAGGTGCAATCCAGATTCAACGGGGACTTCTTTATTTGTTTACTTGGAGAGCAGAGTCGGCCATGTGCACAAGGAGCGGGAGCGAATCCGGCAGCTCTTAGCCATCAGATCATGTCATCCTTTGTTTGATGGACGGCAGTGATATGCATGAGAGGGGAAATGAACGGTGGATTTTGAGCCAATGCTTGTTTGGGCGGGAGAACCGAAGATGGAGTGGTAAATCCAATTTCAAAACTGCCGCATTATAGTAGTAGTAGATTAGAATTAAAGCTATTTCATACAGTCGACTCAAAGCGTTGGTTCAAACAGGGAAGAAAGTGGGAAAGCTATAGCATGAATCTAGGACTTGGTTCTAAGAGGAAACGGGGGAAAGTAGTAATATCTGTCATTGTTTAAATAACCGTATATCTTAATTGCGCAAACAGGGATGTCTGTCTCCATATAGTTTCGGGATGTCTGTCTTCATATCGTTTCTATCCGCGCAATCAAAAGCACACACCTCATTTTTAGTACAACTGCGCAAAATGAGATGGCTATCCCTCGCTGCCGTCATCTAACCTCCCGTCTTCAAGGTATCCCTACATTGGTAGTAACTAAGGTAGAATGACCAACACAATCTAAAAGAAGCTGATTCGTACATTTTACTTCCTGATTGTAGTGCAGGGACGAGCAAAAACAACTGCATCCTAGTCCGGAATGCACTTTCTACCAGTTCATCCATGGACCAAGGACTAGCTGGCCCGGCTTCATGGCGGTTTTTTGAACAGGTGCGCGGACAAGAGGCATTGTGGTCTGCTTATTTCTACAAATAGCGGTGCTTAAATTTAGTGGAATGAACAAGCATTTCAGCTGGTCAATACACTCCATGGTTCAGTTCAGCATTCCAGCTGATGCCACAATTATAATTGGTTATTCTGGAATGAGAGAACCTAACCCTGAATGGTGGCAACAAGAAAAAACCAGAGTGAACTCCAGGAAATTTAAGCCTGCCGGGAGGCCCTTTGCTCAGAGAGAAGCCTTGCCTGTTTTTTTCCTGATTTGTAAACCTTCTCACAACTTTGTCTTTTGCTGTGAACTAGTATATGTTTGTTATGTTCTATGAATCATTGAGATCTATAAAATTGCTTAACTTATGCTTTTCAAGTTTTTTATGAAGATGAGTTTAATGTGAGTGTTACACATGAGCGCTGGACTAGCGTGTGAACGTTTGGAATTTATTACATTGTGGCCTCAATTAACTGCATGAACCACTGTAACAAGATACACAGTTGCTTATATGTCAGACAACAGATTTTTGATTGTTAGCTGGTCGATAGCCTAGTGTTGAAGCGAGCTGAGCCAATGTGTCGTGTTTTGCACAACTTCTTACAAGTGGGGTAGCACCAACAGTGTTTACAAGTACTTATGTATACGTTGGTGCATGGTTCTCGAACGAGTTCTCTATTTCGTCAAAACACACACTGCTCGTATGATAAACCGTGACAACTTATGTCTTACCATGCCATATTCATGAAAAAACTAGTGAGGACGCATTTGTTTCAGCAACAATTACGATGGTTCTCACGTGATTCACGGGCACACAAAAGTAGCAGCAGTTCCCATAGATGGATTCAAACAGAGTACTAGCCTCAGAGGGGTCGATAACAGGCAAGGTTCGGATAATTAGACACAATCCAAACTACTATTAAACACTAGCTGGGGCAACTATTTCATGCCTCGATCTAATTTGGGCTGGACACAAGACGGACCTTGCCATGAACATCATCGAGGACGTCCCGCAGCAGCTCAATCCTGTGAACCTTCATGAAGACAACCTTGTGGCCTTGACACTGATAAACTTGTTTGTGGAGGCATGCCACGTCATCTTCCTGCGTAAGCTTGACAAGAACAGTATTCCTCACAAATGAAGGAGTAGCTTTGAACTTCTTGTGCTTCAGTACACCCTGGACAACACGCCTGACAACAGTGAGGCTGGAATACAACTCTTCATTGGTATAACCGCAAATGGCTTCCAGGATCCAATAGCCTAAGAATTCTGTTTTCACAGTGCGTATATTCAGGTCGTCCGCCTCATAGCGAGTGACATGTACAACCACACAATCCTTGTCTGCATCAGGGCTCTAATTGAAACAGAAACAAATTCGGAATTACTTTTCAGTATAAGAAACACAAGTTATTTAAACCACTACGTATACCATGGCATCGAAGCTAATAAAATTTTGCATTATTAATCACCACATACTTAGATGAAAAACCACAATCGAGATCGGCAAAGAAGGAAATCACCTTGGGTAGCTCAGCGGGGGGGGGGGGGGGACACATCCTCGAAGGGGGAAAACTGCTCCTGCAGTGCCACGGGGGCTGTAACCTCAAACGGGGCGTTGACCATCTCAGTATCTGGGGTCGCCTCGATGGTTGCCTCCATCTTCTTGGAGCTCTCTGTCTCGTGGGGATCAGCCTCCCACATCTTCTCAAATATCGGCAGATCTTTGCCTGGTTCTCCTTGGTCCATCATGAAACTGACGAATACTAGGAGTATACTGAAAGGAAAACACAATCGCAATGACAATGAAACAAAAAATAGAGTGAGGATCGATTAGTGCTTTGCAAAAGTTCTTTTTTCCTCTGAACAAAAATATACCAACATCATGGATCCGCTTACCTTCCCTTCATTCGGAGAGAAGAATAGTGGCAGATGCAAGTGTTGCCTTTCTTGAAGACGATGAGGGAGAAGGGGATTCAGCGAAGAGTGAAATGATGGTTGCTTCGTCCATCAAACTTAGACTGCGGGGAGGTGGGGTTTTGTGATACGACGGCTCGTTACTGCCGAGCTACGACCGCGGTGACTCTCCGCCTGCATACTGCCTTCTAATTTGGTGGATGGCATTTGGGCCCGCGCACTGCATGGCCCGCATGTCGATGAACAAAAGTATAACGGCATTCAGTACAGGGAGACGTTTCAATGACCTAGGAGGAGCCAGAAGCGGTAGAGTGTCTCAACTGTACTAGTAGTAATTGTTTTCTGGGTAGCTGTAGAGTGTCTCCACTGTACTAGTAGTAATTGTTTCTTGGGTCCCAAGACAAAACAGCCCATCCACACTAGTAAATAGTAAAATCAATTCAAAAACATGGGTGCTCTTCTTCCTCCTCGCTCCCACCCACCTCACGTCAGCTCGCTCCACTCGTACCCCCAAATTCCTCACCTCACTCCTACAGAAAACCCCAGCTCCCCTTCTTCCTCACTCCTACAGAAAACCCCCAGCTCCCCTTCTTCTTTGCTCGCACTACAACTAGGCTCATCATTCGTTACTCTACTCAAATCCGTGAGCGCGACGCGACGCCCTCGAGGAAAATGGAGTCAGCTGACCCCAGCGCCAAGAAGATGACGCTCCCGCCAGCGGCGACGCCTGTTGTAGATCCCGCACCCGGCAGCGCGGGGAGAAGCGGCGACCCCGCCCCCACCGGATCCCAGGAACCCGTAGAATCTCGGGTGGACCGCATCAGCGATCTCCCGGACGCCATCCTTGGGGAGATCATCTCACTTCTCCGCACCAAGGATTGCTGCCGCACCCAAGTCCTCTCAATTCGGTGGCGCCCTCTATGGCGCGCCGTTCCCCTTAATCTCGACTGTTGTCAGCTATCTCTCTTCAATGATTTAGAAATCCCTAGAGCCATCATCTCCTCCCACCAGGGCTCCGTTCAAAGCCTCTGCATCCCGTCATGCTACCTGAGCAAGCATACCATGCCCTACACGGTGGACGCCTGGCTGGAATCCCCTGAATTCATAGAACTACAGCTGCTTGAGTTCTACTATTCCCCAGGAAATCACATACCACATACCGAACACCATGAACTTGTGCCCTCAGCACCGATGTCCATCTCGGGGTTTTTGTCCTCTCTCCACACCACCACCTTTGCGTAGTGCTACCTACCAGACAATCTGGTACTAAACCTTCGACTCCCATTTCTCAAGAAACTTTCACTTGTGCGGGTTCGTATATCGGAGGCCTCATTGCACAACATCATCCACTCCAGTTGCCCTGCGCTGGAGTGCTTGGTGCTTGTTTTCATATTTAGAATCGGTTGTCTCCAAATGAAGTTGCCTAACCTTGTAAGAATTGGAATTTCTTTTGACGGAAGGCATCTCATCATCCAAGATGCCCCTTCACTTCAAAGGTTGATCCTTGATTCTAGTTATTCACCGTTGCAAATAACCGTCATCTCTGCGCCTAAACTAGAGACCTTGGGTGTAATACATGATCTCTGTGCTCATTTCAATATGGTGTTTGGCTCCACAATTCTTCAGGTACTTTATATTATCATCCACACTTGTAACCATAAGCTGCATTTTAAATTTCTGCGCATAATTTATATATCATCTTGGAGTACACATTTTGTACTAATATTATGTTCTATGCTCAATGAAGAGTTTCTCCATGGATGGCCTATCAATGGTGCTGGATTCTGTTAAGATCTTATATATCCAAATGAATAGTTTTGATCTGAACAAGATTATAGGCTTGCTGTAATGCTTTCCATGTCTGGAGAAGTTGTATATAAAGGTGATAATTTCACGCACATTGGAAGCCCGCATATAGTGTACTAGAATTAACCGTTCAGTTGTTGCTCTTTCAACACTCTTCTTTTAGACCTTAACTGTTTTCAATCTTCATGTCTATTTAGGCAACATGACGGGGTAAGAAAGTTATAACCAATCGGTGGATTCGTAAGCATCGGGATTTTCTCACTTCTCATGAGATTCGATTGAAGACAATAACACTAGAATGATATGTAGCCAACCATGCAAACATAAGATTTGTCACATTCTTCCTGTTGAATGCGAGGTTACTATTGTCCATCAGGCTTAAGTTTATCAGCAGCATGGTTTTGATGGATGGGTATGTCGAAGAGCAAAAAAAGGAGTTTCAGGTGGGCAAAAGAGCTTCTGAACGTGTCGGGCTTCTATTTACAACATATTGTGGTCATAATCCAGTAAATTTTACGACCCAGGATGTTCATTCTATGGACCTGACCGATCCGTTTTATTGTGACTGCCGAAAACAGTGCTGGAGTTAGATGTTGTTGCCCTTTTCAATCTGTTTTTTTGTAAACCTGACAATTAACCCTCGTTCTTTTGTACAGTTTGTAAGCTGGAGTTAGATGTTCCTGCCCTTTTCAACTCGGCTGTGACTGTCATATTTTCTTTGAAACAAGGCAAATAACATAGCTCTCGCCGGCTGCTTGAGCTCACTGTGCATTACAGAAGCCAAGTGATTAGCCCCCACCAGCACCCACAAACTTGCGGCCTTGGTTCGCTCGCCGTGTGCGGTGCGCCGCCCTCTTGCATTGTCAACGTCGTCAACAACCGAGAGGAATAAGGAGATGACTGTACGTGGAGAGGATGACAGTAGGGACCCACTAGTGTCATGGCAGTACGCAAGCAAGCGCCTCTATAGTACAAGCCCAAAAATATGGTTCCTCCTAATTGGTTGGACATCTAGGGCTCACGCCATTGTCGACGTAGTCAATAAACGAGAGAATTACACTATGAGCGGCTGACACCAGGGACCCAGCAAGTCGCGCAGTTTTTTTAGGAACAAGCAGTTGTTATTTATACTAGTTTTAGCGACAGATTAGGGTAACAACGGGGCTGTGCGGGGGCTGTGGCCCGTCTAGCCAGGGTTTTATTTATGTTTTCCACATCATGAGCCCAGTTGTGTTTTTTTCTTGCTGAAAATGGCTAGCCCAGTTCTATTTTTTAAAAGAAATACCCAAACAATGCCTACTTGCTTTATCGGCCCTGCTGGGCTGCAAATCTTTCAAGACAAGGAGAGTTTCATTCGGTTTGCCCAGAAATGGGTAGCACATTTTTAAAACACATCAAACCGGGAATTAGTTTCAATTTTTTTATTACAAGATCTTAAATTCCATTGATTTTTATGTGTGGACAATTATTTGGATTTTATATTTATATAAATTATTCTTCAAAATAGTTTGAATGTGAATCGATATTTCTGGATTAAAAACAGTTGACCGCATGGAAATATGCAAAATTTCGTATACTTTTTAACCGTGACCACAATATGGGGTGTGATGCTAACAAGAAGAAGATGGGCTCCAAAAAAATTCTTACGAATTAGCAAGTGGGCTGTACATTATTAGAAATAATGGCAGATGGGCTGTATGTTGTTTTCCACAAATTTGAGGCTGACTTGTGCGCCTACTACAGGTTTACGCGTATGCTTTCATAAAAAAAGGTTGACGCACACGCAATGCCCTGTCAACTTAGTCAACACACGAGAGCAGTGACTGTTGGATGTCCATCCAACGTCTATCGTGCTTCTTCAATCTCTGCTCTTCATGCTCAAGACACTCAAACAAGCGCCGGTGGGACTGCCTGCTCCCTCCTCCCGCGGCCGGCTATGCTGCCGCGCAGGCCTCACGGCCCCACCGTACTCCCATTGCTGGCCTAGCCATCCCTTTACTCACCCACACATGCTGTTATTCTCCGGCGATGGCAGACGAACCAGTAAACCCTCGTACTCCTCCGCGTGGGAAACAACTGCCGAGTATTCCCTGGCTCCATGTCGTTCCCTTCCTAGGCCTCGCCGTCATCCACCGCCCT
Organism: Triticum monococcum; assembly: GCA_034509565.1. NCBI lineage: Eukaryota > Viridiplantae > Streptophyta > Magnoliopsida > Poales > Poaceae > Triticum > Triticum monococcum. Next base: position 566,970,577 of record CM067843.1, on the reverse strand, counting down.
GGTGCTCTCGACGCGGCCTGGTCAACGTGGTCAATGAACGACATCCATCGGAACTGGACTGTATGTGGAGAGGCTGATAGCTGGGTCCACGGCCGCACGCAAGGAAATGCCTCCTTATTACATGCAAAATAATGATTCCTCCACCTGACAGCTAGGACCCACATGAAGGGCCTTTGAATTTCGTGAAAAAACGTTCCCCCCACTGGCAGGTCAGACCCACCAGCTATATCTTCGCACGCAAGGAAGTGCCTCCTTATTACGCCCAAAAAAATGAATACCCCCTGCTAGTTGGGACCCACCATATTGTTGGGCTGACTTGTGGGCCTACTAAGTTGACAGGGACGAAGAGCTTTGTCAACTTAGTCAATACTCCAGTGACCGTATGATGTCCATCCAATGGCCATAGTGCTTCTTCAACCTCTGGACTTCTTGCTCCAGCCGCCCAAAGCAGCGCCGGTCATGCCGCCTGCTCCTGCCTCCCGTGGCCGGCTGTGCTACCGCGGAGGCCTCACCGCCCCCATACTACTCCCACCACTGGCCAGGCCATCCCTCCACTCACCCACACCCCATGTTATTCTGCGGCGACGGCAGCCTCACACCGCAGCCGAACCAGTGAACGCTCGTACTCCTCTCCGCGTGGGCATCCACTGCCGCGCCTTGCACGGCTCCGCGTCGTCCCCTTCCTAGCCCTCGCCGTCGTCCACCGCCATGGTGCTCTCAGCGCGGCGTGGTCAATGTGGTCAACGACCAACTTCCATTGGAAGAGTACTGTACGTGGAGAGGCTGGCAGCTGGGTCCACGGCAGCCGCAAGGAAGTGCCTCCTTATTACGTGGAAAATAATTATTCCTCCACCTGACAGCGGGGACCCACCGGACGGGCCACCAGTATTTTGCGAAAAAATCGTTTCCCCCTGACTGCTGGGACCCACCAGACGGGCCACCGTATTTCGCGAAAAAATGTTCCCCCTGCTGTCAGCTCGGACCCACCGGAAGTGCCTCCTTATTACGCACAAAAAAATGAATACTCCCCCGGCTAGCTGGGACCCACCTTGCTGGGAGGCTGACTTGTGGGCCTACTAAGTTGACGGGGACGAAGGGCTTTGTCAACTTAGTCAATATGAACGATTCTAGCTCCAGTGGCCATAGTGCTTCTTCAACCTCTGGTCTTCTTGCTCCAGCCGCCCAAAGCAGCGCCGGTCGTGCCGCATGCTCCTGCCTCCCGTGGCCGGCTGCGCTGCCGCAGAGGCCTCGCCGCCCCCTACTATTCCCACCGCTGGCCAGGCCCTGCGGCGACGGCAGCCTCACACCGCAGCCGAACCAGTGAACCCTCGTAGTCCTCTCCGCACGGGCTTCCACTGCCGCGTCGTCCCCTTCCTAGGCCTCGTCGTCGTCCACCGCCGTGGTGCTCTCTACGCGGCGTGGTCAATGTGGTCAAGGAACGACTTCCATCGGAAGAGTACTGTACATGGAGAGGCTGATAGCTGGGTCCACGGCCACGGCCCAGTTTTTTTGTGATTTGCCAAGTAAGTCGCTTTGTCAGGCCTGTTGGGCTGCAATTCTTTCAAGATGGGGAGAGCTTTCATTCGGCTGGCCGAGAAAATGGCCCATCAGTAATGAGAAATGGGTTCTACATTTTTAAAACACATCAAACCGGCAATTAGCTTCGAATATCTTTTTTTTTCATTTCAAGATTTTAAATTACATTAATTTTTATGCGTGGAGAATTTGTTGGATTTTATATTGATATACATTTACTTTTAAAATCAGTTTGAATGTGAGTCAAAATTTCCGGATTAAAAACAGTTCGGACCGCACCGAAATATGCAAATTTTGTATAATTTTTTAACAGTTGCCACAATATGTGCTGTAATGCTAACATAAAGAATACGGGCTCCAAAAAAACCTTAAGAATTAGCAAATAGGCTGTAAATTATTAGAAATAATGGTAGATGGGCTGTATGCTATTTTCCACAGATTTGAGGCTTTCCTAAAAAAAGGTTGACGCACAAGCACTGACTGTTGGATGTCCATCCAACGGCCGTCGTGTTTCTTCAATCTCTGCTCTTCCTGCTCCAGCCGCTCAAACAAGCACCGGCGGGACTGCCTACTCCCTCCTCCTCGCGGCCGGCTGTGCTGCCGCGCAGGCCTCACCGCCCGACCGTACTCCCATCACTGGCCTAGCCATCCCTCTACTCACCCACACCTGCTGTTATTCTCCGGCGACGGCAGACGAACCAGTAAACCCTCGTACAGTCGTACTCCCCTCCGCATGGGAAACAACTGCCGAGTCTTCCCTGCCTCCGTGTCGTCCCCTTCCTAGGCTTCGCCATCGTCCACCGCCCTGGTGCTCTCGGCATGGCCTGGTCAATGTGGTCAACGACCGAAATGCATCTGAAGTGGACTTTACATGGAGAGGCCGACAGCTGGGTCCACGTCCGCACACAAGGAAATGCCTCCTTATTACGCACAAAATAATGATTCCTCCCCTGACATCAGGGACCCACTGAAAGGGCCTCTGTATTTCGTGAAAAAAACGTTACCGCCGCTGACAGCTCGGACCCACCAGCTATATCTTCGCACGCAAGGAAGTGCCTCCTTATTACGCTAAAAATGAATACCCCCTGCTAGCTGGGACCCACCTTGGTGGGAGGCTGACTTGTGGGCCTACTAAGTTGACGGGGACGAAGGGCTTTGTCAACTTAGTCAATATGCACGATTCTAGCTCCAGTGACCATACGTTGTCCATCCAACGGCCGTAGTGCTTCTTCAACCTCTGGTCTTCTTGCTCCAGCCGCCCAAACCAGCGCCAGTCGTCCCTCGTGCTCCTGCCTCCCATGGCCGGCTGCGATGCGGCGGAGGCCTCACCGCCCCTACTACTCCCATCGCTTGCCAAGCCATCCCTCTACTCACCCACACCCCCCTGTTATTCTGCGGCGACGGCAGCCTCACACCATAGCGAAACAGTGAACCCTCGCACTCCTCTATGCGTGGGCATCCACTGCCGCATCTTCCCCGGCTCCGCGTCGTCCCCTTCCTAGGCCTCGCAGTCGTCCACCGCCCGGGTGCTCTCGGCGCGGCGTGGTCAACATGGTCAAGGAACGGCTTCCATCGGACGTGGACTGTACGTGGAGAGGCTGACAGCTGGGTCCACGGCCGCAGCAAGGAAGTGCCTCCTTATTACGTGCAAAATATTTATTCCTCCACCTGACAGCGGGACCCACCGGACGGGCCACCGTATTTTGCGAAAAAACGTTTCCCCCTGACTGCTGGGACCCACCAGCTACATCTTCGCACACAAGGAAGTGCGTCCGGGCAAAAAAAACGATTCGCCCCCTGACTGCTGGGACCCACCAGCTACATCTTCACAGGCAAGGAAGTGCCTGACAGTCGGGACCCACCTAGTCGAAGCGTATGTAGCGTTGTCATTCTGGTCGCGAACGTGTACATACATACTGGTCGATGTAGAGGCGCGCACGTGTCATAGTAGAGGCGCGCACGTAGCATGTACATGTACGTACAACGGCCAGGGTGCAAGAAGGAAAATACGGCCACGTATGTGTACATACGGGTGGGGTCTCGAACGCCTACTCGCGCATACATACGGCCAGGGCTTGTGTACATGGCTGGGTCGGAACGGAGAAACAACGTCATCATCGTGTTCATGGGGAGGCAATGGAATGCGTCGTGTTCATGGGAGGCAACAGAATGCGTCGTGTTCATCGGGAGGGCTTGGACGGAACAGGCGATGGAAACGAGGCCTGGCGTACCGCAGAACGGAGGAAACGGCCTTGTCTTCGACCGGCCACGTTCGAAACGGGATCCTGTTCATCGGGAGGGGTCTGGGTACCGTAAAACGGAGGAAACGGACCTTCTACGGTCGAAACGGGGGACCTATTGATCGGGAGGGGTGCGGCGTACCGCAAAACGGACGAAACGGACTTGTGTTGGAGCGCTACGGTCTAAACGGGGGTCCTGTTCATCGGGAGGGGTGTGGCGTACCGCAAAACGGGACTCCACGAGATACTGTTCATCTCCACCGTCGACCCCCTCTAGCCTCCACGAACTACTGTTCATCCACCGTGGACCTCCTCCAGCCTCCACCTGCGACTGTTCATCCACGGGCTCCTGTTCATCCAGCCTCCACCGCGCGCTACTCCACCGGCTACTGTTCAACCAGCCCTCTCCATGGGCTCCTGTTCAACCACCCCTCCACGGGCTACTGTTCATCCTGCCCTCCATCGTCTACTGTTCATCCTGCCCTCCATGGGGTGGTCCTGTTCATCCAGCCCTCCACGGGGTCCTGTTCATCCAGCCCCAACCGGCTCGATCGATCGGGGTCCTGTTCATCCAGAGGCAACACCACGGGGTCCTGTTCATCCACCCCCATCGGGAACTGTTCATCCAACCCCCCCCCCCCCCCCCGCGCAACGCTCACTGTTCATCCAGAGGCAGCATCGATCGGCTTCAATTAGCAGCAGTAGCGAAGGAATCGCTTGATCGGGTTCAGTTAACAGCCATCAATCAATCGCTCGGGTTCAGTAACGCGTAGCCTGCAGTGCAATCGCTCGGGTTCAGTTAGAGTCCACGCCTCGCTCGGGTTCAGTTAGAGCCAACGCTTCGCACACACTCGCGTACATGTACGAGAGAAATGCGCATCGCTCGGCCCCGACCTCCCACCATAACCGGGAACTCCCCGAAATTTTCCTCCCCCTCGCTTCTACCATGGTTTTTTCCGTCATGGACGGCCCTAAGAATGTCATTAATCTGCGTCTCCGGCCCGCCCAGGACGAAAAGCCCATTTTTTGTCATGATTTTTTGTCATAGAAGTAGGAGCCCACCACATCTATGATGATACCGGGTTTTGTCACAATTATCGTCATGGAAGTGTCATATGTATGACAGAAAAAAAAATCGTTCGGCCCAAAATGTCATGGATGTGTCTTTTTTTCGTAGTGTAGGGGGGATATCACATCTAGGGGGGGCTTTACTCTAATCAATTGAGCTAAAGCAACTCTAAAGGTGTGAGCACAACAACGCCTTATGTAAAAGTGGTAACCCCACTTGTGCTTAAACGATGAGTATGACCAATGATCAAATGTTCTCATTTGACTCCTCGGTCAATATACTCATATATAGATGACCTAGCCATCGCCAATTGCTTCATGATGCTAGAGTGTTTGTGCATGCTTTGCCACATATTTCATTTGCCATTTTATTGTGTGAGCATGTTGATTGCATATTTTACTCATTCGAGGACATCCACTTGTTGTTTTGATTGTTTGGCATTTTCTCTTTTGCCAAGTGGATGGACAAGAATGCCTAAGAACCTCCTCTAGCTAGCTATGCTTTTCTCGTCTCAAACTCTATTCATGCGACATCACAAAGTTTGATCAAGTCAGATTCGAACCACTCTATGTGAGGAGCACTCGGAGTCCCTGATTCGTCATAGGCTTAAACTTCCAAAACCTATTTGTGCATTTCGGTATGACCGAGTCATGCACTTCGGTCACACCGAGTTCACCAAGTTGATCTAGGTTTTCCATCTCGGTGCAACCGATTTGAACTTTTCGGTCACACCGAGTTGCAGTAACCGCTTGCGATTCTGCATCTCGGTGCCACCGAGTTGTTCCACTGGGTCACACTGACAGGGTCGGGATATATATATATATATATATATATATATACCCATGGGTGAGAATTTGGAAATTTCTTCAAACCTCCTCAGCTCGCGCATATCCTGCTCTGCCTCCTCGGGTCTTCGGATCGTCTCCTTGCCGCCAGCGACCTCCCGCCGCTGGTTTGCGTCGCCATCAACGGGATTCTACTCCGCCGTTGTCGACGTAGTGAACTCCCGCCGAACTAGGGTATGGTTCGATACTTTGTGTTGTTTTCTTACTCTGATTCCTATCACATTGCTTTGCCATGATCATTACCACGTATGAAA